>OY728142.1:244840735-247240735 GCA_963277665.1 Viscum album
AGGTTTAGTGCACTGGCTTGCATAGTGCCCTAGCTCCCTGCAGTTGTAGCATTGAACCATGGGTGGTTCTCTCCTTTAATTGGCTACATTATCCTTCCTTTTCATTTATTTTCGACACTCTTGAGCATGATGTCCTTATTTCCCACACTTGAAGCATTTCCCCGTCCCTTTTAGTCAGTTCCCATGGTGCAACTTTCCACAATTTTGGCATGTGGGTCATTGAGTTTTCTTCCCACCTTTATCATTAGATCCACCGGATTGAAACTCCATCTTTTGTTTCTTATCACCATAGCCATGGGACCATTCTCCAAACTCCATCTCCACTTTGAGAGCACACTAAACAACTTCTTTATAACTACCAAAGTCTTGAATTACAAGAGCCTTTGAAGGTGTGGTTTTAATCCACTAAAGAATCTATCAATTTTTCTATCATTGTTGATAACAAAACCCGAAGCATACATTGTAAGCCTTGTGAAATTAACTTCGTAGGTTGTGACAGATTCTCCTTCTTTTTTCTTGAGATCTATGAATTCTCTCTCCATCTTCGTGTGATGATTTATTGGGAAATACTTGTTAAGAAACATTATCTTAAAGTCTTCCCATTCCATCTCTTCAATTTCCTCCATTGGATTGGTGTTCTTAATCAAAGCCCGCCATTGATCAGCCTCTCCATCTAAATGATAAACGGTTAGGGTCACCTTATCCATCTCAGAACAGTGAAGAACAGAAAATATCTTCTCTATGGAGTTGACCCACTATTCTGTAGCTAGTGGATCAGAAGATCCACTAAACGTCTGTGGTCGTTGATGCATAAAACATTCGATAGCCAGTTGCTACCTCTTTGGAGAAAGAGTATATTCCCCATTATTATGGTTATTGTTCATAACCTAAGATAATTGGGTAAGCATCTCCATGAAGTTATGAACTCTACTTCCCAAATCATTGGGGATGTCATTCGGGCAATCGTTGCATTGACCCTCACACGAGTTGTTGGCCTAATTTCTCCTGGTTCCCACTATTTTCTAAAATATTAAAGGTTAGAACAAAACATAAGTCAAAAATTCATGAATAAATAACTTATTTATTTTCACAATTTATAATAAAATCATAACATATGGGATCCCTATGTAAATATCCTTGTGTGCATATTTTTACATAGTCTCATGCTAGAGGTTTTCTCTAGGGTTCACTAATCCTAATTCCCAAATTAACTAATCCTTTCCTCTGATACCTACTATAGCGACCCTGCCTTTTCTTACATTACTATTTCATCATTTTAAACATAAACAACATAATAGTATTACACATATAGAATCCAAAGGTTTAGTGTCTTGGGAAAACTAAGACCATACATAACAATTACAACATCAAGCATAAACATTTATTTAATTTCTTCTTCTCTAGCTTCTTATTGGAACTTGTCCTATCCTTAGTAAATGTAGCCAGATGAGGATATACATCAAAAGGGGTGATCTAAAAGCCCAGTAAGAGGATAGATAAGAAGAATATAGCATGGAGTGAGCATAATCATAACATAGGCAAAGGATCATGAACATAAGAGGAAGCATAAATATAAGACTTGAAATGTGGCAATGCATAAAAATGAAACATCATGTCTTAGTGGTTAACTACCACACGTAATTGTAAACAAATATTGAATCTTGTTCATATAATTTCACATTTACTCATGAGATTCATCACTTTACCCAATGCATTGGAGTGCTGTATAATTTCGGGTGCACCTGTCACATTCAAACCTTCATATTGCGCTATATAATTATGGGCGCACCCGTCACCTCATAATATTATCATTATCATGCATGCCACATAGAAAATATATCAATAATGAACATAAATAACCCATGTTAAGGAATTGTTTTAATCTCATAAGAATAAATTTATAAATTTTGGGTTCCCAAAAGAAATAGGGAACAACATACTTGATACAAGAACCATCAACCATGAATGAGAGGTAAAAGTTGAGTTCTTAAAAGAATAGTTCTTTTGGAAAACATTTTGTTTGACATAAACTTCAGTAGAAAAAATGTATATACCATAAAAGGTAATATAATGATGAACAAATTATTTTTAAGAAGTGACAATACTAAATTGGATTGAAAGAGGGAGAACCCGAAGAAAGAAAATTGGGTTCTAGATTTTCCCCTTACCTTGTATCTGAACACTTCCTTCTCTTTAATGTCCTGTATAATGACATTATATTCATTAATTAAAAATTTTATAACCTTTTATACATGAATAGGGTTCATTTTGGTTTCATTATGTCATTTTATGGGCCTTTTGATGAGTTATAGGGTTTAAAAACTTTGTTCGGGAATGTTTGTTTTTACGATTTTCTTGAGCGGTCCCCTTGTATTCATAAATTGATGTTCGGGTAGAACATGGGTAAAAATACAGAACTGATATTACATGTTATTAATTATATTCCATAATTTAAAATTATCTTATAATTAATTATATTATACACCATGTGGATGAATCATTAGATAAAAATTAAATGATGATTGTTTGTGTTAATTTGGGCGGTTTTTCGATCACAAAGAAATTGTTTTAATTTATCACTTAGTAATATGTACATAAGTTAGTTCCTGAACTTTAAATAGGAAATAATACATATAACATATTCTGGTTCAACCATAAAAATGGTTTCATGACCAGATCTGAAGGTTGAAATGGAAGAAGAAAACATGTCGTTCTTGAAGGTGATAAATTAACACCTCACGAACAACGTTCTATTTAATAAAATAAAAGGAAGAGGGAAAGGGGGTTGGATGATATAATATCCCATTATCATCATAACATTCCAGTACATGTATAATAATTGAGTTATAGTACCATTTGGATAAATATAGGTGGATAGAGATCAAAAAATGAACTTGAACTTGAAGGGAAATTAAAGGATAAGAGGGAGAGAAATTACCTCTTAAATCCTCCTCTTGAGATCCTCCTTAAGGAAGCTAGGATTGGTCTTTTGATGAGACCAGCAGCTCTTGAACATGGTAGAGGGGCTAGGGAGGATGTTTGGGCAGATTTTAGATAAGTCTTGGAGCTTGAGAGGTGTGAGGAAATGAGGGTGTGAAGGGTGATATTTATAGTGGAGAGGAGAGGGGTTTCCTTAATATAAAATTCATTAGTTTATTAATTTCCCCTAAGACAAGGAATAGTGAGTCTTAAATGACCAAGAATAGTAATTTTATCATGTGATCCCGAAACAAGTGGGCTTACATCAGCAGAAGATCACACATGACTATATAATTAGCTTATTTAGCTTATTTTGTAAATTATGGTATTTCACTATTCATCAAAAATTTAAGTATTTTAGAAAAATACCAAAATTTCACCCCAACCATTTTTCAATGTGTAGAATCCAAAAATGAAGTCCATTTTTCAAAATTAATTTTCTAAATATGATTAATTTAATATTTAATTAAAATCATGGTTTATTACTAAAAAACAGTTTTAAAACATTCATTTACTTATTCTAAAATATAGGTACATCATACTTTCACTTGAATATTATTTTTATACCATCATAGGTAAAGTTACTATTCATTATGGTATATCACTATTTATAAGGGTATGTTACTATTCATAAGGGCAGGTTACTATTCACAAGGGTACGTTACTATTCACCGAAAATTATTTTTTGTTTTATTAGACTCCAAAAATCATCTTGAACACAACTGTGTATGTCAGATTTTCAAAATTCCAATCACATAAGTGACAAACTTGTGTTTAAAGGTCATTTATCACTTAGTAGTTCATTATGTTGTGTTTTCATGTGATTTTATGACATAATTAAAAGAAGGGAATTTCCATTGAAAAACTTTGGGTCGTTACAAAATATATGGATGAATTTCATTCTCAGTTTATTGATTAAATGGAATGTGTTTTAGTTTCTTACCTTTCTATGTTTATTTTTCCTTATCTAGTTATTTTAATGGTGTGTGTTTCCATTTATTACCTTTTCATATTTCTTATGTACTTCCTTCCTAGTTTATTGACTACATGGTATGTGTATTCAGTTTTTTTTACCATGCCATAATTATTATTCTCATTGATTCATTATTTCTTCCGTTATACTTTACCCGTACTGAGCATTTGATCTCACCCTTATTTTTTTCTTTTCCCCAAGATTCCAAGAAGTTTACTAAGAAAGATATACAAGGATACTCTAGATGGAATAAAGTTATCCTTGAAGTTATTTTAAAAAAAATATGTTATAGTTAGTGTATTAATTTGTAATACAATACTCACATATGTATATGGTTTACCAATATTACTAAACTCTCAATCCTTCAGGATTTGATTCCTTGTAATCATGCTACGTAATTGATAGCAGACAACGACTTCAGGATTTCTAGGGTCGGTCACTATATGGCTCCCAATCTATCACTACCTCGACCTTGGATGGGTCCACTGCTGTAACACCCCAAGATTCCATGGTACATTTCCCTTTTAATAATGCAATGGTGTGCATTGTATGCAACTTTGAGATTTTAACACACCACAACCAATCAAACTAGCCGTTATGAATAGTAATACCTAATTTTTAAAATTTTATAAATTCTATATCTCAAAATGGACTTCATTTTTGGATTCGGAATATCAAAATTAGCCTAGGGTGAAATTTTGGTACTTTTCGGATAACTTTCATATTTTGATGAATAGTGAAAATTACTAAATTTTAATTAAAAACAACTTTTTTAATCAAAATAATTAATAATGATAAATTATTAATTTTAGTGGTTTTAAAGTATATTTAGAATATATTTTTACCATTTAATAAAATTTTGGTAATTGTACATAATTTGGCAATTAAACTGAACATAAACAAGTATCAATCTTTTGATAGTTATTATATCTTAAAAACACGCTTTTTGTTTTGCCAGCGGGAATTAATTTCTGCCACTTCTGTGTTTTGAATTTGGAAAAATGGATTCCATATTTGGAATCAGGATGTCCAAATTGTATAAATAGGTAACTTTTATTTTTAGACATTTTGAATAATTACTTCGGTAAATATTTTATTTACCATGGTTAATGGGTAAATCTGGTAAATAAGGGTTACAAAATAATATTATAATAATTCTAAATTACCCTAAAACGTGTCCAAACATTATTGGTGGAAACATTTCTGACCATGGGAATCTTTGGGTCGATTTTGGGACCCCATGGAGCCACTTGTAGGTGATAGGGACACTTTATTTTAATTAAGTTAAAACAAATACAAAAATGACATAAGCATATATCTTTTAGAAAAACAATTTTTACAAAGGGTTATATATGTTTTCTTTTCAACTATAAATATTCATTAGAAAGATAAAAAGATTTCCTACATAATTATATTTTATTTATAATTTTTAGACATTAAATAATTTAATTTATTTATGACCCAATGATGATGCAGTAATTACCATAAAAGTGAAAAATTAAAATAATTGATATTATAAATACCCAAATAAATATAATTTGAGACTTTTTATGAATTACACTAATTTTATAGGTTAATATTACATGTTATTAATTATTTAATTAACTTTTTTCTAAGTAATAATTCTGTTATAATTTTCAAAAAAATCAATTTCCCAAATAGTGTCAAAATTGACATAAAAGAGTTTTTAAAACAAATATTATATTATTAATTAATATTAAATTCCTAAAAACCTAATGTTAGGCCAAGAGACGTATATAATGATAGGTGTATCATTAATGGACCACTTTGTGGTCTCTTGTATGTATATAGTAAGTTTATTAACCATATAATATAAAAATACAAAGAGACATTGTAAAAGTGAAACTAATTAACTAAGAGTTAATACTTAAAGATAAGGTTAATATAGTAACCCAAACCTTTCTAAATCCTATTGTTTGAGTGTTTTTAGACCTATACACACCTTAACCTTTAAATAATACACTTTAGAGCCATTAGAAACCGAATATGAATTTATTATAAAATAATATTTCTAGCTTTTCCAAAGGTGCCCCTCACCCCTCTTATAAAAGGGCACTCCTCCTTCTCATTAATTCACACCTTAAAAGCCTTTTGGTTCGGCCAAAACCTGCCCAAATACTCTCTAAAATTCCATAAATTCATCCTATAGGCCTTAGTTTGATCAGAAAGCAAACCTAAGGAGCCCTTTTGATCAAATCAAAAGGAAGAACCTGAAAAGAGGTAATGATTTAACCACCCTTTTTCAAGTTCCTTTCTTCTTCCACTTCTTCTTTATTTGTTATTACCATTCTAAAATAATAACTCCAGTATATTATATATACGTTTATGTTATTATAAACATGGTACAACCATATTTCAGTATTCTATCCATCCTTTGAATGACATGTCACCATACGTGCGTACGTACGGCTTACCTTCTCCACGTCGTGGTGTAATTGTTATTCAAAACATTATTATTTGGATGGGTATAATAATGATTTTTAATTCATGTAAATAATAAATATAACATGATAATTATTCTTTATATATGATTTACCATCCAATTATATATTATTTTAATATCAAAAGAATGATATTGTCGCTCGTGCGTACGTACAGACTACCGTCTCCACGAACGCGATAAAATTTATTCTCCATCGTATCCATTAAATCATAATTATAATTTGATGATTTAAAAATAATTTTTAAATACTTGATATAATTCTGGATATGAATAATATACATCCTATCCATGAAAAACATGGCTTACGTAACAAAACATACCAAAGAAAACGAGTAAGTTAACACCCGAAACAACGATAATACTAAGATATTATTAACAAATCAATGTTAAAAGATCATATATGATATCATATTAATGTAAATGATTCTTGTATAATTCCATAACAATTATTTCACCATTATATAGGAGGTTAACCTACCATAGACCAAGGAAAAAGTACAAAGTAATGGGTTTCTTATCTCACTCTTAATTTCTTGAGAATTCCATTATTCACCACTTATTTATTGCATGTGGTGTATGTGTACTGCCCATGATTATATTCATTGTGTAATATACTTTAATTTATGGGTATTTAAATCATCATTTTATGATCCTTCTTTCATGGGTGTATGTTTCATAAGTTACCTAATCGATAAGGGAATTTGAAATTTCAATTTCCATTTATTCGGCTTTACGCAAACTTCATTGATTATTTCACTCCGAGATTATGTGTGGAATCACTATTCATTTGATTATGTCATAATTTCCACTCCCCTTTTCTGTGGATATACTTTTGATACACATAATCACTCCATTGATAATTTCTCAAGTCATCGATATGAATTTGATAAGAGTAATTTTAACTCATTCTCCATTTGTTGAGTTAAACATCCAATTCATTGGTGTTGTTTTTACAAGATTATGTGTGAATGTCCTTTGATTGTTTTACACTAAATATCCAATCACATTTAGTGTATTTATATTTTTCACACATAAATATTTCGTTGATTTATCCTTAACCTAAGGATACGGCCTTTATGAGAGAATTTATCTCAATTTACATTCCATTGAGACTTCTTTGTTGTTATACACCAAATCACTTTTATGTGGTGTATATAATGTACTTTGACATAGTATATCATGAATCCCTTTATTCTCATGATATTACAATGTTTTTATTACCTCAATTATTTGTATTCAAGTGTCTCTCTTTTGGTTAGAAACTCTAACTAAAATACCATTTTTAAATGTTTTAAAGACTTATTCTTCTAAATCTTGCTCATTAATGTCCATGTTTTAAAAAAAGGTTTTAAGGATTTATTTATATGGACATCAAAGTTTTAAAATTAAAAATACTTTTAAAAGTTTCAAATTGGTATGGTACACTTGATTCAAAAAATCTATTTTTAAACGGCTTCTTGACAAATAGTGTGACTTTTAAATGTTTTCAAGAAAAGGGGGATATTTCTCTCAAATAGTTTTGATGGTTATTTTCATCTATGTCAATACCATTTATTATTACCGATTGAGGTTAATATGATACAATACAATCTTCCATATTGTATCGAATGAGTTATGTTTGACTGTGGATGTGCTATTTTTATATCATTCATGGTTTGTGGTTAAAGTATTGACATTTCGTATGCTAGTTTTAATACGAATGTTTATGTTATGTTTAAACATGTTCATATGAGGAATGCATTAGACTTAGTAAGTGATAGGTGGAGCCCGCTATAGCTCCTCGATGCATCGGTAGGTATCATGAGACAAACTAGTGTCTTGGCACAAGGCCTTGGAAAAATCTTATTTATAGTCTTGGCACGAGGCCTTGGCTATTTGGTTATGATAGTCTGACATTATGAATTCCATCATTATGAAAGTGGTTATTGATATTTCATGTGATTGTTCGACTAGTAGAATATACATGTGAATAAGTAAATGGCATTATTTCATTTTATCTTTGCCATATTATGTTTAAGTTCAAGTTTAAAAGGCTTTTGTTTTAGTTATAAATTGCTTTAAGTGTTTATGCTTATCTATGAAAGTTTTTGCTATATTGTTATTCTTACTGAGCATCTGAGCTCACCCCTTTCAATGTTTTATTTTTCCCAGGATGTGAAGAAGTAATTTATGAATGACCTGCAGGGATAGTATCAGGGGATATGAAGAAAATATGTTGTTGTAGTTTTTTTACCTTATGATGTAATGTAAGACTTATGAATATATCTAGTGTTTCCAGGACTACTAAACTAATCGGTCTTTCGAGACTTGATCCTTTGTGATCATGTCAATGTTATGTAATAATGCACCGACTCTGGGTAAATGAGGTCGGGGTGTTATAGTTGGTATCAGAGGAAGTTTAGTACAAACCTTGGAAGCTAGATTTAGATAAACTCTGATTAGAGCACGTAGAACTAAGATGGACTTTGAGTATTAGTATATAAGAACTTCCTAGAATTTTGGTATTGTAGAGATTTTGTGAGTTTTCCGAGCAAAACATCCCTGTCTAGATAGGAGCAGGTAGAGGCGGCTCTGGCACAGATGTACCTAGAGGTAAAACCCGAAAACACCGCTTTGAGCTAGACTCGAACGGGAACTAGTGCACGACAACAGGCCTTGTTGTACTCTTGGTTACGACACTCTCAGGGGATACGCTTTGGTAAATTCATAAGATTAGTATGATCTATTATTAAGGGAATAAAAAAATGCCCATAAGAATATATGTCGGGAAATAGATAGTGGATAACCTAGATTTTAACATAGGGTACCCCAAGCTAGGATATATTGTTCAATTACAAGATTATCCTATTATGTCTATTTTTTTTACATTCTTATTAGATAAGTATTCAAAAACCCTAATTGTATTTTCCTTTTGTTAGTTAAAACATGGAGGAAGCAAGATCACGAACAAATCTTCTCTCTCTTCCTGAAGAAATACTTACAATTATTATCCAGAAGTCATGCGCAGATGATGTTGAAACTTTTTCAAATGTCCAAGTTACATGCAAACAACTTTATGAGACATCCAATACCTATAGAATTGTACGATTATTTCAAGGATCAAGTACCGACTATGGGATAATATTTCACTCTAAACTTTCTTACCACGCTAAGCGTGGGAAGTACCATCAGGGTCTTTTCAAATTCTTCACTTTGTCTCAAAATTACGATGCACTAAATGATTTTTTAGATGCTGCAGAAGAGGGAGACCTTCGATCAGCCTATATGTATCAAATTATATATTTATGTCTTTTGGGATATACGGAAAATGATTTACCAAAACCTTATTTTGAAATATTTGAAGATAAATAATTAAGAATTTTTCTAAAAAAACATGTTAAAGATGATGTCTCAAAATTATATATAAGAAATACCTATTTTTTTATGATGCATCGATGCTTCCATCGATATAATCCAAGATGTATAAGGAGTTTTTGGGTAAAGGAAGTAGATGATTTTGAAAAATTCCTGAGGTACCATTGTGACACATGAACACATTCTACCAAAAGGCAATTCTGCCTAGTCTCTCCAGAGCTCATGATGTGTTCCACATTTCACTAGTGAAAAAATACATGCCTGACCCAACACATGTACTCGCGTATGAAGAATTAGAACTGGAACCTGATCTATCTTATTGTGAAGAGCCTATCAGAATTCTTCATACCAAAGATCAAGTTTTGAGAAACCGGATGACTCGTCCGGTAAAAGTTCTATGGAGAAATAATAAGATGGAAGAGGCAATGTGGGAACCTGGGGAACATGTGATGAAGAACCTATGTGGAAATAAATGGATGGTGAAATGTTTAAAAGTGTTAGTGCTCTTTATTGATGGGATTACTTTGGAAGAATTTTTTCTTGTATGTGTAACCCTGCAATTTATCATGTGAAAATGATATTTGGTGAAGAATTATCTTTTCTCTTGTGGATATAGTTATAAATAACCATTTCGTCTTATATGATCATTGGGTTTGAGGCAATTATAAGTTATTATAATTTGGGATGAAAATGCAAGGTATGAGATAAGATTTGTGGTTAAATTATGTTATGGTTATTTTGAGGAATTTATCTCATTTTGGTAATGTTATAAAATATAGTTTTTGAAAAAGGACAACACACAGACCGTGTGACAACCCATCGCGTTGGAAAAAGCTGTGGGAATCAAACCCACAACCAAAGTGCGATTGGGATTTATCACCTACCACTGAACTACGTGAAGTCCTTGGTTAGTGTGACTATTATTTTTAGTTAAATGATTTTATTGATCAATAATAATTTGATTTGGGATCTTGTGTCTTATCAAATGAATACCCTTAGTATAGGAAAATGATTTGGTGATTAAGTGATAAATGTTATTTTGGAAGTTTTTCACTTTGTTGTGAACACTATATGCCCAAGGAAAATAGAATATTATGGGATTTCATTTGAGTAATGGTGGATTTTTATCTATGTTTTTATTGTGGATTTATAGTGATTTGGGTTATTTATGGAAATGATTAGGTTAATTACTTTTAAGTATGTGACTTTAAGAGTAATTAATGTCATTTGGAGATACAATTTAATGTGGAAGACTAAATTCTTATAAGTTTTGGGTTTCAATATTAGTTTGGATTATATTGAAGGATTTTAAGGACAATTGATTATTGAATGGTATTTATTTAACTTTGGGGTATTGATGGTTTAATTTTAGAAATTAAGATTAGTGTTTTTTTTCTAATGGAATATCCATTTGGGGGATCATCAGATATTATACTAACCATTTTGGTTTTGATTAATCTCTAAAGACAAGATAAATATATAGTTTATCCTACGTGGATCATTTATTTCTATAGATGTTTATTCTAGCTCTTCCATTTTGACAAAGTCTTCTTGAATACTCATTTTTCAAAAAAAAAATGAGTTAGTGGTAAAAAGTTATTAAAGAATGAAACTATACTTAAAAAGTAATTATATATCTTTATGTTCTTAGTCAATATCATAAATGAATTCCTTGTCCTTATGTAATGTAACTTAAAACAAAAAAATGTTGTTCGTTTACTTTTCCTACTGGGAGACTAAGGACTGTTTGTCCCAACACAAGTTTGTGATTTTCTTATTGTTAACTTTCTCCTGATCATGTTTTCTATCCCTCTCCATCAGAACTGAACACTTAGTTTATCATCCATATCCATGTTTTCCTACATTTAATCCTAGTATGGGTTATCTTAGGTGACCTTTATACCTCTCTTCCTTTCTTTTAAAGTGATAGTTTTATTAACTCTTTTTCCGATGTGAGACTTTCCATTATATTATTAAGCCCAATTTTAAAAAATTGAGAGGACGCAATTTATTGAAGGAGGGGAGAATGTAACACCCCAAGATTCCACAGTATGTTTCCCTTTGAATAATGCAATGACGTGCATTGTACGCAACTTTGAGATTCTAACACACCACAACCAATCAAACTAGCCATTATGAATAGTAATACCTAATTTTTGAAATTTTATAAATTCTATCTCTCAAAATGGACTTCATTTTTGGATTCGGAATATCGAAATTAGCCTAGGGTGAAATTTTGGTACTTTTCGGATAACTTTCATATTTTGATGAATAGTGAAAATTACTAAATTTTAATTAAAAACAACTTTTTTAATCAAAATAATTAATAATGATAAATTATGAATTTGAGTGGTTTTAAAGTATATTTAGAATATATTTTTACCATTTAATACAATGTTGGTCATTGTACATAATTTGGAAATTAAACTGAACATAAACAAGTATCAAACTTTTGATAGTTATTATATCTTAAAAACACGTTTTTTGTTTTGCCAGCGGGAATTAATTTTAAATTAATTTCTGCCACTTATGTGTTTTGAATTTGGAAAAATGGATTCCATATTTGGAATCAGGATGTCCAAATTGTGTAAATAGGTAACTTTTATTTTTAGACATTTTGAATAATTACTTCGGTAAATATTTTATTTACCATGGTTAATGGGTAAATCCGGTAAATAAGGGTTACAAAATAATATTATAATAATACTAAATTACCCTAAAACGTGTCCTAACCTCATTGGTGGATACATGTCCTACCATGGGAATCTTGGGTAGATTTTGGTACCCCATGGAGCCACTTGTAGGTGATAGGGACACTTTATTTTAATTAAGTTAAAACAAATACAAAAATGACATAAGCATATATCTTTTAGAAAAACAATTTTTACAAAGGGTTATATATGTTTTATTTTCAACTATAAATATTCATTAGAAATCTAAAACAAATTCCTACATAATGATGTTTTATTTATAATTTTTAGACATTAAATAATTTAATTTATTTATGACCCAATGATGATGCGGTAATTACTATAAAAGTGAAAAATTAAAATAATTGATATTATAAATACCCAAATAAATATAATTTGAGACTTTTTATGAATTAAACTAATTTTCTAGGTTAATATGAAATTTTAGGAATGATTTAAGTTACTTTGTTTGAAGTAATCATTCTGTTATGATTTTCACAAAAATCAATTTCCCAAATAGTGTCAAAATTGACATAAAAGAGTTTTTAAAACAAATATTATATTATTAATTTATATTAAATTCCTAAAAATCTAAGTTTAGGACAAGAGACTTATATCATGATATTTGTATCATTAATGGACCACTTGGGGGTCTCTTGGATGTATATAGTAAGTTTATTAACCATATAATATAAAAATACAAAGAGACATTGTAAAAGTGAAACTAATTAACTAAGAGTTAATACTTAAAGATAAGGTTAATATAGTAACCCAAAACTGTCTAAATCCTATTGGTTGAGTGTTTTTCGACCTATCCCCACCTTAACCTTTAAATAATACACTTTTTAACTATTAGAAACAGAATATGAATTTATCATAAAATAATATTTCTAGCTTTTCCAAAGGTGCCCCTCACCCCTCTTATAAAAGGGCAGTCCTCCTTCTCATTAATTCACACCTTAAAAGCCTTTTTTTCGGCCAACCCCTGCCCAAATACTCTCTAAACTTCCCTCAATTTATCCTATAGGCCTTATTTTGATCATAAAACCAACCTAAGGAGCCCTTTTGATCAAATCAAAAGGAAGAACCCGAAGAAGAGGTAATGATTTCACCACCGTTTTTCAAGTTCCTTTCTTCTTCCACTTCTTATTTCTTTGTTATTACCATTATAAAATAATAACTCCAGTATATTATATATAATTTTATGTTATTGTAAACATGTTAAATCCATATTTTAGTATTATATCTATCCTTTGAATGACATGTCACCATACGTGCGTACGTATGGCTTACCGTCTCCACGTCGTGGTGTAATTGTTATTCAAAACATTATTATTTGGATGGGTATAATAATGATTTTTAATTCATGTAAATAATAAATATAACATGATAATTATTCTTTATATATGATATACCATCCAATTATATATTATTTTAATATCAAAAGAATGATATTGTCGCTCGTGCGTACGTATGGACTACCGTCTCCACGAACGCGATGAGATTTATTCTCCATCGTATCCATTCAAGTATAATTATCATTTTATGATTTAAAAATAATGTTTAAGTACTTGATATAATTCTGGATATTAATAAGATACATCCTATCCATGAAAAACATGGCTTACGTAACAAAACATATCAAAGAAAACGAGTAAGTTAACACCCGAAACAACGATAATACTAAGATATTATTAACAAATCAATGTTAAAAGATCATATATGATATCATATTAATGTAAATTATTCTTTTATAATTCAATAAAAATTATTTCACCATTATACAGGAGGTTAACCTACCGTCGACCAAGGAAAAAGTACAAAGTAAGGGGTTTCTTATCTCACTCTTAATTTTTTGAGAATTCCATTGTTCACCACTTATTTATTGCATGTGGTGTATGTGTACTGCCCATGATTGTATTAATTGTGTAATATAATTTAATTTATGGGTATTTACATCATCATTGTATGATCCTTATTTCATGGGTGTATGTTTCATAAGTTACCTAATCGATAAGGGAATTTGAAATTTCAATTTCCATTTATTCGGCTTTACGCAAACTTCATTGATTATTTCACTCCGAGATTATGTGTGGAATCACTATTCATTTTCTTATGTCATAATTTCCACTCCCCTTTTATGTGGATATACTTTTTATACACATAATCACTCCATTGATAATTTCTCAAGTCATCGATATGAATTTGATAAGACTAATTTTAACTCATTCTCCATTTGTTGAGTTAAACATCCAATTCATTGGTGTTGTTTTTACAAGATTATGTGTGAATTTACTTTGATTGTTTTACACTGAATATCCAATCACATTTAGTGTATCTATATTTTTTACACATAAATATGTCGTTGATTTATCCTTAACCTAAGGATACGGCCTTTATGAGATAATTCATCTCAATTTACATTCCATTGAGACTTCTTTGTTGTTATACACCAAATCACTTTTATGTGGTGTATATAATGTACTTTGACATAGTATATCATGAATCCCTTTATTCTCATGATATTAAAATGTTTTGATTACCTCAATTATTTGTATTCAAGTGTCTCTCTTTTGGTTAGAAACTCTAACTAAAATACCATTTTTAAATGTTTTAAAGACTTATTCTTCTAAATATTGCTCATTAATGTCCATGTTTTAAAAAAATGGTTTTAAGTATTTATTTATATGGACATAAAAGTTTTAAAATTAAAACTCCTTTTAAAAGTTTCAAAGTGGTATGGTACACTTTGATTCAAAAATCTATTTTTAAACAGCTTCTTGACAAATAGTGTGACTTTTAAATGTTTTCAAGAAAAGGGGGATATTTCTCTCAAATAGTTTTGATGGTTATTTTCATCTATGTCAATATCATTCATTATTACCGATTGAGGTTAATATGATACAATACAATCTTCCATATTGTATTAAATGAGTTATGTTTGACTGTGGATGTGCTATTTTTATACCATTCATGGTTTGTGGTTAAAGTATTGACATTTCGTATGCTAGTTTTAATACGAATGTTTATGTTATGTTTAAACACGTTCATATGAGGAATGCATTGGACTTAGTAAGTGACGGGTGGAGCCCGCTATAGCTCCTCGATGCATCGGTAGGTCTCATGAGACAAACTAGTGTCTTGGCAAAAGGCCTTAGAAAAATCTTATTTGTAGTCTTGACACGAGGCCTTGGCTATGTGGTTATGATAGTCTGTCATTATGCATTCCATCATTATGAAAGTGGTTATTGATATTGAATGTGATTGTTCTACTAGTAGAATATCCATGTGAATAAGTAAATGGCATTATTTCATTTTATCTTTTCCATATTATGCTGAAGTTCAAGTTTAAAAGGCTTTTGTTTTAGTTATAAATTGATTTAAGTGTTTATGCTTATCTATGAAATCTTCTGCTATATTGTTATCCTTACTGAGCATCTGAGCTCACCCCTTTCAATGTTTTATTTTTCGCAGGATGTGAAGAATTAATTTATGAATGACCTGTAGGGATAGTATGAGGGGATATGAAGACAATATGTTGTTGTAGTTTTTTTACCTTATGATGTAATGTAAGACTTATGAATATATCTAGTTTTTCCAAGACTACTAAACTAATCGGTCTTTCGAGACTTGATCCTTTGTGATCATGCCAATGTTATGTAATAATGCACCAACTCTGGGTAAATGGGGTCGGGGTGTTACAGTTGGTATCAGATATTTGAAATAACATGTCCTAAAAAGTGGACCACCTGAATCTAGAACTGTAACTTTGAGAGATTTCTGTAAATCTCATGCTCTTAAAGTATGTCCAGAACCATCCATAAGTGTCTCAAATGATCCTCCTCAGATATCGAACACACAAGGATGTCATCGATGAAGACTACCATAAATTGGTCTACGAAAGGCTAAAAGATCCAGTTCATGAGTCCCATGAACACTATTGGGGCATTCGTCATGCTAAAGGGTATCACCGAGTACTCATAGTGACCATAGTGACATCTAAATGTCATCTTCAGTATATCATCATTCCAAACTCACAACTGGTGATATCCTGACCTGAGGTCAACCTTTGAGAACCATCATGGCCCTCTCAACTAATCAAACAGGGCATTGATCCTCATAAGTGGATACTTATTCTTCACGGTCACCTAGTTTAAGTGCTGTTAGTCTACAAAAAACCTCAAGCTCTCATACACCTTCTTGGTGAACAAAACTGGGGTTACCTAGGGTGAAACACTGGGTCTAAAAAAGTCCTTCCTCTGCAAGTCCTCTAACTTCACCCTCATATCACAAAGATCTATGGGATCCATCTAATATACTAGTGCAGATATATGTGTTTTCCAAAGGTTTTGATCAATGAAAAAGTCTATCTTTCAGTGGATAGGTAATCCTGGAACATCCTCATAGAATATGTCCTCATACTCTGCCACCACTATAGGAAACTAAGAACTCATTACATCCACTACACCAAGGGTTAGGATAGCCAACTAGTGAGTAATCGGCTACACCCTCATATGCATGAGTCCATTTTATGTTGTATGGGTTTACTTTTCACCGGCAAAGGAGAACCTAGTCCTATCACGATGGAAACACCACATACTTCACTTGAAACAGTCAATCTAGGCATGTATTGTGGATAAACAGTCCATACCTAAGATGATGGTATATTTACTCATCACTACTACAAATAGATCCCAATATAAACTCTCACCTCCAAGAGTCAGGTCACACTGTTGGCACAAGAGTGTGATTGTTGAGTTGTCTCAAATAGGAGTCTCTAAGTGTAAAGTTCGAGCCAAGGGATCAACTAGAATCTCTAAGTCCTATACAAGATATGTGGAAAGAAAGGAATGACTAGAATCTATGTTTATTAGTACTTTAGCTATAACACCCCAGGTAAATAAAGAATATGACATTTTCATATTTATCCATATTTGTTAATAAAGTATTAATATGACTTTAAAGGGGACGCTATACTCGATGGCGTACCCAACACGCAACAACGAGTTTCTTGGGAATCTTACGTTGCACTCTAATAATAAAATAATATTATTTTAAATGGTAGATAACAAGTAGCCGTTGTATTGGCGGGAATGGATAGAAATAACTAAAATATGATTATACATGTTTTAAAATGTTTTTACATTTATCCAATAAATGATAAAGGCTTAAAATACGGAAAGAAATCAATTTTAGGCGTATATGCCCTAGTTTTCACTAAAGGTTCACTTATCGCCTTTTGATGGAGAACCGTCATTAAATATAGTTTTGTTCACTCTTATAAATTCTATTGGACCAAATAAAACTCTTCTTAAGAATCAGGACATCAAAATTTACTTTGTGTAAATTTTTGGTATATTTTCGATAAAGTTCATTTTTTTAATGAATAGTGTAAAATGTTGTATTTTAATTCAAAACCTCCTTTTAATCTAATTTATTTAAATGATTATATTATCTTTTGAATTGGTTTTAAAGTGAAATTAGAATATATTTTTACCATTAAATCCAATAGTGGTCGTTGGAATTAATTTCACTTTGAAATCAGACTTAAACTAGTGTCAATCTTTTGATACTTATTGTTTCATAAAAACACGCTATTTGATCTGACAGCGGGAATTAATTATTAAATTAATTAATGTGACTTATATGTTTTGAATTTTGTAAAATAGACTTAATTTTTGAATTTGGAATATCAAATATAGATTAGGGTGAATTTTTGGGATTTTTCTGAAAAACTTCAATTTTTGATGAATAGTGAAACCACTAAGTGGTACTTATAAAAACCGATTTTTCCGTTTAAATGAAAATTTTCCATCTTTGTGTTTTGAATTTAAAAAATCAGACATACATGGTTTTCATAAATAAGTAAAATGTGGTTCAATGAGACAAAAATAATTTTTTTGTGAATAGTAACTTACTAAGTTTTTAATCGCGATTAGAGGTAATTAGTGTAGTTTAAGATAAAAATAATGTTTTAATAATATTAAATGAACTTGACACATGTCCTAACCTCATTGTATGTGTCATGGCCAACCAATACAACCCATGGGTCAACTTGGGGACCCCATGAAGCCACTTTGGTTGGAAAATGACATTAATATCTTTTTATTTAAAGTTAAAGTAAAAATGAGACAAACATGAAATGTTTTACTAAAACAATTTTTACATGGGGCTATAAAATTCAGATTTTTGACTATAAATATTAATTGGAAAGATAAAAATATTTCCTACATCATAGTATTTTTTTTATAATTTTTAGACATTAAATAAATTAAATTATTTATGACATCATGATGATGCAGCGATGACCTCATTATTTAACGATTTAAATAAAATGGAAAGATAATGTAATATCTAAGACCTACACATGTCCAAAACCTATTAGATGAGTGGATTTCTAACCCTTATCACCTTATCCTCGAAATACATCAATGTGGGACCTTTAAAATCCGAAATTCTTTTGAAAATAAAGTAACATTTTGTAACTTTACAAGAGTGCCCCTCCTCTCCTCTTATAAAAGGCCCCCACCCCTACCTCCTTACCCACACTCCCAAAGCCTTTGGCTCGGCCAACATCTACCCATTTTGTCTCTACACTTCCCTCTATTACTCATTGAATCCTCACTTTGGGTATAAGTCTTCCCAAGGAAGCCTTTGAGCTCAAACCAAAGGGAGTTACCCGATTTTAAGATAATGTCTTCACTTGAGTACTTTTGTTTTATTTTGCTTCTCCAACCCCCTAAACTCTTTTTATTCATTTATTTTGTAACAAATCCAGTATCATTAATATACTAGGATGTTGTTATAAGAAGGATTCTATCTACACTTTCACACACCTACATCTAATGGTTAAAGAACATACTGTTTCCGTGGATGGCGAATTTCGGCCTCCCGAAATGATGATTGTCCAACATTATTTTAACACCTTCAAAGGTGGCCATTAAGATGAAAATATATTTATATATGATATATAATATGTTTATTATTTCCTTAATCTTCTGTATTTTTCATTTTGGGCATACCTTTATGGTTTCCATTATGGGTAAACGCAATATCTTCATTTAAGGAAGTGCGGACTACCGCCCCCTCAAAGTGATTTGATTCGTTAATACCATATGTGGTACGTATAAAGGATATATTTAATGATATTATATATGATACCATACTGGAATTAAAATACTATTATGTATCATTATGTTTTAATTCCATTATATATGAAATAGAAATGGAAGTAGCGTTCATGCGTACGTACGGCTTACCGTCTCCATGAACGGTAAATTTCATTTCTTATCTCAAAATGTTATGTAATACTATAAGTACATATATATAATGGATATATATTTAATATATTACATCAAAATTATGGATATAATTCTGGAATTATAACATATATATATCTCTCTCATTTTGTTTTAATTCCATTAATATGACAAAAAATGAAAGTAGCGTTCATGCGTACGTACGGCCTACCGTCTCCATGAACGGTGCTTTTCGTTTTTTATCTCCAAATGATATGGAATAGTATGAAATGAATATTTACTGGATATATATGGTATTTTAATCATTAATACTATTCTGGAAATTATTTACTTATAACTACATGGGCAATCTTTTTTCAAACAAGTTCATTTTTGACTCATGTACCAAACATCGGCAAAAACGTCTGATATGAACTAACATTATTAAACAATTATTATAACATTAAAATATGTGATATTAACTGAATAATAATCTTTATAGGAGTTATTTAATCAATTATAAATTGACCAAAGTTTATTATTCAGGAATATAAAGAAACGAACAAGACAAGTTGGACTTGAGGTAAGGGATCCTACTCCTCTCTTTATTTTTAAGTACACCCTTTTATGTCATTACTTTTAAGCTCATATTTCTTGTGATTGGGATGTTATTTTATATTACTCTTACTGTAATTTTTATGTTCATATGATGAGAGACCCTATTCTCTCTCATAAATCCATTTTGGAAGTTTTGAGTGGCGCCGTTTGGCTGCCGAATTTTCGTAAGAGATCTAACCTCTCTCTTTCTCTTTAAGTAATCTCCTTTATGTCACTTATTTTAAGATCCTATTTTTTATTATGGGGGATGTTCTTTTATATTCATCTTTCTTTATATTTTATTTTAATGTGATGAGATACCCTATTTTATCTCATCAATCAATTTTTGGAAGTTTTATGTGGCGTCATTAGGCTGCTGAGTTTTCATAAGGGATTTTTCATCTCACTTTTATTCCTGTGAGATTTATGCTACATTTGCCACAATTTCCTTTGAGTGGTGTATGTAATGACCATTATTTTACTCATTGTGTAATATTATTTCATTTATGAGTATTTACATCAATGTCGTATTGTCCTTCTTTCACGGGGCGTATGTTTCGAAAGATACCCATGTGGGTAAGGGAACCTTTCATCCTACTCTTTTTAAAAGACTTCTTTTGTTGGGTCTTTTAATTTACATATTTTTATGTTGGGATATGTTCTCATATATCCTTATTGATTTAAATTTTATGTCCAAGTGATGAGATACCCTTTTTTTTATGTGACGTCGTTAGGCTGTCAAGGGAACTTCTTAACCCAATTTCGATTTCTTTGGGTTCAACATGTAGTTATTGAATATGTCATCCTTTGAATATGTGTGAATTACCTTTTATTATTTTACACTTAATATCCACTTATATTTGGTGTATTCGTTTGTCACACATAATTATGTAATTGATTTATCCTTAAACCAAGGATACCGTCTTTGTATGGGACTTCGTCTCAATCTCCTTTCATTGAGGCATATTTTATTTTATACACAACTTTCTTTTATACGGTGTATAAACCCCTTTGACTTTTATGTCTATCCAAAAGGAATCTTTTTTATACGAAGCGTTTACTAAACGAAAAAAGGGAATGTTTTTGTCGTACGTATGCGGCGACAACGACTTCTCTGCCGCTGTGACCATTATTTGAGTTTCGGCTTCCTCTACAAGCCATACCTTCTTTTTAAAAGAAAAATAAATACCATGTTTTACTTTTCTTTTATTTTGGTTTTGAAAATGGTTTTCATAATGTTTTTATATCAATGTGTTGTATTGATATCTTGTGATTGAAAGGTGGTAATGTTATGTTTCCTTTATGCATGTTTTATGTGATACGATTATGTTGAGGTTCTTGGGCATTATTATGAAGACGGGTGGTTCCGTGATAAACTAAGGGTGGGTGAGCCCGATATAGCTCTCCAATGCATTGGGTAACGCGAAAGAGTGAAACATTAAGGTTTATCTGAAGAGATTTAGGGAATATACTGTGATGGGTATTCCAAAATGTAACCAAGAGGGTTACTCCCTACGTAAGAATGTTATGAATGCCTCAAGTTACCTTTTATGTCTTATGATTTCTATGATTTATTCATGATTTGATGAGGTATGTTAAAGTGCCTATGTTTTATGGGTAAAGTATGATTTCATTCTTATGTATATATGAACTCATGTTTCCTTTCCATATTTTTATATCCCTTACTGAGCTTTTTATGCTCATCCCAAGTTTTTGAAATGTTTTTCACAGGTCAAGGGAAAGGTACGTGATGTGATGATAGTGTCAAGGATGTGTCAAGAAAGAATCCAAGTTTTATTTTAAATATGTTTCCGTTGATGGGAAGAATGAATCCTGTCTTTTATGTAACCATTTTGTTTAAATGTGGAATGTAATGCAAGTTTTATGATCTAATTCTCTAAAACTCTAAACCTGAAAAGATCCTCAATGTGTAATCTTGTATTAACTCAAGATTAAGTAAGGTTTAAGGCTGGGGCCTTATAGTTGGTATCAGAGGTCGGTTTAGATAACTTTAGAGGTTAGGGTATTCTTTAAGCATAAGTGACATTACCATAATGGTTAGGATTTCAGAAAGAGTCCTGGTTTTAGATAAAGTGAATGAGTAAGTATATATTAGTGTTTATCTTCCTCATTAGTACATGATGGTTATGTTGATATACTCACACTGACCTTTTTGGTTTTAGTAAATGGCTGGATCTAGCAGGCACCAAAGTGACAATTGGTTTGAAGGAAACTATGGTGGTTCTCTGATTAAGAGACTCGATGAAATGGGGTATTCAATAAGGAAACTCATGGTTGTTCTAAACCAACTATCAAGGAGTCATGATCAACCACTTGAACCTTGGTATGTTCTATAATGCATCATGTATGAGATGACCAATCGATGTGGAAGTTCAGGTAATAATTAAAAAGGTAACCATTAGGGTTTATATGATCCTTACTTTTGAGGTAATTATGGGTTATTATATGTTATGATGGAAAATGAAAGGCATGAGATAAACATGAGGTGAAAATATGTTATGATCATTTTTGATGATTTTATCTCTTTTTGGGGAATGATTTAAGAATTATATAGTTTTGGAAAAAGGACAACACGCAGACCATGTGACAACCCGTCGCGTCGGACAAAGCTGCGGGAATCGAACCCACAACCAAAGTGCGACTGGTATTTATCGCCTACCACTGGACTACATGAAGTCCCTGGTTAGTTTGACCGATTCTTTTTAGTTAGATGATTTTATGAATTAAGAGTAAGTTGATTTTGGGTTATTTATGAAAATGATTAACCTATCATGGAGGATATGTGATTAGGTTAATTACTTTTCAATACAAGACTTTAGGAGCAACTTATATTGTTTGGAGATAAATGTTACGATTTAACTTGGAAGACTATGTGACTAAATCCTTCAAATATTTGGGTTTTAATCTTATATTGGTTTACTTTGAAGAATTTTATGGACAAATTGGTTATCGAATGGTCCTCGTTGAACTTTGGGTTTTGTTGGACAAATTTTGAGATTAAGAATAGATTTTCTTTTTATAAAGGGTTATCTTTTTTTGGATTATCTGACCATGTACTAACCTTTCTGGTTTTGGTTTTGGTTAAAGCCTAAAGACATGGGATGTATATAGTTCTCTTTTATGGATTAGGTGATTCTCTAGAAATTGATTATAGTACTCTTAATGCGAACAAGTCTCCCTAAATACTCTTCTTTTGGAAAAAATATGAGTTTGATTAAGGAATCTAGTAAAAGTTGGAAGTCAACATGACAAGTAAGTATGTTTCCTTATGTTTTATTTAAGCTCAAAAATAAATTCCTCAATAAAAAGTTACTTAAATCAAAAATGTTGTCTATTAACTTTTCCTACTGGGGAACCCAAAACCGTTTAACCCATCACAAGTTTGTGATTTTCTTATTGTTAACTTTCTCCTAAACATGTTTTCTATCACTCTCCATCAGAACATGACCCTATGTTTTCTCCTCCATTTCCATATTTTTCTACATGGAATCCTAGTATGGGTTAACTCGGGTGACCTTTGTACTTATATTTCTTTATTTTAAAGTGATTTTTTTACCGACTCTTGTTCCGATGTGGGACTTTCAAGGATGTTTCCAAGCGCAATTTTAAAATTGCAAGGACGCAATTCCCAAAAGGGGGGAAGGATGTAACACCCCAGGTAAATAAAGAATATTACATTTTCATATTTATCCATATTTGTGAATAAAGTATTAATATGACTTTAAAGGGGACGCTATACTCGATGGCGTACCCAACACGCAACAATGAGTTTCTTGGGAATCGTACGTTGCACTCTAATAATAAAATAATATTATTTTAAATGGTAGTTAACAAGTAGTCGTTGTATTGGTGTGAATGGATATAAATAACTAAAATATGATTATACATGTTTTTAAATGTTTTTACATTTATCCAATAAAAGATAAAGTCTTAAAATATGGAAAGAATTCAATTTTAGGAGTATATGCCCTAGTTTTCACTAAAGGTTCACTTATCGACTTTTGATGGTGAACCGTAATTAAATATAGTTTTGTTCACTCTTATACATTCTATTGAACCAAATAAAACTCTTCTTAAGAATCAGGACATCAAAATTTACTTTGTGTAAATTTTTGGTATCTTTCCGATAAAGTTCATTTTTTTAATGAATAGTGTAAAATGTTGTATTTTAATTCAAAACATCTTTTTAATATAATTTATTTATATGATTATATTATATTTTGAATTGGTTTTAAAGTGAAATTAGAATATATTTTTACCATTAAATCCAATAGTGGTCTTTGGAATTAATTTCACTTTGAAATCAGACTTAAACTAGTGTCAATCTTTTGATACTTATTGTTTCATAAAAACACGCTATTTGATCTGACAACAGGAATTAATTATTAAATTAATTAATGTGACTTATATGTTTTGAATTTTTTAAAATAGACTTCATTTTTGAATTCGGAATATCAAATATATCTTAGGGTGATTTTTTGGGATTTTTCTGAAAAACTTCAATTTTTGATGAATAGTGAAACCACTAAGTGGTACTTATAAAAACTAATTTTTCCGTTTAAATGAAATTTTTCCATCTTTGTGTTTTTAATTTCAAAAATCCGACATACATGGTTGTCATTAAGAAGTAAAATGTGGTTCAATGGGATAAAAATAATTTTTTGGTGAATAGTAACTTATTAAGTTTTTAATCGCGATTAGAGGTAATTAGTGTAGTTTAAGGTAAAAATAATGTTTTAATAATATGAAATGAACTTGACACATGTCCTAACCTCATTGGATGTGTCATGGCCGACCAAGACAACCCATGGGTCAACTTGGGGACCCCATGAAGCCACTTTGGTTGGAAAATGACATTAATATCTTTTTATTTAAAGTTAAAGTAAAAATGAGACAAACATGAAATGTTTTACTAAAACAATTTTTACATGGGGTTATAAAAATCATATTTTTGACTATAAATATTCATTGGAAATATAAAAAGATTTCCTACATCATAATATTTTTTTTATAATTTTTAGACATTAAATAAATTAAATTATTTATGACATCATGATGATGCAGTGATGACCTCATTATTTAACGATTTAAATAAAATGGAAAGATAATGTAATATCTAAGACCTACATATGTCCAAAACCTATTGGATGAGTGTATTTAGAACCCTAATCACCTTATACTCGAAATACATCAATGTGGGACCTTTAAAATCCGAAAATCTTTTGAAAATAAAGTAACATTTTGTAACTTTACAAGAGTGTCCCTCCTCTCCTCTTATAAAAGGCCCCCACCCCTACCTCCTTACCCACACTCCCAAAGCCTTTGGCTCGGCCAAACTCTGCCCATTTTATCTCTCCACTTCCCTATATTACTACTTGAAGCCTAACTTTGGGCATAAGTCTTCCTAAGGAAGCCTTTGAGCTGAAACCAAAGGGAGTTACCCGATTTTAAGATAATGTCTTCACTTGAGTACTTTTGTTTTATTTTGCTTCTCCAACCCCCTAAACTCTTTTTATTCATTTATTTTGTAACAAATACAGTATAATCAATATACTAGGATGTTTTTATAAGAAGTATTAGAGCTAAACTTTCACACACCTACATCTAATGGTTAAAGAACATACTGAATCTGTGGATGGCGAATTTCGGCCTCCCGAAACTATGATTGTTCAACATTCTTTTAACACCTTCAAAGGTGGCCATTAAGATGAAACTATATTTATATATGATATATAATATGTTTATTATTTTCTTAAGCTTCTGTATTTTTCATTTTGGTCATACCTTTATGGTTTTCATTATGGGTAAACGTGATATCTTCATTTAAGGAAGTGCGGACTACCGCCCCCTCAAAGTGATTTGATTCGTTAATACCATATGTGGTACGTATAAAGGATATATTTAATGATATTATATATGATACCATACTGGAATTAAAATACTATTATGTATCATTATGTTTTAATTCCATTAAATATGAAATAGAAATGGAAGTAGCGTTCATGCGTACGTACGGCTTACCGTCTCCATGAACGGTACATTTCATTTCTTATCTCAAAATGTTATGTAATACTATAAGTACATATATATAATGGATATATATGTAATATATTACATCAAAAATTATGGATATCATTCTGGAATTATAACATATATATCTCTCTCTCATTTTGTTTTAATTCCATTAATATGACAAAAAATGAAAGTAGCGTTCATGCGTACGTACGGCCTACCGTCTCCATGAACGGTGCTTTTAATTTTTTATCTCCAAATGATATGGAATAGTATGAAATGAATATTTACTGGATATATATGATATTTTAATCATTAATACTATTCTGGAAATTATTTACTTATAACTACATGGGCAATCTTTTTTCAAACAAGTTCATTTTTGACTCATGTACCAAACATCGGCAAAAACATCTGATATGAACTAACATTATTAAACAATTATTATAACATTAAAATATGTGATATTAACTGAATAATAATCTTTATAGGAGGTCTTTAATCAATTATAAATTGACCAAAGTTTATTATTCAGGAATATAAAGAAACGAACAAGACAAGTTGGACTTGAGGTAGGGATCCTACTCCTCTCTTTCTTTTTAAGTACACCCTTTTATGTCATTACTTTTAAGCTCATATTTCTTGTGATTGGGATGTTCTTTTATATTAATCTTACTGTATTTTTTATGTTCATATGATGAGAGACCCTATTCTCTCTCATCTATCCATTTTGGAAGTTTTGAGTGGCGCCGTTAGGCTGCCGAATTTTCGTAAGAGATCTAACCTCTCTCTTTCTCTTTAAGTACTCTCCTTTATGTCACTTATTTTAAGCTCCTCTTTTTTATTATGGGGGATGTTCTTTTATATTCATCTTTCTGTACATTTTATTTTAATGTGATGAGATACCCTATTTGATCTCATCAATCAATTTTTGGAAGTTTTATGTGGCGTCGTTAGGCTGCCGAGTTTTCGTAAGGGATTTTTCATCTCACTTTTATTCCTGTGAGATTTATGCTACATTTGCCACAATTTCCTTTTAGTGGTGTATGTACTGACCATTATTTTACTCATTGTGTAATATTATTTCATTTATGAGTATTTACATCAATGTCGTATTGTCCTTCTTTCACGGGGCGTATGTTTCGAAAGATACCAATGTCGGTAAGGGAACCTTTCACCCTACTCTTTTTAAAAGACTTATTTTGTTGGGTATTTTAATTTACATATTGTTATGTTGGGATATGTTCTCATATATCCTTATTGATGTAAATTTTATGTTCAAGTGATGAGATACCATTTTTTTTTGATGTGACGTTGTCAGGCTGTCAAGGGAACTTCTTAACCCAATTTAGATTTCTTTGGGTTCAACATGTAGTTATTGAATATGTCATCCTTTGAATATGTGTGAATTAACTTTGATTATTTTACACTTAATATCCACTTATATTTGGTGTATTCTTTTGTCATGCATAATTATGTAATTGATTTATCCTTAAACCAAGGATACCGTCTTTGTATGGGACTTCGTCTCAATCTCCTTTCATTGAGGCATATTTTATTTTATACACAACTTTATTTTATATGGTGTATAAACCCCTTTGACTTTTATATCTATACAAAAGGAATCTTTTTTATATGAAGCATTTACTAAACGAAAAAAGGGAATGTTTTTGTCGTACGTATGCGGTGACAACGACTTCTCCGCCGCCGTGACCATTATTTGAGTTTCGACTTCCTCTACAAGCCATACCTTCTTTTTAAAAGAAAAATAAATACCATGTTTTACTTTTCTTTTATTTTGGTATTGAAAATGGTTTTCATAATGTTTTTATATCAATGTGTTGTATTGATATCTTGTGATTGAAAGGTGGGAATGTTATGTTTCCTTTATGCATGTTTTATGTGATACGATTATGTTGAGGTTCTTGGGCATTATTATGAAGACGGGTGGTTCCGTGATAAACTAAGGGCGGGTGAGCCCGATATAGCTCTCCAATGCATTGGGTAACGCGAAGGAGTGAAACGTTAAGGTTTCTCCAAAGAGATTTAGGGAATATACTGTGATGGGTATTCCAAAACGTAACCAAGAGGGTTACTCCCTACGTAAGAATGTTATGAATGCCTCAAGTTACCTTTTATGTCTTATGATTTCTACGATTTATTCATGATTTGATGAGGTATGTTAAAGTGCCTATGTTTTATGGGTAAAGTATGATTTCATTCTTATGTATATATGAACTCATGTTTCCTTTCCATATTTTTATATCCCTTACTGAGCTTTTTATGCTCATCCCAAGTTTTTGAAATGTTTTTCACAGGTCAAGGGAAAGGTACGTGATGTGATGATAGTGTCAAGTATGTGTCAAGAAAGAATCCAAGTTTTATTTTAAATATGTTTCCGTTGATGGGAAGAATGAATCCTGTCTTTTATGTAACCATTTTGTTTAAATGTGGAATGTAATGCAAGTTTTATGATCTAATTCTCTAAAACTCTAAACCTGAAAAGATCCTCAATGTGTAATCTTTTATTAACTCAAGATTAAGTAAGTTTTAAGGTTGGGGCATTATATTAGCTAAGGTAGAAAAGACATAGATCATACCTCGTATCATTACCGGAGCCTCTGTGTCATAATCTTTGACCGCCTGCAATTGTTCATTCCCCTATCCTTCAGCTCCTTAAGCCTGGTGTGGACCACCTAGGGGTGGTGGTGGTAACAAGTCAAATCATTGACCACATCCTACTGCTCTCTCATCTCCTTTTCCATGTCTGAAGTCCTGCAGACATGCCAGAACCTGTTGTTGACACTACCTCAGTGGACCATCCACTGTCTCTCTATCAGTTGTACAGTGGGTCATATAATCTCGGGTGAGATGTCTCATGACATCACATGAGTAGAACTGCCTCTCTATGGGATGATTGGATCCATCATGAGATCCCTAAACCATATATCATGTATCGTAGGACATCCTCCTAAAATGTCTGGCACATCTAGGCCCCCTGGAACTGACGTTGGCTCCATACTGGTGAGGTATCTTCTCCTGTATGCCTGATACCAGCAACCACTGGTTGTATCTGCTCAGCTAAGAAAATCTCAACCACCAAAGATCTCTCTAGCACCCTATCACAAGTATAAATGAATAGAGAAATAACACTGGCTTGGATGTCTCTATGCAACCCTCTCTCGAAGGTCCTATACCTGAATAATTGGTCATGAACCATATTGATTGAGTACTTATAGAGGTTGGTAAACCTCAATGAATACTCAGTTACTATCATTCTGCCCTACTGAAGTTATAGAAGATCATGGATACGTATAGCCCTCAGTGTATCTAGAGAGAAATCCTCTCGGAAGAGACACTGAAACACTATCCATGGTAGAGTCACCTCATCATAAGATTGGGTCGCTGACCCCCACCATCGTTCTGTTGAGCCATGAAGAAGGATCACCGCTAGGACCACCATCTAATCTTCTGGTGTTCTGACTAGATGAAAAACTCAGGTCACCACCTCAATTCAGTCCTTAGTCTCCTGTGGGTTGGTCTTACCTCAGAACCTGAGGGGTCTCTTTCACTAAAACTTATGAATTTCTCTCAATATGCACACCTCATCTGTTGGTACTACGGGTACCATCATTTGCTCAACAAGTAGTATAGATGGTGCACCACCTTGAGGTAGAACCTATGGAATTGGTCCCTATATTGATGCCTCATCACTAAGATATTTTCCTTGTGATTATAATTCTAAATCCAAGTTTTCATATGTCACAGAGGCATCTTGAAATAAACAATATGTACCACAGTTAATGAGTATATTGGGAGAGCTGACTCAAGAAGGACATGGAAACCACAAATCATTCTTATATGATGCATGTACCATTGTTTTCTCTACAAATAATGTTCTTATATACTTTTACCTAAAAATAATGTTCTTATATACTGAGTCAAAAAGTAGGTGATCAGATTCCTAGTCTATAGATACATCGGCCGTCACACCAACATTGGAGTCCCTGTCCTGAAAGCTGAACTGAAAACACTTAACACTATTTCCCCAAACCAATCTCATAGACTCCAATCCTAAGGTAGAACCTAATTCTTTGATACCACTCTATCATTAACCATCCCAGTTGGTTTCATGTTGCAACTCTCCAAGCTCGTCTTCAATAGGTCATGGGTTGGTGAATTTCACCGAGTAGGCATATCACTAACAAGTGAGGCCTTGGCCTAAGTACTTGTACATATACACACATCTCCAAGCCTATAAAATGATGAAATATAAAAGAAAAATTTAACAAACATGAATGCATACATCTAAATACCACAAAAAGAGTATGATAGGAAGTAAAGGAAAGTAAACAGGTCCAAATAAAAACTCACCACAAAGATTCTAAAAATAAGTCCAACCTGAAAGTAAAACTGGGACTAATATCAGAATACCACAAGAATTCACCTCAGTCTGTCTAGACTCACTAAGCACCGTTTGGTCCTAGTTCGTCAAGAACTATTTCAAAAGTTCAATTGTCTTTACAAGACATGACTCGTGCGACAAAGCCCGTGTAGGGGTGAGTACAACAATACATGGTAGGACACCCTGAAACCACAAATCTTACAACAAATAAAATACAGTCAGCTCTATATAGGTATATGTCTAAAGAATATATAACAATAATATCCAGATATACTTAACAAATACACATATTCTAAAGGAAAGTCACAACCATAGTATGCAACCTAGGATTCTAGCTCAAAGATTTCATATAGAACCCATCTAGGAGAACACAGTCCTGAGTCTGGTAGCACTGAGGACATCTATCTGAGAGGAAATTTTCATTGGGTCTCACCATTAGAAGTACATGTTAAAGGTCTGAAGATATATGATACATATATGGGGATCACTCCCAAGGATATGGGGTATACCAAAAACTCAATCTAGATTAACCAGCTAAGTAGAGGATTGGTGCCCATGTAATGTTGGTCATGAAGATGCCAAGAACTTCAACTAAGGAATGAAGATGAATAGAGGATCTCACTCTAGGCCTCACAGAAAGATTCCAACAACTCTATCCAAGAAGTCCCTCTGAAGGGATCGTTTCCCTATCCGTAGGAGGTGATTTCACACTAACACTTAGGGAAAGGATATAGGAAATGCACCCTAACAAAACTTTCCCAATATACATATGGAAAAGATACATTCCATGTTTTATAAAGTACACATCACGTAGAAGGGTAACACGCTATGTCCCTTGACCCTGGGTCCTGCTCGTGTAAATGGACTGTGTCTCATTCCATGACCATGTTCATATAGAAGTACACAGCATGTAGGCTACTCATGTACTCTAACTGTGTACCAATACATGGCTTAGCCAATGTACTTGTCTATATCGTGTCCGTGTAGGGGAGTACATGGTGTGATCCAACCCGTGTCCTCTAACCTGTGTCTGTGTACACTTCTAGGTACATGCCAAGTTACCAGGGAAGGTCACATGTCGTGTGACTCAGTCACATGTCGTGATATACTTAACAATATCCTGAAACCTTGACCACTACAAAGGGGGGACCACACATCATGTGGCTTCGTCTTAAAAACCATGTAATGAAGAATTTCATAGATTCACAAATATGGTTATGTGTATCCTCTCTGGTGCTCCAAACTTTGATCTGATGACTGTTTTTCTAAGAAAATCAAGGAATTGCCTCATATGAGCCTTGATGTCGACAAACAATAAGTTTCATCCATCAAAACCATTTGGAAATAGGTATCATTAAGTGTTCTTCATTGGGCGCTGAAGAAATAAAATCTGGTATTCAACATCATTTGATTCACTGAAGCTTCCATCATTGCACCACTGTTGTGTCATGTTGATCTTAAATCTACGATATCAGATTATTACACCAAGAAACAGGTGCACAAAGATCGATTCATCGGGATATGTCAAACCATGAGTCAAACAGAGAACACCTATGATAAACAAATAATTGAGGGAGAAATGAACAACCAAAAACATAAGGAACAAACCTTGTTCACTGTTTTTGTTGGCCTTGATCCATCATTGTTATAATAACAACGAAGAATCAATAATCACAAAGTAATTTTCCTAATAAAAATTCATGCAAATGAACCCATATCGCAAGACGACTGATCCACAAATCAATACATTGGTCGATTGATTTTCATTAATCATATAAATTAATAACGGGGGAAGAATACAATAAAAAAATCTACCTTGAGATGAATTTATTGCTAATGAATAATGATCTTGCATCATTATCATTTGCAAGATCCTTGAATTCTGTTGCATGTTGATCACTAATCCATGATCCGGTGGAAGTTTGTGAGAGAGATCCTCCAACACTCTCTCCAATGGATCTTCAATGGATCTAGGATTATGTGGATAACCCTGATATTTCTTTATAAACATATTCTTATAGAATAATTTAAGTTGTTGTATCAATGGATTAATAAAATAATTTACTTGATTATTTTATTTATTTTACATCTACGGTGGATTTTCCACAAATTCTCCATGCTAACCAAATTTATGTCATGGCTAGGGTAAACCTCATGTTATAAACTCAATGATTCCCTTTAATTTATTATTTGGGTCCTTGTTTAGAATTTATTCCATTTTTTCAGGAAAACTGCATGCGGGTGGTACTTGATATATTTCAAACATTTATTCCAGACACATCGGGCCTCAGAATTACACACCGTCTTAGCTCCTAGTCTCAAAAATAATCCATATAATATCCAAAAATAATACATGGAAAATATGATTCATTAAAATAATTATCATGCTTTCTCCTTCATTTAAAGGAACAAACTAAACTACCACTGGGAGTATGAGGTACTCCCGTCAACCCTGACTCACTAGTCAGGTCAAGATTTGCCACCAATGCTCTATCTAGCACATCCGAATAATTTTTGAGATTCAAAATGAAAACATGAGATTGTATATCAAATCAAAGACCTATCTCAAACATTTGAGACCTCAGATTCTCATTCATTACTACCTTAGGACAAAACTGAATGAGTTTAGAAAATCAATTTATATATTGATTCATGATCTTGTCACCCTACAAGAGGTTGAGAAACTTCATAGACTTCATCAAGACCATTTATTTTGGATAGAATTTCTTGGTGAAAATAAATATGAAGTATTTACACTCCAAATTTTCATGTTTCTTTATTGCAACCATCAAATTTTACCATCTCTTGATAGGTCCTTTTAGATTAAAAGAAGTACATTTTACTTTTATCGAATCAGGAGATTTCAAGAACTCAAAAATAAGCTCAATATTTTTCAACCAAAACTCTACCTCTTTAGGATCATTCAATCATGGTAAATATGGTGGTTTCTATCAAAGAAACTCTTGATCATGATCCCTAGTTTCATCCCTTTGAGGTTCCACTACTAGATCCTAAACAGGAATGGGTTCAACTACCTATCCTAGAGATTTGATAACATGCACTACTATATCAATAATATTTTGGTCAACTAGGATTCTCTTGATTTGGTTCACCAATATCTTCCTCCCATGGCCTATTCAAACATCTTCTTGGAGATATGATACTAAAAAACATAAACAGGAAACATTGAAACATTAAGAAGAATACTCGGATCATTGAATTAATCAAGGGTTATAGGAATATAATTTTCATCAAACAATATTCAACTTTTAGTAATTTTAAAATGATCAGATCAAACTAGGTAAAAGACTAGAATTAGATTAATTTATTCCTTAAGGTCACTTTTCCTTATCACCCATGATGGCTTAAGGCACACTATGATGAGATCTAAATAGGCACTCACTCTTAAATGCCCCTAAAGTCCCAAAAATCCTACCTCTTTTCTACTAGGATAATCTAAGATGCATACTGACATCAAGTAAAGACACCCAACATGTTGTTGATACCATTTTGTTAATAACCATCACAGATACCCTAGTACACTAATACCGTATTTAGTCCTGACATAGCCCGAAGGGCAATCTCAATCCCCATGGGTTTGTGACTAGCACCTCACATCATATAAATATCAAAGGGAATAGTTTTTCCACAAGCATGATGAAATGATAGAATACAAACTAATACAAATTCATTATTCCAAACACTCCATAAGGAGAAATTAGCATAAATAGATAGATAAACCTCCCAAGGTAAGATATAAACCAAAGGACAATACAACAACCATCAAGAAAAAGTCTCACAATCCTTTTGAAATAAGTGAACCATAGCTCTACCAATCGCCACCATTACTCCACATTCCCACGAATCAAGCACAACCACCACCTCCAAGTAGATCTTTAACTTTACCTAGACCTAGCATAACAAAATCTATAAATTCTTGAAGGAAAAGGTAGGGTGTGAGCTAAACAACTCGGTAGGGTCACATCGACTATTCAATAAGAAATTCCAAAAATAATAAACCATTTATTCATTAAATTTAAATAAAATAAGAAATGAAAGTTCATTTACATATTTCAAATCCAAAACATGATTTCAAATTTTGCAGATGGAATATATATAAAAATAGGCTCAAATGAACATTTCATATAAAACATTTATATAAAGAAATTGTTATGAATAAAATAGTTCTTTAAATAATGGAATGTATAATCAAATCAAACAAAGAAAAGAACAAGGTTCACAAGCCATAAGTTATGATAGTTATAGGATCTCAGATTCTTATACTACTCAATTATTAATCACAACTCAAGTGTGTGTGCACATGTCCCTAGGATCAGGCCAATTGGACTAATCAATCAACTTCCCATTGTGTACAATCATGTTGAACTAGGTTTAGTTAGTATCGTCATCATCAATCCATTTCTAGGGATTTAGAGTCCTAATGTGCTTATCTTAATCACCCAATAACTACTCAGGATCACATGTTCTTCAATCAATCAATCAATCATGGGAAAACCATTCATTTCAAATCAATTCATCATTCATAGTTCAATTCCCAATTTCAAGTTCAATATGCCTTTTCAATTTCAAAACCAAACCATGGGTTTTCATCAAATTCATACCTTTCAAATAATCTTTCATTTAAAGCCCAATTTTCTCAATAATCAATTTCAAAATTATATTTTAATTCAATTCATCATTTTTATCAAAAATTTTCCCAAAATTTCAATACCATTGAAATTGGGATTTTTTACAATTTTCATGACCTTTTAAATCAAACATCAAATCACTTAGAATCAAGGTTTTATAAATCAATTAAAATCTCATTTAAATTCCATAAATCAATATATGGTTTCAATTTTAGGATAAATACTTATGGAAACACCTACATTTAATCACACAATCGATCAAATCAACACCCGCAATGAGAAATGCCAATGGAGAATGAAAAAGAATAAGATAAAGAAACAAACCCTAGAATCAAGATTTATCAAAACAAAGTTCCAATCGTTCAATAATGTGAGGATTTTACACTCTCAAAAGGGATAGAAATAAGGAATCAAGAAAACCCAAATCAATGGAGAAACCACATACCAAAGAGTGGTCGAGATCTTCCACTAGCACTTCGATTTGAAGAGAAGAGGTTGGAGGAGACAAGGAATCCTCTAGAGAGCCTCCAAAAGCCAATGAATTTTATTTGGGTTGAATGTGGCTGATTAGAGGTTAAACTGGGGGTCCTATTATTTTAATTAATAATTTTAGGGGATTTAATACTTGCGCATGTGGTTTCATGGTTAGGACACACGATTAGTAGTGACCATGCACCCTTACTGAGCTTCTGAAATGGGTGCACGGTTTGGCCGCATGGTTAGTCTAATCATGTTCCATCCATAAAAACCTCCACTATCTAAGGCCACACAGATTATAGTGATGGTCACATAGTTTGGACTAATAGTGCGTTAATCATGTGCCACCCTCCAGACCCTCTCAATAGGGAACATGGTTTGTTGAGCCAAACCACACGATTTTTTCTAACCGTGCACTGATTGTGTACATCCCCTAAAACTCCCAAAAATTATTAAATGACACCAAAAACTCCCCATAACAAGTTCCAATCAATGTATAATCAAAACAAGGGTCTAGAAGTGCCTGAAAACAAGTAATGGGATGTTATAATTGAGATTTCATAGAAACTATAGATCTCCACGCATCTCCACTTGCACCACTACCGCCTCCTATTCTGTGGATAATTTTTCATATAATGCTCAAAACCACATTGATCAAGTCTGTTTTGTCACCAATGGTCAGATTTTATCCACCCCTTACTTAGTGGTTCGTTCCCCATCACACCACGTGTTGCCCGTGCTGTAAACCCCAAAAAACCAAAAATCCATTGATGCATCATCAAACTTCCATCATCATCATCAAACCTCTGGAATTTCATAATCCATGGTGTTGATACTACATCAACAATCCATGGAACCCAAGAATGAAATTTTGCAACAAAACATGTTCCTGAATAAAGTTGAATCACCAATTGATCGAAATACCAATGATGAATGTTTGAAGAAAGGGGGAGGCAAGAAACACAAAAGTGGTCATCAAACAAGGGTCATGTTCGATTGGTCATCATCGAAGAAATTTAAAGAATAGTGAGGATGGTCAAATTAATAAAACCAAAATAACATCAAATTCATAATTCTAGGAAAATGAAATAATCAATGGGTTAATCAATAAAGAATGATCTATGAATTTATTTCTAATTAAATTAATTCATGTTCATCAAAAAAATAAAGAGAGAGGATTAAACCAACAAAAAAAATCCCTACCTCGGATTGGATCAATCGTTAATGATGAACAAATTTGTGACAAAGACGATGATGAGCTCCACTGAATTCTGATCGTCGATCCAAAAATTTTCAGATGTTCGCCAACGCCAATGCACTGGGGGCCTCCTATCCTTCTCTAAATATCTAGGGTTTGAGGGGCTAACCCAAATTATTTTCCAAATATAGGTTTAAATAGGAATTTTCTAGGTTGAAAAAAATTATTGGATAATTAATAAATAAAAATTTTATTTATTTATTTTACCTAATGTTTCGTTAGTGACTACACTAAACTAAAATGCTTCATGCAGACAAAAATTATGTCATTCCTAGGGTATAATCCATGTTTTAGATTTTATGGCAGCCTTAGTTTTCCCCTTTGAGACATCGTTCAATAGAAGTTCCATTGTTTCTAAAGAACAATGTGCATGTGATATATTTTATTTTTTATTTTACACATATCAATATTGAGGTTCCACAGGGCCCGGAATTCCACATTAACTCCACGCCTTACTCCGAAAATATTATTTAAAATATTATAAAGTATCATATAGAAAAAAACAGAATCATTAAAATTCTATTGGTGATGACCTACTAAATTATATTTACACCCTATTTGGGTGTCTTGGTACCCAAGTAGACTTTATTGTTTGTGACCTAGGTAGGGGAATGAGACTTGTTGTTGGTGGATGAGTTGTAGAGCTTGGTTAGAGCTATGAGACAGGACCAAGCATGAACTCGAGACCTGATTTTTCTATATTCTTATTTATTATGATTATTTTGGGTAGATTGTACAAGGTTGGCCTACGAGCGACCTTACTTTTATTGTACGTCATGTGACATTACAGTGCATAATATTTTATTAGAGTATAGGATTTGTTATTATGATGTTCAATTTTGTTGTTTACTTTTGTTGTGGTTTATGACTACATGTGCCAAAGAGTGAATAGTCTCCTCACTTGTTATATAGACTCTCACCATTGGTTGGCGGCCTCTAGTGTATGGGAGGCGTTCTTGAGGTATGTGGCTATCGGTTCGGTCGCAGTGGAGGTGAACCATGCCAAGGATGCTATAGATAACACTACTAAGGTTTTAGTAATGAAACCGACACTCAGAATATAGTGGAAGTAATAATAAAACTCATTCAACATCATAACGAGTAATTGAAAATCACAATAATACTAAAATAAAAATACCATTTTAAAAATGTTTGGAAGATTTAGATTAAACTTGAATTGAATAATTCAAGGATCCTTCAGTATCCATTGATGAATATAGCCACCAATGGCTTGGTGGGATCATTTTCCTATCCAAGTGATGCTAGTCACCCTAAAGGCAAAAAATAAAAGGAATGAGAATGACACTATAGAACCTCTCGAGTGAGGAAAACAAAAGAACTCTCTCAGATGAGGAAAACAAGAGAACTCTCTATTGGATGAGAAAAACTTGAGAACTCTAAGCACCACTTTTACTGTCTCTCAATGAGATGAAGATTGCACCCCTTTTTCTTTCTATTTATAACAACAGGGGAATTTAATAGTCTTTATGGAAGCTAATCCTATAGCAAACCCAAATAGGTGCAATAAAGAGCCTCCAAAAGTGGCTTAAGTCCTAAACCACCCTGGGAGGTGCATTAATGAGCCCTTAAATATGTTAAAAGTAGCAAAAGAGGTGCTTAAATGGTCACTTCAAATAGGATTTCAAATTTCCCGCATATAACGGGCTTTAGAATCCTATTACTCCAAGCCCAAGCCCAAATCTCAGTTCGGCTTCATCATTTCCTCAAGTGTATGTATTGATAATATATACAACTCATTATTTATATCATAATGCCACGTTAATTATTTAATTAAATAATCATTATTTAATTTAACATTTCAAATGTGAAGAACACAATTTATATTTGTTTTTTATAACAAACATAAACATCTTTACATATGGACTAATTACATTAGTTTAGAAATTCCAATTAGCGTGATCGTGTATGCGTAACCCCAATGAACCTTTGTAAAATTAACATTGACCGTGAATCTCATTCGTAATCATAGACCATGAGTGGTATCTTGCAACGTGTCATAGCCACCCAAATTAAAAAGGGGTTTGGTGTGATCTAGTCTATCACATGTCCATTGACAACATTCCTTTGTCCTCGACATCGAGATTAAGCATGATACATAAATAATGTCAATCCTGTATAACTTGTCTCTTTTTCTCAATTATTGCGCTAACTAAATATTATATAATTACATCATTATGTAATTATCTTGGCATAATTATGAACTTAATCAAAACTCAATTAAGGGTCATGATGTCGTAATCTGTCATATGGGCGAACACCTCTTAACAAGATCAATTGAATCACTCCACTTGATTAGTGTCATACACAACTACCTTCTATTAAGCTAAATTCTCAAGTAACTCTAGATAGGTATCGAAGTATAAAACCTCATAAGTAGGGAACTTATTTGATCACCTCAAGTTGAAGAATTCATAACCATTGTCCACTCAAGTAACACCAATGACACGTATATGATAATCCATGTGGCGTACTGTAAGCAGACCAATTCAGATACAAGTTTATCGACGAGTGATCAGTTGTATCCCTGTATAAGTGATCCTACTCAAACAGATTTTAACATATCATCACAACTCAATATGATGATCATTAATCATAGATAACTCAGTAATGCATAAATATTCGAGTGGGTTATTATCCTATCACCTCTCATGTTTTATACAACAAACATAGATTGAACGATAAACTCAATGCTCGCCCATTGAGGGTTTCCAATTGGCAGGCCAAGTTTGTTTTGCCCGGGCGGCCCATTTCAGCGGTTACGATTCTGCACCCCGTCCCCTTCCATCCCTTCAAACCCTCCGACACTCGCACTCCTCCGGCCATGGCGTCGGCGGTGCCGCCTGTCAAGGAGCCGCTATCGGCAGCCTCCAACTGTCTGGCGTTTGCGCCTTCTCCTTTGGCCATCAACTCCGTATTTCTCTGTATCCCGTTGAGATCCATTAGTCTTTCCCGCATTTCGTGCCAACATCTCTCCTTGGCCCATGACGTATGGAAAGCGAAAGAGGCGAGCGCTGAAGAAGATGAAGTGTTTATTTTTGGCCGTGAGGATTTTCCGGAGGATGAGGATGGTGAGATGTTCCCAGAGCCACCAGTAGAAGCTATGTTCTTCGTTGGGAATCTTCCATGCGACATCGGCAGTGAGGAATTGGCTAGGCTTTTTCAACCGGCCGGACATGTTGAAGCTTCTGAGGTAAAGTATGCACCTGCTCTATGCATCTCTCCATCTTTCCATCCCTCCCGTTGATTTTCTCTCTTTGAAAATTTGGGTTCGCTGTTTCCGTAGGTAATATTTAATAGGGAAACAGGTAGGAGTCGAGGGTTTGGATTCGTCACCATGGGCGCTGCTGAAGAAGCTGAGAAGGCTGTGGGGATGTTCGACCGTTTTGTAAGTCGTTCGTCTTAGCTCTCTCTATGTTTACCCTTCGCTGTCATGTCAGTTTTTCAGACCAGTTCTTATAAATTCATTAGTTCTAGCGACTTTTCAGTTAACAGATCGAACAAGTTGCTGTAAATTTATCCGTGTGTTTGACATGAATTTTCTGATACCGTATGATCTCATGAACTTCCCTAATATTTCTTAAATATTTTGATTCATCCATCATATTGGAGCAATTGTGATTCTCCCTTGCATCACGATCTTTTTCATGTTTTATCCATAAGACCATAGGTCCCGTTCTCAATCGAATACCCTTTCTTGCCATTGTTTTGAAGTGTCATTAATCCGTATTGGCGTGCACACCTTTGCAGGGGTACTTCTGTTCATGCTGCCTCTCAACTGATGATCTTTTTGTATGATCTATTAAACATGTATGGCATGCATGTATTTCCTATATGTAATAGAAGATTTTGGAAAATCAAATGCAACTTTCATTTCTCCCATGTTTCGCCTTGCAAGAACTTTCTGCTCTCTCAAAAATTGATGATGTTTCGTTTCGTTTTGTTAGTTGGAAATCTCCCTCCCCTCTTCTCTCCTGCTTTCTCTCTCTCTTGCTCTCTCCCCCCTCCTCACTCTCTCTCTCTCTCTCTCACTCACACGAGCACACACACACACATTGTTGTTGGTGTGTTGTGTGTCCTGAAAGAATGTCTTTGGTCCACCTTTCAGTCACGCCTTTTACTATTAATATGGAAACTAAATACTTTAATTTGGGTGCCTGAGAGTGTCTTCTGTTTTTCATAGGATTTAGATGGAAGACCCTTAAAAGTACATCTGGTTGTTCCAAGAGGAGCACAAAAGCGTTCACCCCATGGGTTTTATTATCCATACAGTGTTTATGTTGGCAACTTATCATGGGACGTAGATGATGCTTGTCTCGAGCAGGTGTTCAGTAAGCACGGCAAGGTTGTGCGTGCAAGCGTTATTTACGAACGGGAGACTAACCACCCGCGTGGCTTTGGCTTTGTAGCAATGTCCAGTGAGACAGAAATGAATGATGCCATTGCTGCTCTCGATGGACAGGTTATCCTCATGCTTCCTGTTTTATCTGTGCTCAGAAATATTCCATGTTTTTCTTGAAATATCACAATGAACCCTTACTATGCAGCCAGCCTTACAAATCCAATGTTCTGATAGATCTTCCCATGGATTTTTCTCTGTGATTTTTGCTTTCACTGAGCAACATGCAATGGGTGTATGATTTTTGAAGCTTTAGTTCCTGAAAAAGTGTCTCGCATATCTTGCTTTGTTAGAAAGCCTAATAGCCCGTTTGGTTGTTTGACAGACGGTTCTGTTTATGGGAATCTGTACAGTGAGCCTGCGTTTTATTGGATAATATGACCATGAAAAGGGAATTTGTTTGACAGACAATTCTGGAAAACGTAAGAATGGGCAATGACACCTCGAGGGGTACTTTGTAGTGAAAATGGCAGTAAATGTCAATAATGTCCCTCACCTTCAATTGTTGTTGTTTTAACTTCGGGGTGTAATTAGCATTAAAGATCCTTTACTCCACTGATATGGGTAACCAAATGGTGCTGCTATGATAGACTTATCTTCGTCCTGCCAAACAAAACATTATTCTACTAGCCAAACAGGCTGTAAAGGCTAGGATCATTTAACTTGCTCTCACCCATCAGCACTTTCTTTTCACTGATTTTAGTGTGACCTTCAGAGCTTCTCATATGATTAGACAACCATTCTAACCATATACCTATTGCGGTGCAGATTTTGGGCGGTAAAATATTGAGAGTAACGGCTGCTAAAGCACGACAAAGGTAATGCTTGTTCATCTAAGAGCCCTGTCCATGAACCCCGTGCCCACTATGATTCAAAGTGCATTCTTTTATGGCCATTGGACAGCAACTGTACCTTGAAAACGTTGTCATTTGAAGGGAATGGTAAAATCAAATTGTTATCGGATTCCATTGCTCAAGGTGATGACACTCTGTGTGTTAATGTGTGTTACTTAGGATGATTATTAAAAAAAAAAAAAACAAATTTTGCTTTCATCCCTGGATTCGTTTTTCCATGATAGAGTGGACACTCAGGTGCAAGAGCAGTGGGTTAGAAAAGGCATGTCATGTGACAATGACTGAACAAAATGATCCAGGCTACAGTTTTTACTTGCACGTACCACACTGTGGTATAGTTAAACTTCAGTCGTTTTTTACAATTGATGATGTCATGGTGTAGATGAATATCAAATAAGCTAGAGATAAGCATTTTTGAAATTCCATTTTCCCAGAGACGCCATTTTGTTTTTGGATAAGACTATGGCCAGATATATACAACCATGACATGATGTTAGCTATTTCAATCAAAAGATTTGGAGACTGATCCAGACTGCTTTGCTCTGGGCATTTTACATCCTCTAGTCCTGATGATAAGAGATCCACGCGATAGTCTTGTTATGGTGATAGACCATATCATGGTTTCTTAGTCATATTTAGTTTCTTATTTTTAGAGATTAGGTATCAAGTTTTGAGATTTAGAGAGTGGGTTTTGTTACTCTCTAGCATAGTTATTAATGGCGCGCCATCATACCATGACTAGCGCAAGTCAATGCTGTGCCACGCAATGGCGTATTTAGGACGACACACTGTAGTTTGCGCAATCCTGCGCTATGATGCGTAGTGGCGTTGCGCGCGTCACTGCTCCATCCGGTTTTTTGTTGCATTTTTTAAGCGGCGAACTCATATCCCCTGATTAAAATGCCTCTTTTGATCCCAAATAAAACGCCCTCATCCTCCAGATGCCCCAAATACCCTCGATTTGTTCCCATGATCGCAGTGACCCAACCAATGTCGGATTAATCACAATGAGCCAACTAGGTTCCTTTGAGCCACGACCCAGCCAAACCAGATCGTCCAGTGCAGGCAACGCGACCCAGTCACACAGGCTTGTCCAGGGTAGGTGATGCGACCCAACCACATCGGTTCGTCCAAGGAGGGCGACACCCTACTATGTGAATCTTTTTTTTCTTTTTTCTGTTTTTTATTCAATATTATAACATTGTTGTCCCCCTTTTTTTTTTTTCATATTCTAGTTTTAATTTAATTTTGTTATGGTGCATATTTATTTTAATCAAGTAGATGTCAGGTTTGTATTTATTTATTTTATTCTATTTTTCTTTAGTTTTTGTGAAGATTATTTTGGATCGGTGATGGTATATATTGTTTTTTGTGTGTTTTTTTAAGAATTATTGTTTTAAATATTTAATTGTTTTATATAATTCAAGAATTGCGTTTTATTTCAAAATGCTTAACTTATTATTTGTTATTGTTGATATATGTGTATATGACTTGTGTGCCGTAAGTTAATAATGTCATGTGATGTGTGAGTTTGCATTGAGGGCTCTTGTAGTCGTGCGTTTTATGTCGTAAATAACTACGCTTTCTAGAGAGAGTGATGGCCTAATTTTTTTTGGGTGTTTGGTTTGTTAATTTTTTTTCGAGATGTGACTTTCTTCTTTAGTTCTTTTGTTAATTTTTTATTTGGAGTTCATAATAAGAATTCTTTTCATTCACTTATTCATTTTGTTTTGTAGTCTTCTTTTTCTTTTCTAACGAGTTCTCATCCATTCATAATTGATCTTATAATAGTCACGTGTGATTAATTCCTAAAAAGGTAAGAGATTTAAAAGTAGAATGTGTTGGGTTTTATACAACTTCCGATTAAACCATTGGATGTTGTGCCTCCAAAACTGACAAGGTAGAACACAATACCAAAATTGTGGCACCCTCGGTTTAAGGTATGTCATTGCTCTATTCTGTTTTTAATATGTGGCGAAGAGGGTTGGTTTGGGTTTAGGAAGCTTGGGAGATGATTGGTTAAGAAGCAAAATTTTGGCTCTTTGAGCATCACCATCGTGGCGCCGATCATGGTGTAGTCTGTGGTTGTAACACCCCGACTTGAACCACCAGGTTCAAGCTAGAGGGTCACATGACCTCATGCACGTCTTCTTGTACGCAAGAGGCTGTTAACTAGTAGTGAAGGTAGAAGTTCGTCAGTGGGGAGACTACCCTTAGTATCATGTCATAACATAAATAAATAAACAGAATAATAAATAATATAATGATCAAAGTATCACGTGAAAACTAAATAATCAAAAGTGCATACATGTCAAGCACACTCTTCATCTTAGGGATATTCATGTCATGACGGTCCACTTGTTCTAGGCACCAAGACGATACCCAAGCAAGATAACATTCATAAAAAGGTAGAGCATACAAGACAAACATGTCATCATGAGTATAAAGTAGCAATATGCATACACGTGATCAACATCAAATATGACACACATGCTATAAGCAAAACTCATGACATCAATTATCATAACGAGTCTCACGGATTACACACCCACAAACATGTGATCATAATCATGCACGGTGAATCAAGTATGTCAACCCATTAACCATATTAAAGCAACATGTGTAAACAAGAGCCAAAAAGACAAGGAACTTCCGACGCCGAATCCATCGATGTCAATGTCACGAATAAACTACCTCGTGTGGTTCAAAAGCTCAAGTGGAAACCTCTATAGCTAAGAGCACCTTCTCGTGGGCCTTATTACTGTAGTTGTTGACACGTCGACGTTCTAGGTTCGTCAAGGATCCCTAGAATCAAAACCAACCATTTTATTTCTAAAAGAAATAAAATATCACATGTGATAACAATTTTTCTCTCCAGGATAATTTGAGGTAGATAAAAATAATTCTTATTATTCTTTTATATCATTCCGAGATAGTATCATTTTAAGACTTATTTCTTCAAGAAAGCTTCAGAGAGCTTAATTCACAAACTTAATTATGAAATGATTTTTTTTTTCGAAATTTGTACCTAGGTTCTATCCTTTGTAAAAGCAACACTCATAATAGATAAGAGAGAGAGGTTCTTCCACGTCTGGACATTGAACGAAGAACTCGGTTTGGCCAAAAAAGTCATCACAAATATTACGTAAGGGAATTTCCGAACTGCCTGAACTCGAAGGAATACACAAACCAAGGCAGGAGAAGGCTCGAGAATTCGTTTAAGAAAACAAACCACGTACATATTCACAATATTAAAACCACAAATTAAATATCTTCATTTAATTTGTGTTTTAAGCAATTTATAAAAGCAGAGTGTTTAATTTCATCCATAAATACGACTTATGGATCTAAATGAGTCTATATATGATATGGATAAATAAATAAATAAATAAATATATATATATATATATATATATATATATATATATATATATATATAACATAAAAAATCACATTCATTGTCAAATTTGTTCACGCTAGGGTAATCATATATAATATGACAGCCCCCTCTAAATACGATGATTAGCGGGGGTTGTGCATAACCCTCTCTAAAATAAATTTAGAGGGGTAGTGCATAACCCTCTTGAAAAAACCACCGCTAATCTACAAATCACACTTTTTGGATTATTTTAATTATATATATATATATATATAATATTCAATAAAATATTTTACATTCATCCCATGTGTTTTCTAGAAAAGATGTGATATGAATCCTGAACTTGTGGTAAAAACACCTGGGGGAAATGTTGAGAGGAATTTTATCTGCATCGAAATTTCAAGAATGACGACCTTCCACGATTTTTAGCATTTGAAATCATCAAATACACGTTACATGATTGTGCTGCGGAAGAGTAAGAGAGAAAACCGTGAAAAGCAGGGTAAAAATTTACCCTTATGCGTAGGGTATGCGCTGCGTAAGGGTAACTTGGTTTTACCCTCACGCAGCGGGTTACCCTTATGCGGGCTTTGGAAAAGCTAAGGTACCCTTACACTACCTTTGGAAAATCCCTCTTACCTCTACGCAACACTTAACTTACCCTTACACAACCCTGGGTACCCTTTCGCGACATCCAACTTACCTTTACGCAACACCCTTAGCGAGCCATTACCCTTACACAACTACCCTTACGCGGTCAACTACCCTTACACACACCCTGATTTACCCATACACAAGCAGAGGGGAAGCGCTGATACCCTTATGCAAACCGCTGGCTACCCTTCCGTAGCGCAGTACTACCCCTACGTCTTGACTACCCTTATGCAACACATGAAAATACAACATACCCTTACGCAGTTAGGGATTTACCTTTACGCAACCTCCTTTACCCTTACGCGACTCAAGGAAAAATGGTTTTACCTTTATGAAAAGGCTTGGAAACACATTTTTACACTTACCTAACACCATGACATCATGTATAAGGGTGTTTTTATTAAAAAAAATTAGATTTCCATATAAAAACACTTAACAAATAAAACTAAATAGGGTTTTGCAACATTTAAAAGTTGAGAATATTACAATTCTCCCCCTATAACAGATTCTTGTCCCTGAGAAGTATCTCTAGTTGTCTTGCTTGAACAACTCATACCACTGTGCTCGAACATTAGACTCCTGCTCCCAAGTCTCCTCTTGGATCCGTCCATGCTCCCATCGAATTTGGATAGGTGGTATCGTTTTCCCACAAATGACTTTCTCGCTCCTGTCCATAATTCGCATCAGACACTCATGGGATTCATTTGGCTCAAACTCAACGTCCTCGCAGTCGATGACATGCGTATGATCAACCATGTACCTCAGGAGTTGTGACACATGAAACATGTCGTGCATTCCTCGATAGCAAGAAGGAAGATTAAGACGACACACCACTGTCCCAACCCATTCGGTGATCTTGAAGGGTCCAACAAAATATGGTGCTAGCTTGCCTTGCTTCCTCAGACGTCGGTGACCTAACCAAGGAGTCACTCTCAAGAAAACCTGATCACCTACAACGAACTCCAAAGGTCTACTATGATCGACATATGATCTTTGATTTCTCTGAGCGATGATCAATCTCTTCTGAATCAGTTGCACTCTCTCTGAGGTCTCCTAAACCAAGCTGGGCCCCACAATCGTTGCCTCACCTGCCTCATGCCAACAAAGCGGTGAAAGACATGACCTCCCATAAAGAGCCTCGTAAGGTTCCATTTGAATCGAACTCTGAAAACTATTGTTGTATGCAGACTCAATCAAGGCTAGGTGATCATCCCATGCTCCATTGAAGTCTAGAACGCAAACTCGAAACATATCCTCCAGTATGCGTATCCTTTGCTTGGACTGTTCGTCTGTCTGAGGATGGTATGCTATGCTCAATCTCAGTTGAGTCCCTAGGTCTTTCTGCAAGCCCTGCCAAAACCGTGACGTGAAACATGGATCTCTGTCAGATACAATTCTCAAGGGAACTCCATATAAACAGATGATCTCACAAACATACAAATTCCCCAACTCGTCTACTGTGTGAGTCTCTCAGATCAGTAAGAAGTGAACAACCTTCATCAGCCGATCGTCAATCACCCAGACAGCATCACGACTCATTGGAGTCCTGGGTAACCCTGTCACAAAGTCCATCTCGACGTTCTCTCACTTTCACATGGGCACTGGAAGTTGTTAAAGAAAACCACCTGGATGTCGATGCTCGACCTTTACCCTTTGGCATGTAAGGCATCATGACACAAACATAGCGATGCCCCTCTTAATTCCTGACCATTGTCGCCTAAAGTCGTGGTACATTTTTGTCACACTAGGTTGTATCACCTATTTAGAGGTATGAAAGTCCCTCATCAACTAATTTGATGGAAACAAAGACTACTACTCTCCCATGCACAATGATCACATTGTCGTCGCCCAACGACCACCCGAGTATCAGGTCACCTTTAGCTAGCTGTTCCCGCATCACAACACACTATGGGTCAATCTCTTGTCCAGCCTTTACCCGGTCTACCAGAGAAGATATGACCAGTGGAGCACAAGTCATCAATCCTTGATCATTAGAAGCATTCATCCTATAGTCAGCTAACAAGCTTATCAAGCGCCACTATTCCTCTGAAGGTGGCTCACCAAGCTCTTACTCCACCCACATCTTATGGCTAAGAGCACATGCTACGACATTACCTTTCCCAGGTGCAGACATCATCTCAAAGTCGAACATTTGCAGATACTCCACCCATCGCCTCTGCTTCAGGTTTAGGTTCCTCTGTGTGAAGATATATTGAAGACTCTTGTGGCCAATGTAAACACCAAAACTCTCACCTACGATATAATATCGCCAGCAATTCAGAGCGTGGATCACGACTGCCGACTCCTGATCATGAGTGAGGTAGTTTCGCTCATGGGGTCGCAGCTGTCGTGACCCATAAGCTACTACCCCCCCCTCTCCATCAGTACCGATCCCAGACCAATGCCTGATGCATCATTGTATGTTGCATATTCAATCCTAGGCTTGGGAAGCATTAGTACCGGACCTGCAGTCAACCTCCTCTTCAGCTCAAGAAATGCTTCCTCACACTGGTCTGACCATTGGAACTTCCTCCCTTCTTTGTCAGCGCAGTCATGAGTGCTAATAATCAGGAGAAGTCCTGAATAAAGCGTCGGTAATATCCTGCTAAGTCCAGAAAGCTCCTGATCTCGAACACGTTTTAGGGACGTATCCAGGATATCACTGTCTCCACTTTCTCTAGGTCCATGAATATACCCATCTCAGACACCATATGCCCTAAAAACTTCACCTCCAGAATCCAAAAGTTACACATCGATAGTTTGGTGTAAAGCCAATGTGCTTGAAGTGTACTCAGGACTATCTCGTGACGTCTGACATGCTACTCCGATATCGGCGTGTAGATGAGGATGTCATCGACAAACTCCATGAAGAGTGATTCCAGATAAGGATGAATGATCTTGTTCACGAGGGCCATGAACATTGCCAACACATTGGTCAAACCAAAAAACATCACCAGATACCCATACAATCCATACCTACTCTGAAACATCGTCTTCAAAATGTCATACTCTCTAACACGCAACTGATGATAGGCCGATCAAAGATCAATCTTGGAGAACCATCAGACTCCCTGTAACCGATCAAAAAGGTTGTCAATCCTAGGCAGAGTTGAAGACTACCGTCTGCCTTCATGGCAGACAACACAGGTGCACCCCACCATGAAGTACTCGGTCTGATGAAGCCCTTCTGATCCAAGTCGTCAAGTTGCACCTTCAGCTCCTTCAGTTCGTCTGGCACTATAAGATACGGGGGTATCAAAATGGCCTATGCGCCTGACACAAGCTCTATCTCAAAGTCAACTCCTTTATGATGAGGAAGACTTGCAAAATCGTCTGGAAATACGTCCTGATAGAGATCCACGATTGAAGGAAAATTTGAGGGGGTTTCCACTGATCTTGCTAAAAGAGCCAAGCCCGCCATCTACACCGTGATTGTTCCGAGCTGACTCAAGTATGGACCAACTCTGCCTGCTCCCAGTTCCCACTCTCCTGTTATCATGGACCTCTCTCCATTCTGCAAAGTGAACGACACACATCTCCGATAACAATCAATGTGAGCTCAGAAGTTGGCCAACCAATCCATGATGAGGATCACATCGAAGCTCGACATCTCCCGAACCATGAAGCCCCACAAATGTCCATAGCTAGCGACGACTATAGGATACTTTGGGCATCATTGGCGACGGTCCACTTTCATGCCCTACGGTGTATCAAGGGAGACTAACTCAGAGTATAACTTGACCGGTAGGTCAAGTTCAACAACTGCTTGTGCATATATGAAAGAATGAGAAGCACCGGTATCAAACAATGTTGTAGATAATGTAGATGTGATCAGGACCGTACCTCGTACAGTAGATAGTCCCTCACCGCCATCAGCTGGGGTCTGATCCAATGCATAGACATGGCCCGCCTTAGCTCCATGACTCTGTCTTTGATAAGGATGACTTTCCTGAGTTGTTGTTTGGGCCTGCTGCCGAGGACCCCTACCAGATCCCTGGGTCGAAGATCGAGTTCGTCCTGCACCCCTGCATAACGTCAACCTCAATGCTCTAGCACAAAACTACTGGAGATGTCCAGTCTTACCTCATTGTCGACACTGGCTTTGGGGTGTTGTCCATACCCTGCCATAGTGTCTGAACTTCCCATAGTTGAAGCATTTTGGGTCACCTCTTGAGGGAACCGAAGAGATTGAACTCTGCTCCACCCGCATTCCACTGCTCTGCTGCACGTCTCTGGTCTTCCTCTTCCTGCTACTGGAAAAGGTACTTACTGCAACAATAGGATGTCCACCCGTCTGAGCACTAAAGGGTAGATGAAGACCGACTACTCGACCCTCATCCAAAATCCTCTCGACGGTCAAGGCCTTTCGTAGAACCTTTGAGTATAATGCTAGTTCAAAGCTCATGACATGTTGTCTGATGTCAAGACAAAGTCCAGTCTCAAACTTCCTAGCCTTCTAAGACTCATTCCCGACCAGAAGCGGTGAAAAACAGAGAGGCTCAGTAAAATGAGCAAATTAAGCAGACATTGTCATGGAGCCCTGTTGCAGCTCCATGAACTCCTACACTCGGTCAAGCTTTGACATTTCGAGAAAGAACTCCCTGAAGAACAGGTCCTTGAAGTCCTCCCAAGTGAGTCCCTCGCGTCGACCATCCTATCCCATGACTCCCCACCAACGCGTGATATGTCCCTATAGTATGAATACTGCCAGCCTGAACTTCCTGTCTGCCGGTGCCTCAACGGGGTCAAAGATACCCTCGATGATGTCCACATAATCCTCAATATCTTGCAGTCCTCCAGTTCCCTTAATGTCCAGAAGATCATGTGACTAGAAATCCCTAGCATAATCGACCATGGATCTTGATTGAAAGACTCCTGGCTGGAGTTAGCCTATTGTAAGTTCCGGGCATAGAGGAAGTACGAGAGAGACGATGCCCAACTTTAATTTTTTCCACATTCAATGAACAATCTGGGATCAATACGACGATGAATGCCAGTTTCCACAGAATTAAATCAAGGATTTATATAAAGGAATAGAAACTCGGAGCCAAGAGAGAGGATCGACATATTTTGTTTATAATTAATTTAATTAAATTAAAGAATTACTTCCAAGGTGATTCTTTCTTCGTTGATGAGTTCGACCATAGATCTGCAGTGCGCCTTCGTTGCATTGTAGAGATCAAGGGTATATATTCTCTAGCAGTGATCCATATGTGTTCCACGTATCTCTGAACGTCGCCGAAGGAGTCTCTGGGTGCTAGCACGGAAGATCCTTGCGCTTGCGATGTCCGCCTTCGATCGCCTTGAGAACCGCTTCCAAAGCGTTCTCCTTAATCCGATAGAGGAAGATCTCTCTCGTTCTTGAGAGCGTTCTTGGAGAGGGATGAACTCTCTAGGCTTGAGAACTTTTCTCCAATTTGTTGTCCACAACCATAATAATCGTTTTTTTTACTAGCTCTTAGCTAATAAGAGAATAATATAATCAGGCATTTAATTCACTAGGGTAATAATAAATAATTTGCACAAATGGCTTAATTATTTTATTAATCCTAGCAAAACCCCCATGTCAAATAATAATAGCAATATTATTATTTCCTGACATGCGATTAACTTGCGAGTTATAATTAAATATTATTTAATAAAATAATATTCAATATTATTATTTCTCATTGGACCCTTAACTCGGTCCGCCAATCCTCCACCATATTTATATAACCTTGAATAATGACTATTTATTAAATAAATATCACTGCATTACTCGCCAATAAATATATAAATATTATATTTACTAAATAGCAAATAAATATTTATTAATTATTTTGCTCACATTATATTCTCTCGAATAACTAGTGTCGAAACAAATGTGACCAGACATCCATGAATAATTATTAAATCACAACTGAGAATAATATTTATTCAACTTGTTAAATAATAAATAATATATTATTTAACTAAGATACTGGACACACTTAGTGTGTGACCATCTAAGCCTCTTTCTCAGTGACATTAAGTGGAGCAGCCTAAAGTCTAAGGTTAACGTCTAGCAACACGCCAAGACACCCATAGAGAAAGAAGTTAATACCGCAACAACATGTCACCTCATACAAACACTTTCCGTGTAATATAATCCCATTGTCTCGATATCTCCAACCAAGCGGGTTGCATGCAAATTCTATTAACCAATGTGCTCGATTTCTCATTCTTTGACTTCTTAGAAATTGAACTTGCCTATAGAACACTATGACCATGAATTTATTAAGGCTATATCATTTCTATCAAAGGGCCTGAGATATCAACTTCCTTCATGGAACAGAAAGGACAAATCCTTTCTCACCTTATTCATTAATGCAATATTACCCGTGATGCACGCAACATATCCTACCTCACCGTGGACATATGTCGTCACGATTTTCGCCAATACATCTAAGTGCACGAGTCATAATACTCATTAATAATATTCTTAAAGTCTAAGGAACAATACACACGTCCACAGATAGGAACATCCATCGACACTTATGAATATGAATTTTCTACTGGCGGGTCTCGTTCTCGTAATATCCTTCTGGACATTACCAAGAGCGTACACCATGGGAAGGTGCCTCAAAGTCCTATGAGTCTCCACCCCTGATAGCCTGTATCATTTGTGTCCCTTTAAATGATATCATCCGGCTATAGAACATATGTTCAAGAATAGTGTCATGACACTTCCAGGTTCTCATCATTGTAGGGATCCGCTACGACCTTTTAGTGCGATGACTACTCTTAGGACATTATCACATACAATATATCATGCAGAAGAACAATCATGATGTGATAATGAGTTTATTAATATCTATCTAATGAATACATGTTTATCATAAAGTACAAAATAAGTTGGTTCTAGGGCCCCAACTCCAACACCCACTGCCCGCACCATCAGAGTAGGTGCGACAACGTTCTCTGTGTTGGAGTTTGGTGCCCTAGAACTAACTTGTTTAGTACTTGATTATATGTTTTATTAATTAAAGATGTTTTCTTATCATATATTGATTATTATTCTGCATGATATTTGTATGTGATAATGTCCTTAGAATATATGTCGTGCTGATAGGTCATAGCAGTCCCCTGGTATGATGAGAACCTATGTGTCACGACATTATTCTTGAACGTTGTTATATGGATGGATGATATTATCTGATGGGACACATAAAATACTGGCTATCAGAGGTAGGAGGCTCATACTACATTAAGACACCTTCTCAGGGTGTCTACCTTTGCCGATCTCCAAGATAGGAGGTTATGAGAACACACCTGTCAAATAGGTATTGCGGAAAAACGTTGGGAGCAACAAAGCGATAAACGATTGACAAAAGAGTAAAAGGGAAAAACAAAAGAATGAGAAGAAGATATTGGGACACATAGATTTATGTAGTTCAGGAAATGATCCCTACGTCCATAGAGAGAAATAAATATCACTAAATCGAGAGCACAAATTATATGGAGTTTCTCAGAGTTTCAAACACAAGAAACCCTAGCCCAAAATGGGCTAATAAAGAAGATAAAGTGTTGTGCCACCAACCTCACATATAGCCCGCACTGTTATAGTGAATGATGGTTGAAAGTCCGCATCGCTACAATGTCGTGACTACCCAAGTCCAAGCTGCTACAGTGGCTAACGGTTGGAAGTCCACAAAGCTACAATATTGCTATCTCCAAAGTATGAGTTGCTACAGTAGTCGCGACAAAGTCCGCACTGTTACAGTTGATGCGGAAATTCCAGGAGTCACAATGACAAAACAATGATTCAAAGAACAATAAAAGGAAAAAAAAACGAGAACATAAGGATTTACGTGGTTTGAGAATAATCTCTATGTCTACAGAGAGGCAAAATTTCACTATATGTCGGGAGTACAAATTACTTGGAGATTTCTTAGAGTTTCTCACTAAGGAACCCTAACCCGAAATGGGCTACAAAAGGAGGAAGACGATCCACTATTCCACCAACCGCACAGGAAGTCCGCATTGCAACGGTGAAAGGCGGCCACCCAAGTCAAAAGTGCTGCAGTGGCTGCTGTTTGGAAGTCTAATGAGATACAGTGAATGACGATTGGAAGTCCGCGTCGCTATAGTGCCTCGTCGGTGTCGGTCAGTCAGCTCTGCTACATTGATCAACATTGTTACAGTCCCCCCCAAAATTTGGGTCGGGGACCTTCGACCCCTGGACCCTGGATCAGGGGCACGTTGCCCCCTGCAACCCCCAATGAGCTCACTACAGAAGTTGCGGCCTGGTGCGCAGTATGATCCATAAACATTCGACCCAACAACATCCAAAACGGATCAGGCTACACCAAACCAAAAATCTCCCACTTGGAGCCTAATCTGCTACACTTCTCTGTTTCGATGCCATTGACTAAGACAACTTACTAAATTTGAGCTCTTCATCTTCTTCACTTAGCAGTGCGCGTGCTTTCCATTCAGAACTTCAATTTCAAGCTGACGATTCATGAAATACAAGTTGTTTTTCTCTTGTGCTCCCACTGTGTCCTCCCTTATTCTGCCTCTCATCCTCTATTCATCAGTGGAGATCAATAGAGGCACAATAGTGCCTCAACTTCTATATTACCATCGTCTTTGTCACCATGTCTGCTGGATTGTTGGTTTCACAAATCTTCTGCAATGTCAACAACCCATCCTGTATCAAACCTTTGATGAAATGGTACTTCAACTGAATGTGCTTCATCCAGGCATGAAACACTGGGTTCTTTGCAAAATGTATAACACTCTACTGTCACAATGCAATACATTCTCCTCTCGCTTTCTTCCCAATTCATCCAAGAAGTTCTTTAGTCAAACCATCTCCTTTCCAACTTCTGTTACAACAATGTATTCTTCTTTTGTGGTGGATAAAGCCACCATATTTTTCAATTGTGATATCCAACTTATTGCAGCTTCTCCACATGTAAATACACAACCTGTGGTACTCCTGTTGCTGTCGACGTCACCTCCAAGGTCAGCATCTACATACCCCTGCAATAAATTTCCTTTCCCAAAGCACAGAGATACCTCCTTTCTGCCCTTCAAATACCTCAGTATCCACTTCAAAGCTTCCCAATGTTGCTTTCCAGGGTTATCCATATACCTACTCACAACTCCCACTGCATGAGCGATGTCAGGTCGAGTGCAGACCATGACATACATCAAACTTTCAACAACTGATGCGTATGGAACCTTTTCCATGTACTCAACCTATTCTGCCATCTTCGATGATTGCTCATTTGATAGTTTGAAATGGCCTGCTAGGGGAATGGAGACTGCCTTTGCTTTCATCATACTGAATCTTCTCAGAACCTTCCCAATATAATCAGCCTGTGATAACATCAATGTTTCAGCTGCGCAGTCTCTCTTGATCTTCATCCCCACAATCTTATCAGCTTCTCCAAGACCTTTTATCTTGAACTCCTCAACCAACTGCCCTTTCATCTCATTAATCCTCTGCATACATGATCCTGCAATGAACATGTTATCCACATACAGAAGAAATATAATATATTCATCACCAAAAGACTTGATGTAGCAACATCGATCCATTCCACATCATTTGTATGCAATTTTAGTCATGAATGCACTAAACTTTTTGTTCCACTGCCTGAGTGTATGCTTCAACCCATACAAGCTCTTCTAGAGTTTGCACACCAGATCTTCCTTCCCAGACTCAACATATCCCTCAGACTGTTGCATGTAGATGTCCTCCTCCAGATCTCCATGAAGAAAAGCAGTCTTGACATCAAGATGCTCAAGATGCAAGTCTTCTGAGGCCATAATGATGAGAACCACCCAGATGGAGGTAAACTTAACTACTGGTGATAATATTTCAGTGAAATCCACTTCCTCCTTCTGTTGGAAGTCTTTCCCCACCAGCCTTGCCTTGAAACTCCTCTTGGAATCATGTCCTTCCTTGACCTGGTACAACCATTTGTTCTATAATTATTTCTTCCCCTATGATAGATGTGTTAACTCCTAAGTATTGTTATCATGTAGTGAAGAAATTTCTTCCTTCATGGTCAACTCCCACTTGCTCGACTCATTCAACCGCTTTGCTTCTTCAAAGCATTATGGTTCTCCACCATTAGTCAATAAAAAATAATTTAAGGATGATGAATACCTCGACACATGCCTTCTCACCCTTATTGATCTCTTCAACTCCACTGAAGTAGTAGGTTCCACTAGTTCTGATGTATCATGATCAGATACACCTTTAAACTTCACTTGCTCTTTGCTCTCTGATTCTTTGTTCCCATTTTCATCTTCAACTGCATGAAAATCTTTGTACATGACACCTTCATTAAATATCACATTTTGGATCCTGATGACCATCTTGCTGAGATCATCCCAAAAGCGATAACCAAACTCCTCAACACCATATCCAATAAAGAAACATCTTTTGAACTCGATACCAAGTTTTCCCTTTGAGTTAGCATCAATATGTACATAATCCAAAATGCTAAAGACTCATAAATGTGAGAGTCTTACCTCCTTACCAGATGAGAGATCCTCAAGTAGACATTCTCCCATTGGTACAGATGAACTCCTATTGATGAGATATGCTGCCATGTTCACTGCATCAGCCCAAAAGGTCTTGGGTAACCCCGAATGCAGCCTCATGATCCTAGTACGTTCATTTAGTGTCCTATTCATCCTTTCAGCAACACCATTTTGTTGCGGTGTACCTGAAATAGTCTTCTCCCACCGAATTCCATTATCAGAATATAATTCCCTGAACTCTTGACTTCCATACTCTCTACTATTGTCAGACCTCAAACATTTTAGCTTTGATCCCGACTCATTCTCCAATATGACCTTCCACTTATGAAACGTCTTAAACACATCATATTTCCTTTTCAGAAAGTAAACCCATACCTTCCTTGTTGAGTTGTCGATGAATGTTACATAGTATTGTGACCCTCTGAGGGAAAGTACTGGTGAAGGCCTCCAAACATCAGTGTGCACCAGGTCCGGTTTCCCATCCTTCAGTGTTCTGCCTCCTTTTGTAAATGATACCTTCTTCTACTTTCCAAGGATGTAATCTTCACATAAACCAACTTCCACCGACTTCAGTTTTGGTAGAAACTCTTTTGTTTCCATCACCTTCATCCCTTTCTCACTCATGTGGCATAGCCTGTAGTGCCACAATTGAGAATCCCCGGTAGCATTTACTGATGCTACAATATTCATGCAAGTCTCTATCATGTTGTACAAAGTACCATTTTTTTCTCCCCAAGCTATGACCATAGCTTCCTTGGTAATCGTCCAGGAACCACCAGTAAACATGGTACTAAAGCCTGCATCATCAAGTTGCCCAACAGAAATGAGATTTCTTCTTAAACTAGGGATATACCTCACGTTTTCTAGAATCAACAAACTCCCACTATTGGTCTTGATCCGTGCATCTCTTTTACCTGCAATCTGCAAGGGTTCATCATCAACAAGATATATATTGCTGAAATTTCTAGAAACATAATTGTTTAGGAAACCCTTCTCTGATGTTGAATGGAAAGACGCCCAAAGTCTAAAATCCAAGTCTCCATTAGGCTATCCACTCTCAACAGCAACACATCATCAGTTCCTTCAGCCGCCGTGTTTGCTCCATTGGTTTTAGGCACCTTTTGTTTATCTCTGCACTCCTTCTTGACATGTTTTTTCTTCCCACAAGTCTAGAGGTAGGACCAACACCCTTTGCCTTGTCTCGACTTTTCCCTCTTGACTTTGATTGCCCTCTATGATTGTCTCATTGTGGATATCTTCCCCTTCAACGTTCAGAGCAGAACCATAGAATCTGTTTGATTCTCTTCTTCGCATATCCTCACTGAGGATCCGGTCTCGTACATCTTTCAGAGTCAACTTTGTATTCCCCAAAGAACTGTTCACAACTGTTAGGTAAAGAGGACAGTAAGACCAGTGCACATACCTCATCACCAAGATCAATGTCCACCAATATCAGCTGACTTATGATGATATTGAATTCATTGATGTGATCTAAAACAATTCTCCCTTTTAACATTTTCAGGTTGAACAATTGTCGCATTAAGTGCACCTTGTTTGCCACAGAAGGCTTCTCGTACATATTTGCGAGATCTTTTATCAGTTCAACTATCTCCTTCTCCTCTCTGATGTTGAACTCCACGTTTTTGGCCAACGTAAGGTGCACAATGCCCAGAACCTGTTGATCTAGCAGCTCCCATTCTGACTGATCCATGCTCATTGGCTTCAGACCCAGAAGCGACAAATGCATCTTTTTTTGATAAATATAATCCTCGATCTGCATGATTTAGAAACTGATGTCAGTTCCATCGAAGTGATCAATCTTCACCTTTCCTTCTTCCATAGCCATCGTTGGAGAATCCCAAACTCAACCTTTGATACCAGTTGATGCAAAAACACCGGGAGTCGCAACGACAAAACAACGATTTAGAGAAGAGTAAAAGGAAAAAAATAGAACGAGAACACAAGGATTTACGTGGTTCGAGAATAATTCCTATGCCCACAGAGAGGCAGAATTTCACTATATGTCGGGAGCATAAATTACATGGAGATTTCTCAGAGTTTATCACTAAGGAACCTTGTCCCGAAATGGGCTACAAAAGGATGAAGACAATCTACTATTCCACCAAACACATAGGAAGTCCGCATCATAACAGTGAAAGGCGGCCACCCAAGTTAAAAGTGCTACAGTGGCTGCCGGCTTGAAGTTCATGGAGCTATTGAGAATGGCGGCTGGAAGTCCGCGTCGCTACAGTGCCCTATCAGTGTCAGTTCGTCATCTATACTACAATGATCAACCTTGCTATAGTTCCCCAAAAAATTTGGGCTCGGGGGCCTTCACCCCCCAGACCCCTGGAGTAGGGGTGCGTTGCCCCTGCAACCCCCAACGAGCTCATCACAGAACTCGACCCGCGGAAGTTGCGGCCTGGTGCGCAGTATGGGCAAAAAACATTTGTCCCAACAAACATCTAAAAGAGATTAAGCTACACCAAACTGACAAACAATGCCCTGTTGGTGTCGGCCGATCAGCTCTGCTACAGTGTCAGAGTTGCGACTTGGTGTACAGTATGACCCGCAAGCATTCAGCCCAACATCATCCAAGAGAGGATTAGGTTACACTAATCCAACAATAATAAATCAACATTTCTATGTGTCATTGGATATTCTTATATGCGGACGTGTGTATTGATCCTTAAATTTTAAGATTATCATTAATGGATATCATGACTCATGCACTTTGATGTATTGATGAAAACCATAATGACATATGTTCGCGGTCAGGTAGGGTACATTGGGTGTGTCATGAGTGATATTGCATTAATGGATAATGTGGGAAAATTTATCCCTTATGTCCCTAAAATGTGCGGCCGATTGTCGCCTATCGACTGGTCAAGGTTCCGGTGCTCTGCTAATGTGTATAGCAGCACTCGGGTCGAATCCTCGGTGATGGTACTTCGTAATAGTCGATTGTTTTTAGTTGATTGTATTTTGATTGGGGGTGGTTTGTTTGTAGAGCTTAATTTAAATGTTTAATGGATGATGTTTAATTTAACAAGTTGATAAAGATTGGGGTGAGTTCATCATTAGGGAGTTAAGCATGTGATATCCTTGAACTTTGCTTTATATTGCATTAAATTAACACCCACATCAAAAGTTGATGTTGATTGGAATTCCCAAGTGTTAAGCCTTTAATCCAAGCCTTAACTTTACTTAGGGTTCTAATCTCAATCAATGCTTGATTGTGGAAGTGTATTTATGATTCCAATAATCCATGGAAACCACACGTTGAACATAATATGTCAATAATCCACGACATGTTAAGTCCAACATACACAATGTTAAATTAAAGAATACTCATCGAGCAAAACCTCTCAATCACTTAACATCTCTAAATTATAACTCACCCCAATAAGATATTTACTCATCCATTTAAATTATTATTAATCTCGTCTGTTATGTTTAAGGTGATGAATTACAAAGAGAAGAAAAAGAAAGGGATAAGAAAAGAGTTGTGCGTCGAACACACACACGAACGATGATGAGAGTAAAAAAAACCGGACTTTTATTGAATAATAAAGTAAAAGAAGATGATGGATTTCAGATTGATTTAAACTACAATAAGAACATTAATATTGAACTACAGAAGGTGGATGAGAATAAGAAATTAAGAAGAAGAAAATTGCATTAAAACAGAATTACAAAGACAAACACTTGCAAAATTACAATGAAGAAAAATGGAAAAGTAAATGAAAACAAAGAGAGGAGGAATGGATTATCAAGTGAAAACTTGAGTTTGGCAGATCCTACCAAGCCTTTGGCAGGGCCTTGGTACTGCCAATCAATCCTCCTTTGCTCTGAAATTCCAACCCTTTTGAAAGGAGAGGAGGGGATGTATTTATAGCCCAAGGTGGTGGACTGTTTACATTCCAGAAATACCCCTCCACTTGGCTCGCAGATATGGACATCAAGGCAGCCGAATCTAGAGCACTCCCCTTCTTCAAAGTTGTAGATAATAAAGTTGGCCGACTACTGTCAAAATTTGGAAGCATTTGGACAAGTGGAGCCAAAGTTATGGCGGTTTTATTAAACAAAGGTAAACTGTCCATTTCTATCCATGCTTTTTTGATGGCCAAAATGCGAATGGATTTTGGAACAAGAAGATGCCTTCAAATCCGAATGAATTCTTCAAAAAAGTCGGCCGACTATATCTCCTCTTTCACACTGAAAAATCTCAGCTCGATTTGATGCTTACATCATGAGATATATCATGAATACTATATTGATTTTATTTCTCATCCCAAATGGTGGGATGGACTTCAAAACTTCATTTGGGCCCCTTGTACTTGGATTTGAGCCTTGAAATTTTTATCCAAGATGACATGTAGTGTCCCCTGAATTATGGTGGAGAGTTAATGTTTTTGGACTTCTGGATTGAGCCCAGTAAATCAATTTTCAAGACTGGTCCAGTTTGTTCACAGATTCTTTGGTCTTGTTTGTGAGGACCATATGACCCTTCAAATGGAAGAATTGGCTCATGGTACCTTCTAATGAAATGTTGTATATTGAAAGAGGAATCCTACAAAACAAGAACCACACAATTTGGATCAGTATAGTGATAGTTATTATTAAAACATTAAACTGACTCAATTGGATTACTTCTAAAAATGCTCAAAAATTATACTTCATATTAAAACATTAATATTTCACACAAATTATGCACATTTCATATAAAATAAGTAAAAGGAGTATAGAATAAGTCATGAAAATATTAATAACATCAACTCCCCCACACTTAGTTTTGTACATGTCCTCATGTGCAACAAATATAAAAACATGACAAAATCATTTTTACTCACCAACAGATATTAAAATTTTGTTTTCTCCAATCAGGGGAGTTTTAGACTATTTCACTCATCCATTTTTAAATCCACCACAAGTTTTTACAGAAACAATGTTCCAAAACTAATTCATTTTTTATGCTCAAATTTAGAAATGGAAAATGTGGACACTCAAAACTCACACCTCTCAAGATGATAAAATTTATTTGTGGAGGTTCACTCTTTCATCAACCAAAAGTGAAAATCTTAGAGTTTGAAAAGAGCTCTCAGCTTACAATCCCTATCCAAAGTGAACAAAAATCAAGAGGTATTTTTAATGGGTTTTTCTGTGGCTATGGGATGGTAGGAATATAATGTCTAAGAGAGAGAATAAGAGGGTTAAAATACCAACATAGAAAAAGCAATGCACATTTTTTTTTGAAATAAAACATGGAAAGAAATGAAAACACATATTTACAAGGGAATGATTGTGTGAAGAAAGACACAATAGAGGAAGAAAATATGAAGGTAATGAGAAGATAAAATATTTACAAAACAAAAAACTTCTCCCAATAAGAATATAATGCAAGTGTTCTTTTTTTTTTCTTTTCCTTTTTTTTCTTTGTTTTTTTGAAAGTTGACCTTGAAACAGATCTCACACTCATATCCCAACACATGTTTGATCTCCTCACGACACTAATTGTAATAGTTATAACAAGATCAAAGGTTTAGGAAGAGTGATTTTTGACCTACCCAAGACACACCCCATTTTTTTGATTTTTTTTTGATTTTTTTTAGATTTAGATTTTTTTTAGATTTTTTTGAACACTTTTCAATATCATTTGTACAATACATTCCCAAATCCCACTGAATGACAACCTCCCCCCCACACTAAAATGGATGCTTGCCCTCAAGCATATGATAACACAACATAAAGTAAGGAAATGATACCCAAAAATGAAATCCATTCCCCCCACACTTAAATTTTAAAAACCCATGCAATGAAAATCCATGTTGATATTGAGTGAGATAAGGTATTAGGCTTGTAATGTGGCTATCAAAGAAAAGGTTTTCATTGGCTCGAAGGGGCTTTCAAAAGGAGGATTAATGTAAGGGAAATGGGAGGCTATTTGGCTATTGTGATTTTCATGTGGTTCAGAAAATGCCTCTATCATATTAATACACACTAAGGTAGGAAATTCAGCTCGAAGGTCCACAAACTCAAGACTCACAAATGGGGGTGAAAACACACATTTTAAAAAGATGGCCATAGGTGGCCTTGGCATGAAAGCAATTGTTTGTTCTCACGGTTTGGGAAAATCATTTTCCAAATAAAAAATTGAGCATTCAAAATTTGTTAATTTTGACACAAAATTCTTTTTCCAAAGTCATGATGAAAATACAAAATTTTTGAGATGAAAACATGTCTGTTAACTCCCCAAAATGGTTGGACAAAATTTCAAAACTCGATGGTGAGTAAGCATGACTCTTTTTTTGATTTTTTTAAGTGATTGTGTTTTTTGGTTTTTTTTAGTTTTTAAGGTTTTTTTTAAAATACACACCCTCACAAGAAAGAGAAAAAAAGGGTTTGAAAAAAAAGTGGTAAAAAAAATGAAGGAGAGAAGAAGAAGAAGAAAGTGGTAGAGAGATGAAGAGATAGAGATAGAGTTAAAGGTAAAGAGGTGCCCCTGGTTTGGATTTGGCGGGTCGCCATCTCCATCTAGTGGTTGGTCGATTGGAGAAGTTGGAGATCCAGGATTGTGGGATGTTACCTGAAAAAGAAAAATCATTATTCATATAATGAAAAACTAAAAACAAATTGAAATTTCACAAAAGTAAAAGAAAACATGGGTTGCCTCCCAAGAAGCGCTGCATTTATTTGTCTACAACTGGACAATTGCAGTGAACTACCCATAGTCTGACGGTGGCCATCGTATTTTCTCAACTCTAGTGTGCTTCCAGAAAAACTTTTTCTTTGGAAGGCCTGATGATTCATTGGATAATTTCTTCCCATCCTTGTTGGTGTGCTTGAAATTCAATGGGGTTGGAAAGAGAATATTTCTATCCTCACTTTGGTCTTCAACCTGAGGAATGATGTTATCCACAAAGTGCTGGTTTTCTATGCTTGGAAATTCAGGAAGATGGCTCAATTCTGATGGTTCATTTTTGTAAGGATCAGATAACACAGAACCACAATATGAGATCCCAATTGTTTTTGACTCATTTATTTCATCACTTACCGATGTAGAGTAATGAGGATCAGTGGAGTCATAAGACTGAATAAAATTTTCAATATCATTTATTTCAATATTGTTCGCCAAAGAATTGTCAATTTCAACCTCACCAGTGATCAATTTATTAATTAGGGAACAAATGTCACAAACATCACTACCATCAGGACAATATAAACACATTGGTTCAGGGTTCACTTCACATATAACAGAATTTTCAGAATCATGGATAGGAAAGGATGAATGTGGGATAATCATATTTGAATCAACAAATGAGCATTCAAGTTCATTTTCTTTATTACCATTCATGTTGGAGGATTGGAGGTCAGGGGTGAGATGAGATTTCAAAGAGTTTTCAAGATCCTTTAGATCAATGGAGTTTGCATTTGTAATGTCAACATCAATTTCACCATTTATGACTTTGTTAATCATGGTGCAGATTTCACAAGATCCTTTTTCATTAGAACATAAAGAACATGGTGGATTGGGGTTTGATTGACTCTTAGAAGTGTCCTCAGAAGCATGGATTGAGAATGCAGAATGATCCTCAGATGGGTATCGCATGGCTTGGAAAATGTTGAACTTGACCAGTTGGTCACCAAATTCCATGGATAAGATGCCAGCATGGACATCAATTTTGGTTTTAGATGTCACGAGGAAAGGTATTCCTAGAATTAAGGGATATCGAGAAGAGTTTGTCTCACCTTCCATGTCAAGGACATAGAAATCCGCAGGGAAGATAAGATCATTCACACAAACAAGGACATCCTCAATTATTCCCTCAGGACTGGCTATGCTTCGATTGGCTAACTGAATGAAAACACCCGTTGGATGTAAGGGACCTAGACCAAGGTTGGAGAATATGGATTTGGGCATGACATTAATTGAGGCTCCTAGGTCTATGAGTGCATCATCAAAGTTGGAACTTCCAATTTGGCATGGAATCGTAAAGGTACCTGGATATTTGCACTTAATGGGTATGGACTGCTGGGTGGAAACATTTTCAAAGGTCCTAAGTTGCCTCTTGTGGGTACCCAAATCCTTGAGAAACTTGGTATACTTAGGAATTTGTTTTATGGCATCTAAGAGGGGAATGTTGACTTCAACACGTCTAAACATGTCAAGCATTTCAGGATCAGGTTCAAAGGACTTACTTGTCTTAGAAACAGCTTGAGGAAAAGGAATTGGGTTCCTAAGTGGAATGGAAGGAGGTGATGGAATGGATTCAGATTACTTTTCAATTTTCTTTTTCTTTTCATTTTCTAGTTCAACATTCAAAGGAGGGTTTGAGGATATGTCTTGAGGCATATCAAGTTTCCTTCCTGATCTAAGTGCAATTGCACTTACATTACCCTTGGGGTTGGGTAATGGTTGAGCTGGGAGTTGGGAAGAATTTGATTATTGTTGCTGGCTCAGGTGGGATGCAAGTTGACCTATTTGAGTTTCAATGTTTTTAAGGCTAGAACGGGTAAAGGAGGCAAGATCTTCCACTGCACTTTCCCATGGTTTCTTGGAAGAAGAGGCTTGTCCCTGGTTGGGATTTCCTTGATTTTGGTTCTTGGGAAATCGATTGTATTGGTTTTGGAATTAGGAAGGCTCACTAGGATAATGGAATCCAGGAGGAGGATTGTTCCTTTGAGGTTGAGGGACAAAAGGATAAGGTTGTTGGAAGTTACCAACACCTTGAACATATTGGAACTGGTTTGGGTTTTGAGGAGGGAATTGAGGGGGATGAGAAATGAGATTACCATACCTAAGGCCTTAGTTATAGGAAGAAGAGAAGGGCTCAAAGTGAGGTTGGTTGAAGTTTCTAACAAACTGACATGATAGTTGAGGATTGGTGTTCCGCTGAGCATATGTTGCATTGAGCTCCATTGGTCCAGATGAATCATATTGATCCTCTTAAAGTTGTGGACAAGTGTCAGTTGGATGAGATGGAGAGTTGCAGATTCCAAAGATTTTGATTGGTCCAAGAAACATTGATTGCGGAGAAGACGAGGTTGGGGATTTGGTAGCCACAACTAGTTGTTGCACAAGACCTGTAAGTTCACTCATCCACTCGGTCATTTTTTTCGGTTCAATTGATTGATTATCTTGGGCTTGTTTGACTTGAGTATGTGCACAAGTATGAAATTGTTGTGTGTTTGCAGCCATGTTACTTATGAGATCTCTTGAAGCTGTAGGAGTTTTATCAACAAGAGCACCGCCACTTGCGGCATCTATGAAAGTTCTCTCCATAGCCAATAACCCCTCATAAAAGTATTGGATCAAGAGTTGGTCAGGGATTTGATGATGTGGGCATGTTACAACAATCTTTTTGAACCTCTCCCAGTACTCATGGAGTGATTCACTTGGGAATTGACGGATACCACTTGTTTCCTTTCAGATAGAAGCAGTACGAGAAGCAGGAAAGAATTTCTCTAAGAATAGTCGCTTCATGTCATTCCATGTAGTTATGGAACCAGGAGGTAGGTAGTAGATCCATGACTTAGCAGTGTTAGCTAGGAAAAAAGGGAATGCTCGGAGTTTGATTTGTTCTTCAGAAACCCCTTGAGGCTTCATGGTAGGGCACACTACTTGGATCTCTTTAAGGTGAATATGTGGATCCTCACCGGCTAGCCCGTGAAAATGAGGGAGAAGATGAATCAAACCCGATTTGTGTTCGAAGTCAGCTTCTATGTTTGGATATTGAATACCAAGAGGTTGGTAATTCATATCAGGGGAATTGAGTTCTTTTAGGGTTTGTTCCCTAGGATTGGCCATTTCAATTTCAACTGGTTGGATGAGGACTGATTCTTGAATTATTTGAGTATCTCTTATGTTCCTCCTAAGTTGGCGAAGTGTTCGCTCAATTTCAGGGTCAAAAAAATCAGAGGGATTGTTTGTAAGGCTACGGGGCATTCAGAGAGATTTTGGAAGAAAGAGGATGACGGTTTTTTCTTTTTATTTTTTTGCAGTTTATGATTTTTATGAGAAGATGAGTTTTTCTTTGTGTTTTTTTTCAATTTTTTTTTTAAATTTTGTTTTTTGGGTTTTTTTTACAATAACTAGAAACTAAAGAATAATTAAAGCACCATCCCCGACAACAACTCCATTTGAAATACACGACCGATTGTCGCCTATCGACCGATCAAGGTTCCGGTGCTCTGCTAATGTATATAGCAGCACTCGGGTCGAATCCTCGGCGATGGTACTTCGTAATAGTCGATTGTTTTTAGTTGATTGTATTTTGATTGGGGGTGGTTTGTTTGCAGAGTTTAATTTAAATGTTTAATGGATGATGTTTAATTTAACAAGTTGATAAAAATTGGGGTGAGTTCATCATTAGGGAGTTAAGCATGTGATATCCTTGAACTTTGCTTTATATTGCATTAAATTAACACCCACATCAAAAGTTGATGTTGATTGGAATTCCCAAGTGTTAAGCCTTTAATCCAAGCCTTAACTTTACTTAGGGTTCTAATCTCAATCAGTGCTTGATTGTGGAAGTGTATTTATGGTTCCAATAATCCATGGAAACCACACGTTGAACATAATATGTCAATAATCCATGACATGTTAAGTCCAACATACACAATGTTAAATTAAAGAATACTCATCGAGCAAAACCTCTCAATCACTTAACATCCCTAAATTATAACTCACCCCAATAAGATATTTACTTAGACATTTAAATTATTAGTAATCTAGTCTGTTATGTTTAAGGTGATGAATTGCAAAGAGAAGAAAAAGAAAGGGATAAAAAAAGAGTTGTGCGCCGAACACACACACGAACGATGATGAGAGTAAAAAAAACCGGACTTTTTATTGAATAATAAAGTAAAAGAAGATGATGGATTTCAGATTGATTTAAACTACAATAAGAACATTAATATTTAACTACAGAAGGTGGATGAGAATAAGAAATTAAGAAGAAGAAAATTGCATTAAAACAGAATTACAAAGACAAACACTTGCAAAATTACAACGAAGAAAAATGCAAAAGTAAATGAAAACAAAGAGAGGAGGAAGGGATTATCAAGTGAAAACTTGAGTTTGGAAGATCCTACCAAGCCTTTGGCAGGGCCTTGGTACTGCCAATCAATCCTCCTTTGCTCTGAAATGCCAACCCTTTTGAAAGGAGAGGAGGGGATGTATTTATAGCCCAAGGTGGTGGACTGTTTACATTCCAGAAATACCCCTCCACTTGGCTCGTAGATATGGACATTAAGACAGCCAAACCTAGAGCACTCTCCTTCTTCAAAGTTTTAGATAATAAAGTTGTTCGACTACTGTCAAAATTTGGAGGCATTTGGAAAAGTGGAGCCAAAGTTATGGCGGTTTTATTAAACAAAGGTAAACTGTCCATTTCTATCCATGCTTTTTCGATGGCCAAAATGCGAATGGATTTTGGAACAGGAAGATGCCTTAAAATCTGAATGACTTCTTCAACAAAGTCGGCTGTCTATATCTCCTCTTTCACACTGAAAAATCTCAGCTCGATTTGATTCTTACATCATGAGATATATCATAAATACTATACTAAGTTTATTTCTCATCCCGAATGGTGAGATGGACTTGAAAACTTCATTTGGGCCCCTTGTACTTGGATTTGGGCCTTGAAATTTTTATCCAAGATGACATGTAGTGTCCCCCGAATTATGGTGGAGAGTTAATGTTTTTGGACTTCTGGATTGCGCCCAGTAAATCAATCTTCAAGGCTGGTCCAGTTTGTTCATAGATTCTTTGGTCTTATTTGTGAGGACCATATGACCCTTCAAATGGAAGAATCGGCTAATGGTACTTTCTAATGAAATGTTTTATATTGAAAGGAGAATCCTACAAAACAAGAACCACACAATTTGGATCAGTATAGTGATATTTATTATTAAAACATTAAACTGGCTCAATTGGACTACTTCTAAAAATGCTCAAAATTATACTTAATATTAAAACATTAATATTTCACAAAAATTATGCACATTTCATATAAAATAAGTAAAGGGAGTGTATAATAAGTCATGAAAATATTAATAACATCAACTCCCATGAAAGAAGTAGATATCCCAGACCCTTTAATGGAATAAAACTGTTGGGACCAAGTTGAATGAAGATGAAAGTTTGAAGAGTTAGCTTTTGCAGAGTGTTGTATTTTGTTGTCAAAGGCGATAAATCAATTCACTTTGTAGAAGGATCATAAATCAGACGATGCTTTGCTGGTATGTATTTCACACAAATCATGAGTTAGGAGAACTTTTGATGCAAGCCTTATGAAGGAAAGGGGGAGAAATGATGATGCCAGTCATATAATGTTTTGATTGGAAGGAATGATGCTGCTGGAAGATAGGAAAGATTCAGTTCCCATTGCAACTCTGACGATGCTTAAGCTGATCTATCAAAGGATAAATATCACGATAGTGGGATTCGTGATAAGAGCAGAAGAATGGTTATGGGAAGCAGTAAAGAGATAAAATGGCAAAGAAATAGACAATCTGGGGATGGCAGAAAAGCACAGTTTAAGGTGGCGCCGTTTTCCAGTGTTTGCCAAATTTTAGGGCCTGAAAATCGGGAGATGAAGAAATGTGCTTGGCAATGGATGTTGCGCATAAGATTGAAGATGGTTTATACGTGCAAAAGAGTTATTCAAGGTCAGAACGTTGAAAAATGCCAAAGGAATGGAGTGCGCGGAAATTTAGGCATGTTTCGCGCAAAAATAAAGTGGTGCGCGCAATATCTGCGGGATGCGCGAAATAGTAGCGGGTTGCGCGAAAAATCTGCGGGATGCGCGAAATATTGGCATGGTGCGCGAAATTGAGGAATGAAGTTTTCGCGCAAATGATGGTTCAGGATCAGAAGATCGAAAATTGGAAAAGGCATAAAATGCGCGAAATATTGGAGCAGTGCGTGAAATCTAATGTTGCAGGAAAGATTGGGTTTGCGCGCAATATGGAACGCGGTGCGGAATTTTGCACGCAATTGGTGCTTCATGCTTAGAAGGATGAAAAATGGCAAAGGCATGAGGTGCGCGAAAACTTGAAGCATGGCGCGGAATATGAAGTTGCATAAAAGAGTTTTTACGCGCATGGAGGAGGTTTTACGCGCGGATTAGTGTTTTTCGCGCGGGTTCAAAAATGCCTATAAATATGAGGCTAACCCTTGTTTGTTGTTAATGCTCGACACTTAGAAGAAATCTCGAGCTATGGTGCGCATAAATTATACGCTAAGTGAGTTGCGCGAAAAGAAAGAAGTTTGCATGAAAAGAGGATAGCTGCGTGAAAACTTGAGAAGTTGCGCGAAAAGAGAAAAAGTTGCGCGCAAAAGGAAAGTTGCGCGAAAACGTTTTTCGCGCCAAAAGGATTTTTTACGCGCAAGTCATTTGAATTGCGTGCAAGTCACCCTAAAGGCTGTGCGAAATATTTGGGGTCTTCGCACGTATTCAGTTTTGCGTAAGAGGGTTCTTACCGGCTTCTGGGTAAGAAAGTGAAGATTTGTACTTCAGAGAATACATCTGTTCAATTGTAAAGAAGCACTGAAACATTGTGTTACCCTATTTGTGCTAAGAGGGAGCACATGCACTATTAGATTGTTTTTTAAAGTGCTGCACGAGTGTAAGGGTATATCCTACTCGTTGTATTCCACATCAAAGGATTGTTTTCTAGTGGATTGTGTGGTACTGGATTGTTTCCATACCATACCAAGGACGTAGCTACTCTTGTTGAGTAGTGAACCTTGTAAATCTTGTGTTCCTGTGGTTGTGTGTGTTCAGCAGGGAAGAAACTCTTTAACAGGAGGCGAAGGTTGTTTCAAAAAGGGGGAAACTTAAAAAGAAAAAGATATCACTGATTCACCCCCTCCCCCTCTCAGTGATACTTAGATCCTGATTGGGAACTTCAAAAACTGTCTGCATAAATTTATGGCCATGGTGTTGGGTGGGTGAGTTCAATTTCGAAAAATTCAAAGAAAGATATCGAGTGTATAGGTTGATGGCACAAACATGCAATCTGATTGATTATAGATATCATGATAAAAAGATTATATTACACGATAAACGTTTATAGGAGGTTGGACATTGTTGTGAAGTTAATCTCTTTCTCTATAGATGCCTTAGTGTGTTGCTAGACACTAACTTTAGACTTTAAGTGGTTATGCCTAATGCCACTGAGAAAGAGGCCTAGAGGGTCACACACTAAGTATATCTGCAATCTCATTTAAATTCAAGTAATGAATTTAACAGATTATAATAAATAATATTTATTCGAGTTTGGTTGATCACCATAATTTAATCACAAGTTATTCAAAATAATAAAGTGAGTTAAGTGATAATAATAAATATTAGTTTGCAAGTTTGATAAATATAATATTTATTATATTTATCGTAGAATAATGCAGTAACATTTATTTAATTAAATGACTATTATTCAAGGATTGGTAAGTGTTGATAAGGGAAACATACCAAGTTTAATGGTACAAATACTATAAATGATATTTATTTATATTCTTAAAGCATTGCACATGTTAAGAGATTAATAATATTAATATTATTTTTAATGGACATGAGGTTATTTAAGAATATTAAAGATGGTTGGGGATAATGTGGGATTTTCCAACCCTAAACCAGTTATAATAAATATCTATTTATATCACTTTCCTTATTCACTTGGTGTGCACAACAGATAAGGTGAGATTGACTCAAGACCCAAAGAGCTCTCTCCTCTCCTTCTATCTTAATCTTTCGAGAGAATACCAAGGGTTCTTAATCCTTCATGAAGAAAACTGCTGCGATCAACCACAAACAACGCAAGTGACCAGGATTGACTGTACTAGCACCCGATGGTTCCACGACGTTGATTAGAGATTGTGGTGCACGTGTGGATATCTACTAGAGGGATTCTCCACTTGAATCTTACAACGCAACGACGGTACAACAAATTTCATTCCATCAGATCATCAAAAAAAGCTGAATTACAAGTTGAGGTAATTTTATATCTGTTCGTAAATTAATTATGAATTACATGCGAAGATTCTCTCCCTACGGTTCCAGCATATTAATACAGTTTATTTAATCTACCGTTTTTGTTGGACATGGTCTCATGATCATGTAAAACAACGATTGCATGTGATTTAAGACTAAAATCAAGTTGATCATACCTTCAAAGGACGCTTCTTCTGCGCCTGAAACCTACAAGTGGTATCAGAACGATTACATGTTTAATTTATAATTATTTATTATTCATTGATTGATTGCATGAGTTTTCGTTTTCTTTTAATTGAATCAATTTGTTTTAATAATTCGACAATATCGTCTATTTTCTTTGTTCTCGATAACATAATCAATAATCTGATAAGAGACATGTCTAGAGATATATCTAGAAAGATATCTAGAGATATATCGAGATAGATATATCTAGAGATATATCGAGATAGATATATCTAGAGATATATCGAGATAGATATATCTAGAGATACATCTAGAAGGATATCTAGAGATATATCTAGAAAAACATATAAGAGATATATCTGGAAAGATATCTAGATATATATCCAGATAGATATATCTGGAGACATATCTAGAGATATATGTAGATATATATATATATGGAAATATATTTAGAGATCTATAAATTTGAATCCAGATGGTTTGTTGGGTCAGGGTCTGTATGGTTACTAGTAACCCATAAAATGGTTTATTAGAAAATGAAAAAAATGGATTGCAGGTATAAATATGTTGGATGAAATTATGATAAATTGAATTAATTGGATTAATTCATGGTGCATTATCTTAATTAAAAGAATGAATCAAAGTAATTGATAACAAGATTGCAAATTTATGCTCGTTGCATGTTGATGTGTGGATGATTATGAGATTAGACCAACCATTGTGTATGATTGGTTTCTTTTAATCTATCATTTTATTATGGTTAAATTATTATTGATGGTTTGAAAGTCATCCCCTCCTCATTATATAAGGGTATGCATTCCCATAGTTTCTTTTATGCAAACCTCCCTTTATTTAATCCATTGGATCCCCTCACCTGCGTGTGAGTAAAAAATTATTAGGAGGGAGCTCCCAGGCGAGGGGAGACAGTCTGAGTCAAGGAGGCGAGACAAAAACAATCAAGACTATACATATGAGAAAAGGTGGAATGTTGCAACAGGAACCAAGTTATGGTTCAAGGTGTTTTCCCCTAGGATCAAGGCTTAGTTTATCATCCATTAGATAAACTAACTGATTAGATAATCTCATGATCATGACACTAATATTTTATTTCTGTCTGTTGCATGCTTAATTATTTATGATTGTCAATGCTATGCGATCACCTAATAAATGAATTACCAAACACACAAGAAGGAATAAAATATAACTGGATTATGTGTAAATACCTTTTTTCAGACATGGTTAATCACTTAAGTAAAATCCACTTAATATTAACAAGACATGTAAAAGGATAAAATGATCTTTACGTATAAGGATAAAAATCCCTCAAACTAAAATATTAAGCCGGCTTAGCCTTCCACTACTTAAGTTACAATCAACCTCATAGTTTAAAGTACTTGACCAACCCAAGTTGGGGTGCTTTCAATTATCATGACAATTTTAACTTGATGTTTTGGGTTGACTTAACTTAGTTTACATCAAGGGCTGACCGCCCAAGCGGGACTTCGTGCAACTAAGAGGTGAATGCTGAGAAAATATTTAAAAAAGTAGGATTTCAGGATTGGGGAGTCTACTCAACATATCAAGGAACTATGAGTTATTGTAGTTGACAAGTTACGCCTACCTAAAACCATTTTAAATAGCTTGATAGATCCAATTCTGGGTTATGAGAAGGGGTATATGGATCATTGTCATTAGAATATCTAGGCGACAATATATTTCAAAATTAATGGCGATGAATCTTAGGTTTCAAAAAATAGTGGGAGATTAATAAGAATTTAATTAATTTTAAATTTATTAATCTAATTTTTTAATCAAAATAAGTATTAGTTATTTGCTCTTAAATTATAGAAATGGAAAATCAAACGACTTCGACAAAATCACTGTAATCCATACTAGAGAAGCATAACCTTCTCACCAGTGTGAATTTCTAGGAATGGTATAGACTCTTGCGCATTATGCTATGCCATGGAAGGAAATTATACATACTGGAAGCCCCACTTCCTGAGTCACTTACCAAACAGGCTAGTGAGGAAGAGGTATCTCTCTATCTGAATCATGTGAATGGTGCAATGGAAGTCCGGTGTTTTATGTTATGCTCAATGTCCAATGATCTTTTAAAGTAATATGGGGAAATGAATGCGTATAACATTGTTTCTCACCTGATGGATCTCTATCAAGAGAAGGTGAGATCAAAGAGATATGAGATCTCCAATGCATTATTCACGTGCAAGTTGGGAGATTCAACGCCTTTTGGGGCACATGTAGTCAAGATGATTGACTACATTGAGCGCCTGGACATTTTGGGTTTTAAGATCTATGATAAGCTGCACATAGATCTCTTTCTATTCTCACTAATTAAAAACTTCCACAGTTTTATTGTTAATTATAATATGAGAAATAACGAGAAGTCATTTTCAGAACTTCTTACACTTATTAACTAAGTTGATAAAGACATGAGGCATGAAAAACCCACTATCCTTATGGTAAATAAGAAGATGAAGAACAAAACAATGATTTCGAAGACTCATCCCAAGTGTAAGGCTCCCTAGCACCATTCTTTCAAGAAGAAGAAGAAGATCTAGAGATAAGGAAATGAATAAGAGACCATATGATTTTCATGTGGCCATTAGGGCTACTGGAAGAGGAACTACACCCAACCAATGAAGCAAGAGGATGATTCATGTGCATTCGTGTCACACCTCAATTTTTATTTTCTTCCTTTATTTCCTTTTATCCTCTTATTCTCGGTTTCTCTCTCGAGTTTTGGGTGTTTCAGATCGAAATTTGGAGTTTTGGGCTGTTTTTCTTTGCACAATTTAGGGGTAACCGTGCATCCTCTTGAGGATGAGAATCTTTTCAGTTCATTTTGAACTTTCATGGTTTGAGTTACATAGCTTTAGTACGATTTTATCCAAACCGTGTAGCTCCCAGGAGAAACTGTGCACGTCTTTGGATGTCTCTAGTTGAGGGCGCACGACCCCAACACAGTTAACCAAACCACGCGGAAGGTGTGCACATGGTTCTCCAATTTTTGACAGAACAATTATAAGGCCCCAAACTTAAACCTTACTGAACCTTGAGTTATTACAAGATTACACATTGAGGATCTTTTCAGGTTTAGAGTTTTAGAGAATTAGATCATGAAACTTGCATTACATTCCACATTTAAAAAAAGTGGTTACATAAAAGACAGTATTCATTCTTCCCATCAACGGAAACATAATTAAAATATAACACGGATTCTTTCTTGACACATCCTTGACACTGTCATCACATCATGTACCCTTCCCTTGACCTGTGAAAAACATTTCAAAAACTTGGTATGATCATAAAAATCTCAGTAAGGGATAGAAAAATATGGAAAGGAATCATGAGTACATGTATACATAAGAATGAAATCATACTTTACCCATAAAAATAGGCACTTTAACATACCTCATAAAATCATAGAAATCATATGACATAAAGGTAACTTGAGGCATTCATAACATTCTTACGTAGGGAGTAACCCTCTTGGTTACTTTTGGAATACCCATCACAGTATATTCCCTAAATCTCTTCGGAGAAACCTTAACGTTTCACTCCTTCGCGTTACCCAATGCATTGGAGAGCTATATCGGGCTCACCTGCCCTTAGTTTATCACGGAACCACCCGTTTTCATAACAATGCCCAAGAACCATAACATAAATGTATTGCATAAAACATGCATAAAGGAAACATAAAATTTCCACATTTCAATCACAATATAACATTTTAGTATATTGAAATAATGAATCCATTCAAAAAGAAACCATTTCCAAAACCATTTAAAACATTTAATAAAGAGATTTTTGAATCAAAGTGTCCCATACCACCTTGAAGCTTAAAATTTTAAACCATTAATATCCATATAAATAAATCCTTAAAACCATTTTGAAAACATGGATATTAATAAGAATCAATAATTAAAACATTTAAAACGATATTTTGGTTAAAGGGGTTTTACCAAAATTAGAGACACTTGAATACAATAATTGAGGAATAACATTTAGTCAGAACTTTATAATATCATGAGAATAAATGGATTCATGATATAATACTCCAAAGGACAGTATATACACCATATAAGAGTGAATTGGTGCATAACAACAATGAACCCTCAATAGAAATGTCAAATGTGATGAAATCCCTTATAAAGAAGGTATCCTTAAATTAAGGACAAATCAATCTCAAAAATATGTGTGACAAATATAAATACACCCAATATAAGTGGATATTAAGTGTAAAACAATAAAAGGTCATTCACACATATTCAATGGATGACATATTCAATGACTACATGTTGAACCCAAAGAAATCGAAATTGGGTTAAAAAGTTCCCTTGACAGCCTAACAGCATCACATCAAAATGAGTTTGATGAGAGATAAAAAGTGTATATCATCACTTGGAAATAAAATTTACATCAATAAGGATATATTAGAACATATCCCAACATAACAATATGTAAATTAAAATACCCAACAAAAGAAGTCTTTTAAAAAAGAGGAGGGTGAAAGGTTCCCTTACCGACTTGGGTATCTTTCAAAACATACACCCCATGAAAGAAGGACAATAGATCATTGATGTAAATACTCATAAACGAAATTATATTACACAAAGAGTAGAATAATGGGCAGTACATACACCACTCAATGGAATTTTTGGAAAATCTAGCATAAATCTCACGTGAATAAAAGTGAGATGAAAAATCCCTTACGAAAACTCGGCAGCCTAACGACGCCACATAAAACTTCCGAATATGGATTGATGAGATCAAATAGGGTATCTCATCACATTACAATAAAATGTACAGAAAGAGGAATATAAAAGAACATCCCCCAACATTACAAAGATGAGCTTAAAAGATGTGACATAAAAGAGAGTACTTAAAAAGAAAGAGAGGGGTTAGATCTCTTACGAAAGTTCGGCAGCCTAATGGCGCCACTCAAAACTTCCAAAATGGATTGATGAGAGAGAATAGGGTCTCTCATCACATGAACATAAAAATTACAGTAAGTGTAATATAAAATATCATCCCAATTACAAGAAAGATGAGCTTTAAAAGGAATGACATAAAAGTGTGTACTTAAAAAGAAAGAGAGGAGTAGGATCCCTTACCTCGGGTCCGACTTGACTCGATCGTTCTTTAATCTCCTGAATAATAAACTTGAGTTAATTTATACTTCCTTAAGAGACTTTTTCAAGATAATTATTCCTTTTATATCACTTATTTCCATGTTATAAACATTATGTAATCATTTAAGTTAATAATGTTTGTTTTGTCGATATTTGGTTCTTAAGTCGAAAGTTGACTTCTTACAATTACATGTTGTTTGTGTGGCCAAATATTTATTATATCCATAATTGTATTCATGATGTAGATATCATATATGTAATATATATCCAGTACATTAATGCATTTATAACATTACATAATCATTTAGAGGTAAGAAATGAAATGCACCGTTCATGGAGACGGTAAGCCGTACGTACGCATGAACGCTACTTTCATTTCTATTTCGTATTTTATAGAATGGAATAATAATTATATAAAGGTATATTATAATTACAGTATAATATCATATATAATATCATAGTTCCATCCTTTATACGTCCCACATATGGTATTTAACGAATCAAATCACTTTGAGGGGGCGGTAGTCCGTACTTCCTTAAATGAAGATATCGCGTATACCCATAATGGAAGACATAAAGGTAAGACACAAATGAAAAATACAGAAGCATAAGTAAAACATAAACATATTATATATCATATATAAAAATAGTGACATCATAATGACCACCTTTGAAGGTGTTAAATGAGTATTGAACAATCATCGTTTCGGGAGGCAGAATTTCGCCATCCACGGAAACCGTATGTTATTTAACCATTTTATGTAGTTGTGTGAGAGTGTAGCTCGAATAAATATTATAACAACATCCTAGTATATTGAAGATACTGTTGTTGTTACAAAAGAAGTAAATAAAAAGAGTTTAGGGGGTTGGAGAAGCAAAATAAAACAAATGAACATGAGAGAATGAATTACCTTTAAAAGTGTAACTCCTTTTGATTTGAGCCTAAAGGCTTCCTTTTAAAGGGTTCTTCCCAAAGGGATTCCTCTAGGATGAGGAGAGGGATGTGGAGAGAGTCAATGGGCAGGGGTTGGCCGAGCCAAAGGCTTGAGGAGTGTGTGAAATGAGGTAGAGGTGGGGGCATTTTATAAGAGGAGAGGATGGGCACTTTTGGAAAGTAAGAAATATTACTTTATTTGAAAATGTGTTTCGGTTTTAAAAGGTACCACATTGATATAATTCGTGGATAAGGTGATAAGGGTTCGAAATCCACCCATCCAATAAGTTTTGGACATGTGTAGTTCATAGATTTTATATTATCTTTCCATTTTATTTAAATAGTCAAATAATGATGTCATCACTGCATCATTATTATGTCATAAATAATTTAATTTATTTAATGTCTAAAGATTATAAAAAAAAATACTATGATGTAGGAAATCTTTTTAGCTTTCCAATGACTATTTATAATGAAAAAATTTACTTGTATAACCCCACTTAAAAATTGTTTTAGTAAAAACAATCATGTTTGTGTCAATTTTACTTTTACATTAAATAAAAAGTTATTTATGTCATTTCCCAACCAAAGTGGATCAATGGGGTTCCCAAGTTGACCCATGGCTTGTCTTGGTCGGCCATGACACAACCAATGAGGGTAGGACATGTGTCAAGCTCATCTCATTTTATTAAAGCATTATTTTTACCTTAAACTACACTAATTACCACTAATCGCGATTAAAAACTTAATAAGTTACTATTCACTAAAAAATTATTTTTATCCCATTGAACCACATTTTACTTCTTAATGAAAACCATGTATGTCGGATTTTTGAAATTCAAAACACAAAGATGACAAAATTTCATTTAAACGGAAAAATCAGTTTTTATAAGTACCACTTAGTGGTGTCACTATTCATAAAAAATTCATGTTTTTCAGAAAAATCCCCAAAATTCACCCTAAGCTATATTTGATATTACGAATTCAAAAATGAAGTCTATTTTACAAAATTCAAAACATATAAGTCACATTAATTAATTTAATAATTAATTACCGCTATCAGAGCAAATAGCGTGTTTTTATGAAACAATAAGTATCAAAAGATTGACACTAGTTTAAGTCTGATTTCAAAGTGAAATTAATTCCAACGACCACTATTGGATTTAATGGTAAAAATATATTCTAATTTAACTTTAAAACCAATTCAAAAGATAATCTAATCATATAAATAAATTATATTAGAAAGAGGTTTTGAATTAAAATACAACATTTTACACTATTCATTAAAAAAATGAACTTTATCGGAACGATACCAAAAATTTACACAAAGTAAATTTGGATGTCCCGATTCTTAAGAAGAGTTTTATTTGGTCTAATAGAATTTTTAAGAGTTAACAAAACTATATTTAATGATGGTTCGCCATCAAAAGGCGATAAGTGAACCTTTAGTGAAAACTAGGGCATATACGCCTAAAATTGAATTCTTTCCGTATTTCAAGCCTTTTTCTTTTATTGGATAAATATAAAAACATTTAAAAACATATATAATCATATTTTAGTTATTTCTATCCATTCCCGCCATTACAACGGCTACATGTTAACTACCATTTAAAATAATATTATTTTATTATTAGAGTGCAACGTAAGATTCCCAAGAAACTCGTTGTTGCGTGTTGGGTACGCCATCGAGCATAGCGTCCCCTTTAAAGTCATATCAATACTTTATTCACAAATATGGATAAATATGAAAATGTCATATTATTTATTTACCTGGGGTGTTACATCCTTCCCCCCTTTTGGGAATTGCGTCCTCGCAATTTTTAAAATTGAGTTTGGAAACATCCTTGAACGTCACACATCGGAAGAAGAGTCGGTAAAACAATCACTTTAAAATAAAGAAAGATAAGTACAGAGGTCACCCTAGTTAACCCATACTAGGATTCCATGTAGAAAAACATGGAAATGGAAGAAAAAGAAAAGGGTCATGTTCTTGAGGGAGAGTGATAGTAAACATGTTTAGGAGAAAGTTAACAATGAGAAAATCACAAACTTGTGATGGGTTAAACGGTATTCGATTCCCCAGTAGGAAAAGTTAATAGACAACATTTTTGTTTTAAGTTACTTTCTATTGAGGAATTTATTCATAAGGAAACATAATCACTTATCATGTTGACTTTCAACTTTTACTAGATTCCTTAATCAAACTCATATTTTTTCCAAAAGACGAGTATTTAGGGAGACTTGTTCGCATTAAGAGTACTATAATCAACTTCTAGAGAATCACCGAATCCACAAAAGAGAACTATATACATCCCATGTATTTAGGCTTTAACCAAAACTAAAACCAAAAATGTTAGTACGAGGTCATATAATCCAGAAAAGGATAACCCTTTAAAAAGAAAATCTATGCTTAATCTCCAAAATTTGTCCAACAAAACCCAAAGTTCAACGAGGACCATCCGATAAACAATTTTTCCATAAAATTCTTCAAAGTAAACCAATCTAAGATTGAAACCCAAATATTTGAAGGATTTAGTCACATAGTCTTCCAAGTTAAATTGTAACATTTATCTCTAAACAACATTAGTTGCTTCTAAAGTCTCGTATTGAAAAGGAATTAACCTAATCACATATCCTCCATTATAGGTTAATAATTTTCATAAATAACCCAAAATCAACTTACTCTTAATTCATAAAATAATATAACTAAAAAGAATCAGTAAAACTAACCAGGGACTTCACGTAGTCCAGTGGTAGGCGATAAATACCAGTCGCACTTTGGTTGTGGGTTTGATTCCCACAGCTTTGTCCGACGTGACGGGTTGTCACACGGTCTGCGTGTTGTCCTTTTTCCAAAACTATATAATTCTTAAAACATTCCCCAAAATGAGATAAAATCTTCAAAGATGATCATAACATATTTTAACCTCAAGTTTATCTCATGCCTTTTATTTTCCATCAGAACATATAATAACCCATAATTACCTCAAAAGTAAGGATCATATAAACCCTAATGGTTACCTTAATAATTATTACCTGAATTTCCACATCGAGTTGGCCATCTCGTACATGATGCATTAGAGAAATCACCAAGGTTTAAGTGGTTGATCATGACTCCTTGATAGTTGGTTTAGAACAACCATGAGATTCCTCATTGAATCCCCCATCTCATCCAGTCTCTTAATCAGAGAACCACCACAGTTTCCTTCAAACCCATTGTCACTTTGGTGCCTGCTAGATCCAGCCATTTACTAAAACCAAAAAGGTCAGTGTGAGTATATCAACATAACCATCATGTACTAATGAGGAAGATAAACACTAAGATATACTTACTCATTCACTTTATCTAAAACTAGGACTCTTTCTGAAATCCTAACCATTATGGTAATGTCACTTGTGCTTAGAGAATACCCTAACCTCTAAAGTTATCTAAAACGACCTTTGATACCAACTATAAGGCCCCAAACTTAAACCTTATTGAACCTTGAGTTATTACAAGATTACACATTGAGGATCTTTTCAGGTTTAGAGTTTTAGAGAATTAGATCATGAAACTTGCATTACATTCCACATTTAAACAAAGTGGTTACATAAAAGACAGTATTCATTCTTCCCATAAACAGAAACATAATTAAAATATAACACGGATTCTTTCTTGACACATCCTTGACACTGTCATCACATCATGTACCCTTCCCTTGACCTGTGAAAAACATTTCAAAAACTTGGTATGAGCATAAAAAGCTCAGTAAGGGATAGAAAAATATGGAAAGGAATCATGAGTACATGTATACATAAGAATGAAATCATACTTTACCCATAAAAATAGGCACTTTAACATACCTCATAAAATCATAGAAATCATATGACATAAAGGTAACTTGAGGCATTCATAACATTCTTACGTAGGGAGTAACCCTCTTGGTTACTTTTGGAATACCCATCACATTATATTCCCTAAATCTCTTCGGATAAACCTTAACGTTTCACTCCTTCGCATTACCCAATGCATTGGAGAGCTATATCGGGCTCACCCGCCCTTAGTTTATCACGGAACCACCTGTTTTCATAACAATGCCCAAGAACCATAACATAAATGTATTGCACAAAACATGCATAAAGGAAACATAACATTTCCACATTTCAATCACAATATAACATTTTAGTATATTGAAATAATGAATCCATTCAAAAAGAAACCATTTCCAAAACCATTTAAAACATTTAATAAAGAGATTTTTGAATCAAAGTGTCCCATACCACCTTGAAGCTTAAAATTTTAAACCATTAATATCCATATAAATAAATCCTTAAAACCATTTTGAAAACATGGATATTAATAAGAATCAATAATTAAAACATTTAAAACGATATTTTGGTTAAAGGGGTTTTACCAAAATTAGAGACACTTGAATACAATAATTGAGGAATAACATTTAGTCAGAACTTTATAATATCATGAGAATAAATGTATTCATGATATAATACTCCAAAGGACAGTATATACACCATATAAGAGTGAATTGGTGCATAACAACAATGAACCCTCAATAGAAATGTCAAATGTGATGAAATCCCTTATAAAGAAGGTATCCTTAAATTAAGGACAAATCAATCTCAAAAATATGTGTGAAAAATATAAATACACCCAATATAAGTGGATATTAAGTGTAAAACAATAAAAGGTCATTCACACATATTCAATGGATGACATATTCAATGAATACATGTTGAACCCAAAGAAATCGAAATTGGGTTAAAAAGTTCCCTTGACAGCCTAACGGAATCACATCAAAATGAGTTTGATGAGAGATAAAAAGTGTATATCATCACTTGGAAATAAAATTTACATCAATAAGGATATATTAGAACATATCCCAACATAACAATATGTAAATTAAAATACCCAACAAAAGAAGTCTTTTAAAAAAGAGGAGGGTGAAAGGTTCCCTTACCGACTTGGGTATCTTTCAAAACATACACCCCATGAAAGAAGGACAATAGATCATTGATGTAAATACTCATAAACGAAATTATATTACACAAAGAGTATAATAATGGGCAGTACATACACCACTCAATGGAATTTGTGGAAAATGTAGCATAAATCTCACGTGAATAAAAGTGAGATGAAAAATCCCTTACGAAAACTCGGTAGCCTAACGGCGCCACATAAAACTTCCGAATATGGATTAATGAGATCAAATAGGGTATCTCATCACATTACAATAAAATGTACAGAAAGTGGAATATAAAAGAACATCCCCCAACATTACAAATATGATCTTAAAAGATGTGACATAAAGGAGAGTACTTAAAAAGAAAAAGAGGGGTTAGATCTCTTACGAAAGTTCGGCAGCCTAATGGCGCCACTCAAAACTTCCAAAATGGATTGATGAGAGAGAATAGGGTCTCTAATCACATGAACATAAAAATTACAGTAAGTGTAATATAAAATATCATCCCAATAACAAGAAAGATGATATTTAAAAGGAATGACATAAAAGTGTGTACTTAAAAAGAAAGAGAGGAGTAGGATCCCTTACCTCGGGTCCGACTTGACTCGATCGTTCTTTAATCTCCTGAATAATAAACTTGAGTTAATTTATACTTCCTTAAGAGCCTTTTCAAGATCATTATTCCTTTTATATCACTTATTTCCATGTTATAAACATTATGTAATCATTTAAGTTAATAATGTTTGTTTTGTCGATATTTGGTTCTTAAGTCGAAAGTTGACTTCTTACAATTACATGTTGTTTGTGTGGCCAAATGTTTATTATATCCATAATTGTATTAATGATGTAGATATCATATATGTCATATATATCCAGTACATTAATGCATTTATAACATTACATAATCATTTAGAGGTAAGAAATGAAATGCACCTTTCATGGAGACGGTAATCCGTACGTACGCATGAACGCTACTTTCATTTCTATTTCATATTTTATAGAATGGAATAATAATTATATAAAGGTATATTATAATTCCAGTATAATATCATATATAATATCATAGTTCCATCCTTTATACGTCCCACATATGGTATTTAACGAATCAAATCACTTTGAGGGGGCGGTAGTCCGCACTTCCTTAAATGAAGATATCGCGTATACCCATAATGGAAGACATAAAGGTAAGACACAAATGACAAATATAGAAGCATAAGTAAAACATAAACATATTATATATCATATATAAAAATAGTGACATCATAATGGCCATATTTGAAGGTGTTAAATGAGTATTGAACAATCATCGTTTCGGGAGGCAGAATTTCACCATCCACGGAAACCGTATGTTATTTAACCATTTGATGTAGTTGTGTGAGAGTGTAGCTCGAATAAATATTATAACAACATCCTAGTATATTTAAGATACTGTTGTTGTTACAAAAGAAGTAAATAAAAAGAGTTTAGGGGGATAGAGAAGCAAAATAAAACAAATGAACATGAGAGAATGAATTACCTTTAAAAGTGTAACTCCTTTTGATTTGAGCCTAAAGCCTTCCTTTGAAAGGATTCTTCCAAAAGGGATTCCTCTAGGATGAGGAGAGGGATGTGGAGAGAGTAAATGGGCAGGGGTTGGCCAATCCAAAGGCTTGAGGAGTGTGTGAAATGAGGTAGAGGTGGGGGCATTTTATAAGAGGAGAGGAGGGGCACTTTTGGAAAGTAAGAAATATTACTTTATTTGAAAATGTGTTTCGGTTTTAAAAGGTACCAAATTGATATAATTCGTGGATAAGGTGATAAGGGTTCGAAATCCACCCATCCAATAAGTTTTGGAAATGTGTAGTTCATAGATTTTACATTATCTTTCCATTTTATTTAAATAGTCAAATAATGATGTCATCACTGCATCATTATTATGTCATAAATAATTTAATTTATTTAATGTCTAAAAATTATAAAAAAAAATACTATGATGTAGGAAATCTTTTTAGCTTTCCAATTACTATTTATAATGAAAAAATTGACTTGTATAACCCCACTTAAAAATTGTTTTAGTAAAAACAATCATGTTTGTGTCAATTTTACTTTTACATTAAATAAAAAGTTATTTATGTCATTTCCCAACCAAAGTGGATCCATGGGGTCCCCAAGTTGACCCATGGCTTGTCTTGGTCGGCCATGACACAACCAATGAGGGTAGGACATGTGTCAAGCTCATCTAATTTTATTAAAGCATTATTTTTACCTTAAACTACACTAATTACCACTAATCGCGATTAAAAACTTAATAAGTTACTATTCACCAAAAAATTATTTTTATCCCATTGAACCACATTTTACTTCTTAATGAAAACCATGTATGTCGGATTTTTGAAATTCAAAACACAAAGATGGAAAAATTTCATTTAAACGGAAAAATCAGTTTTTATAAGTACCACTTAGTGGTGTCACTATTCATAAAAAATTCATGTTTTTCAGAAAAATCCCCAAAATTCACCCTAAGCTATATTTGATATTATGAATTCAAAAATGAAGTATATTTTACAAAATTCAAAACATATAAGTCACATTAATTAATTTAATAATTAATTCCCGCTATCAAAGCAAATAACATGTTTTTATGAAACAATAAGTATCAAAAGATTGACACTGGTTTAAGTCTGATTTCAAAGTGAAATTAATTCCAACGACCACTATTGGATTTAATGGTAAAAATATATTCTAATTTCACTTTAAAACCAATTCAAAAGATAATCTAATCATATAAATAAATTATATTAGAAAGAGGTTTTGAATTAAAATACAACATTTTACACTATTCATTAAAAAAATGAACTTTATCGGAACGATACCAAAAATTTACACAAAGTAAATTTGGATGTACCGATTCTTAAGAAGAGTTTTATTTGGTCCAATAGAATGTTTAATAGTGAAAAAAACTATATTTAATGATGGTTCGCCATCAAAAGGCGATAAGTGAACCTTTAGTGAAAACTAGGGCATATACGCCTAAAATTGAATTCTTTCCGTATTTCAAGCCTTTTTCTTTTATTGGATAAATATAAAAACATTTAAAAACATATATAATCATATTTTAGTTATTTGTATCCATTCCCGCCATTACAACGGCTATATGTTAACTACCATTTAAAATAATATTATTTTATTATTAGAGTGCAACGTAAGATTCCCAAGAAACTCGTTGTTGCGTGTTGGGTACGCCATCGAGCATAGCGTCCCCTTTAAAGTCATATCAATACTTTATTCACAAATATGGATAAATATGAAAATGTCATATTCTTTATTTACCTGGGGTGTTACAACTATATTGCACGGTTTCCCAAACCGTGTTCCCAAATCATGGGGTGCCTAGTGTGTCTAGTAAAGGGCGCACAATGGTGTATTAAAATTGTGAAAATCCCTTTCAACCCTCTTCGAATTATAACCCCAAACACCCTCTCTTCCCCTCTATTGGCTCGTGCGACACCAGGGAGCCTCCTCCCTTCTCTTCCAAGCCTTTCTCCCTCTTCCTAGGGTGGAATCAAGGGGTTTCTTCAAGATTTGGGGTAGATTTTCAAGGTATTTTCCTATTTTCTTATTCCACTTCCTCTTCTATTTTCTCTATGGTTCCTCTCCTCCCTTGGTCTTGTGGTTCTAGAGTTCATGTTTCTTTGGGTTTAAATTGGGGGTTTTGTGTTGTTAAGGTTCCTCTTGAATTCTCTTTCCTTCTTTGAGCCTTCGTGGAGTTGTTCTGAGTGGCCGTTGTTAAATAACTTATGGTTTGAGGTATTACTCCTTTGAATTTTCCCTTTAAATTTAAGAATACATTGATTTCATGTCTTTCACACCCTCTTTTAATGATAATTAGTGATGTATGATTTTTAGAATAAATGTTTGACATGAAATGAGGTGTTTTACTTCTTATTTTAAAGTGTAATGTTTTTGGTATGTATCGCACACCAAGTGTTTGATGAAATGCCCAATTGGATCTTGTAAACATGTTTTGGATTTAAAATGGTGGTTTGGATCTCTCAAAAGGATTTTCAAGTGGATTTCTGGTTTTGAAAGTGGTGCGTGTTTGGTTCTTTAAGAAATGGTTTGATATGTGAAGGTTATGTGAGGCTCAGTTGGCACTTTTGAAATGGTTTCATTGGAAACCCTCCTCAGAATGGGTCTCTTGTTGTGTTGTTGAAAAGTGGAGGGAATGTCCTCATCTTGGGAATCTCCTCATGTGTTGATGGTTTGAAGGCAAGAGATCATTCATTGGGCTGGTCGGGGTGTTTCCAGTTTGTATGGATCATGTGATGGCTTGTATGTGTGGTTCGCTACTTGGCTTGTTTGGAACACCCTTTTGTGAACATGACACGGGAACCTGACATGGATATGAGGATTTATGATAACCCTTTCTTCAATAGTTTATGATTTCGGTCTGGCTACTGACCCTTAGTAGGACCTTGCTCTGCTTTGGGATTGTGTCCATCGATTTGGCTAGGCAGGGTAGGACCGGGCATTCGGGTTGGTTGATGGAATCAAATTAGGCTCTCCAATGGGATGAATTAGGTTTCAGTGTGTTCTGGTTTTCCTCTGAGTTCCTAGGTATTTCCATGTTTTCTTTCGGTACCTGATTATATGCGGAGGATAGTCTGGGTGTTATTCCAGATATGGTCACCTGAGCATCGTTAGCCATTGCCCTCGTCTTGTAATCTTGGTCTCATCTTCCTTGAGTGGTGCTCCTTTTGATGAAAAGAAGAATGTTTGGTTTTCTTAAAAAGGTTTCATGAAAAATGTTTTAAAAGAATGTTTTACACTCCCTTTCCCCCTTATATAAAAAGTGACACCTTCGATCTTGGTTTCTTTCCCACTTTCCCCTTTGTATGAAAAATGATCATCTTTAGAAAATAAGTTTGTTTTAAATTATGAGGGAAATTGATTGTGATTTGTTTTTGGAATGAAACATGTGGAAAAACCTATGTTTATATATATCATATTTGAAAATTGAAATTGATGATTTTTTAAAGGAAATAAATTGGGAATAGATTGTTCAGGCATGACTATAGAGTTTTAATAATCAAACCTACACTTCTTTCTTGTTTTTAGCTTCCAGTGCAGGTTCCAGCTTGGTTTCTATTGCCATGGATGATATTGGATTTCAGATCAGAGAGTAACCCTCGAGGTCACATAGAAGTTTAGTGTTCATCAGGTTCAGTTTGTGTTTGATATTTGACTTTGTTGTATTTTTTTAGTTTATGTATAGATGTGGTTCAATTGTTTTGTTTATTTATCTTTGGGATGCTCACTTATCTTTTGCTGCTTCATTTATTTATACTAGGAGAAATTGTTCCCATTGGTTCTCGCTGATGCCCTTGGCACTTGTCACCGGCCCAAGAGGATCAAGAACGCCTCTCGGGCCTTGTCACGGGCTGACTCGGGTGGCCAGTTCGGGGTTGACCAGAGTTGGTTCTTGACAGTTTCTTATTGAGTGTAATCTTTCCATATCTACAAGCTGGGTATTAGATACTACCTGTAATACTCACATTTATATCCAAATACAGGAACCAAGTAGATTTAAGAAGATTACCGGATATGAGGTGGATTTATGGGATGCCAATGGAGTGAGGCTGGCTGCTCTATCCATTTGAGATTACCATCTCACATTGCCAAAAAAATTAATTTTGGTTTTGAAGAACTATTATTATGTGCCTAGCATTACCAAGAACATAATTTTTGTTTCTTGTTTAGATTTGGATGGATTTATTTCCAGCTTTGAAAATAAAGGTTACTACTTTTATAAAGATAACATATGTTATTGTATACCACAATTGAATTACGACCTTTATGTATTAAATTATGAAAACCAAATTTTAACAATCGATAACAAAACTAATACGCATGAATCGTGTGACACCCAATTACAACATCACCATCTTGGTCGCATAAAGGAGAAGTGTTTGAGAAAGCTCTATCAAGATGGTTACTTAGACTCTTTTGAGCTTAAACCACTTGAAAAATGTCACACTTGTTTACAAGGTAAAATGAAAAAACCACCATTCAAGGATCAAGGAAAAAGAGCCACAAAGCTTCTCGATTTGGTACAAAATGACATGTGTAAAATTTTTCAAGTAAAAAAAAGAGGTGGATTCTCATAATTTATTAATTTTATTGATGACATGATTAGGTATGCTTATATCTACTTAATAACTTATAAATCTGAATCATTTGAGAAATTCAAAAAGTTCAAGAATGAGGTTGAGAACTAGCTTGGTAGGAAGATAAAGAAACTTTGACCAGATTGAGGTGGTGGAAATCTTAACCAAGACTTCATTGACTTTATATGGGAGAATGAGATTTTATCTCAACTCGCTCCACCTTATACACCGTAGTGGAATGATTTTAGTGAAAGTGTAACCATACCTTATTGGACATGGTAAGGTCAATGATGAGTCACATAAGCCTTCCATTATTTTTTTGGGGATATGCGTTACATACATCATTATACTTACTAAATCGAGTATCAACTAAGGCGGAAAACAATATTCACTTTGATTTACGGATTGGAAAGAAACCCATTTTGTTACATGTTCGTGCATGGGGATGTGAGGTGTTTGATAAGGCTAGATCAATCAAAAAACTAACATCCCGAGGCACAAAGTGTATCTTTACAGGGTATCCCAAGGAAACTAGGGGATACTGCTTATACAACCCTTTAGAAAAGAAAGTGATTGTTGAAAAAACAAACTATCTTTCTTGAGAAGGGGCATATTCTCAAAGAGGATAGTAAGAGAAAATTTATTTTAATGAAGTCAATGCTCAAGATACACAAAATTTGGTACAATAACCAATTCCACAGGTCCCTGTGGGAGATGTTGTTCCTGAAACACAATTTTTTCATAGGAGTGCTAGGGAGATAAAAGAACTAGATAGATGGTTTTCTAGTAACTAATGATGGCGACTCATTATTGGATAACTATAATGACCCTATCTCCTACAAGGATGTAGTAAAGAGCTCAAGATAGGAAAAATGGAAAGAAGCCATGAATTATGAGATAGATTCCATATATTAAAACAAATTTTGGGTTTTGATTGATTCACTGGTTGATGTAAAACCTATTGGGTGTAAATGGGTATTCAAGAGAATGTTGGAAATGGAAGGTAAAGCAAACACCTATAAAGAAAGACTAGTGGATAATGGTTGTAGACAACACCAATACATTGACTATGATGAAACCTTTTCATCAGTTTCCATGTTTAAATCCATCATATTTTTTTCCATAACAGTTTACCATGCCTATGAGATTTGAAAAATGGATTTCAAAATCACATTCCATAATAGGAACCTTCAAAAGGATGTGTATATGACACAACCTAAAGGGTTTGTGATTCTAGAAAATTCCAAAATGGTATGAAAGTTTAGAGATTCATCTATGGATTAAAGTAAAAATCAAAGTCATGAAATATTTTATTTGATGAAGCCATAAAAGAATTTGGTTTCATTAAGTATGAATGTGAGCGATGTGTATTTTAGTGGGTATACAATTGTTTTCATAGTAGTATATGTTGATGATATATTACAAATTAGAAACAATATACCAGACTTAAAAGAGGTTAAGAAATGGTTGAGAAAGTGATTCTCCATGAAGGACTTTGGTGAAAAAACCCATATTCTCGAGACCAAGATCATGCGTGATAGATCCAAGAGGTTGATCAGACTAAGTCATGGTACATACGTTGATCAGATACTGAAGAGGTTTAGTATGGAACAATCCAAGAGGGGATTGGTTCTTGTGTCACATGATATATATCTTTACAAGAAAGTGTGCCCTATGACATAAGAGGAAAGAGAGATAATGAGTAAGATCCCATATGCTTCAGTGATAAGATCTATTATGTGTTCCATGTTATGTATGAGGTTTGATGTTGCCTATGCTTCGAGAATGGTAGGTAGATACCAAGAAGATCCAGGTTAATGACATTGTACCATGTTCAAGGTGTATGAAGGAGATGAAGAGCTAGTCACTATGGGTTATACCAATGCTAGTTTTTAGGCAGATCATAATGATATGAAGTTATAGTTAGGATATATCTTTTGTCTCAATGGAGGATCTATGAGCTGGAGGATTTTTCAACAACCATTTTTCACCAATTCTATAGTGTATTTTGAGTATATTGTGGCTTTTGATGTAGCCAAGTAAGCAACATGAATTCAAAACTTTTTCCAAGAGTTAATGTGATGCATAGTAGTAAAGACCCTATCACAGTTTACTATGATAACATTATAGCAGTGACTCTCTCTAAGGATCCAAGGTCACACCAAAGGACAAATCACATACTTTGGAAGTTTCATCTATTGAGGGATTTTTCTCAATGGTGTGAAGTTACAGTGAGAAGAGTATCAATAAAGGAAAACATAATGAACCCCTTAATGAAGGATTTATTTTATTAGAAGCATGATTATCATGTGAGAGCTAGTGGATTGAAAGCTGTTTTCAGTTGGCTCTAGTGAAGGTGAGAATTTGTTGGAGTTGATGCCCTAAAACCAACTTTTTTAGTACTTTATTACATGTTTTATTAATTAATTTTTTTATCACATATTGATTATTCTTCTTCATGATATTTTACTGTCATAATATATGTCGCGATGATAGGTTATAACAATTCCCCGCTATGATGAGAACCTAGAGGTTCCATTGTAACGACCCAAGAAACCGTGTTTCGAGTAATGACAAGTTTGTTTTACAATGCCACCCATTAAGTGAACAAACAATCCTATTATAAGATAATAATAATAATAAAATAGAAAAATGCATCAAATGAATGAAATCCCCTTTTATTCAAACAAGTAACATCACGGTGGCTACAACTCACACTGATTGAACAAGAGGATAAGCTAACCAAAAATCCCAATTTAAAACCTGATTACAATAATAGGGAGACCGCTTAAAACCACCAAGACACCAAGAAGGCGGTAAGGGTTTCTGGCATCCATCAGAATAAACATGAGGATGGACGAAGCCACTGCAACCGTGCTGAGCACCAAGGGAATCACACAAACCACCTCCTCCTTTCTCCTTCAGTCACCTTGAATGAGGGATACCCAGAGACCAGACTCTTTATAAGAACACTAATTCGACCGTTGAACCCTAACATTTATAAATATGACTGTTGGCTCCCCCATTATTCTCCTATCCAATAATTTTTTATTTTGGACCGTTGGAGATAAGAATGGTTTACCCTGAAAGGTTCTAAAAGCTATTTGTGTTATCTGCTTTAATATTTAAAGAATGACATCAATAATAGTATAATTAATTTATTTCTTGTTTTCCCAAAAGGTGAATTATATTTTTCAAAATGGTGAGAATTAATATTATTATTTTTCCACTATTTACTACATGTTTTTAACTTGAGCAATTAATCAATTATTTTGTAATTATGTTAAATCTGATGGGTTTTTATTTTGTTTAAGAAAATATGCACTCAAAATCTTGAGTTATATATGTTGCGTCAAACTTTAAATTAAATGTATTATAATTATCTCTAAATTAAATATAAGTAATAATAATATTGTAAATATTTATAATTTGACCTTTTTATTAACAGTTTTGAAACTATGTTAAATTATGGTTTTATTTACATTACAAATTTTGCATCTTTATGTTAATGCTTACACAAATACTCTTATTACTTTAAAAACAAAAAAGATAATAGAATGATTGTGAAATTTTAAAATAATTGGTAATGTTATATGAATTTATGTTTTTGAAATTATGTTAATTATGGGATTAAGTAGCCAATTTTTTTTAATAACAAATGTATTCAAAATATTTACATGTAATTATAAATTAAGATAATTGTTTTTAAAAAAAATATAATAATATATATTTTATGACTTAAATAGGGGATTAATAGTTTAATATATAGGTGTATTAATAACCTTTTACTTAAGGATAATAATACTAGTTTAATAATAAGGTTATATTAATAATAATGATTTTATAATATGTTTAATAAAAGAATAAAATAACAAGTTTTATTTTATTATGACAAAAACGTTAAAAAAAAACGAGGGGCCACGTGTTTCTTTTTCAAAAAACCTCACGTCGACGATGGTCCATCTGATCTAGACCCATTCAATCTGGACCGTCCATCGATTTCGCGTCTCTCCCTCCCCTCCGTGGTTTCTTCTTCCTCGCGTATGCCGCACCAGGCCTACCTATCGTTTTCTCCACCTAGGCCAGCTGCGCGTACATCTTTCCTCCCTCTTTCCACAAAGTCGGCACCGCCCCTTTATTGCTTAGCCTTCCTCTCAACGCCTCTTAACTCTAGGTCAGCTATTTTCTTTCTCCTCTTTATAAGTCTCGTGTTGCACTAGAAGTGCGGTGGCTCCATGGTGTTTTCCTCCCCAGAGTTTCTAGTCGCGACGACCCCACCAGTCCAACGCTTCTTCTTCCATCTCCTCCTCTTCGAATCGGTAAGGGACAAGTTTCTTTTGGTTTTGTCTAAGTTTCGATTTATACATATATACATGTTATATATATATATTCTGTGTATATAAACCCGGTGCAAACCCAGACTGTGAGGATCTCCCTTTTAGCATGGAGAACCCAGTAGGAGTAAGGAGAACTCCTCTGCCTCGCTTTCCTACAGTTTCTATAAGCTTTACATTTTTTATATACACTTTTTATATAAATGTGTATAAGTACATACAAGACCATATGAAGCTATTTATCCTCTTCCTAGGATCGAACCTAAGTAGTGGAGGTCTCCTTGTTTTAATTTTTCATCTGCTTTAGTGAATATACACGGTTATATATATATGTATGTACACTTCACACATATGTGCATATATATTTGTATTCATACATATATATACAATGATACATGCATGTGTACACCTTTCTTTCACATGTTTATAACCCTGGTTTTATTCTTCCCTATGAAATATGGAGTTTGCGAGTAATTTTATCAACATGTAAGATGATGCAAATATATAGAGCATATAGATATATATGTACAAGTGATTATATAAGATGTACATGTACATCTATGTGTGAATTTGAGGACAAGATTATTTATTTATTTTAAAATTTACCACATTATCACATAAAGATTTATTACAAATTATATGTACCCTTTAAGATTATTATTTCAAGAAAAGTACCCAAAACTATTTGTGTACATGTTTATATGTATGATGAAGTTTAAGGGTTAGTTTGATGTCAAAATAATTCTTTCAATTGAAAATTTTCATTTATCACCATTCTTGATAAATCAGGATTTTGTCTTGTGAAAATGGGTAGTATGAATTTCTTGAACTTTTACAAGTGTATACATGTATTCATATATATGTACTCATATTTATGGATCGACCTTGTTGAATGCAAGACTGATTTTATGTAAATAATGGTTTTATGGAAATTAAATTCACATTTTTTTTCTTTTATGTAAAAGAACTCCAGATGTTTTTACCAAACATTAATTTTGTTTAAGGTATAACATGAGAAATATTTTTGAGTATGGTTTATTTTGGTAAACCCATGCACATGTGTATACGCACCTAAATTTATATATATATATAGGTATATATAACCATGTATCAATATGTTGTCTTCAAATACAAGTTCTCCCTATAATGTTTGCAAACTTTTCAAAGGAAAGGTCATGTTATTCAAAGTGAAAATGAGTTTTTACACAACAATTTATATATTCAAGCAGTTTTCATACACATATACGTGACTTCCCAAGACGAACCTATTTTCACACTTTATATCTCTAACTATAATTATATTCACACATTTTTAATTAAACAACCACAATTCCCATTTATCAACATGTGTATTAGTTATGAACGACCTTGTTTTAACTTGGTATTATGATGATTTGGAATGTTAAAGTGTTTATGTTCACCCATGTTTTAAATTGTTAAGATAATTTCTTATGTGTACGGATTTTTAGCACGTACGTCTTAGTTTTTGAATTGCCTTCCTGACTATGAAAGTGCATGTAAAAAGAGGTTTGATTAAGAATATATGAATAAAACCCCATGAAAGAAAGACCATGTCAAGATATGTGAGGGATGGTTTTGACTTAAGTGTTTATGGACAGGTGCGCCCGAAATTATATAGCGCTCCAATGCATTGGGTAAAATAAGAGTCTCATGAGACGTTATGTGTGACGGTCTTGGAGGTTAGCCTTGGCTTGTGATTTCATGCGAGACGGTCTTGGCGGTTAGCCTTGACTTGTGCTTTCATGTGTGACGGTCTTGGCGGTTAGCCTTGGGTTGTGCTTTCATGTGCGACGGTCTTGACAGTTGGCCTTGGCTTGTGCTACTATGGGAAATGGGATTGGCGGTGTGCCTTGACCCATACTAAGTTATGTTTTAAGATCATGACACAAGGTCCTGACAAGTCTAGGCATTATAGATTCCCTCTGCATGTAATGATAAATTGTCAACCAGGGGTTAGTCCAACTAACAAGACATCCCCTAGTTGAAAATTCCCTTGACTATGAGAATGAAATCATGAGATAAGAATTGTAATTCATGTGGTAAGTTGTTATAAGACATTTATGTGCCCATGAATCATGTTATGAATGTTTTCCCTGCTTACTCACAGATTTTTAGAACTGAAGTAATCTTGGTTGTAAATTATGCATCTTCTATTCTTTATGTGTTTGCGCTCTCTGATTATGTTTACTTTAACGTTTATTGCAAGTTCGTACTTCTTTTCTGTGAAAGCGGTTTCAAAAATGTAAGATTTACATGTTTTAAGAAAAGATAATGCTTTGTTTTGTTTTAGTGAAGTGCTATATTCAAAATGACTGCTTTGAGAAAGATTTTTCTTAAAATGTTTTTAAAACCCCTTACTGGGCATATATGCTCACCCTACGTTTTTGTTTAAAATTTTTCAGGCATGGTATGTACTGATGAAGTTTATCAGAGCAGCTGGTTTCCCAGAATCCCGAGCCTTGCGATCTTCTGTAGTAATGGGACATGATATATTATTTATAAATGTTGTAATGAAATGTTAGTATATCATGTCTCATGAGGCACCCAGGGATCAAGGTATCTACAGTTGGTATCAGATTATGGGTTCAGGAAACTCTAGAAAACCAACTGGTATGAATGTATTACTATGATTGACTAAGTAAAAATGTTATAACTTTCAGATGGATGATGTACCTACCGACCTACTGTCACTTCCCACTGAGGCTCTAGAGAACATTGTATCTCTAGCTAGCCATGAGAACTTTCTAAATTATGCCCGAATTCTCATGACATGTAAGCACCTGTATGACGTGTCAAACTCGCCTAGGGTGCTTAGTCTTCACCGGGGATTGGGTATGGATTATCTCCTAATGATGATGACCCAATTTCCCTCTTACGCACATCGGGGAAAGTATCACGAGGGACTCTTCTGAGTGTTCACGACTGGCGAGGAATTTGGCACGATGCTTGATAACCCCTTTCAAGAAGCTGCTACTGCTAGAGACCTCCGAGCGGCTTACCTGTGCCAAATTTTGTACTACGGCTTCTGGGGCCAGTTAATGGACTTTGGGGGTATTGGAAGATGAGTCCACCCGATTGTCTCTTAGGAAAGAGGTGTATACTGATGTTTCCCAACTCCATACCCCTCATGCTAAACTCCGGAGGCGTCATAGATGTTCCCATGAGTTTAGTACTGTCTGTTCAGCCTGTGTGTGGTTTGAAGAGTTAGGGAGTTTTTCCACTCTTTGTGGTGTATGTTTAGTAAACTCAGGATTTGTTATGTAAACTTGTGCATAAATGAAAGTTTCATGTTTACTTTCATGTCTCTACCTTATCAATGTTGTTAAGAGTTTCCTCTCGAATGTTTTTTTTCAGATGGCTGGTCAAACGAACTTCTCATCACTACTTGATGAGTTAGTAGAGGTTATCATGATCAGGGCATGCACGGTGGATTATCCATCCTTTCTCCACCTATGAGGGTCCTGCCAACGTCTGCTCGATCTAGCAAACGGTCCTGAGATTCTTCGTTTGTATCAAGAGGATGATCGTGTTTTTCACCTCATCTCCACTGCTCAACTTCCCTGCCATAAGCGAAGGGGATGATACTTTGAGGGTCTCTTTCAGTGTTTTACTCTGGCAAAAAACTTCTCTGCCAGAGAGTGCTTCCTCGTAGCTGCCCAGGATGGCCAGCTTAGTGCAGCCTATATGTTCTAGGTCTTGAATTTCAGTCTCCTCAATCGCATCATTCCTCTCGATTACCTCGAGGGTGATATAGGCTGGAGAGTTATCAGGGAATTCATCTACTCAGACGTTTCTGAGCTTTTCACTGCATGAGCCTCCCTTTGGAATCCTATGTGCAGTACGCACGAGAATGAGTTCAAGACCTACTGCTCAAAGTGCATCTGGGATAGGGAAACAAAAGAACTATGTGCCAACTTTGGTATTCCGTTAACTGAGCCAGATCCCCTGTTTTGATAATGTTGTACATGTGGGGTCTCTGTTTTTATTTTATGAATAGAATTGTGAGGACGCAATTCTTTGAAGGGGGAAATAATGTAACGACCCGAGAAACCGTGTTTCGAGTAATGACAAGTTTGTTTTACAATTACACCTGTTAAGTGAACAAACAATCATCTTATAAGATAATAATAATAATAAAATAGAAAAACGCATCAAATGAATGAAATCCCCTTTTATTCAAATAAGTAACAACACGGTGGCTACAACTCACACTGATCGAACAAGAGGATAAGCTAACCAAAAATCCCAATTAAAAACCCGATTACAATAATAGGGAGACCGCTTAAAACCACCAGGACACCAAGAAGGCGGTAAGGGTTTCTAGCATCCATCAAAATAAACATGAGGATGGCCGAAGCCACTGCAACCGTGCTGAGCACCAAGGGAATCACACAAACCATCTCCTCCTTTCTCCTTCAGTCACCTTGAATGAGGGATACCTCGAGACTAGACTCTTTATAAGAACACTAATTCGACCGTTGAATCCTAACGGCTATAAATATGACTGTTGGCTCCCCCATGATTCTCCTATCCACTAATGTTTTATTTTGGACTGTTGGAGATAAGAATGGTTTACCGCAAAAGGTTCTAAAAGATATTTGTGTTATCTGCTTTAATATTTAAATAATGACATCAATAATAATATAATTAATTTATTGCTTATTTTCTCAAAAGGTGAATTATATTTTTCAAAATAGTGATAATTAATATTATTATTTTACCACTATTTACTACATGTTTTTAACTTGACCAATTAATCAATTATTTTGTAACTATATTAAATCTGATGGGTTTTTATTTTGTTTAAGAAAACATGCACTCAAACTCTTGAGTTATATATGTTGTGTAAAACTTAAAATTAAATTTATTATACTTATCTCTAAATTAAATATAAGTAATAATAATAATGTAAGTATTTATAATTTGACCTTTTTATTAACAGTTTTGAAACTATGTTAAATTATGGTTTTATTTACATTACAAATTTTGCATCTTTATGTTAATGCTTACACAAATACTCTTATTACTTTAAAAACAATGAAGATAATATAATTATTGTAAAATTTTAAAATAATTGGTAATGTTATATGAATTTATGTTTTTGAAATTATGTTAATTATGGGATTAAGCAGCCAAATTTTTTTAATAACAAATGCATTAAAAATATTTACATGTAATTATAAATTAAGATAATTGTTTTTTTAAGGAAAATAACAATATATATTTTATGACTTAAATAGGGTATTAATAGTTTAATATATAGGTGTATTAATAACCTTTGACTTAATGATAATAATACTAGTTTAATAATAAGGTTATATTAATAATAATGATTTTATAATATGTTTAATAAAAGAATAAAATAACAAGTGTTATTTTATTATGACAAAAACGTTAAAAAAAACGAGGGGCAGCGTGTTTCTTTTTTTTTAAAACCTCACGTCGACGACGGGCCATCCGATCTAGACCCATTCAATCTGGGCCGTCCGTCAATTTCACGTCTCTCCCTCCCCTCCGTGGTTTCTTATTCCTCGCGTATGCCGCACCAGGCCTACCTCTCGTTTTCTCCGCCTAGTCCAGCTGCGCGTACATCTCGCCTCCCTCTTTCCACAAAGTCGGCACTGCCCTTTTATTGCTCAGCCTTCCTCTCTACGCCTCTTAACTCTAGGTCAGCTGTTTTTTTCTCCTCTTTATAAGTCTCGTGTTGCACCAGAAGTGCGGTGGCTCCGTGGTGTTTTCCTCCCCAGAGTTTCTAGTCGCGATGACCCCACCAGTCCGACGCTTCTTCTTCCATCTCCTCCTCTTCAAACCGGTAAGGGACAAGTTTCTTTTGGTTTTGTCTAAGTTTCGATTTATACATATATACATGTTATATATATATATATATTCTGTGTATATAAACCCGGTACAAACCCAGACCATGAGGATCTCCCTTTCAGCATGGAGAACCCAGTAGGAGTAAGGAGAACTCCTCTGCCTCGCTTTCCTACAGTTTCTATAAGATTTACATTTTTTTTATATATACACTTTTTATATAAACTTGTATAAGTACATACAAGACCATATGAAGCTATTTATCCTCTTCCTAGGATCAAACCTGAGTAGTGGAGGTCTCCTTGTTTTAATTTTTCATCTGCTTCAGTGAATATACACGGTTATATATATATGTATGTACACTTCACACATATGTGCATATATATATTTATATTCATACATATATATGTACAACGATACATGCATGTGTACACCTTTCTTTCACATGTTTTTAACCCTGGTTTTATTCTGCCCTATGAATAATGGAGTTTGTGAGTAATTTTATCAACATGTAAGATGATGAAAATATATAGAGCATATATATATATATATGTAAAAGTGATTATATAAGATGTACATGTACATCTATGTTCGAATCTGAGGACAAGATTATTTATTTCTTTTAAAATTTACCACATTATCACATAAAGATTTATTACAAATTATATGTACCCTTTAAGATTATTTTTTCAAGAAAAGTACCCAAAACTATTTGTGTACATGTTTATATGTATGATGAAGTTTAAGGGTTAGTTTGATGTCAAAATAATTCTTTCAATTGAAAATTTTCATTTATCACCATTCTTGATAAATCAGGATTTTGTCCTGTGAAAATGGGTAGTATGAATTTATTAAACTTTTACAAGTGTATACATGTATTCATATATATGTACTCATATTTATGGATCGACCTTGTTGAATTCAAGACTGATTTTATGTCAATAATGGTTTTATGGAAATTAAGTTCACATTTTTTTTCTTTTATGTAAAAGAACTCCAGATGTTTTTACCAAACATTAATTTTGTTTAAGGTATAACATGAGAAATATTTTTGAGTATGGTTTATTTTGGTAAACCCATGCACATGTGTATAATCACCTAAATTTATATATATATAGGTATATATAACCATGTATCAATATGTTGTCTTCAAATACAAGTTCTACCTATAATGTTTGCAAACTTTTCAATGGAAAGGTCATGTTATTCAAAGTGCAAATGAGTTTTTACACAACAATTTATATATTCAAGCAGTTTTCATACTCATATACGTGACTTCCCAAGACGAACCTATTTGCACACTTTATATCTCTAACTATAATTATATTCACACATTTTTAATTAAACAACCACAATTCCCATTTATCAACATGTGTATTATTTATGAACGACCTTGTTTTAACTTGGTATTATGATGATTTGGAATGTTGAAGTGTTTATGTTCACCCATGTTTTCAATTGTTAAGATAATTTCTTATGTGTACGGATTTTTAGCACGTACGTCTTAGTTTTTGAACTACCTTCCTGACTATGAAAATGCATGTAAAAAGAGGTTTGATTAAGAATATATGAATAAAACCCCATGAAATAAAGACCATGTCAAGATATGTGAGGGATGGTTTTGACCTAAGTGTTTATGGACAGGTGCGCCCGAAATATTATAGCACTCTAATGCATTGGGTAAAGTAAGAGTCTCATGAGACGTTATGTGTGACGGTCTTGGAGGTTAACCTTGTCTTGTGCTTTCATGCGAGACGGTCTTGGCGGTTACCCTTGACTTGTGCTTTCATGTGCGACGGTCTTGGTGGTTAGCCTTGGCTTGTGTTTTCATGTGCGACGATCTTGGCAGTTGGCCTTGGCTTGTGCTACTATGGGAAACAGGATTGGCGGTGTTCCTTGACCCGTACTAAGTTATCTTTTAAGATCATGACACAAGGTCCTGACAAGTCTAGGCATTATACATTCCCTCTGCATGTAATGATAAATTGTCAACCAGGGGTTAGTCCAACTAACAATACATCCCCTAGTTGAAAATTACCTTGACTATGAGAATGAAATCATGAGATAAGAATTGTAATTCATGTGGTAAGTTGTTATAAGACATTTATGTGCCCATGAATCATGTTATGAATGTTTTCCCTTCTTAATCACAGATTTTTAGAACTGAAGTAATCTTGGTTGTAAATTATGCATCTTCTATTCTTTATGTGTTTGCGCTCTCTGATTATGTTTACTTTAAAGTTTATTGCAAGTTCGTACTTCTTTTCTGTGCAATCAGTTTCAAAAATGTATGATTTACATGTTTTAAGAAAAGATAATGCTTTTTTTTTGTTTTAGTGAAGTGATATATTCAAAATGACTGCTTTGAGAAAGAGTTTTCTTAAAATGTTTTTAAAACCCCTTACTGGGCATATATGCTCACCCTACGTTTTTGTTTAAAATTTTTCAGGCATTGTATGTACTGATGAAGTTTATCAGAGAAGCTGGTTTCCCAGAATCCTGAGCCTTGCGATATTCTGTAGTAATGGGAGATGATATATTATTTGTAAATGTTGTAATGAAATTTTAGTATATCATGTCTCATGAGGCACCCGGGGATCGGGGTCTCTACATCCATGACATTATTCTTGAACCTTGTTCTATAGTTGGATGATATTGCCTGATGAGACACATACAATATATAATATCAAAGTTAATATGTTCATAAGACATTGAGACACCTTCTCATAGTGTTTGATTTTAGTAGTCTTCAATATAGGTGGTTATGAGAATAGACCCATCAAACAGGAAATCCATACTTCCATGTGTCATTGGATATTATTATATGCGAACGTGTGTATCGATCCTTAGACTTTACGATTACCATTAATGGATATCATGACTCACACAATTTTATGTATTGATGAAAACCATGATGACATATGTTCACAGTCAGTAGGTTATGTTGGGTGCATCATGAGTGATATTGTGTTAATAAATAAGAGTGAGAAAAGATTTATCCCTTCTATCCCATGACAGAAGTACATATCTTAGGAACTTTGATGGAATAGAAATTCCTACATAAATCCATGACCACAGTGTTCGGTGGGAGAGTTCAATTTTATAAAGTTAAAGAAAGTGACATCAAGTTATTAGTTGATGACACTAGCATGCATCCCGCTTGATTAGAGATATCATGATAAAAGGATTATATTACATGATAAATGTTTTTAGGAGGTTGGATGTCGTTGCGATGTTAAATTATTTCTCAATGGATGTATTGGAATGTTTCTAGATGCTAATCTTGAAATTTAAGAGATTGTGCCTAATGCCACTAATAAAGAGGCCTAGAGGGTCACACACTACGTGTATTCGTAAACTCAGTTAAATTCATCTAATGAATTTAATAGGTAGAATAAATAATATTTATTTGAGTTTGGTTGATCACCATAATTTAATTAGAAGTTATTTGAAAGAATAAAGTGAGTTAAATGATAGTAATAAATATTAGTATGCAAGTTTGAAAAATATAATATTTATTATATTTATCGTAGAATAATGTAGGGACATTTATTTAATTAAGTAGAAAATATTTGAGGATCAGTAAGTGTTGATGAGGGAAAGAAGACTGAGTTTAATGGTCCAAATAATATAAATGATATTTATTTATATTCTTAAAGTGTTGTTCATGTAAATAGATTAATAATATTAATATTATTATTAATAGACACGAGGTCATTTAAGAATATTAAATATGGTTATGGGCTTATATGCGATTTTCTAACCTTAAAACATATATAATAAATATCTAGTTATGTCACTTTCCATCTTCACTTCGTGTGAAAAAAAGATAAGGTGAAATTGGCTCAAGGCCTAGAGAGATCTCTCCTCTCCTTCTATCTCAATATTTCAAGAGAAAACCAAGTTCTATTCATACTTCATGAAGAGAACTGCTGCGATCAACCATGAACAATGAAAGTGGTCATGATCGGTTGTGCTAACACTTGATGGTTCTATAACATTTATTAGAGATTGTGGTTCATGTGTGAATCACCACTAGAGGGATTCTGTACTTGAATCCTGCAGCACAATGATGGTGCAACAGATTTCATTCCATCATATTATCAATGAAAGTGGAATTACAAGTTGAGGTAATTCTATATCTGCTCATAAATTAATTATGAATTACATGTGAAGATTCTCTCTCTATGGTTCCAACGTATTAATATATTCTATTTAATCTATTGTTTTCATTGGACATGGTATCATGATCATGTAAAACAATGATTACATGTGATTTAAGACTAAAATCTAAGTTGGTTATACCTTTAAAGGATGCTTCCGTTGTGCCCGAAATCTACACTCTGGTGCACCCTTCCACTTAGCTGGTGGTTCCACGAAACATCTATGAGGCAGAATCTCTATAACACGAAGGACCATTAAGAAAGTAAACAGATCCTAACCAGTCTATGAGATCACACAAGGTTCTCCAAGAAGTCTACCCTTATCCCAAGGTATAACCCTCCTAACTCCAACCAAGGTCTTTTCCCTACATGTTTGTCTCAGTCATCATATATACATTAACATAACAACATATTAAGTTTAACTAATTCATGCCAACAAAAATATATCCTAACTACATGGAAACAAATATACACACAATAGAGAAACTATCCCGTATATATTTCATAATTCAAGACATTTAATTAAAGAACTACTATATAGAACAAAAATAGGTATATATATGAAATGCAGACCTATATGCCTAATCATGATGCATGAACACACCCAAAATCTCATGAAAACATTTACAGTAAATCCCATCCATGATAAATCGGAGGTCCGTTACACAAGCGCTGACTAGACACATGGCAACTCGCCTACCCAAGTCCCACACAAATATCTCCTTTCTACCATGTTTCAGGTTGGTCAAAAGAAAAGAAGAATAATGATGCTCTGATATCATTTTGTAACACCCCAACCTAAATCACTGAGTCTGAGACAGAGGATCTCAAGACCTCATGCACGTCTCCTTGTATGCAAGAAGCTACCGACTAGAAATGAGGGTCTAATTCCGTCAATGGGGAAACTATATCCTTAATATCATATCATAATAGAAATAAATAAATAGAATAATAAATAATATATTGATCAGAGTATCATACGAAAACTAAATAATCAAAAGGGAATACATGTTATAAAAGTAATAAACGACTCCCAAAATAGAAATCCAAACCAGAGTATAAAATGTGGTAGATAAATAAATAAACAAAATAGTGGTAATCCTAAAAGTTTTTCCCAATCCCACCTCCAGCTCCATGCTCCACGGATTAGCCATCTGCTATGGGTCCCTTACCCTTGCTTGGATCCCTATGCATGAAATCTACAAGCGCACTAAAATTCCTGAGTAGGGTGTGAGTACAAGACTCAGTAGGACACCACCAATTTGTCCTTAACTAAGTGTGCTCAAATATAATAGGTGTATGCCATGATAATAATAAATGCATAAAAATCATAATAACCTACAACTCAAGTATAACAACCCAGTCTTAATGTATATAGACATTACATCATTTTTTCAGAATACTTAATACATTACACAAACAACCACCCAAATAACATATTAGTTTAGTGACTTTGGAAACTTGGAACAAAATCTTCTAACTCAGTGAAATATCTTCAATGTTCCCCACAAATATCTCCCCCTTAGTAATTCTACTTAAAAACCTTTCTCCATAACACGTGGAAAGGAAAAATAAGAAAGGAGTGAGCTCTAATACTCATAAAGAGTAAATAAATGAAATACATAAGTATAACATGAACATAAGGGTACAAGAATATGATCGTATCATTTTAAGATCATACCCCACATATCAAATATCGTAAACATGAATCATGCCATAAATATTAGCAGTTTGTAAGTCATGAATCATAAGATAATTAGGAACATATGCCATTAAAGCATAACATATGAATAAGACATGGAATTGTAGCATACAAATCAATGTATAAAATCATGAACATGTATAAGTAGAAATAGGTTCACTAATTAAGTTAAGGACATGAAACCAGGCCCTCACATAGACTTATGGACATGAAACTAGGTCCACTCATAATGTTGTGAACATGCAGTCAGGTTCAGGCATAACATTGTGAACATGTAATCAGGCTCACACATAACTTATGGAAATGAAACCAGGTCCATTCATAAAATTTTTAATATGTAATTAGGTTCACACATAACATTATAAACACATAATAAGGTTCACTCATAACATCGTGAACATGTAATCATGTTCACATGTAAACTTATGGACAAGAAATCGGGTCCATGCATAACATTGTGAACATGTAATCAGGTTCATAGGACATGAAACTAGGTCTATGCATAACATTGTGAACATGTAATCAAGTTCATGCATAAAATTTATACTCCTGATTTGTAACTCCCCGAACCCAGTTACTCAGAGTTGGTGCATTATTACACAACATTATCATGATCAAAAGAGATCAATCCCCAAAAGGATGATCAATTTAGTAGCCTTGGAAGTAATAGATACATACATAAGTTTTACATTACATTATGAAATGAAAAATTAACACTGTATCTCCTTTGAACACACTAATATCCCTTAGCCTATCCCTATAGGTCGGTCATAATATACTTCTTTGAATCCTAAGAAAAATTAATAATAAGAAAGGGGTGAGCTCAGATGCTCAGTAAGGATAACAATATAGAAAAAACTAACATAAATAAGCATAAACATTTAAGGCAATGTATAAGACTAAAACACAAGAATTTTAAACTTAAACTTCAGCATATTATAGAAAATATAAATCAAATAATTCTATTGACTTATTTACATGGATATTCTACTAGTTGAATAATCACATGTAATATCAATAGCTAATCTCATAATGATAGAATGCATAATGTCGGACATCATAACCACATAGTCAAGGTCTAGTGCCAAGACTAAAAATAAAAATATTGTCAAGGCCTTGTGCCAAGATACTAGTTTGTCTCATGAGACCAACCGATGCATCAAGGGGCTATAGCGGATCCCGCCCGTCACTTACTATGTCCAATGCATTCCTCATATGAAAAGGGTGAAACATAACATAAACATTCATATTAAACTAACATATAAAATGTTAATACTTTAACCATAAACCATGAATGACATAAAAATAACACATCCGTATTCAAAAATATCATAAAAATATCAATACAATATGGAATATTGTATTATAATAAATCAACTTCAATTAAACATAAAATCCAACAATAGATGTTGACATAGATGAAATCAATCCAAAAACTATTTGAGAGAAATATCTATTTCTACTTTGAAATCATTTAAAAGTCACATAATTATAAAAGAAAACATTTATTTTGAAAATATTCATATAAGATTATAAGGGAAGCTTCAAAGTTGTTATAATGGCGAAAAATAGCTGCACCCTCTGCATAAGTTAAAAAAACATTCTTTCCTTAATTTTTCAAAAAGGTCATAAAGTACCTTGTTTGGAAAATGATGGAAAGATTCCTTTCAAAACATTTTATAAAAATTCAAAAAAGGGTATAAATGAATTTAACCCATAGTCAAGGAAATAGTAAATTTTTTTTGAAATACATTTTTAAGAAACACAGTTGTGGATGATAAAGAAGTCCTAGTAGATACTTACATATAAACAACCTCGGATAATAAAGAGATTATAAAATTAACCCTTACCTTGTAATTTTCCTTAGTCCAGGGTTCGTTAACCTCCTATATAATAGTTAAATCATTGTTATTAAATTATACAAGAACCAGATAAATAAATATGATATCATATATGATCCTCTAATATTGCTTTGTTAATAATATTTTAGTAGTATCATTGTTTCCGGTGTTAACAGATTAGTTTTCCTTTATATGTTTTGTTACATAAGTCATGTTTGTTATGGATAGGATGTATTTGATTCATATATATAATGAGATTAAGTTTTTAAAATTTATTTTTTTATCATCAAATGAAAATTATTCTTGAATGGTTACAATGGGGAATGAAATCTCATCACATCGTGGAGATGGTAAGTCGTACGTACGCACAAGCGACAATATCATTCTATTGATGGTGAAATCATTTGTAATTGGATGATATTATATATATATATATATATAGAATTATGAACATGTTATATTTATTATTTACATCAATTATACTAATTATTATTCTCATCCAAATAATGAAGTGTTGAATAACAAACTACACCACGATGTGGAGACCATAAGACATACATACGCACGTATAGTGACTTTGTCATTCATAGGATGAATAGAATAATGAATATAGTTGTACAATATTTATAATAAAATCTCAATACATATAAGGTACCAGAGTTATTATTTTATTATGGAAACAACAAAGAAAGAGAAAGTGGAAGAAGAAAAGAACTTTGAAAGAGGTGATGAAATAATTACCTCTTCTTCGGGTGATTCCTTTTGATTTGAACAACAAGGCTCCTTAGGTTGGATTTAGGATAAAAGTAAGGCCTCTAAGTTAAATTTAGGGTAGTTGGTAGGATATTTGATCAGGTTTTTTCTGAACCAAATGGCTTTGAAGGTGTGAATTTAAGAGAAGGGGAAGTACCCTTTTATAAGAGAGGTGAGGGGCACTTTAGGAAGAGCTTGAAATATTATTTTATTATAAAATTATTTTCAATTTATAATATCTCAAAATGGATTTATTTTGAGGATAAAGTGGGTATGGGTAGAAATCCTCTAAAAAAATAGGTTTTAGAAAAGTTTAGGTCACCATATTAAGCTTATCTTTTAGATTTAACTCTTAGTTAAATAGTTTAACTTTTACCACGTCTTCTTGTATTTTTACACTACATGGTTAATATAGTTACTATAAAATACCAATAGAACCTAAATTGGTTCATTAATGACATATATAAAATTATTTATGTCCTTTGGATGAATCTTTGATTTTTAGGAATATTATATCATTTAATAAAATAGTATTTCTTTTAAAAACTCATTTATGTCAATCTTGACACTATTTAGTATTTGGTTTTTGTGAAAGTCATAACAACTTGACTAATTAAAAAAATACATTGAATAAACCCTAACATGTCATATTCTCTTAAAAAATTTGTGGATTTATTCAAAAAGTTTCAATTTACATTTTTTATAATATTTATAACATCAATTATTTTAATCATTCACTAATAAGGTAATTACTACATCATTATTGTTTCATAAATAAATTTAATTATTTAATTTCTAAAAATTATAAATAAAATACTATGATGTAGGAAATATTTTTATATTTCTATTGAATATTTTCAGTTGAATTTATGTATAACCCTATATTAAAATTGGTTTAGTTATTAAAATTTGAATTTAACACTTTTAACTCTTTTTTAAATAAAATATAATAAATGCCCTAATCTAACCCAAATGGATCAAAAAGGATCTTATTTTTTTCCTAAGTTTGATTTTGGTTGAGAAACACTTATCCAATAGAATTAGGGCATGTGTTGGGTTAATTTGATATTATTATAATATTATTCTTTCCTTTAATTACCCTATTTACTTTTAATCGTGGTAAATAAAATTCAAAAGTTACTATTAAAAAAAAATTATTTTCATCATATTGAACCACATTTTACTTACTGATGATAACCGTATCTGTAGAAGTTTTGAAATTCAATTCACATAAGCAGTAAAATTACGTTTTATGCAAATTTGCAAATGTGCCTAGAAGGTGGGTAAAAGACGTTAAAAAGTTCAATAAAAATTTATATATCTAATCTTATTATAAAATGACTCCAATGAATTAAATTGAACTAATATTGGTATTATGTATCTATTTTTTCTTTAAAATAAATTTAAATAAAAATAATAATTATTTAAATAAAAAGTCGGTTTTAAACAATAACGCAATGTTTTTATCTATTCATAAAAAATTGTAGGTTTTCAGAAAAATAAAAAAAATTCACCCTAAGATAATTTTGATATTTCTAATCCAAAAATGAAGTCTATTTTGAAAAATAAAATTTATAAAATTTTAAAAAGTGGGTATTACTATTCATAACCACTTTTTAAATGGCTAATTTGATTGGTCAGGATGTGCTAGAACTCAGGGCTACGTATAGTGCAAGCTATTGTGTTATTAAAAGAGAAGCATATAATGGAAGCTTGGGGTGTTACATTCTTCCCTCCTTCAAATAATTTTTTCCTTGAAATTTCCATAATATTACTGCATAAAAAGATTTGGGTGGTTCTTCATCAATAGTTCATCAGGTTCCTATGTTGCCTCTTCCATTTTATGGTTTCTCCAAATAACTTTTACCAGATGAGTTGTCTTGTTTCTCAACACATGTTCTCTAGTATCAAGAATTCTGATAGGATCTTCACAATATGAAAGATCTGGTTCAGTTCTATTTCTTCACAGGTGAGTACATGTGTTTGGTCAAGCATGTATTTTCTCAATAGTGATACGCGAAACACATCATAAACTTCGAAGATACTTGGAGGTATTGCCAAATGGTAAGCTATAACTCCAATTTTTTATAGAATTTCGAAAGGTTTGATGTACCTAGGACTTAATTTACCCTTATTACTGAATCTTATAACACCCTTCCATGAATATAGCTCCAAGAAAACATGATCTCCCACTTGAAATTCCAAATCCTTCTTTTAGTTATCAGTATAGTTCTTTTGCCTACTTTGAGCTGTTTTGATGTGGGTTTGGATAATATTCACCTTTTCCATTGTTTTCTCAACAAGTTCTGGGCCTACAAGTTTTCTTTTACCAACATCATCCCAACAAGTTGTTGTGCAACATCTCTTTCCATATAATGCTTCATATAGTGCCATCTGAATACTTGAATGGAATCTATTATTATAGGAAAATTATATCAAAGGTAAATACTGATCCCACATACCTTGAAAGTCAATCAAGAAAGATCTCAACATGTCTTCTACGGTTTGAATAGTCCATTCTGATTGTCCATCAGTTTGAGGGTGGTAGGCAGTTCTCAAATGAAGTTCAGTATCTAGGGATTTCTGAAGGCTTTTCCAGAATCTTGATGTAAAACAGGGATCACGATCAGAAACAATTGACAGGGGTACACCATGAAGTTTTACAACTTCATTAATATATAGTCTTGCTAAAAGTTCAAGTGGTAAATCTTATCTTATAGCAAGAAAATGTGCTGACTTGGTAAGATGATCAACAATGACCCATATTGTATCATTCTTTCTAGGAGTCTTTGGTAGATCCATGAAAAAGTCCATCATAATATCATCCCATTTCCACTTAGGTATGGGAAGAGGTTTCATGACTCCTCTAGGATGTTGTCTTCCAGCCTTCACCTATTGAAAAACCATACATCATGACACATAATCAGAAATCTCCCTCTTCATGTTGTCCCACAAAAAAAGTTCCTTCAAATCTCTATACATCTTAGTGATACCAGGGTGTATAGAGAAATTGGAGCTATAAGCATCATCCAACTATTTCCTTTTAGATCAGGTATGTTGGGAACACAATGCCTCTTACCAAATTTCAAAATTCCACCTTCATATATGAAGTCAATCAATCTACTATCATTCACAACTTTAATTTTCTTTTGAAACTCTCCACCATCAATCTGAGAACTTTTTATCCTTTCTAGTAAAGATGGTTTGACAACCATTTGAAAAAGTATTTATGTTTAACCTTCCATGATTATTCCCATATCCAACTTTACTATATCCATTAACGTAGGATCCCTTTCAAGTCTCATCTTGTTCATAACTCCATGATCCTTTCTTCTCAAAGCATCTTCCACCTTATTTTCCTTCCCTAGGTGGTAGTGTATTGTGAAATCATAATCCTTGAGTAGTTTGAGCCATCGCCTTTTCCTTATGTTGAGTTCTTTCTGTGAGAAAATACAATTCAAACTCTTGTGATCAGTATATATCTCACATTTTCACCATAGAGATAGTGTCTCCATATCTTCAGAGCAAAGATTACAGCTGATAACTCAAGATCATGAGTAGGATAGTTTTGTTCATGAATTTTTAGCTACCGTGATGCATAGGCAATAAATCTATCATTCTACATAAGGACACAACCAAGTCCTTTCTTTGAAGCATTACTATAAATAACAAATCCATCATTCCCTGATGGTAGAGTCAAGATAGGATCATTGACTAATATTCTCTTCAATTCTTTACAAAATTATTCACACTCTTTTGTCCAAAAAAATTTAACCCCTTTACGTGTGACCTTGGTTAATGGGTTATCCAATCAGAAAAAATTCTAGAAAAACACTAATAGTAAGCTGCTAAACCAATAAAACTGTGTACCTCGATTATACTCGTCGGTTTTGGACATTCTTAGATTTCCCTTGTCTTTGAATGATCAACATAGATTCTGTCCTTAGAGAAAATATGGCCATGAAAATAAATCTCCTGAAGCCAGAATTCACACTTGCTAAACTTCCCATATAATTCATTTCTTCTAAGAGTTTTCAGAATAGTGCGTAAGTGATTTTCATGATATTCGTAGATTTTGGAGTATACCAAGATATCATCAATAAATAACACTAAAAAGTCATCAAGATTTTCCTTGAAAACTCTATTCATTAGATCCATGAAAATAGAGGGTGAATTAGTTAGTCCAAAAGGCATCACTGTAAACTCAAAATGCCCATACCTGGTTCGAAATGATATCTTTGGAATGTCTTCCTTATTCACGCACAACTAATGGTATCTGGATAGAAGATCAATCTTTGAAAAATATTGAGCTCCATGAAGTTGATCAAATAAATCATCAATGTGAGGTAGGGGATACTTTTTCTTTATTTTTATAGCATTGATATCCCTATAGACAATGTACACCCTCATAGATCCATCTTTCTTCTTAATAAAAAGTACAAGGGCTCCCCATGGAGAAAAACTAGGGCAAATAAATTCTTTATTACTCAATTACTCTAGTTGTTTCTTTAGTTCCACTAATTCCACAATGTCCATTATATAAGGGGTCTTCAATATGGGCCTTTAACTAGGAATTAAGTCAATGGAAAACTCAATTTCCCATTCTAGAGGATGTACAAGTAAATCCACTAAAAACACATCAACATATTCTTTCATAATTGGTACATACTCTATTTGAACTTTCCTTTCCCCATCTATAGTTATTTCACTCCCTTACTCGCCAATAATTTAATTTAGTAGAGCTAATTGGGGTGGATCTAGATAAGAATCATATGGTTATGTTTCTACTCTAAAGATAATGGATTTCTTATCATCATCAAAAATAGTAACCTCATTCTTCTTACATTAATTTTTTGCATCATATTCCAAAATCCAACCCATACCAAGGATTATATCAAATTTAATCATGGGTATGACAATAAGATAAGTAGATAAAACACATCTATATGCCATAATGGTAACTTACTGACAAAACTTTGTTGCTATGATAATTCCCTTAGGAGTTTTTACTGACAACTCCCTTGTTAAGTCAAATTGGAAATATCTATTTTTCTTGGAAAACTAGAAAGATATGAAAGAATGTGATGATCCAGAATCAAATAAATCATTGGATAATTTTGAGGAAAAAATTAAAGTACTTACCACCACATCATTAGGAACTTCAACCTCAGCAGTAGTGATCACATAAACTTGGCCTTTTTCCCTTGGCCTTTTTTGAGGTAAGTTTCCTTGACGCTTAGGACACTCATTTTCACAATGCCCCATTTCTTTACAATTATATCATTGAAAATCAAAAACCTCTTTCTTCCCCTTGCAATAATGAGCTTGGTGGCCTTTCTCTCCACACTTGTAACAAACTCTCATCCCCTTTAGGCATGTACCAGAGTGTTTCTTCCCATAATTACCGCATGATGGAAATTAAACCTTTCCCTTCTTCCCCTTATTTCCTTTTCTAGAGTGTTCATCAGATCTCTTCTTCTCTCACTTCAATTTAAATTCATAATACTTATATAATTCTTTTTCTATCTTGATAACACATAAGACTATATCTTCGTACGATGAGAAGGATTTTGAGATTAATGCTTGATGGAGAAATGATTTTAACCCATCAAATAATTGATCAATCTTACTTCTTGGGTTACAGATATAATCAACATCATGCCTTGCTAACCTTGTAATATTCGCCTCATACTTTGCGACATTCTCATCCTCCTTTTACCTCAAACTAAAAAATTTCCTTTCCATATCAGCTTGATGTTCACGAGGAAAGTATTTTTCTAATAAAATATCTTTAAACTCCCTCCATTCCGTATTTGATACTTCTTTATCCTCTTTTGTGTTTTAAATTAATGACCACCATTGATCAGTATCTTCTGAGAGGCGATAAACTACCATGAAAACCTTTTCCCTTTCTCTACTCCCCATATCATAAAATATTTTCTCTAAGGAACTTATCCATTGCTTAGCTAAAAATGGATTTGTAGTCCCATTGAGTGTTGGTGGTTGTTTCCTCATGAAGTGGTCTAACATTGATCCTCCACGTTGTGGATCATGGTGCTCTATATGGGTAAGGTTATTATTCATAACTTGACTGAGTTATCCCAATATGGTTATAAGCTGATCAACACTAGTTGCATCACCAGCTCCACTATAATTATCTTGAATAGGAGGAAAATCCCTACATGGATTACATGCGTTGATACAGTTTCCATTCCTTCTACTAGGTACCATTTATAAATAATGGCATACACTATATTAGTTTATGAATCACAATTCATAATTCCAAACATGTAAAATACTTAACAAAAATTGAGCAGTTTATGCATATAATCCATAATCATAAAAAAAATTATTTAGGGAAGTATTTAATCATAAATCCTTCCTAATGGTTTGTAAAGAAAATTTGAATTATTCTAATTATATCCCCCAGGAGTGTCAAACTAGGTGCACAGTAAGACCCGTTGTTGTGTACTAGGATACCCCAGGTCAAGCCCAAAACTCCTTCTCGTAGTTTTCAATCCTAGGTACATCTATGATAGAACCACATCCACTTGTAGTATCTTGACAGGGATGTATTGTTTGGAAAACCCACATAATATCTACATTACCAAAATTTTTGGATGCTATTCTATACTAATCCTTAAAGTCTATCTTAGAGTAATGTTCTCTAATTATAGTTTTTTCTAAATCTAGTTTCTAAAGTTTGTACTAAATTTCCTCTGATACCAACTATAATGCCCTGACCCCAGTTAGCTAGAGTCAGTGCATTATTATATAACATTGGCATGATCACAAGAGATCAAGTCCCTAAATACCTATTAGTTTAGTAGACTTGTATGTACTAGATACATACATAATTTTTACATTACATTATGAAATGAAAAAGTAACACTGTGTATCCTTTGAACACACTCATATCCCCTAACCTATCCCTGCAGGCTAGTCATAATATACTTCTTTGTATCCTGTAAAAAATTAAACATAAGAAATGGGTGAGATTAGATGCTCAGTAAGGATAACAATATAGCAGAAACTAACATAAATAATCATAAACATTTAAGGCAATGTATAAGACTAAAACACAATCCTTTTAAACTTAAACATCAGTATATAATGGAAAATATAAATCAAATAATGTCATTTACTTATTCACATGGATATTCTACTAGTTGAATAATCACTTGTAATATCAGTAGCTAATCTCATAATGATGGAATGCACAATGAAATACATCATAACCAAATAGTCAAGGCCTCATGCTAAGAATAAAAATAAAAATATTATCAAGGCCTTGTTCCAAGACACTAGTTTGTATCATAATACCTACCGATTCATCAAGGGGCTATAGCAGGCCCCGCCCGTCACTTACTACGTCCAATACATTCCTCATATGAAAAGGGTGAAACATAACATAAACATTCGTATTAAACTAACATACAAAATGTTAATACTTTAACCACAAACCATGAATGAAATAAAAATAGAACATCCATAGTCAAACATATCATAAAACTATCTATACAATATGGAATATTGTATCATAATAAATCAACTTCAATTAAACATAAAATCTAACAATAGATGTTTACATAGATGAAATAAATCCAAAAACTATTTGAGAGAAATATCTCTTTCTACTTTAAAATCATTTAAAAGTTAAATAATTATAAAAGAAAACATTTATTTTGAAAATATTCATATAAGCTTGTAAGGGAAAATTTGAAGGTGTTATAATGGTAGAAAATATCCTCACCCGCTGTATAAGTTAAAAAAACATTCTTTCCTTAATTTGTCGAAATGGTCATAAAGTCCCTTGTTTGGAAAACGACATAAAGATTCCTTTCAAAAAAATTTATAAAAATTCAAATAAGGGTATAAATTACTTTAACCCATAGTATAGGAAATATTATTATTTTGAAATACATTTTTAAGGAACATGAATATGGATGATAAAGAAGTCCCAGTAGATACTTACGTATAAACAACCTCGGATAATAAAGAGATTGTAAAATTAACCCTTACCTTGTACTTTTCCTTAGTCAAGGTAAATTTAACCACCTATATAATAGTTAAATCATTTTTATTAAATTATACAAGAATCACATACATAAATATGATATCACATATGATACTCTAATACTGATTTGTTAATAATATTTCAACAATATCATTGTTTCGGGTGTTAACTGATTCGTTTTCCTTTATATGTTTTGTTATGTAAGTCATGTTTGTTATGGATAGGATGTATTTGATTCATATCCAAAATGATATTAAGTTCTTAAAAATTATTTTTTTATCATCAAATGAAAATTATTCTTGAATGGTTACGATGTGGAATGAAATCTCATTGCGACGTGGAGACGGTAAGCCGTACGTACACATGAGCGACAATATCATTATATTGATGGTGAAATAGTATGTAATTGGATGGTATATTATATATACAGAATCAAGAACATTTTATATTTATTATTTAAATCAATTATACTCATTATTATACCCATCCAAATAATGAAGTGTTGAATAACAAACTACACTATGACGTAGAGACGGTAAGCCGTACGTACACATGTGTGGTGACTTTGTCATTCATAGGATGGACAAAATAATGAATATAGTTGTACCATATTTATAATAACATATAAGTATGTATAAGATACTGGTGTTATTATTTTAGTATGGAAACAACAAAGAAAGGAGAAGTGTAAGAAGAAAAGAACTTTGAAAAAGGTGATAAAATAATTACCTCTTCTTCGGGTGCTTGCTTTTGATTTAAACAAAAGGGATCCTTAGGTTGGATTTATGATCAAAGTAAGTCCTCTAGGTTGAATTTAGGGAAGTTGTGAGGATATTTGAGTAGGGTTTGACCAAGCCAAATGGATTTGAAGGTGTGAATTCAAGATAAGGGGAAATACCCTTTTATAAGAGAGGCGAGGGGAACTTTAGGAAGAGTTTGAAATATTATTTTATTATAAAATTATTTTTGGTTTATAATAACTCCAAATGGATTTATTTAGAGTCTAAGGTGTGTATGGGTCTAAATCCTCTCAACCAATAGTATTTATATAAGTTTAGGTAACCATATTAACCTTATCTTTTAGATTTAACTCTTAGTTAAATTGTTTAAATTTTACCATATCTTCTTGTATTTTTAGACTACATGGTTAATATTGTTACTATAAAATGACAAGAGAACCTAAAGTGGTTAATTAATGAAATATATAACATTTTCTAAGAAATTTTTCTGAATCTTAGATTTTTAGGAATATTATATCATTTAATAAAATAGTATTTGTTTTAAAAACTCATTTATGTCAATTTTGACACTATTTATTATTTGGTTTTTGTGAAAGTCATTAAAACTTGATTACTTTGAAAAAAATATATTTAATTAACTATAAAATTTAATATTAACCTAAAAAATTCATGGATGACATCAAAAGTTTAAATTTACATTTATTTTAATATTTATAATATCAATTATTTTAATCTTTCATTAATAAGGTAATTGCTGCATCGTTATTGTGTCATAAATAAATTTAATTATTTAATGTATAAAAATTATAAATAAAATAATTTGATGTAGAAAATATTTTTATCTTTCTAATGAATATTTATAGAATAATTTATCTTAATTATTATCCTATATTAAAAATGGTTTATTTATTAAAATTTGAATTTAACACTTTTAACTCTTCGTTAAATAAAATATAATAAATGTATTAATCTAACTTAAATATATCAAAATGGATATTATTTTTGTTATAAGGTTGATTTTGGTCTAAAAACACTTATAAAATAGAATTAGGATATGTGTTGGGGTAATTTTATATTATTATAATATTATTTTTGCCTTTAATTACCCTATTTACTTTTAAGTGTGGTAAATAAAATTCAAATGTTACTATTAAAAAAAATTTTATTTTCATCCTATTGAACCAAATTTTACTTACAGATGACAACTATGTTTGTCATATTTTTGAAATTTAATTCACAGAAGTGATAAAATTACGTTTTATGCAAATTTGCAAATGTGCCTAGAAGGTGGGTAAAAGACATTAAAAAGTTCAATACAATTTTATATATCTAATATTATTATAAAATAACTCCAATTAATTAAATTTGAATAATATAGGTATTATGTATCTATTTTTACTTTAAAATAAATTTAAATAAAAATAAAAATTATTTAAATAAAAATTTGGTTTTAAATAATAACACAGTGTTTTTCACTATTCATAAAAAATTGATGGTTTTCAAAAAAATACCAAAAATTTACCCTAAGATAATTTTGATATTCCAAATCCAAATATGAAGTAAATTTTTAAAAATAAAATTTATAAAATTTAAAAAAGTGGATATTACTATTTATAACTACCTTTTAAACGAATAGTTTGATTGGTCGGGATATGCTAGATCTCAGAGCTGCGTACAACACAAGATATTGTATTATTTAAATAGAAGCATACCGTGGAAGCTTGAGGTGTTACATGAGTCATCCATCATTACCCAATGCATTGTAGGGAGCTATAGTGTAAGGACCTGACCCCAGTTGCCCAGAGTCGGTGCCTTATTTGATTATGTTGGCATACATACAAGGAATGCGAACCCCGAAGGACCGAGTAGTTTAGTATTATTTTAAACAAGATACATACATAATTTCATCATTACAACTTGAAATGAAAAACAACATAGAAACTCCTTAGAAAACTTCCATAACTCCTAGGTTATTTCAGCATGTCATTCATAATTGAATTCCTCTTGCCCTGAGAAAATGAAACATAATAAAGGGAGAGATCAAACGCTCATTAAGAGTAATAAATACAATGGAAGATAATATAAACATTAGACATGGTGACTAATTGAAAACACATGCCTTTAATAATAAACATGAACACATTATGGCAGGAAAATGATTTGAGTAAATAATGCCATAATAAAACATAATCATGGGTATTCTAATAGTCGAATAACCACATGAACTTTCAATTAATAGATTCATAATGAGGGAAGTGCATATGCCAGACATTCTGAATCATTTTTTCATGGCCTCGCCCAAGACATCTAGTGATTAAGGTATCGACCAAAATCCAAATCACATTGGGAAAGGCCTCGGCCAATTCCACATCTATTTTTCTCATGAGACCTACCTATGCATCGAGGGGCTATAACAGGCCCCAACCATCACATAATAAGTCCAATGAATTCCTCATATGAGTGGGGATCAACATAAACAACATATACATTCATATTGAAACTATCATATGAAATGTAACTAATTTTCCCCAATCATTAAACATAAAACACTAACCATTCTGAGTAATATGTTGAATGGTTTTAGGATAGATCATCCACAATAGAGTTAGTCATAAAACATTAAATAAAATATGGTATAAGACTTTATAAATGATTAAATCCAATAATACCATGTAATCAACAAGAGTATTGAATCAAACGAAAATACTCTTATAAAATCATTAAGCAATTTTGAGATAAATACTCTTTTATTTTGAAAAGAATAATTCTTTTGGAAAATATTTGTATAAAACCAGAAGTGAAGTAAGATAGTATTTTCATAATTAAATGAGTATTTTTAGAAATATAATGTTTTCCAAAAATAGATTATAGAGTTCCCTTGTAAATAGATATGAATTAGAGAAAATCCCTTGAATCGGGCTTGTATTTTGGAAACAATTTTGAAAGTTCCTTTTAAAACGTGTAACTATCCATAAAATAAGGAAGGGTTATGGTTTGTATACATATATATGATACTCATATAGAATATATGATGAGTACATAACAATAAATAAGAATTTCATTGAGGTATTTAGACAAATAAAGTATCCCAAATGAAAGTGGAAGTTTGGGTGGAAAAACCCTTACCTTAACTCCAAACGTGTTCCGCTCTTGTACATAAGCTCCTGGAATATGAAATTAAACTTTTTAATGACTTATTTCAGAACCTATTAGACATGTATTTAGTTTACCATAATTCTAGTTTGTTCATTTATGTCTTTATTGACAAGTTATTGTATTGAATTTCGTCATTCTGGAGTGTTTGTTTCCTTTATTTTCATATTCGGTTCACTTGATTTTAAGTAATGAAGTGGAATGGATGTAAATCTACAGGATTAAAATTATATATTATTTATGAACATAAATAGTTGTTATTATTCATTTATATAACTTGGTTACATGGAATGAGGATGAATTATCATATATAACTTTAATGATAATTGTTTTTGGTTAATTTGTGGGTTTTGATTACAATGAACTCATTTTTATTTATAACATAATACCATTTGAACAAAGGGATTACAAAATCTTAAATAGGTTATATTATATATAATAATATGGTTCAACCATAATAAGAATGGTTTCATGACCAGAATTTAGAATGATAAAAGAAATCGAAAGTCCATCGTCATTGAATGTGTAAAATTGACACATCTCAGATGGTGTTCTTGCTAAAAGAAGGTAAAAAGGGGAATATTGTAACGTCTCGAACCCGGCCAGCCACCCGAACAGTGCTGAACAAGTCGGGTGTCACTAGGTTAGGTGCAACTCACCTGAATTCCAAAGGCCGCCGACTACCAGCAAGGTTCTGTTAGGTATAGTGGGGTGGATATACCCTCTCGGAGGATCATAATAAGGGTACTGGTCCAAGTGTAACAGAAAAAATGCTGCGGAAAGAAAGAATCAGCATACTCGAACCAGACCCGCAGATCAGAAGCATAAACAATATAGATAAACAGTGGACGCAATAAATATAAATGACAACAGTGGAAATAAACACAACAGTATGCTGATAACCTTTAACTACTACTGAACAGTAAAACATGCATCCAAAGCAGGTCATTCTCAACTGAATATAAAAAAAGGGTGCCAATGGCTAACCAAGAGTATAGCTACAACAAGTAAGCATGCCGATACAGAAAATTAAAAAAAACAAAGTAAACCCAGCTGGGCATGACCTCAAGGTCCATACCATCTCCATGTAATAACTAACACAACCCATCTCCTGAAGCTGGCCTCTTTCCTGCACGTAAATCCAAAAAGTCGGCACACGTCCCGAAGGGCCCATGCAGGGTGTGAGACAAATCTTAGTAGGATACCACCCAACGGTGCGTACCAAATATATGTGTTTAAGTAGTCATGCATTTATAAGAAAAGCTGTAAACAGTACAATGCACAAATAAACACAAACTCCACTGGTGCTCAACAGCCACCACAGAGTGTCACCTTCTTTGACCAACGCCAGAATCTCTATCGTGTAACTCGTAACCATGTGCCACTTGACACATCGTGTCTCAAGTACCGATGTCCCGAAGGCACACCTAAAAATAGTAACCCGACACCATGTGCCTCCTGACACCTCGTGTCTCAAGTACCAACGTCCCGAAGGCACGCCCAAGAATAGTAACCCGACACCATGTGCCTCCTGACACCTCATGTCTCAAGTACCGATGTCCCGAAGGAACGCCCATTCCCTAAAGTCTCCTCACCTCCCACGTGGATTTCTATGACAAGCATCCCCAACCAGAACACCTAAACGCAACTATGGGGCCCTCTACCCACACGAGTGGTCAAAACCACCTCATCACTGAGTATCTCTGTGTGCACACTACTCAAGTCTCGGGTGAGCGGTAATCACCAAAAATAGTCCAAGCCACCAACACGTCTGACACCTCAGGTCCCTGCGACCATGTCGCTCAAGTCCGATGGCATCGCCATCCTAGTATCCCAGGCCATGCCCAACCTGACAGTCGTACTACCTCAAGCCGACGTCCATGACGCCCAATCCCATGGTCAAACCACCCAAAGTAACCCGGGAAAAGCCCCAACCTGTGATCAGTATCACTCAAGCGTAACCGGGCCAAGCCCAACACAACCCAAAAAGGGTCCAGCATATGCAATCTGGCAATTGCATATATAACATATTCAACCGAAAACATACACAGGAAAAACCAACTAAACAATTGAATTGCACTATACCAGGTGTTGTCCCATACCAGCACTGAGGTCTTAAATTCCTCCAAAAATTTATATCACACATCAATAAATTAAACTAACAGTTTATAACATTAAAATTTCAGTTAAAGCCATTTTGGCATCCCCCGGCCAAAATGCCCCTACGAGCAACAACCCCTCACCCGGCCCTACTCACGCAACTGGTAACTGGGCATACCCAAAAGCATCCCAGAGGTCCATAAGCAATACAGTATGATAAAGTAGATAAAACGGGTCCCGCTCAAAATACCTTAAAACGTGCTGAAGGCCGCATTACCCAAACAACCATGAAAACACAAAAATAAGTATACACCACCTACCTGAGACTCACACGATGCTACTCCTCCGGTAACACCCGCCAATTCGGTCTAAAATGCGGTAAATCTATAAAATATTCAATACTGTTCAAACTCCTATAACTCATTCTAGAACGAAAATCAGACAAAACGGCCAAAGAGGAATCGAGTCCTTACCGAGGGGGTTCCAATGCACTAATCAGAGCTCAAAACGGGTCTCGAACGGATGATCGGGAGGAGAAAAGGTGTTCGACTAGCCTTGTTCATGTATCCGGGCGGAGGGTATGAGGTTATTCCTCAATACGAGGATACTGCCCATTTTAAACGAAAAAATAAAGTACACAACGTGTACTTTAGGACTACACGTCATGTATAGTTCATTTAACTGTTCATAAGATGGCAGGATTCCGCTGACTTACTTTCCGAACCTGCCGACATGAGTTCACGGCGTGTACCTAGGGTTACATGGTGTGTACTTGGTTCCACTTCCTTTCCTCGCCGACGTACTCACACGCCATGTGTTTTCCTTATACACGGCTAGACTACACGGCGTGTCCAAAGGGAACACAACATGCCCCTAGTTCTACCTGACCAACAGACCTACACACCATGTATGGCCTCACACGGTTGGGGGTATACATGGCGTGTTCAAAACTACATGCCGTGTAGTAAGAAACTACTACATGGTCATCACACGACATGTACTCGGGGAGCACATGGCCGGTCACTCGCCTACACATACACGAAATGTACTTAAAGTACATGGCATGTAGTCTAGAAATTTCCAGAAGCTTCGCATTCTCTCCATTTTCCTCAGAAACCAGTCAAAAATTAAAATAGGGTTGGGATTTTGACCCGTTCCAAAAACCCGGGTTCTTAAAAACTCCCCACCTTAACGTAGGTCATCCCTGAGCTACCGAACAAAACCTAGAGATGGCACCGAATATACCACCCTGATCAAAATAACCCGGACTTCCCCGGTCGCAAAGGTCCCGACTAAGTTCCTCAGGGGGGGGGGGGGCTCCCCACCTTAGGAACCGCCTAACCCAGTCTCAACCCAACAAGATGTAAAGAAAACAGGGTTTACTAACCTGTTTTCTGGATGCATAGTCCTCCTGTTACGCATCGTCACCCCTGCACCCCATTGGTGCTCCTGTTTTGCTTCCGACACCCAACGTATCCCGCACCACATCGGTGTCCACCTCCATGAGGTCCCGGTGCTGAGAACCCCAAGTAACCCGCATCCTCGATGCCCCGATGCCCATGGAAACTAATGTAACCCACATTCACAATGCCCTGATGCCCATGACACCTCAAGTAACCCGCATCCACGATGTCCTGATGCTACGCATCTCATACATATATACACATATATATATATATCACGCACCCGATATGGTGCCAATACTACCGACTAGAATCTAGTCAGTCCACAAAGATCCTGTGCACTATGTGCACTCAAAACAGACATGCCTCTATAGGTCATGCCAAAAAGAAAACATGGAGATCACGGTCACACCGCGGTATACCTCTAACCGTCATCAGCTCACCAGCCTGCTCAGCCTCTGGCAGCTCCACAACGTGCACCTAGCCTGAAACACGACTTCCTGATGCCTGACCTCCCGATGCTGCTCCAGTCACCAGCCATTGACCCCTCAGTTAGGTCCCACCATCTCTTTCACGACCTCCGTGCATAGTTGAACCTCAACTACCCTCTCCGGGTAACGAACCTGAACCAACTCCAGACGCTGCAGTCTATCCTGGTCCCTGCCTGCCGGCTATCTGAGAAGGCTGCCTACAAAACCTCTATAGATACCCGTCCTGTCCACATGCCCAACACTCCTTCGGAGGCCTATCGAACTATGCCCGAACATGTCCTGACTATCTACACTGGAAGCAAATCACCGAAGAACTACCACGAGGTGGTCTAGCTGAATCCCTGGCCCGACTACCCTGCTAGAACTCATCCCGTCCTCGCTTCCTACTGTCTGAACCATCACCTAAAGCTGTCGTCCTGCCCAAGAAATATTTCTCCCTCTCATTTCCCTCAGCTATGAGCGCCTGATTCACCGCTTCAGAGAAAAAGCCTAGCCTGAAGATGTTCACCTGGACCCGAATGACGTGTCGTAATCCATCCTCAAAGCACCTCACCCTAGCTACGTCATCTCTCACCATACCATGTGCAAAGCGAGAAAACTCTATGAAAGTAGCTGCGTAGTCCATAACGGACATGTATCCCTGCTGAAGACTCAAGAACTCCCAAGCTCTCTTTTCCCTCAGTGTCTCTGGATAGAAGTGCTCGAAGAACCTGTCCTCAAAGTCCTTCCATGCTAGTCCCTCGTGCCTACGATATTGTACCTGTACATCCCACCAACGCTTCTCCGGTCCTCTCAGCATGTATGTCTCCAGCTTGACCCTTCACCCTGGAGGCGTCTCCAGCTGCTCAAAGATCATATGCATACTCACTATCTAGTTCTCAGCTGCCTGCAGACCACCCTCACCCTGAAAAAGCAGTGGGTGCTGCGACTGGAACTCCCGCGTCAAATATGCCATAGAAGGCTCTGCACCCTGCACGCCTCTGTCAATCCCTTGCAAGACGCGTTCCAGGCTCACTTAGAGCTACCCGTCGAGCCACGACCCAAATGATGCCAAACCCGGCTGCTGTCCTGCCTGCACTGGATCCTAAACCTGATCCTGTTCCTGGGCCTGTACCTGCGGCTAGTGCTCTGCCTGTACCGAATTCTGACCCTGGTCCTGCGGCACTGTACCATATCCTGCCTAACGCTCCATCGAGTCGTGAAGGAGTAACCCGCTAAATACCATAAATGGTTAGACAACCCATTCATATATACAACAATATATCCTACGCAGATAAGGAAAGCAGTAAAAGGCAGTACATAACAACTACCCTTACCCCCCCTCACCACAACCCATACCCCACGACATCCCGACCTCATGGCCTCCTTACCCGCCCTCAACAGATCCAAGTATCAAAGTACCTCGGGCCATGCCCGTCCTGACAACTCACATTTCCTAAAACTGACGACCGAGTCGCCCAATCCTAACAGTTAAACTACCTCAGTCACAATACCTGCCTGCCCTCATAAGATCCAGACCCAAAAATCCTGCACATGCAATTCTACAAAATACAAAGCATGGAATACACATTTCAATAAACAAGCAATTCTATCAGGAGTTTCACCTATTCACATTTCAAAGCATTTATAACATGGAAATTGATTTTATTCACATGGTATTATCACTTCACAAGCTATACGTGCAGTTATGAAATTGAAATACCCTAAAATGTGCGTATCAAAAGCCAACAACAAGCCTTGCCATACCAGGCCAAGGTCCAATTCTCCCTTACCATACTGGGTCAAGGGTCACATATCACAATCAAAAGCATCACACAACAAGTGAACCACCGAGGTGGAAATCATATAAACTGTAATCTGAGAAAAAGCAACCTGTAATTCCCACCCATTGGAAACTTGGTCCATCCCTCATACCTGGGGCTGCAGGCACCCAAGCACAAGCTAGAAACCCAGTTCCAGTAACAACCTATCTCCTGTCTACCATATCCAAAATAGTAAAACTAATAGAAATAAAAAGAGAAGTCTCAATCTCATTAGTATACAGAAAAACACTGCTACTAAATCCTTGTCAAGAACTACTTTGATACCGCTTTGTAACGTCCCAGACCCGGCCAGCCACCCGAACAGTGCCGAACGGGTCGGGTGTCACTACCTTAGGCACACCTCCCCCAAATGACAAAGGCTGCCGACTAGTAGCGAGGGTTTGTTAGGTATAGTGGGGAGGCTATACCCTCTTGGAGGATCATAATAAGAGTACTGGTCCAAGTGTAACAGTAAAAATGCAGTGGAAAGAAAGACTCAGCAGACTCGAACCAGACCCACATAGCTGAAGCATAAACAATATAGATAAACAACAGAAGCAATAAATATAAACGACAGTAGTGAAAATAAATACAACAACATGCTGATAACCTGTAACTACTATTGAACAATAAAACATGCATCCAAAGCAGGTCATTCTCAACTGAATATAAAAAAGGTGACAATGGCTAACCAACAGTATAGCTACAATAAGTAAGCATGCCAATACAGAAAAGTAAAAAAAACAAAGTAAACCCAGCTAGGCATGACCTCAAGGTCCATACTATCTCTATGTAATGACTAACATAGCCTAGCTCCTGAAGCTGACCTCTTTCTTGAACGTAAATCCATAAAGTCTACACGCGTCCTGAAGGGCCCGTGCAGGGTGTGAGATAAATCTTAGTAGGATACCACCCAACTGTGTGTACCAAATATATGTATTTAAGCAGTCATGCATTTACAAGAAAAGAAATAAACAATACAATGCATGAATAAACACAAACTCCACTGGTGCTCAACAGCCACCACGGAGTGTCACCTGCTTCGGCCAATGCCGGAATCTCTGTCGTGTAACCCGACACCATGTTCCACCTGACACCTCATGTCTCAAGTACCGACATCATGAAGGCACGTCCAAAAATAGTAACCCGTCACTATGTGCCTCCTGACACCTCGTGTCTCAATTACCGACGTCCCAAAGGCATGCCCAAGAATAGTAACCCGACACCATGTGCCTCCTGACACATCGTGTCTCAAGTACCGACGTCCCGAAGTCACGCCCATTCCCTAAAGGCTCCTCACCTCCCACATGGCTTTCTACGACAAGAACCCCCAACTAGAACACCTAACCGCAACTACGGGGGCCTCTACCCACACGAGTGGTCAAAACCACCTCATCACAGAGTATCTCTGTGTGCACACTACTCAAGTCTCGGTGAGTGGTAATCACCAAAAATAGTCCTAATCCACCAACACGTCTGACACCTCGTGTCCCTACGACCATGTCGCTCAATTCCGATGGTATCACCATCCTAGTATCCCGGGCTATGCCTAACCTGACAGTCGTACTGCCTCAAGCCGACATCCATGACGCCCGATACCGTGGTCAAACCACCCAAAGTAACCCGGGAAAAGCCCCAACCTGTGATCAACATCACTCAAGCATAATCGGGACAAGCCTAACACAACCCTAAAAGGTTCCAGCAGATGCAATCCAGCAATTGCATGTATAACATATTCAATCGAAAACACACACAAGCAAAACAAACTAAACAGTTGAATTGCGCTATACCAGGTGCTGTCCCATACCAGCACTGAGGTCTTAAATGCCTCCAACAATTTATATCACACATCGATAAATTAAACTAACAGTTTATAACATCAACATTTCAGTTAAATCCATTTTGGCGTCCCCCGACCAAAATTCCCTAACGAGCAATGACCCCTCACACGGCCCTGCTCACGCAACTGGTAACCAGACATACCCAAAAGCATCCCAAAGGTCCATAAGCAATACAGTATGATAAAGCAGATAAAACGGGTCCCGCTCAAAATACCCAAAAACGCGCCAAAGGCTGCATTACCCAAACAACCACGAAAACACAAAAAGAAGTATGCACCACCTACCTGAGACTGGCACAATGCTACTCCTCCGATAACACCCTCCAATTCGGTCTAAAATGCGATAAATCTACAAAATATTCAATACCGTTCAAACACCTATAACTCATTATAGAACTAAAATTAGACAAAACAACCAAAGAGGAATCAAGGCCTTACCGAGGGGGTTCCAACGCACTAATCAGATCTCAAAACGGGTCTCAGATGGACGATCGGTAGGAGAAAAGGGGTTCGACCGGCCTGGTTCGCGTATCCGGGCGGAGGGTATGAGGTTCGACCTCAATACGAGGCTACTGCCCATTTTAAGTGAAAAAAATAAAGTATATGGCATGAACTTTATGACTACATGCTGTGTATAGTTTATTTAACTGTTCATAAGACAACAAGATTCCACCGACTTACTTTCCGAACCTGCCGACATGAGTACACAGTGTGTACCTAGGGGTACACTGCGTGTACTTGGTTCCTCTTCCTTTCCTCGCTGACGTACTCACACGCCATGTGTTTTCCTTATACACAGCTATACTACACGGTGTGTCCAAAGGGAACACGATGTGCCCCTGGTTCTACCCGGCCAACATGCCTACACGCCATGTATGGCCTCACACGGTCGGGGGTATACAGGGCATGTTCAAAACTACATGTCGTGTAGTAAGAAACTACTACACGGTCATCACATGACATGTACTCAGCAAGAACATGGCCGGTAACTTGACTACACATAAATGACATGTACTTAAAGTACATGGTGTGTAGTCTGGAAATTTCCAGAAACTTCGCATTCTCTCAAGTTTCCTCAGAAACCAGTCAAAAATTCAAATAGGGTCGAGATTTTGACCCGTTCCAAAAACCCGGGTTCTTACAAAGATGATGATAATTTATTCCACTATTATGAGAAAATTCCAGTACATATAAAGTAATGGATTCATCACAAAATTTTGATAAAGAGAGGAAATATAAAAAAGAAACAAATGAACTTGAAAGGAAAGACAAAGAATTGAAAAGAGGAATTTACCTCTTGAACCAAACATCCTTGAGAACCTCCTTAAGGGAGAGGTTTTGGTATTTTAATGAGACAAAAGCTTGCTGGATGTGGGAGAGGAGGTTGAGAGGGTATTTGGCCAGAATTTGGATAAGGCACAAGTCTTGAGAGGAGTGATTGGAAGAGATAGTGGTGGGGGGTTTTTATAGTGGAGTAGAGGAGTAATTTTTGAATATTTAATTCATTATTTTATTATTTCCCTCAAGAAAACCAATAGTATTGCTTCATGTGACCCCTAATAGTAATAATGGAATGTGAGTTCGAACCAAGTGGGCTTACATCATCCTCACATCACCTATGATGCAGTAAATCAAGTATTTATCATTTATCGTATTTTATCGTATTTTACTATTCATCAAAAATTCTAGAATTTCAGAAAAATACCAAAAATTCACCCCTACCATTTTTCGACATGTAGAATTAAAAATTTAAGTCCATTTTGGAAAAATAATTTTCTAAATATTATTAATTTAACTTTTAAATAAAAGCATACTTAATTCAAAAATTAACAGTTCTAATTTTACAACTACTTATTTATCACAATGAAAAATTAACCAAGATGTTATTATCTTCTAGCCTTAAGAAAATAAAATAATAATAAAATTTACTATTCATTAGGGTCATATTACTATTCATAAGGGTATGCTACTATTTACTAAAAAATCAAGTTTGTTCTATCAGACTCCAAATGACTTACTGAACACAACTCTTGATGAACATTTTTCAAAATTCAAAACATAGAAGAGGAAAAGTTGTGTTTTAATAGCTATATTATAAAATTTCATTCTATATTTATTTTCAAAACCTTGGGGTGTTACATATAGGTCCCACCCATCACATAATAACTCATACATACATGTTCCAAAAGATAATAAAACTTTCATTATATAATAACCCATGAAATGAAATGGGTATCATAAATAGTTAATCATATCATAACCTTTGGAAAATATATAGGTTTTATAATCATTTCATCATAGAATAACCTGTGAAAGGAAGTGATTTTCATAAGAATTTATCATGGTATAACCTGTTGAAGAGAAACAAGTTTCATAAGTATATAACCCATGGAAGAGGAACAAATTTCATAAACATATAACCTATAAAAGAGGAGTGGTTTTCATAAACATATAACCCATGGAAGATAAACAAGTTTTCATAAATGTCATGCAATAAAAATAAAAACCATTTAGATAAATAATATGAATAGAACCTTTGGATCATTTATCATAAAGTAATGAGTAACATGAAAAAATGTCGTCTTAGAGGGAAAATAATTTTGATATATCCTTAAAAAAAATTTCTTGAGAAAAATATCCTTTCTTCTTTGAAAAATTATTTTTAAAAAATAAAACTTTTTTTAAACCATTTTCATTGAAAATACATTGAAAACTTATAAAAAAGGATTGAAACCATTTTGAAAACCTTTTTCTTTGAAAACTTATAAAATAAGCTTGAATTTTTTTTGAAAAAAATTTTCCTTGAAAACTTATAAAAGAATCTTAAAAACATTTTGAACACCATTTTCCTTGAAAATAATTTGAAAACATATAAAAGAATATTTTATATCATTGGAATAATTTTCTTTTAAAACAACCTTTTTGAAAACATATAAAGGATGTTTTTAAAATCATTTAAAACAATTTTTAAACATTAAACATATTTGAAAACCTTTTTATTTGAAAACCAATTTAAAATAACGAATTTATAGAATATTAGGAAAAAATTTAATTTTAAATAAAAAATAACTTTGTAGTTTTGTAAAGGAAGCTTCAAGGGAATGTTGGTCATGATAGTGGTTAAATCCGTACATGCCGAACATTCCTTTTGCACTATAAAAAGTTTAGAAAAATGACTTGATCGGAAAATGACAAGAAGATTCATTTTTAAAAAACCTTTTGTTTAAAAAGTAAAACATTGGAAAAAATGAATTTTAATGATCATCAAAGAATAGTAGAATATTTTTGGAAACCTTTTAGAAAACATGGTTTTGAAGGAACACATATTTCTGATTGAAGAGAGAGGTAAAGATGTAATTTCTTAAAAACAATTCCTTAATCTCCGTATGTACCAAAGAGTGAAAAAATGGTACCAATACATGAAGATATCATGAATATAAATGTATTAATAGAATTCCTGAGTTCTCTTGAGATATGTATCATAATATTTCATCAATGGAAATATAATCATAAAGAATCTCGATAAACGATGAGATTGTCTCAATGAACTCTTACCAGTTGGTAACTTTGAATTATACTTACCATGTAATAAAATTAAATTACATGATGTTTAAAATATAATGAAAATAAAGTGATTCATGATTTCACACGTCAAAGGTAGTATATACACCTCATAGAAAAATATAGGCGCATAACATGACATGTGTCTCAAAGAAGGAAAATTGGGACATAATTACTTTATCGATTTGGTATATTTTGAAACATAAACCCCATGAAATAAATATCATAAAATGGATATGTAAATAATAATAAATTTAATTATAATAATCATATAATACATACATGGGTAGTATACACACAACACAAAATAAATGAGATGTGAATAGACATGTATCTAACAGAAATAAAAAATGAGATAAAATTCCCTTACCTTATGTCTTGACTCTCTTCGTACTCACAAAAAACTCATGTATAATTAATATAAGTTTATTATAAATATTTTAAAGAACCATATTATTATTTATAATACCATATATGGTTTTATTATGAATTTATATCACCTGTTTATTAACAATTCCAAGTTAAGGTTTCACTTCGGGTAATATCCACTTTGTTTTTCATATGTGTGTTAATTTATTATAGTTTTGGTACTCATACTTATATAATTATATAAAGAATGTAAACCATGATATAAATATAATTTATATTAAGTATATATGTATTTATAATAATATATAGTATATAGAAATATGAAATGGAATACACCATTTATGGAGAGGGTAGACCGTACGTAGGCATGAATGTTGTTTCTGTTTTTCTTTGTAATATTGAAAGAAAAAAAGTAAATGATATATGTATATATAATATCATTATATTATAATTATTATTTCATATACATAATATAATTTTACTAAACACATCCTTAATACATTCCATGTAAATTGTGAATTAATCACATCACTTTGAAGAGGCGATAGTCCACACTTCCACAAATGAAGTTATCAAAGTTACACAAAGTAGAAAGCATACAGGTATGTTCTATATAAAAATTACAGAAGTATAAATAGATTATAAATATAATATATATCATATATAAATATAATTTTCATCATAATTCCCAACCATGAAAGGAGGTAAAGAAAAAATAAACAATCATTGTTTTATGAGGCGGTAGTTCGCCGTATACGAACGGTAAGTTCGTTACCCATTAGATGGAAGTGTATGTAAGTGAAGGTAAAAAACTTATAATAATAACATCTAAATATATTTATGATACTTGTGTTATTATATGATCATGTAATATTCATAATTGAGGTGGTGGAGAATGAAAATAAATCTAAAGAGATTAAGGAAGGATGTTGCCTCTTATACAGGTAACTCCTTTTAGTTTCCACCAAAGGGATTCCTTGGATTAATTTATTACCAAGGAGAGACTTATAGTTTTAGAGGATGAATTTTTAGGATCTATTTGGCTAGATCTTGGTTGATCCAAATTGTATTGAGAGGTGTGAGGAAGTGTGATGGGTGAGTATCTTTTTATAGTGGAGGAGGAGTGACATTCTTATAATTTTTTGGAAAGAGAATTCCACCCACATTTACCCATGGAAAGTGGCTCCAATAATAGAAAACATTTGATAAAAGGGAGGATAGGGTCTAAATATGGTGATAAAATAGATTTTAGAAAAGTTTATAGGTCATTTTGGGTCTTAAGTTTAAGGTTTAGGCCTTTGTTAAACTATTTTTTCACTTAATCGTTATAATTAATTTTAATCACTTTCACTAATATCTTTGGTAATAAACTAATTTTACCTTATTAGATATTATAAATTATTATGATTCCAAATATGGAATCAATTTTTTTAAATTATAAATATATTAGTGAAAAAAATTAATTTAAAATCAATCCCAGAGATGGGACGACACTGTGGGTTTTTAAAGTAAAAGTTCAAAAGTTTGCTAAGTTTTTATATCAAATTTCAATGTGAAATTGGTTCTAATGACATAAATTGGATTAATTGATTTATATTTTATCTAATTAAAATTTAAAGCAAAATTAAAATATAATTTAACTATATAAATAAATTATATGAAAGATCAGTTTTGAATTAAAATTCAGTATTTTTCACTATTCATCAAAAAATGAAGTTTCTCAGAAAAATATAAAAAATTCAGCCTAAGATAATTTCAACATTATGAATTCAAAAATTAAGTTTATTTTATCAAATTGACTCTCTAATAGTGTCTGAAATTAATTTTATTATTGTCATGACCCTCTCCCTCCAAAGATACCCCTCTGGGGCTGACAATAAAGAAAATGAGATAATGACCCCTGAGTCCCACCTCTAGTAGGCCCCAGGGTGGCGACTAGAACCAAAGGTATTCAATCTCACAAAAAGGGAGACATTTCCATTTTTTGGAAAATAATATCGAGAGATAAGATGGTTCATCCTAAAACAACTCTAATACATGTATATAAAAGAAAACCAAAATCTATCTCACATGAATGTTTAAAATAAAACTGTTACAAGTGAAATAAAAATCAAAATTAAGTACCAAAAGAAAGATAAAGCAGTGACTCAACAACTATCCATATTTGAGATAGTAAGGTCCATCATGGTTCAAAAATTCCTCTTATAAACCTGAAACAAGTTTTATATACATAGGCTGAGTATAAAAATATACTTAGTAGGAAAACCAAAATCTCTCGTGAACACGTGAAAGGAAGCATACTAATGCCCCTGTGAGAAAAAAACAGAACCAAACAACACCCAACAAGGTATACTAACCATTCCATCCTCACTAAGGAACGCTCACCAAGTAGCGCAAGTCAAGTAAAGTAATATAGTAAGTACATTGATGATTTGGGTACCCCGCACCACTTCCCACTGGTTTAACTGCTCCTACCTAACACCAAACGTCCTCACACTCCTACCTCTTCTGAAAGAACCACGTCACAACCCACCCACCCACACCTAGGCCCCATAACCACACCTCATTCCATCACTTGGGCCACGAGCCACATCACATCCCAACAGTAGACACATGGGCCCCACAACCACACCTCGTCCCATCACCTCGGCCATGAACCACATCACATCCCGCTCACAGACACCTGATCCACATAACACATTACATCCCATCCTGAATAAACCTAGGAAAGAACAACCCATATCATCCCAAAGACACCTGGGAAAACACAACCCATCTCATCCCGAAGATACCTAGGAAAACACAACATTCCCTCACACACTCGGGCCTCAAAAACCACAACCTACCTGAAGAATATTATGCTATCACTGCCTAGAAGAAGGAGCTAGGAAGAGTGGGTGACCATCCATCCATCCTCCCATCGAGATTTTTGGGAAAGACACCCTCCCCTGTGACAATGGGGGTGTTTGACACATAGTGATCAACTAAGGTAGGGTGCATATATAAATCAAAAAAACATATAGCGTATGTATATATAATATCAAATGCTCAAGCCCAACCTATGGGATTCACAATAAGAACTATCCAACTCACAAAAAAAGTCAACTTTGAGACAACCTCTAGATGTATTTATTAGTATCAGAAATAGTCACTTTAGAAGTTGATAAATTAAATCTCCTTCAATTAACACCCATTCATTTAATTATTTAGTTTTAACTATAGTTAACCATCCAACCCATAGTTTAACTTTTCATTGTCAAACTCCATCCCATTAACCAAACTAACTCATATAATCTCAATATTATTAAGAATTTATTTATTCCATAACTACCCGAGAAACTAAAAAACACAGAGAACAAAAAGCAACATAGAAAGTCACACAGAGGAAGAAGAACCATGTCAAATTAACCCACTTCACATTTCCTCTCCATTTAAAACCCATTCATGATAAAACATACACCTATCTTGAGACACAGGGTGAATACTTCTGCATGTTATTAATGAAGAAACACCCATACCAACCACTACCATAATCATTCTTCAAAGCCATAATACCCAATCCTTCCTCTCAATAGAGAAAACCCCCATCTCACAGCTACACCCAGCAACACTTCTCACTACAACCATTTTCGGCAACCCTACTGCACAACCACACCACACCCATCACAAAACCATCACACAACCACATCCATCCACTTCCCCACACACAAAACCCACGACAACCACACATAACAACCATAAAAAACTTATTTAGTTTTAATAAAGGGTTTATTATTCAAATTCCACTTCTTAAATTGGGGGCGTGATCACATAATCCATAAGATCCTAAGACATCCATTTAATTAACCAAATATACGTGGTTAAATGATTTCATATAAAAAGTCATTCAATCAGAAAACCAAAAAAAAAAGAATTACAAATCCATCATAGGTTCAAAAACAAATACCCCCAATGAACATGATTTTTAGTGGGTAGTCAGCCCATATAGATCAAAATATCAAAAGGGAACATCGAACCAGAACATGTATCACTTTTCCCCAGCCCCTCATATATTAATACTACACAGATTCGATTATATTTATTAAATGGGTATTCAACCATCTTCTTAAGGGGAAAACATTCATACACCCACCTCACATGATACACAATTAAGAGGGATGAAGGAAAACCTACTTGGAAGAAGAGGTGATCTGCACTTCTCAATTTCAACAAGATAGGGGCACACATATTCCAAAAGCAAATTCCAGGGTGACATGATCTAGAAGCCACAACCTGATCACACAACTCCTATGGGAATAAGAACTCTGAGCATACCGTACCAAGGGAAAACAAGAATAATGAACAAGGGCGAAGGATATATTTGCCTCAGAAAGATCTAAACAGAGCATAAGTTTAGACGTGTTTTTGATTTTCCATTAAAGGTAGATCTGGTCAAGATAACGCGTTTTGACTGAGTAAAGACCCCTGGAAACTTAGGAATTTATGATATGATTTATGGGATTTGAATAGTCCTCAATGAATTTTAAATCTGTCATTAAATTCATTTTATGTCAAAGGATATGTCAAAAAACAGAAAATTGGAATTGGAAACATTGTTCACGAGACACCACCAGGTGAGGCACTACTTGAGGAGGCACCGCTAGACAAAGTACCACCGGACGAGGCACTGCTGTTCAAGGCACCACTGGGCGAGTGTCCTCCAGTGAGAGACCGCTATCTAGCGACCACTAGGGTGACACTTCCAGGGTGACACTGCTTCCAGGTGACACCCTTGACGAGGCACCATTGGAAAACATGGAAAACCAGGAAATTTTGAAAAGTGTTGGAAAGATCCACCTTGATCTCCCAGAACACCTCAAACAATAGATTCTCACAAAATAATGTACTGGAGAGGTCCGAGACATTACATTAGATACCTCTCAAACTATTCTCTCCCTTGAGAATTTAAAACCAAGCCTAGAAGAAAGAGGGTCCCGAGTAACCATCCTATTAGATACCTCTCAAAGGTCTCGCTACACTTGAAACACCACTAAAAACAAAAAACATCAATGTCTAATGATAAACCAACCTATGTTGTTTGAAAGATGGAGTGGAAACCTCTACATCCAATAACACTTCCTCCCACATTTGCTAACCCAAATGAACACATGGCACACCACAAAAGAACAACAACCACACCATCTGAGCATGAAGAACATGAAATTTTATCCTCCAGGTTAAGATATTATCCGTTCTAGGAAATATTGACTCACCCACATGGGTTTAATCATCTCACAATAATTGCGTCATGATTAGGAATCAGGTCATCCCCTTTCCACATTCCAGGATTTTATCACATAGCACACCGCACATAACACTACCAAGGGAAAATAGCTCATCTCATATAAAATAAGGTTCGAACATCACATTACAATGTAAAACAATGCAAAAAAAAACTCAAAAAAACTCTCAGTACTGGGCACGCATCTACATCTCTCACTCCCAAGTACTATCCTCCTAGCCACCATGCCTCCAAAACACATGAACCAAAGGAATGGTCCACCCACATAGCGCCTTTTCCCGATGATCCTATATCTCTTCCGACCAATCCATAAAATCGAATCATCCTCTATATCCAACTCTCCCTAGTCAAAGACATGAGAGTTATCATATAGATACCAAAAAAGTTGAGAGACGTGGAAGAAGTAATGTATCCTCTCTAGCTACGGTGGAAATGAAAACTAGTATTCCACCTCACCAATTCTCCCTAATACCTCAAAGGGCCCAAAAAACCTAGGAGAAAGATTAATCCCTCTGCCAAAATTTTCTGCCCACGGTGAGGGGAGACCTTCAAGAACATGTGGTATCCAACCACAAACTCCAAGGCCCTCCTCTTACGGTCAACATAAGACTTCTTCTGATCTTGTGATTCTTTCATCCTTTATCTAATAAGTTGTACCATCTCGATCATTACCTGCACCACATCTGGATCGAAAATAGATACCTCCCCAACCCGTGTCCATCACAATGGAGAACAACACAACTTCCATAAAATTCCTAAAATGGGTCCATGCCAATAAGAGAGTGATAACTATTATTGTAAAGACCAATAATTTCTATGTAATTTTTTTTAATTAAATGGGAATTTTATGAGTCTATGAAAATTGACGATGCGTGATTTTGAGGCCCGGAGTGCCCAGAATGAATTTCTGAACTTTTTTTCATGTACATTCAGTAAACATGAGAATGGGTTTTTTAAAATTTTGAACCAGTGCAGGGAATTGAAATATGAGGGCACCGTTAAACTCACAACACTGATATTCTCTTAAGGATACCTTCACCTCGACTGTAGTAGGTCAAGGGTGGAAGATAGTTTTTCACTTATTTGTGGAAGAATAAAAATAAAATAAAATGGTGTAACATTTTATTTTTATTTTATTTTGAAACCCCCATGTAGATGTTTCATAGGTGGGGACCACCTGAACTAAACCTCCCTTGAGAGGTTATGGTGGTGGGGACCACCCGAGTGTAAACCCCCCTTGAGCTCCCCTTTAATGGGATAAACCCTCAAACTTCCTATTAAATGTGGGAGAGCCTCTTCAACTCGTCCAAAATTTATTATGCCAACTCAGTTAATTAATTAAGCCTTTCTGAATTTATTCCAACAAAATAAATAGACAACACAATCTATTATGTTGGATACTTGTCATTTTTGGTGGAATTGGGAGGAAAGTGCCTTGGGAGAAATCTCTTAAATGAATAATGTCAACGAAAAACGCTGACTTCGACTCTAAATTCTTCCACATGACATTTATTGATGAGGAACATCTTCAACGTCAACGAACTGACGATCGAGGAAACGCTGAAGCCACCAATGTCCATCTATTCCCAACGACATCATCTCTTTCCCCATGTAAAATCTTCAATGAATCAAATGAACGAGGTAGGGAGGGTGTTTGAATTATTTTCCTTTACCCGTTCTTGATATTCTTGTTCTTGTTGAGCTGCTTGATACCGCTCTAACATGGAGGGTGCGGGCCAAAAAAACATGGCCCGACCCCTCCGCCATTCTTCTTAAATGGTGTATCCTTCAAGATGAAAGAAATAGAATTTGGTGATGGCGACCGGTGCTGACGATTGGCACTGGTGGAACTCGAGAACCGCCGATGAAGGCATGGCTCCCCGCCGCCCCATGGCCTTCGTGCCCCACGATGCTCCTCCATCTGCGACCCTCACCACCCCACAACTCCCGTGGCCTCTGCCCTCCCGGCCACGCCGCACCTACCCGACCAAGCCGCCCCATGACACCCACGACCTCATGCCCTTGTAGCACCCCCGCGGCCAAGCTTCACTGACCGATCCACCTCGTGGCCTCTGCCCTCTTGGACGAGCCACCCTATGGCCTCCGCCCTTCCGGACGAGCCACCCCGCGACCTTGCGGCACCCCCGCGACCGAGCTACCCTGAACCCTTACGGAACCCCCATGGCCGAGCCGCACCACGCCCCCATGCCCCCACGGCCTCGTGGCCCTCACGAGGCCTCGCATCCCTCGCGGCCTTGCGGCCCTCGCAGCCTCGCGGCCTCGCAGCCCTCGCGGCCTGGCGGCCCTCGCGGCCCTCGTGGACTCGTGGCCCTCGCGGCCTTGTGGACCTCGTGGCCCTCGAGGCCTCGCGGACCTCGTGGCCCTCGCGGCCCTCGTGGCCCTCGCGGCCCTCGCGGCCTCGTGGCCCTCATGGCCTGCCGGGCCGGACCCAGCGGGTTGGTCCGACTGAGTTGGACCGGAGCCAGACCATATACGACCCTATAATTATTTGGGCCATAAATTTGGCACCGGATGTCCATTTGATGAACCGTCAGTGGAGCCAAAAACCTTGTAGTGAGACGGTCTCTTTGGTATACCCCACTGAAGTTTTGGATAAATTTGGGGAACAATCAGGTTGGATCGAGCAAGGATCCAATCGGGCCCTCGGGACAAAAAGGCTAATAACTCATAGACCAGGTGTCCGAATGACGCACTGTCTGTTGCGTTGAGACCCCTACAACATGATAGTAATTAGAGATACTTCTAGAGAGACTTAGTGGAATTTGGAGTATCAAATAGTAGCTTGTGGAGAGGATCTTCCCAGAGACGAGCGAGCATAGTGCGGGAACCCAATAGCTGGTTGTGACGTGAAGAATATAAAGCGATCCTGTGTGAGTCACCATGTATAGCGATCCTGTGTGGGTCAACACCAAGCGATCTTGTATGGGTCAGCACCTAGAGTGATCCTGTGTAGGTCAACACTTAGAGAGATCCTGTGTGGGTCAACACCGAGCGATCCTGTGTGGGTCAGCACCTAGAGTGATCCTGTGTGGGTTAGAACTTAGAGTGATCCTATGTGGGTCAAAACCTAGCAATACTTTACGGGTCAACACCTTGCGATCCTATGTAGGTAATAACTTAGTGATCCTGTGTGGTTCAACACCTTGTGATCCTGTGTGGGTCATCACTTGGAGATCCTGTGTGGGTATACCTCTTAACAGAGTAAAATGTTTCGTTAGTTACATCTAATCATCTCTACTACTGTACTTAAGTTATACCTGGTGTGAGCTGAGTTCGTACCTGAGCAGTACTTTACTTTGTGGAAATACCTTGGTGGTATTCTTCTCTGTGGTGTATCTATGTGGTACTTACCTTCAAGGTATTCCTTCCTTTGTGGAACAGTTGATATTTGGGCTTTGAAGTTGGACTCTGTGTTTTCCTCATGATTGAGATGAGTTTACTTGATAACTTAGGTATACGTATGGGCATATACCTAAATAGGGTTGTCAATTGATTTCATGCCTTGTAGTTTAACCTTTTTGGATTTTGTGAGACCTTGAGGGTTTCAGGGTCCCTACTGAGTATCGTTATACTCACCCCTGCACGGGCTATGCCTGCACCCTATTGTGTCTGGTGCAAATGACGAACAACGCAGACAGAGGAAGAGAGTACTAGGACTAGAGGTAGCTTGGAGGTGGACGTTAGATGAGGAGAACCGCAGAGACAGCCGTTCGTTAGCTGTACCCACCCTTCAGGTAGGATTCATGGTGGATGATCTTCAAGCTTCTTTTCACCTATCTGCTGCCTTGTACTTTCAGTTTCTTGTACTTTACTATTGGGATTGTATTCCGGACCCTTTTTACTTTCAGAACTATTTTTTATACAGTTTAATTGTTGTTCGTATCTAGCTGTGTGCTTGGTTGTGTGTGTTTATAGGTTATAAAGGTAATGCCTTCGTAGTTTTAGGGAACACGTCTTTCGGTGCTAGTCGCCAACCCCTGACCTATGGAAGGCGGGCTTGGGGTAGTCATGGCACAGGCCCCGGGGGACAGTTCATGAAAATTATTATAAGAGAACAACACCAAAGGCATATATTATACCCAAGATCCCCCAAAGTCCAAGATGCACGCTTGCAACATATCTTCCAACATCTAGATAGTCCGCTTTGTCTTCCCATCTGTCTGAGTGTGGAAAGTAGTGCTGAGGTGTAAATAGGTTCCAAAATCATGCTGTAATCCCCTTTAGAATCGTGAGGTAAACCATATGTCATAATATGAGACAATGGACCTCAAAACTCAATGCATCTGTATCACTTCATCCACGTACATTTTGGACAAGATATCCACTAGGCTTGACTACTTAATTGCTAAGAAGTGGGATAATTTTGTCAACTGATTCACTATCACCCAGATAGGACCATAACCTCCTTGAGTTCTGGGTAACCCTATGATAAAATCCATCAATATGTTGTCCCATTTCCACTCGGTAACATCTAAGGGCTACAAAAAACCACTAGGGACATGGTGTTTGACCTTAAACTGCTAGAAAACGAATCACTTATCCATAAAATCTATCACTATCCATTTCACCCCGGGCCACCAAAACTGCATCCTCAAGCCACAGTACATCTTAGAAACTTCTGGGTGCACTACTAAAGGTGAGATATGAAACTCACTAAGGACCCCATAATACACTACTAACAGAATAAACAATTTTACATAGAAAAACATCCAATTCCCACCATCCTCCAACAATCCCTTAAAATCATCACCATGTCCAACATGATTGCACAACACCCCTGCCTTTGAGTCTCCCCACTGAGACTCCTCCACCTACTGCATCAGAGAGTACTACACTGTTATCTAAAACAAGCAACCTCTACCTCCATTCACCCCATAATCTAAGTGAAAGGTTTCCAACTCCTCCATTTCTCTCCAAGTTTTTGTAGACTACCAAACAACCTCCTTTTGTGACTTTCTTCTCAAATCATTGACCAAAAAATTTCCCTTTCCAGAGGTGTAGGAGATCTCAAAATTATAGTCCTGAAGAAACTCTATCCTCCTTAGCTTCCACAAGTTCAGATCTCCCTAGGAAAAGATATAACTTAAACTCTTATGATTTATGAAGATCACAAAGCACTCCCCAATGAGGTAATACTGCAAAAAATTCAGCGTAAACACGACTTATGCTAGCTCTAAATCATGGGTGACATAGTTATGCTCGTGGATACATAACTGCCTAGACCCATAAGAGATCACTGCTCATATCTACATCATCACGAATCCCAAACACATATGGGAAGAATCAAAAAACACCTCAAAAATCATCCATTCCTCTGGAAACCGGAGAACTGGAGAACCAACCAAATTCCCATTCAGATAACCGAACACTGTCTAACACTACTCACTCCATACAAAATATTGGTCCTTCCTATTCAAAACTATCAATAGAGATGAAACTAAAGAGAAATTGGGTATAAACCTCCGATAATAGCCTGTGAGACCAAGAAAACTGTGAACTTATTCCACATTCTAGGGTACTACCCAAAAAACAACTACTTTGACTTTTGACAGGTCCACTTCCATGCCCTTTTGTGACACCACATGCCTAAGGAAATGAACCTCTCTTGTCCAGAACTTACACTTGGACAACTTTCCATATATCTAGTGGCGTCAAAGAACTTGAAAGATAGTCCTTAGATGCTTGGAATGTTCCTCATATGACTTCAAGTATATTAATACATCATCAGTGAATACAATGATGAAACGATCCAGGAACACACAAAAAAGAGAGTTCACAAGTCCCATGAATTCATCTAGTGTGTTTATAACACCGAATTTCATGACTATGAACTCGAAGTTCCCATACCTGCATATGAAAGCAATTTTTTGGATATCACCCTCCTTCACCCTAAACTGTGATATCCAGACCACAGATTGATATTAGAAAACCATCTTTCCCCTCCCAGCTGGTTCAAAATATCATCTATCCTTGGAAGGGGGTAACCGATCTTGACCCTCTCCTGATTCAACCTCCATTAGTCTATACACAGCCTCATACCACCGTCCTCCTTTGCGAACAACACTCGGGCATCCCACAACGACACACTACGCTGGATAAAACCCTTCCACATCAGATCATTAATTTGAATCCTCAATTACCACAACTATGAGGGTTCCATTCGATAAGTATCCATCAAAATTAAAGAATCACCGATCTACAAGTCTATCCTGAACTCAACATCATGACGAGGGGGTAGTGTTACAACCTCCTTGAGAAAACATCCAGGAAATCCCCAACAACTATTGGAACCTCCACTATCCCAATGTATGGTGATTCCACTAAAATTTCATCCAAAAAGGAAAGAAGAGTCTCCACATGCCGACTGCCCACCTGACAACCCCACTCACCAACAAAAACCACACGTTGGCTATCCATATTTAAAAACACGACTCTCCTATAGAAGCAGTCGATAATGGAACTTATGAAATACAACTAGTAAATGCCAAGACTGACTTTGTATATCTATATATGTAGTAATAAAAGATCCCCATGGGACTGATGCGGTCCCATTATCAGTCTACACCCCTGACACAAATCAAAAAATCTAGTCCGGACTCTGACTGGCCTACTCAACACCCGGGGAATGAGAATCCTCTCTACGTATAGCCCCAAATAATGGGATAGGGTGGGTTAAACAAAGGATTGTGAAGCTCTTGAATCAAATAAAGCACAAGAAAGAGTACTGAACAAGATTTTTATACCTCTAATGATCTCTGGCCCTACTAGAACTGCTGCCTCTATAGTGTGAAACTAACCACGCCCATCTCCTCTACCTTTATTATGATGACCAATTCTATGACCATGCTTGGGTTGCGATCCCTGATAATGAGGGACAACCTGAGGTCAGACTATACCTGCCCAATCTCCACTCAGTGGAGCATGAGCCTGTTGTCCCTATTGATGAAACAATCTATCTAGAAATTATTGCTAAGGATGGTGCTGAACCTATCCACCTCCACCATACTGAGATTGAATGACCACTAGACACTGATTCTAAAGATGTTCATGGACTCTATAGAATAAATAACTTAGCCCCAAGCCCATATAAAAATCATGAGGACTAGAAGGTCGAAAAGGAATATGCTGAGGTTGAGTCCCTAACAGTCAAAAACTCAAAGGCCCTGGTGCCTGAGACCTACCACTAGAAACCTTGCTTCTTGAAGGAACCTTCTAGATCCTCTATCACAGTAGACCTCCTCACAAGTGAATCTTCTCAATCACCTCCATCTATTTCTGGACCTCCAGATACATTATCAATGCAAATGGAGTAAAGACATATTGGATCTAAGGATGAAGTTCCTCCTTGAGACATCTCTCACGAGACTCCTCATTTGGAAATAGATCAGATGAGAAACAAATCAGATCCTTGAACTTAATCCCCAACTCTCATACCAACATACTCCCATGTTGTAGGGAGAATAACTCATGCCTATTCTCAGGCTTCATGGATGATGAAATTATTTTTTCTCAGAACTCCTTCTGAAAATAGACCCACAGAACATTATCCTCCTTCCTCTCCCCTAGGTACATCATCCACCACTGACGCACATCTCCCTGCATCTTGATTACTGCCAAAGGAACCTAGTAATTTGTCAGGGATCAGATTAAGCTGAAGGTGATATCAAACTCCTAGAGCCAACTCTCTATCTCTATGTACGAAACACTACCCTTGTATATTCCCAAAGCATACTATTGGAAAGTACATAATGTTCTCTACCACCAGTATTCCTCCTCCACTTGATCAACCCTTCGCTGATCAAACAAATCAACCTACTGATCCTCAACTACTCGATCCACATGCAGATGATAACTAGGTGCCATAGCTGAATGGTAAACATGGAATTATTAAACCCAAATAGTATGCAATTTTATTTAAGATTCATTTCAACTCACTTTAAACCATTTCTTGTCATTCATTCCAAATTTTCCAAAATACCAAATTCAGATAAGAACACAAGTCATTATGATGCATGTACCTTTCTTAGGGTCTCTACCCTTCAACTGGTGTAACCTCAATTGGTCATTTGGTAGGCTCAGAGTCCTTGCATCAGATCATGAGGGGGCCTAAAATCTTGTGTCTTATATAATCTTCCCTAGCCTATGTCACATACCAAGATCACCTAACACTGTTTCCCTACCAACCCATGAAATACTCATTATTCCTAACTCTAAAATATATCCTATCTCTCAACCATCTCATTTGATACCATTCTATAATGATCCCCTCCCTCCAAAGATACCCCTCCTAGGATGAAAATAAAGAAAGGGAGATAATGAACCCCCAAGTCCTACCTCCCGTAGGCACCAGGGTGGCGAATATAACCAAGGGTATACAATATCACAAAAAATGGGAGGAATTTCCCTTTTTAGGAAAATAAGATTGGGAGATAAGACAGTTCATCCCAAAATAAATCTAAGAACCATATATAAAAGAAAACCAAAATCCATCGTACATGCATGTTTAAAATAAATATATTAAAAGTGAAATAAAAATCCAAAGTAAATACTAATATAAAGATAAATTAGTGACTCAACAACAATCAAGATCCAAGCTAGTAAGGTCTATCATAGTCTACAAAGTCCTCATGGAAACCTGAAAGTAGTTTTATATACGTAGGGTGAGTATACAGATATACTCAGTAGGAAAACCAAAGTCTCTTGTGCACAGGTGGAAGGAAGCACACTAATTCCCCTGTGAGAAAACAACATAAAAAAATGACACCTAATAAGGTATACTGACCATCCCATCCTCACCAAGTAACGCAAGTCAAGTAAAGTAATATAGTAATCACATCAATGATTTGGGTACCCCACAACACTTCCCATTGGTTCAACCTCTCTTACCTAATGGAAAATTTCCTCGCGCTCCCACCTATTCTAAAAGAATCACATAAAAACTCGACTGGACACACCTAGGCCCCACAACCACACCTCATCCCATCACCTGGTCCATGAGCCACATCACATCCCACCCACAGACACTTGGGCCACATACCTCATCCCATCCCATCCCAAATATACATGGTAAAGCATAACCCATGTCATCTTGAATACACAAGGAAATCACAACCCATCTATTCCTGAAGACACCTAGGAAAACAAAACTCACCCACATATACTTGGGCCTCACAAACCACAACCAATCCAAAGAATCTTGGGATATCATCGCCTGGAAGAAGGTTCTGGGAAGAGTGGATGGCCATCCATTCACCCTACCACTAAGATTTTTGGGAAAGAAACCCCCATGAAAATGAGGGTATTCAGCACATAGTGCTCAACTAGGGTGGGGTGCATATAGAAATCACAAGAACATACAGTGTACGTATATATAGTATTAATCACTCAAGCCCGACCTATGGAATTCACAACAAGAACTATCTAACTCACAAAAAATTCAACTTTACGACTACCTCTATAGCGTTTATTAGTATCAGAAAAAATCACTTCATAAGTTGATAAATTAAAGAGGCTTCATAAAACTCCTTCACTTAACACCCGTTCATTTCATTATTTAGCTTTAACCATAGTTAACCGTGCAACCCATCGTTTAAATTTTCATTGAAAAATCCATCCCATTAACCAAACCAACTCATGTCATCTCAATATTATTAATCATTTATTTATTCCATCCCGACCTAAGCAACTAAGAAAAACATATCACAAAAAAAAACATAGTAAGTCACACATAGGAAGAAGAAACATGGTAAATTAACCCACTGCACATTTCCTCTCTGTTTAACACCCATTCATGATAAGACATACATTGATCTTGAGACATGGGGTGAATCCTTATTCACGTTATTAATGGAGAAGCACCCATAAAAACCACTACCATTATTATTATTCAAAGTCATAATACCCAATCCTTCCTCTAGAAAGATAAAACCTTCAATTCATAGCCGTACCCAACAACACATCTCACTACAACCATTTTTGGCAGCCCTACTGCACAACCACACCGCACCCATCACAACCCCACTACACAACCACATCCATCCACTTCCCCACACACAAAACCCATGCCAACCACACATCACAACCATAAAAAACTTATTTAGTTTTAACAAAGAAGATATTATTCAAATTTCACTTCTTAAATTGGGGGTGTGATCATAGAATCCATAAGATCCTGGGACATCCATTTAATTAACTTAATATATGTGGTTAAAAAATTTAATTTAAAAATTAGTTCAATTAGAAAACCAACAAAAATAATTCACAAGCCATCATAGGTGAAAAAACAAATACCCCAAAAACTATGATTTTTAGTGGTTAGTCATCCCATACAGATCAAAATATCAAAAGGGAACGATGAAAAGGAACATGCATCACTTTTCCCCAATCCCTCATATATTAATCCTAAGAAGATTCAAAAATATTTATTAAATGGGTATTCAACCATCTTCTCAGGGGAAAAAATTCATACACCCACCCTGCATGATACACAATTGAGAGGAACAAAGGAAAACCTACTTGGAAGAAGTGGTAATCTGCACTTCCCGATTGCACAAAGACATGGGTGCACATATGCAGTAATAAAACTCTTGGGGGACATTATTCAAAAGACACAGCCTAATCACACAACTCCTATGGGAAGAAGAACTCAGGGCATCCCGTACCAAGGAAAAACATGAAGGAAGAAAAGGGTGACGGGTATCTTGGCTTGGTAAATATCTAAACAAATCATATATATAGTTGTGTTTTTGATTTTCCATTAAAGGCGGATCTGGGAAATATAACATCTTTTGACCAAGTAAAGACCCCCAGACACTTTTTAATTTAAGATAAGATTTATGAGATTTGAATTGCCTCAAAGACTTTGAAATATGGAATTACATTCATTTTATGTCAAAGTAAACATAAAAAATGGGAACAATGGAACTAGAAATGCTATTCACTAGACACCATTGGGTGAGGTGCCACTCGATGAGGCACCGCCAATGAGGAACCACTAGACGAAGTACCACCGAATGAGGCACCACTGGTCGAGGCATTATTCAGAGAGTGACCACTAGCGAGCCACTGCCAGCTAGTGACCACTAGGGTGACACTGCCTCTAGGTGACACCACCAGGGTGACACCACCGCTAGGTGACACAATTGGTGAGGCATCATTGGAAAACTTGGAAAATTGAGAAAATTTTCAAAGTGTTGGAAAGAGACACCTTGATCTCCTAGAATAACTCAAATAATAGATTCTCACAAAGGAATGGACCAGAGAGGTCCAAGCCATTAAAATTATCATTCAAAAAAGGATATAAAATGTAGTTCATTTGAGAAAAAAGTATTTTCAAACATATAAAGACTTTAACAATATTACATTTTTTATTATCAATATGTTTTACTTATATAAAACCATTATAAATAATATTTATAAAGTGGTTATTTCTATTCATATTACTAAGTTTGATGACTAAGTTATAACTATCTCGTTTAAATAATTATAACAATAAAATTATGTTTTGTAGAAACTTGATATTGCATGTAACGCAAACTAAGTCGGTGTTACGTATAGTGAAAGCTAATATAATTCTTGCGTGTAGTGTATGTTGTAAACATTATAATGTTCCAATACATATCTACTTTATTTGTTTTGATGATTCAAAAAATCCCTACTTTTATTATGACAAGTTTGTTAAGTGTTTCATATTGAAATTATCTTATACTATGTGCTCAAGTGTTTATCTCACTACAAAAAAGTAATTTATCTTATGAGATTTAAGGAACATATTTAGTTTCTCAGATTTAGAAAGTATCACATAAGACTTTATCTTATAATGTTCTATTATGATAAGAAAGATCTTTTAGAATGATAATATGAAAGTAATTTATTCCTTTGAGAATAATATTCATAGTAAGAAGAAGTTTAAGAAAATTAAGACTTTATCTCACTATGGAAAATCTCCTTATGCATAATTGAAAACTAAATATCTTATGAAGACAAGTCTCATTATCTTACATAAGACATTATATAATGAATAATAGATTTATCTGATATCCTATAAAGATATGATATTACATATCATTATAATTACATTTCTAATATCGTTATAAGCCATTTCATACCTTTTAAGTATATCCAAAGATGATTATCCTTTTTTAGAAAAGATCAGACTGTGCAAGACTTACCATAAATATAAAAATCCAAAGAATGAGAAAATATCTAATGTTGTGATTACAAAATCAATTCCATATTTAGAAATAGTGTTTCATACTCTATGTTGCCTATATTATCAAGATCACTGCATGGCTCATTTAACTGTTAGAGTTATCTTATGATTAATTTTGAAACAACATATAAAAGGAATAATCATCTACAACTCAAAATAGAGGATAATAATAGAAAACAAAGAAGGATGTATTCCTTGCCCTTTTTGAATGATAAAGATCTATATATATTTAAAATCAATTTGTCTAAGTGATAAGCTTATCAGATTTATCTATTGCACTGAAGATCATCCCAAGATTCTCTTGAAGTTTATCTTTTCTCAGGAAAAATATTCATCTACTTTCAGTTTCCGCTTGCAACTGTATGTCGCAATTTTTTTTCAAATATTTTATATTATTTACCATGTTTTCACTCTATGTATGAGTGTGGTTAAGACCATGGATAGGTCTTTTAAAGGGAGATCCTGGTTGAAATTTCTCATAACTTTTTATTAAGTGACAACTGCTTGTACTCAACTGAGAGCCCCTAGTAAAAGGGATGTTTAGTGAACCTCACCAAGATCGAGGAGTAGAGCATTGGTGGATTATACTAGGGGATTTATATCCCAAGAACCACTATAAATCTTTGTGTTCAATATTATTTTTTCATGTTTTACATTTTTTCTAAATAAACTCTTAAAAAATAAATTTGAACATACATACTGTGAAGAGGTTTGTCTATATTCTGAAGATTTTTTTCAAGAACTCAATTCACCCCCTCTTAAGTTATTCAGTTAGTCATTATCTGGGACACCAATTAGTATCATATAAAGCGACTCTTTAGTTACAAAATGTTAAAATTTAAAGTCCAAATATCTATATTCTAATGGATTCTATGACTGATAACAGAGAAGTTATGTCAATGGTTAAAGCTTCGTACTTCAATGGTGGAAACTAAAGTTACTAGAAATATTGTATGATCATCTATCTAAAGAATATTGATCTAAAAGTCTATCTCAAAGTAGTTAATCCCTATGAAATTCCTAAGTCATAACCTAAAACTTGGGATGTTGTAGCTGAAGAAAACTATGATCTAAATTCCAAGTCTATGAATGCTATATCTGTGGGTTATGACTATATGAGTTTAACTAAATATCTTAATTTCAAATAACATATGAAATTTGGACTACTATAGTAGTAGAATATAAAGGAAATAACAATGTGAAATCTCTTAGATATGATACAAAAAATCTTAACTTTGATACTTTTAAAATGGTTGAAGGAGAGTGCATTACCCAACCGAATATGAGACTCAATGAGATCATGAATAACATTCCCACTCTAGGAATGTCTAGCATTGAGCCTAAACAAGTACTAAAATTTCTTAGAGTATTACCACAAAATTGGAATGGAATATTAGTATCTATCATACTATCTAAAGAGGTAAAATATTTCGAGATAAAATATCTCATTGGAACTCTTATGATGTATGAAGATTAAATGGAAACTACAAATGAGGATCCCAGAATAATCAAAAAGGAAATTTTTTCCTTGAAATCCTATAATTCCAAAGATGATAGAAAAATAATATGTGAATAAATTTCTAAAGCATATAAAGAATAAGACTTCTCAAAAAAATATGAATCAAATGAAGAGCTTTCTCAATTTTCTTGAAAGTTCAACAAATTCTATAATAAGAGATGAGGATTCAGAAGATCCTTCAATAATAATATAAAGCATGGTGAAAAATCTAAACATTTGAGATGCTATGAATGTCAAAAATATAGGACACATCAAGCTTTAATGTCCAAAAATAAAATATGAGAAGAAGACAAAAATGAAATATTTCAAGAATACTAGATATAATAAGTCTAAGAAAGATATAAAGGCCACCTAAAGTGCTTCTGAATATTGTAGCAAATTCACATCATTAGAATAAAATGTTGAAGCTAAAAATAAAAAATCCAACATATGTTTTATATCATAATCAGATGAGGTACATTCCTACTACTCTTATGATCATAAACCTAAATAAAAAATTAAGATTGCTCGTAAAAATTACTAAATTAATACTGAACCATGTTGTAAATCAAGTATGAAGGATTGAAAAAGAAAAATGAATCCCTTCAAAGTTCTTATAATAAAATCATTGGCGAGAAATAAAATATGAATAATCAAATTTCACAACTAAAAATTCATTTAGAAAAATCTACTATCTTGAGTGATGAACAAGTCAAAAACAATAAAAAATCTACAGAAGGAAGTTCAAATTTTTTAAGATTCTATAATTGTGTTTACAAAAGGAGAAAACTATTTAAAAAAAAATTCTTGGAAAAAATCAACTTAGAAAAGAAATATTTGGAATTGGAAACAAAGGAAAAAAATCTAAGCCTTATAGAAAATATTTTTATCCCTACTTAAAAAATAAAAAACTTCCAAAAGTTACATGTTTTAATTGTAGTGAAATATAACATTTTTCAAATATTTGTGATTTGAAAAATCCTAAAATTTATGGAATTAAAAATGTTTTTCTTTCAAAATATTTTTCAAAAAAAATTAGCAATGTTTTTTGGAACAGAGAAGCAAGTTTGGTTACCCAGTTCTTTTATGGCTAACATTTATGAACCCAAAAGAATTTGGGTACTGAAGAAAACTTTTGTTTGATTTGTTATTATAGGGAACATGTCATATTAACAAAAATACCAAATGGTTTATGGATAGTGGATGTTCAAGGAATATGAGTGGATATTACTCTAACTTTTATTCTCTATCCAAATTATATGGAGGATATGCCACATTTAGAGACAATTCAAAAGGAAATATAGTTGACATTAGATTAGTTGTAAATCCACAGTTTATTCTTATCAACAATGTACTTTACAAGGAATGCTTGAAGAACAACCTGATAAGTATTTCTCAACTTTGTGATGATTTTTATACTGTTGACTTTTCAAATAATATCTTCTTAGTTTTTAAAGATAAATGTATCAATTTTAAAGCACATAGAACAGAAAATGTTTACAAATTAGATCTTAACTTGTTGTGTAGAGAAAATTTAAATTGATTAAATGATGAAATTAAGTAATCATGGATTTTTCATAGAAGGCTTGGACATTAAAATTTTCAATATTTAATAAAATTTTCTAAAAAAAATTTGATTTCTGACTTGGTTGATCTTAAATTGGATAAAAATAGACTATGCAATGCATTCCAAATGGGAAAGCAACATAAGTCATCTTTCAAGTCAATTAAAGAAGTTGCTACTACTAGAACTCTTGAGATCATCCTTATGGATTTGTTCAGACCATCTAAAACTGCAAGTCTTGATGGTAAGTCATTTTTTATGTGTTAGTTGATGGTTTTTGGATATTTACATGAGTTTACTTTTTAAAAATTAAAATAAAACCTTGTTATGTATTTATTGATTTTTCTAAATTGGTGAAAAATGAAAAAAATATCAAAATTGTGTCTTTGAGATGAGATCATGGAGGTGATTTTGAGAACCATGAATTTAATTCTTACTTCTCTAAGAAAGGAATTAAACATACATTCTCTGCTCCTAGGAAACCTCAATAGAATAGTGTTGTTGAAAGGATAAATAAGACTTTATAATAAATTTCCAAAACTATGTTATGTTAATATAATACGCCCATTCATTTTTGGACTGAATCTATTAACACAACATGTTATATCATTAACAGAGTACTTATAAGACCAATTTTAAATAAAATAGTCTATGAGTTATAGAATAATAGAAAAACCAAGGTAGGATACTTTAAAGCATTTGGATGTAAAGTTTACATCTTGAACCCCAGGGATAATCTTGGAAAGTTCGATCCAAAGGGTGATGAAGGTATATTTATGGGCTGCTCTACTACTTCCAAAGTTTATAGAGTTTTCAATAAAAGTTCAAGGATTTTTGAAGAACCATCACATTTGAAATTTGACGAAGGTGATCCTTTCGATCATAAAATGACTCAAATTAATAATCAAAATTATTTAGTTGAAAATATGATACCTAAACCTTTTGTTCATAACAATAAGGATGATGATTTGGAATTTGATTAATTTTAACCAAATCAAATAAGGGAAGACACCAGTGAACTAGATAGTGTGTTGACTAGAATCCCTAGAATCCTTAAAGACCATACTTTATAAATCTTTATAGAAAACCTAGATGAAGGAGTAAGAACTAGAAGACATGTTGAAAATTTGGTAAAATTTTATATCTCTTTGTCCCAATTAGAACCAAAATCCATAGAATAATCCTTATTAGATGAAATTTGGAACTTATAAATTCAATAAGAGATGAATCAATTTCATATAAATAAAGCATGAGAATTAGTTGAATGAACCTCAAACTATTCTATAATTGAAACTAAATGGGTTTTTAGAAATAAGAAATATGACTATGGTGTAATAACTATAAATAAAACTAGATTAGTTTCCAAAGGATATAATCAAGAAGAAGAAATATATTATAAAGAAACATTTGATCTTATAGCTAGATTAGAAGTTATAAAAGTCCTTTAAGCATACACATACTATATAAATTTTAAATTATATCGGATGGATGTAAAATATTCCTTTTTAAATGGTTTTTAATAGTGGAAGTTTATGTAGAAAAACATCATGGTTTTGAAGATCCCCATTTTCATAATTTTGTATTTAAACTTACTAAGGATTTATATGGACTTAAACAAGCTCTAAGGGAATGGTAATAAAGATTAAATTATTTTCTTTTATTAAATAGTATTACAGTTGGAATTGCAGATCCTACGTTATTTAAGAATACTTCTTTATCTGATATTTTATTTGTACAAATATATGTGGATGATGTTATTTCCGAATAAAAAAATCAAAATTTATGCAATGGATTTTCAAAACTTATGAAAAAATAATTTGAAATGAATATGATGGGTAAACTAAACTATTTTCTAGAATTTCAAGTTTATCAAAAAGATTTTACAAATATTTCAAACCAAAGAAAATATATACTTGACTTAAGAAGTTTTGACTTTAAAATAGTAAGACTTAATCAACTCTTATGAGTTATAATATTAAACTTGACTTTTATGAAACTAGAAAACAAGTTGACAACAAGAATTTTAGAGGAATCATTGGAAGTTTTTTGTACCTTACTACAACTAGACTAGACATTAGGTTTTCAGTATGTCTTTGTGCAATATTTCAATCTAATCTAAAAGAATAAAATTTAAATGTTGTGATTTTTTTAAGATATTTAAATGTAACCATAACTATTTATGTTCTTTTTCCAAAAACCATTGATTTTAATTTTATTTCATACTTAGATGATGATTTTTATGAATGTAGATTAGATAGGAAGAGAACCTCAAGATCCTGTCATTTTCTTGGTAGATCTCTCATGTATTGGTTAAGTAAAAAACAACATTCTGTAGCACTATAAATTATCAAAACTAAATATATTATCGTAGAAAGTTTTTGTGCATAGGTGATGTGGATGAAACACACCTTAATGGATTATGGATTTAGCTTTAATTGTGTTTCAATCAGATGTGATAACATAGGTGCTATCAACATTTCAAAAAATCAAATAAATCATTCATGAACAAAAAAAATTAATTTAAGACATCATTTCTTAAGATATCATGAATAAAAAAAGATATCTCTTTAGAGTTTTTTTACACAAAAAAATTAGCATATATCTTTACTAAACCCCTACCTGTTGACATATTTGATTTAATTAAATCATAATTAGGGATGTTTAATTTTACAAAGTAATATTTTATTTTATATATTTTTTTGCATATATACACTATGTTTTATTTTAATATTTTTTTCTACCATTTCATGTAATGATCACATACAATAGGCCATGTCACCTATATTTATCTATAATCACTCTGACATTACTACACAACCCCTCAGTTACTGCAAAAAAAGGATTGAGTATAAACTCTATGCATGAAACAACTTACAAACCCTTTGAAACCTCTTTCTCTCTGCTCAAACCTTAGTTACCCTAGACTCCCGAACATCCAATCCCTTGACCTATCTGTGAATGGTGAAATTGGAAGGATCCGATAGTTCTTCTTCAAGCCAAATGAAACATCAAAGGATATCCAGAAAAGTTTTAAGTAGAAGAACCATTGATTTTAAATGGTAAGGCAGAACTGATATGCTGTTAAATAAGGTTTCTAATCATCAAGGATGATAATACATCTATTATGAATTGTGAACCTTGGTAGTGTTTAATAAACAAGTTCTTGATTTATTTTAATTTTCTATGTTTCAATTCGGTGAAAATGGATATCTCATTACAAAAACTATCAATTAGAAAGAGTTATCGCTGAATTTTTTTAATCTTGTTGAAATGTTGAAAGTTACACATAAAGGATATCCCTTCTTCCACACCCCCTTATATTCCATTGATGGTGTAACTCCTCTAGAGATTATGAAATCACTTTTTAGAACTGTTGTCATCGAGAAGAAGCAAGTAAAAAGCATGGATTCAGAACGAAATTTTTTGGTCAAGTTAATTTAGTTTGAAATTTCTTAGATAATCAGTGAGTTTGAGAAAATACTATTTCAAGATGTTTATTTTCTTTATTTTTTATGCTTAAAAAACTATAAAACTTATCATTATATATCATGAGATATATGTGCCATGTGAAAAATCAGTCTCTAAATTTCTACCAATATGGAAGAATCTTAACTCTTGTATTTTAGGGTGATAAAGTTACTTTAGATATCAATGATGCAACAACATATCATGGTTTGAAAACTTTGAATCCAAGTGTTTTAGGAAGAAGTGGTTTGAATTTGGATTTTTATTAGATAAAGTTGATTCCTTATTGTTCAAAACCAAAAATATACCCTTCTCATATTTAGAGGGATCATTTCAGTTTAGATAAGACACCAATAGTGGTATAAGAATCATCTCATCGATCTAAGACCATAAAAAGTAGTGATGGAGAAGAATCTATCAATTTAAGAAGAAGAGTTAGGATTGATATTCCTATAACTCCCCAAACTTTTAGTTAGGAGATTCCTGCTTCTACCTCTCTACCCATGCAAGATCCACAAGAAAGGATAACAATAGCTATAATTCAAATGTTATCAATTGGTCATGACAAGATGATCTATGTAAGGTTGAAAACATCTCCACTTATAGTTTAGTATTACACTTTGGAAATGGAAAGAATAGATGAAGAAATAATTTGAAGAATGGTTTACCAAGAATCATGTGACGAGGATACTCTACCCAATGATGTGAAAAATCACCTAGTTCAAGAAAAGAGTACTGAAGTTCAACAAGAATGGATTTATACTATTTCACAAGAAACTAAAAATGAAGAAACTCTAAGTAAAAGAGAATTGTGTCTTTCATTAGGATGAAATATAATCAATTTGATGTGTTAAGGAACATGATATTGAGTTGCACTAAAAAAAGAGACCTCCAAAATTTCATTGGAAACTTTTCTTAGAGGATTTATAATAGTTTCATAAATATCATAGATTACTTCAAGAATGACATGGTCAAAAGGATTTATTCTTATGTATAAGCTCTTTTTCAAATGTCTGGCAGAAGGCTACCTGAACAAAAAAATTCTGATCATTAACAACATATCTCTTAGCGTCTCAGAGAACCCTTTGATCAATTAGAGGATCACCAAAGGGAACCTCAAAGGTTTTCTAAAGATATATATTTTTTTTATACCCTAACGACATTTTAAAATTCCCTTTACTCATGAATATAACTATGATTGGGTGAGATAACAACAAATGGCTCACATCATTTAGTCAACACCCATTATGTTTTCTCGTGAAGACCGTACTGGTCTTGGATCATCCTCACTAACATTAGGTGATGTTGTTGGCACAAAAGCTGATGATCCTCTTCCATCATCATCTTGACCTAAAAAATAACCCCTCTCATTCAAGAAACCACCTAAAAAAATTCGTTTTCAAAATAATGTTTGATACTCATCCCTTTTCACATTCGTGAAGTTAGATTCCCAGAGGGTGGGCATTTGAATAACATTTGAAATATGCCACATCTTATGAAATTTAAACATCTGAATTGATTTATTTTAACATTTCCTTTGAATGTTTATGATATATTACCTTATTATTTTACTTGAATAATATTATTTCCTTTAACTTTTATGCTTTTATGTGATGATACTCATTGATAAGAATTTATCTTTAACTAGTTTATGTTTCTAAATCAAAAATTTCTGTCAATATTTAGTTTTATTATATTCTTATACTGATATTTCATTATAAACTCACCTTACTACCAAAAACATGTTTTGTTAACTGATATATGTGTGATATATAATTTTTTTTTCTTATTATACTTCTTTTTATATATATAAAAAAATGGGTAGAAGAAAAGTAAAATACAAAATTTCACCTGTATTTCAATGTTTCTTCTTATTTTCAAAAAAGGGAAAATAAATTTTTTCAGAATTAAAAGGAAAAAATCTTCTATTCTTAATTTTTGAATTTAATATAGAAAATTGTGTTTTTCTTTTTCATGGATTTTGTGATCATCAAAAATAGGGATATTGTTGTAAAAAGTATAGTGTTCTAATACATCTTCACTTTATTTGTTTTGATGATTCAAAAAATTCCTACTTTTATCATGACATGTTTGTTATGTGTTTAAAATTGAAATTATCTTATTCTATGTGCTCAAGTTTTTATCTCACTAAATACAAGTAATTTATCTTATGATATTCAAATAACATATTCAGTTCCTCCGAATAAAAAAGTATCACATAAGACTTTATCTTACGATGTTCGATTAAGAAAAGAAAGATATATCAGAATGAGTATATGAAAGGAATTTATTCCTTTGAGAAGAATATTCATAGTCATAAGAAGTTGAAGAAAAGTAAGACTTTATCTTATGATGGATAATCTTCTTACGCTTCATTAAAAACTAAATATCTTATGAAGACAAGTCACATTATCTTACGAAAGACATTTTGTGATGAATAATATGTTATGCTGATATCCTATGAAGATATAATATTTCAGATCATCATGATTACATTTCTAATCCCATGATAATTCATTTCATACCTTTTGAGTATATTATAATATTATTATCATTTTTGAGGAAAGATCTGACTGCACAAGTCTTACCATAAACAGGAAAATTTAGAGAATGAGAAAATATCTAATGTTGTGATTACAAAAGAAATTCAATATTTGGAATGCACATTTTGTACTCTATGTTTCATATCTTATTATGATAATTTCATGTATTATTCAACCATTAGATTTATTCTATGATTAAGTTTGAAAAATAATATAGAATGAACAGTCAGCTGCAACTCAAAACAAAAGAGAACAATAGAAAAGAAATAAGTAAGGCTCTCTTCCTTTCCCTTGTTGAACAAAAAATATTTTTACATATTGAAAATCAATTTTTCTAAGTTTGAATCTTATCAGATCTATCTATTTCACTAAATATAATCCCTATATTCACTCAAATATTATATTTTCTCAGGATGAATCTTTATCTATTGTCAGTTTCCACTGGTAACTATATACCACAATTTTTTTTAAATATTGCATCTTATTTACTATGTTTTCACTATGTTTATGAGTGTGGTTAAGACCATGGATAGGTCTTGTAAATGGAGAGCTTGGTTGAAAGATCTTAGACCTTTTTATTAAGTTACATGCTTGTACTCAGTTGGGAGCCCCCGAAAAAAGAGCTATTTAGTGAAACTCACCAAAATCGAGGAGTAGAGCATTGGTGGAGTGGACTAGGGGATTTTTATCCCCCAAAGAACTATAAACCTATATGTTCAATATTATTTCTATATGTTTTACATTTCTGTTGTATATAATCTTAAGAAATATTGTTTAAAATACATACCGTGAAGAGGGTGGTCTATATTTTGAAGTTTTTTTAAGAACTCAATTCACCCCCTCTTGAGTTATTCACTTAGTAATTATTTGGGACAAAAATGTACACAAAACAAATGTAGTAATTTAATAAAAAATTATATTCAGTGTTATGAGAAATGAAAAATATCAAAAATATCAAAATAATTCAAAATAATACTTTACAAAAACTCAGGGTGTTACATTCTACACCCCTTAAAATGAATTTCACCCTTGAAATTCATTTGGGTTATCAATGGTCTAATATTTTTGTGTTCCTTTAATAGAACCCACATCGTTAAAATGAACACTAAAATTCCTTTAAAAAAGGAAAGTTGGAACCATAATGGTCACCCAAATTTACTCATAACTAGTTTCACACATAGGAGAACATATGTGGAAAGTGAAAACATAGACATGAAAGAGATATATAAATATTATCTAAGGGTCCATTTGATTCATCAGAAATAAAGGTACTAGGATAACATTTTTGTTTTCAAGATCCTTTATCCAATATGCATAAATCCTCATGTGGTGAGATAATACTTTAATATCAAAAAATTTATTCAAAGTTAAAATTAAACTTTCCATAAATGGTTAACCTTATAACCCTTCCAAAATACAATTCACCATTTTTTCCTTAAATATGATCTTATCTTATACCACTTTTTATCAGATACTTGGGTTCATCCTTGCACCGATAGAAAATTAAATATGTTTTTATTATTCCAAAAAACATGTAGAGGTATTATAATTACATGAAAATTTACTAAAGGATGAACAATAATATTATCATAGGGCTTATTCATACAAAATCAAACATGAACTTCCCAACTATGGGGGGACAATATAAGTTTTTACCTAATTATCATCATTTACTTAATCCATTGTGATTACATAAGATTACACTTTGTCCCTTTTCCTCAGATGTTTTTGTGTCTTATCATCCATATTATCCCTTGGATTGGGGAATTGATTCACATAATGCCCAAAATCCATGCACTTGAAACACTAACATGTGAGCAGTTCATTATATTAAGCTTTCTATCCATTTATTTCATTGAATTTTCCATTAACATCACTTATACATTATTTTTCTCAGTGACCACGCATCCCACACTTAAAACACCTTCTTGTTCCTTTTAAGAACCCTACTAAGTGGTCTTTCCCATAGTTTTGGCACATAGGATTTTGAAACGTTTTCTTCTCTCCATGTTTTTTAGATTTTCCTTTGAACTCTATCTTCTTTTTATTATAAAAACCATGAGATTGATACATAACTCTAACCTCCATTTGAAATTTGATTTCACAATGAAAAATCTATTCATAGCTACTAAAGTATCTTATATCCAATTCCCTTATAAGACTTGGATTTAATCCACTGAAGAACCTGTCAACTTTAATTTCAGGTTAGATGATAATACCAAAAGGATACCTCACAACTCTTTTGAAATTATCCATGTCAGTGCTGAGAGATTCATCACCCCATTACCTAAACTCAAGGAACTCATTTTTCATATTCGTATGAAGAATACGAGGAAAGTAATTATTGAAGAATAATTTCTTATACTCATCCCAATACATGGATTCAATTTTTTATTGCTTCCTCATATTCTTGATTAGAGTCCACCACTGGTCTGCTTCACCTTCTAACTGATAAATAGCTAGAATGAATTTCTCATGATCCAAACATTAGAGAACTGATAATATCTTTTCAATGGTACCGATCCAGTGTTCAACAAAAATTGCATCACAATACCTACTGAAATAAGGTGGAAGTTAGCTTATAAAGGACTCAACAGAATGTTGTTCTATCCTTTTCTTGTTTAGAAGCTCAACATGAATCATATCTTGAGAAAGTTGTGTGAGAATAGAAATATGGTTTTTCATTCTAGATCCCATATAATTCAAATGATCAGGAGGACAATCATTTCATTGTCCATTTTAGTCACCATTAATGTTGTTCCTTCAGGTTACAACCATTGCCTAAAACCAAAAATCATAAATTAAGAAACATTTTCCATAGAGAGGAACCATATAATTCTGAAAAACCACTTCCAGGATGTCTAAATCATGGAACCTTTATTAATCTATGACACCTTAGGTTTATCCTAGGTTATTAATAGCCAATTTATTTTTTTTTAAATCCTTAATGATGGTTTGTGAAGAGTTTTTAAATTCCCAAAGAATATCCCCTAGGAGTGTCAAAATAGATGTGAAGTAAGGCCCATTTTCATGTACCAGGTTATGTCAAGCTAGACCTGACACACCTTGTCAAAGTTGTTACCCCTAGGTACATCTGTTCCAAATCCACATCCACTTGTAGTATCCAAACAAATATTTATTACTAGGAAACCACTTGCTCTATCCTTACCAAATTTCCAGGACATTTTCCTATACTTTTTCTCATCCTTAAACTCATCCTTAGAGAAATACATAGACATAAACTTAGAAATATTCCTAGGTATCTCACTAATGTTTTCTCATCCTAGTTTCCAAAGGTTGACTAAACCTTCACCCTGACACCAACTATAACAACCCAGTCCTAACATACACAGAAATTACATCGTTTTTTCATAATACTTAATACATTACACAAATATATGCTCAAAGACCGTATTAGTTTAGTGACTTGATAAACTTGAAAAAAAATATTCAAACTCAATTAAAGATCTTCAATGTGTCCCATAAAGATCTTACACCTTAGTAATTCTATTTAAAACCTTTATTTATAACATAGGGAAAAGAAACATAAGAAAGAAGTGATATAAAATTCTTAGTAAGAGTAAATAAATAAAATACGTAAGTATAACATGAAAATAAGGGTAAAAGAACATGATCATATCATTAGAAGATCATACCCTACATATTAAAGATCATAAACATGAATCATGGCATAAATATTCGTAGTTCATAATACATAAATCATAAGATAATCAGGAACATAATAAATGAAATCATAACATATGAATAAGACATGGAATTGTGGAATAAACATCAATATATAACATTGTGAACATTTATAAGTAGAAACAAGCTCACTCATTAAGTTAAGGAAATGAAATCAGGCCCTCACATAGACTTATGAACATGCAACCAGGTCCACTCATAATGTTGTGAACATGAAATCAGGTTCACACATAATATTGTGAACTTGTAATCAGGTTCACACATAACTTATGAACATGAAACCAGGTCCATGTATAACATTGCGAACATGTAATCAGGTTCACACATAAAATTCTAAACACATAATAAGGTCCACTAATAACACTTTGAGCATGTAATCAGGTTCATGCATAAACTTATGGACATGAAACTAGGTCTATGTATAACATTGTGAAAATGTAATCAAGTTCACACATAAAATTTATAGTAATGAGTCATCCATCATTATCCAATGAATTGGAGGGAGATATATGTACCACCCATCACATAACAACTCATACATACATGTGCCACAAGATAATAAAAATTGTATCATATCATGACCCATAAAAAAATATCCTATCATAACCCATGAAATGAAATGGGTATCATAAACATTTAATAATATCATAACCTATTGAAAATATATATGTTTTATAATCATTTCATCCTATAATAACCCATGAAAGGAAGCAGGTTTCATAAGAATTTTTCATGGTATAACCTATTGAAGAGAAATAGGTTTCATAAGCATATAACCTATAGAAGAGAAACAAGTTTCATAAAAATATAACCCGTGGAATAGGAATGAGTTTCATTAACATATAACTCATAAAAGACAAATGGGTTTTCATAAACATCATACCATCAAAACAAAAACCATTTTGAGAAATACTTTGAATGTAACCTTTAGATAATTTCCTAGAAAGGCACGAGTCACATCAAAAGATGTCGTATTAGATGGAAAATAATTTTGAGATATCCTTTAAAAACATTTCTTGAGGAAAATATGCTTTTTTTTTTTGAAAAAAGTAGTTTTAAAACATAAAATATTTTAAAAACCATTTTCTTTGAATATACTTTGAAAAATTATAAATAAGGCTTGAAATCAGTTTGAAAACCATTTTCCTTGAAAACTTATCAAAGAATCTTGAAAATATTTTGAAAACAGTTTTCCTTGAAAACTTATAAAAGAAGAATAAAAACATTGTGAAAACTTTTTTCCTTGAAAATAATTTGAAAACATATAAAATAATATTTGATATCTTTGAAATATTTTACTTTAAAAACAAACTTTTTGAAAACATATAAAGTATGTTTTGAAAATCATTTAAAACACTTTTTAAACATAATTTTTTTTAAATCCATTTTCATTGAAAACCAATTAAAAAAATAATTTCTAGAATATTATTAAAATATTTTATTTTAAATAAAAAATAAATTTTTAGCATTTTAATGGAATCTTCAAGGGAACGACGGTAATAGCAGCAGGTAAATCCATACATGCCGGACATTCCTTTTGTATTGTAAAAAGTTTAGAAAAGTGCCTCAACCGGAAAACGATAAGATGATTCCTTTTTAAAAAACATTTTATTTAAAAGGTAAATTATTTTTAAAAATGTATTTTAATAATAATAGTATAATATTTTTTGAAACCTTTTTTAAAACATGGTTTTGAAGGAAGACAAATTTTTGACCAAAGAGAGAGGTAAAGTTATAATTTCTTCAAAAAAAAATCTTAATAACCATATGCACCAAAGAGTTAAAAAATGGTACCAATACATGAATATTTCATGAATATATATAGTATAATAAAATTAATTAGTTCTCTTGAGATATGGATCATAACATTTCATCAATGGAAGAATAATAAAAAACAAACTTGATAAATGATGAGATTGTCTCAATAAACTCTTACCACTTGGTAACTTTGAATTATGCTCTCCATCTAAGAAAATGAAATTAAATTAAGCTTAAAATATAATTAAAATAATTATATTCATGATTTAACATGTCAAAGGTATAATATAAACCTTAAAGAAAAATATAGGTTCATAACTTGACATGTGTCTCAAAGAAGGAAAATTGATACAAAATTACATTACTGATTTGGTATCTTTTGAAACATAAAACCCATGAAATAAATAGAATAAAATGGATATGTAAATAAACATAAATTTAATTTAAATAATTATATAATACATCCATGGGTCATATACACACCACACAAAAGAAATGAGTGGTTAATAAGCATGTATCTCAGAGAAATAAAAATTGAGATGAAATTCCATTAACTTTTGTCTTGAATCTCTTCGAAATCATACAAAAATTATGTATAATAAATATAATTTTATTATAAATATTTTAAATAACCATATTATTATTTTTAATACCATATATGGTTTTATTATGACTTTATATTACCCGCTTATTAATAATTCCAAGTTAAGGTTTCTCTTCGGGTAATATCTGCTTTGTTTTTTGCATGTGTCTTAATTTGTTATATGTTTGGTCCTAATACTTATATAATGATTTCCAGAATATAAAACATGATATAAATATCATTTATATATGTTTTTATAATAATCAATAGAATATATAAATATAAAATGGAATACACTGTTCATGGAGAGGATAGGTCGTACATACGCATGAACAATGTTTCCATTTTTATTTGTAGTATTAAAAGAAATAAAGTAAATGGCATATATATATTTATATAAAATCATTAAATTAGTATAATTATGTCATATATATAATATAATTTTACTAATCACATCCTTAATACATTCCATGTAAAGTGTGAATGAATCACATTGCTTTGAGGAGGTGGTAGTCCACACTTCCCCAAACGAAGTTATCGTAGTTACATAAAATAGAAAGCATAAAAGTATGTTATGTATAAAAATTATAGAAACATAAAGAAATTATAAATATCACATATATCATATATAAATAGCTTTTAAATCAAAATTCCAAAACATGATAGGTGGTAAAGGAAAAACCAACAATTGTCGTTTCATGAGGCGATAGTTTTCCATACATGAATGATAAGTTCGTTACACATTAGATAGAAGTGTGTGTAAGTTTTGGTAGAAACCTTAGAATAAAAATATATCAGTATATTTAGGATACTATTGTTGTTATATGATCATGTAATAATAATAATTCAGGTGGTGGAGAATGAAAATAAAACTAAAGAGTTTGAGGAAGGATGTTACCTCTTATTCAGGTAACTCCTTTTGGTTTGCACCAAAGGGATTCCCTGGATTGATTTATGCCCAAGATGAATCTTATAGGTTTAGGTGAGGTATATTGAGGAGCTATTTGGGTAGATTTTTTTGGTCCAAATTTTCTTGAGAGGTGCGAGGAATTTGGAGGCATGAGTGCCTTTTTATAGTGGAGGAGGAGGGACATTCTTGTAAATTTTTGGAAAGAGAATTCCACCCACTTTTTTCCCATGGAAAGTCACTATTATAATGGAAAACATTAGATAAAATGGATTATAGGGTCAAAATATTTCCATGAAATATCTATTTAAAAAATTTATATGTCCTTTTGGGTCTTAAGTTTAAGGTTTAGTCCTTTGTAAAGCTAGTTTTTCTCTTAACCGTTGCAATTAATTTTAATCACTTTCACTAATATTTTTGGTCCTAAACTAAGATGAAATTATTATAAATTATAAATTATTTTTATTAAAATTATGAAATAAATTTTTATAAATTTAAAAAATATAATTTAAATAAATTAATTTAAAATTAACCCTGTAGATGGGACGACACTGCGAGTTTTTAAAGTAAAAAGGTCAAAAGTTTGATAAGTTTTTATATATAATTGCAATGTGAAATTGGTTCCAATGAACTAAATTGTATTAAGTGATATAAATTTTATCTAATTATATTTTAAAATAAAATTTAAATAAAATTTAACTATATTAATAAATTAGATGAAAAAGTAGTTTTGATTTAAAATTCAGTATGTTTCACTATTCATCCAAAAATGATGTTTCTCATAAAAATATAAAAAAATCACCCAAATATAATTTCAAAATTATGAATTCAAAAATGAAGTTTATTTTATCAAATTAAATCTCTATGTGTGTCTAAAATTAATTTTATTATCATTCACATAAGGATATGAAGACCAGTTTATTTGAGAAAATAGTATTTTCAAACATATAAAGACTTTTCCAATATTACATGTTTTATTATCAATATTTTTTACTTATATAAAACTATTATAAATAATATTTAAAAATTAGTTATTTCTATTCATATTTCTAAGTTTAAAAACTAGGTTATAACTATCCCATTTAAATAATTATAGTAATAAAATTATGTTTCATGGAAACTTGATATTGTGTGTAACAAAATCCAAGTCGGTGTTGCATGTAGAAAAAATTTATCTAAGTCTTCCATGTAGTGTACGCAAACTGAATTTAGAACTTTAATATAAAAAAATATATTTAGTGTTTTATGAAATGAAAAATATCAACAAGATTAAATTAATTCTAAAAAATATATTTTATAAAAACTTATTGTGTTATACTAAGACTGAATGATTGTGCACTAACCAAGAAACCAAAAACCACCAAATATAACTATTTCAGATCCATTTTAGAAGTATAATCAGGAGATGTTGGATGTAAGCAAACTATCCATCGAGCTATTGAATATGCCTTTCAAAAACCTCATGGAATTGTGTGTACATGTGACTTGTTTTCCCAAGCCTCAAGTATGAAATGCTACTCGAAAATCAACTAGACATCGAGTGTATACTCAACCTGACATGATACTTGAAAATAAAATAGGTTTTGAGCATCCTAATACTTAGGAATCATGTGAATCTAAAACACTATGTCCCATGGTGTCATCGTGTAACGACCCGGACCCAATCATCCACCCGAACAGTGCTAAAAGGGTCGGGTGCTACTACCTTAGGCGCACCTCCCCTGAACTTCAAAGGTTGACGACTAACAGTGAGGGTCTGAATAGGTATAGTGGGGAGGCTATAACCTCTCAGAGGATAATAATAGTGGTACTGGTATGATTATAATAGTAGAGATGTAGCAGAAATAAATGACTCAGCAGACTCGAACCAGACCCGCATAGTGGAAGCACATTCAATAACAATAAACAACGGAAGCAATATAGAAACAACAGAAGTGGAAAGTAAACAGAACATCATGCCAAAAATCAACTGCAATAACTACTAAAACAACCAAGTACACATCCAAGAAAGTCATACAAATAAATAAATATATATATATAATGGTGCCAATGGCTAACCAGTAGTAACTACAATATAAAGTAAACATGCTGATGCAAGAAAAAGAATACCAAACAACTAACTCCAGTACGGTATGACCTCAAGGTCTATGCCAGTCTCCATGTCAACAACACTAAAGTCCAGCTCATGAGGTTGACCCTCTACCTGCACACAATTTCATAAAGTCTACACGTGTCTCGAAGGGCCCGTGTAGGGTGTGAGACAAGACTCAGTAGGATACCACCCATAAGTGTGTACCTAATATAAGTGTTTAGGTAGACATGATTATATAAGAAAAACAATAAATAGTGAAATGCCCAAAAGTAAACAAAGACTTTACTGGTGCTCAACAGCCACCAGGAAGTGTCACCTGCTTCGGCCAACGCCGGAATCTCTGGTCTGTAGCCCAGCACCTCGTGCCACCTGACACCATGTGTCTCAAGTATTGACGTCCTGAAGGCACGCCCAACCATATTAACCCAGCTTGAAAGCTAAACCTGCCCATGGCACAACATATGGAGGAACAATGATCCCTGTCCTCAAATAGTAACTAGAGGGACAATGATGTCTGCCCTCAAATCATGGCGAGCCTCTACCCCCAACCTGACTGCCTAAAAACTGTCTCCCAAAGGCTCCTCACCTTCCACGTGGATTCCTATGGAAAGCACCCCCAAACCAAAATACCTAACTGCAACTATCGGGGGCCTCTACCCAGCGAGTGGCCGTACCACCTCATCTTGGAGTCTATCTGTGTGCACACTACTCAAAAGTACCCAGTGAGCGGTAATCACCTCATCATGTCCCAAAGACACAACACATCTGACACCTAGTGACCCTATGAACCTGTCGCTCAAGTCTGATGGCCTTTCCATCCAAGTAACCCGGGCCAAGCCCAACCCGACAGTCCAACTGCCTCAACTGACGTCCATGACGCCCAATCCCGTGGTAGCAACCACCCAAAGTAACCCGAGCCAAAGCCCCAACCTGTGATCCCCATCACTCAACAATATATCTGGGCCATGCCCAACACAACAAGAAGTTCAACACATGCAATATCACACATTGCATATTCATACTTGGAAGTATCACTTTAAACGTGAAATTACTAAACAGTCAAATTGCACTAACTTGTGCTAATCCATACTAGCACTTAAGGTCTTAAATGCCTTAAAAAAATTACTAACATGCTTTAACAAATCAAATTCATTAGTTTAATCCAACAAAATCAAAAGCAGTATAAATTCAGCAATTTAAATACTCATCCAAATCATACGCATTTCGGCACCCCTGACCGAATTTACCCAAACGATCCATGACCTCTCACCCGGCCTTTCTCTAGAAAAAAAGGGTCGGGGAATACCTAAAGGCATTCCACAATGCATATAATTAATTAACAACAAATAAAAAGGGTTTCTCTCAACACCCGATGTCATGCCCAGAGGTCACAACCCCAATTTGTCTACAGAAACACGAAAGAAGGTATGCACCACCCACCTTGTACTCGTACAATGATACTCCTTTGATTTTAGCCTCTGAATCGGACTGAATTGCGGTAAATCTGCGTTTCTGTCAAATCCAGAAATTTCATTCGGATGGAATCTGCGGAGGAACATGTGAGGGATCAAAGACAAAGAAGGGTGCATGGGGTTAGCCTTTACGATACGGTCTTGTTGCCACTGATGGATCAAAGAATAGAGGTCATACGAAGATTCTGTAAGGGTTTGAGTTTTTGTGGTTTTTCGGACGAACTGTTCATCCAAAGGGGAAGAAGAAGAAGGGACTTCTGAGAATGAGACGCGACGGCGTCTCGATCGCTCAAATAAAAATAAAAGTACACGGTGTGTATTTCCAAAGTACACGTTGTGTAGATGTGTTTCCGTACTCTGACTTAAGCAGAGTCCAACACACGGGTTGGACCGTGTACACGATCAACACACAGCCAGGGTCTTGGCCGCTACACAAGACAAGGGTACACGACGTGTCAAGGAAGGATACACACCGTGTAGATTGAAATTTACACCTGGCCACCACACGACATTTACTTGGCCTCGAACGGGTAAGGGATACATGGCATGTCTATAAATACACGCCGTGTAGTAAGAAAATTCTACATGGTCTTCACACGACATGTACTCGGCGAGCACACCGCAGGTCACTCAGGTAACTCATACACGGCATGTACTTAAAGTACATGGTGTGTATTCTGGAAATTTCTAGAAACTACCCAGATTTTCCAGACTTCTCAAAAACTAGTGAAAAAAATTTAAATAGGGTCGGGATTTGACCCGCTTCTAAAAACCTGGGTTCTTACACATCGCATCTCCACCTTGTTCCCAGGTCCATCATCACCATTATCTCAAGTCAAGAGAAATCCTTCTATAAGGGATATTCATATCATGATGTTCGACCCATTTTGAACACCAAGATGATACCTCTAAGAAAGGTAAAATACATAACATGATAGAGAACATAGGGAAAAAATTTCATCATGATAATAAAGTATTAATATACATACATGTGATCAAAATCAAACATAAAAAACATGCTATTTGAAAAAATCATGTCATGAATTATCATAATGAGTCTCATGAGCTATACACACCCACATGCGATCAAAATCAAGAATGGTGAATCAATTATGAAAACACATGAACTATATTAAAGCAACACATGTAAAAGATATTCCAAAATTTAATGAAATTCCTACCTTAAATTTTTCGATGTCAACATCAAGGATAAACCACCATGTGTGGTTTGAAAGCTAGAGTGAAAACCTGTATAACCAAGAACACCTCCTCATGGGACTTATTATCATAATTTTCAACACATAAATATTATAGGTTCATCAAGGATCCCTAGAATCAAAACCAACCATTTTATTTCTTAAAATAAATTAAAATATCACATGTGGTAACAATTTCTATCTATAATAATCTAAGGTAGATAAAAATAATTCTTATTATTATTTTCTATCATTTTGGATTATTATAATTTTAAGAATTTTTTATCATTATTTCCAAAAATCTCTGAAGATATTAATTCAAAAACTTAATTATGAAATGTTTTTTCTAGAATTTGTACATAGGTTCTATCCTTTGAAAAATTAGCACCCAGAATAGAGGAGAGAGAAATAGGTTCTTCCACATCTGGACACCGGACAAAGAATTCAGTTTGGATGAAGAATACTTCATAAATATTTTGTAAGAGAATTTTTAGACTACCCTAACTCAGAAGATTACACAAACCAAGGTAGGAGAAGACTCATGTATTCTGTTAAGAAAAAAAGTCGCATACAACTTTGCAATATTAAAACCACAAAATAAATATCAACATTTAATTTTTGTTTTTAGAGATTCATAAAAGTGAAGGGTTTAATTTCATCCATAAATACAATTTATAGATTTAAACAAGTCCAAGGATTTAATACCATGATTTTTAGAATTTAAAATCATAAAATATGTGTTACAATATTGTGTCGTGGAAGAAGAGAGAAAACTGAGAAAAATAGGGTAAAAATTCACCCTTATGCATAGGGTAAGTTCTACGTAAGGGTAACTTGGTTTTACCATTATATAATGAGTTACCCTTACACGATATTTAGAAAATCTAGGGTACCCTTACAAAACCTTAGATAAATCCCTCTTACCTTTAAACAAAACTAAACTTACCCTTACACAACCATGATTATCCTTATGTGACATCTATCTTACCTTTATATAACATCCTTACATGAGTCAGTACCCTCAAAAAACCACCCTTACACGGACAACTAACCTTACACACACCCTGATTCACCATTACACAAGAAAAGGAAAAGTGCTAATACCCTTACACAAACCACTAGATATCCTCATTTAGTGCATTATTACCCTTACGCAGTGCCCTGGCAAACCTTACACAACACATTTAAAAAGGGATAATCTTACTCAACTTTAACCTTACCCTTACAAAATGTATGAAAAATCAACATACCCTTATGTAGTTAGGGATTTTCCTTTACACAGTCCCCTTTAACCTCACAAAACTCAATAAAAAAGGGTTTTACCTTTATGAAAAGTCTTAGAAACACATTTTTACCCTCACATAACACCATAAAATCATGTATAAGGGTGTTTTTTATTGAAAATTTTTATTTCCACATAATAAAATTATTAAATAAAAAATAAAGAGGGTTTTAAAACATTTAATAGCTGATAATATTATAGTGGTACTACATGTTTGATGTTGCGGGCGTGGTGAGATTTCCATGAGTGAAGATTTCACTATTACTTGAGGTTGCTCGCTGTGTGGTCATGGTGACTAAGGGAGTTTCCCCATTAGAAACTAGAAGGATAAAACACCCATTTTGGTGGGAGTGATGGCTAAGTAAAGGTGGGGTTAGCCTTATGTAGGGGATTTGGAAATGACTTGAGGAGATACACCACATCGTGGTCCAATCTATAGTGGTCTAGAAATGACTTAAGAAGAGTCACCACCTCATGTTTCAAGTAGTGGTGGAAATCATATTAGTTTTTAAAATGGTAGAAATAACTTTCCATATTTGGGGTGAGATATATTTCACAAATGGGAAAATTTTTGTTATATTTGTCGGGATTATTATTTTTAGTTCTTTTACCCATTTATTCATATAAAATCCCTCATTATATCTCTACTCACTAGGGAACTCGAACCAAGGTTTTCCATAGGTGAGTTGGGTGACTCTCTTTAGAAGCTCCTTCTCTCTTGGTTTTCATAGAAAAGTTTTTAGAGTTTAAACTAGATACTGGCATGGGGTGGTGTGCGTTCATGACATGCACATGTGAGGCCTTTTTGGTTCAGACTTGGGTGCCAGTTATGAATCTAGGGGAACATGGATTTTCACTTCTAAGTGACCACTTGGGTTTGGTGAACAATATTCTACTTACAAGTTAGTCCATTCAGGAAGTCCTATATAGTGGGGGGCTGTATTGGGTTCATGACATGAAATCTATTTTTTTTGTTTTCTCAATGGAGTGTATGTGAAGTCTATGGGGATTACCAACTGAGTTTATACTCACCCCCTACATATGCACTATGGTGTGTATGAATACATTTTTTATCATAATATAGGTATGGTAAAGATATATTACTTTTATAGTGGAGTACCTTACTGTGGTATTCATGAATGTGGGAGGCTATATCTTAGAGTCAGTTGTTGTATGGAAATTGGGGGTGTGTAATGTTTGGTACTAGAGTTGTCTTGGGTATCTTATTATCTTATAACCTTTGGTTGTATCATTTTGTGGTGAAGCTCTGATCAATTTATGTTAGTTTTATGGTAGCTAGTTTTGTTTTCTCATGCATCATTTTATATATAGTCCTTATTGTAATACCCTGAGATTTTAAAATAAGACTATGTTCAATAGCATGCAATACATGAAACACTGAGCTTTAATAATTGAAACATATTATTATTTAATATGAATATTATAAAATATCCATTTAATTGATGGGTATGAATATAATTAACTTCATTATAAAAATATATATAAAATTTTAACTCAATACAAATGTATTGGTTAATTCTTAGTAAATAAATATTCAATTTTTAGTAAAGTCATTTTATGGTACAAAAATATGTTTTCTTCAAAAATTATTTTTATTACATTTTGTGAGAAGATATTATAATTAATTTATATAACTTTTAGAAATTAAATTTGATAAAAAAATATCATTTTTTAAATTATCATATCAAATTTATCTTAGGTTGTAATTTTTATATTTTTCTAAAAAGATTAAATTTTCAATGAATAATGAAAAATACTGATTTTATAGAAAACCATATTTTTTATTTAAATATTTAAAATGTATCATTTTATTTAAAATTTATTTTTAAATTTAATTAATTAATTTTGATTAAACATAATCTAATTAATTTCATTGGAATTGACATTATGCTTAATTTTGATATAAAAACATTTTAATGCATTTTTTGGAAAACTATTTTTTATTTCATTTTGTGGGTTTATTTTAAAAGTAATTTCTACCATTTATAGGAATTTAATTTGATAAAATTGATTCCATATTAATAATCATCATGTCTAAATTTTATAAATAATTCAACTTTATTTTTTTTCATAATGAAAAGTAAATATGGTAAAATTTATCATAGTAAATGGTAAATTATGTTAACTAGAGTTAAAACTAATGAGAATTTTTTAAATTCATTATAACACTTTATTTTAATCTATTTTATGAGAGGAGTTTGACCACCCCTTAAAATCTTTGAAAATATGAAATTTTGGTTGTATTTTTTTCAATAGAGACTTATATTATTTTAAGTAAAATATAATTTCAAAATGTCACTTTATTGATTTTAATATCTCTAATATGTTTTCAAAAAGAAAACAAAAGTTATGTATGGTTCTAAAATTTTATTTTTAAGTTGAATAAATTAATTTTATGATGGAATTTTTTTAATTTTTAGCGATAAAATAATTACCTTAAATGCTTACGCAATATCGATACTTTATTTATGCAAACAGTAGAAAAATCAAGTAAATGATTTTTCAAACTCTAAAAGTAATATTTTTTGGGTGATTTATGATGTTACACAAATTTTTAGGTAAATATAATATAATATTGATGTGTTAAAATTTTATATTCTAATTACATCAATGTTTTTATATTTTTTAAATTCAAATTATGTGAATAGTCCTGAAAATGACTTTAATGGTATTTCGTGTCAAATAATAATTTATTAAATGTTTTAAAATTCATAAAAATATTATATTTGATCAAGTTAATGATATATAGTTTATTAATGTTCATTTATAAGAGAAATTTATTGATATAGTAGCTTTCTTGTCCCTTAAAGAGTGAAAAACTTTGACATCACAATAATCATCAATAAGGCTAACAGGGGTTTAAAACTAAAAGATAAGGGTTAAAACATCACTTAAACTTGTATAAATTTTATTGGATGTAAATATTAATACTCATAGTAATAATATTTTTGAAATATATTAATTTCGTTCCATATGAACATGAAAAATAATTTATATTAATTTAATATTTTAAGTAATTCTAAGGGTTCTCCCCTCATATCTAATATAAGGACACCATATCTCATATCTTCCTCACAATTCTAGATCCAATTAGCTTGATAAAACATAGAAAAAAACTCTTATCAACTTCATTAGAAACATTCTATATGTAATAGTATTCTTAAAAGACTATTCCTTGGGACCTTAAGGAGATATTCAATGGAGGTTCTTGAAAGTGGAGATAATCGCCGTAACTTAGCATTTTTATTTTACTTCTTCTACCTCCTTCAATTTTGTGATAACCATTAAAATATAATAACATCACTATCTACCATATAATAATATGTTGTTATGTTAATTTCATAACCTTATTCAAATCATTTCCCCATCAAATTCTAAATGAAACCATCGTTCATGCATACGAGTAGACTACCGCATCACGAACCGATGTATTTTGTTTCTCATCACCGCCTTTAATGGTTGGTTATTATGATAGATTTAATAAACACACACACACACTAATATATATATATAAATATATTATATTCATGGAATAATTATGATTATTAAAATATACTATATCATCTATATTCATAGAATTCTAATATTTAAAAACAGAATCATCACACGTGCGTATGTACGGCTACCGTCTCCACATATCGATGTACTCCATTTTTCGAAAATCTCCTCTTATGAATGAACATGAGGATATATTTAATGATTTTATTTTATGTTTATAAAATTATAATAATTCTATAAATATAATATTTTATTTTCATTATTTATTTTTCATCCAATGAAAAATAAAAAACATTTCTCATTCGCATGTGTGGACTACCATATTGTGAGATGATGTATTTTGTTTTCCATGACTGATTTTCATGGATGAATATAATATATTATTTTATGTATAAAAATTATAATTATGTTATGATTATTTTTTTTGAGATAATGTAACAATTACCTCTCTAACCACAGTCAACCTACCGAATTTTTTTTGGGGATTATGAACAAAACGTCTTCAAAACATCTGACATGGACATAATTGATTTTTTAACTATATAAGAAATGATAATAAATGAAATAAATGAGATTATGACAAGGGAATAAGTATGAAAAATTTTTCTGATAAATTAAATAATTAATATAAGTTCATTATATAGTATTTGAAGAACTCACCTGGAAAGTTGATAGACGAGGTAAGAGTTTTTTTCTTTAAAACCTCATTTTAAAAGTTTAAAAGCCTTTATTATATTTTTTCTCCATAAAAATGTTCCTTAAAATGTATTAAGTATGTTATTAATATTATGAAATTTATTCTCAAATTCATTTTAATCCATTTTTTACTTTCTTTTTGATGTTTTTAAAAGAATACTTTTAAATGTTTTCTGAAAGAGTTATTTTTGACATTTTTACAAAAGTGTGAAAGGATTTTTTTTAAAAATATATGACATGGGAAAAATTTACCATTTAAATGAATGTTATTATTTAAAAAAATTCTTCTTGAAGTTTTAACGTTTTTTTAAAATAATATCTCATTTCACATTCTTTTGGGATTTTTTGTTTAAAGAGTTTTCAAAGAAAAATTATTTTTATCCTTATTTTTATGTGAATCTTGAAAGTGATTTTGAATATGTGTTAAATGGAATATTTAATGAGATTTTATGATGAAAATGTATGATTCTATGTGTTTTATGTATGTTATGGTTCTTGTACATTTTTATAATAATGGTAATCCTGATATAGCTCTTCGATGCATTGAGTAATGATTATGTTCTATAGAGAATTATGTTTGAATTAACTGAGTAGGTTTTTTAATTTGTAAGCGTTGTTGTAAGGATTATTATAATATTTCTATGAATATTATTTCCCAAGACATATATATGAAATTTCTATGCTTGAAAATGAGCTTGCATGGAAATAATTTGATTTCATAAGGTAAGCTAATGATCTTTTGTTTAAAGGGATGATTATTACCTTAAATGTTAAAAGGTATGTTTTTAAGAAAATGTTTTTTAATTGATCATAATGTTTTCTGAGAAACTGTTATGACTATGATTTTTACTTAATGTTTTCTTATAAAGTTTTTTATGAAAAGATTTGGGTAGTAAATTTGATTTCATGTGTAAGTAAAATATCCATTAAGCTTAAAGTTTATTATGTTAAAGACAAACTATCTTATATGATCTCATGGTTTTAAAATAGAATAACATGTTTCTTTTATTTTTTGTATATGTACCTTACTGAGTTTTGTGTTTTTATCATTCTATGTTTTTAAATTATTTTTCATAGATATTAAGGATGTGTAGAAATGTTAATAAATTCAGAGTTCTAGATATGAGAGTTACCTTGAATGAAGTAAGTCTTTATTTATAAAGAACTTGTTTTGTGAGAAAAACGGACACTGTGTAGAAATGTTCACTATGTTATATAAGATTTTATCATAATTATCTAAAATTATAAACCTAAAATTTCCTTGGATATGTAAATGATACAATTTTTTTTGATGTTTTATGTTTTGGATGAATAAAATTCAGTCACATTTATTGATATCAATGCCAGAAATGTAAAGATTCATATTTCAAGCATCATATCTAGGAGTACAGGTGCATGGATGTTAAAGTTTGTGTCATAAGAGGGTTTGGATAAGTTTAAGTATTAAGATGTTTTCATGTGAGGTTAAGAGTTATGGATATCATTATGACTTTATAAGTTTAAGGTTGATCATAATTTCAAAGACATAAACACCCTTTTTGAGGTCTTAAGTATTGAGATTTAAGGTTATTATTTATACTTTGGGAAATATTTATTGAGTTTTGATAAATGTTTTAGGTATATATAGCCCTTAATTTTAACTTGTGTTGTAGTGAAAATTTTATTTGAGGAATAATGCTTTTATATTTTGTGGAAATAAATTGAAAGGTGTAATTTCCTAGCCCGACTAACTATACAACAAACAGCCAGACTAGTCATCACATAACCTCAAGCACGCCTCCCCATATGACAGAGGCTACTGATTACTAGTGATATTATACCCTAATGATTAGAGTAGCATAGTGGTATAGTAATAAAGAAAAAACTAGCAAAAAAATAAGAAGTATTAATGGAAGACAAAATAAGCGGAAGAAAAATGTAATAACTAAATAAAAGTGGCCAACACCACATGTAAAATGCATGAATGTCTAGAAGATCCTATAAAAATACAAGTAAAAAATGGGTTCAATATACATTATAATACAATACATAAATAATAAATGAAATAAAAGTCCCAAAGGTGATATCTATGAGCATCCTGAGTACTAGTTCAGTCCTCCTAATCTCCCATGTACAACACACAACAGAAGTAATAATCCAAGGATTTGTAGACAAGAAGATATACTTGGGTACCCCAATGCAATGGCGACCCAACAAAAGTGTGAGGTAAAATCAGTAGGAAACCACTAACAATGTTTAAAGAATAATCCAGTATGTGTATATAAAGTATGAAAATGTTTAGGTATTATAGGTAAAGCTATAAATAAATAAAATAAAATAAATAAAGTCAGATCAGGCTCATAAGGGAAACCTAGAAAACCATACCCACTTTGATCTAAGATAGAATGTCTCTAAGCTAGGGTAAACCAGTACAAAATATGATGTGATGTAATAATGAGTCATTTTAATTAAAGTAGTAAGGGAGGACCAAGCCCAGACATGTGATTTATCCTATAGGATGCATCCTTTAATTTAATTAATTACCATATGAAGTTAATATAAAAGGGGAATCTCTTGTATTTAATTAACAACATCACGAGCCTGTATGAGGAGAACCTTATAATGGGGACCAAGTATTGCACCAGAAGCATAATAATAATCCAAATATGAAGGGGTCCAACCATGGAAATCCATCAAAGGAATCCCAAGTATCACTCTCATCATAAAATAAAACATTTCCCCTACAAGCATGTCCCTAGTATCTCACAAAGGAGTCTGATTATCACTCATGGCATGGTGTAACCATATTTCCATTGAACCCATCCATGGGTTCTCCCATGGGAACCAGTAACACTCATATGGAGGTAAGTAACTTTATAGTGAGCCCGTCCAAGATATAACATTTATTGTTCACAACATATAAAGTTTCAACAACCTATGAGACCATCCTCGATGTTATAAAAAAGAAATCGGGTGTCGCTCAAGGTGTAAATAATACATTTATCCAGTTTAGGTTTTAAAATACTTAAACTGCCATGTGTATAACCATTCCATCTTACCAATAAAGTATATTTAAGGAGGGTCACACCCATTTACCATTTCTATTTAAAGAATTATAAGGCCATTACCATAACATATAATTTGATTAAAAAATATGGGTCTATTCCGTTATCAAGAAATAAGAATTTTTTTAATATATTATGGCTAGGTGGTCTTCACATGACAGATAACACCATACATGCAAAGAGGTATGAAATGGGTCGTGCTAGAATTCCTTCCATGTAAAATCATAAATATTGAACCATAAGAATTCATCCATGACAACTTAAAATATGGTTTAGTTTCCAAGGGATAAATTATAGAGTTATTACATCCTCCACATTCTAGTTAATCCACCCTTCATATTTTAGAAGACATCGCACCTCAATGAGGGGATTTATTAGAAAATACACTAATTAATTAAATGTAATCAAGAGATGACCCCAAGGGTGGTTCACTATTTAGGTTCATTATAAATAACAATATAATATTTTTTACATAAATTCTACTAGTCATAATAAATTAGGTTCTACAATTTGATTAAAACATTTAAAAGCATCGTATGGAAATACCAACACGCGACACAACGATGAAATTAATAAACACTAATACCTTAAGGGAAAATATACATATCACCTACAATATACCATGGAAGACCCACACATCCAATATTAAGGCTTGATTTGGTCTGGTTTGAGAGAAATCAAAGAAATGGATGAACGCCCTGAAAATAGGGAAAATTAGGTTACACCAAAATAACATAAAAGGAGGGATGATAAACAAAGAATTAAAGAATAAGGATTAAGGATCTTAAATTTTTGGATCCAACTCACATGATAGTGCTCAATTTAGAAACCAAATAGGGGAGATAAATCCATGCCTAGGAGGAGGCCAAAGGGGAGATCGAGTGGAGGGGAGGGACTGCATGTGTGGGAGAAGAAAGGATGAGAAGGAGGTTTAAAGAAAATAGGGGAAAAGAGTAATTTAACACAATTAAATGAGACTCATGGTTTGGAAACATGGTTGGACAAAATGTGCACCAACCAGGCTCATGCCGCTACCTAAGGAGTGGGTTTGCATAGTTCATGCACACAGTTTGAGAAACCATGTGCAAAAAATGCACTATCCCACTATCAAGAACCTCCCGCAACCCGCATAGTCGTGTGAATCCTCTCTCACAGTTGAAAAAAACTGTGTGTTACCTCTAGCTCCACTAGATTAATCACACTGTTTCCTCTGGTGGGCTGTACAGTTTCATACAAATAGTGTGCCTTGAAAAGTTCTTCCCAATTTTGATTTTTCAGAGCTTGGAGCTCCTAAAACTTGAAAGAAAACATATGGGACCACTTGGGCCTTTAACCAAGTATAAATAAACACTTTTAATTATTCCCAAAATTATATTTACATTCTATGACTCTGTTTAAAGAATGAACCGTTCACCAACCGATAAAATTCAAATTCCCTTAAAATTTCATTCAGTTAAAAAACACGGGACACTACAATCTCCCCACCTTAAAAATTATCATCCATGATATACCTTGGGGAAAATAGAAAAAAAATAACTTAACCTACTCAGACCATGAGGTCTTGTTTAAATGACTGCATTGCATCTCCAAATTCCCAATGCACCTCTAGCATCACCTTAAGCATATAGTATATAAGGCGTAGAAACTCAATCCAAGGCTTATTTTTTAAATCGGAACATCAAGATGTTTCTTACCAGAGCTCATTAACCTGAGACACAATCACATAATCTTATCTTTCATCATCTAAACTATAGTTCTTCCCACCTAGGTTTTACTATTTAAAGGCCAATTCCGATCCATGAAACTCCACCGTTGGAATTGTCTATTTAAACACACCCTTAGTGATCTAACAATTCCCTTGGCATGATTTATAGATTTGATGAATGATAAACTCCCAATAAATGTTATTTTTCCTGGTTGAGTTGAACCTTATATGAAAAACCTTTACTAGAATTTTAATCACACCCAGCTTAATCTTATGGTGCTCCTAAAACATTTTCTTACTAACCATATTCATTGAAATAGGAAGAAGATAAGTTTAAACACTTCTAGTCGATATTTCTCAAAATTATTGGCTTAAAATTTTGGCGTGACATAAACTGAAACACAATGCCTTCCTCCAAGATACCTCATGTTTTCATCAAGTACACCCACTAAATTTTGTAATCATCTCCTAGTGAATCTATAGCCAAACCGCTCACTTTAAGCTATCGTGCCTTGGCACAAACATGGTGTATACTCGATCCTACACACTTGGATCATTAAACTTTTTAATATTCTATCTGATCCCAAATGAAGTTCAGAGTAACCTTGGAATCATCAAATATAATCTAAGGAGATCATATGAGGAATCCCATAAATCAACATTTTCATGTGAGATGTCGGTACAAAACTGAACATCCACATATCAAGAACACTGACTAAGTCCAAAGTGGAATCTGTTGGGTGTTCAGATTAAGCACTAGATGGTGTTCGTGAGTCCATCCAAGGAATTCCTACTCAGGAACCCAAGTATCACTCAATACTAACCATTCCTTGATAACAACCATACTTCCAGATCAAAACTCTGATAGAGACCCCTTATCAAGACTAAAAACTTTTAAATTTTAGCATGGTGTATAACTGATGCTCTATTAGTGTACCCTGACAATGTCAAGATAGGGGACACAATCATAATTAAGAAAAGAGTACACTAAGAGTGTTTAAAGATCTTAAAAGTACCCAAGACACCCATTCTACCTTAAGATAAAGTGACCATTATGGTTTTAGACCATCCGTACACCTACTGCAGAAGGAAGATAAGTCAAACCATTACTGGTCGACTTATTTAGGAAGGAGCTCAAATTCACCTACCAACACATCATCATTACTCAACCATGATTCCCTTATATCTAAGACATCCCAAAATTACTCAAGTAAAACCACCAAAGTCAATCCATGCCCAATGGTGTTTTTCAAAGGTTTCAAACACCACATACTATTCTTTGTTGTTATACCTTGTAAGAATCAACACAATTCAAAACTCACTAGGATTAAGAGAATTAAAAAACATCATTCACCATTTCTAACTATATTTTCTTGGCTGTTTCCCTTATACTTGGAGGAAATTCCATGACACATCCAACATTAAGCTTCCCACCTTAGGAGTGTCCTAGTCATCATTTAATGAGAAATGGATCTCATCCCATAGTAGATGATTCATTGACAACTGACCACAGGTTCTCGATGCGGAAAACATGATGTAATAAGAATTAAACTTAAGAGATAGAAAACCAACCACTTAAGAGAACTGGATTAGATTCACCTTTATATGTACACATGACTCTCCTCCTGAGTTACATCTATGTGTGCCATAACTTTGGGAATAAAATCCAAAACAACTAACCAATATGTAAAACACATGATTATATTTATAAAATCATCTAGATAATTGGGAAGACTCTAATTCCTCATAAACTCCTAGGTATCCCACTTGAAGATGACCTATAAACATATCATAAAATCTCATGTCTTTAACAATCACTATCGAACTAAAATGGTTCAACATACCAATTTATCAACTAGAAGGGTATCATTTGTGTAGATGAATACTACCATAAGGTTTCATAAGTAAAACAAAACATCTTGGATACTTTACATAGGCTTATAATCCCTATGAATTATAGTATCTGATGTCCCATGAAAAAGAACTAAATCAGATTTGCACCAACCCATACAACTGTAATATAGGATGATGACTTCCTGAGTCATCCATCACTGAAAAGGAAGAAGAGAAGGGTCACACGGACCACTAGGAAGCTGACCAGGGCCTAGTCATGTCTAACCCACTAGAAAATAGTATTACATGATGCTCACACTCACAGAAAGAGTTAAACTATCACACGACACTAGTCTAGATAAAGGTGTCATTTTATAAGCTAAGAGTCCTACATGGGACTATGGAACCCAAACACCACCACAAGCCTAAAAATATTCACAAGAAACTAGTAATGGATGTGAATATCAGAGGGCGCTACCTACAATGATCCAGACCCTTATCGAAGCATGAAGCGTTGACCCAAAACGAGGTCACGCCTATAAAAGGTCAATAGTCTTAAGAGCATATTATTTAAGTTTGAGCTATAAAATAAAATAATACAAGTAACACTCACGTTACCATTTCAAAACAAATCTTAGAAGATATTTAGACTACTTTTACTTTAAGGTTAAACTAAAAACACCTCTTAAGGTTCTATTTTAAGGCATTAAACTGAAAATTATTTAATTATTTAAATATTTAAAGGTTTGGTTTTAAAGAAAAACTAATACCAGTCATATGGAAAAATCATATGGTAATTTGTTTAACTAAGGACACAAAGAAAATGAGGATAGTTATATTAAACTTCCTTTTAAACATTAACTATTTTACTGACATCCCATCATAATTAGGATATTGGTTACATAAACCCCCATGATAAACATCATTAATTTATGTATAAGCTTTCAAAATTGGATTAGTTAAATAAAATTTCAATTACAATCTATAGTGGAAAACACCCTTTAGATTTTAATTGATATTTAAATTAACCAAGGCATCACATAAATATAGATCAAAATAGATTAAAAGGTCTTTTATTAATTAAAAAGGGAACTGATCAAGTAAGATGTCACCATACATATATATTTAAATCAATATAGGTGGTTGCAGACACTTTAAATGACCATAACTATATAACACAAGCATACCCCCATGGGGTAAATCACTAAGGAATATAAAAAGAAAAGTAGACCTACTAGGGTCCTGTTAAGACATTTTGGGTTCAACTAATTGCAAAACCATTTTTATTAAAAACATTGATATTTTTAAAACACCCTTAATGGGTTTATCCCATAAGTGAAAGGAATCATGATTGAACTTCTTGGGTCAAGTCAAGTATATCTTATAATAAAGATGCCCCAACAGACCTACTTGGGTCAATTTTTGAATTTAGAATTTTTTCACACGGGTCACCATGTTCAAGGCATAAAATTACAAGCCTTTAGAAAAGAAACCAATTCTTCATAAGAGTTAATGTTTAGAATATTTTTCATTTATAAAATAGTTATATATATATACATAGTATTATCATAAGGATGGTTCAATTATATGGGTCACCATTTTCCAATTTATAAATCACCCATTCACTTTATAGATTGAAAATCAGCTCCCATCTAATCACAACCAATAATTATTTCACCTCATGCATCCAATGGTTCATGGATCAAACATGTCATTATTGGTTTGTTAAATATAATTTCACCATTATTTTTTAGAAAAAAACCACTTAGAATGATGTTGGAATTTTATTTAACTCATCTTTTGTATATTAAAATTATATCTAATCATGTTAATAAAACATGAAAGGAAATCAACCAATTTCAAACAACCTTGAAATGATATCTACATGACATGTGAATCCTTATGTTTCTATAATGATGAATGTAATGAAACTTCCTTTACATACCAGAACAAGGGTAAAATGCTATAAATATAAAAAATCAGTAAGCAGTGGAAAATAATCTAATCACACAAGGTGAAATCATAATCAACTGTAATAACAAACAACACAAACAACATTCCCATACTTGACCACTTGGATTTTCCCCATATGAAGGTTGATCACTCCCAATAAAGACTATCTACCAATCACTGACACTTTCCTAGTCTCATGTCTACCATCCTAAAAAAGAAAGATAGATACCACTTTGTAATGTCCTGACAAAACAGTTGTCACAAAACATCAAGGGCGCCTCCCCATACACCAAAGGTTGCCGACTAGTAGTGAGGGCCTGATAGTGGTATGGTGGAGAGACTATACCCTCATGATAAAAGTAACATAGTGGTATAGTAATAAATAAAGAATAGGAAACAACAGAAGAAATATAAATGGAAGACAAAAATAGTAGGTGAAAAATTCAATAACTGAATAAAAGTGTCCAATTCCAAATGTACAATGAATTCATGTCCAGAAGACGATCCAAAAAATATAAGCATAAAAGGGGTAAAAAAAGTACATTAAAATAAATAAATAATAAAAGAAATAAAAGTCCCAAAGGTGATACACATGAGTATCCTAAGTACTAGATCAGTCATGTGTTCCTAATATCCCATGTAAAACTCATAACACAAGAAATAATCCAATGAACCACATATAAGAAGATCTGTTGGGGAATCCCAGTGTAATAGCGGCCTGAGTAGGGTGTGAGGTATACTTAGTAGACCACTACCAATGCTTTTTAAATCATAATCCAGACTATGTATATAATGTACGATAGTTTATAGGTATGACATGTAAAGCTATAAATAAATAAAATAAAATAAATAAAGTTGGCTCAGGATTCTAATGGAAACCTGGATGACAATACCTGCTTGGGCCTAAGAAGAAATGTTTCTGATCTAGGGTCAACCTGTACAAAATATAATGTGATGTAATAATGATTCATCATAATTAAATCAACAAGATAGGATCGATCCTTGACATGTGATTTGGCCTGGAGGACATGCCCTTTAATTTAATTAATTACCATATGTAGTTAATATAAAAGAGGCATATCTTATATTTAATTAAGGAAATCCTGGGACCATTTGAGGTGAACCTTATAAAGGATCCCAAGTATCACATTGGGAGTGTAATATTTATCCAATGCTGAAGGGGCCCATCAATGGAAATCCATCAAAGGAATAAAATGAATCACTCTTAACATAAAGTAAAACATGCAACCTCTGATTCCATCCTTGATATCTCATAAAGGGGTCTGAGTATTACTCCTAGCATAGGGTAACCATCTTTCCATCTAGACCATACATAGTTTCTCCTATAGAAAATTATATCACTCATATAGAGGTAAGATACCACACAATGAGCCCATCCAAGATATAACATGTATCTCTCATGGCGTATAAAGTCTCAAAAACCTATGAGCCCATCCTTAATGTTCCGTAAAAGAACTCAAGTATATATCAATGTGTAAATAAAAAATCTATTCACTTTAAGTTTTAAAATACTCAAATGGAAATATTTATAACCATACCATATTACCAATCAATTGGATTTAATAAGGGTCACACCCATTTAACATTTCAATTTAAATAATTATAAGGCCATGCCCATAAAATTTCATTTGATTAAAAAAGGGACCATTAATTTATTAATAAATAATATTTGGTTTAATCCATTAAGGCTAGGTGGTCTGTACATGGAAGATAGCACTATACATGAAAAGGGGTATGAAGTGGGCTGTTCTAGCATGCATTCCATGTAAAATCATCATGCTCAAACCATAATAATTCATCCATGACCACTTAAAAGATAGTTTGGTCACCAAGGGATAACTTAGAGAGTTATTATATCCTACACATTCTATTTAATCCACATATAATATTTTATAAGACAACTCACCTCAATGAAGGGTTTTATTAGAAAATTCATTAATTAATTAAAGGTAATAAAGAGATGACCCCAATGGGTGGTTCACCATTGAGGCTTGATTTAGTATAGTTATAGAGAAATAAAAGGAACAAATGAATGCCCTGAAAATAGGGTGAATTAGATCATACCAAAATAGTGCATAATGAGGGATGATAAATGAAGAACTAAGGAATGTGGATTAAGGATCTTACCATTGTGAATCCTGTAATGGCCTGAACTATTATAAATAGAGCTTCCCTTATGAGTTAATTAAATGTATTATTATATAATATGGTTATAAAAAATACATGGACTTATTTGGTTTTATTATATAATATCACATTTAAATGACCATTAAGAATCATTACCATTGATAATATATCTATTGAACAGTGATCACATGATTAATATAAATATAGGGTTTTAAAAAATCCAATTAACACAGACAAAGGAAGTGATGGCCTCCAGCAATAGGATCATACCCTATGGAGCCCATTTATCAGAGCATCTGAGGGAGATAGAATCTATGGGATTTTCCCTTTACCAATCCCAAGATAATATCCAACAACTTAATCATGAGAGAAACTATTTATGGGAGAATTTCAAGATCATTGAGATCACAACCCAAACTATGTATACTGAACCACCCCATGAAAGTCTCACGATTACACACCTTACTCGTAGGAAATTTTCTAGTGTATTAAAGGGATATGTATCAAGAACATAGTTATATGAGTATGTACATTATTTTTTATAGAATAATGAATATATTTTCATCCTATTATTTTTACTTTATAAATGATTTTTATTTTTTATACAATAAAACACAAATAGTATTTTTGAGTAATATTCAAATGAAATTAAGGATTTTTTTGATGAATTAATTTATTTTTAAAATAATTAAAATTTTAATAAAATATTATTATTAAATAATTTTTATTAAATATAAATGATCATATATTTTTAATGAAGTAAAATGAAATTTTTAAATGGGTTTAAAAACCGCCATTGTCAAAAAACCTAACATTTCTCAATAAATGTCAATTATTATTTTAAAATTGAAAATTAATTTATTTATAAATTTATTTAGATAAAATAAATATTATTTTTTTAATTATAACATTAACATTATCTAACAGTGAATTTTTCATAATTTTCTAAGATAATCGAATTTTCTGGTAAAAATTAAATACTGTATAAATATACTTCATGTATTATGACATCATAATGACCCAAATGTGATGTAATAAATACTATAAAGGGTATAAATGATCAAATATATGTTTTAAATTTAAATTAATTTGATTTTATTGTCATTTTTTTAATTTTATAAATCCTTTGTGAATCCTTCAAAACCATTAATATATTTTAAGGTTTTAAAATCATTTATTTATGAGTATGACTCACTTCCATAAAAGTAAGGGTTTTATTTTATTAATTTAGGCCCATTGGACTTATAAAATAATGAAAGGTACTCCTTTATTTCCAAAACCATGGGAAAAAACCATGGGATTTTTTGTGGTTTTGGTTATTTTATTATAGAGTCCAAAACCTAAGTTTGAGAAATAATAAAGAAATGCCCACTCTTTTCCTATATAAACCCACCCAATCTCTCATTTATCATCACTCAAAAAACTTTAAGCACGTCCTTAATCTTCCCTCCCCTATCTAGAGCCCTCCAAAGGTTCCCACAAACTCTCAAGAAGCTCCTCCCAAGCATTTCGAGTCACACACTCAAGTAAGGGATCCTAACATTTTCTTCTTTATTCATGTTTCTTTATCATCTCATGCCTTCTATTTTAAATTAATAATTTTGGGACAAGGATTTAAATGTCCCTATTACTTCCCATTTTATATAAACTAATTATATTCCACTTTCTCTCTCATCAACCCATTTTATGAATTTTTTTGTGACGTCATTATGCTGTTGAAATTTAACCACAGTTTTCCATGCCAAAATAGTTGTCTAGTGAATACCATACCCATTTCTTATAAAGGGTGTTCACATTTATACATTTAAAATTCTTTGAATAGGGACTTAAATTTACATATTTCACACTCCTTGATTATGTAATTAAATATGATGATGAATGAATCCATGTTGTATGATCTATGTGGCACACTTAAGCATGAGAATGAAATGAAAGTGACAGGTGTGCCTGAAATTATATACTGCTCCAATGCATTGGGAAATGTTTAGTCTCATGAGACATCATGTTGGGATATGGAGTGAACCTGATTCCTTTATGGGAACTTTTCCATCATGATGTCTTTGAAGTTAGACTTGACCTATGTTTATGATAAAGTGTTTTAATTGTGATGATTGCAGAGATGGTTTGTATTTCAGAAGAACTTGTGTCATTGGTTATCTAAGATTGAAATAATGTTTACAACATTAAGATTTTAAGATTTTGAATTTATGATTAAATTTCAAAAATGATATGAATTTTGGTTTATGAGTATATTGGATTTGTAATTTAATTAGATGAATTAAGAAGACATATGAAAAATATTATTTATCGTTGTGGAAGAGGGTTTGAGTATGGTTGTGTTTGAATATTTTGGTTTGGTTGGATTTGCAAATTATGGAATTTTTTAATGGTGTGTTTTACTAAAAAAATAATATTTAACCAAGTAGGCTAGAGAAAGGGCCCCCGTATCCACTACTCTGTTGGGAAGCTAAATCCCTAAGCCAAAAAGAAGGGCTGAGCCATGGGAACTTGCATTGGAGCACCCAATAAAGGAATAAGGGAGAAAGAGATGACAATACATCATGTTGGGTGATGCGGCGGAGGAGGCATGCAATTACATGGGGTAGTGCCAAGGTGTTATGTATGCAAGACATGTAACTAATTTATGGACTATGTATAATGTGTCTTGTATTATAAATGGATAAGTAAACTGAGGCCGTTTCGATGTGGGATGCCTTTACTATAGATCCAAATGAAAAAAAACCATCCTATTCACTCAATGATCATTCTAGACCTATGATATTCATACGATCTTATCTTATAACTTGATCTCATTTGATTTTAATGATCATCAGGATCTCCATGGAATGATGTCGACAGATGATTGAGCCAGGATTCCAAGCATCATTTTAGTGTTCTAAAAATTCAAAGGAGATCAAAATCTCATGCAACATTTTTTGCATGAGAAAATGAAGATCAAACCGATGATTTGTAGCATGTATAAAATATGATATTATTATATGATGGTGATGAATCACGAACAAAGTATTGAGGCAGTTTTAGGGATGTTTCACATCACCTAAAAATATAAATAGTAATGATACTGTGTGTGTGTTGGCTATGTTTGAGAATCTCTCTTTTCTGAATATATAATGCTCTGTGAATACCTTTAGTTCATGGAAAGGAGACCCATACAACCACTATTTTTGTAGGAAGTAAAATTGATCCTGAAGGCATATGATATATGCTTTGGACACTTGTAGAGCTTCATAAAGAACAAGGTTCCACAAGTCCATTTCAGAAGAAAAAAAATCTTACATGCATTTCTCCAGGTTTCTGCGAAGCATCAATGATCCAATAAGAATAATAGTATCACCCTCTATATTACATGAAGGGTTTTAAGAATCACAAATAGTTTATAATTATACTATATTATGTGAAGAATGTATTGTATGCACACACTATAAATCTAAGAGGTAATGTGATATTATTTGTGCATAAGAAGGAAGGTATAAAATGGATGCCCCATGGTTATATGTGAATGATCTTGTGATAATTCCACATATATTACATGGTGAAGGATGTGTAGTTCATGTAGTATATGCACATGGTTTTCATGAAATAACAGTGGATAGTGTGATCACATACACTACTTAAAAGAAAAATTGAGACTATATATGGTACGTGCATTATACAACTCTTTCATGCACATGAATAACACTTCAAAAAAATATAGTGTATATTGTGAATGAATGAGAAGTAAGAAAAAGTAAGTATGTGTGACTGGTTTCTCATACAATAATTAAGGAGCTTATTCATGTGTAATATTTCACAAAGACAAATAACCATGCATTTTACTTTATACATTCATGATGTTTGAAGAAGTGTACATGAAAAATATTTTTCATGAATATAGTGAAGTGATATGAGACTGAATCCAAGAAGATTTTACTAAAAGTGATTAATAAGAATTTTTATATCTGAATTTTTATTTTTTATTGAGGCTGTGTCTTTAGTAGAAGAAAGAATATTTTTCTGAGTATTATTGTACTGAGACAACTGACCATTTATAAGTGATTAGAATTATTTGAGAAAGACTATTATCTATGAAAAGGTTCTTGAATTTTACATGATCCAGTTTGATTCAAAAAGCTCTAAGAGTAAGACCAAGTGATCATCCTATATTTGGACCATATATTCTAAAAATAAGAAGGATCTTGTGAATTTGGGGACTAAATTGTTTTTGAAGAGTCTCTAGAGACTGGTGGGTCTAACTAGTCGAATAGTTGGGGTGTATAACCAACCAAGGAAGAAGATTTGTATTACTGGGGGGTCTAACTACAATAAAATAGAGGATCAATTACTAGGGTGTATAACCAATTTCTTCTTAAACTATTGTAATTGATAAAAAAATTATAGTGGATAATCCATGTTGGGGGGGGGGGTAGGTCCAACTAACATGGAAATAATGTAGGTCTTAGTACCAAACCTTTTAAAAAATAACATGTGTTGTGTTTTATTTAATTTTTTCATTTCATGAATTATCTAATAATCTTAATAGGTGATAGTGGTTTGAATTAAAATGTGAAAAGAATCATTAAAATATGTCACACCTAATTCACCCCCCTCTTAGTGTGACTGCATGATCCTTTGGACACTTCAATTGGTATCATAGGACATGCCACCTCTGATTCGATATACTTTACTTGTCTATTTGTTTTTATCATAATCATATAAAGTGAATATTTGAGTTTAAAGAAAATAAAAAAAAGATTCATATGGAAAAAGTTATATTTTCTTCACATGTTAGAAATGTTGAAGTTTTAGTAAAGTCTCATAAAAACTGGAAGAATAAAGTAGAAAAGAAGATGAAGAATAATTCAAAGATAAATGAAGATCAACTATTATGCGAAGGCACTCAGAGTAGAAATTTTATAGTGAAATTACTTTGTAATATTTTTTATGAATCAAGTTCAAGATGTGATGAATATGCGATCAATTCTGAAATTAGAGAACATTTGAAGAAAGTTAACAAAGATATGGTCACATGTATGATCAAAGATTTCAAGGGACTTTGGGATGAAAAATTATAATTAGAAGAAGATGCTAATTATATGGAATAATCATTAACCAAAAAGGTTTTCATATCCAACACTCTCACAAAACTTGTTAAAGAAAAGGAAGAAACAATTACTCTTTTCAAAGAAAGATATCCTAGAGCTATTGAAGAATTGAAAAGTAATGTTTGTGAGAAATATGTTTTTAAAATTGTTTTTACAGAAGTTATCCATGTACTTTGAAAGCTGCATATTACATATATGAATGTTAAAGAGACTCAGATGAATGATAGATTAGAAAGAATCAAGGATCTTGACAATTTGTTACGAAAGGAAAATTAGATGCATGAAGATGAGATTCAGAAAATGAAGATTCAATGGGAAGAAATCTCAAAATCTATTGAAGATGAGAAGATTGATCTTAACTTAAAGTGACTTGAACTATAAGTGAAAGTGATAAATATGGATGAGATACAATTTAATACTTCTCATGATGTTGAGAAAATAAGTATTGCCAAGGATTCATTTGATAAGAGTTATATTTTTGAAAAGACTAAATGTTGCAGAAATAAGAGCTTGAGATTTTCCAATTATAAATCTACTGCAAAATATTTAAAGAAGTTAACCCTTTGTCCTGATAAAATTTTTTATACTAATTTTTATTTTATGACTAGTTTATATTCAAATTTAAAATATAGACAAACATGATTAAAGAAAAAATCTTGTTCTCCAAAGAAAATCTATAATAAGAAATCAAGATTTGTTGGCTACTGTTGGTGCTTTTGGAAGTTTGGGAATCAAGAAATAAATTATTAGAAAAATATTTCATTGTTTGAAAATTAAATATTTCCTATATTTAGGGGGATAAAATATGAAGAGAAATTAAAACCTTTATGATTTAATTAGATCTCATAGAAAGAGAATCAGTTTATCAAGAACATATAATATTACTTTGATTTTTTTTGGTTATTACAATATAATTGATCATTGTTATGATGAGTGTTGATATGTACCAATTATTCATAAACCATCTATTTATGAAAATAGAGTGCCACAATATAAATTTAATTAGGTAAGAGATAAAGATGACTTGCAAACCTTGGAATGTAAACAAAATAATAAATTCGTGAAACAAAAAACTCCCAATAAGTTTGTGAAGAATGATGTGAAAAGTTTCTAACCAATGAAAAAATGTTTCTTTTATGGAAGGAAAGGTAACATCATGAATCATTGTGATTTTCCATGAATATTCATAATAAAGAATCAAGATGTAATCAAAGAAAGGATCAATTCATAAGAGAAACAATAATATTGATTTGGTGAAAGAGATATATGATAAATAATCTGAAAAGTCACCTAAAAGAGAATTATTGAAGAAAGAAGGGAAATAATAAGTAATTTATAGTATTGGAGAAAATAATTTGACACACAAAGTGAAGACTGACCATGTTCCAAAAGAATCTTTGATCATATGGCCTGAATAATTAGTATAGGCAAGAAAATTAGAACAAGTAGAGAAAAACGAAACTGCTTTATTAGAAAAAGTGAAGAAGCCTTTTTATCTATGAATATTTTTGGGTTGAGAAGAAAATCTCAGCCCTGTTTCTCTAACCAAAGGATTATTTAAGAACCACCTTATTCCCATTTATTTTTTGTTTGTTTTTCATATTAGTAATTTAAGGTGAATCGATTTTTAGGGGGATACCTGAATTTGATAAAAGTTATCAATATCTTATAGATAGAAAGTTATCCATCATGGAAGAATATTGTATTTATGTTGTCTCTTTTCAACATCTCAAATAATATTAGAATATACTTGGAGTTAATTATTGATGAATTTAAATCTAATGAAGAAAGTTTTTAATGCATATGTTGAGGGGGAGTAGATAAGTTCAACCACCAGATATTTCTATTTTAGTTGATATCTTATGAATATTAGAAGTTATATTGAGGTATGCCTTTAGTAATTATAAAAGAAAAATTTATGGAAATTGAAGCCTGTTATCATTGAGGTTTGTTGGTTACATTATCTCATTTTAATGATGAAAAACCAATTCTAAAAAGGGATTGATTTATTACTTGATGAAAAAGGGATAGGTAATTTGAAAGGGAAAATAAATTCTTTCACTTGAATGTTTCTAATCTATTTGGTGATATGTATGGAGGGGATAAGTTGAAAAACTTTTGACCAGTTCTTAAAAATAAGTTTCAGCGATTGGTATCATGTGATGGAAATTATTTGACATCATTGATGTTAAATTTAATCACTTTTGTTTTTATATATAGAGTATTGATCATGTATACTTAGAGTTGGTTAATTTTAGATCATTGATTTATTATTAGTGATTCCATCCTTATCAATAGTAAATCAGACAATAAATGTCATAAGATAATAGTATTTTATTATAATTTTAATTTTTTGAAAAGAGAATCCCTTCCCATAATTATATCTTTGGATTTATTACCAGTAAGGGGGAGAATATATCATTGAATTTTAAAATAAAATGGGTATTGAAAACAAATCTAAATGGTGAGATTGAAGTGGTCAAGTTATTTGGTGAAGTTGAAGTTGTTTTCAATATCATGAGAATATGAAAAAGTTAATGAATTTCTTAATTGTGATGATTGTAGAGCTATCTTGTAGTTTAGAAGAACTTGTGTCATTGGTTATCTAAGATTGAAACAATGTTTACAACATTAATATTTAAAGATTTTGAATTTATGATTGAATTCAAAAAATGAGATGAATTGTGGTTTAGGAGTATGTTGGATTTGGAATTTAATTGAAAGAATTAAGAATACAAATGAAAAATATTTTTTATCATTGTGGAAGAGGGTTTGAGTATGTTTGTCTTAGATTATTTTGGTTCGATTGGATTTTCATCTTATGGAACATTTTTTAATGGTGTTTTTTACTAAAAAATAAGCTTTAACCAAGATAGCTACCCAAAGGATACCCACATGCACTGATCAGGTGGAAAACTAAATCCCCAAGATGACTAGTAGGGCTGAGCCATGGGAACTTTCATGGGAGTGTCCAATAGAGGCCCAAGGGAGCGAGTAGTGGCAAGCCGCTATGCGAGGTGGTACAGTGGAAGAGGTAAGATATGGTATGGGGTGGTACTAGGGTGTTATATATCCGAGACCCATAACTTATTTCTAGACCATGTATTATGTGTATTGTATTATAAAGGGAGTAGTGAACTGAGGTTGTTTTGATGTGGGATGCATTTACTATAGCTCAAAATGAACCGAAACTATTCGATTTGCTTAATGATCATCTTAGTTGTTCGATGTTCATCCAAGATTGTCAACCACCTCAAGGGCATATAATTGTACTTCTCATTAGGATCTCCATTGAATAAAATTGACTAAATATTGATCTAGGCTTCCAAGCATCATTTTAGTATTATGAAAATTCAAAGGAGATAGAAATATCATACAACATTGTTTTCATGAGAAAATAAAGACCAAACCAATGATATTCACCATGTAGAAAATATGAGATTATCTGATGATGGTGATGACTCATGAAGTAAGTATAGAGGCGGTTCAAGGCACATTGCACATCACCTATAAATATCAGTAGTATCGATACTGAGTGTGTGTTGGATAAGTTTGGGAAGTTATCCTTTTTGGATATATAGAGCTCCATGAATCCCTATGGTTCACGAAAAGGAGACCTGCAGTGAAAATGTATTTGGGTGAAGTCAAAGTGATCCTATGGGTATAAGATATGTGATTTTCACACTCATAGAGCTTTAGGAATATCAAGGTTTCACAAATCCATTTGGGAAGAATGAAATTCTTACATGCATTTATCCAAGTTTGTGAAATGCATTAAGGATATAAGAATAATAATAGTTGCATCCTATCTGATGCGTTAAGGGTTTGAATAACCACAATTAGTGAATACTTATACTGAATTATGTGAATAATGTGTCACAACCCTCCTTCATCAAAATGAGGGAAGGGTCAGAAGATTTCCAGACCCTTCCTTCTTTAAGTTGAAGGAGAGATAATGACCCCTGAGACCCACCTTCAATAGGTCCCGAAGTGGCGACTATCACCAAGGGTATAGAAATCACACACAAATGGAAGTCATTACCCCTTTTTGTTTTATAGGATTGGGAGATAAGAAGATGAAACCCAACAACACCAAGGTAAAATAAAAGTAAATCCAAAAGTAAACCATTACCACATGCATGTTCCAAAAGAAAAAGCCACAAAGTACAGAAGGTGACTACAAAGGTAAGTACCAAAGGAAGAAAAACAACAACAGCAACTGCCCCAAAGGTCCGGGCTAGTATGGTCCTACACGATCCCCGAAGTCCTCCTGGAAAACTAAAAGAAGTTTTATATACGTAGGGTGAGCATACAAGTACAATCAGTAGGGAAAAACAAAGACTCTCGTGCACAAGTGGGGGAACGTACTAAAGTCCCGTGAGAAAAGGAGTAATTCAAACACCTATCAAGGTAAACTATCCACCCAAGCCTCACCAAGGCACACTCCCCAAATAACACAAGTCACGTAATATATATAATAAGAGCACATCAATGTTTGGGTACCCTGCGCCACTTTCCCACTGGTTATTAAGACATCCTACGCATTGAACCAATCCCGCCATTCTCACCACAGTCTCACTGCCACACCCACCCGCACACACCTGGGCCATAACCGCACGCAGTCCCACAGCCGAATCCCACCCGCAAACACCTGGGCCCCAACTGTCACACATAACCATGCCAGCAAACACCTAGGCTAGAACAACCACCACCACGACCGAAGACACCTAGGCTAGAAGATCCACTGCCACGCTCGAAGACACCTGGGCCTCATCCCAAAGACACTTGGGAAACCACCTTCCGCACACACCTGGACAATCACCACACTACCCCGCCTGAAGGTTCTTGGGATAATAATGGACCTCAGGCCATCACAGCCTACCCGGAGATACTTGGGATATCTGGGAAGGGGAGAAGAAAATGAGCTAATAACCAGCCACTAAGAATAGTGTTGAAAAAAACACCCTCCCCCATGAAATGGGGGTGTTCGGCACTAAGTGCTCAACTTGGGTGGGGTGCGAATAAGAAACACAAAACTACAAGTATATACATAGGTATCAAGCACTCACCCAAAGTTAGGTTTTTCTTCAGACAGCCTACAGATCACAACATCACTCAAGTCCAAGTCACGACTCTTGCCAACAAAACTCGTTTGTCCCATTCTTGTTTTCATGTTCTTTAATAACGTTTAAATAAGTTCAAGAACTAATGGGAAACTAAACCATAAGAATAACCAAAGAAAAGAAACCATCCAAACGTCAATTAAGTATCCACACCTGGTTCTCTTGTAAAGTGACAACAATAAAGGAAATAAGTGAGATCCCTCGAAGTACTAGAACCAAAGACAACCCCGAGACACTGCCCCGTGTCCCCTCCCCCAAAAAGGTTTTTCATCAATAGAGGATCCCACCCCAATTCATGATATAAACAAGGTAACCAACCAGTCTTAAAACTCACAACCACCAATTCCATAACAACAGGAGATCCCATCCCCAATTTCATAACCACCAAGAGTATAAGAACAGGGGATCCCATCCCCTCCCACATTTCCACTAATCGTATCATGAAATAAAACAACCAAACCACTAACACTGACACTAAGCAGGGCCATGAAAGTATGTTCATATTTTAAAGATTTTACACGCTCTATGATTTCAATTTCTGTGTGATTTAACAGGGGGTTATCACAGAAGGATTGATCCTGGTGCTTTCAATTTATTTAGCTGGGTGCACGTGATTAATTCCTTTTTACAGCAGGAGCTCACAACCACAAACAAACCACTTAAAAACATCCCCAAGGGTTCATTAGCGCACAGAGAAAGACCACCAATGGCCCTGATTTTCAGTAGGCGTAAGCCCACACAATTCAAAAAGAAGATCATAATATAAAGCAACATTAATGATCACAACCCCCACTTCTTTCTTTATAGAATCCATTCATTATCTTTATTTAGGTCTGGTTTATCCAATTACATAGAATCGAAAGCACGCACACCCCACATGATACAAAAAAGCAAGAGGTGAAGAAATTACCTACCTGTTGATTGACGATCGATGCTTAGGCCGGGCGCGAGACTTTACGCATAACGATGTGGCTCGCCCGATGCACAAAAATTGGATAGTCTGGCCGGAAGTACTCGCCGAGGGTGATTGAGAAAAGAAGAAACCAGGGCGAACCGTTTAGTTTATAAGAGCCGCGGATGGTTGAGATAAGAACACCAAACCGCGTAAGGAGCGGGGGTCGTGGGTTGACTACGTGACCCCACACGTCATTAAAGGGGTCGATTAGTTTAAACCGATGCACACACCAGGTTTATTCATTAATAATTAATTAAAAAATTTTCTGGCATTACCGAGCTTTAAAACATGCTTAAAGGAGTCAAAATAGGGTTTAAAACCCTAATTGCGTAAGAAGGAGCGCTGCTGGACTTCATGGTAGGCCAGAGCCACCAGTGGCTAAGAGCTACCGGCGGGTGACAGCTACCGGTAGCCAAGCTATCGGTAGGCTGCAGCTACCGGTAGGCCAAGCTACCGGTAGGCTGCAGCTACCGGTAGGCCGAGCTACCGGTAGGCTATAGCCACCAGTAGACCGAGCTACCGGTAGACATAGCCACCGGTAGCTGCAGCTACCAGTAGACCGAGCTACTGGTAGATAGAGCCACTGGTAGCTACAGATACCGGTAGACCGAGCTACCGGTAGACAGAGCTACCAGTAGGCTGTGGCTACCGGTAGACCGAGCTACCGGTAGGCCTACTACCGGGAGGCTAAGGCTACCGGTAGGCCTATCGTTACGCCAAACTTCACCGAGATTCCCAGACCAGAAAATCCAACATGAGATTTTCACAAATTAATGGACCCCCAAAACCCGGGCCATTACATCAGATACCTCTTAAACTATTCTCGTCCTCGAGAATCAAAACAAACTAGAAGGAAAGAGAGGGTCCGAACAATCACCTTGAAAGATACCTCTTAGGAGTGAACCCATGCTAACTAAAAACACTTCCAACATACCACACCAAACTGTCCATGCATGTGGGTTGGGGAGTCTCCTCCCCCATGTCAATATATTATCCACTTTGGGCAGCACTGACTCACCCGCACGAGTTTAATCGCATCCACCTTAATGTGTCTTGATTAGGGGTCGGGTTCCCTCCTCCCCCATATCCAGGGATTTTCACACACATTTAGAGGAAAGAAAACCATTACATTTCATAGTCAACAAGACAAAACGTTCTACCACAACAGGTATAACAAGGAACAAAACTCAAAAAAACTCTGTGTACTGGTTACGCATATGTGCTTCTCTCTCCCACGTACTCTCCTCGAGCCCACCATGTCTCCACAACACACGAACCAAGGGAATGGTTCACCCACAAAGTACCTTCTCCTTGCGATCCTCGATCATCACTGGTCTCTCCACAAAAGTCATGTCGTCCTCGATGTCCAGCTCACCCCAATCAAGGTTGTGTGAATCATCATGCAGGTACCGATGGAGCTAGGACACATGGAAGAAATCATGTATCCTTAGTAGCGGTGGTGGTAACACTAGCTGATAATCCACTTTGCCGACCCACCGCAACACTTCGAAGGGTCCGATGAACCTGGGAGAAAGCTTACTCCCCTTGCCGAACCTCCACTACCCACGCCAAGGGGAGACCTTCAAGAACGCGTGGTCTTCAACCTCAAACTCCAAGGGCCTCCTCCTGGTATCAACATATGACTTATTCTGGTTCTGTTCCACCTTCATCCTTCCCCGTATGAGCTGAACCTTCTCTGTCATGCTCTGCACCACTTCCGGGCCAAGGATGCCTGCCTCTCCTACTTCGGTCCAACACACAGGTGAACGACATGGCCTCCCATACAAAGCTTCAAACGGGGCCATACCGATGGTAGAGTGGTAGCTATTATTGTAGGAAAACTCTACCAGAGGCAAGTATCACACCCATGATCCCCCTGAGTCCAGATTACATGCCCACAATATATCCTCCAAGGTCTGAATGGTGCGCTCTGTTTGTCCATCTGTATGGGGATGGAAAACAGTGCTAAGGCGTAACTGTGTTCCAAAAGCATGCTTCAATCCTTTCCAGACCCGCGAGGTAAACCGTGCATCCCAATCCAAGACTATAGGCCTCGTAACTCCATACAACCGCACCACCTCATCCACGTACTTTCATGCCAAAGCATCCACAGTACTCGACTCCCTAATCGCTAGAAAGTGGGCTGATTTCGTTAACCGGTCCACTACTACCCAGATGGCGTTGTATGCCCCTTGGACCTTGGGAAGTCCTGTGAATAAATCCATCGAGGTGTCATCCCACTTCCACTCGGGGACATCTAGAGACTGCAGTAGGCCACCTGGAACTCGGTGTTCAGCCTTCACTTGCTGACACACTAAGCACTTGGCCATAAACTCTGCCACTTCTTGCCTCACTCCAGGCCACCAAAACCGTCTCTTCAGTCCCTGGTACATCTTGGAAACTCCTGGGTGTACCTCCAGGGGTGAGTTATGGAACTCACTGAGAACCATGCCGCGCATTACTTCTGGAACAAACAACCTTCCCTAGAAAAGCATCCGGTTCTGTCCATCGTTGGTCCATCCTTCCGGAGCATTGCCCTGGTCAACTCGGTCACGCATCTCTTCGCACTCTGGGTCTCCCCACTAAGACTCCTCCACCTGCTGCAATAGAGACGAATGCACTGCCATTTGATATAGGCAACCTCTAACACCATCCATCATCACACCCAGGTGTAAGACAGCCAACTCCTCCATCACCCTCCAGGCGTGCGCTGACTCTCAGACCGCACCCTTTTGCGTCCTCCTGCTCAAGGAATCGACCACTACATTTCCCTTTCCCTCAGTATAAGAGATCTCGAAGTCGTAATCCTGTAGGAACTCCACCCATCTCCACTGTCGCAAGTTTAGGTACTGCTGGTAGAAGTTATACCTCAAGATTTTGTGATATGTGAAGACCACAAAGTATTCTTTGATGAGGTAGTGCCGCTATTAATTTAGCGCAAAAACGACCGCTGCAAGCTCCAGGTCGTGGGTGGCATAATTACTCTCATGAGGGCGTAGCTTTCTGGACCCATAAGATATCACCCCTTGTTGCTGCATCAACACACATCCCAGGCCCTATCCTGAAGCATCATAGAACACCTCGTATGCCACCCCTTCTTCTGGCAATCTCATCACTGGGGCACTGACCAACTTGCCGGTGAAAACAACATGCCGGCTGCCCAAGTATGAGAACACGACCCTTATTTGTAAGCAGTCAATAAAGAAACACATAGAGAATATCCAGTCGATGCCTAGGATGACATCGTATGGCTGTATCTATAGCAGAAGAAGATCCCTAACTGACCGATGTGGCCCTATCATCAGTCTGCATCTCTGACAAACAAACAACAAGTCAGTCTGACCCCCGACTGGTGTGCTCAACACCAGGGGCACTGGGAGTCTCTCGGCATCTAGACCCAAGGAATGGGCTAGACTGTGTGAAACAAATGTGTGTGAAGCTCCGGTATCAAACAAGGCATAAGCAAGGGTACTAAACAAACTGATCGTACCTCGAACAACCTCCGGCCCTGCTGGAATTGCTACCTATGTGGCGTGTAATTGTCCACACCCAGCTCCTCTTCCCCTCAACTGTTGGACACCTCCCTGACCACTCCCCAGTCGAGGTCCCTGAGGAGCGCCCTGAGGTCGGTCTCCTCCTCCTACGTCTTCCCTCGGAGGAGCGGGAGCTCGCTATCCCTACTGTTGCTGCTGGAAAGGACTGACTGGAAGCTACTGCTGGGGAGGGTGGTGGGGATGCCCCCCACCACCGTACTGTACCTAGTCGGGGAACTGACTCCGGAGATGTCCAGGGATCCCATAGACGAAGCACCGCTGTCCCGGTCCTGAAGGAAAAGGGAGAGGACCAGGGGATCGAAACTAAAACTATTGCGGCCTGCTCCCTACCGGTCGGAACCTGGAGGGTCCTGACGCTGGAGGCCTGGTGCTGATGGCCTTCCCCTTTAATGGTCCCAACTAGATCCCCTCTCATGACACTCCTCCTAGAGCGTGCATCCTCTCCACCACTTTGGCCTTCTTCTAGACCTCCAAGTACGTCGGAAGGGTAAAGGGGGTAACAACATACTGGAGGGAGGGTCAGAGTGCCTCCTCCAAACGTCTTTCCCGAGACTCCTCATCGGGAAAGAGGTCTAGAGAAAAACATAGGAGGTCCTTGAACTTGATCCCGAGCTCCCTCATGGACATACTACCCTGTTGGAGGGAGAGTAGATCCTGCCTCTTTTCCGCCTTCATCGTCGAAGAGAGGAATTCCGCCCAGAACTCCCTCTCAAAATCCACCCATGCCACCTCAGCCTCTCTCCTCTCCCCCAGGTAAAGCGTCCACCACTAATGCACCGCTCCCTGCATCTGGCTGACGGCCAGAGGAACCCAATACTCGTCCGGGGCCCGAATCAGGCTGAAAGCTATCACTAGATCCTCTAGCCAGCCTTCCGTCTTCATGTCAGAGGTGATGCCCTAATACTTCTCAAGGGTCTGTCGCTGGAAGGCCCAAAGAGTCTTCTACCACTGGTCGTCCTCCTCCTCTCGATCAGCTCTCTGCCGATCAGCCAAAGTAGTCTCCGGGGCCTCGATCGCCTGTACCACATGTGGTCACCTTCCAGGTGCCATAACAGCAAGGTAAACAAGGAATGCCTAAGCCTAAGTAGTGCAGAATATCATTCTTAAAACTTCTTAAAATTTTAATTTATTCTTAATTCCCAAGACGACCTAGAAACATGAGAACACAAGTCATTATGATGCATGTACCTTTCCTAGGGTCTCTACCCTTCAATCAGAGTGGCCTCACTTGGTCATTTGGTAGGTCTAGAGTCCTTGCATCGGATCATGGGGGCCCCTAAAATCCCGTGTCCTAGCCGGTCTTCCCTGGCCTAATTCATGCACCAAGGTCAGCCCACACTGTTGCCTTACCATCCCATGTAATCCTCACTATTCCTAACTCCAAACTCCATCCTATCTCTCAACCTCTACCTTTGATACCATTCTATCACGACCCGCCTTCACCAAAAGGAGGGAAGGGTCAGCAGATTGCCAGACCCTTCCTTCTTTAAGTTGAAGGAGAGATAATGAACCCCGAGACCCGCCTTCAATAGGTCCCATAGTGGCAACTAGCACCATGGGTATAGAAATCACACACAAATGGAAGGACTTACCCCTTTTTGTTTTATAGGATCGGGAGATAAGAAGATGAAACCCAACAACACCAAGGTAAAAGAAAAGTAAAGACAAAAGTAAACCATTCCCATATGCATTTTCCAAAATTAAAAGCCACAAAGTACAGAAGGTGACTACAAAGGTAAGTACCAAAGGAAGAAAAACAACAACTGCAACTGCCCCAAAGGTCCGGGCTAGTATGGTCCTACGCGATCCACAAAGTCCTCCTGGAAACCTAAAAGAAGTTTTATATACGTAGGGTGAGCATACAAGTACACTCAGTAGGGAAAACCAAAGACTCTCGTGCACAAGTGGGGGAACGTACTAAAGTCCAGTGAGAAAAGGAGTAATCCAAACACCTATCAAGGTAAAATATCCACCCAAGCCTCACCAAGGCACACTCACCAAATAACACAAATCAAGTAATATATATAATAAGAGCACATCGATGTTTGGGTACCCCGTGCCACTTTCCCACTGGTTATTAAGACATCCTACGCATCAAACCAATCCCTCTATTCTCACCGCAGTCCCACTGCCACACCCGCCCGCACACACCTGGGCCATAACCGCACGCAGTCCCACTGCCGAATCCCGCCCGCAAACACCTGGGCCCCAACTGTCACACGTAACCATGCCAGCAAACACCTAGGCCAGAACAACCACCACCACGCTCGAAGACACCTAGGCTAAAAGATCCACTGCCACGCTCGAAGACACCTGATACTCATCCCGAAGACACTTGGGAAACCAACTTCTGCACACACCTGGCCAATCACCACACTACCCCTCTTGAAGGTTCTTGGGATAATAATGGACCTCAGGCCATCACAGCCTGCCTGAAGATACTTTGGCTATCCGGGAAAGGGAGCAGAAAAAGAGCTAATAACCAGCCACTAAGAATAGTGTTGAGAAAAACACCCTCCCCCATGAAATGGGGGTGTTCGGCACTAAGTGCTCAACATGGGTGGGGAGCGAATAAGAAACACAAAACTACAAGTATATACATAGGTATCAAGCACTCACCCAAAGTTAGGTTTTTCTTCAGACAGCCTATAGATTACACCATCACTCAAGTCCGAGTCACGACTCTTGCCAACAAAACTCGTTTGTCCCATTCTTGTTTTCATGTTCTGTAATAATGTTTATATAAGTTCAAGCACTACTGGTCAACTAAACCATAAGCATAACCAAAGAAAAGAAACCATCCAAATGTAAATTAAGTATCTACACATGGTTCTCTTGTAAAGTCGCAACAACAAAGGAAATAAGTGAGATCCCTCGAAGTACTGGAACCAAAGACAACCCTGAGACACTGCCCCATGTCCCCTCCCCCAAAAAGGTTTTTCATCAACAGAGGATTCCACCCCAATTCGTGATATAAACAAGGTAACCACCCAGTCTTAAAACTCACAACCACCGATTCCATAAAAACAGGAGATCCCATCCCCAATTTCATAACCAACAAGAGTATAAAAATAGGGGATCCCATCCCCTCCCACATTTCCACTAATTGGCTCATGAAAGAAAACAACCAAACCACTACCCCCAACACTAAGAAGGGCCATGCTGGTATGTTTATATTTTAAAGATTTTACACGCTCCATGATTTCAATTTCCATGTGCTTTAACCAGGGGTTATCACAGAAGGATTGATCCTGGTGCTTTCAATTTATTTAGCCGGGTGTACGTGATTAATTTATTTTTACATTAGGAGCTCACAGCCACAAACGAATCACTTAAAAACATCCCCAAGGGTTCATTAGTTCACAGAGAAAGACCACCAACGACCCTGATTTTTAGTAGGCATAAGCCCACACAATTCAAAAAGAAGATCATAATATAGAGCAGCATTAATGATCACAACCCCCCTTCTTTCTTTATAGAATCCGTTCATTATCTTTATTTAGGTCTGGTTAATCCAATTCTATCGAATCGAAAGCATTCCCACCCCACATGATACAAAAAAGCGAGAGGTGAAGAAATTCCCTACCTGTTGATTGATGATCGACGCTTAGGGCGGGCGTGGGACTTTATGCATAACGATGCGTCTCGCCTGATACACAAAAATCAGATCGTCTGGACAGATGTACTCGCCGAGGGTGATCAAGAAAAGAAGAAACCAGGGTGAACCCTTTAGTTTATAAGGGACGTGAACGGTTGAGATAAGAATGCCAAATCGCATAAGGAACGAGGGTCGTGGGTTGACCACGCGACCCCACACATCATTAAAGGGGTCGGGTAGTTTAAACCAACGCACACACCAGGTTTATTAATTAATAATTAATTGAAACATTTACTAGTGTTATCGGGCTTTAAAACATGCTTAAAGGAGTCAAAATAGGGTTTAAAACCCTAATCGCGCAAGAAGGAGTGCTACTGGCCCGTGTGGTAGGCCAGAGCCACCGGTAGCTGAGAGCTACCGGCGGTTGACAGCTACCAGTAGTTGAGCTACCGGTAGGCTGCAGCGACCGGTAGGCTGAGCTACCGGTAGCCTGCAGTGACCGGTAGGCCAAGCTACCGGTGGGCTGCAGCTACCGGTAGGCCGAGCTACCGGTGGGCTGCAGCTACCGGTAGGCCGAGCTACCAGTGGGATGTAGCTACTGGTAGGCCGAGCTACCAGTAGGCTGCAGCTACCGATTGACCGAGCTACTGGTAGACATAGCCACCGGTAGCTGCAGCTACCGGTAGACCGAGCTACCGGTAGACAGAGCCACTGGTAGCTGCAGCTACCGGTAGACAGATCTACCGGTAGCCTATAGCTACTGGTAGACCAAGCTACCGGTAGGCCTGCTACCGGTAGGCTAAGGCTACCGGTAGGCCTACCGTTACTCCAAACTTCACCATGATTCCCAGACCAGAAAACCCAACATGAGATTTTCACAAATTAATGGACCCCAAAAACCCAGTCCATTACATAATGTCTTTCATGCACACAATTTAAATCTAATAGGTAGTTTGATATTTTTTGTGCATACTAAGGAAGGTATACAATGGATTCTCCATGATTGTATGTGAAGGATCTTGTGAGAAGTCCACATATATTACATGATGAAGGAGGTTTAGTGAATGTAGTATATGCACATGGTTTACATATAAGAAGAGTGGACAATGTGATCACATACACTCCACTTAAATGAAAATTTTAGTCTATATATGGTACTTTCATTATATAACTCTTACATGCACATGAATAACACTTAAAAAAATACATTGTATATTGTGCATGAATGAGAAGTGAGAAAAAGGAAGCATGTGTGATTGGGTTTTCATATTAGAATTAAGGAGATTATAGATGTGTAATATTTCACAAAGAAAAATGATCATGCATTTTACTTTATACATACAAGAAGTTTGAAGAAGCGTACATGAAAAACATTTTATATGAATATAGTGTAGTTATATGAGATTGAATCTAGGACAGTTGTAGTATCTGTGATTCATATGAATTTTGTATCCAAGTTTTCAGTGTTTAGTTAGGTTAGGTCTTCATAAAAAGAAAGAATATTTTCTTGAGTAATATTGTATTGAGAGAATCTACCATTTACAGGTGATTCTAATTATTTGAGAAAGACTAACATCTATGAAAAGGTTCTTGAATTGTACACAAGCTAGTTTTATCCCATAAGCTTGTGGAGGAAGATCAAGTTATCATCCTATCTTTGGATCAGATATTCTAAAAATTAGAAGGATCTTGTCACTGGGGGGTTTAACCAGTTGTTGAAGAGGCTTTAAGAACTGAGGGGTCAAACCAATCGAATGATTGGGGTGTCTAACCAACTGAGGTAGAAGAGTTGGATTATTGGGGGGTCTAACCAGAATCAACCAAATGATCGATTTTATGGATGTATAGATACTTTCTTCCTGAAAAATTTTAACTAATAAAAAAATTATAGTGGATAATCCATGTTGTGGGGGCCTAACCAACATGGAAAGGATGTAGGTCTTAGAACCAAAAATTGTAAAAAATACTATGTGTTGTGTTTCATTTACTTTATTCATTGCATGCATGATCCACTCATCTTAATAGGCGAGAGAGGTTTGAATTAAAAGGTGAAAAATAATTTAGTAAAATAGGTCACACCTAATTCAACCTCCCTCTTAGTGTGACTGCATGATCCTTTAGAAACTTCACCTAGGTATCCTATGTAGTTTTAAAAGCCATGGAATTCTAGAAGCATGTTAAGGGAGTTTTCAATAATTTTGTTGTATCCCATGTTCAAGATGTTATTCTATTTACCTAATTTCAAAAGAAACTAAAATTATTTATATTTCGGTTTTTATTAAGTGTAATATTATGTAATAAATCATGAATTGATGTAAAATAAAGAGAAAGGTTGTTACAGTTGGCATCATAGGAAAAATTTAGTTATTTTTTGGGATTAGTATTATAAAACTGTAGTGAAAGCCTCAGGGACAAGACTAAGTGTAAGAAAACATCCCTAAATTTTTGTAAGTATAGATTAAGTGGCTTATCTCAAAAATAAATCCATATATGGATACTATAACTGGGCGTGGTTCTAGAAAATATATATCTAGGGGTAACAACTCCGACAAGGTGTGTTGGGCCTGACTCAACATAACCTGGTAAACAAAAATAAGCCTTACTATGCACCTGATTTTACACTCCCAAGAGATATTCTTTGGTATATTCATAATATCATTATGAACCATTATTAAGGAAAAAAAAAATTTCCATAAGAATATATGTTAGAAAATAGATCATGGATGACATAGATTGAAGCCTATAAATTCATAAGTTAAGGAAATAAATGTATGTTATAAGTTATTCTTATAATGTCATTAAATTTAATCTTATGTGTTTAATATTTTAAAAATATTAATCCTTAATTTTACTTTTATTCTAGCCAATGGATGAAAATAGGATGAATCAGGTAAACAATCAATGAAATGAGCAATGTGATGACTATCCTAATGAGACGCTAAACCCGATAAGAGAAAAAATCAAAAAATTTGTGATGATACTCTCTTAGATGACTCAGGTTATAAATAGAAACCCAGATTATGAGGAGTTCCTAGATCCACCTAAGAAATAACCAGCTTCAATTGAGAGTTTTATATGATAAAGGCCTTCGACTTTAAATGGATCAGCCAATACCTTAATCACAGAACAATGGATCAAATCTATTGAGAAGATATTTTCCATCCTTCAATGTTTTGAACAGGATAAGGTTATACTGGTTTTTTATCATATTGAGGGAGAAGCTTATCAGTGGAATACATTGGTGAAGAATATAAAGCCTAAAGAAGAGATTAATCCAATGGAATAGAAGTAATTCCAAAAATTGTATTTGATAAATATTTTCCTCACACTCTCTATCTTAAAATGGAAAGGGATTTCCTTTTCCTCGAGAAAAAAGATGACAAATATATTGGGATATACAAGGAAAATATCACTGGACTTAGATGATACACCTATGGATTTATCATTACCCCCAAATGAAAGGTTGAACACTTCTTTGGTGGGATAAAGCATAGTCTATGAAAAGACCTAGAGATACAAGACTTTGATAGTTATGAGGAAATTGTTCGATGTGCCCTGAAAGTTGAAATGGAGATCAGAAAATCTCAAGGGTATCATAGGGATAAGAAGTGGAAAGTAGAGTTTAATTCTATTAGTTTTATGGATAAATCTAACAATGATAAGAAATTTTAACATCCCACTTGTAAAAGGTGTGGAAATAAGAACCCCAGAAATTTCTTAAGGGGGATGAGGAAATGATTTATATGTGAGAAGGAAGGGCACCTAGAAAGAAATTACTGACAGGATAAACCCACTAATGTGATAGAGGAAAGGAATTATTTAGTCAACACTCAATGCATTGTTAATTGCTTCAACAATAAGGAACTATGAAACCTTTCAAATCAATGAACTAAGCCAAGGGTTGTTGAAGACAACCAACAACCTCTAAGGTAGCAAGGGTGAGATTTTTACATCATAACCATTGAGGTGGATCCAAAAACTACAGTGGTGATAGGTACACTAGTTATTCAATAAAGGATAGTGAGAATAATTTTGATTATGGTTCTATGCATTTTTTATACCATGAAAGTTTTTTAGAACTATTTAAACACCACCAAAAAGTATGGAAGTGGGGTTTTTGGTGAAAACATAAAATGGGAAAATTATTGCATCCCGATTATATAAGTACTCCCCTATCATAATTTGTGGGATGAAATTCTAATAAAACCTTTTCATAGGACCTTTGGTATAATTTGATGCAATTATGGGTATGGATTGACTTTCCCTATATAGATCTAACATAGATTTTCATGAGAAGGAAATCACCATATTTATTGCGAATCTACCCCCCAATTCTGTACAAATTCAAGGAGAAATGTGAATCTTATTTAGAAAAAACATCTCAAGAATGGATATTATTTCCCAATTAGTAAGCGTATATAGTTCAAATGACCGATTCTATGGAAAGAATAATTTTGAAGACATTCCCATAGTGAGATAATATACTGATGTGTTTCTCAAGGAATTTACTGGTCTTCCCCCTAGCTGAGAAGTTGAATTTTCAATCGAACTTATACATGGGGAATTACCATTATCCAATAATATATATAGAATAGTTTTTGTGGAACTTAAGGATCTCAAGAAACAACTATAAGAGAATCTGTATAAAGGGTTCATATTCCCAAGTGCTTCCCCATGGGGTGCACCAATCCTCTTCATCAAGAAAAAGGATGGGTCAATGCTCATTTTTATTGATTATCATGAGCTCAACAAGATCATGATAAAGAACATGTATCCTCTACCATATATTGATGACTTTTTTTATTAGATATATGGAGCACAATAATTCTCCAAGGTGGATCTACAGTTGAGATATTACCAAGTTTGGGAGAAGAAGGAGGATATCCCCAAGAATGATTTTCGTATAAGGTATGAGCACTATTAATTCATAACAATTCCATTCAGACTCACTTGTGCTCCAAAAATCTTCATATACTTGATGAATAGAGTATTTAGAGATTACCTCAAAAATTTGTGGTAGTATTTATAGATTATATTCTAATATTCTCCAAAACTAAGGAGGATCATTAAGATCATCTAAAAACTATGATAAAAAACTTACGAAAGGAGAAGATTTATTCTATGTATAGAAAATGTGATTTTTAGTTAAAGGAAGTATCATTCTTTGGGAATATCATCACAAGAAATGAGATATCTATGGACCCTTCAAAGATAGAAGCAATTAAAGGATGATAAAGGCCAAAATCTATGACAGATATATATAGTTTCCTTAGATTAGATGGGTACTATCATCAATTTGTGAGAAATTTATAACAATTGTCAAAAACTCTTACCAAGATAACTCATAAGGGATTCAAGTTTTCTTGAAATTATGAATGTGAATAGTTTTTTGAGGAATTTAAAAGGAGGCATATCACCACACCTATTCTCTCACTACCCATAAGTGGATAGGTTTTTATGGTATTCAGTGATGCTTCTAAGAAGGTATTGGGATGTGTGTTAATGTAGAATAACAAAGTCATAGCCTATGCTTCAAGGCAGTTGAATGTTCAAAAAAAAAACTACCCAACACATGATCTGGAGTTGTCTATAGTGATATTCACTTTGAAAATATGGAGAAATTATATATTTGGTAAGATGTGTGAAATATATAAGGATAAAAAAAATCTTAAGTATATATTTACACATAAAGAGATGAATATTCTCTAATGAATATGGTTAGATCTGATCAAGGACTATGACTACACAATTCACTACCATCCAAAGAAAGCGAATAAAGTGGAATACTATCTAAGTAGAAATGATCCTATAAATTTATACTTAATGAGAATTGATAAGGATAAAATATTGTTAGACTTGAAGAGAAAATACATGGGAATCATAAAGGAAAGAAAATCATCAATCCTTTCAGAAAAATATGGATCAACTGTATCTTTTGTAAAATACAAAGTATTCTCAAAGAGATGATGTGGGAATTCAGAATAAATTGGAAACTATAAAGAAAATGGAAATCCTTGGAATTAAATGTTAATGAAGAAGGAGTTGTGAGATTTGGTTCAAGAATATGTGTACCATCAAATACTGAGTTAAATAAGTAGTTTTTGGATGATGCACATAGCTCAACCTTCTCCATCCACCCAGGAAGCACAAAGATGTATCAAGATCTTCAAGAACACTATTGGTGGGATAATATGAAGAAGGAGATCACATAATATACATCAAGATGTATTGTATTCCATAAAGGTAAAGTGTAAAGGAAAAAATTAAATGGGATGATGCAACCATTACCCAAACCTACATGGAAATGGGAAAACATCACCATGGAATTTTTCACCGGTCTTCTGAATACATCAAGAGGGAATAATGCTATATAGGTTGTGGTGGATTGTCTTAAAAGACTGCACAATTAATTTTGGTTGGATATGATTTATCACGAGATCAAATTGCACAGATATACATTAAAGAAGTGGTGAGGATTCATGGAAAACCACTATCAATTGTATCAGATCAAGATCCAATATTTACCACCAAGTTCTGAAAAATTCTCCAATTAGATCTAATCAATGATTTGAACTTCAGTATGACCTATCATCATTAAATTAATAACCAGTACGAGCAAACTATCCATACACTAGAAGACATGTTGAGATCATGTTCTATGGACTTCAATAGAGGATGGGACTAACATATACCTCTGGTTGAGTTCTCATACAATAAAAATTTCCACTCAAGAATTTAAATTCCCCTCTATGAATCATTTTATGGGAATAGTTGCAAAAAAATTTCATTTTGGGATGAAGTTTGGGAGCATAAATAGATAAGTCATAAAATGGTCAAGGAAATGGTGGAAAATGTTAAGACCATTCAACAAGACATCAAGGCTACTTAGAGTTGACAGAAGAGCTATGATGATAATCATCAATGAGACCTAGAGTTTGATGTAAGATACATGGTATTACTCTATATATCTATATGGAAGAAAGTGATTATATTTGGGAATAAGGGAAATATTATTCCAAGATACATCATCCCCTTTGAGATCCTTGATTGCATCAGAGTAGTGGCCTACCAAATTTCACCCCACCTAACCTATCTCAAGTACATGATTTATTTCGTGTATCCATCTTGAGAAAGTACATACCAAACCCCAAACATGTAATCAATCTAGAGGTGGTACCATTGGATAATTAAATCTCATATGAGGAGCATCCTGTGATTATATTAGATTATAGAGACAAATTTATATGAAATAAGATAATGCACCTAGTCAAAGTGCTGTGAAAAAACCACACGTTTGAAGAAGCGACATGGGAATTGGAGGAAGTGATGAAACAAAGTTACCCTCATCTATTTTAGTGTGAAAAATGAAAATTTCGAGGGTAAAATTTCTTATTGGGGGAATATTGTAATGAACCAAACTATTATAAATAAAATTTCCCTTATGAGTTAACTAAATGTCTTATTATGTAATATGGTTATAGAAAACACATGCACTTATTTTGTTTTATTATATCCTATTAGATTTAAATGACTATTAAGAATCATTATCATCTATAATATAGTGGTCAAAAAGTGATCACATGATTATTATAAATATAATATTTTAATAAATACAATTGACACAGACAAAGGAAGTGATGGCCTCAACCAGTAGGATTATACCCTATGAAGCCCATTTATTAGAGTTTATAAGGGAGTTAGAATCTATTAGATTTTAACTTGACCAATCCCAAACTAATATATAATAACTTGAGCATGAGTGAAATCATTTATGGGAGAAGTTCAAACTCATTGAGATCACAACCCAAACCATGTATGCCAAACCACCCCATGAAAGTATCACTATTGTGAACCTTACACTTAGGAAGTTTAATGCTGTATTAAAGGGATATATGTAAACATCCTAGTGATATGAGTATTTAAATTAATTTTTATAGAATAATTAATATATTTTCATCATATTATTGTTAATTTATAAATGATTTTTATTTTTTACACAATAAAACAAAAATAGTATTTTTGGGTAATTTTCAAATGAAAATAAGGATTTTATTTTGATGAATTAAGGGATTTTTGAAATAAATAATATTTTAATAAAATATTATTATTAAATATATTTTATTAAATATAAATTATTATTTAATTTTTATGAAGTCAAATGTAATTTTTATAAGGTTTCAAAAACTGTAATTTTAAAAAAAAATCATCATTTCTCAATAAATGTCAATTATTATTTTAATAGTGAAAATTAAAATATTTATAAAATTATTTATATAAAATGAATACTATTTTTGGAATTATAACATCAAAATTATCTAATGGTGAATTTTTCATTATTTTTTGAGACAGTCGAATTTTCGGGTAAAAATTAAATACCGTATAGATATACTTTGTGTATTTTGACATCATAATGAACCAAAACTGATGAAATAAATACTATAAAAAGAATTAAAGACCAAATATATGTTTTACCTATAAAATAATGTGATTTTATGTTTATTTTTTTAATTTTATAAAGCCTTTGTGAATCCTCCAAAACCATTAATATAGTTTAAGGTTTCAAAATCATTTCTTTAAGAGTATGACTCACTTCCTCATAAAAAATGGTATTATTTTATTATTATCATCCTTTAAACTTATAAAATAATGAATAAAATCCCATTTATAAGAAACCATGGGAAAAAACCATGATAAGTTTTTTTTTGGTTATTTTATTATATATAGTCCAAAACCTATGTTTGAGAAATAATAATTAAATCGCCACTCTTTTACTATATAAAACCACCAAATTTTCAATTTATCCTCACTAGAAATACTTTTATCATGTCTTTACCCCAACCTATCCTCTATAGAGTCCCTCCATGGTTCCCCCAAGCTATTAAGAATCTCTTTCCAAACATTTGGAGTCACACACTCAAGTAAGGGATCCTCACATTCTCTTCTTTATTCAAGTTTCTTTATTATCTAATGCCTACTATTTCTAATTACTATTTTTGGTACATGTATTTACACATACCTATTACTAACCATTTTATTTACAAATTATGAGGGACCAATATCTCTCTCATCAAACCATTTTATGAATTTTTATGTGACGTTGTTATGTTGCTGAAATTTCACCACAATTTTTCAATGAAAAAAAATTGTGTAGTGAGTACCATACACATTTCCTATCAAGAGTTTTCAACTTTATAAAATTATAATTATTTGACTTGGTAATTACATGTATTTATTCTACACTCATTGATCATGGAATGAAATATTATTATGAATGAATCCATGTTTTATTATTTATGTGGCACACTTAAGCATGAGAATGAAATGAAAGTGGCGGGTGCACCCAAAAATATAAAGAACTCCAATGAATTGGGTAATGTTTAGTCTCATGATATGTCATGTTGGGATAGGAAAAACATGATTAATTTATGTTAATTTTTATATCATTATGTCTTGGTAGTTATCCTTGACCTATGTTTATGATGTTGTGTTTTAAGTTGTTTCCACATTTCCCATGTTATGATTATCATGTTATATCATGAGTCATTATTCTTGTTTATGATTATCACACCTTTTATTCCACATTTATATTCCTATTATATGACATTTATAACCTTTTTCCATGTTTATAACCATAATGGGATTTATATCTCACCTCTTTCTTATGTATGTCCTTAGGTTATCCCGTGCAGTTTTAAAAGCCATGGAATTTTAGAAGCATGTTAAGGGAGTTTTCAATAATATTATTGTATCTCATGTTCAAGATGTTATTTTGTGTACCTAATTCCCAAATAAACTAGACTTATTGATATTTTTGGTTTTATTAAGTGTAATATTATGTAATAAATCATGTATTAATGTGAAATAAAGAGAAAGGTTGTTATAAATCCAATTCACCCAATGATGTTCGATTTTGACACCGAATGTGGGAGATAGATCCATGCCTAGGAGGAAGCCAAATGGGATATCTAGTGGAGGGGATAGGATACACACATGTATAAATAAATAATGAGGGATATGTTTAAATAAAACAGGGGGAAAAGAGTAATTTTAGACCCTTTAATGTGGTACACAGATTGGCCGCAAGGTTGGCCAAATCGTGCACCGACTGTTCTCATGTTGCTGCCTAAAGAGGGGGTCACACATTTCACATGCACAGTTTGGGAAATCATGAAAAAAATATGCACTTTAACACTATCAATAACTTAAAATAACTATAACTTTCATTCAAATCCTCTTGCACGGTTGGACCAAATGGTGTGGGACATCTAGCTTCACTAGATGAGACACATGATTTCCTATGGTGGGCTGTATGGTTTCAGACAAACCGTGTGCCCTGAAAAGTTATTCCTTGTTTTTATTTTTCAGAGTTAGATTATTCTGAAACTCAAGAAAACACCAAATGTACCCCTTAAGCATTTAAAAATGTCTAAAAACCATAATTTTAAGTGTTCCAAAACTTAAATTTATATTATGAGACTTAGTTTATAGAACAGACCATCCATGAACTGATAAAATTCAAATTCCCTCAAAATTTCATTCAGTTCAAAAACATGGGATGCTATAAAAGGTATTAATAACCAATAATGTTAAGATGATATTTTATGTCGAGTTAATTATGGTTAATTGATATAAAAGATTTATTACATTTTGGTAACATATATTTTTTCATATAGATAACCGTGTGATTGAAAAAAAGTGATTTGGTGAAGTTCATTATTTTAGGAAAAATATATGATTAGCACAGGAGCCTCAGCCTAGTTGGTGAGGACTCGATAAGTGCATCCAAGATACCCAAGTTCAAAACTGGGAAAATAAATAATTTTCGGGTTCTTGTAGGAGTACTATAGAAGCACTCTAGTAGGTACTATAACAGACACTATTCGATGCTATAGTAGCCAGAACTATTCATCTGTTTGGGCTTTCGAGCCACTAGTTTGGGCCTTAGGTACTTTAAGGCCTTAGGTCCACCCAAGGCCTTCAGGATAGTAAGGATTTAGAGCCACCTCAAGGACTTTGGGCCACATTAAGGCCTTCGGTCCCCTGAAATTGTGCTTAAATGACCAGACATACTCTATAAGGTGAAGACTTCAGATGAGGATTCAGAGCAGGCACATTCACCTGAGTAGAAGCTAAGTAATTTTTTTAGAAAGATAGGGTATGACATTACCATTGGGACCATCTTGTGATTGCATGGGAAGACTAGCTGAACAAGCTATGCAAAAGTGGATATCTGATATCACGATGAAGAAGCTGGGGAGGAGTAGTTCCAAGTATATTATTTATATTTCCTAAGACCTACAGATCATGTAATCTATAAGCCTAAGGGCGTTGTAAGGGTTCCCCCTCATCCCTTTAAAGGGGGGGGGGGGGTATCAAAAATCAATAAAAGAGAAGGCCTTTAGGCCATTTGGAAAAAATATATGATTAATCTAAATGAAAATAATTTTTGCTAAGATGAGATTTTTTTGAGGAATAAATTTTGAATTATCTTTTAGAAGTATATATGATTTTATTTTGGATTTATAGTGATTCAGTTTATTTATGGAAAATATTAGTATATTTTTGAGATTATGTGATTGATACATATACATTTTTTGGTATATTACTACGAGTGATTAATTTTGTTTGAATATAAATATTAAATTGATCTCTAAATAATATGTGATCAATTATTTTTGAATTTTGGGTTTTGAACTTGGTTGAGAATATTTTGAAGAGTTTTAATGTTAGTTATTTGGGGAATGTTTAATGCTTAACTTTGGGTGTTATTATTGAGACTTTTAAGATCAATGTAGTATTTATTCATATTGAATGTTATCTTGACTTTTGCTAACCATTTTGGTTTTGGATAATGTCTAATTATATGAGGAATAAATTATTATCCTTTTATAGATTGTGTGATTCATTAGAATATTTATTTAGCAATCCAGGAAAGGAAAATCCATATTGAATATTCATTTATTGGAATAATAGATGCAATAGAAGTAGAAAATGTTTGAAGCACAACCAAAATATGAAATTTTGTTTATGAAATAGAAAAAATCAAGTAAGTACATTTTCATGTGTTATTTGTGTGGATGGTAAAATAATCTCTCAACTCAAGGAAAATGATTTTTAAATAAAAATTTTATCCTTTTATGATCATTTCTGATGAATTTATGATATATTATCTTCTAAAAAAGTATAACATTATCTCTTAAATGACACTTTCTTCCAAGTACATGTTTTTAATATCCGCTAATGTTCTCCTTATTTGGGATATTGATTATGTTTTATTCTAGGTGATCTTCTTATATACCTTACTCTATTTAAAAAATGATGTTTTATTATCCCTTTTTATGATGTGAGTTTTGAATAAAGATATTTTTTTAAAATAATTATTTAAAAAAGTTTTTCATTTCCTGATCATATGTTTTATCTTCCACTCATTTGAATTGATTTTAAAAAATGTTTTAAACTATTTTTATTGGAAAAAATATAAAATTGTGAAGGAAATTTTTTTAATGGGGTTGAATGTAATACCTCAATATTTTAAAAGAATATCATGTTCAATAGTGTACATGACACACGACACTGAGATTTAACCATCATAAAATATTATTATTTAATATGACCACTGTAACATAGCCATTGAATTGGTAGGTATGAATAGAAGTGACAACATTATAAAATATATTTATAAATTTCCTACTCAATACAAATTTATTTATTAATTCTTTGGAAATAAACACTTAATTTTAGGTAAAGTCATTATATGCTTCAAAAATATGTTTTCTTCAAAAATGGTTTTTATGAATTTTTATGATTTTTTATTATAATTAATTTCGACCACTTTTATAAATTTAATTTGATAAACAAATATATAATTTCTGAAATCGTCATATCAAAAATATATTAGGATGAAATTTTGATATTTTTCTAAAAAGATTAATTTTTCTATGAATAGTAAAAAATACCGATTTTATAGAAAACTATATTTTCTATTTAAGTATTTATATGGTACCATTTTTTTGTGAATTGATTTTAAAATTTAATTCTTTAATTTTTATTAAATATAATCTAATTAATTTCATTGTAATTAACATTATACTTAATTTTGGTTGAAAAACATTTTTATGGAAACAAGTTTTTCATTACGTGTTGTGGGTTTATTTTAAAATAAATTTATTATATTTATAGGAATTGAATTTGATAAAATTGATTCTATATTTTTAATCATCATTTCAAAATTTGGCAAATAGTCTAACTTTAGTTTTGATCATAATGAATAGTAATCATGTTAAAATTTGTCACTACAATAAAGAGTAAATTGGGTTAACTAGGACTAAAAATAATGCGAAAAGGATTTAAATTCACCATAACACCTATTTTTAATATTTTTTATGATTTTAGTTTGACAACCCCTTAAAATATTAAAAATTATGGCATTTTTGTGCCATTTTTATTTTATAGAGACCTTTATATCATTTTAATTAAAGAATAATTCCAAAATGTCACTTTGTTTATTTTAAAATATCCAATATGTTTTCACAGATATAAAAAAAGTTATTAAAGGTTATAAATATTTATTTTTAATATTAATAAATTTATTTTATGTTGGTAATTTTTTTTATTTTTAGTGATGAAATAATTTCCTTTAATACTTATGCAACGTCGACAAAGTGCTTGTGCAAGTAATAAAAAAATAATGTAAATGATTTTAATAAATCCAGAAGTAATATTTTTGGGTGAGTAATGGTTTTTAAAATATTATTTAGATAAATATAACATATTAGTTATGTTTTCAAATTTTATATTCGAATTACATTACTATCTTTATATTTTTTAAAGTCAAATTATGCGAATAGTTCTGAAAATGACTTTAATGGTAATTTTTTAAATAATATTTTATTAAATGATTTAAAATTAATAAAAATATTATATTTAGACATTTTAATGAGATATAATCAATTATTGTCCATTTTTGGGCCACTTTATCTTATATATCATCTTTTTGGACCCCCAAAGAGTAAAAAACGTTGATATCGTGATTATCGTCAAAAGAGTTGACAAAGGGTTAAAACTAAGAGATAAATTTTGAAACATCACTTAAAAATTTCTAAATTATATTGAATGTTATAATTTTTACTCATAATCATCCTAGTTTCTAAATATAATAATTTATTTCTACATGAACATGGAAATTAATTTATATTAATTTAATTCTTAATGTAATTACAAGAGTTCCCCTCTCCTATTTTATACAAGGACACCACCTCTCCTATCTTCCTATCTATTCTTTAGACACTTATCTCGACAAAAACATATAAAAAACTCTTATTAACTTCCTAAATACATTCTAGAGGTTCTATTATTCCTAAAAGACCATCCCTAGTGTCTTTAAGGAGAGATCCAAAGGAGGTTCTTTAAAGAGAAGGTAATTGTCTTAACCAAGTGTTTTCATTTTACTTATTATTTAACCTCCTTAAATTATGTTCTAACCATTCCAATATAATAACACCAATGTATCTTATATAATGAGATGTTATTATGTTAATTTTATAACCATATTTATCTTTTTTTTCTATCAAGTGGGAAAAAATAATCATTTGTGTGTATGTACGGACTACTTCCTCGTAAACCAATGTTTTTTTAATTCTCATAATCTGCTTTCATGACTAGTTATTATTATAGATTTAATATATATATATATATATGATATTATTGTAATAATTATGACTTTTTAAATATAATATATCATCTATCTTCATACCATTCCAATCGTTAAAAATTGAATCATCGCACGTGTGTACGTACATACTATAGTCTCCATGTAGAGATGTGATTAATTTTTCAAAAACAAACTGTCATGAATAGTAATGAGAATTAATTTATTGAATTTATTTTATTTTTATAACATGGTAATAATTTTTTAAAGATAATATTTTATTTTATTTATTTATTTTCCATCCAACAAAAATTAAAAAAAATCACTCGTGTGTACATGAGACTACCACCTCATGAGATTTTTTTCATGACCACTTTTCATGGATTAACCTAAAACTATGTTTAATGAATGAAAATTATAATTATGTTATGATTATTATTATGGAGGTTATAGAGCAATTATACCTTTGACCATGGTAAACTTACCAAAGTTTTTTTAGAGATTATGAACCAAACATCCTCAAAATATCTGACATAAACTTAATCGATTTAGAAACTATATAAGACATGGTAATAGATAAAATAAAAGATATTATTATAAGGTAATAAACTTGAAAAGGACTCTTAAGAAAGTAAATAATTAATATAAGTTTTTTATATAGAATCTAAGGAATATATGTGTTAAGTTCGGAGTCAAGGTAAGAGATTATTTCATTAAGACCTTATTTTAAAAGTGTAAAATATTTTCTTCAATTTTTCCTTCATATCCATGTTCCTTAAAATATTCCAAGTATGATATAAATATTATTAAATGTATGTTTAGATTAATTTTAAACCATGTTTGAATTTATTTATGAATTTATTAAAATAATACTTTCAAATGTTTCCTAAAAAGATTATTTTTGACATTTTTACAGTGTGAAAAAAATATTTTTTTAATGTTTACAGAATGAGAGTAATGATTTTTCCTTATTTTTAAGTGAATATTGAATGTGAATTTGTATATGTGTTAAAAAAAATATTTTATGATATTTTATGATGGAAATGTAATATTATATGTGTTTTTTTGTATTTTATAGTCCTTAGACATTATTTATATTGATGAGTGAGCCTGATATAGTTATCTAATGCATTGGGTAATGACTATGTTCTATGGAGAATTATTTTGGAATTAACCAAGTATGTTATTACATTTTCAAGGGTTCTTGTAAGGTTTATTATAAGGGTTATATGAAGATTATTTACTAATGCACCTATATGAATTTTCTATTCTTTCAAATGAGTTATCAAGGAAATATTTTGATTTCATAATGTATGTTAATTATATTTTACTTAAAACAATGATTATTACCTTTAAGGATAAAATATATATATTTATATTTTCATCAATTCTCATGTTTTATAAGAAACATTTATTATTATGATTTTGAAATTATATTTTCTTATAAATTTTTTAATTAAAAACTTTGGGCAATAAATCTAATTTCATGTGTAAGTAAATGATTAATTGAGCACAAAGTTTATTATGTTATAGGAACACTCTCTTATATGATCTCATGGTTTTAAAATGGACTAGTGGGTTTTTTATATGTCACTTATTGAGATTTGATTTTATCATCCCATGCTTTCAAATGATTTTTCACAGGGATTAAGGTTTAGTAGAGACATAAATAAAGTTAGAGTTCTAGTTATGAGAGTTATCTTGAATGAAGCAAGTATATCTTTATAAAGAACTTATTTTGTTGAAAAAATGCATACTATGTGGAAATTACCACTATGATATATAAGATTTTTTCACAATTATATTAAAATCTAAACCCAAAAGGTCCTTAGGTATGAAATTTATCCAATATTTCTATTTGAAATTGTATATTTTTGATGACTAAAATTGGGCCACGTTTATCTGTATCCAATCTAGAATTGTAAATATTTATGTTTTTAGCACTGGATATAGGAGTACAGGTTTAGGGATGTCATAATTATCATCTATTTCTACAAATTGAATAGTATGTGAGCATAAATCATCCCCCAATGATGTGTTATACCCTTGAAATTTATTTCCAACCTTTTTTATCCAAGTTATGTACCTAAGTTTAGTGACATTTTGGTCCTATCCAAGACAATGGATTGAGGTCAGGATGTTACCAATGATATCAGTTTGGTATGATCTATTAGTTGGGATGGTATTCATGGAGATATGATGCATTGGGACTTGAATTTTGAGCATAAATATACATATCTAACCTATTTATATAGAATCTCAAGTTATTAGGGTAGTCTGAATACAAATACTATGTTTAACACTTCTAAGTGTGTATTCACCTCATCATCATGGGTTTAATTGATGATCATTGTGTATCATGCATTTTTTAAAGTATTATCACTAAGAATTAATAATTCATATGATATTTTATAGATTACCATTTGAAATTTTGATATTATAACTTTCTGATTGTAAAAATGTATATGGTGAAACCTACGACTAGAGTGTGGGTGGTGACTGAGTAGTGAATTTTACTATGACTTCAGGAAAATTACACCATTCAATAGATTATGGAATTATTATAAGAGATCTATTGAAAATGTGGTACTGTATGAACTATAGATAAATCAATAGCTCGTGAGAAGCATTGTGGAATCTTTTCAAGTTTTTGAAAAAGGAAATCGAACAGAGTAAGCACATCATATTGATCACTCATCATAATTTCAAAGGGTAGAATCCATTGATCTTTTAGGGTGACTTGAGATCCAAATAGGATGAAGCATGGATGGGATGGATCAACTGAATATTTCATTCCTTGGGGACTCCTTCTAAAATTAATGTGAATCTAGAAATTTATATTCTTGAGTATTTGACATGACAATGGTAAGATTTACCAGTCCAAGTTATGGTTTATCAATGCCTTACTTGGGTGGTATTTTAGGAAGTATTTAATAAATAATTCTACCCATACTTCTTATACATATCGAGGGAATCATATTTATTTTACCTGAAGCAATAATACATTTCAATTGTGGAATACAGAGCTTGATTTACACACCTAACCAACTTTACACTTGATGTGGCAGCTAGTGAATCTCTAATGATGTTCATGTTCAAGTCTGGTTTATGAATAAACATTCAATATAGAGTAGTGATGTTTTATCTTGATTATTATATAAACATTGTGAATAAGTAAATGGTAATATAGAAATACATTACTAATAATATTAGTATAGGGAACATCTTAGTCCATTCAGACATAGGTGGAAACCCCAATAGTGGAAATAAGCTTTAGAGGGGGATCTAATTCTAGGGTAACAAAGCTCTAGGTTACCAATCTACAAGGTAAATTTATTTTACTCCATATAGTAATAATCAAGAATGTTTTTTCCAATGTGTCTCTTTAGACAACTTCAAAATTAAATGTACGAAAATACCTTGAGAGTTTGACAACTATGGAATTATGAGTCACATCAAATTTGTTTTCAACAATACACTAAATTTGAGTAGTGGGAAATGGTCTAGTATATATCAAGAATCAAATGCTCAATGAGACTAATCTTGTCATAGTGGCTATAATCCTCAACATTGAGTTAGTCAATGTGATTCTAGAATCACCACAATTTTACAACAAGCTAAATCTCAAAATGGGGTAAGGAATACACTATGAGAGGATTACTGGTAGATTTTTGAAGATAAAAAGGAACCGGTTAATAAATAATCATGTACTTATATGTTGAAAGATGTGATTATTTAAAAATTTACTTTAATGCAAGTTTTTTTAACACTGGCATGTCACAATCATTTGTTTCTTCTTGATTGGTGAATCAGATGAGGTTGCACATGTAAATGATTATTCATGTACTAAGTATCAAGAAACCTCTTGGGGAATAAAAGTGTAGAGGACTTAGGTACGAACCATGTTCAATAAAAATAGAGAAAATCTACTTTTTATGGGAGTTAAATATCTTGGAAATAAATATTTTTGATCTAATATTATGGATGAATTGGTTGGTAGCATTCAAATCTAATATTGATTGCTATGATCAATGGGTCACATTCACATATCCTAATGGAATCATCCAATTTTTCAAAGGGGAATGAGATATGAATGATAAAATATTGGGTCCTATAAAAAAATTAGTCATAAACATCTCTTATTAGCTGGTGATAGTAACCTTGGGATAAATGGATGATATCAAGAATAAAGATCATATTTATCATTGTAGATCAATACCCTCATGTCTTTCTAGAAAATTTCTCTAGATTACCACCCAAAAGGGAAGTCTAATTCATGATCAACCTACTTCTAAGGGGAAAAAACTATTTATCTTCCATAATATACATGGAAATGATATAACTATGTGAATTGAAAGTCTAGTTGGAATAATTGTTATGCAAGGTATTTATTAGACCAATTACATCACCTTGGGCCACCCCAATGATGTTTATAAGGAATAAAAAGGTACTTTTCTACTCTGCATTGATTATTGTAAACTAAATCAAGTTATGACAAAGTATTGATATCCATTTTCATTAATTGATGATCTATTTCATCAATTGAAGATATCCAAAGGGATCTCTAATATCGATCTATGATTGGGGTACCACTAACTCTAGGTTAGAAAAGAGGATATTTTAAAGAAATATTTTCAAACAACCACCACAAGTAATTATTCATTCTTTGGGATTTAGAATACAACAAAAATATTCATGGAATTGATTAAATGTATTTTTCAAAGGTATTTAGAATCTTTTTTAGTCATGTTTGTTGATGAAATTTTTATTTACACTCTAACTAGATTTGTAAATAAAATACACTTATATATTATCTTGAGTATATTAAGAAACCACTGTCAATATGTAAAATTATATAAGTGAAACTTCTAGATATAAGAAGTCTGATTCCATGGATATTTCATGTATGAAAAATATATATTTCTGGACCCTGAGAAAATAGAGGCTGTCATTTCTTTGAAGCTAACTAAGAATGTTTTTGAGATATAGAGATTTTTAGGGTTAACAGGTTACTATCACCGCTTTGTCCATTATTTCTCATGTTTAGCTTCACCCATAACTGCACTAACCAAAAATATTATTCCATTCCATTGGAGAAATGATCATCAAGATACATTTCAAGAGCTGTAGGATCGATTTAATTTGGAACCTATTATAGTTTTTCTAGAATTGGGTGAGATCTATGTGATGTATGTGGATCTATATTGGGCTATTTTCTCATGCATGGTGACTATGTCGTATCATACGGTTCAAAACAACTATAGACACATGAAAATAACTATCCGATGCATGAAAAGTACTTGGATAGAGTGGTCTATGAATTAAAAACATGGCACTATTATCTATTTTGAAATAAGTTTATAGTTCTCATAGATCATAAAATTCTGAAATATATCATTTTCATAGAGTGATATGAACATAAGAAAAATAATTTGGATAAATTACCTCCAAATGTTTGGGTTTGACATGGTTTATATTATTGGGAAATATAATTAATTAGCCAATGAATTTAGTAATAATTCCTACAATGAAATGGATAGTGATTCTTGTAATTATTAGAAACTGATGAGGGTAATTGATGACATTCACTTGGAGTGTATGTAATAATGTGATGTATTGGTTTTATTTCTAGTATCACTTAACCCTGACTTGGTAGATTAAGTTAAGGAATCTCAATGGACAAAACCTAACTTCCTTAACCTTAGGTCAAACCTCAATGGTGAGGAGACCATTAAGGGATGAATGGGGGATGATAATTTCATGTTTCTTTTTTAAGAATAAATTTTTATTCCTTATCCTTTACAGGAACATGTCCTTTGTGTTTATCATCATTCTATGTGGTATATCTATCCAAGTATTTAGAAGATGTATCATGTAATGAAGGACCATTTTTGGTGGTTGATCATGAAGTGAAAGGTAGTTGAGTATGTGGGAAGATGCATAACCTTTTATAAGGTCAAGTCTAAACATCAATGAAAAACTAAAATGTTGTAATTATTACCCTTACCAGTATAGAAATGGGAGTTGATTACTATGGATTTTTTCACCTGGGTTTCAAGGATTATTTAAAATAACAATTATACATGAGTGATTCTTGAATGAATTACCAAGTCAACACACTTCATTCCAATCATAGATACAAATTCGGTTAATGATTTGTAAATTTTTATATCTGAGAGGTGGTGAAGTTACATGGGGTATCAGTTTCAATTTTATCTAACCAAGACCCTAGATTTACCTCATTATTTTGGTGGTCTTTGCAATAATACCTTGGAAAACAGTTGACCATGAGCTTGACTTACCACCCTCAAATTGATTGGTAGTCTAAGATTACTATTCAAAGTATGGAGTGTATACTAAGAACATGTGTGATTGAATTTGGTGGTTCATAGGAGGATCATTTTTCATTAGTTAAGTTTTCATATAATAAAAATTATTAGGCATCAATACATATGAATATGTTTGAATCATTATATGAATGATTGTTTTGATATATAATTTGTTAGGTAGAGACTGGGGAAACTTTCTTAATTGGACCTAGTCTTGTCCATGAAACAATAGAGAAGATACATATGATTAGAAAAAAGATGACAATGACACAAAGTTTTCAAAAATATTATGTGAATCATCATCATTTTCCACTATCTTTTGAAGTGGGTGACCACATTTTCTTATGAGTATCATAGATATTAGAGAAAAATTGTTTAGTTAATCATAGAAAGTTAGATACTTATTATATGAGACCTTTTTAAATCCTTGAGTGCATTAGTGAAGTGGCCTATCATCTGAATTTACCACTGAAATTCAGTTTAGTCCCTAATGTTTTCCACGTATCTCAACTAAATAATTACTGCTTGGATATTTATAATGTGATTATATGAGATCATGTTACACTAGTGTTGGATTCCATATTATTTCACTATCTAATTCACATTTTGGATAGGTAAGATGAGATCTTGTTAGGTAGATGCATGTATTATAGAAGCATGAACAAGAACATGATGAAACCCAGGAGTGTGAGAATTATATGTAAGAGTAATAATCAAATCTCTTCTAGGATACTACCAACATCTAGCTTTCTGAGGATGGAAAGAACAATGATGAGTAGATTGTGATACCCTCAGGTTGAGGTACTCCACTACTCTATTATGTTTTTTAAGTGACGAGGAGGGTTGTTTTGGGTTCAGAAAGTTTGAGAGATAGGATTAGTTGAGAATTTTTTTTGGATCTTTGGGAATAACCAGTTTCATGAACCCCACCCTCCCAAAGGTACCCTTCCTAGTATGAAAATGAGATAATAAACACAATGAATCCAAAAAACCACCTCCAATATATAACAGGTTGGATAAAAGAACTGAGGGTATATCATACACACAAATGGGAGACGTTACCCTTTAAGTGAACATGATGAATGAAAGATAAGATAAAAACAACATACAACACCTTATCAAAATAAAATTAAAATATCTCAATAAATTTATGTAATTTCACACAAACTAAAAATAAAATAAAAAAGAAACTACAAGTACAAAATGATAAACCTTATAAGTTACCATGAAAACCCAAATAGCTCTTGAAAAACCCACTATCTAGTAATGTCCAACCCAATCACCAAAAATATCATGTGGTCCTAAAAAATAATTTATATAAATGTTGGGTGATCATAACATGTATACTCAGGATGAACCTCCTTGGGGCCTCTCATGAAAAAGATAAAGAAAACATATTAAATCCCATTGAATAATAAATATAGCTAACTCATCACCTAAGTTGGCATTCTAAGTCTCCATCCTCACTATGAATCTATCACCAAGTATCACATAAAATATTAATTTAATATAAAGCATAAAATAAAATTAAGGTACCCCACTACCACTTTCCCGCTACTTTTTAGCTCTTCTTTAACTTCACATATACTGAGACATATCTCTCCAAAAGTAATCTATCCTAAAGAAACTTGGGAAACTATATCATAATATGAATCTTGTGTCGCACATCATCTCATCACATACCCTGAAACCATTTCATAACATCATATCATAATCCCATTCCACATCTTTAGATAGTAATCAAGTAGCTTTCAATATCCACAACAGTCTCTACGTCAAGTATTATACCTCAATATATCACTACCCATACATGACATACCTATTATGATCCATATGATACTATATTTGGAGACACATGTGTGTGAAATAACCAAAAACCATTATTTTTATCAACACAATTATATGATAAAGGTAACCAAAATGTGTACCAACACATAATTCTATTAAGATAAGAGAGCAGGGCAAGGGGGGTAGTCCGCTATCCATTCCTCACAGACTTACATGTTGGAAAAAATTCCCTCCTGGAGTCCATTGAGTGTCAATCACCATAACAACAAGGGTGGGTTATCATATAAAATCACATGACATAAAAGATATATACATAGACCACAAACACACTATCAGAAACAACCTATCCTTATACCCATAAGCAACCATCATCTCATGGACACCTGAATACCACTACCGAGGAATAGATATCCTATAAGAACACAAATATTACAAGAAAAATTCCAATTAATTATTTTTTAACAATTCATAAAAACATTAATTAATTAAAAAAATAATAATGTTAATCCATTTCCACTTTTTATTACTTATCAACCAAATTCCATTCCCTCTAAGCATATCCATCCAAACCGATGGTTACTCAAGAATATCATCATTCTTAATTTTATTCAGGCATCATCCCCAAAAGTTAAAACATTTATTATTCATTAATATTCCATAATTATAGGTACTATATGGTTTTTACTAGGCTATCATAAAATATATTCATAAATCAATAACAACTATATGCATCAATCAAAGGGGAAAGGAATGAAAAAACAAGTAACCCAAACATCTGACCACTTAAGAAGATTTCTAAACAATAAAGGATCCCAAATTTTATCACAACAATGAGAAATCCTAGATTTCTATATAACAACTAGAAATACCAACTTTGACTCATTACATAAACTCTATGCCATCCTTGACACCACCATTCATATCACTATACATCCATCCTACCATATTAGGCATCAATTACTACCACAAACACAGACCTCCCCGCCAATATCTCACCAAACCATTAGCCATCCTATGATAATATGTTTTGTAAAAGTGGGTTACCTATACCCAAAATTAAAATTAAATTCTAATTACCACATCATGTATACAATGAGTTATACATGATGTATTTATACCATAACAATGTTTATATTTCTGCATCCAATATTTATATGGTAACATACTTAGATTATTTGTCATATCAAAAGGTTATATCAGTTCCTAGGCTATAATGAGAATCTAGAGATACCATGATAGTAATCATAAACATATGTACTATGGTATAGAAACATCATACTAACATGACATAGATGATGTGTGACCATCAAGTGCTATGGGCTCATAATCATTGATATTTATTCTCATAAAGTTCACACATGGTGATCTCAAATAGATGAGATCTTTAGGAATGGCCCTCTAGTAGGAACTACCCATGTTTCAAGTGTCATGGGTAGATACTATATGTAAACATGTGTAATGATATCCTGACATGAAATTATTATCATTGTATACGATTTGATCATATACTTTGATGTAAGACCAAAACCATGATATTTATGTCTTAGAGAGGTAGCTTGCAATGGGTGCACCATTTATGGTATGTTATTGATTGAATAATTAATACATAATTTTTTCTTCAAAATGGAAGTGATATCTTAGACCTGGTTGATCAGGATGGTAGTATCTTTTCTAAATCCATGTCTATGGTAGAATAAGGTAAGTATATCTAGTAAGTTTAATGAGAAATAAAACAATAAAGGGTTATGATATTAAGTATGCATCATGCGTTATGAGATGTCATGAGATAAAGAGACTATATTACATGATGTGTGTTTATAAGATGTTGCCATTGCTATGAACATTTCTTATCTTCTTAAGGGTCTTGATGAATTTCTAGATTCCACTCATGGTCTTTGAATAGTATTAACTACTATTAAGATAATATATTAGAGATTCACACACTTATCATATTCAAAAGTATGCCCTATCATAATGAATAAGAGTATAGGACATGGTGGACCCCACCACAGGATCCGAGAGATGTTTGAGTTTGAATGATCTCTATAAAATAAAAAAATTCATATTTTCTAAGTTTAGAATAATATATACTGAATGTATTTATTAAAATTATTCACAATATATTAAGTGAATACATGAGAAAATATTTAACAAATGAATATTATTTTAATATTCAATATTCCTTTAATATTTACGAGAATGAAGAGTTGAGCTAATGATTTGATTTTATCCTATAATAAATAAAATTATGTTATAAGTAAGTGATAAAAATATTGATGAGATATATTCTATTCATATGCCTTAGAAATAATTTTTTATTACCTAAGAATGCGGCATAATGTGCCCCTTAGGGTCGATATCTTGAAGTAGTCTCTCACAAACACCATTTTTCTATTGTCACTATTTATATAATAACTAACATAATACTAAATAATAAAATATTATAATAATGGGAGGTTTGAAAATTAAATGATATATATATGATATAAATATATCATAAAATAAAAAATAAAATAAAACATATAAAATGTTTGTGAGAAGATGTTGCTGTTCTTAGGATTTCAGGATGATGTTATCATTTTTCTATAAAACTTTAATCACATTATCCTATTTAATGTAGATATCAAACCTATCAATACACATCCTCACATTTTAATTATAATTACCCCACACCAGCCCTCTATATATGGGATAATCTTCCTCATATCACCCCATTATGCTACACCAACCCTCTGTATGTAACATTATGATAACAATGAAGAGGAATAAATGTGAATAGGAAGAGGAACACAATAGAAAATAAAGTGATGTGATAACTTCACCAAAATATATTTATTTTCTATTTAAATTATTATAATATATGAAAGAGAAATATTTAAGCATAATAAACTCAATCATAACTACTCCCATCCCTCGAACAAGCATCGAAGTTAGTTCTCCATTTCCATGAAGTTGAGAAGATAATGGTGGAAAAAAATAGATAATGAAAAGATAAGGGTAAGATAGGAAAAAAAAACTAACAAATATATATTAAACATCTAAAGGAAAATTAAAGAATAAAAAAATACACACTTATCCCATGAAAGGACCAACTCTTTGACATGGAAGTAGAAGTGCACATTTATAGGCATGAGAGGGGATGATTTTGGATAAAAAAAATATTACTTATAAAGATTTTAATTTTTATGAAAAATAAGTGGTGAATATGGGAATTTAGTAAACCATAAATTTTTCCTCTATTTTATCCAATTTTCCCACAAAATTTTAGATGATTTGGAATAGTTTATCAAAAGTTATAATAAATTTACTCTGAAAATATTTTCTAGCCTAAAGACTATTTGAATTACAAAGTGCTGACTTCCCTTTCATTTATGGCCATTATGGAGGCTGAATCTTGAGGTTAAAAAGTTAAATAAGTTGTTTATTAGACGCTTATCGACCTTCATGTGATATATAATCTCATTTGATCTCTCTATGTGTGAGATATGATCCCATATTCAAAATTCAATCAAGGAAAAAATTTCAAAGCGCAACTTGTGAGATTTACTTGGGATTCATAATATTGGATTTGACTTTGGGTTCTGTTGAATGAAATGTATAACATCAAAATTTAAATACTAAGAAAAGTAATTTAACAATTTGTATTAGTGTAGAAGATGTTATGTACAAAATACCAATATGATATAAAAATATTCAAATTCCAAAATTAATTCATTTTCACAATTAATCTCAAATTATTAATAAAATATAAAATTGTGACAATTACCCTTAAAATATGAAATTGGTGAGATTAAAAAATTTAATTATATAATAATATATGTAAAATTATGAGTTTCATCAATCCCCCACACTTAAACATTACACTCCCGAAAAATCATCATTTATCTGAATCAAAATACACACCAAAATCAAAAGTGAGAAAATTTACAAGAACATTTCCAAAATAGTATTTCATCATGTCTCATGAATGAAAAATAATAACTTACATTTTCATATTTCACATTTAAATTCATTCAACCTCAAAAATCAATCCATGGCCCAATCAAACCTACCACACATTGAAATTCATGTCTCTCTTTACTGAAGATAAATTGAATCCAGAGTTATGCTTATACTTCGAAAGTGAATGTTTCACCATTGGTTTTTGAAAGTCATCATCTCTCAACATCATGAGACATAAAAATTTTATTAATATTGAATTATTTTTTATGGTGTATTATGTAGCTATGAGTTGGTGGGTAAAACATTTAAAAATTTACGATGGAAATAGAAGGTTGAACTCTTAAATACCAATGTTTGAATATTGAAGTGATAACACATGAAATATACCTTAATCAATTACACTTACATGTGAAACAAAACACCCCCATTTTTGTGACATGGTCTATGAGTCAAAAAGTAAAAATAATAAAATGAATTCATCATAATTCTCCATTTTCATTATTTTTATTGTTTTTCCCATTTTTTTCATGGAGGATAAGATAAACATAAAATAAAATGAAAGAATGAAAATCACGCCCTATATTTTTTTGGTAGGTACATGAGTGATAAATGTAAACATAATGAATAATTTAATATCATCTCAATTTTTTCAATTTTTTCATTTCTTTATTTCTTTTTTAGGGAGAATCAGATGATAAAAATAAAGTACAATGAATGATATTGACTAATTCCCATTCTAAAATGCCCAAGATGTTGACACACACCTCACACACCCAAAAATGAGATGTATCCCATAAAACACACATGAAATACCATTCCACCACACTCAAACTTAAAATATTCATAAAAAATATATGAAGAGTGAAGGTAAGTAAGGAAAAATAATATTTTAATATTGATTAAATGTATAAAGAAATTCAGGGATTCTAAGGGTTAAACAAGGTTAAATGTAAATTAGGGTATCGAGTTAAAATATGGTTTGCCAAAAAATTCCTCAATCACATAAAATAACATTTATAAACACCAAATATTTGAAATAGAATAATAAAAAGTTGGTATTGAACACAAAATCCATGTTTCTCTCAATAAAATTTGGTTATTTGGAAAAATATTTCAAAAGAGTTTAGTATACCTCATAGATTGAGAAAAAATAACTTGATTCAGTTTTTCAATGGCATGTATTTTTTTTACAAACCTATAAAAATGATTGAAAATAAAAATCCAAGACAAAGTTTCCCTATCAACAATAATTTAAAATCCATTTTATCAAAAATCAAGAAAACTCTATTGAAATCAATTCATGTGAGAAAAATTAAAATGGATATTCATTAAAGTTGAATGTTTCTAAAAAAATAAAAAAAATGAAAAAGACAAAAATACTTCTAGGAAGGTTGCCACCCCCCACATTTAATTTATAACTAACCTTTATTTAATCTCAACAAAATAAAAAATACAATGGAAGAAAAACCAAATGAAGGAAAAGATACAATAAAAATTTATTTTTTAGTGGTGGCCTTGAGTTAAGCTACTAGATGATACCACTTAGACATATAAATAAATAACAAAACAAAAAATAAGAATTTTTTTTAAAAAGAATAATTATAAGAAAAAATAAGTGTGATAGAACATGGTTTCCCCCCTAAGAAGGTGCCTTGTTTTTACTACCTCTAGATAGGAAGTTGCAATGCTTTATCCCCAATTAAATAGTTTATGGGGTTTCTTGATTAGAAATCACCATAGTCATTTCTCCTAACATCTATAAGTGGATGCCAAGAGTGAGAACCCCCATGGAAAATATAAAATATCAAAACCCTAAGAAGATAAAAAATAATGAATTTGAGGTGTATAGGGGGAGGGAAAAGAATATAGGGGGTTCTCCCTGTCAACTATCATGATTTCCTCCTCCATTTGATATGAAATTTGATACAAAGGATATCATTTAAACACGAAATTATCCTTGTGTTTTCTTTTTGTTCTTCATAGAACTACAACACTATATTCTCTTTATTGTTATCATCTTTATCCTAAAGACCATTAATCTCTAGTGAAAGCATTGGTTTTGATTTTGTAAAATAAAAATGGAGGTAGTGAATTGGTTTTGATAATAGTGTAAAATAAAAAACAAGAGAATCCAAAATTAAGTCCACTCCCTTAAACTATTCAAATTCAAATATTGGATCTTCTTGAAAGGGATCTTGGAGGGTCTTAGAATTTTGTGGTAAATAGGGTTTGTTTGGTTTAATTCACACCTTCATGATATATTCTTCAAAACATGGAAAGATAATATCCTTTTGTGCCTCAACCTCCTCTTTATTGAACTTTGAAAAGTAGTATGAGAATTATTTGAGTTCCTTGGCCATGTATTCTAAAATTGGTTTCTGAAGGTTTTCCTTTAGGTTCTCTATTAGCTCATTGAATTTCTCATTGTTATATATAAAAACACCACATAATTTTCTTTATAAAATTCCAATTATTTTACACAAATAATTGGAAAGTTCATCATCAACGAATCCCATATATTTTTTAATTTTTTAATTTTTTAATTTTTTATTATTTTTTAAGAAAAAATGTGTGTGTAAGATCTTGACCTCACTGGAAATGGTTCCAAATTAATGAGAGAGATTTTTTAGAGAACCCTTAACAATAAATATTTGTATAATAACTAATATAATAATAAATAATAAAATATTAGAGTAATAGGGGTCTTCTAAAATGAATGATATATATATATATGACAAAAAATAAAAAAAGGAAAACAAAACATAAAAAATGTGAGCAAGAAGATGTTTCTGTTATTAGGAGTTCACGATGTGATGGCATCATAATTCTTTAAAAATTTAACCTCAACATACCATTTAATTTAGAGATCAACCCTATCAGTCTACACCCTACTATTGTAATTGTAATTACCGCACATCGACCCTCTGCATGCAGGATAATCTTCCTCGCATCATCACCACAATGCTACACCAACCCTCTACATGAAAAATTAGGATAAATATAGAGAGTAATTAATTTTATTGGGAAGAATAAAAAAATTTGAGATAAACAGGGTGATCCATTCACCAAAATTGGTTTTTCTACTACTGAAATTCTTTGTATATAAAAAAGAGAAACATTTGTTCATAACAAACTCAATTTTTATAGAGTTGATAAGGGAATGATGGAATAACGTAAAAGAGAAAATGAAAAGGAAAGAGGGATGGATGAAGAAAAACTATTTGATATACATTAAAAATATAAAGGAAAATTACATTAGAAAAACTATACACTTACCCCATGAAATGACTAACTCTTTTTCATGGAAGTGGATGTGTACATTTATAGGCATGATAGGGGGACAATTTTGGCTCCAAATATACTATTCATAAATTTTTCAATTTTTAGCCTAATAAATGGACAAATATTTGAATTTGGTAAACTAGAAATTTGTTCCCATACTTCATCTATGTGAATCCACAAAATTTGTGATTATTTGAATAGTTTTATCAATATTTATGATAGATTTACTATGAAAATATTTTATGCCCTAAAGGATATTTAAATAAAAAAGTGTCAACTTCCCATGTATTTATGGCCATTATAGAGGTTGAATCTTAGGGTTCTACAGTTAAATAACATACTCCTCAAAATAATAATGATATTAATGTAGAAATAGTAGTTCATTTAGACTCCTCATTCATGATATATATTCCCATATTAAAAATTTGTTCAATTTGAGAATAGATTCTAAGGCCTAACATACGAGCTTTATTTGAGATTTATAATGATGGATTCAGATTTGGGTCCAATTGAATGAAATGTATCCCATAAATTTTTGAAGCCTAAAAAAATAATTTAAAAATTTTAATTAGTGTAGAATATGTTAGGGATCAAATACCAATATGATATAAAAATATTAAAATTCTAAAATTAATACATTTTCACAATTATACTCAAATAATTAATAAAACCTAAAATTATTACAATAACCCTTAAAATATGAAAATAGTGGGATTAAAACATTTTATTATAAAATAATATATCTGAAAATATGAGTTTTATTTAATATAAATGATGTTTATAGAACATTTATTTGGTTGTAACATGTCATTTATGGATCATTTAGTGGGTATTGCATATCTAGGGGTCGAGGGTCCATTTATGGGAATTTTATACCTTTCTATATAAGTGATAAGAGACTCTAATTTGGGGTAAAATTTATTTCATGAATTTTGAGATCCTCTCTATGATCTCTCCCACATATTATAGAGAGAAGTTTTCGATTTGATCAACCGATCCCAGTTTTACTTCATGGATTGAAGGATCAACGTAGCAGTGATCATCGACATGTCAAGGGTTTCATCATTTTTTTGTGCTTGCACCTGAATTTCAATGATCAATGTGACCATATACTTTTGAATCATGAATGGTAGATCTAGAGTGATATAACCTTGGTTCATTTGAGCAATGGTCACTAGTGATGAGAAGTTTTTTGAATGCACCTTCATATCAAATGAGGTAATTATTTGATTTTTTTGTGTGCTTACTTCCTTCACATGAGATCTTTGTCCTTCGTACTGGGTTTCACATTATTGGAGAAGTAATAGTTACGTTGATCTGGTGATAAATCCTGATTTTCTAATACACATTTATATAAAATGAGGTAATTATTTTATATAATTTTTTTTCTTAACTCTTTCATGCGAGATCCTCAGCCTTCATACTATGTTGTGAATCATTGAATACAACATAATAACATCGATTTGGTGATAAAAATTTTAAATACCCAATGCATATTATTCCATTGGGTGCCTCGATACCTTCATACAACATGTCGCATAACAAGGCTCATATCTAATGAAAACCTACAAGTTAAAAAAGAAACAAAAAATATATAAATAGGGAACTTAGGCGCTAAACCAAGACATTTCACCTTCATAAGAAAATAGGCACACTTAGCCTCAAACATTTATTATTATCAAACAACCGACTCATTACTATCTTGAATTAACCAATTCATTTATTATAAGTTTACAACCAAAGGAAACCTAAGGAATTAACTATAAATAACTATGAATAATTTAAACATGATTTCAAGAATTCCTACTAGATTTATCAGACTATTCGAAAGAAAATTTTAAATTTAACATGTATTTTTATATTATAACATCAACAAACATTATTGGATTCATGTTTTTTATCCGAATTCCATTTATAAAAAGAGTAATGATTTCATTTAAATATGCCACTGACATCATTTGATTTTCCATCAAATTATAAGGCATGATTTTGTTGAACATGCCTATATTATTTTAAACAATAAGAAAATCCATCTTTATATTCTTTAACCAACTCATCATATCAAACATAATAAACCATAACATAAACATAGATACCACACTATATATAAAAATAAGTGTAAAACTGTTATCATTGTGAAAACACATGATATTGCTAACAACTAAAGACAATTCTTTCATTAATCCAGTTTTATCTTCATTAGGTCTAATTCCATCATTATACAAAGAGATAAAGCATGATAACATTATGATTTCACTTAAAAACAAGGAGAAGTAATGAATCCCCTATCTCAAGGATTCAAATGTTCCTCAAATGAGAATATAACAACAATATGGATCTTCAATCACCTCTCCCATAATGAAACTACAACCCGCCAAGGATGTTATTCCACAACCATTCCAACAAACATAAAAAATATCTATAATAACAAATAAGATCAAATTCCATAGCATGGAAAGAGAGAATGGGCGATAAATGAAGTTGAATGGAAAATAACCATAAGATAAAGTGGGAAAACTTATCTCAAACCACCATAGATTAAATTTTGTAAGCTAGAAATAAATCCATATCAAAAGTTCTTCAAAATTCCTTGAGAGAGCTCCTATGACCTCTTGGAGTTGGGAGAAAAATGGAGGGTTTTAGGAATAACCAAGGGTATGATTAGATTTGTAGGCACACTAACAGATGAAGAATCATGATGTGGATGAATCATTTATATCATGAATGTACTGGGTTTTAAAACTCATTGAAAAACAATTCACCTTGATCCAATAAACTTGGATCAATTCATGTCATGAAATTCATGTTTACATTGTGAGTTTTTGGGGACAGATTCATTGAATCCAATACTTAATCATTCAAATCATGAAACCATGGTTTATGTCATGAATCAAGACCTATGAAACACAACTTTTCAATCCATGAATAACCTATTTGTAATGCGGACTACTCACTCAAGATTTGAACTGTGATTCATGTCTTGAAATCCTACTACTTCCAGATTCCAGTGCCTGAACTTTACCAAACCTTCTCCAAGATTCCCTTAAGAAGATAAGACCTTGAAAACATGAAAAGTAATAGGACATAAATATTTTGGACATTAAATAAAATAACTCTCAAATAATTAATATCTTCAGTAATTTAAAACCCAACCCAAAGAGAAATGAGGGAAAAGGATCATATGAAAAACCACCCCATGAGATACCTTTCAAGAATCTCACCATCACAGGAGCACAACCACATCACTTATAGGAACAAGGAATAAATCTAAATAGAACCATAAATAATCCCCAAAACACTCTCTTAGAGGTGATACCTATCAGATAAGATAAAGTCCACAAACAAGTTATCAAATAAGATAAAACTATATCATAAGGTAGATAAAGGTTAACAAACAAAAAAAAAACAGACGCAAAGAAGATCTGAGCAACAAATAGCTTAGGATAATAAGCACATATCTGTGACTCATGTTCCCATGTTCTATCCTCCATGCCACTATGTATCCAAAGGAAATGAACTAAGTTAATATCATGCACACACAACACCTTCTCCTAGCATTCTTGGACCTCTATAGGCTACTCCTCAAAGGCCAAATCATCATCAATGTTGATATCTCTATAATCGATGATGTGAGTATCATCATGAAGATAGAGGGAAAGCTGTGACACATGGAAGACTCATTTATCTAGATCATCTATACAAGAAGTATTATCTGATACACAGTGACTCTAACATGAGGCAAAACCTTGAAATTCCCAAAAAACCATGGATAAATATTACTCCCATGACCAAACCTTCACCTACCATGATAAGGATTCAACTTTAGAAATACATGATCTCTAACATAAAACTCTATAGGTATCATCCTATGGTTAGAATTGGACTTCTAATGATCCGACTTTGTCTTAATCCTATTGTGAATCACAAAAACCATATCATCCATGCTCTGAACTAGCTCTAGCCTAATAATTGATAACTCTATAACCATATTCTAGAACAATGAAGAATGATAATGTCAGCCATAGAAAGCTTAAAATTGTACCATACCAATGGTGGAGTGAAAATATTTTTTTGTAAAAAAACTCAACCAAAGGTAGGTTTCTTAACCAGAAACCTACAAAATCTAGGACACAAGTGTGAAAAATATATTCAAGAGAATATACGGTCTTCTCTATATGATCATCTATCTATGGATGAAAAGTAGTTCTAAGGCAGAACTGAAGGACAAAATAATTATGTAGACCTATCCACAACCTATAGGTAAAATTACGATCATGATCAGAGATGATATTACTTGGGAATCAATAGAGTCTCACCACTTCCTCCAGGCACTACCACTATAAAACCTTAACTGAGCTCGACTCCTTAATTTATATGAATTGGGACAACTTTTTCAAATGGTTCACCATCACCCATATAGAATCATAAAATCCTTGATCTCGAGTAAATTAATGATGAATTAAATCAAAATTTTCTCTCACTTCCCCTAAATAATATATAATGACTAAAGAAAACCACTAGGAACACGATGTTAAACATTCACCTTATGGTAGGGAAAACATGGATACACAAACACTGCAACTGAATTATTTACCTCAATCCACCAAAATTTAACTCTTATATAATGGTACATCTCTATCATGACAAGATATAACACCAAGGTTGAACTGTGGAACTCATATAGAACCACCTCGTACATCACCCAAGGAACAAAAATACACCCCTAAAATAACTTACAGTGTTGATTATCCTCAAACCAACTATCATGGGTATCACCATAGACAACTTGGTCACTCTTGACCTCCACCTCGGAATCACCTAGATGAGACTAATCACACTATTTTACTAAATATAACTACACCATCATCTGAAAAAATTCATCCTATTCCACCAAAATCTCTCATATCAAGATGGATTGCATAGAGATCTTCCACCACTCTCTAAGAATCTCTAGATTCATGCTCAACATCACTGTGTGACTTCCTAATAAGCTTATCAGCTAAAACATTACATCTCCCTGGGGAATAAGTAATTGAAAATTCACAATTATTTAATAATTCCATCCACCATCACTATCTCAAGTTCATGTCATAATATTAGAAGACATAATTTAGGCTCTTTTAATTGGTGAAAACCAAAAAATGTTCACCGATGAGGTACTGTCTCCATAACATCAAGGAAAACATGAACACTACCAACTCAAGATCATGAGTGGCATAGTTACATTCATCGAGATGTAACTTATGAGACCCATAGGAAACAAATAATATTTATTTCATCAAGATACTTCCTAATCGAAGATGAAAAGAATTATAGAAAACCTTAAACTGAACTCCAACCTTTGGTAAGGGAAGACCATGAGTGCTAGCCAAATTCTACTTCAGATAATAAAAATATGCCCGATACTGGTCACTCAACAATAATTCTTTTTCCTTTCTGGTCAAGGATATCAAATTATTTACAATCTAAGATAATTCAGGTATGGACTTTCTATATTAGCCTATGAGATAAAGGAAACTTCGGACCTTTGCAGAATTATTAGGGGATTCCCATGAAATGAATACATCAATCATCGAATGGTCCATAACTACACCATGTTGGAAAAAAATCACCCAATAATTAAATTTTATGATCCCATAACTCACACTTTTATAGCTTCCCAAATAGATACTAATGAAGAAGAACTCCCAAAACTACGTGCAGATGTTCTGTGTGATCCTCCTCAGATATGGAGTACACAAGGATTTCGTCAATGAAAACCATCATAAACTGATCCAAGAACTCTAAAAAAACTGAATTCATAAAAGAAATGAACATATATGGATAATTCATCACACTGAATGAAATTAAAACAAAATCATAATTACCATAAATTCATCAGAAAGCAGTATTTGGAATATCCTCATCCTAGGTCCTTTTATCTTACAGAATAAATCATCAACCCATAGAAGAATATAATTATTATTTACTCTCAACTGATTCAAGTGATGATAATTGATACAAAAACACATACTTCCATCAACCATATTTATGAACAGAACCAGTGCACCCCATGGTGACACGCTCAGCCAAACCAAATCTCACTGGAAAAAATAATTGATCTGAATTCACATATCCCACAACTTAGAAGGAAAAAACCAATACAAATATATCAAGATCATGAAATCACCAAACTATATAATTATCCGAATCTCAATCTCCCATCAAGGGGGTAATGTCACAAACTTCTCAGGAAATACACTGAGGTACTCTTACACAACCCTAGGAAACACCATCAGATGAACCTTTGATGAAATAAGTATCAAATCAACCATCAAGAATGATAAGGATAAAATATGACTCTAACCCATTCGAGGGTCTCACTCTCCAATAAACATGATAGAATCTTATTCAACACCATAAAACACAATATTTCTTCTGAATTAATCCATGATATACTTCACTGAATACAATTAGTTCATGGAGAGGATGATCCCATATGAATGTATCTGTAAACATAGGATATATTAACAATAGTGGTTATACCTTATAACTATCTCAAAATAACTATATACTTCATAACAATAATCTCGATATCCAATTGGCGTAGTCAATGACAAGAGAACTGGGAGCCTCTCCACCTCAATCACCAGAGAACAAACTAGGGAAGTTGATATGAAGGAGTGTGTATTTATATAATTAAATAAAGTATGTTCCCAAGTAGAAAATAAAAAAAGAGAACCTATAACAACATTTATATCACCTAGAAATGGAAACTCTAGAGCATATAATTATCCAAAACATACTTCACAAAGTATTTGTCCATGATGATGACTACATCCATGGATGCACTTTTATCTCTGAGGATGAGGAGAATAATATTTTTTTCCTCTACTTACCATATCTCCCCTATGATGATAAAAAGTTATAACACCCTACTACTACAACCTTGACTGAAACTATCGCAATAGAGGAACCCGAAATAGAAGACCTCCACACAATTCCTTCTCAAAAAATTTGGGTACTATCACCACCGATAAGCTTAACCAATATAATACAAATTAGAATCTAACCCCTTAAAAGATTCTTGAGAGCCACCGCCCCTATAGAAATAAGAAGACAAGGGATGGGACTTACCACATACTTCTTAAGAGATATTTTTTTAGGAAACTAAGAATGGCAGAACATAATTCTACTATATGTAGAACCCCAAAGACACCCCTCCTGCGAGGATCCCATCTTGGGTAGATTCCTCTCAATGACTTATTCTATCTCTAGTACCTAAAGATATGTCAAAATTATAAATGAGGTAACCTGGAATAGGATATCTGGATTCAAATCCTCCTCAAAATTCCCCACCCTAGCCTCCTCATCTAGAAATATTTTTGAAGCATATCAAAGAAGGGTCTTAAAATGGTTCTTAAACTCCCATAAGTTGAAACTCTATTGTCAAAGGTTAAGCAGCTCATGGTGGTTGACCACCTTTGTAGTTGATGAAAGAAACACTTCTTGGAATTGATCCTAGAAGTTCTCCCATGAAACTATCAACACCTAAAGATCCCTACTGAACAAGAACAACCATTTTCTGGATACTCTACACAACATCATCACCACCAACAAAACCCAGTGCTCCTTCCGAGCATGAATAGAACTAAAGTATATCTCCACATCCTCTAACTAGTATTCTATCATTAAGTTTGAAATGGATTCCTCATACTTCTATAGAATCTAGCATGAGAAATATTAGAGTTTCCTCCTCTAAGTGTCTTCGTCATCAAATTTAACCTCACAGAAATTTACTGGAACATCCTACTCAACATCTTCTGCATGAACTTGGAGAGGACATAGAATTAGATCCATACCTTTAAAAGTAAAAATGGTTAGATAAAACTAAACCTATAATATGAAACTTTTATGATTAATTAATTAATTAATTTTCAACCTATTACCAAGGTCAAACCATTTCAAATATAGGTGCAAAGAAGAACGATGCATGATCCTTTCATAGGTATCTACCACAAAACCATTATCACCCCACTCATCAGGACTAGTAAATGTAATGGTCCATGCATCAAATCATAAGGGGCCCTAAATACTAATGTATTAGCTGGTCTCCCTTATTCAAACCACTTACTAGGTTTAGCTGACATCGTTTCTATACCAACCAATGTAGTCCTCACCTGTTCCTACCTATAAACTCTTTCCTATCCCTCAACTAGAATATAAAGACCAGATCTTATCATACATTGATATTAAATAATTATTTTGTAATATTCATTATATTACACAAACACATGCCTAAGGAACATAATAGTTTAGTGTCTTTGGAAACTTGGAAACACAAGAAACTAGTCCATAGGTAAACTACACCATCTCCCACCATGATATTCATAAATATCACCCTTCTTAAACATATCATTCATAATACATTTATTCATAAACTGGGGAAAGGAAACATATTAAAGGGTGAGATCAGATAACCAGTAAGGGTAAATAAGGGAGATACGAAAGAATAACATGAACATAAGGGTATGAGAACATGATAATAACATTTGAAAACCATACCTTGTACATCAAAGATCATAATATTTAGTCATAGAATAAATATTGGTAGTTTATTAGACATGAATCATAAGGGAATCAAATAAAATGATCCAAGAGAGTATAAAATTGGCATAAGACATAGATTTTTGGCATACACATAAGCATATAAAATCATTTTGACATTGGTCAAGGATAATTTCCAAGGTATCATAGTGGAATGGGTTCACTCCCAAAAACCATCATAGTAGTCAAGGTTCATTCCCAAGACCCGCATAGAAAAAAAAGTTCCTTATTGAACAAGGTTTACTCCCCATTTTAGTCCTATATATCTCATGATATAGAAATCCTTACCCAATATATTGGAGAGAGATATAGGTCCCACCCATATCATAATGAAAACTATATTTACATGTGCCACAAGATCATAAAACATTCATCATATCACAACCCATGAAATTAAATGGGTTTCATAAATATTTCATAATATCATAAACTATGGAAAAGAGACAGGTTTCATAATAATTTCATAATTAATCATAGCATAACCCGTAGAAGAAGAAACATGTTTCATAAGAATTTTATTATGTTATAACCCATGGAAGAGAAATTTTTTTCATAAACATCATGACATCCTAAACAAAATCCATTTAGAGAAATAATAGGAATGTTATCCTTGGATAATATCCCTAATAAGGTATAGATAACATCAACTAATGTCATTTTATATGGAAAATTATTTTGAAAGATCATTCAAAATATTTACCGAGGAAAATAACTTTTCTTTGAAAATAACTTTTTAAAACATAAAACATTTTTAAAATAATTTTATTTGAAAATAACCTTGAAAAATAATAAAGTATTCTTATAAGAAAACAATGTTCATGATGATTGGAAGTTTTGATCATGCTATACATGTTAAAACAAAAATTCCTTTCACATTTTTAGTAAAATCCAAAAAGGAATTATTTGGAAAACAATGTGAAGATTCATTTTAATTTTTTTAAAAGTAAAACTTGTGTAAAAATTTCTTTTAAAAATCAAAGGATAATAAAAAAAATTGAAAACATTTTTAGAAAACATGGTTTTGGAAGAAAACATATTTCAGACCAAAGATAAAAATAAACTCGGATTCAATTAAAAAAAATTCTCAATTATTTTAAGTACCAAAGAGTGGAAAATGGTACTATTACTTGAAAAATATCATGAATTACTAGAGGAGAAGATAATTCATGAGTTTATTGAGAGATGGATCATATGATTTTATCCTCGAAAACCTATTAGTAAACAATCCCAATAAACAATGAGATTGTAACATAAAACCATTACCACTTTGGTAACCTTGAATCATAATCCCCATGAAGGAATAATATAAAATGGAACTTAAAATATCATTAGGATAAATAAATTAATAATATTATATTTCAAAAGGGTTTCATATATATCTCATGAAAGAATATAGGTGCGTATCATAACGTACATCTCAAAGAATGAAAATTGAGACAAAAATACATTATCACATTGATAAAAATAAAACCACAATGTAACATACCAACCTAGGTCATCCAAACCATAAACCCAATCTAGCCATCACATTGTAATGTGAAGTAAGAAAATAGAAAAATTCTTGAATATAACAGAGTAAGACATCCAACCATAGTACTATACAGAAGAATAATTTATGAGTAGATCCATATAATCCCAGCCTAACTAGATAAACCTAAAAGTATGAATAAATAAAGACCCACAAGTATCCATGTGACTAATAGTCACCTCCAAACCAACCCTAACCCAAAGAAAATACCAAAGGAGAATCCAACAAGATACAAAATTTCCTTCCATTTACCTAGATCCCATAATACAATATCTATAAACACCCCTACTGAAAAATTAAGGCGTGAGCACAAAGCATAGTAGGATACCACCACATAGTCTATACAAGTCATAATAAAAAGAATTAAAATCTCTATATTTTAAAATAAAAATATTTTTACAATTCATTTTCATAAATCCAATGACTTTTTAAATCATTTTCTCTTTAGTTTTCATAAAATATTTTTATATTCCAAAACCAAAAATATGAAAAGTATAAGTGATATAAATAGGAGTCATATCCATGCATCAAGAGGTAAGAAAGTAAAAACACATCCACAAAATAACCTATCATACAAATCTATGTGATATAACCTCATATAAAACCTATGAGAAAAAATCCATGATAAAAAGACCATGTGACAAATAACTATAAATGAAAAAAAAACAAATATTAGTCCATATCCCATGGTACAATACATACTAGAAACTCAAGAGACTAAATAGGTATAAAATTGGATGCAACCAATATGGATTCCTACCACAATCCATTGATATCCAAAAGGTCAGCACCTAGTGTTTCCACACACACTAAGGTTACCCATTTATCTTTCACGATGCACCCAAGGTTATCAATGTGACCATTTTTAGTTTTTTTAAAAACCATGATCATAATTTTATTAAAACATTTCAAAGACAATTCAATCCACTTTAGTGTTTAAAAACCCATTTCCAAATCAAGAAAATCTATTTTCAAACTAAAACCCTTCTTCAAAAAATTTTCCTTTCCAATCAATCCTTTAAAAACATATATCGCTTCAAATTAAGGAATAACAAAAAATAATTTACCAAGAAGAAAAATAAATTCATTAAATTAACCCATTTCATAGAAAAAACCACCTCAAATTGGTAAAAACCTATCCACCTTTGACAACGGTGATTGGACACCCTGAGGTCTAACTTCTAAAGACAAGGCACGATAAGAAAATGAAAAGGATCGATAGAAAACACTATCTAATCACAAATATGAAACCTAATCACATCCAAAGAAATATCCAAGACCAAAAAAAATAATAACTAGAAGGAATTATTACTTTATGATAAGTAACCCAACCACAACAATGATCAATCGCTGAATGAAACGATCCGGAAGGGAGGGAACCACCAAGAATCTCCTAGTGTGAGATATAGGTAGAGATAGGTAAGGATGAAGGTGTAATGAAATGAAAATAAGCTATGAAACAACCTAAAAAACACTAATCATGACATTTAAATGGAATGTAATCCCATTACATTTTTTGTAATCTACAAAGAATGGAATTTCTAGAAAATACACCACCTTTTTATTAAAAACCTGATTTTTTGATAGTACGCAACATAAACCAGTTGAACAACATGTAAACCCTTAAATACCTAAACCCACTTCAAGGAAATTTTTTGGAAAACATTACATGGAGTGTAATTACTTTACATAGCATCTAATCACCCAATAGACTATAGAAACTATAGGAATAGGCATAGAAAGCCAAATAACCCACTTAAATCATTCTATAAACTTGAGAAAAATGACACTAAATATTTGACATGTTTATACCTACACCCCATTAATTAAAATAAACATACATCAATAAAAATCAGGTTATTTCTCTCCAGAAAAGGCTCTCCATCCTTGAGATGCCCACAAAAAAACCCAAACAAGGATGATAAACAAAGAATAAAAAAGGGAGTACCTGAATAGTGTAACGAGGTGTTAGAATCTCCCAACTATAATTGATTTTTGATCCCAATAAGACCTCATATTTTTGGACTTTCAAAAATTGAAGGCCAATTATTCCTCATCAACAACTCCCTCTCCCACATCACTATACCATATGCACTTCCATAGTACCTGGACTAGATGAATATTTTTACCACACAATACCTTCTCTTGAAAATTCATAATCTAAACTGGATACTCAACCGTGGTGGTTATTTTATCAATACGAACATCCTCCCATATAATCACATGGTAAGAATCTGGTATATACCTCCTTATCTTGTAAAAATAAAACATTTCATAGATAGTAGTTAAACCAAGAGGCAAGTCCAACCAATAGGTCACCTTCCCCAGTCATCCAACAATCTCAAAGGGGACCAGAAACCTTAGTGAAAAATTACCCTATTTACCCAACTGATAATGTCCCTATCAAGGTAAAACTCTAAGAAAAACCCGATCACCAAACTCAAAATCCAGTGGCCGATGAATACGGTCCACATAAGATTTCTGATGACTATGTTTTGTGATCAATCTCCTTTGGATCAACTGAACCATCTCTGTAGTCTCATGAACAAGCCTAGTCCCAACAAAGGACCACTATCCCAAATCTTCCCAGCACAAGGGAGGTCTACATTCCTACCCATACAAATCCTAAAAGGGTTCCATTCTAATCAAGTCTTGATAACTATTTTTATAGGAAAACTCAACCAGAGGAAAATACCTTTTCCAAGATCCACCAAAATCAATCACACAAGCCCAAATAATATTCTTAAGATATTGTATAACCATTTTTATCTATCCATCCATATGTCGATGATAAGCTGTGATCAATCTAATTAGGGAACCCATCACCTCTTGAAATTAATTCTAGAACCTAGACATGAACCTCAAGTCTCTATCAGATACAACAGTCAAGGGAACCCTATAAAATATCACAATCACCCAGACATAAAATTCCTCAAGCTATTACACCTTCATCATATCCTTGATAGGGAGGAAATGCATCGATTTTATGAGTTTATCAATGATCAACCAAATCTCATCCTTCCCACTAGGAGTATATGGAAAACTAATGAATAAATACATAGAAATCTCATATCACTTCCATATTAGAATGGGTAAAGGCTCCAATAAACACATAGGTTTCTAGTGTTCCACCTTAATTCTATGAAATTTAAGACACCATGATACAAAATCTTCAATTGAATGCCTCATCACCTACCACCAATACTGAAGTATCAAGTTGGTATATATCTTGGCGGTGTAACATCCTAGGTTTTTGAGTGGGTCAAAAATTCCAAACTTGTTTCAATTTTCATGTTTGGTGAGTGGAATAAATTGAATTCTGGACTTAAAAACATAATTATGGGAGTTTTATTGAATTAATACCTTGTTTTTATATGGGTTTTAAGGATTAGAAAGTTCCTGGGTTTTTAGGTGTGGTGGGGTCCAGAAACTCAGTTTTAGGAAAATGCCGATTGAGGCGCACAGTTTAGACAAACTATGCAAGCCTCTAGTATAATTGGACCCAGTTTGTCAAATTATGCAGGTAGGGTTTCGCATCCATGAGAAAACTCTATAGTTTCTAAAAGAGGAATTTTTCTTGTTTCTCACAAATTTTGTAAAACTGTGTACCTAGCTAATGCATGTGTGGTTCTTAGGAAGCAAGCACCACACGGTGGGGTCACGATTATCCAAAACGTGCGGTCAACCATGAAACTCATTTATTTTGGTGGAATTATGAATTTTTCATTACATCATTTGTATATTTTATTTCTTACTTTCCTACCATTTCATCCACACATAGCAAGGGGAACCTCCAATTTCCTTCTACCTAGGATTTGAGCCAATTATTATATATGAACTCTAATCCTTGATCCATTGGTGGCTACAGATTCTTCTTGGTAAGAACTTTAATCAGCTAGCTTACTTTCTTTCTTTATCTCACCACATGAAATGATAAATTCATGTGAGATCTTTTACCCTATCTTTTGGGAGTTACTATAAAAATAAATTTTCTTCCGATTAAGCTTGTGTTATAGTCCAATATCAAGAGATCGAGTGCCTATTAGTACAAGGTAGGTGGTTTCTATATTTCTCTTTGATTTTGAAAGTGTTTTGGGGAAGTGTTATTATATGTACTTATGGGTTGTCTGAGTGAGACCCAAATTAATCAAATTTGTTATTTTTAATTTTTTTTTAATAATTATATGATATGCCTATGTGCATGCACTTACTACATTACATATGGTTAAGCCGATTAAAGGGCCTAGATCAACTTGGTCAGTTAGGAAGATTGTGTAATTTGAATTAAATTTAATTGTTTATATTAAATGCACGAGTTCCAAGGGAATGTAATGGGCTTGGATTGAAGATTGAGGTGACACTGATCACTTGGACTGAGGTAATGTGGTTTTTCAGGTTGGTCTTAGCCTGTGCTACTCTGGTTGATGATGATCATTAGGTTGAGGAACCTTTTTCATCAGGTTGAGGTGAAGAGTTTGTCAGGTTGAGGTATTGGATCTTGGGACTTGGGATGGTGTTTTCCATCCAGATTGAGCGACATGGTAAGAGGGGAACGAGGTTCTAGATGATGTGGTTTAGGAATGTTTGGTGATTACCACTCACTTTTTGTTAGTCAATGTTCCGTTTGATTCATGTTCACATAGATAAGACTCAGATGAGGTGGTGTTGACCACTCATTATGGGTGGATGCACATGTAGATTATGTGTCTTAGGTGATGGTGTTGACCATCACATATGTTTTAAGGTGATGACTATATAAATCCATGTGGATGGTGATGGACCATCAATTGATGGCGTTGAGACCATCTTTTTGGGGGTGAGGCTCATCGTGACACTTGAGGACGTTGATATAGTATATTGAGAGGATGAATATTGTCGTACCTCGGGATGTTGGATATTGAGCCAATAATGATTATTATTTAGAAGACATATATCATTGTTACTTAGGATGTTAGGATTCGAGCTAATGGTGATTTTATGATATGAGGTCTAAGGGACTAGATAATTGACTGGTCATTCGGTTTGGACACTGGGTACATGATTGATAGCATGAGGTGCCAGGTGACATGATTATAGGTGGAACCTAAGGGTTCACCTAGTATGACTTTTATCAAGGGATACCTTGGGAATTGAGTCATAGATCCTCTGCACTTCAATTATATATATAGGATGGTTATGTATTATATATATATAATTGGGGACACATATTCAAATATTTATAATGATGGATAAAGTAGGTGATCACCTTTTTGTGGTTGATGAGCACAAGGGAAGTGGGTTATTATTAAAATGTGTTGTGCTACTTATTGTTTATATTTTTCATGCACCTATATAATTATGGATATAATATAGACTAACATTAGTGGTTTCCTACTACAATTTATTCTCACACCCAACACAGTCCTCTCGAGAGGTGTGTACAATTCATGTCTCTAAGATCATGTAAGGGGCCAAGCTCAGAAGCTTGAACTTAGTGATCATTTTATGCTTCTTAGCATGGGATGGATTGAAAGGAACCATTCTGGTTCTTGCATAATCTAGAGGTTCCTTTTTTTTCAACATGATTTATATATATATCTATTAATGGTCAACCATGATTGACTCTATTTGTTTATTTAACATTTTTATGACCTGGTATGATACATGTTGTCTACAGATGGTAATTTATTTCAACTACTACTTTATATATGCTTCTTCTAAGCTATGTTTCCTCTGCTAATTTATGGTATTCTTCTACTACTATAATTTTATGAACCATTATTATTATTATCACCACCAGTGGGTATAGTTCTTCCACTATCACCTCTAATACCTTCACTAATATTTAGAAGCCTTTGGCATATGTGGTGGGGGTGCCTAAGGCCTAGTTTTCAATTGAACCATAGTACCATTTAAAGTGGAATACAGGTTAGAATTCTACAAATGGTATCATAGGAATTTTCTTCTATGGGATTTAGTAGCAGAATTTAGTTGGATACTAATGGTATTAAAAGTAATTTTATTCCTTTATTTGGTTTTACTATTTGGGATATGGTATACTAGAGACTAGGATGTAGTAAAGACTCGGTAAAGATCTCATGTTTGGGTTCTTGCATCCCCATGCATGGGAGAGAGACCAAGTTTCTAGGGGTGGGAAATTGATTCTTTGCTTTGATATTTTACAATTTATTTGATTTCCACCAAAAGTGTCACACTTGGGTGTGATGGTTATCTATTATATTATTTTGAAACTTGGCCTATTATAGAAAAGGAGGTTTGATTATGCATCATTATAAGAAATTACTCTAATATGTTGCATTTTTCTAGTGATTTTCATTAGTAACCTAGATTGTGCCAAGAGTGGTCGGGCTATTTAAAGTGCCAATAAGGAAGATAAACAATGTTTTCCTACTTAAAATCTTTTGGTGGAATTCTAATCATCCATCCCATGCATGTGGTTCTAGTGATATCTTTACGTGATGTTATGTGATACTATATACATGTTATATATAGGCCTGACCTTGATAAGGGTAGGCAGAGAGGATGATATGGGGTGAGTTGTTTAAAGTGCTAATAAAGAAGCTAAATATTGTTTTCCTATATAGCCTCTTTTCTAAAATTCTACTTATATACCCTATATTGATACATGATATGTGATGAATAAATTAGATGTGGGTAGGTAGGGGGCCATGAAACCTGGTAACATGCGATACCTGACCCAAATATGGGAAGGTATGAGGCCATGAGGCTAGATCATACTTGATACTTGACAATGATATGGGTATGTAAGGGGAATAGAGGCTAGATGTCATGTGATAAGGTGTGATAGGGGAGAGTAAGGGTAGTGAGATGTGCTTCCTATTACAACTTTCCCTATCTATGAGATATATATATTTTTATGGCTGTCTGACCATTATGAATGGTATTTAGTGGGATGACACCTAAATGGATTTTAGTGGAGTGTTAGGTGGGAGGTGATGTGGTTATACATAAGCATGCATGGGATAAAGACCTCGAGGGTTGGGATAAGGCCCCATTGGTTCAGGATGATCATGATCCATAGGTACATGCTTTGGTATAGGTGGTAAAATTGCAGATGGCAGACTTTGGTCCATGGATTGATGAGAAGCTCATGGTGATCCTAGTCTGAGTTATACAGGGTATCGATAGAGGAACATAGGTAGCTGATCCATCTATGGAATAATTGACTAGGGAGTTCCATTATCATCACCCACCTCTATTTCAGAGTGAGGATGGACTGTATGTAGAAGAGAACCAGATAGAGTTGGTATAAATGATCCTCAACCAGATTGAGATACTACCAGGTTAGAGGGTGAAGCTGGATAAATACATACTCATAGGATTGAAAAAAAAACTAGTGGAGTGTATAGGTTTAGGTGGGAAGATATGAGGGATAATATTGGAAGGATTTCAAAGTCAGGTTCTTTGATCACTTCTTCCCTTAGATTTTGATGGTGGACTGAGCTTGTGTGTTCATTAATCTATACTAGGTAGATACATATGTCATGGATTATGTGGCCATTTTCACTAACCTATCACATTTTTAACTTATTATGGTAGGTGAATACATCAACAAGGTGTGTAATTTTGAGGATGTATTACCGCATGCCATCAAGGCGTAGGTCAATATCATGAGGTTGTATTCCTTTCCATATGTAGTCAATTAAGCAATGATACCTGAGGGGAATCTAATGTATCAGTTTTATACAATCTAGGCGATGGTTTCAGGTGAGCCAAGAAATGATGCTTAAAGTAGCAGGAAGTGGGGATGTGAGGAGTCTCAGTAGCATAGTCAAGTTAGAGATTCATGTAGACCACTGAGGAGTGGGTTTTCAGCAGTATAGTTCTAGTGTGAGAAGCTAAGGAACATTCAAACCCAATGTGATTGGGTTCTAAAAGAGTAATGGTTGTGAATCTAGATGGTCCCTATATAGAGTTTCTGAAGGAATACTTATTGAATATCTGGGATCCAGGGACCAAGGAAGACCAGGGATTTGAGGTCATACCAAGAGAAATACTAGGAGTTGGTAGTCAAGATTTTGTTTCACATGGAGGTGATAGAAGAGATAGTGGGAGCCAATAATAGTTTCAATGGATGGTATACGATGCATCTTCATAGGGAGGCCTAGCCTTAGGTAGTTGGTCTTCAGGATAGGTGGATGTAGTGGAGATTACAGGTAAATATAAGTCCATAGAGCCGACTAAAATTAGAGTTATGGTATGATTATGGACATGATTGGGTTTTCTAATGTTTGGATTTGGCCAATTTTTATGAAAAAAGTTGATATGTATTGTTTTTGGTCTAACCAAGTGCTGGTAAGTAGGTTGAAATTGGTTGTGATGTAGATTATATATCTATATGAGGTGTGTAGGCACCGAGAGTTATTATGGGTATAGATTCGATGCGTGTTCTAAGTGAGCTGCGTATGCATCTGAGTATTGATGCAATGCAGGTTCTATATGAGGTGCATAGGAATTGGGATTTTATTGGGAATACATATGTATATATGATGTAGGATGATTTTGAGAATCTATTAAGCTGCAGGATCTATGGGAATTTGACGGGATGCAGGTTATTATGAGTGTTATGTATGGAATATGTACTTATAGGCATCTGATGATATGGGAGAATTTATGGGTGTATGATATGACATGAGTATGATTTGATAACCTGATGAGGTGAAAGGATGAAGATGTTTCATGGGAGGATTTTTGAGTTCGGGGATGGTCGATGGACCATCCGATGTTTTTGTTTTGGTTTGGGTAGCAGCTGGGTAGGTAACCCCTATGGTGGGGAGCACCTTGATGGGAGTTGACATATAAATTAATAACCGAGGTAGACCAGGTTGATTTTAATGAGATAGATATGTTGAGTAAAATCTTTGGGAAAATATTGATAGCTTAGGGAATATCTATGTTAAGGTGAGAATATTGTAACATCCCAGGTTTTTGAGTAGGTCAAAAATTCCTCAACTTCTTTGAATTTTCATTTTTGGTGAGCGATACCAATTAAATTCTTGACTTTAGAACTTAATTATAGGAGTTTTAGTGACCAAAGTCCTTATTTTTAGATTTTTTTTTTAAATTCTGAAAAGTTCCTTGGGGTTTTAGGTGACTTTTGGGTGTGGCGGCCCCCGAAAACTCAGTTTTGGGAAAGCATTGAATGAGGCACATGGTTTGGACAAACTGTGCATCCTCCCAGAATTAATTGCGTGGCCCTCTAGTTTCATTGGATCTAATTTTTTAAAACTATGTAGGTAAGAGTTCACGGCCCTGGGAAACTTTTATAATTTTTAATAAAGGTATTTTTCATAGTTTTCACATGGTTTGGAAAACTGTGAGCCTAGCCCATGCACGTGTGGTGCTTACGTAGTGAGCACCACACAGTTATCCAAACTATATGGCTCATTTATTTGGGGAAAATTATGAATTTTACCCTACCTCCTTTATCTATTTTTCTTCCTCCATTCCTCCCATTCCATCCACATGTAGTGGTTGAATGGTTCATGTGTCTCTTTTATTTGTGGCGCTATGGTTTTTAGTCTTGATACTGGACTGTGGGGCTTGTTTGTTTTGTGTTCTTGAAGGCTGGTTCCCCCTTACCCATTAAAAGGGATCTTATCTTAATAAAAAAAATTAATTTTCAGTCATCCACATGTAGTGGGGGGCTCATCCAATTTCCTTTCACCAAGACTTTGAGCCAATTCTTCCATTCAAACTTTGATCCTTGATCCTTTGGTGGCTATAGATTCATCTCGGTAAGACCATTAGTCCACTAGATTCTTTTCTTAATTTATCTTCACACATAGAATGCTAAATCCATGTGAGCTATTTTACCCTATTTTCATCGTATTCATATAATAATCATTTTCTTCCGATTCATCTCAAGTTAGAGTTCTATATCAGATGAGCGAGTGACTACTAGTACAAGGTAGGTGGTTCCTAGATTTCTCTTTGATTTTGTGAGTGTTTCAGGGGTGTGTTCTTATACTCCCATGTGGTTTGTCCAAGTGATACCATAATTAATTAAATGTGTAACTTTTAAATTATTTAAATAATCATATGAGATTACTATGGGCATGATCCTACTATACTACATATGGTTAATACATGTAAGGGGTTTGGATGAACTTGGAAAGTTAGGTTGGGTGTGTAATTTCAATTAAATTGAATTTTTTATATGAAATGCATGAGATCCATGAGAACTTGATAGGCTTGGCTAGAGTATTGAGGTGATTCTAATCATATGGAATGAGGTGATGTGGTTAATCCAGTTGGGTTTGGATTGCGATACTTGGGGTGATGATGATCACAATGTTGAGGAAACTTGGTCGTTTGGTTGAGGTGATGCAGTTTTCTGGTTAAGGGATTGGATATCAGGACTTGGGATGATGTTGTTCATTAGGATTTAGTGAAATAGTTGTAGGGGAAAGAGGTTTCAGATGAACTGTCTTAGGTATGTTTGGTGATTTATGCCCACCGTTTTTAGCTGATGAAATGTTGGAGTTTTGTGCACGTAGATAGAAGAACTGAGATGACATGATGTTGACCACTTATTGTGGGTATATTCCCCCATAGATTATACATCATAGGTGATGGTGTTTACCATTAGATATGACTGGGGGTTCTCACTATATAAATCCATGTGGATGGTGATGGACCATTGGTTGATGGTGTTTAGACCATCAGTTTGGGTCTAAGGTTTGTTTTGACACTTTAGCCCATTGGGATAGAATATTGGGAGGATGGATATCGTCATAACTCAGGACAATGACTGTTGAGATAATGATGATGATTATTATTTGGAGGATAGAAATCACTGTACCTCAGGACATTCAGCTTCAAGCTGACAATGATTTTATGAGATGAGGTCTGAGTGTCCATGGAATTTATTGGTCCTTCTATTTGGATGTTGGGTACTAGATTGATGGAATAAGGTTCCATGTGACATGATTATATGCGGAACCTGGGGGTTCAAATGATATGAATTTCTTTAGGGGATGCCTTGGGTGCTGATCCATGGATCCTCTCCACAAAAATTATATATATTTATAAAAGTTTTGTATTGAAAATATATAATTGGGGGAACATATTTAGATATTTTTAGTGATATATGATGCAGGTGATTGCTTCTTTGTAGCCACTGATCACAAAGAGAGTGGATTATTATTAAATTTTTTTGTGATGATTTTCATTTATATTTCTCATACACCTGCATGATTATAGATATAAGAAAAGTGCATGTTGGTGGAGTCCCAATGATATTTATTCTCACACCCAACATGGGAACCTTAGGATGGGTGTAGAAATTATGTCTCTGAGATTAGGTATGGGGCTAAGTTCGGGAGATGGACCTTAGTGATCTGGTTATGTCTCTTAGCATGGGATAGATGGAAAGGGACCATGGTGGTTCCTGTAATAACTGGTGTTTCCTTTTTTAGTGTGATTTATATATGTATCTACTAATGGTCGACCATGGGTGACCCAGTTTTTTTATTTAATGTTTGTATTACCCGATATGATATGTTTTTTCTATAAATGGTATTTTTATCAATTGCTAATTTATACATGATTCCTCTAAGTTGTGTTTCTTCCACTGATTTGTGGTTTCCTTCCATTTCAATATTTTAATAGACCATCATCATTATTATTATTATTATTATTATTATTATTATCTCCACTATAGGGTATAGTCTCCCCACTATAACCTATTAGAACCTTGCTACTAGTCGGAAGCCTTTGGTATATGGGGAGGTGCACCTAAAACCCAGTGGTCAATCGACCCATAAAATTGTTTAAAGTGGAATCTTGGTCAGGGAACTACAGGTAGCCCAAGGGGGCACAGACTAACAAGATCAGTGTCCACTATCTAGAAACTCCTTCCTATGGGAAAATAGGATAACCAAACTACCTTATAAGTACAAATAATCACTGAGAGACTGAGACCACTCACTTGAGTCCTCCCCACCAGAATGACTTTACTATAGCATTCTCACTAGGTGTCTGCCACATACTCAAACTGAACTCAATCATCAAAATATTATTCATATTTTATAAAATCCAATAACACATTTTCCGAAAACCTCTTTGGATCCCAAGATCATCTCATAAAACAAACTCATCAGAGACCACTGCTCAACTGATTCCTTCATGGCTTGTCTTGGAAATTGTTTTCTCAAATCATCAAAAAACACATTTACCTTTCCAAGGGTGTATATATTATCAAAATAAAAAGTATTAAGATACTCCACCCATCATCTTTGTCACAATTTTAGGTCCCTATGAGTAAAAATATATTTTAGGCTCCTATGATTTGAATATAATATAAACCGTTCCCTAGGGAGATAGTGATTCCAAATTTTGAGGGCATGCATAACCAATGCCAAATCAAGATCATGGGTAGGGTAGTACTTATCTTGATGGAATAACTAGCATGAGCCATAGGATACCACCCATTTACCCTATATTAAGATACATACCAAACCCATATCAGAATAATCGTGGAAAACTTCATAACCCGATCCTAGTTCTGAAAGAATCAAAACTGGTGCTGAAGTCAACCTCATCATCAGCTCCTAAAAACATCACCAATAGTTATAATTACATTCAAACTTTACACCATCATGGGTTAAATCAATCATTGAAGATGTGATCTTGGAGAAATATTGAATAAACCATCTATAGTAACCAGCCAAACCCAAAAATCTTTAGATATTAAACACATTTCCGTGATTCTTCTAGGACACCACTACCTTTATGTTTTTAGGACCCACTGATATTCCCATATTAGATATCACATTCCCCATAAAATTCACTTTACAGATCCAAAAATCACATTTGGAAATCTTACCATAAAGACAACGTTCCTTCAAGGTTCTAATAATGATACCCAAATGCTCTATATGATCCTCCTCTGACCTGGAGTACACCAATATATCATCAATGAACAAAACAACAAAATAATCTAATAACTAATGAAAAATCCAATTCATTAGAGCCATAAACTCTGTATGATCATTAGTCAGACCGAATTACATAACCAGAAACTTAAAATGCCCATACGATCTCTTTAATTTTTTATTTGGTTTGCTATATCATTATCTCATACCCTCAATTGGTAGAACCTCACTACAAGTTAATCTTTTAAAACCAATATGACCCTCTAAGCTAGTAAAAAAGGTTATAAATCCTAGGAAACTAATATTTTTTCTTAACGGTCACCCAATTTAACTTTAAATAGTCAACACAAGGTTTGAGACTCCCATATTCATTCTTAGAAATGTGGACATGTGAAGTCCATTATGAAACTCTAGGTTGAATAGATCCTTTAGACTCTAGGTCGTTAAGTTGGACCTTATGTTCCACCAACTCAGCAGGTTCCACTTGATAAGATGGAATAGAAATGGGAATTATACTAGGGAGATGGTCAATAGTAAAATTGACCTCTCTATGGGGTGGTAAACTAAAAAAAGCATCTAGAAAGACCTCAGGGTATGCACTCACTGCTGTAGGGATTTGAACACCCAAAAAAGGGTCAAATACATCAAGAAAAGTCTCCGAAAAATAACATGATATTACCCCAATATAAAGAAAAACATGCCCTTCCCTTCTAAATCTAGAATCCCACCCACCCTAAAAGATATGAGTGAACCCATATAAAGATAAGAACTATACTTGATGGTGTTCAAAGTCTATCTAGGCCTTAACATTTACCATCCAATCCATGTTGATAATCAAGTCGAATATTTCAAGATAAATCCTTAAGAAGTCCCATTCTATGTAAAAGTAAGATATCACCACCCAAATTGTGGGACACTTGAAACCTTGTTCATATCTCTTTCCCAAAGGTTTGGAAATATCCAACAAGTATGACATAAGTTCTGAAGACAATACCAATATTTCAACTAATTTTTAAGATATAAAAGATTGAGTAGAACCTGTATCAAACAAATCTAGCACCATATAAGATGAAAAAAAAATCCTACCTCTAACAATAGCTCGACCTACTTCTTATTCATCTTACCCATACTCAGACACATAGAGACAATCAGTTTTATCCCCATGAACATCCCCCTTGGCCTGATAATTTGACCCAATAACCTTTGAATCATTATTTTGAACCTAGAAAACCTTGGTGAGAGTGGATCTTATCTTACTAACTGCGCACATCATTTCATAGAATACTTTAGATGGTCTGATAAACTACAATTATGAAAAGTCATGGGAGTCTCCTTATATTTAGTACTGTTATGACCAGACTGCCCACACTATTAGAAATCAAACCACTACTGCCCTGTCAAATCCCCTAAAACTGGTATTGAAGAAAGATGACCACCATTGTGCTTCCATTTATATCCAAAAGATACACCTTGGATAATAAATGAACAAAATAAATCTCCTCCCAAACCTGTCTTCCCAGCTATGTCAATTAGCCTTATCAACTACCTCAATAAAGGTCGGAAGACACATCAGAATCATCATTGAGATAATATCATTCTTGAGTCAAACTCAATCCTTTTATCCTTAAGGTAATAGTTAATGAAAAGCTCTAGTTCTATATGTACTAACTAAAAAGATGGGTAGAATACTACAGAATAGTACACTCCTCTTGCTGTAAGGTTAGAAACTCTAGAGTCTTTACCACATATAGCATATCAAGCTAGAAATCATAATTAAATATTTTCTTTAAATAATCCCAAGTGAGGTACTCATGAAAATTAACATCCATAATAGAGTTTCACTATCTCCTTACCAATCCCTCAATCATATATAAGAAAAACCCCACCTTGGAGTCTTTAAGATTATTTAAGAAATTGAAGATCCTATCAATCCAGTCAATCCACTCCTCAGATTCATGTGTTCATTTGTTTCCATGGAATAAGGGTGACTTATGCTTAGTAAAATTATATCCATGATCCATCAAACATCTTGGGTTCCTGATACCAACTTGACCTAGAGTCTGAATAATGAGGATACTAGCTTCTACTAAAGAAGGGTCCACTAAAGGATTAATATAAAAAACCTATATCGCAACTTCCTCTCTTAAATTTGGAAGATATATTCTTAGAAGAATTGTCTAATAAACACAAGAAAATAACCAATTAGATCATGGGAACATTCTAATAATCTTAGGACCACTTTTATAATTCAAATCAATGGTTTAAAACAACTAGAATTTAAATAAATTTAATAATTATATACATAAAAGTAATTTCCAAATGGAGTAGGTAAATTTAAATGAACTTCCCATACAATTCATTCAAATGAACCCAAAACCCAAGTCTAAAACCTAGTTAAAGTTCCTGGCCACCCATGGTAACTTGAGTTCAGTCATTCCGCACCTACTATCCAAATTCCAATGGTTCTAATTCATGTATACCCAATAAACAGAACCAAACTTAGGTAGTGTTAACACACTTTAGGTTGATCCTTCCCCCTAATAAAAATATTTAATATACCAACCCAATTAATCCAAACCATACACTTGATCCATCCATCACATGGAGAGGTAAAGCTAGAAAACAGAACAATTATGGAATATAATGAAACAAGACATCCAACCAAAGTACTATATGGAATAAAAAGATACAACTAGATACAAACAATCCTCTCAAAACCAATTAAACCTAAGAGTATGAATAAATCAAGACCCACAAGTCTCCATGTGACCAATACTCACCTCTAAACCAACCCAAACTGAAGGAAATAACAAAAGGAGAAGATGATATTCTTTAGGATTCTATTACTTTTACCTAGATCCTAAAATACAACATCTAAAAACACCCTAAGAAAAAAATTATGGTTTGATAAAAAATCCTAATAGGACACCACCATAGATTCTATACAAGTTTTAATAACAAAAATGAAATAATTATTTTCTTTTAAAACAAAAACTGTTTTACAAAGCATTTTCATGTATCCAATTCATTTGTAAATATTTTTACTTTTGGTTTTCATAAAATTATTTCATATTCTAAAACTAGAAACATGAAAGTAGAATTAATATAAACACGAGACATATACATGCATAAATAGGAAACAAAGTAAACACATATCCATGATATAAACTATCATGCGAAGCTTTGTGATACAACCTCATATAAAACCCATGAGAAACAATCCATAATAAAAGAAACCATATGATAAATAACCATAAATGAAAATGCACTTAATATTGCACCCTATCCTGTAGGAAAATACCTACTAGTCACTCAAGACACTAATTTTTTTTACATTATATCCAACCAATATCGAGTCCTGCCACAATCCATCGATATCCAAAAGGTTACCTCCTAGTGGTACAACACACACTAAGGCTACCCGTGTCTCTTTCCCAACACACCCAAGGTTACCAATGTGAAAATTATGAGATTAATTTTCAAAAACAATGCTCAAAATTTTATAAAATTTCTTCAAATCAAATCAAATCTTCCTCAGTGTTTGAAGACCTATTTCCAAATAAAGAAAATCCATCTTCAAAGAAAAAACCTTTTTGAAAAAATTTTCCTTTCCAATCAATACTTTAAAAACACATATCACTATAATTAAATGATAAACATAAAATAATTTATCAATAATAATAATAAATTAATTGCATTAACCCATTTTATTGAAAAACCTACCTCAAACTGGTAAAAACATCGATGCCTTTGAAAAAAGTGATTGGACACCATGAGGTCGGCCTTCCAAAGACAAGACGTGACAGGAAAATGCAAAGGATCGATAGAAAAAACTATCTGATCACAAATCCATAGTCGAATCATAGAAAAATCAATATATTCATCCAAAGGAAATAAGAACTAAAAGGAACACTTATCCGAATAGAAGAAACCCTACCACAACAATGATCAATCTTAGAACAAAAGGATCCAGCAGGGAGGGAACCACCCAAAACTGCTTAGGGTGAGCTTTGGGTCAAGATAACTAAGGATTCAGGAAGAATGAAATGAACATCATCCATGAACCAACCCAAAAAACAAAACTTTAGGTATTTACATAGAGTTTAATCCCATTAAACATCGTGTAATCCACAAAGTATGAAATCAATGGAAAATGTGTTTCCTTTTTATTAAAAACTCGATTTTTAATAGTTCAAAACATGAACCTATTACATGGTGTGGAAAACCTTAATGCCCAAAAACCATTTCAAAAATATTATTGGAGAACACTATATGATGTTTAATACCCTTACATGACTTGTAATCACTCAACAAATTATAGAAAATGTAGGTTTAGGCATAAAATACCAAATACCTTACTTCGAGCATTCTCCAAACTTGGGAAGAACCCTAATATGTATTTGAAACATTTATAACCAGACTCCATTAATTCAAATAAACATAAATCCTAGAAATTTAGGTCATTTAATCCAAAAAAAGGCTCTCCATCCTTAATAAACCAACAAATTCACCCAAACATTGATGATAAACAAATCATAAAAAAGGGAGTACCTAAAATCATAACAGGGTGTTGCAAGTAAACCCCATGAAAGAGAGATCCTTAAAAAGATGTATAAATCACTATAATTTTTAGTATTATAATCATAAAAGACATTGATGGTTATTATATAAACCAAAACAAATAAACATTTGGTGAATATAGATTTTTTCTCATAGAAAATAAAAGCGAGACAGGCATACCTTACTTTAAGTCTTAGCTTCCTTCATACATGTTCAAACATCCTGTATAAAAAATACAAGTTTTTTTAATAGGTTTAGGGGAAATACCCTTTATTGAAAATAAAAAATTATACATCTTTTGATAACTAGGAAAATATGCAACCCATTACAATCAAATAGTAAAAATCATTAAGAAAAGAAGTACCTGAAGGATATAAAGGCCCCAAGTGACTAATGGGTAAAAAACATAAAAATAATCAATGGAAAAAGTATCTTTTCCCCCCTTCCATACAATTAAATAGTGAATTCTCTCATAGATAATGTGTAACCCCACTTTTAGGAATTTTCACCATACTGGATTGACACAACAAGGAAAAACACCCCTCCCATCCACATAAACTTGCAGAGGGAGGACCAAATGATAAGTGTCAGCACACCTATCCCTATTTAAAGCCACCCACCTGAAAATGATTTTAAGAAACATGCATCACAGTCATCTCGATGCAATGAAAATCCAAAAAAAACTATGTAAAATCAATGGTAGGTCACCCATCCATCCAACTAGAAGAGAAAATATGGTTGTATGACGTGTTTTAGCACACCCACCTCTCTTTTGAGGCTGCTCACCCATCAATACACGTAATAAGATGTATCGCTAGACAAATGAAACAATACAAAATCTACATCTCACAAATAAAATTTTCCAATAAAACACATAGATCCATAAAATATAAATTTATCAATAAAACCATGCCTAAAATCACCGAATTAGGATCAACCATAGATAAAGAATCCGATAAACCCATACCAGCACCCAACGCTAAATAGAAGCCACCAACATCCCTAATCTACAACCCATATCCAGCCAAAACACTACTGAAAATAATTGATATTTCCATGATAATCCTTAACAATTATTACATAAAATAATACCACCACCAGACCACTAACATTGGCATTCGAAGGTAGCCAAGCCACTGCCTAAAACATCACCACCTCGGAAGGTTTCTGAACAATTAAGACAACGATCCACACCACAACCATCGGTGCATACATGGAAATCTCAGATATAAACCATATCTAGGTATGTATATGGTTAAAGAATAAAAAAATCAAGGGTGAATCCATTATTTTTTAGGAAATTTTATTACATGTTTATTAACCATTCAATGTTAATGTTATATTTTAGGTAATAACCTCTTTTTTCATATATGTTTTGATTTTTATTTTTAGACCTCTTAATTGGATCCTGATTTCAACATCTACATAATTTTAACCATGATAAAAGTATCATATATATTAAATATATATTTATTTATAGTAATCTATAAGATTTTGTGATATAAAATGCAATACACCATTCATGGAGATGGTAGGCCATACACACGCATGAAAACTATTTCCATTTTCTTATTGGATTAAAAGAAATAATGGTAAATGATATATTACCCTTAAAAAATAATTTTTATGTCATATATATCACATATTTTTATTAAATCCATACTTAATACCTTCCATGTAAATAATTAATGGATCACACCACTTTGTGAGGTGGTAGTCTTCCATACCCACGAGCGATGTTATCGTATTCCCATAATATGTAGAGTTTAAAGGCATATGTGATATAATAATTATAGAAATATAATAATATCATAAATATCATATATAAATAATAAATCCATCATTATTTCATGCCTTTATAAATGGTAATGTAAAAATGAATTATATCGGTTCGTGAGGCGGTAGTCCGTTGTACTCATGAATGATGATTTCATAACCCATTTGATAGAAGTGGAGATAGTTTTAGGTTAGGAAACTAAAATAAAAAATATAACTATATATAATAAATTGACTTTATTATAATATAATTTCATTATAATAATTTAATTATGTGGAGTAATAAATAAAACAAAAATGATTGTTGATGAACATTACCTCTTCTTTAGGTATCCTCTAGGTTTGCACCAAAAGCCTTCCTTGGTTGGATTTATGTACAAAATAAGGCTTCATGGATAAGAGGAGGGAATTTGGAAATTTATTTTGAAATGTATTAGCCAAACCAAAATGGTTTAAAGGTTTTAAGAGTAGAGAATAAGGGGTGGACTTTTATAAGTGATGTGAGTGACACACTTATAATTTTTTTCGAAAAAGAGAATTCCACCAAGTTTTTTTTCATGTCCCAGACTCTAGTAATGAACAATTATTGAGGTTAGAAGAGATAAGGTCTAAATAGTACAATAAAATGTGAATTATAAAAGTTTTAGGTTATTTTTAACCCTTATTTTTTTAGTTTAACCTATGGTAAACCCATTTTCACTTTAAGCGTGTTAAATATTTTTTACTATTTTTACTATTAATTTTGGTCAAAAATTAAGTTAAACTTATTAGATAATGTAAATTATTATGATTATAAATATAGAATCCATTTTTAAAATTACATTCATATAATTGGAAAAAATTAATTTAAAATTAATCCTGTAGACGTGATGAGAAACCAGATTTTAAGGAGAAAATGTTAAAAAATTTACAAAGCATTTATATCAAAATTCAATATGAAATTTAATCCAATGACCTAAATTGGGCTAATGGAATTTAAACTACAATTTAAATTTATAGATTAATTAAATGAAAAGTAATTTTTAATCAAAAATCAATATTTTTTACTATTCATCAATTTTTTTTGAAACAATAAAAATAAGTCACCATAAGAAAATAATGACATCATAATTTCAAAAATTAAGCTTATTTTATGAAATTAATTTTCTAAAATTGTGAAAAATTAATTTTATTAATGTTTACAGAAGGAAATAAAAATCATTTTTTGATAAAATAGTATTTTCTGAACATATAAAAACTTTTTTAAAAATTAAGTATTTTTTATAAATATGTTTCTTTATATAAAACCATTATAATTAATATTTTAAAAGTATTTATTACTATTAATATCACTATGTTTAATTACTATGTTATAACAGTAATATTTAAATAACTATATTAACAATATATCATGGTTTTGTAAAATCTCAATGTCATGTGTAATGCAATATAACCCTGTGTTTCATGTAGAATAAGATTAACTTGGTGTTGTGTGTAATGAAATTTATCAAAGAAATTTAATTTATTCAAAAAAAATTCATAAAAACTATCTGTTTTACACTAATCCTTTGATATCACATTTTCATTACCCCTCCCCCCAAAGGTACCCATCCTAGGATGGAAATGAGAGAAGGGAGATAATTAAACTCAAAGCTTTTATCCAATAAGACTAATATTGGTGAAAAATACTAAGGGTATATCATACAACTAAATGGGAGGAATTACCCTCTATGATAACATGAGTAATAAAAAATAAGATAAAACCACCATACAAATCATACTCATGATAAATGTAAATTATACCAATACATGCATGTAATATCATACAGAATAAAAAAACTATAAGAGAAACTACAAGTACAAAAAGATAAACCTTGGTAGTGACCAAAAAATACCAAACAACTCTTGAATAACCAATGAGCTAGCAATGTCCATCCTGATCACCAATTAGATCCTGTAGTCCTGAAAAATAGTTTATAGAAACATAAGGTGAGCATAACATGTATAATCAGTAATATCCTCCTTGGAGCCTTTCGTACAAAAGATAAAGAAAGTATAATAAATCCCATTGAACAAAAAATGATGCTAACTCATCACCTAAGAAGGTATGATAAGTCCCCATCATCACCATGACTCTCTCACCAAGTATCACATACAATAATAATATAATATCCAATATAAAATAAAATAAAGGTGCACTGCTACCACTTTCCCAATGGTTTTCCTCTCTTCCCCAATGTCACATGTCTTGATCCATATCTCCCCAAAAGTATTCCAACCTAAAGAAACCCAGGAAACTATATCATAACATGCATCACATCATCTCATTACATACCATGCACCCCTTTCATGAAATTATCTCATCATCCCATGACACATCTTCAAAATATTAATTGAGTTATTTCCGAGAGTCACCCTAACCCATAAATCATGTATTATACCTCAATCCATAACAACCCATACACTACATACCTATAATAATCCACATGATACTATATATAGAGATACATGCATGTGAAATAACCATAATCCATTACATCACTATATAAACATATATGGGAAATGTAAGAACGATGCATACCAACACATAATACTACCAAGATAAGAGAATGATACAAGTGGGGGTAGTCATCCATCCATGTAGGATCATAATAATTAGCTTATATGGCTATACTTACAAGAGGGGGTATTGAATCTTAAAACAATTTTAAACTAAAAAAACAAAAAACCTATTAAAGTAACTTTATTCGACTCATACTCAATCTGATTATCAGAGTGAATATTAGAATCACAATGGATCCAATTTATATTAGAGTATATTTTATCATAATAATAGTGATTATGATAAAAAAATTATATAGAATGATAAGTATAAATAAATACTTTCTATAATATGCACAAAAAATAGAAACTTATAAAAAAGAAACATAAAAACTTTGTAAAAGTAATAATGAATTACAAGATATATTAAAAATAGTTACCATTTTTAAACTTAAGTGTAAGGTAGTCAATAAACTTGACTAAAGGTATCCATATTTTTATACTTACTCTAAAGTTTGACTTTCCTTACAAGGAAATCCCTTGATATAATGATCAACATAGATCTATCTCTCTATCCATAGAAGACCTCGACACGATGATCGATGTCTGTCATCCAAGCCTTGGAAGCCCTCGATTCGATGGATCGAATTCACACACTTACTATCCCCAGAATCCCTAAATCATAACAATGATCATCCATGATTAAAAAAGTTAATGTTTATAAGTAAATAACCCTAACAAGGATTCCTTATAACTACCAACTATCTAAAGAGTTACAAAGACTAAGAATGAGAAATTCACACTTATAAATATTCAAATGACTTGAGTTGAAAATGAAATATACCACTCCAAACTATTCAAATGACCCACTATTTATAGGTGAATCTCCAATAGTCATATTTTTGAGTTTGTTGCAATGACCTTAGTTAGATAATTCTTGACATCTCATAATGTTGTGGCGTAATTTAATGACTGACCCAGTTTTTGTTTGACACCATTATAGTGTTATTGAAATTCCTTATGATAAAAACAAGTATTTGTATTTCAATTATAAACATAGGTTATTACTATGGAATTCCTTATCAGTTGTCATTACAGTAATACTTATGAGAGTTAGTCTGATGTATCAGTACAAGAATCAGTCTGATGGTCATTACTTTTGTGATTATGGTAGAAAAAAAAACAAGTCTAACTCTTGGTATGATTAAAGGTAAGTTTGATTAATCAGACTCATGATCAATTTGATGATCATAATGAAGAATGCAAGTTTATATCCATAATACATTATAACATTTTCTATAAATGGTAAAAGATAATTTTTTCTAAAAAAAATACTAAAAATATTGGGACATAAAAAGTTAGTAAACATGTTTTAAAAGAAATCAGTGATTTCCATAACTAAAGGAATGGGAAAGTAAGAAGTGATACTTCTTAATCAGCAATATCTTCCTTTTTTGGAAATCAGAAACCACAAAACTTAAATGAAAAAATAACTTGAAAATATGACACCCCTCTATTATTTTAATAACTATGAATTTATTCATTACAACTTCACTCCCCTGAATTTGTAACTTTTCGGAATATGATGTTTAATAAGATGGAGAATATTTTAATAGTTCTTCCATAAATCCCTCCTTAGGAATATTTATCCCCCTTAGAATAGTATTTATTTCTTTTTAAAATAAATACCCCCCTTTAAGAAACATTCTTCCTTTTTGATAAAACCTACCCCCATTATAAAGATTCCTTGTAATCATAAAACCTTGCATACATAAAGCCAAGATTCTATTTTTTAGATTAAATGAGACACTTTTTTAAATATATCATATTCCAAAAACAAATAATCATTATCTTTTTTTTGTTAAAAGTTTCGAGATTGTTAGGAATCTTGTAAGAAGGAGAAATACTTCTCCTTCTGAAGTAATTCCAACTAAATCAAAAACTATTATGTAAGAAAACATATACCTCTTCCCAAAAATTGTGAAAAAACATTATCTTTACTAACTTCCTTAGAATAATGTATGTATGCATAAAATTTAGATACTACCTATGGATAATAAATTTCAAAGTCCGTGTCTAGATTCTAAATGTATACTCAATTAAATGATCTTCTTGAGTGTATAATTGTATTCATGAAACCATGAACTTTTAAACTGTCAAGACCCGCCCTCGGGGCCTGTGCCGTGACTACCCCAAGCCCGCCTTCCATAGGCCAGGGGATGGAGACTAGAACCAAAGGTGTAAATTCTGATAAAAAGGGAAGTCATTGCCTTTATGAAATGTAAACACACACAACTAGAGTACAAGCGGAAGCAAACACTAAGTAATCAGAAAACAAAAGTAGTGTTGAAAGTAAGGGGATAGAAATACAAGCCCAACTGTAAAGTACAAAGTAAAAGACAAAACAGCTGGAAGGTGACAAGTATCTCCTGGATCATCCACCACGGATCCTACCTGAAGGGTAGGTACAAATAGAGCAGCTCCTAGATCGTCCATCACAGATCCTACCTGAAGGGTAGGTACAAATAGCCTCCTCAGCGCCCTCGTCCGTAAACCTCCTCCGGGTACCGACTCGTCATGAGGTCCACCTCCGGGTACCAAATTGTCGTGAGGTCCACCTCCAGGTGCCGTACAGTCCTCATACACTCAGCCTCCATCAGTGCTGTCCGTCATCTACATCCAACACAACGAGGTGCGGACATAGCCCGTGTAGGGGTGAGTATAACAATACAGAGTAGGGACCCCGAGACCCTCAAGGTCCCACTAAATCCAACAAGGATAAACCACAAAGAAATATCTCAACAGATTACCTTTACTTAGGTATATGCCTATACATATACCTAAGTTATCAAGTTACCCATCTCAATCATGAGGAAAAAACAAAGGACATTGACTCAGATCAAACCAGTATTTTCATTATCGAAACCACAACTACTGGAGAAATCCTCCTTTTTCGAGTACAGTGGCCCTGTCACGACTCTGAGGAGCTACTCACTAACCTTAGACTGCTAAGGTACTCCTCCTGCCAAGTACCGTGGGTCTGCTTCCAAATACCGGGCGCTCCGTCTGCTGTGGGTTTTCCGCCAAATATCAGGCGCTCCCCCTAATAGCCTACAGAGGTACTCCTCCCGTCGAGTACCGCGAGTCTGCTGCCAAATACCAAGAACTCCGTCCACCATGGGTCTACCGTCAAATACCAGGCACACCGTCCAATGGGATAATCGAATCACTCCAAGTCGAATCAGTCAAGAAGTCGTCAGGTCTACAACTACTAGGTCTCCGCACTCCGTATGCTCATCTCTGGGAGGGTTCGCTCTACGAGCTACTGGTCGTTACTTAAAAGTGTCACGAAGTCTCAATTATAAGTAACAAAAAGGACCTCCTCATTATAGGGGTCTCAACGCAACAGACAATGTGTCAATCGGGCGCCCGGTCTATGAGTTATTAGCTTTTCCGTTCCAGGGGCCTGGTTGGTTTTTAAGCTAAAACCAACCCGACCATACTCCAATATCATCCGAAACCCATGAAGAGTAATCCAAAATAACCATCTCATAATTTGGAATCCAACATAGTCTACAACACATCAATCGGACGTCCGATACTCAAGTTATAAGCATTTCTGCTTCGAGGGCCCGGTTGGTTTCGGGTTCGAACCAACCCGACCGTTTTTCTGAAGTTGTCGAAAACTCACTTTGAGTAATGAAAAAGGACCAAATCATCGCAAGGGTCCTAGTTCCATAGACAGTGCATCGATCGGACGTGTGGTCTTTAAGAAATTCACATTTAAGTGAAAAGGTCCCGGTCCATTAGGCCCGATGGGCTGACGAGTCGGGTCGACTCGGTTTTGGAAGGTCCGACCCAGAAAAGGGGTCAGACATGACCGGTGAGTCGTGTGGTCTGGCCCGAGGGGCATGGCCTAGCCTGAAGTGGCGTGCCCACCCCGAAGTGGCGTGACCCGGTGGAGCGCAACCCAGAACGGCCCAGCCCGGTGCGGCTCAGCTGGGCGCGGCCCGACTGGGCGCGCGGTCTATCTGGCTCGGTCTAAAGGCCAACCGGTTTAAGGGGGGCGTGACCCCCCTGGCTGTCCGAACCGGCGGCGCCTAGCGGTTCCCCTCTCCCAAACTGGCCGGCTAGGCCGGCCGGCCTTCTGGCGCAAGCGGCCCGTACAGGCGGGCTGCGAGTCTTCCAGCGCGGCGCCCTCCTGGTGCCGCGACTTTGCTCCGCCCGGCCGGCCGACAGGCCGGTCGGTCCTTCTACCGAAGTGGCCCACAAAGCGGGATGTGGTTCCCACTACACAGCCGCCGTGACAACGCCAACTTCCTCTGCCGTGACCAACGCTGGCCATGACCTCGTATCCCCGGCACGGCACGATGACATCATGCTTCCTCTACCACGACTTTTCTTTGAGGGTGCGATGGTGGCCATTACGTCGCCAGTCTCTTCCGTGTTCTGCCTCCGATCATCGATTCTAAAAATATCAAGATCTAGTGGAGGGTCATCGAGCTGTGTTCGTTTGGACGGTGCCCTCCGCATTAAGTGATAGCAATAGGCCGAGACAAATCGAAGAAATACAATGACAAATCGAGGCACAATTTTAACCCATTAAAATTGAACATAACCCCTACCTCGATAATTGTCGTCGCACATCGGGCATCGCGGAAGACGGCGTCATGGGGAAAGGATTTGTAGGCGACGTTGGAGTGCGTCCGAGGAGGAAGCAGCATCTTCTCACTTGTCGCAGAGAAGATAATAGTTCACACGTCGTCGTTCTTCGTGGAACCAACATTCTTCATTGAAGAAGTCATCGTTCTTTGTCAGAGGGTTGGTGTTCTTCCCCAAAAACTCAAGAGCTCCCACACAACAAAAGCCTCCCCCCAATATAAAATAATAAGATACCTTATTATTTTATTTAACACAAGCCATTTTAAATTCAAACATTCAAACCACCTCATTAATTAAATTTGTTGGAAATTAATTAAAGAGAGGGAGAGGAGATGGAAGATCTCATAAATGTTGGGAGAGTTGTCAACATTAAACAAGGGTGTTTAATGTGGGGGGTTAAGGGAGTTATTTGGGGAGTTTAAAGAGGGTTAAGGGAGTTGAAAGGTTGGGGCTCGTGTGGGCCCCACCTCTCATTTATACATACATGGGAAGTTGGGTGGTTGTGGGCCCCACAAACAACTTCCCATGGGAGGGTTTAACTTCCAAAGTTATAAATAAAATTGTTATAACAACTTTATTTATTTTAAACTAATTTCCCAAATAATAATTCTCATCCTGCTTAAAATAGAACTGTGGTAAAGGTCCCCTTAAGCAATTAATGGAACTGCAAGTTCATCGGTGCCCTCAAATTTCAATTCCGGTTCAAAAGATAGAAAAACCCGCTCATTTGTTTACTGAAAATACCTGAGCTAAACTTCAAAAATTGATTTCGGGCACACCGGACCTTGGAATCAAATGCCGTTAGAAGCAACAGACTCGTAAAATTCCAAAGAAATTAAGAAAAAATTATCCTTTAAATTTATGGGTCTTTACATTACTCCCACCTCAGGGATTTACATCCCCGTAAAGATATAACACAAACTAGGGAAACTAAAGGAGGTACCGAGCAGGCATCTGAGCCTCCCGCTCCCATATGCTCTCCTAGAGGTTTCCCGTGCTCTCAACAAAAGCGCACAAGAGGAATCGACCATCCCCGTAGGACCCGCTCTTGTCGATACTCAACTTCTACTGGAACCCCATGAAAGTCGTCCCGTCATCGATGTCCAGCTCCCAGTGGTCGATGATGAAGGATAGGTCATGCACACATCTCCTCAGTTGAGATACGTGGATGACGTTGTGCACCTGGTGTAACTGAGGTGGAAAGGCCAGATGAACCTCAGAGATAAATTTCCGCCTCGACCACATCTCTGTAGACCTCATCGAGGTGAGACCTGTATAAAGACGTGGTCGCCATCCTCAAACTCCAATGGTCTCTGTCTTCTATCTTCATAGGACTTCTGTCTGCTCTGTGTAGTCTTCATCCGCTCATGGATGATCTGCACCTTCTCCGTCTTAGCCTGAACCATCTCTTGTTCTACACGTGCTGATTCCAACACTATCCACAAGGGATATCTGAAATGCGGCCAGCTGCTATCTCGCCACTCCTAGCAGCTGAATGACCGATCTCTTACTCAGAGAATCTGCTACAACATTTCCCTCCCCAAGAGTATAAACTATCTTGAAGTCATAGTCCTAGAGGAATTCAAGCCATCACTATTGTCTCAGGTTCATGTCCTTCTGAGAGAAGATACACCTGAGGCTATTGAGTTGGAGTGAACCGTAAACCGTTTGCTCAATGAACAATGGGTGAGACTAGCCAATTGCAAGAACTAATCTACACCCTTCTTCGTCTATGTTCAAACCAAGAGCTGCTGAGATTTCTCCTCTACCGAAAATAGAAATCTGGTCTCATCCCCTAGATGAACCATGTTCTTCGCCTAATACAGTCAATCATGACATGAACGGTATGTCTTGAATGACGTCGTAAGGCCTCGACGCTACTACTAATAGATCCAACCGTTACTCTCGCCTCAAAGGGCTGAGTCACACTGTCGGCATCAGTGCGTGGTTACTGGGTCTCCTCTAGTAGGAATCTCTCAAGTGAGGGTCAAGTCAACAGTTTTAACCGGTACCTCTTAGTATCAACCATACAAAAAGGACAGGAAAGTAAACGTCACAAAGATAAGTGTCTTTTATTACTGTAGCTCGAAGTACAAATACACATAACAACCTCAAACAACAACAACACAGAAACTAGAAGCACCAAGAACAAAGGCCTTCATGCCTGGAACTAGTCTCACTCCTGTACACCTGCTTCCAGCGCTCCATAGTCATGTGCTTCAGCTTCCTGAAGCTGTGCTCTCCCATATCCACCAATTCCCTACGGTCGGGGTGGACCTCCTGGTGGTGGTGGTGGTGACACCTCGAAGCGTCGTAAACCACTAGCTATACGATCAACTCTTCTTCCCCGGTCTGGTAGGTTCCTCCACTGCCTGCTGCTCATCTGCTGGATAGGTCGGGCAGTCTCGAGCCAAGTGACCCTGCTTTCCGCATGCATAGCACTTCCTGCTACTCGTATGGCTGGCTCTGTTTTGTGTTCCTCGCACAACTGAACCTATACCCCGAGGTCTCCCACCTGTTGGCCTAGTCTGCTTGGACTTCTGTGTCATCTATCTACTGCCGGCTATAGAAGACTCTACTACGGTCGGAAAACCCTGCGGCAAGGGCAGCAGCTACTGAGCACGCTCAAAGTGTAGAGTTGATGGTATAAACTCCACCCTAAAAAAAGTCTCGAAGTATCCCCAGGTGAAGGTTGTCTCATCGCAAAACTGGAGCATATGGCTCCACCACCTCTCAACTGCTCCCTGAATGAGACTAATAGCTAGGTACACCATCAAGTCAGCAGGTGTCCCAGCTATGTGGAAAGCTCATGATACAAACTCCAGCCAGTACCCAACCGTCTGAATATCTGACTCACCTCAAAACCTCAGAGGCCTCTATCGCTGGAACTCGTGCATTGTGCTCAGGTGGCGTGCACTCTTCGCTGGCATCTCAACTAGGAGAGGGCCCTGTACTGAGGCCTCGCTGCTTGGTGGGATATCATCGCACTCTCCACTCGGTACCCACGCTAACAGATTGGGTGAAGACATTCTGAAAGAAAGTGATGTGACACGGTCAAAAGACTATACCTAGTGAGCTAACCTGATTTGAGATGATTTAAAAGAAAATTTTGAAAACACACACGCAATCAGTGTTTTCATGCACTTAGACTCCCTGAACCAAAGACCACACTTAGTACCCTTAACACCATTTCATCACAGAAAAGAAATATCAGAGTCCTATGCTCTGCGGTAGAACCGACTCCTATGATACCAATTTGTCATGACCCGTCCTCGGGGCCCGTGAGGTGACTACCCCAAGACCACCTTCCATAGGACAGTGGCTGGAAACTAGCACCAAAGGTGTAAATCCTGATAAAAAGGGAAGGCATTGAATTTATGAAACATAAACACACACAACCAGAGTACAAGCGGAAGCAAACACTAAGTAAGCAGAAAACAAAAGTAGTGATGAAAGTAAGGGGCCAGAAATACAAGCCCAAATATAAAGTACAATGTAAAAGACAAAAAAACTAGATGGTGAAAAGCAGCTCTTGGATCATCCACCACATATCCTACCTGAAGGGTAGGTACAGATAGCGTAGCTCCTAGATCGTCCACCACAGATCCTACCTAAAGGGTAGGTACAAATAGCCTCCTCAACGCCCTCGTCTGTCAACCTCCTCCAGGTACCGAATCATCGTGAGGTCCACCTACGGGTACCGAATAGTCATGAGGTCCACCTCCAGGTGTCGTACTGTCCTCATACACTCGGCCTCCTTCAGCACTGTTCATTGTCTGCATCTAACACAACGAGGTGCGGGCATATCCCGTGCAGGGGTGAGTATAACGATACCCAGTAGGGACCCCGAGACCCTCAAGGTCTCACTAAATCCAAAAATTATAAACCACAAAGAAAGATCTCAACAGATAACCTTTACTTATGTATATTCCCATACATATACCTAAGTTATGAAGTAACCCATCTCAATCATGAGGAAAACATAATGGTCATTGACATAGCTCAAACCAGGATTTTCATTATCGAAACCACAACTACTGGAGAACTCCTCCTCTGTCGAGTACCGTGGCTCTGTCACGACTCTGAGGAGCTACTCACTAACCCTAGAATCCTGAGGTACTCTTCCTATCAAGTACCGTGGGTCTGCTGCCAAATATCGAGCGCTCCGTCTGCTGTGGGTCTACCGCCAAATACCAGGCGCTCCCCCTAATTTCCTACAGAGGTACTCCACCTGTCAAGTACCACAGGTCTTCTTCCAACTAACAGGCGCTATGTCTACCGTGGGTCTACCGCCAAATACCAGGTGCTCCATTCACTGGTCTAATCAAATCACTCTGAGTCAAATCAGTCAAGCAGTCATCAGGTCTACAGCTACTAGGTCTCCAAACTCCGTACACTCGTCTCTAGGAGGGTCTGCTCCAAAATCTACTGGTCGTTACTTATAAGTGTCACAAAGTCTCACGTAGAAGTAACACAAAGGACCTCCATGTCATAGGGGTCTCAATGCAATATACGACACGTCAATCGGATGTCCAGTCTCTGATTTATTAGATTTTGCTTTACAGGGGCCCCGTTGGTTTTTAAGCTAAAACCAACCCGACTGTAATCCAATATCATCTGAAACCCACAAAGAGTAATCCCAAGGAAACATCTCATCAAGAGGAATCCAACATAGTCGACGGAATGTCAATAGGACATCCGGTCCTCAACTTATAAGCATTTCCGCTCCGAGGGCCCAGTTGGTTTCAGGTTAGAACCAACCCGGCCATTTTTCCAAAGTCGTGCAAAACTCACTATGAGTAACAAAAAAGCACTCCCTCATCACAAGGGTCCTAGTTCCGTAGACATCGTGTCGATCGGATGCACGGTCTTTACGAAATTCACATTTAAGTGAAAAAGGGCCTGGTCTGTTAGGCCCGATGGGCTAACGGGTCGGGTCGACTCGGTTTTGGTGGGTCCGACCCAGTAAAGGGGTCAGACCGGCCCGGTGAGTTATGCGACCTGGCCCGAGGTGGTGTGGACCTGCCCGAAGTGGCATGGTCCGGCCTGAAAAGGCGCAGCCCGGCCCAGCGGGGCGCTGCCCGGCCCGGCGGGGTGCTGCCCGGCCCGACGGGGCGTGACCCGGCCCGGCCCGGCATGGACTGGCTCGGCTCGGACTAGCGCAACTCGGCGGGGCGTGGCCCGGCTAGTTGCGGCCTGGTTGGGCGTGGCCCGGCGGGGTGCGCCATCTGGCTGGCTCGGCCAACAGGACGAGCGGCCCGGCCCGAAGACCGCGCGGTCCGAGGGGGGTGCGGCCCCCCCGACTGTCTGAACCGGCGGCGCCGCCCTCCTAAACCGGACGGCTGGGCCGACTGGCCTTCTAGCGCAAGCGACCCGCACGGGCGGTCTGCAGGTCTTCTAGCGCGGTTCCCTCCTGGCGCCGCGGATTTGCTCCGCCTGGCCGGCCGACGGGCTAGCCGGTCCTTCCGCCGAAGCGGCCTGCAAAGCGGGCTGTAGTTCCAAATGCAAATCCGGCATGACAGCACCGGCTTACTATGCCGTGGCCTGCACTGGCCACAACCCCGCTTCCCCGGCACGGCGCGACGACATCGTGATTTCTCCGCCGAGGCCCGCTTGGCCGCGACTTTTCTTTGAGGGTGCGATGAAAACCCTTGCGCTGCTGGTCTCTTCTGCGTTCCGCCTCCGATCGTTGATTCTAAAAAGATCAAGATCTAGTGGAGGGTCGCTAGGCCATGTTCGTTCGGCCCACGCCCTCTGCGTTAAGTGATAGCAATAGGCTGAGAAAATTGAAGAAATGCAATGATGAATCGTGGCACAATTTTAATCCATTAAAATTGAACATAACCCCTACCTCAATAATTATCGTCGCACGTCAGGCATCGCAGAAGACGACGTCGTGGGGAAAGGATTCGTAGGCGACGTCGGAGTTCTTCCAAGGAGGAAGCGGCATCTCCTCTCTTTTCGCAGAGAAGAGAATGGTTGGAGCGTCATCATTCTTCGTGGAACCAACATTCTTCAGTAAAGAAGTCACCGTTCTTCGTCGGATGGTTGATGTTTTTCCCCAAAAACTCAAGATCTCCCACACAACAAAAGCCTCCCCCCAATATAAAATAATATGCTACCTTATTATTTTATTTAACACAAGACATTTCAAATTCAAACCACCTCATTAATTAAATGTGTTGGCAATTAATTAAAGAGAGGGAGAGGAGGTGGAAGATCTCATAAATTTTGGGAGAGTTGTCAACATTAAAAAAGGGTGTTTAATGTGGGGGGTTAAGGGAGTTATTTAGGGAGTTTAAAGAGGGTTAAGGGAGATGAAAGGTTGGGGATCATGTGGACCCCAAGTCTCATTTATCCACACATGGGAAGTTGGGTGGTTGTGGGCCCCACCAACAACTTCCCATGGGAGGGTTTAACTTCCAATGTTTTAAATAAAATTGTTCTAACAACTTTATTTATTTTAAACTAATTTCCCAAATAATAATTCTCAAACCGCTTAAAACATAACTGCGGTAAGGGTCCCCTTAAGCAATTACCGGCATTGCGAGTTCTTCGGTGCCCTCAGATTTAATTCTGAACACCGGTTCAAAAGATAGAAAAACCCGCTCGTTCGTTTACTGAACATACCCAAGCTAAACTTCGAAAATTGATTCCGGGCACCCCAGGCCTCAGAATCGAGTGCCGTTAGAAGCTACAAACTTTTAAAATTCCAAATATATTAAGAAAAATTTTTCCTTGAAATTTATGGGTCTTCTCACATACAAAATTCCCCAAATACAAACCACTTTTCATAATCTTCCTTGGCTTCCATCAGTATTGAAATTGGGATTGATGATTTTCCAAAAAGAAAAAGTATCAGTCTGAGCCTTTGAAGGGTGGAATAGGTATAGTGAAAAAATTCTGAATAAATTATGTGGGACACAGAGTGATCCACCCTCATATATGAATTGGGGGTGATAGGTTAACTTCCATAAGATAACCAATGGTAGAGATTCAAAACCATTCTGATATGATGGTCAAGATTGATCTGAATAAATTTTTAAAAGAATATTTGAACTCTCAATGTTTTCAATTATTTTATTGGAGTGAGGATCATTCCAATTAGGAAATATATATTAAAATTTAAAAAAAAAGACAAAATTTTTATAAAACTAAAATTATAACAACACCAAAAATTATAAACTAAAGTAACGAAATAGTTCAAAAACTTGTAATATTTGAAGAGTACCTTTCAGAGTGAAAAGTTTCATTAGTATGATTAAACTGTTCTTATTTATTTTTGTAAATAGGAATGATATTTTTGAAGTATATTAATTCAAGGATATGAGTCAATAATAAGTAGATATTAATGATCACTTAACATTGATCATTCCTAGATTCTATTTAATTTATTCAAATCTATCATCATTAAGAAATTTTGTAAAAATGTCAGCAAGTTATTCTTATGTTTTGATGAATTATAAAATTATATATCCTTTAATTGTGTGATCCCAAAGGAAATGGTGTCTAACATATATATTCGTAGCATGTGAGTGATGTGATGAATTATTTACTTAAATAAATAACACTTTTATTATAAAAAAGTATATTAGTTTTATTAAAATTCATGCCATAGTTAGTGAGTGTTTTTTTCATCCATGACACTTGAGAACAAAAACTTCCAGCTGTCACATATTCAAATTTAATAGTGGAAAGTGCTATTGAGTATTGTTTCTTACATGAACAAGAAACTAAATAATATCCTACGAAATGAAAATTTCCATATATACTTTTTCAATTAATTATTAATCAACCAAAGTCATTATTTGAAAAAAAAATAATTCAAAAACATTTTCAGAAGAATAGAAAAGGCTTAAATCCATATTTTCTTTAAAATAATTAAAAATTAATCTTAAATTTATTCCAAAAAACCCAGTTTCCTCCAATTATAGAAGTTTTTTTAAGTCATTCAACTAATTTCTAGACTCTATTCCTCTCACACTCATTGAGTTCATATTGCATTTGATTAATTTAATCCTCATCACCTATAGCCTCATCAGGATTCTTATGTTCAAATTGGGATACGAAATCAAGATATTAAATTTCATTTCTTAAGGAAATTCTAGTCTTAAATGTTTGATCTACTCACCAATGATACTTTCAATAGGATTATTTTTAAGAAAAAAATTACTTCTTAATTTTTCATGAATTAGTTCTTTAACAATAGGTTGAAAATATTCTTGAGGAATAACTTCAGAAACTAATTCTTGAATTATTTCCTTATGAGAAGAACTTTCTAACAAAGGTTGAAAATCAGTTTTAGAAATAACATATCAGGTTTAAGGTTGAGGTTGTTTTAAAATAAATGTATTAGTTTCATAAAACTTAACATGCACTGCTACCTCAATATTATAATATTTTTTTATTAAAAATGTTATAAGACTTAGAAGTAGTGGAATAAACTAAAAATATTCCTTCATCATATTTGGGTGAAATTTTATGTGTATTATATTTAGTATTAAAAATTAATTCTTTTCAATAAAATACCTTTAAAGAATAAAATTATTGTTTTATTCCTGTACATAACTCCTAAGAAGTTTTATTAAGAAAATGTCTAATTAAAACTTGATTTATATTATAACATGAAATATGAACCGCTTCATCCCAATTTTTTTATCAACTAATTATTTAATCAACATTGTTCTAGTTATTTCATGAATAATTATATTTATTATTTCAAATACACCATTTTTCTAGGGAGCTCTAGGCTATGAAATGTTATGTTTTATACCTTTCTTACTTCAAAAAGTTCGAAAATCAGAATTTTCAAATTCTTCACTATGATCACTGTGAATAGATATCAAGAATAGGTTTTTATCATTTTTAAATCTTCCTAAAAAAGTTTTAAAATAAAAAAATCTTCAAATTTATTTGTGAGAAAATAAACCCAAGTGTATATAGTGTAATCATCAACTAATACATATACATAGTATTTTCAAAAAATAATTCAAGTTTGGGTAGGACCAAATAAGTCTATGTGGACTAACTATAAAGAATTATAATTTTATACTTCAATAATAGATTTAAAACTTGACTAATGTTTCTTATCATATTAATAAGGGTCACAAACTTTTAATGTATCAAAAATATATTCTAATAGATCATTAAAAAGTAATTTATTAGTTAAATTAGATAATTTTATGATGTTACAATGTCCTACCCTTTTATTCTATAACCAAGATTGATCTTTCATTATACTACGGTAAGTTAAGTCTCAGCTCCCAAGGTCTTATATGTTATTTGTATAAACATTATCATGCCTATTGGTAGAAAGAATAAATTTATCCTTGGAACTATATACTAAACATTTATCATTACTAAATCTCACAAGGTAAAATTTATCACATAATTGACCTATTATTATAAGGTTATGCTTAAGTTCTACAATAAATAATAAATTTTAAATAAGATATTTTCCATGAAGAACAATGTTACATATTCCAATAATCTCTCCTTGAATATTATATCTAAAAGTTACTTTCACACCTTTCATTTTGATTATCTTCTTAAAGAAATATTTGTTTCTAGTTATGTGCCTGGAACATAAAATATTCATATTCCAAATGTTTTTGTTGTTGGTACTTTATTTATTTTTCTGAAAACAAAAAGATTAGTTTTTTGGAACCCAAAACTTATTGGGTCCGATATTATCAAAAAACAATATCATGGGTAACCATATTTGTTTTAAAAAATAAGCCTTATGAAAATGTAATGATTGAAATTTTTTTGAGGAATAATTTTTTTATAGTGATGACCACTTAGTCACTTGGTGAAAAAATATTCACTTTTAGGAATAAAGTAATTATTACTAAAACATATTTTTTATTTTTAAAACCCATTCTAGAACTATTTCCATAAGATCTAATTTTTTTGTACTTATTATCGAATTTTCCTTACCAGTGGTGAAATTTGATAAGAATTTATTAAAAATATAAATCTTGGATTTTAGTTTGATAACAAAATTTTTATCCTCATCAACATTTGTTTTAGAAGTAAGTTTTGTTTTTAAAACATTTTTATCAAACAAAACATTTTAAAAATCAATTAAAATACTATATTTTTTAAAAATTATTTTATCAATATGTTTTTAAAGATATGATATTTAATTTTTCAAAACAGTTATTATTGAGTCATCCATTGAAAGTTTATATTTATCATTATTATGTTTTTGACAAATATTTAAATTTTTATTTTCTAAAAGATTTGAAAATATGGAAACTTCATCATAAGTAGGTAAAGTTTTATCTTATACTAATGTATATTCTACATCAAAATATGTATAATTTTTTTCATCCGGATAATTTTTATTAAAAAAATGTTTATAAGAGATTCAACTCTATATACCTTTTCCTTTAAAAAATGATTTTACATGGGTAAATTTTCAAAAAGACCCATGTTCCTCTCTCTAAAACTTCCATTTTCAAAAGAAATTTTAGAAGAATCATCATTAATTGAATTTCATGTTTTAGAAGATTTCAATAGTTTATTTTTATTTGATTTTCATTAGTTCTTGGAATTTATTTTTGAATTATTTTCCTTTATATCTTTCCTTTTCAGCTTTGTAAAATTAGGTCATATATGTCTAGATTTCTTATATTCATAACAAGTGACTTTAGAATCTTTCTTCTCACCTTTATCTTTATGACCTTTCTTATATAGATATTAAAAATATTTCATTCCAACTATCTTATTCATCCTTATGGATATATTTTCTAATTCATTATCTGAATGTTTGAATGAACTAGAATTTTATTGAACAATAAATTTATTCTTTATTGAAGATTTAACAACTTTATTAGCTAACTGGACTTTATAAGGTATAGTATATGTTTTAGAAAAAGAAACACCACCATTTTTCTTTTTATTTATCTCAACATAAATCTTAAGTCTTCCCTCATATTGTTTAAGGGTTACAATCAAATCATCAAGAGTAATATTAGTTAACTTCCTTATATCATCAACATCGCTTCTTTTTTATTCCCACTCATTGGGAATAATATCGATAATATTATCAATAATAATATCATCATCAATACCTTTTTCTCCAAGAGACTATAAAATATTTACAATATTCATGAATATTTGATGCATATTGGAAACTGACTCTCCAGGTAGAAAATAAAAAGCTTGGTAATCATCTCTAATCATAAATCTTCTTGTTTCTATAGATTTGTATGTAACAAAATGAGTAAATTTAAATTTACTCCAAGTACCATTTGCTGCTTTAAAAAAATAAATATGACTATAGATATTTTTTTTTCATAGATCAAAATAGAGTATTTCTGAATTTTTAATTGAACTGATATTCTAACTTCTTAGAATTTTTAAAAGAAAGACTTCCTTATCAAGAATATTGTATTTTCCATTAAAAAATTTTAAATTATAAACTCCAATGCTTATAAAAATTCCTTCAATCTATCTCTCCAATATTCATATTCATTCCCATCAAAGACAGGTGGTCGACTAGGATTGAGATTTTTAAGAGAACCCACATTCATACCTGCCATATTGTAACAAAAAAATTCTTTTATAAAACTATATGTTAGTGTAACAAATTTTACAAACAAAAAGTTTAAATAAAAACTTAAACAACTTACAACAAGTAAGTAAAGTAAAATATCAATAAGTATATGAGCTGTATAAACCTACTTTGATACCAACTATTAGATTTTAATAATTAAATTAGATGGATATACTTACAAGAGGGGGTGAGGGGGGGGGGGAATTGTTGTTTAAAAAACCTTTAAACTAAACAAAACACAAACCACTTAAAGAAAATTTATCAGAGTCAGTCTCAGTCCGATTATCAGAGTGAAGATCAGAATAACAATGGATCTAATTTATATCAGAGTTCATTTTATCATAATCATAGTTATACCCATAATACAAATTTTATTGAAAGATAATTATAAATGCTTACTTTTTATAACATTCATAGTGGAATAGAAACATGTAAAAACAAGCAATAAAATAACTATATAAAAGTAAGAATGACTTACAAGCTATATCAAAAATATTTAACACTTTTAACATTAAGAGTAAGGTATTCAATAACCTTGACTAAAGGTATCCATAGTTTTATAATCACTGTAAAGTCTATCTTTCCTTACCAGGAATGCCCTCGATACGATGATCAAAATATCTCTATCTTACAATCCCTAGAATCCCTCAATATGATGATCAATGTCTGTCTTTCTATCCCTGAAATCCCGAAATCCAATGGATTAGATTCACTATCTTCATATCCACTAAATCCCTCGATCATAACGATGATTGAACATGATTACAAAAGAAAATTTTTGTATGGAAACAAAACTGATAAGGATTCATTAGAACTACCAACTCTCTAAATAATTAAAAAGATAAATAATGAGAAGATCACACATAGAAATATTCATATGACTTGAGTAGTGAATGAAATATACCACTTAAAACTCTTAAAATGACCCACTATTTATTGGTTAAGCTCCAATGGTCATATTTTTGAGTTTTTTGCAATAGCCTCAGATAGTTTGTGCTTCACAAATCATAATGTTCTGGTGTATTAGAACAGTTGAAATATTTTTTAACACCATTATAGTGTTTTATATATTCCTTATGATAGAAAAAATTCTTTTTATTCTAATTATAAACTTAGGTTAATATGATGAATTTCCTTATAAATTGTAATTACAATAATCCTTATGAGAGAAAGTCTAATGTATCAGTGATAGAATTAGTCCAATGGTCATGATTTTTTTTTGTATGATAGAAAAGACAAAACTCTAACTCCTGGTCTGATTAAATTTAAGTCCAATTAATCAGACTCATCATCAATCCGATGAATGTAATAAAGAATATATGTTTATATTCATAATACATTAGAAAGTTTTCTATGTATGGTAAAAGATAATGTTTTCTAAAAAAACATACTAAAACTCTTGGGATATAAAAAATTAGTAAACATGTTTTTATGAAAGTGTTTGTGATTTTCAAAACTAAAGGAATGGAAATGTATGAAGTAATAATTCAGAATCAACAATCCATTCCTCACAAACAAATATTTTAGGATAAAAACCCTCCCATAGACCATTGGGTGTCAATTTAATTACTGATAAGGGTGGGGTAGAATATGAAATCTCATAAAATACAAGATATATACATAGCTCACAACAACACTATGGGTAACAACCTACCCTTAAACCCATCTACATCAATCGCCTCATGGACACCTGACAACCACCAGTAAGTACTTGATTTCCTATAATCACACTAGCATTTTAAAACAACTCCTATTAATTATTTCTTTTTAACATTTCATAAACATTTTAATTAATTTTAAAACAATTAATTAATGTTAAAAATTTTCAAATTTTTATTACTTACCAACCAAAGTTCATGCCCTTTAGGAATATCCAACCAAACCCACGGTTCCTCAAGAATATCATCATTTAGAATACTATTCAAGCATCAAACCCACAAGTTAAATTATTTAGTATTCCTTAACATTCCATAATTATAGTTACTCTAAGACTCTTCATAAGATTACATAAAAGAGATACATAAAACAAGAACAACTAGAAACATCAAGCAGTGGGGAAAGGAATGCAGAAACAAAAAACCCAACCATCCACCCACTTAAAAAGATTCATAAATAAGAATTAATACAAATCCTTCTACACAATAATGGGAAAACCCAATTTTGATCCATTCCATAATTTATGGTTCAATCCCTAAGACTAACATGCATATCACCATACATCCATCCTACCATACCAAGCATCAACTACTACCACAAACCTGGGCCTCCCCACCCATATCTCACCAAACCATAATCTATCCCAAAATCACACCACATTTTATTATATGGCACACATCTATTGAAAATACACAAGTTAGCAGGGAAACAAAAAAAAAGTAAATAGGTAACTTAGGTCTTAATCCAAGCTATTTAACCTTTATAAGAAAATGGTAATGATCATCCCCAAAAATTTATATTTATCAAACAACCAATTCATTACCATCTTGAATCAACTGATTTATTTATTCTCAGGTTACAACCACAAGTAACATAAGGCATAAAATATTAACAACTATGAATTATTTGAACATTATTTGAAGCATACCTTCCTATTTTATCAAACTATAAACGAGAAAATTTCAATTGACACATCATTTTTATTTTATAACATCAACATGAATTACCAACTTTTCATTCTTTATCCAAATTCCATTAACATAAAGAATAATGATTCCATTTAAACATTCCACTAGATTCATTTGATTTTACATCAAATTATAAGGTATTATTTCTGTAAACATGACTCCTTATTATTTTAAACAAGTAGAAATTACATATTTACATTATTCAACCAATTCATCATATTAAACATTATAAACCATAACATAAACATAGATATCACACTATATAGGAAAAAATAGTAAAACCATTATCATAATTAAAACACATGAGATTGATATGAACCAAAACTAATTCATTCATTAATCAAGTTTTGTCTTCATTAGAATTAATTACAATAATATTAAAACATATGAAACTTGATAAAGTTATTATTTCACATAAAAATAAGGAGAAGTAATAAACCCCCCACCTCAAGGATTTCAATGTTCCTCAAATAAGAACAAAAAAACAAAGAGGATCTATGATCAAATCTCACATAAGGAAAATTAATTCCTACAAGGAGGACACAATATAACTATGACAAAAAACATCAAAAGATATCTATAAGAACAAAGAAGATAAAATACCACAACATGGAAATGAATAATGGGATATAAATGAAGATTAATGGAGAAGAACCACAAGTGAAAGAAGGAAAACTCACTTTACATTCCCAAATATCAAACATAGGAATCCAGAGATGAATCCCTGTTGAAAGATATTTGAAACACCTAAAGAGAGATCCTATGGAAAACTAGTGTTGGGAGAAAAATATAGGGTTTTAGAAAAAACTAAGATTATGACTAGATTTATAAGAACACTTATAGACACAGATTCTGTAAAATACCAGGTAAATAAAGAATATCAATTTTTCATATTTATCCATATTTGTAAAATGTTAATATTAATTTAAAGGGAACACTATGCTCGATGGCGTACCCAATATGCAACAATGAGTTTCTTTGAAATCTTACATTGCACTCTAATAATAAAATAATATTATTTTAAATGGTAGTTAACGCCTAGCCGTTGTAATGGCGGGAATGAACAGAACTAACTACAAAATGATTATATATGTTTTTCAAATATTATTACTTTTTTCCAATAAATGTTAGAGGCTTAAAATGCGAATGAATCCAATTTTAAGCATAAATCTTCTAATATTCTTTAAAAGGTCGATTAACCGCCTTTTGATAGCGAACCATTTTTAAATATAATTTTAAAGATTTTATATGTTATATTTGACAAAATAAAATCCTTCTTTAGAATCTGGACAACAAAATTTACTTTGTGTAAATATTTTTTATTTTTCCGATAAAGATCAGTTTTGGTGAAAAAACTGTACTTTAATTCAAAACCCCGTTTTAATATAATTTATTTATATTATTAGAAAATCTTTGGAATTTGTTTCAAAGTGAAATTATAATATAGTTTTACAATTTAATCCAATGGTGGTCATTGGAATTAATTTCACTTTGAAATTGGACTTAAACTAGTGTCAATCTTTTAAAAGATATTATTTCTTAAAAACACGCTATTTGTTTTGACAACAGGAATTAATTATTAAATTAATTAATGAAAATTTTATGTTTTTAATTTTTTAAAATAGAAATAATTTTTGAATTCCTAATATCAAATATATCTTGGGATAAATTTTTGGTATTTTTCTGAAAAACTTCAATTTTTGATGAATAGTGAAACCACTAAGTGGTAGTTAAAAAACTGATTTTTCGTTTAAATGAAACTTTACCAATTCTGTGATTTTAATTTCAAAAATCTGACATACATGGTTGTCATTAGGATGTAAATTTTTTTTCAATGGGATTAAAATAATTTTTTGGTGAATAATAACTTTTAAGTTTTATTAATCACGATTAAAGGTAATTAGTGTAATTTAAGGTAAAGATAATGTTATAATAATATGAAATGACCTTGACACAGGTCCTACCCTTATTTTATGAGTCATGGAAGTCCCAGAAAATACATTGGTCAATTGGGGGACCCCATGGAACCACTTTGTTAGGAAAATGACATTAATAACTTTTTATTTAAAGTTAAAATAAAAATGTCACAAACATGTATTGTTTTACTAAAACAATTTTTAAATGGGGTTATACAAGTCATATTTTTAACTATAAATATAAATTAGAAATATAAAAGTATTTACTACATAATAGTATTTTTTTTATAATTTTTAGACATTAAATAAATTAATTTATTTATGACACCATGATGATGAAACGATTACCTCATTAATAAACGATTTAAATAAAAAGAGAAGATAAGGTAAAATCTAAGACATACACTTGTCAAAAACCCATTGTATGAGTGTATTTAGAACCCTTATCACCTTATCATCAAAATATATAATTTTGGTACCTTTAATATCTGAAAACATTTTATAATAAAGTAACTTTTCAAGACATTCCAAGAGTGCCCCTCCTCCCTCTTATAAAAGGCCCCCACCTCTACCCCCTTACCCACACCTCTCAAGCCTTTGTCTTGACAAAACTATGCTCATTTTATCTATACACATACCTCTCTTCATCCTAGGAGCCTTAAATTTGGTAAAAATCTCTTCAAGAAACCCTTTTGCATCAAACCAAGGGGAGTTACCCGATTTAAAGGTAATGTCTTCACTTGTGTTCTTTTGTTTTATTTTGCTTCTCTAACCCCCTAAACTATTTTTATTACCTTATTTTGTAAAAACACCAGTATATTAAATATAATAGGATGCTTTAATGTTATGTATTCATGCTACACTTTCACACACCTCTGTCTAATGGTTAAAGAACATACTTTTTCTGTGGATGGTGAATTACTGCCTCATGAAACGATGATTGTTCAATATTCTCTTAACACCTTTCATGGTGGCCATTATGATGTCACTGTATTTTATATATGATATATATGGTATTTATGTTTTCTATATTCTTCTGTATTTTATATTTAAAACACACCTTTATGCTTTTCATGTTGTGCAAATGCGATAATTTCATACGAGGAAGTGTGGACTACCGCCCCCTCAAGTGATGTGACTCATTCATGCAATACATGGAATGTATAAAGAATGAAATTAATGAAAATATGTGACCTATATAACATATATATTATACTGTAATTATAATATATATATATATATATATATATATCATCTAGTTTTAATTCCATTAATGTGCCAAAGCAATGAAAGTTGCGTTCATGCGTACGTACGGCCTACCGTCTCCATGAACGATGCATTTCATTTCTTTTTATCTCCAAATATTATAAAACAAATATAAAACGAATATATACTGGATATATATGATATTTAAATCATTAATACTATTCTGGATATGATGTACATACAACTACATTGAAAATTCTTTTCAAACAAGATCATTTTTGACTCATGTACCTAACATCGACAAAACTCACGATATGAACTCACATAATTAACTAATTATTATAACATGATAATATATGATATTAATTGAATAATAAAATTTAAAGTATTTCCTTAATCAATTATAAATTTACCAAAGTTTATTATTTAGGAATATAAATAAATGAACAAGACAAGTCGGACTTGAGGTAAGGGGTCCTACCTATCTCTTCCTTTTTAAGTACTCTCTTTTATGTCATTTCTTTTAATCTACTATTTATTATGTTGGGAGATGTTATTTAATATTCCTATTACTTTAAATTTTATGTTAATATGATGAGATAACCTATTTGATCTCATCCATCCATTTTTGGAAGTTTTAAGTGGCACCGTTAGGCTGCCGAGTTTCCGTAAAGGATTTTTCATCTCACTTTTATTCTCATGAGATTTATGATACATTTTACACTATTTCCTTTGAGTGGTGTATGTACTGCCCATTATTCTACTCTTTTTTTAATATAATTTCTTTTATGGGTATTTACATTAACATTTTATAGTCCTTCTTTCATGGGATGTACGTTTTGAAAGTTACCCAAGTCGGTAAGGGAACCTTTCACCTTCCTATTTTTAAAGGGCTTCATTTTGTTATGTCTTTTAATTTACATCTTATTATGTTGGTATATGTTCTTATATATCCTTATTACTGTAAATTTTATGTCCAAGTGATGAGATACCCTTTATCTATCTCATAAACTCTTTTTCTAAAATTTGATGTGATGCCGTTAGGCTATCAAATTTTTGCAAGGGAACTTCTCAACCCAATTTCAATTCTTTGTGTTAAACCTCTACATATTTATTATGTCGTTATATGAATATTTGTGGATGAAATTTTATTGTTTTACACTTAATATCCACTTATATTGGGTACATTTATATTTGTCACACATAATTATGTAATTGATTTATCCTTAATCTAAGAATACCGTCTTTGTAAGGGGCTTCATCTCAATCTCAATTCATTGAGTTAAATATCTATGTCATTGGTTTTGTTTTTCCAAGATTATGTGTGAATGACATCTGATTGTTTTACACTTAATATCCACTTATATCGGGTGTATTTATACTTGTCATACAAAATTATGTCATTGATTTATCCTTGCACTAATGACATGATCTTTGAATGGGATTACGTCTCAATTTCTCTTCCTTGAGACACTTCTTGATGATATGAACTTTTATTCTTTTTAAAGTGTATATAAAGTCCCTTTGACATTACATATCCATATTATGTCTATACTCAAGTCATTTAAATGTTTTGAAAATGGTCTACTTTCATGTGGCTTATAATTTAAATATTCAAAATGGAAAAGGACTCTTTTATTAAAACATTGTTTTAAATGGTTTTATAGATTTATTCTTTTAAAAATTAATCATCCATGTCCATGTTTTAAAAATGGGTTTTAAGGATTTATTTATATGGAAATGAATGTTTTAAAACCATTTCAAAAGTTTCAAAGTGGTATGAGACACTTTGATTCTAAAATCTTTTTTAAATGTCTTCTTTTAATATTTTCAATGTATAAAGGGATATTTATCTCATAGAGTTTTAATAATTTTAGTAGATGTTTTTATTTATGTTAATATCATGATGTGATATCTTGTGATTGAAATGTGGAAATTTTATGTTTCTTTTGTGCATGTTTTAAGTGTTATGATTATGTTATGGTTCTCGGGAAATGTTTTTGAAGACGTGTGGTTCCATGATAAACTAAGGGCGGGTGAGCCCGATATAGCTCTCCAATGCATTGGGTAATGCGAAGGGGTTAAATGTTAAGGTTTCTCCGAAGATATTTATGGAATATACTATAATGGGTATTCCAAACGTAATCGCGAGGGTTACTCCCTACGTAATTAGTTTATGAATGTCTCAAGTTACCTTTATATCTTATGATTTCTATGAGTTATTCATAAATCTTATGATTTCATGTGGTATGTTAATGTGCTTATGTTTTATGAGTAATGTATGATTTCATTGATTCTTATGTATATATGTACTAATGTTTCCTTTCTGTATTTCTATATCCCTTACTGATCTTTTTATGCTCATCCCAAGTTTTTGAAATGTTTTTCACAGGTCAAGGGAAAGGTACATGATATTATGATAGTGTTAAGGAAGTGTCAAGAAAGAATCCATGTTTTATTTTAAATATGTTTCCGTTGATGGGAAAAAATGAATACTATCTTTTATGTAACCAATTTGTTTAAATGTGGAATATAATGCATGATTTATGATCTAATTCTCTAAAACTCTAAACCTGAAAAGATCCTCAATGTGTATTCATGAAATAACTCAAGATTAAGTAAGGTTTACGGCCGGGTCCTTATAGTTGGTATCAAAGGTCAGTTTAGATAACTTTAGAGGTTATAGTGTTGTTTAAGCATAAGTGACAAGTTGTGTATAACCACAATGGTTATTATATTAGATAGAGTCATTTTTATTTTTGAATGTTGGAATGAGTTTGAGATAACATGGATAAGTATATCTTAGTGTTTATCTTCCTCTTTAGTACATGATGATTTTTTTGATATACTCACACTGAACTTTTTGGTTTTAATAAATGGATGGATCTAACAGGCACCAAAGTGACAATGGGTTTGAAGGAAACTGTGGTGGTTCTCTAATTAAGAGACTGGATGAAATGGGGGATTCAATGAGAAATCTCGTGGTTATTCTAAACCAACTATCATGAGTCATGATCAACCACTTTAACCTTGTTGAGTTATCTAATGCATCTTGTATAAGAGAACCAACTCGATGTGGAAGTTCAGGTGATAATTATAAAGGTAACCATTAGGGTTTATATGATCCTTACTTTTGAGGTAATCATGGGTTACTCTATGATGGAAAATGAAAGGCATGAGATAAAATTGAGGTTAAAATATTTTATGATTATTTTTGAAGAATTTATCTCGTTTTGGGGAATGTTTTAAGAATTATATAGTTTTGTAAGAAGGACAACACGCAGACTGTGTGACAACCCGTCGCGTCGGACAAAGCTGCAGGAATCAAACCCAAAACCAAAGTGCGACTGGTATTTATCTCCTACCACTGGACTACGTGAAGTCCCTGGTTAGTTTGACTAATTCTTTATAGTTAGATGATTTTATGAATCAAGAGTTAGTTGATTTTGGGTTATCTATGAAAATTATTAACCTATCATGGAGGATATGTGATTAGGTTAATTACTTTTCAATATGAGACTTTAAGAGAAACTGATGTTATTTGGAGATAAATGTTAATTTGTACGTTGGAAGACTATGTGATTAAATCCTTTAAATATTTGGGTTTCAATCTTAGTTTGGTTTACTTTGAAGAATTTTATGGACAAATTTTTTATTGAATGGTATTCTTTGAACTTTGGGTTTTGTTGGACAAATTTTGGAGATTAAGAATAAATTTTCTTTTTTTATAAAGGATTATCCATTTGTGGATTATCTGATCTTGTTCTAAAATTTTTGGTTTTGGTTGAGGTCTAAAGACATGAGAAATATATAGTTCTCTTTTGTGGATTAGGTGATTCTCTATAAGTTGATTATAGCTCTCTTAATATGAGAAAGTCATCCTAAATACTCGTCTTTTGGAGAAAATATGAGTTTGTATAAGAAATCTAGTAGGAGATGAGAGTATACATGAAAAGTAAGTCTGTTTCCTTATGATTTAGTTAGGCTCATAAATAAATTCCTCAATGAAAAGTAACTTAATAACAAAAATGTTGTCTGTTAACTTTTCCTACTGGGGAATCAAATACCGTTTAACCCATCACCAGTTTGTGATTTTCTGGTGGTTAAATTTCTCCTAAACATGTTTTCTATCACTCTCCCTCATAACATGACCCTTTATTTTTTGTTCCATATCCATGTTTTTCTACATGGAATCCTAGTATGGGTTAACTCGGGTGACCTTTGTACTTCCCTTTCTTTCTTTTAAAGTGTCAGTTTAATTTACTCCTTTTCTGATGTGGGGCTTTCAATGAATTTTCCAAGCCCAATTTCAAAAATTGCGAGGATGAAATTCCCAAAAGGGGGGAAGGATGTAACATCCTAGGTAAATAAAGAATATTAATTTTTCATATTTATCCATATTTGTGAATAAAATGTTAATATTAATTTAAAGGGAACGCTATGCTCGATGGCGTACCCAATACGCAACAATGAGTTTCTTTGAAATCTTACGCTGCACTCTAATAATAAAATAATATTATTTTAAATGGTAGTTAATGCCTATCCATTGTAATGGAGGGAATGAAGATAACTAACTACAAAATTATTATATATGTTTCTAAATTTTTTTTACTTTTTTCCAAGAAATGTTAGAGGCTTAAAATGCGAATGAATCCAATTTTAAACATAAATCTTCTAATATTATTTAAAAAGTAGATTAACCGCCTTTTGATGGAGAACCCTTTTTAAATATACTTTTGAAGATTTTATATATTATATTTGACAAAATAAAATCCTTCTTTAGAATCTGGACATCAAAATTTACTTTGTGTAAATATTTTTTATTTTTCTGATAAAGACCAGTTTTAATGAAAATGTTGTATTTTTATTAAAAACATATTTTTAATATAATTTGTTTATATGATTAGATAATATTTTGAATTGGTTTCAAAGTTCAATTAGAATATATTTTTACCATTTAATCCAATGGTGGTCATTGGAATTAATTTCACTTTGAAATTGGACTTAAACTAGTGTCAATCTTTTAATAGATATTGTTTCTTAAAAACACGCTATTTGTTTTGACAGCGGGAATTAATTATTAAATTAATTAATGAAAATTTTATGTTTTTAATTTTGTAAAATAGAAATCATTTTTGAATTCGGAATATCAAATATAGCTTAGGGTGAATTTTTGGTATTTTTCTGAAAAACTTCAATTTTTGATGAATAGTGAAACCACTAAGTGGTAGTTAAAAAACCGAATTTTCGTTTAAATAAAACTTTACCACTTCTGTGATTTGAATTTCAAAAATCTGACATATATGGCTGTCATTAGGATGTAAAATTTGGTTCAATGGGATTAAAATAATTTTTGGTGAATAGTAACTTTTAAGTTTTATTAATCGCGATTAAAGGTAATTAATGTAATTTAAGGTAAAGATAATGTTATAATAATATGAAATGACCTTGACACATGTACTAACCTTATTTTATGAGTCATTTCCGACCAAGACAATCCATGGGTCAACTTCAGGACCCCATGGATCCACTTTGGTAGGAAAATGACATTAATAACTTTTTATTTAAAGTTAAAATAAAAAAGTCACAATCATGAATTATTTTACTAAAAAAAATTTTACATGGGGTTATACAAGTCATATTTTTGACTATAAATATCCATTAGAAATATAAAAATATTTCTTACATCATAGTATTTTTTTTATAATTTTTAGACATTAAATAAATTAATTTATTTATGACACCATGATGATGCAACGATTACCTCATTAATAAACGATTTAAATAAAATGAGAAGATAAGGTAAAATCTAAGACATAAACTTGTCAAAAACCTATTGTATGGGTGGATTTCGAACCCTTATCACATTATCCTTGAAATATATAATTTTGGGACCTTTAATATCCTAAAATCAGTTTATAATAAAGTAACTTTTCAAGACAGTCCAAGAGTGCCCCTCCTCCCTCTTATAAAAGGCCCCCACCTCTACCCCCTTACCCACACCTCTCAAGCCTTTGGATGGACCAAAATATACTCCTTTTATCTCTCCACATTCCTCTCTTCATCCTAGGAGCCTTACCTTTGGAAAAAATCTCTTCAAGAATCCCTTTTGCTTCAAACCAAGAGGAGTTACCCGATTTAAAGGTAATGTCTTCACTTGTGTTCTTTTGTTTTATTTTGCTTCTCCAACCCCCTAAAATATGTTTATTCCTTTATTTTGTAACAAAAATAGTATCTTTAATATACTAGGATATTTTTATGTGAAGTATTCATGATAAAATTACACACACCCCCGTCTAATGGTTAAAGAACATACTGTTTCTGTGGATGGCGAATTACTACCTCATGAAACGATGATTGTTCAATCTTCTCTTAACACCTTTCAGGGTGGCCATTATGATTTCACTATATTTTATATATGATATATATGTTATTTATGATTTCTATATGCTTCTGTATTTTATATTTAAAACATACCTTTATGCTTTGCATGTTGTGCAAATGTGATAATTTCATACGAGGAAGTGTGGACTACCGTCCCCTCAAGTGATGTGACTCGTTCATGAAATACATGGAATGTATAAAGAATGAAATTAATGAACATATGTGACATATATAACATATATATTATACTGTAATTATAATATATATATATATATCTCATCTGGTTTTAATTCCATTAATGTGCCAAAGCAATGAAAGTAGCGTTCATGCGTACGTACGACCTACCATCTCCATGAATGATGCAGTTCATTTATTTTTTATCTCCAAATGTTATTGAATAAGTATAAAACGAATATATACTGGATATATATGATATTTACATCATTAATACTATTCTGGATATGATGTACATACAACTACATTGACAATCCTTTTCAAACAAGATCATTTTTGACTCATGTACCGAACATCGACAAAACGTATGATATGAACTCACATAATTCACTAATTATTATAACATGATATTATATGATATTAATTGAATAATAAACTTTATATTATGTCCTTAATCAATTATAAATTTCCCAAAGTTTATTATTCATGAATATAAAGAAATGAACAAGACAAGTCTGACTTGAGGTAAGGGATCCTACCTATCTCTTCCTTTTTAAGTACTCTCTTTTATGTCATTTATTTTATGATCATATTTCTTATGTTGGGGGATGTTATTTCATATTACTATTATTTTAAATTTTATGTTCATATGATGAGAGAACATATTTGATCTCATCCATCCATTTTTGGAAGTTTTAAGTGGCGCCGTTAGGCTGCCTAGTTTCCATAAACGATTTTTTATCTCACTTTTATTCTCGTGAGATTTATGCTATGTTTTCCACTATTTCCATTGAGTGGTGTATGTAGTGACCATTATTCTACTCTTTTTGTAATATAATTTCGTTTATGGTTATTTACATTAACGTTGTATAGTCATTCTTTCATGGGGTGTACGTTTTGAAAGTTACCCAAGTCGGTAAGTGAACCTTTCACCATCCTATTTTTAAGACTTATTTTTGTTATTTCTTTTAATTTACATCTTATTATGTTGGGATATGTTCTTATATATCCTTATTGATGTAAATTTTATGTCCAATCGATGATATACCCTTTATCTCTCTCATCAACGCTTTTTCTAAAATTTGATGTGACGTCGTTAGGCTATCGAATTTTTACAAGGGAACTTCTCAACCCAATTTCAATTCTTTGGGTTAAACCTCTATATATTGATTATGTCATTATATGAATATGTGTGGATGACATTTTATTGTTTTACACTGAATATACACTTATATTGGGTGAATTTATATTTTTCACACATAATTATGTAATTGATTTATCCTTAATCTAAGGATACTGTCTTTGTAAGGGACTTCGTCTCAATCTCACTTCATTGAGTTAAATATCTATGTCATTGGTTTTGCTTTTACAAGAGTATGTGTGAATTAACTATGATTGTTTTACACTTGATATCCACGTATATTGGGTGTATTTATACTTGTCACACATAATTATGTCATTTATTTATCCTTGCACTAATGACATGATCTTTGAATGGGATTACGTCTCAATTTCTACTTCTTGAGATACTTCTTGATGATATGAAATTTTATTCTTTTTAAAGTGTATATACAGACCCTTTTACATTCAATATCCATATTATGTCTATACTCAAGTCAATTTAATGTTTTTAAAATGGTATACTTTCATGTAGCTTATAATTTAAATGTTCAAAATGGAAAAGGACTCTTTTATTAAAACGTTGTTTTAAATGGTTTTAAAGATGTATTCTTTTAAACATTAATCATCCATGTCCATGTTTTAAAAATGGGTTTTAAGGATTTATTTATATGGACATGAATGTTTTAAAACCCTTTCAAAAGATTCAAAGTGGTATGTGACACTTTGATTCTAAAATCTCTTTTAAATGTCTTCTTTTAATATTTTCAATGTATAAAGGGATATTTATCTCATATAGTTTTAATGATTTTAGAAGATGTTTTTATTTATGTTAATATCATGATGTGATATCTTGTGATTGAAATGTGGAAATTTTATGTTTGTTTTGTGCATGTTTTAAGTGTTATGATTATGTTATGTTTCTTGGGCAATGTTTATGAAGACGAGTAGTTCCGTGATAAACTAAGGGAAGGTGAGACCAATATAGATCTCCAATGCATTGGTTAATGTGAAGGGGTTAAATGTTAAGGTTTCTTCGAAGATATTTAGGGAATATACTATGATGAGTATTCCAAATGTAACCATGAGGGTTACTCCTTACGTAAGAATGTTATGAATGCCTCAAGTTAACTTCATGTCTTATGATTTATATGAGTTATTCATAAATCTCATGATTTCATGAGGTATGTTAATGTGCTTATGTTTTATGAGTAATGTATGATTTCATTGATTCTTATGTATACATGTACTAATGTTTCCTTTCCGTATTTATATATCCCTTACTAAGCTTTTTATGCTCATCCCAAGTTTTTGAAATGTTTTTCAGAGGTCAAGGGAAAGGTACATGATATGATGATAGTGTCAAGTAAGTGTCAAGAAAGAATCCATGTTTTATTTTAAATATGTTTCCGTTGATGGGAAAAAATGAATACTATCTTTTATGTAACCACTTTGTTTAAATATGGAATATAATGCATGATTTCTGATCTAATTATCTAAAACTATAAACATGAAAATATCCTCAATGCGTATTCTTGAAATAATTCAAGATTAAGTAAGGTTTAAGGCCAGGTCCTTATAGATTCACAAAATTAATTGGTTATTCACATCACGTATGTATTGAGTTTTAATATTGATAAAAAATGTCACCTCAATCTAATAAACCTAGATTAATTCACCTCATTAAATTTATGTTCATGTTGTGAGTTTTTGGGGACAAATTAATCAAATCCAGTCCTTACCCATTCATTTCACAAAACCATGGTTCACATCCTGAATCACACCCTACAAACCAACCCTTCTTAGGCTGTGAATAACCTATTTTGTCCGTGAATTTCTCACTCAGTATGTGAAATATAATTCATGTCAAAAGTTTCTTATAATTATATATTATAGCTCCAAAAATTTACCTAACCTTCTATAATATTCCCCTAATCACCCTAGACCTCAAAAAACACACAAAGGAACAATCTAAATGGATACGAGACCTTAAAACCACATCGTGGTGTTGACCATCATGCATGTAATAGTTTTGTGCATTTAAGTGATATGGGTGTGGTGGACCAACCATGGGAAAAGAAGTCACCATGCCATGGAGATGATCATTTTGTGGGTGTGGTGACTGGGGGGGGGGGTTCCCTATTGGAAATGGGAAGGCCAACATGCACGTTTTGGTGGGTGTGGTGGCTGGGTGAAGGTGTGGTTAACCTCATGTAGGTGGTTCAAAAATGACTTGGGTAGATCCACCAAATCATAATACAAGTTTTGATGGGATTATAATGATTTGTGATGCATCGCCATTCCATGGTCCAATCCATGGTTACATTCATATTAGGTTTTAAAATGATCGAAACCGCCACTGAGTTTGGGGGAAGATAAACACCACCAAGGGGAAACCATGTGCTAGATTTTTAGGACTCATTAATTTTATTTTTGATCCAATTATTCATGAAGAAACCCTAATTATTTCTCTTATTAATAGGGCACTCAAACCAGAGGTTTTACATAGGTGAGTTGAGCGAATTTCTTCCTCTAGAAGATACTTAAATTAGATTATATTGGACAAAGGTGTTGGAGGTAGGTGTCTTCTCTCCCACTCTACTTTTATTAGAACTTTAAATAATATGACTTATAAAGTAATTATTTTTCTTAGTAATGAAAAACTTTATACTAGTTCTTTTGTGATCAATGGTTCATTCCTCCTTGGTTTTAAAAGAAATATTTTTGTTGTGAAAACTAGATTCTAGTATGGGGTGGTGTGTATTCATGACATTCATGTGCAGGGAATTTTTTGTTCAAAATTGGATTATAGTAATGAATTTATGGGTATGTTTATTTTTAACACCATGTGATTACTTGGGTCTAGAGAAAAATGTTTTACTTGTGAGTTAGTCCACTTAGGGAGTCCGGTGTAGTGGGAGTTTTCACGGTGTTCATGGTATGCCATCTATGGTGGAAAATTTTATACATTAAAAAAGTTATTTTCATTGCTTCATTACCTTTATATATATAATGTACATTGTTCAACATGAAGTATTATATTTTCATTTATTTTTATTTTGTTCTAACTTGTTATTTTCTTAGTGGAATGCATGAGAAGCCTTTTGGTATTACCTACTGAGTTGTATACTCAACCTCGTATATGAACTTTGGTGCATATAAAGATATTTTTTATCATGATACATGTAAGGGAAATGTATCTTACTTCACTAGTGGATCATCATGACTTGGAATTCATAGATACGTGAGGATAAAGCTTGGATTCAGTCACAATATGGATTATGGGGCTATTACACATTTGGAACTGGAGTCATTTTATGTGTTTTATCATATTATGGACATATTCAGTTGTATTTTTTCATTCGAAACCTCTAATCAGTTTTTGTTAGTTTTATGTAGTTGGTTTTTTTTTCTCATGCATCATTTTATATCTGGTACTTATCATTTTTTGTTACAGTTTGAATGGTATTTGAGGGTAAATATTCCCCCAATGATGTCTTATAACATTTTCATTTATTTTGACTCTTTGGTGTCTGTAGGATGAACCTAATATTAGTGTCATTTTCATCTTGTCCAAGACAATGGATTGGGGTCAAGATGTTACAAGAATGAAATTTTAAACTCAATTCTCTATAACTTAGAAAACAACTATACTAAATTCACCACACTAAATCACTAACCTCCAAATAAACTAAACAAGAATGTTTAAAAAGAAATTATTGAAATAAAATAAAGGAAAAATAACAATACAATAAATTTATGTGTTTAAGACATGAGTCTTAATCTACAGGGGAATGCTACAAACTCCATTATTAAGGAACATAAGATGATTATAATGATCAACCATTTTTCCCACATCAAGTGATTTCACCATACTAATATAGTAGATTCCAACTAGTCGCCATCAAATTTGGATCTTCATGGATTAAAGTCCACATAAATTTGATCTCTATGGGTAACACTCCACTTAGTCAAAAATTCCCACCAAATTAACTTCCACTTTAGGTAAAAAATAACTATACTGAGTTTACTCTTATTTATTAGGCCCTAATGACCATTAAATGTTTCATTTTTGATAAAATCACAAAGAAATAAACCTCATATATCCATTATAAAGAGTCTTATGTATCCCAAAGTTGCATTTACAAAAGTCCTTGGCATCTATGAACTGCCTATATCTTACTCACAGGGGTAACTTCTAGTGACACATCATTAAGTTTTCATCATCCAATACATCTAATTTTAGTCCTATAGTCATTAGCCACTATGGAACAACCAACTTTATCCAAACCATGGAAGTTAGAATTATAGAATTACTACTTCTAAAAGTTCTATTTACTTGGTAAAAAAAAAATGGTTTTCATTACTAAGACTAACAATATCAACCTTGAATCATTTACCAAGATCCACCACTAAGACCTATATCAATATCCATAGACCTCCTTATATTACTCAATACTCCCTTATAGCTTTATGGTTCCCCACTATACTTCTTATTATCATATCCCAAATGAGGTATAATAGTACCTCAAAACCTCACAAACTAAAACCTTTGTTAGCATATATGATAAATTTCTAGTTCCATAATTATTTTATAGATCCAATAACTTGTCCTCCAACAACTTATGGATAATGTGACACTTCAAATGAATGTGTTTTTCCCAGAATGAAACATCAGATTATTAGAAAAATGGATTTCACTTTATGAATCACAGAATAAAGTTGTAACTTCCCACCTTCTTCTAAGATATTCCTACAACCATTTTAGCCAAATCAACTCCTTACCATATTACTTTAAAGAAATTTACCTCACTTCCATTGTGTAAAGTGAAATTAATGGTTGAATATTTGATATCAAATTCAAAAATGTTCCTCTGAAAGTCAATACATAGCCCCTGGTCCTCTTTAATGTATTGGAATCTCCACAAAAGTCTAATCCGAAAAATCCTTACAATGGTTCATCAATTATGAAATATAGAGACCAAATTTTGGAACCATTTAAATAGTAGAGGATCCAATTTAATACATCCTAGTTATCTCTTTAGAAATTTGACATGAATCTATTGATAACTCCCAATGCTTGTATAATTTTCTGTCGAGCACAAACCATAATATTAATTAAGATTATGAATGCCGATGAATAGGGAACCTTTACCATGTACTATAACTCATCTTCCATTCATGATGCCTTATCTTTTCTAAACCTGAAATTTCTATCTAAGGGTGTGGTAACCATATTTGACTCACTCATTCCAAATCATTCAACCACCTTCCAGTTGTTGTAATATTGAAATGAGAATAAAGTTCCAAAGTTATTTACATTAAAATTAGTATCCCTAAGATCTATTTATCCAAATTGAGATAATTCAACTTGAAACATTCAAACAATTAATAATTCTAATCATCAATCCTTTACTTCATCAAACTGAAAATAAGTATGTCATCAATATAGAGAAGTATAAAAAAAGATCCTGTAACCGAAAATCTTATAGTAACAACAATGATAAAAATTTATCCAGAAGAACATACATCCATCCATAAAGGCATTTTACTTTTAGTTACACTTAATTTATTCTCACTTCAATCCATAAAGGGCATATTTTAGTTTTCACACAAGATTTTAGCTCCATTTCTCCATGAAACATTTTAGTTTCTCACTGTAAATTTCTTCATCTAAGTACCCAGGAAGATAAATGGTCTTCACATCAAACTTATATAAATAAAGTCCTTCTATTATAACCACGATGAACAACTTCTAAATAGTCACGTGTTTCACAACCAGAGAATGGATTTCATAAAAATCAACACCTTTCATCAGTTGAAACCCCTTCAACATCATATTTATTTCTAAGAAGAAACCCTAGAAGCCTGTTATTGGACCCCCCACATAACATGCCCTAATAAATTTGGAACTTCCTATTATTCCTCACTCAACCACCAAACACCAAACACCATACCCATGAACCCTTGGATGTCAAAAACACCTCTACTCAGTCTTGTCATCTTCTCTAGCATTTCCCATCAACTCAAACTCACAGAACCCAGCTTACCCCAAGTTGTGCCACCACTAATCACCCATTTGAATCATTAAACCATTATTCTCTACCAAGCTCACATTATCTACATGTTCCCACAAATATTCATTGTGCACTATACAATCTATCCAAATCCCTACCTTGATACCCCTATGTGTTTCTCTCTCTCTCTATCCCCTCTATCCCTTCCCCCTCTCTAAAAGTGAACAATTCATCCAAAATTGACATTCCACCACTGACCACCACTTCAAAGCCTCAGCTTACACTCATCCTTGACCCAATATTCTTAAAACCACCATCATCCACCTCACCATCCACTGATATTACCCTCACCGATTACATTCTCTGCACTACTCTTCTAAAGATAGTGCGAGCTTCCCACCCAAATCTCACTATTGATTCTTCTCAAATTAATATATTTAATACCATAATTTTATTAGGGTCTTATCATTATATTTTTTTGGGAAAAAATGATTTAACCTATGGTGTGATGATAATATAAAGATAAAATAAAATGAAAAATGAGTAAAATAAAATGACACTTAATGTAATGTGGAAAAACCCTCAAAATAAAATGGGTAAAAAAAATAAGCATATAGAATGATATCACTAAAGGTAAAAGGAGATAATATCTCTCACTACTATAAATAGAATACCCTTAAAATTATACTCTCTTGAATAATAAAGAATTTTTTTAAAAAATACCACTCTGATAAAAACTTAAATGGGAAAATAATTTTTGCCTGAGTTGATGATGAAAATGAGTTGGGGATAACCTCTTTTTAAAGGAATTCACATACCCTACCACCACCTTCTCTACAAGACTCCATTGGTGGATTTATCCACCCAACTCACTAGCTATATCCCACCCACTCTGATAAAAATAGGACGACAATTCCTTTATATGGAAAACCAAGGGCCACCAAAAAGTCATATTCTGACATATCACTCACTTAGAGATTTTATTAGGGACAAATTATATCGTCAAACATAATTTATATCAAATAAATCATTTTTATCACATATAAACAATTCATCTTGAGCATCTGTGCCATTTGAACTCACTACTACAGATTCATCGAACTAAAATGCTGGCTTTTATAAATTCTAATTAAAAGAACCAATAACTATTAAATTTTATCAACACTAAAAATGCATGATGATAAAAGTCTATATTTATTAACACTAATCCTAACATTGATAAAATATTTTTCTAATAAAATTGCAAATTAAAGAGTATATATGATATATGTATAGATAGTGTTAGGTTTTTAATTTCACATGTCTCATTGGTTGTGTATGTGTATATATATGTACACAGAATCACACACATTTGGGTCTGAATAATAATATATATGTATAATATATATATTATATATATAGCTATAATACATATAATTATCAATATAAATTTATATTATAATTAAAATAATTTTTTTATCTAATTAAATTATTTAAAAAATTGAACTTTAATTATAGAGAAGCAAGTATATAGAAAGTTTTTATATTTAAATAATAATAATAATAATAATAATAATAATAATAATATACAGATGTCATCAATTATAATACCAATAATTAATGCCACTCAAATGTAATTAATGCAATTTTACACACACACACACACATATATATATGTTTGTGTGTGTGTGTGTGGGTGTGTGTGTAAGTATTTTAATAATAAATAAATATACATGTATACATGTATATTTATATATATATATATAATTTATATATATATATATATATTAATTTTTTTAAATTAAATATAAAAAATAATTAATATATTTTTTAGATACAATTAATAATTAAATTTAATATTTATTTTAATTAGTAAAATGTATTGAAAATATTTTATATTTAAATGAAATACCATTATAATATTTATAAATAGTACTATACATTTCTATTTTGTGTAAAATATTTATTTATTTATATAATTAATAATTATTTTGAAAATATAGCTAATAATTTTGAAATACAAATTATAATTATTAATATATTTTATCTATAATACTACTAATAATATATAAATTTATATAATTAGTAATTATTAATGTTTATATAAAAATATTAATTAATATTAGAATTGTTAAATATTAGTAATTAATTTTAGTTTATTTTATATTGAAATCACAATAGAATTAACATTATATACATTGTGTATGGATATACACATGTATGTCTCTAGTTCACCTATCTATCTATCTCTTCCACACACACGCATCATTTATTTATTTAGTGTACACAAACACACACATATATTTAAATGATATACATGTGTATATGATATAAATGGGGGGGATTACAAATCGAAAATAACACACACAACTAGACACCCTAGTGAATCAAGACCCATCCTTCTCCACAAGGAATAACAAGCACCAACTTGATATATTTAAATATTATTATTAATATTTTTATATATTTTTCATTATTTATGATATTAATAATTAATTTTATTCATATGCAATTAATGAAATTATATATAAAAATATATACTTATATATGTGATTTTTTAAAATCTATAATTTAAATATAAAAAACAATGAATATATATATATATATACTAAATATAAATGATAATAAATTTAATATTTATTTTATTTAGTTAAATGTATTGAAAATATTTTTCTATATAAATAAAATACATTTATAATATTTATAAATATAACTATATTTTTTTTATTTAGTGTAAAATAATTAATTTTTTATATTATTTTTAATATTTTTAAAAATATAACTAATAATATTTAAATATAATTAATAATTAATAATACTTATTACATATAATAATACTAATATTATATACATTATATAATTAGTTATTATTAATATTTATATAACTATATTAATTAATATTATGTATGAGTTCCCAAAAAATTTACATGTATGTTGTGTTAATTGACCTTCTTAATATTTTCTTTGAAAATAAAAATAAACTCTTGTCACACTCATGTTGGGAACATATTTTTGTTTGAGATTTGTGCTGTGAAGATTTAATGTTTGTTTCTTTAAAGTTCGATGGACTGAATGGGTTTGTATGATCCGGCAGTTTATGCAATTTAAACGATTTTCATCATTAAACATTAATATTATTGTGATGGTGTACTCATCAGATGATAGAGGTAAAGCCTATATCCATAATAAGATGAAGTGTTATGTCCACTGTAGTTGCAACCATACCTAAATATCTGGGAATCAAACCATTGGTGTTTGTTATAATGGATGCTATAAATTGGATTGAAGGATTTGAGGAACTAAGGATGTAGAACTGCACAATGATTTCTAGAAGTCAAATTGAATTTCTCATCATCTCAATGCTTTGAGCAATTTTGATTTTAATCTTTGTTTTTAGTGTGTTTTTAGTAAGAGCTTCTGTCTGTTAGGGTTATTGTAAAATCTATTATAATTATCTTTGTAATTGTTATTTTTATAATTCTTTGAGATTGAAAAGGTTTTGAGTCTAGGAACCCAAGTTGTTTCTAATCACTAAGATCAATGATCTTCTAGGGAGAGGAAGTTTTACCTTTTGACAGGTTTGCGGTCAATGAAGTTCGAGTGCATAAATTTTATTGATAGAGGATATCAAAGAGTAGTTTTTGGTTAGAGCATACAAATAACTTTTGATAGTTCTACTGTTGAAGAAGTTCTATGTGTGGAATTGAGATACCCAGGACCAGGTCTGTAGATCCCTCTGATTATTTGGATAAAAGTAAAGGATTCTATTGATTGAAAATACATTGGTAATATAATATCATTTAGGTATTTCCATATTATTTTACCAAACTTTGAGAATTTTTTTTATATTGCTTGGTTCATTTTAATTTCCACTTTTCTGATTCTTTTATTAGACAATTTTTATGTCCCGATTGTTTAATTTTCACTATTCTTATACTAGTTGTCTACGTTTGATTTTCATACTCTGATAATTGATCAAAACTTTTATTGTTAGATAAACTAAAAAATAGACTGTTAAAAAATATTTAGGTCTTTTTTTTATTATTAAAATTCACCTTCCTCTTGTGGTACCATATCTACCTTTATCATGATAACATTTGGTATTAGATCCTAACTTTACCAAGATTTTAAGTTTATTACTATTTTTTTAATTCCAACATTTTGTATCAGAGAAAGGATCTTGATATTTGAGTTCGAATCTTTATTTGATCTAGTATTTTAATTTTTATATCTTATATTTTTTATTAGAAATTGTATGAATATCCTTACACTAACCATGTTAAAGAGAAAATATGTTTTATTTAGATATGGAAGGAATACCATTTGGATCAATTGATAATATTAGCTTTAAAATGACACATATATTTAATGGTAGTGATTATGAATATTGAAGAGATTTTAAATAGACATATGTTATTAACATTGGAGTATAGAATTATCTCACGTTGATCATAAATTATAACCTTCTTGATAAAGAAGTTGATGGTTTCTATCAAGATGAATGAGTAGAATTTCAGCTAAACTTATCATTCAAAAATACTTTACTTTGTGAAATTTATAGGAACATGTGGTTTCATTATATGAAAAATCATGAAAATTTTTAAAGAAAATTGAGGTTACACATTTTGGAACTCTAGTTTTTAGAGAAAAAAATATCTATGATGACGGTGAACTATTAATTTTTTTTCTGGGAGATTTTGTTTCATAGATTCACCAAAGGTCTATGAACATTGTTAATTATCTTCATTATCTCAAAGGGAAAGAGTTATAAAATTACTATCTTGTGGAGAATATCATTGAAATATTATTGAAAGAATTTGAGTCAAAGTGGACAATGATTTTTGATACTAAACATATTATGAAGCTAAGATTAGATGATTTAATTAGAACTCTCATGAAATATGAGAGTAACATTAAAAGAGATAATGATAAATAAAGAAAAAAAAATGGAGTTTTATTTACATAAACATTTGGTGCTACAACTTTGTAAACTCTTACATCGAAGTTGAGTACATTTAAAGATAATAATTGTATGGAACTTATAGAAGGTGAGACCACTTGGGTCGTTATAATAGTGATTAGATATATGGGAAATGAGGAAACTTCAGAGGGATAACCAAAAGGACATAAAAGAAAAATATGAAAAGAAGTAATCTTTCAACAATATATGCTATGAAAGTAAGAAACTGGGACACATCATTCTTGATTATCCTAGGTTGAATAATAAGAATAAGGATGGAAAATATTTGAGGGAAAATTAAAGACAATATTTCAGGGAGACCAAAGATACTTAGAGTGATAGTGAATATCTATTATCTTCTAATAATAATAGTAATTAAGATAGTAATTACAGTGAGAAGAATATTTATTTCTTTACTAGAAGTCCATAGAATCATTTATTCATTATAGGTAGGGTTACTTCAAAATATATTACTAATATGTTATTTGATTTGAAATATTATTTTTATTCTAATTATAATAACTCAATTTCATTGGATGATGAGGATGATACACCATCACTATAAGATATGGATAGAGATGTAAATAATTTATAAAAAAGTGATATATGGATGAAGGATGAATGTTTTCAAGTGAAGATAGAGCTTTCTAAATTTCTAATAAATATTTATAACTTAAATTTGAAGTTTCTAAAAAGAATAAAAAACTTTCTGAGGCTATAAATGTGATGGATATGTTAAAAAATAATATTTTAAGTCAAAATATAATATTTTAAAATTAACTTTTGAGATTAAAGGAAAGTCAAATTATATTAAATTACTAGATGATGTGAATTAAATTGTTAATCTTAAATCAAAAGTTGAGATTTTAAAGAAATTTTTGTCCAAATTTACTCTCAAAAGGAAATATTTTTAAAATTTATATAAATAGTTGAGCTATAAGGGGACCACATCTGAATTAGGTCATAAATCCACTAGAAGTAGACATTATTAGAATAATTACTTTGTGTCGAGTAGTGAACCCTTATATAAATATTTTCATAGTGAAAAACACTGGAGGAAGTTGTGTTCGTTGAATAAATTTCAACCATTTGTAACTCATCAATATTTCATTTTGAAAGAACATTCTGATATTGAGAATCAAATATATGAAATAATATGGGTTCTAAAAGTAATCTTTTCTAACACCACCAGGAGAAAGAAGGATTATATTCACCAGACTTAGTCTCCTATTGATGAAATTGTTGTGTAATAGTAGTTAAATTATAATATCCGGTACTTAATAACTTGTTTTTTAAAGTCTTTAGTTTTAAGTTCTTAAGATAATTTTATGGTTTGGATTTTTTTAGAATTTACATCTTTTATGTAAAGTTTTTTTTATTTTATCTATATTTTTCAAAAGTTTTTCTTTAATCTTCAACTGCTTTTCTAGTGTGGGGGGTGTTTGTTTATCGAAATTTCATGGAGACTAATTTTTTTGGTACCATTAAATTCAATAGAATATAGGGATGAGTTTTAAAATTTAATTCTAGAACAATGTTCTACTAAAGAATATTGGCCTATGTGAAATGGAAGATATCTTATGGAAGTTTCAATCCTATTTATTTAAATCTTGAAAAAATAGACCAAGGACATTGAGGAAAAAAGTTCGTGAAACTTCACTGAGATTTATTGTAATAATATTAAAGTTATCACTATCTCACTACATTGAGCACTTCTAATTGTAATATTTATTTTGAATGTGTTTTTGAAAAGAGATTTCATCTATGAGGTTTATTGTAAAATATCATAGATTTCTCTTTGTAATTGTTCTTTATTTGAGCTTTGAGATTGAGGAGGCTTTGATGGAAAGAACCAAAGCCGTTTATGATCGCTGAGATCACCAATCATTCGAGGAGCGGAATATGTACCTTTTGATAGGTCTATAGTCGACGTGAGGACCTACTACCAATTGAGGAGATCGAAGAGGATATTGAGGATAGAGTGTCCTAATACCTTCTAATAGGGTTACAGTCAAGGGAGTTCTATATATTGAAATATGATACCTAGGATTAGGTCTGCTGATCCTCCTACCACTTTGGATAAAAATAATTGATTCCTTTGATTGGAATCATATTTTTAATATAGTATCCTTTAGGGGTTTCTAGATTATTATATGGAACTCCAAGTAATGTTTTTTACATTACATTTTTCATTTTAATTTCTGTTATGATATTACTTTTATCAAATGCTATTTATGTTTTGATTGTTTAATTTCTGCAGTGCTTGTACTGGCTATACACATATTAATTTTAATACTTTGATAATTTATCGAAACTTATATTATCTGATCAACTAAAAACTAGAGTGGATGAAAAAAATTGTAACTCTATTTTTTTAATGCAATTAAACCCCTCTTATAGTGGTATATCTTCCTTTACTGAGACAACAATGTATAGTTTATACATACATACATACATACAAACACACACACACACACACACACACACACACACACACACACCCCACATACATACATACAGACATACAGACACACACACAAACACACACACACACACACACACACATAAATACATAAATCCATCCATCCATCCATGCATGCATGCATGCATACATACATACATCCATACATACATATATCCATAAATACATACATCCATAAATACATACATACATACATACATACATACATACATACATACATACATACATACATACATACATAAATACATACATACATACATACATACATACATACATACATACATACATACATACAAACACACACACACACACACACACACACCTATATAGTCACATACGTACATACATACATACATACATACATACATACATACATACATACATACATACATACATACATACATACATACATACATACATAAATACATACATACATACATACATACATACATACATACACACACACACACACACACACACACACACACACACACACACACACACCTATATAGTCACATACGTACATACATACATACATACATACATACATACATACATACATACATACATACATACATACATACATACATACATACATACATACATACATACATACATACATACATACATACATACATACATACATACATACATACATACATACATACATACATACATACATACATACATACATACATACATACATACATACATACATACATACATACATACATACATACATACATACATACACACACACACACACACACACACACACACACACACACACACCTATATAGTCACATATATATTTGCAATGTATGTGTGTGGGTATATATAGTTAGAATATAACATAAATATATTATAATGATATGAAACTATAATGTTAATTAAATTAACTTTAGTTTATAAAAATTCTCTAGAAATATTCATATTTTATAAATATTAGTAATAATATTATTATGATATAGGCACTAATGCAGATAGGTGGTGACAGTGGTAGTGATATAAGGCGATGATGCAGTAGTGATGAAGGCAGGGGTGTAGAACCATGTAATGTCCTTCAGGTCATTGGGACTTCAAAAAAATCAATGTAATGTGCTTTCTATAAAGTGGATAAACCCTTGGAGGTGGTTTGTTATGTCCTTTCAGGCTCAGGGTGTGTGTCTGCGTGTTTTCCTTTTATTGTGACCTCAAGAACCTTAAATAAATATAAGTCATTATTTATAATAATAATAATTAATGAAACTCTAATACCCCATGGGGAACAGTTTAATGGTTATGCTCCTACTGTATATGTGGTAGTAGTGGGAGGTCTTGGGTTCGAGTCCCCCTTGGCACGTGTGTGTGGATTTTTCTTTGTATTTCCCTTCCCTGACCAGTTGTAATTAATGAAATTCAAATGTATTCATTGAAATTTTTATAAAGAAATATACATATATATACACACATATATAATCATGAATTTTAATATTCTTTATAATAAACATCTATTATATATTTAATTTTTTTTAAAATAAATTTTATTTATATATTGAAAATAATGAATATTTTTTAAATAAAATTGGTAGTAAATTTAATATTTATATTTAATTAGTAAAATATATTGAATTTATTTTTCATTTAACTACAATACAGTTGATATTTATAAATACAACCATATATTTTTATTTAGTTTAAAATATTTATCCATTAATATAATCAATAATATATTTAAAAATAAAAAATAATATTATTTAAATATAATTGATAATTTTTAACATTTTATATATAATATTATCAGTATTATATAAATTTATATAATTATTAAAATTATACACATTTATCTTTGATATTTATCTTTTTGTATGTTTATATATAATATTTTATTAATATAATTATAAATTTATTAATTAATGATATATTTATAAAAATATTTATTCATATATATAAATAGTTATATTTTTATCTTTATTATTTACAACATTTGTGTTAATAAATCTATCTAAATCAATGCTAAAGTTAACATTGATATAGGTGGTAAACTTTATATATCAAACTGTTACTCTTACATATCAAGCTTTTACCGACACTAAAATAGTGTTGATAAAATATTAAATTATTAGTGATTACGATATTAGTGCTAATAAAAGCCTCTTTTATCAATGATTTTTAGTAGGAGCTGATAAATTAATTATCATATTTTTAGAATAACCCTAACTGTACTACCGACCAGAGATGTATTTCAAGATATTGAGGAATTTGTACTCTATCTCACCCCTTCACATCATTTTGTGAGTGATTTCAATTATGAAATATAAGGTATGAAATACCCTCCCATAATGATGCGTTTTAATGATTTTTTGAATTGTTACTTATATAAAATGATTCCAAACTTTTTTTCACCCCCTTGTAATAATCATTTATATATTTTATGTTTTTTTGATTTTTTATTCAATTCATTCATGAAAAAAAGTCATCGAGTGTTGTAGATATGAATTTATAATTGAAATTCCATGTTGGTTGGTGTTTGGGTAGAGTTGTTTCTAATAAAAATGTTTGAAAAGTTTTTTTAAATAAATAGTCATGGTTTTTGTGTGAAGGGTTGAAAATGAAAGTTGGTTTTGAGTTTTTTAGGGGCTCAGATCCATGTAGTTTGATCCGTTTCTTGTTACCGAATCTCATGGTACTCGAAGGAGGCCTAAAGTGACTCTGGGGGGGGGGTCAACTGCAAAAAGATGAAAGTTGGAGAATAAATGACATGTAAGGGGTTTTCACATTGTTTATGTGTCGTTCATGGATTGTTAAGAATAGTTCAGGGTGTTCTTCATGATGTGTATTAATCCAGGGTTAAAATGTTTTAGGTGATGTGTTTTTTTAGTGAGATATGAAACCTGATAATTACACAACTTATAAGAATTACATGCCATGTAAATCCCCTAGGTTGTGCATTTATAAAAGGTGTAGTGCTCATGATTTTCTTCAAAACCCTATGGACCTCTTGACTCTTGGCAATCCAAAGACCCTTTTCTCAGGCCTCTAGGGATTCCTTCAATAGGGATCGATCTTTATCTTCCTGTCTTTGATCTATAGTGATCCAAGGTATGTTCTACCACCGTTTCTTGTAGTTTCTTCATGTTCGGTCTCATTTTCATCCCATTATTCTTTTTATGAAATGTAATATCATCTACCATGTTTCCTATGGGAGTTTCTTGTTTGTTTGTTAGTGTGGGTGTTCCATGTAATCCGTGGAGGGATGCATATTCTTGTGGGAGAGGTGATCAGGATCCACGATGTTGGTCCATTCTCATGAAAAGAACGTTGAAATCTTTGAGGTAGGGGATTAATTGCTTCTATATTTATTTACATGCAATTATAAATTGGTCATGGTTTGGACCTTTGGATGGAGATAGAATAAACATAATATTTTTTTGAACTGGATTAAATAAATTGGTGGTGATTACATATTGATGATGTTATTTCGTGGTATAGTGATAAAAGTTTTCCTCATTTTTTGTTAGATAGTATGATATCTATGATTTGTTTTGTTATTATGTTCTTATGCTTTTAATAACATGTTTAAATTTTATAATGAATTTAAATTTAGAATTAATTTAAAATTAATTGTCTTAAGAATAATTAAATAAGATACCTTTTTGAATTTTGTGTTTGATTTAATTTTATAAAGATCAAATTGATATTATGCACGCGTATAATTGAAAATGATCTTCCATGTGATTAATGGAATTAATAAAATTGGTTAATGAACCTGAATAATCATAATGATTATTGATGATAATAAAATGTATATTAATTTAGAATGGTACTTCTTTAGGGGTTTTGAAACCGGAATAAATGCTAAGAGCAAGTTTTTCCTTTGATATATTATTATCACATGATGCTTTAGGTTTCCCATAGTTGAATCTAGTGAATAAAGAATTATTTAATTCAAGATGGAATAATAAAGAATTGTGTAATAGAAAAAATTATTAGGTCTTGAGTTTCCCATTTTCATGAGAAGGCCGAGTGCCTTGTTTTGGAGTTGTGAGAGCTCATTTCTGTGTAAAGGATAGAGGCATTATTTTAGGGAATAGATTTCCATGTTGGATATGCTTGTTTGTTCTTTATTATTTTGTGATATGGGGCATGGATTCCTAGGATGAATGATATGATATAGGATAGGGAGGTCCGGATGATGTGGAAATAGTTGACCCCTTTGATGGAAGGATGCATCAGTATATGATTTTGGGTGTTAGGGATAGAACTGGAGATGATTGAACATGTTGAATATAGGCTTACTCATTGATGTTATTATCTCTGTAAATCTATTTAAGGAATGATGCTCAGGTTTCTTTTTTTTATCTTCATTCCTTTCCCCACAACTTGAGGTAGTTGGATGTTCGTAGTTGCATGTTTCCTCTTGGTGGTAACATAAGATGGTTATGGTGTTTATTGTGTTGTTTGTGCCAAGACGATGACATTGAAAAGGATTAAGAAGGTTTCTCTTGACGACATCGGGGAGCACCAATTACGTGGAGGCTCTCCGTCAACAAAGAGGTGAGACCGAGCCCCTCGATAAATGTGTCTCGGTCCATTGTTTTTTTAAATTCAAAATGTATCACAAGGTAAAGTAAATGACAAAAATGAAGGATGTAATTAATATATATTTGTTATATATTCATATGTGCTTATAAGATATCTAGTCTTAGTAGTGGCAGTCAAGAGTCCGAGCAACGTGAGCTGCAGGTGAGTCTAAGACTAGTTTATGCCCATAGTGTGGTTGTGAGATATATTATATCCATGTATATTTTATAATTTCATGCACTTACCCACCCATTTTGACTAGGGAATATGAAAACTAGTAGACTCTAGAATGGTGTTTTTTCCTAACATCCTAGTGGGAGGATCGATGGATGATTACCCCATATGGAGAAATTATCTTCTCTTGGTAGTTACTTGTGCTGGTATTAACAATTTTTAGTTTCCTTATATTTGTGTGTAGTGGGATGTGATGTCTTGTAGTTATTTTAAACACATGTATTACTATATATAATATCCAAATGATTATTATAGGTATGAAGTATATGGGTTATGATGGATTGAGGTACTTACTCAGTGTATGGGATGTAATTACTTGAGGCATAATACTTGATGTTTTATATATATCATATAGACTATGGTGGATCCCAAAAACTACATGGTTACTATATATGATGATGAATTATGGGATTATGTGATGATGTGTTGCATGAGGTGCATGTTGTGATTCCTTTCCTAGGTGTCTTTGGTTGACCTATTTTGGAGAGAGATGGCCCAAGACGTGAGACGTTGGTGCCAAGCGAAAGACCAGTGGGGTAGTGGGAGAGGGGCACCCTTGATGTTTCATTATTATATTATATACTCTCTTGTATGGGATACTTGGTGAGAGTTATCCATGGTGAGGCTGGGAACTTAGTATACCAGTTTAGGTGATGAGTTTGTTTCATTATTTTTCACTGTGCTTTATCATGATTTCTTTATCTTTTACACGAGATGCTCCTAAGAGGACCCTATAGAGTATACTATTATGCTCACACTACATATATTAACTGTTTTACAGGTCATACTGAGCAAGTTAGATTTTAGGATGTATATTACTAGCTATTGGTTTTGTAGGATCTATTTGGGTTTCATGGTCACTGTCATCTTTACCTTTTTGGTACTTTTAGTTTCCTTTCAGCTATTATAGTACTATATGGAATTTCATGTTTAAACCTGGGGTTTCTCCATATATATATTTCTGAGAAGGTGTTGTTGGTGTATGTATCTTATCTCTCTCATCCACATGTTCCTATTAGAGGGTAATGTCTCCCATATACATGTTTGTTATACCCTCATAGCTAGTCACCAACCCAGGGCCTACTGGAGGTGTGATTTAGGAAGTCATCATATCTCTCCCCTCATTGAGGTATCTTTATGGGGAGGGGGTAGTGAAAGAGTGGTATCAGAGGTTATGGATTAGGTATAGGATAAATATTGGAGTAGGAACATGTGAAGTTTTATGGTTTGGTAGGGAAATGATGTATGTTATGTTAAGTGAGCGATGTAAAAAAGGATAATAGATAAGACATATGAATTTAGGGCCTCCTATGATATGATGAATGGACCTTTAAGTTTACTAATCCTACTAAATGAAGTGATATTGGATACAGGGTAGAGACCTAGGAAAGGATCACACATCATTTTTCTTAAACCTATGTTTTAAATTGGTAGACCTTGGTATAAGTTGAAACCTTAAACAAGTTAATAAATAAATAAATAATGAATGTTAAATGTTCTATATTCAATGTTTTGGAGCTCTAAGAGTTTGTTATTTTTTGTAAAAATGACTCCAGGTCAACTTCCTCATTAGTCTTGCACCAAATATGTTTAATAGGATGTTCAAACAGATCATCAAAGAATAGAGTTTTCTGACAACAATACTTGGAGGATGACACTTTGAGATTTTCAGTTCCAAAGTACGTAGAAGTATGAGGGATCTATTGTAGATTAAATCCCATAATACTAGTTTTTTGGGGCTAATATTGTAGCGACCCAGTCCCAGATAGCCCAAATTCGGTGTGTGCTATCAATTACATTAGCATGATTACAAGGAATAAAGACCCGAAGGAACTATTGGTTTAGTAGTATTAAAAAACTAGATAAATAAATGAGAATTGTATTACAAATGGATAGACTATTTTTTTTATTCTTATAAGAAAATAAAAAACTTCAAGGATAACTCTAATCCATCTAGTATATTCCTACATATCTTTCACAGTACACTTATTGGATTCCTGGGGATAGAATCATAATAAGGTCAAGCTCAAATACTTAGTAAGGGAAAAATATAACTGAATCAATAATGATTCAATTAGAATATTCAATATGGAAAGGTAAATAACTGGAAGTAAATTACATTCAAATAACTAGAAAATGAAAAATAAATATGGAAAGGTATGAAACTAAAACACATGACATCAATAAATGAACTGAAATGAAATGTATCCTTAGATATGTTGATGCAAAATCTCATGGATGAATAATAACTGAAACTACTATGAGGGAAATTATTTCTTAATGGATGTTATGTATAATGAACATGAGGACCTATTACCATCAAGAGCTTTCACAAGACGGTGTAAAACTAAGGGTAGAAACCCATTTGTGAAATTATTCATCTCATGAGAACCTGTCAATTCATCAAAGAGCTATATAAATTTCTAGATCCACTCGTCATTTACAGTCCAAATAATTTCTCATACTAAATAACCAAAATAAATAATATGACTTATCAAATAATCGTATTGAATGAGGAATAAAGATCTATCTATAATTCCCAAATTAATCAAATAACTATCAAAGTAGGAACTGTATGTACAATGGTATATGGTTTAGGTAATAGTAATATCCAGGGTAAATGTTATGGATAACTAGGAGAAATTCAATGATCAATGATCATATAGAATTGAATACTTAAAGGTGAATAAAAAACAAAACAATGAAGTGAATCTGAATACTATCCATATCCAAATCAATAATAAACCATCTAGAGGAAGAATAAAGATGGAATCAACACAGGAAATCTCAAGTGGGGTAAAATAGAGGGTTATTGGCATTGATGAAATAAAATAATAACTTATAATAATATTCATTAGGAAAATATAATTTTCTTAAAAAAACCTTATGAAAGTATTTTTCATTGAATATCTAATTAAAATCATTTTAAAAACAAACCTTTTAAACTTGAAAATGAGGCTTCAAAGAAACGATGGCAGATGAATACGTACATGTTGTACGAGGTAAAAAGAAAATTATTTTTGTTCGGTAAAAGTGTAGAAAATGACTCATATGGAAAGATAAAAGAATATTCCTTCAAAGATAATGGTAAAATACAAAAAGGGTAAAAATATATTTTAAATATTATAGGGTAATGGAATAATATTCTTGTAAACCCTTTCTGGGAAACATGGTTTTGAATATATTTCTGACTGAAGAGAGTATAAAGTCGAGCTTTCTTAGAAATAAATTATTAACTATCTTATGTACCAAAGATTAGAAAATGGTACCAATACATGATTATATCATAAAATAACATAGTATAAGGAAACTAATTATTTTTCTTGAGATATGGATCATAATATTTCATCAAAAAAATCATAAACATTAACAATCTTGAAAAGTGATGAGATTGTATCAATAAACTCTTATAACTCAGTAACCAGGATCATACTCTCCATGTAAGATAGATAAATTACATGAAGTATATAATATCATGAAAATACTAATATTCATGATATATTATATAAAATGGAAATATATGCACCTTTAAAAAGAGTTTAGGTGCATAATAAAACATGAGTTCAAAGAAGAAAAATTGAGACAAAATATTTTACCGATTTGGTAACTTTGGAATCTTAAAACCCATGAAATAAGGATCATAAAATGGATATGTTAATAACCTTAATTTTTTTATAATATACATAGAATACAATCATTTCATTAAATACACCACACAAATGGAAAGAGTGGAAAACAAAACATGTATCTCACAAAAATTAAAAGTTAGATGAAATCCCCTTACCTCGTGTTTACTTTTGGGTGAAGGCCCTTTAACTTACTGTATAATAAACTTATGTTAATTTTGAACCTACTTAAGAACATTTTTAATTTTTATAATTAATTTATTTCATTTATTATTATGTTGTGTACAACTACTTAAATAGTTAATTTTAAGTTGGGTGTTTTTGACCAAATTTAGTTTATGTGTCAAAACAACTATTATTTCTCAACTATGTCCAAAGGGGTAATTATATAGAATATCTAGAATAATAACCATGAAATAATTATTGTATTTATACATCAATTATAGTTTAAAATAAATCATTAAATATGGTTATGAAAATGAGCCAATGTTACAATCAGGGAGACGATAGACTGTACGTACGCATGAGTAACATTCCCATTTTTAAATGATCATTGTGGGAATAAGGTAAGTAACTAAAGTATTTAAATAATTATAATTATATATTAAATAACATATTATTTAATCATATATACTTATATGTATAATTCGGTGATGTAAAAGGAATCACATCATGTCAAGGAGGTGGTATTCCACACGTCCACAGACAACGTTATCTCTTTTAAAGTGTGTGAAAGGGTAATAAAGAAGATGATATATATATCAATATTATATTTCCAGATATATAATTATTTAATGAATATATTATTTATGTTTTTTATTTTAATTATGTTTAATTATAACCATTCATTTATACATTCCATGTATCGTGTGAACAAATCACATCGCTTTGAGGGGGCTGTAGTCCAAACTTCCTCAAATGATGTTATCGTATTATCATAAAATGGGAAGTATTAAATTTATGCATTATAAAAAGTTTAAAAATGTATAAATACATAAAAAATATAATATATAACATATATAAAAAATTTTCCATCATAATGGCCATCATGAGAGGTGGTAAGAGAAAATTGAACAATCATTGTTTCATGAGGCAGTAGTTTTCCATACACAGAAACAATATGTTCGCTTCCATTAGATGGAGGTGTGTGTGTAATTATAGGTAAAAACCTTAGAATAAAAAAATTATATTATCTTTAGGATACTGGTTTTTTTATAAGAAAATAAAAAATATATTTTATGGAGGGGGGGGGGGTGTAGAACGGAAATGAAACTAAAAATCTTGAACGAAGACATTACCTCTTAATCAGGTAACTACTTTTAGTTTGAACCAAAAGCTTCTTTGGATTAATTTATAAAAAAGGGAGGCTTATAGGTATATTGAAATTATTTTGTGATTCTATTTGGGCTGGGAATCTCCAAACCTAAATGTTTTTAGAGTTGTGAAGAATTGGGAAAGGTGGTGGCCTTTTATAGGGAAGGAAAAGGACTCACTTGGAATTTTTGGAAACAAGTTAGGTGGGAACATGTTATTACCTTAATAAAGTCATAAAAACCAAAAAAATAAATAATTAAAGGTTAATGGACAAATTATGGATAGAAAATGGGTTTTGGACTAGTGTCTAGGTCATTTGGTCCCTTAAGCTAATTATTTAGTCCTATATTAAGCTCAATTTAACCTTAATAATTGTAATCAATTTTAATCACTTTACCTAATATCTTTGGTAAAAAATAAAGTTGGTATTATTATAAATTATAAATTATTATGATTAAAAATATGGAATCCATTTTTTCAAATTCCAATCACATAAGTGGAAGAAATTAAATAAAAATTAACCCCCTAGATGAGACGACAATACATGTTTTTAATGTAAAAACATCTGAAAGTTTTCTATGTTTTTACAGTAAATTTCAAAGTGAAATTGATCTCAATCACCTAAATTGTATTAATTTATAAAAATATTATCTAATTAAACTTGAAAAACAATCTAAAACATAATATAATCTTATAAATTAATTATATTAAAAAGTAGTTTTGAACTAAAATTCAATATTTTTAATTATTCATTAAAAAAATAAAATGTGTCAGAAAAATATCAAAAATTTATCATAAAATAATTATTATATTTCAATTTCAAATAATAATTTTATTTTGAAATATTAAATCAATTAAGGTGTTAAAATTCATATTTAAAATTGGTTCACCATTAAAAGGTATTAAAATTGCCTTCATAATATTATAGGTTTTTACGTGTAAAATAGGGTTTGTTCTTATCTTATGCATATAAAATAAAATGGATGAATATCCAAAATATTTATTTGAATATATAACATATATATTTCATTGAAATCATTCACTAATTTTAATTAATTATTTTTATTAAGAGAAAACTCCATTGGAAGCATACAAATAATAATATTTCTTTTTTATATCCAATTTGTTCTTATTTTAATTCATCAATAATTAGAAGCCCATAAATTAATTTTGTATTTATATAAACCATATAATTTCATAAGTTAGTTAATACTATTAATAACCGGTAATATAACAACTAGGTTATATCATATTATATTAAATAATAATATTTTAATAATACATTGTTATTTGGTGAAACTCGATCTTGCATGTAACACAAACTTTCATGGAAGGTCGCACTTGCGTGTAATGAAATCTATCAAGGGAGGTCTATATTACATGTAATTTAATAAAACTTTTTGTTTTGTGCATTTAAATATATATATAATCAATTTTAAATAGTAAATATATTATAAAGTATCAGGATATTAGCTTACATGCTTAGTGTAGTGTGTCATACACGCTATCGAATATAAGGTTCTTACTTAAGTTTTTTGGGATGTCACATTCTCCCCACATTATTTAAATTGATTCATCTCAATTTTAATTTGATCTTGGTGATATATTGTTTTATCTTTCCTATGTTCAATTCCCACATCGTGATAAGGGTTTGTAAAACATCCTCTAGAAAAGAGATAATGTAAAGTACAAAGGTCACATGGATTATTTTGTAGTAAGGTATATAATTAGGAGAAAATTAGTGAAAATTATAGATATGTGGTTATAGAAAAAATGTAAATATTTATATGGATTGAATTATGTAATCAATCAAAAACAAGTGAATGAACAATAAAAATTTGAGGGCCTCAAATCCATAAATCTTTGATGATTTAGAACGCCATCAGTTCAACAAAAAATTAGGTATTGGGAAAACATTTTATTTCTAAGTCATTTTAATAATGTTATGTAATTATTTTATTGATGAAGAATATAACAAAATATTATTACATGATAGGTTTCAATATCATATAAACAATCGTAACTTTTGGTTGTTCTTCGACCAAATTCTAATTCATCCCTTTACTCCCAAAAAAATTAATTACCAATAATGAATTTTTTTATGCCTGAAGCACTAAAAGAAACATTTAAAGATTTTAAGGCCTATAAAAGAGTGAAAATTATTACTATTTGTCTTTAACTATCACCCAAAATAAATATGTTTAATATATTAATTTCTAATCCTAAATGTTTTTACCACTTGTTCATCATTAATATTTATTCATTAAATTGTTTAACTAAAAACAATGAAAATTAACAAGTACATTGCATAGGTTAGTGGTTGGTCTAAAACACTTATCATCTTTAGGTCATGGGTTCAAGACTCGTGGACTTTCCATATTTTATTGGTTTTCACCTAGATTACAGGTTTTCCTTTTCTAAAACAAGATTAATATAATTTCCAAAACAAATATGATGGATATCCTTGAAATAAGGTTAATCACCAAATAGAATTTTAACTAAGTTTTTCACTATAACCTCAACACATAAATAATTTATCCATTTTATTTCACATTGGTCCTTCTTTGGTCTATAGTTTATCTATAATATCATTAGTTGGATATCTAAATAACGAAGCATTATATTCAATCTAAAACTACTTAGGGTTAACCTAGGTTAATTATTTTGTATCTAAATATTTGTAAAGAAAAAGGAGATTATCCTACTCATATCCCCTAAGAGTTTCAAACTAGGTGTGTAGTAAGGCCTGTTGTCATTTACCAGGTTACCCTGAGTTAGGACCAGAACACCTTGTTAGATTTGTTACTCCAAGGTATATCTACGCTAGAACCACGTCCACTTGTAGTATCCAGACATGGATGTATTTATAGGAAGACACACATAATCTACAATTTTCCAAAATTATAGGGTTTCATCTATACATATCCTAAAATTATACCTTAGGGTTATGTTATATAACCTATGTTTTCCTAAATTTAGTTCCCAAGGATTCTAATAAACTTCCTTTGATACCAAATATAGCAATACAACCCTAGATATCCCAAAGCTGATGTCTACTCTCAATTACATTAGTATGATTACAAGGAATCAATCCCCAAAGGACCGATCAATTTAGCAGTCTTGGAAAACCAGAAACATAAATAATAATTTTATTAAAAGTGAATACACTAATTACAATATTTTTTTTCTTTTAAACAAATAACTAACATTGAGGATAACTCTAATCCATATTGTATATTACTATATATATTTCATAGTATGATTCTTGGATTCTTGAGAAAAGAAACATAATAAGGGTGAGATCAAATGCTCAGTAAGGGGAAAATATAGCATAATAAATAATGAATCAATGAGAATAGTCAATATGTAAAGTTAAATAATTGGAAATACATTCCATTTAAGTAACTATATAAAAAATAAATATGAAAAGGTATGAAACTAAAACACATTCCATTAATCAATGAACTGAAATTAAATGTATCCATAGATACGTCGACAAAAAATCTCAAGGATGAATAATAATTGAAACTACTACGAGGGAAATGATTTATCAATAGACACCATGTATAAGGAACATGAGGACCAATTACCATCAAGACCCTTTACAAGAGGGTTTAAAATTAAGGGTAGAAACCAATTTTCAGAGTTATTCATCTTATGAGAACCTATCGACGCATCGAGGAGCTATATAAAGTCTAGGATCCACCCATCATTGCAAGTATAAAGAATTTATCATATTGAATAAACAAAATAAATAACATGCCTTATAAAATAAATTTATTGAATGAGGAATACAAATCTATCAATAATTCCTAAATTAATCAAATAACTGTCAAAGTAGGCACCACATGTAAAATGGTATACGATTTAGGTAATAATAACATACATGATAAATTTTATGGATAGTTAGGAGAATTTTAATGATGAATGATCATATGGAATTGAATACTTCAAGGTGACTAACAAATAGAGGGTTGTTTTCATTGATGAAATAAATGAAAAACTTCTAAAAATATTATTTAGGAAAGTATACTTTTCCTTAAAAAAACCTTCTAAAATTATTTTTCATTTAATATTACATTAAAAACATTTTAAAAATAAACCTTTTAAAATTGAGAAGGAGGCTTCAAAAAAATAAATATGGATGAATTCCTACATGTTATAAGAGATAAAAATAATATTCCTTTTGTTGGGTAAAAGGGTAAAAATGCCTCATTTAGAAAGAGACAAAAATATTGATTTCAAGAGATTAGTAAATGACCAAAAGGGTAAAAATGTATTTTAAATATTATAGGATAATGGAATATTATTCTTATAAACCCTTTTTGGGAAACATGGTTCTAAATATATTTCATGACCGAGTAGAGGGTATGTCAGGCTTTCTTAGAAATAATTTCTTAACTATATTATGTACCAAAGAGTAGAAAATGGTACCAATACATGATTATATAGTGAAATAATATAGGATAATAAAAATCATGTGTGTTATTGAGTGATGTACCATAATATTTCATCAAAGGAATCATAAACATAAAAAATCCTGAAAAATCGATGAGATTTTCCTAATAAACTCTTATAACTCGCTAACCGAGTTCATAATCTCCCTATAAGAAAGGGAAATTACATGAAAAATATAATATATTGAAAATATTTAGATTAATTATATATCATGTAAAATTTAAATATATTCACCTTGAAAAATAATTTAGGTTCATAATAAAACATGAGTTTAGAAAAAGAAAATTGAGACATAACATTTTACCGATTTGGTAACTTTTGAATCTTAAACCCCATGAAAGAAGGATCATAAAATGGAGATGTGAATACACATAAATTTAAGTATAATATATATATAATAAAATCATGGAATTATATACACCAAAAAAAAGGAAATAGTGGTGAACATAACATGTATCTCACAAAAATTAAAAGTGAGATGAAATCCCCTTACCTTATGTTTCCTATCAGGTGAACGTCCTTTAACTTCCTATATAATAAACTTATGTTCATTTTATAATTTCTTCATAACCTTTTTAATGTTTATAATTTCTTTTATTTCACTTATTTCCATGTTTTTTACAACTACTTAAACAATTGGGTTTACGTCAGGTGTTTTTGACCAAATTCGGTTTATATGTTTAAACAACTATTGTTGGTAAAATATGGTCAAAGGGGTAATTATATAACATCTAAAAAATAATAACCATGACATAATTATAATATCTATACATTAATTATACTTTTAAAATCAATAATTAAATATGGTTATGAAAATGAGCCAACATTACAATCACAGAGATGGTAGGTAATACGTATGCATGAGTAACATTCCCATTTTTAAATGATCAATGTGAAAAGAAGGTAAGTAACACAAATCTTTCCAGAATTATAATTATATAATAAATAAAAGATTATTTAATAATATGTAATTATATATAGAATTATTTTATGTAATAATAATCACATCATGGTGAGGAGGCGGTAGTCCATACACCCACAAACGACGTTATCTCTTTTAAATTGTGTGAAAGGGTAATAAAGGAGATGATATATATATATATATATATTATATTAACAGAAATATAAATATGTAATTAATCTCTTATTCATGTTGTTAATTTAACTTATGTTTAATTATAACCATTCATTTATACATTCCATGGATCGTGTGAACGAATCACATCGCTTTGAGGGGGTTGTAGTCCACACTTCCTCAAATAATGTTATCATATGAAAATAAAATGGAAATTATTAAATGTACATATTATAAAATATTTAAAGAAATGTAAATATATAATAAATATCATATATAATATTTATAAACAAAATTTCCTTCATAATGTCCCACATGATAGATGATAAGGAAAAATTGAACAATAATCATTTCATGAGGCAATAGTTTGCTGTGCATAGAAACAATATGTTCGCTTCCATTAGATGAATATGTGTGTAATTTTATGTATAAAACTTATAATAAAAAAATCCTAGCATATTTATGATACTTTTTTTGTTTTAAAATAATAGAAAAAAGATATTTTAGGGGGGTGGATAATGGAAATGAAACTAAAAAATGTGAGAGAAGACGTTACCTCTTAATCGGGTAACTAATTTTGGTTTGAACCAAAAGCTTACATGGATTTATTTCTACCAAAATGAGGAATCTAGGTAGAGGGTAGGTATGTTGGGAGAATATTTTTTCAGGTCATGGCCGAACCTAAGATGTTTGATAGGTGTGAAGAAGTGGGAGAGGTGGTGTCCTTTTATAGGGAAGGAAAAAGACTCACTTGGATTTTTTGGAAACAAGTTAGGTGTGCACATGTTCTTACCAAAAAAACTCAAAAAAAAAACAAAAAAAAACAAAATAATGTAAGGTTCATGGATGAATTATGGACAAAAAATGGGTTTTGGACAAGTGTCTAGGTCATTTTGGAACTTAAGATAAAGGTTTAGTCATTAATTAAGATCATTTTAATCTTAATAATTGTAATTAATTTTAATCACTTTCACCAATTATTTTGGTAAAAAAATTGGTATTATTAAAAATTATAAATTAGAATAATTAAAAATATTTAATCCATTTTTCCAAATTACAATAACAGAAGTTGTAGAAATTAAACTAAAATTAATCCCGCAGACGCGAGGACAATGCTGATTTTTAAATTAAAAATGTTTGAAATTTTTCTTTGGTTTTATAATCAATATCAAAATGAAATTGATCTCAATCAACTAAATTTTATTAATTTATAAAAATATTATCTAATTAAACTTTAAAACCAATAAAAAAAACTTAAACTTATAAATTAATTAGACTAAAAAGTAGTTTTGAACTAAAATTCAGTATTTTTAACTATTCATTAAAAAAAATGAAATGTCTCAAAAAAATATCAAAAATTCACCCTAACATAATTATTATGTTTATATTTCAAATAATAATATTATTTTTAAATATTAAATCAATTAAAGTGTCAAAATTAATATTTAAAATGGTTTCTCCATTAAAAGGTAGTAAAATCACCTTGATAATAATATAGGGTTTTATGTGTAAAATAGGGTTTGTTCTTATCTTGTGCATATAAAATCCAATGGATGAATATCCAAGAATTTTTATTGAATATATAACATATATATTTCATTAAAATCATTCACTAATTGTAATTAATTATGTTTATTAAGATAAAACTCCATTGGAAGCATACAAATAATAATATTTCTTTTTTATATCCAATTGGTTCTTATTTTCTTTTATCATTAATTATTAACCCATGAATTCATTTTATATTTATATAAACCATATAAGTTTATAATTTATTTAATACTATTCATAACCACTAATATAATGGCCAGGTTATATCATATTATATTAAATAATAATATTTTAATAATACTTTGTTATTTAGTGAAACTCAGTCTTATGTGTAATGAAAACTATCAAGGAAGGTCACTCTTTAGTATAATGAAATATATCATGGAAGATTTATCTTGCATATAATTTAATCCAACTTGGTTTTATGTGAATTTAAATATATATAGAATCTATTTTAAATGGTAAATATATTATAAAGTATCTGGATATTACCTTATGCGCTTGGTGTCGCGTGTCATACATGTTATCGAATACATGGTTTTAACTTAAGTTTTTCAAGGATTTATAGAGATAACTATCATTTATATCTATGCTCAGAAGGAACACTGGGTTTCATTTGTTGTCATGATGCTTCATGGAGTAGTGAGGCAATGGTGGTTATTTTTCCTTAATGATTACTAGAAGTCAATAGTCTCATGGGAGAAGTTTCAAGACTAGTTCCGAATATAGGTTCTTTGTTCAACCATGAGGGTGGATAGTTTCCAAGAGCTACTTACCATTCAGTAGGGGTTTTATAGCATGAAATAGTTTGGTATCCATTTCAATACCCTTCTTCTATATGCTTTGGACCTATTTCTAGATGATGAGGCTAGGGAGAGGCATTTTGAGTAGGATTTTCATCCAAATATATAGTTACAGGTCACCCCATTTATGTTGAATAAATATCTTGAGGTTTTGGAGAGAGAAGAGGTTAGTGATAAGACACTAGCCAACACCAAATCGTTATAAGGGTGGATTCTTTGTAAAGTAGAGCTAAGGTACGGGGTTCCCAATTGTTAGGATAAAACAGTTTTCAGTTTTTTGAGGGTAGGTCCCATTCCTCAAAATCTTGTTTCTATGTGGGAGGTAGATATCATACCTATACCAAGGGATAATATGCATGTTTTTCTTAATTATGAAGAGGTCATTAGTGGTGAGAGTTCCTGAACTTTCAGATAAGTCAGTGTGTACTAGATGTTTTGCTCCAGGTTCCTCTATTGAGGTAGTTTCAGATGAGGTAGTAGCCAAAAGTTTCTCTAATTTGGGGTTATTAGAGAGTATATGCTCTGGGTAGAGTAAAACCCTAAGACATTACTCATCCTAAAAGAGTAGTGTGTGACTATGGAAGTGGTCATTAGTATGGTCAAAGTGGTCATGGAGTAGGTTGTGTTCAGTTTCATTCTTTAGTGTTTCCTTTGCCAAGAGAGCCAAAAGTTGTTTGAGGTACTCTTTTATTGTTTTTATATGGGTTCATGATTTTTTTATCTATTAGAGACACACTCCTTTATATCACATTCCCTTTTCCATTATTTGGGACTTTAGGTATAGGGGATTCAAGTTCCTTTGATGTTGACTATACCAGTTAGAGGTCGATATGAATTGTATGAAATGAGTAGTGACTATGAGCTAGTACTGGGGAATCACTACTCCTGGTAAGGTTTCCTATGTTTATAGATACATACATATGAAATCATCCTCAACATGGATTGGATGTATTTCATATAGGATATCATGGATTTATTTAGGAGGTAGGTTTTGTTTTGTGATGATGATAGAGAGACAACAATGTTTTTTTGGTGATCGAGACCCTCATATGGGTCAGAGGTGTGTTATATCCTTATCATCATTTATGGTTGAGCTGATGTTGATTTAATCTGAGGTTTAATAGTTGATGTTTCCTATGGTTGTGTAAGCACACATTTATGTATTTATAGAGGTGGTTGTAGCATTATCCCCTTGACGGGAGATCAAGTTTGGGATTGAGCTACATCTAGATGTGTCTTCTATATCGATGAATCAGTATAGAATGAAACCTTATGTGTTGTGAGAACTATGAGTATAGCTTGATGATCTGTTACAGTGATTTTTTGTTCATCTTAGTGTGTCACCTTGGGGTGTACTAGTTTTTTTGTGAATAAAGATAATAAAAGTTTGTATCTTTGTGTTGATTATCATCGCTTGAACCAAGTAAAAGTGAAGAAACACTATCTATTTATGAGGATTGATTAATTATTTGATCATATGAAGGGAGAAAGTTGGTTCTCAAAGATTGATTTGTGATTAGGATTTCATCAGATATAGGAGAAGGATGGGGATATTCAGAAGACATCTTTCCATTGTCATCATGGGAATTATGAGTTCAATATGATTCCATTAAATGTGAAAAATTCTCCAACCATGTCCATGGGTTTCATGAAAGTATCATTTATAGAGTTCCTAGATAAATTCATGGTGGTTTTCATTGATGACATCCTTGTGAGCTCCATATATGAGGAGGAGCATGAAGAGAATCTACGTGTCATTTTGGGAGTTCTTCATTGTGAGAATATATTCTAGAATTTGTTGAAGTGTGTGTTTTGGGATTGTGAAGTCTGTTTCGTGGGTCATGTTGTGTCATAGTAGGGAGTATCTATGGGACATTTGAATATAGAGGTAGTTGTGTCTTGGGAATACCTTAAGACAATGGCATAGGTGCAGAGTTTCCTTGGACTTTCAAGCTATTACAGGAGGATCAGAGCTAATTTATCTTAGGTTGTGACTCATATTATTTCCTTGAGAAAAAAGTATTAGGATTTCTTTTAGACTTATCGGTGTTTGGAATATTTTTATTACCTGAAAGAGAAGTTTGTTAGTGCTCCTGTACGTTGTATACCAGTAGAGGGAGTTCTATTTGAGGTTTTGTTTGACACTTAATTTCTTGGATTGGCCTGTGTTATGATAAATTAGATATCAGTTATTTCTTATGGGTCTCAGTAGTTATGCCCCCATGAGAATAACTATTCCATCCACAAACTTGAGTTGGCAGAAGTGGTGTTTTTTTGATGTTGTGGAGAACTTACCTCATCAGCGAGCATTTTTGTGATTTTTACCGATCATAAGAGCATAAGGTATGAATTATAAAAGAATGGATTGAACCTATGTCAACAAAGGTGGATAGGATTCATGTAGGATTATGGTTTCTAGATTTCATATATGATATGAAAGAGAAATGTTATGGTCTATGTGCTAAGCAGGAATTCATGTAGTGATGTCATGCATGAATATGAATTTTCCCAAAGAGTGATATAAGAACTCTCAATGATGAATCATGATATATGAGAGGTTGGTTTCATAAGTTATCTTTAAAATATGATAGTGTAGTCGTATTTGGTGTAGAAGGTGGTGGAGTCCCAATTGGATGATTTTGAGGTTGAAGTATGGCGGGAATGAGTTGTTTTTTACAATGCCCTTGATGGTTTTCCTGAGAATGGACAATACTAGGTGTTGTTATAGGGAATAATTTTTATTTATTTGGTGATGCATGAGATGTTTATTCATGAGTTACATACTTATCATTTAGCAGTACATCCCATCATGATAAAGATGTACCAAACTTTGAGAGGTCAGTTTTGGTGGCCTAAGTTGAAGCATATATTTGTGAGTTTGTTTCTCTATGTTTCATCTTCCAAAAGGTGAAGGATGAGAATTGAATTCCTAGTGGTTTAGTTAACTGTTATATGTTCCACAATGGAAGTGTGAGGAAATCTTATTGGAATTTTTTACCAGTTTACCTTGATTTTAGGGATTCTATGATTCTATATGGGTGATTGTAGATCATTTGGTGAAATCATCCCACTTTATAGAGATCTAGGAGTTGATCTCAATGGAGGTTTTACCAAGGTAGTATCTGGAGGTGGTGGTATGACTCCACAAAGTCCCAAGGATGATCATATTTGATCATGATTCTCATTTTACCTCCAAGGTTTGGAGAGGTCTCTAGTGTGATTTTGGTTCTCAATTATGCCTTAGCACTACTTTTAATCCACATACGGGCTGTCAGACAGAGTGGACCATCCAGACTCTGGAAGACATGTTGTGCTCTTATGTCATAGATTTTTGAGGTTTGTGGACAAGGAACCTTCCCCGGAGTGAGTTTTATTACAATGATAGTTTCCAATACACCATTTTTACGACTCTATTTGAATCTTTATACAGATAAACTTTTCTTTATCTGTTGTGATGGACTAGGGTTAGAGAGGCTATAATTCTCCGGATAGAACTGGTAATGAATACAATAGAGATGTTTTAGGTAATTCATGAGAGTATTAAGGTAGTGAAGGATCATCATAAATACTATGTCGATCATAGGAGGAGACCTTTGGAGTTCAATTTTAGAGATCACATGTTTCTAAAAGAGATTACTCATTATGGGAAGCGAAGGTTAGTCATGGGAGTAAGTTTTCTCCCATGTTTTTAGGCCTTTCTAGGTGTTAGATCATGTTGGAGTTGTGGAATATTAAATATTAATTTCTGAATATATTATCCAAATACATAATGTTTTTCATGTGCCACATCTCCGTCTTAATATTCACGATGAATCTCATGTCATCAATTAGTGCAGGATTAATGTTGATGATGATGTGACCTTTGAAATGTGGCCTATATAGATCCATGACTACCAATAGAAGGTATTTCGTGGGTGGTATATTCCCTTGGTTCATTTCTTATGATGTAATAGTGATGTGGATTAGAGTACCTTGGAACGTGAATCGCATATTCACACTCAATACCCCTATATATTTAATGTTTATCCCTTATCTTGTATTGTTTTTCTCTTTTGGATATTTATATTTCTAGTTTATGAGATGGTTTTATCTTGTTTATTATTGTGTATTTACTCTCGTTTGAGAGGTACTTACCCTATGAGAGAGTTTAAGATCTAGTTGTTGCTGTCGCGTGGTGATGTGTTCCTCTAATGAGGTGTTTGAATAGATTTTCCCATTGTAATTTACATTATTTTATTTTAATATAACTTTAAATTTTTCCATATTTATATTCAAATAAAAATTTTTCCCTAATATTTTGGAATTTTTATATCTCAAATAAGTTATTTCAAAATTAAAAGGGTATTTTACTCAAGAAATATTCCAATGATATTTTTAGGTCATTTTTCATCTATGATTACATAATTTGATATTAGTTATTATTTACCAGGGATATGATCCAATGAAACCATTTTTATGCTTTATTTATATAGTACATGATTATGATGATGAGATTTTTATAAAACCGATTTATTTTACATGGGTTATTCTATGATGATATGATGAATGTTTTATGATCTTATTGCACACATATGTATGGTTTCCATTATGTGATGGGTGGTTATGTTATAAACCAAGGATGGTTGGTTACATTTTAAACCAAGGGAATGTGGTTATATTATAAACCAGAGATGGGTGGTTCCATTTTATCCCTCCAATGCATTAAGTAAAAAATGACGTAAAAAATGATATCTCAAGAGAAAATGAGGAATGGAATGGGGAGTGAATCTAGTTCAGTAAGAGACTATGTCCACTATGATAGTCTTGAGAGTGAACCTTTAATAAGGAAATGATAGAATTTGGAGTGAACTGAATTCACTTTTGATAGTTTTTGGTACTGATCATTGACTAATGAAATGATTTTTTAATGGTTATGTATATGATAAAAATTATGTATTATGATTATGATATGTCATCATGATTAATTATTTATTATTGATGATTAAAAACTACTTCATCTTATGTATTTTATGATAAAACATAATGTCATGATTCATGATTAAATATCATTGATAGATTGGGTATGGATTTTTCGTCTTTTGATCACGTTCTCATACCTTTATGCTTATTCTTACTTATGATCGTTGATTTATATCTTCTATGTTCACCCTTAATAAGTATATGAGCTCAACCTTTATTATGTTTTACTTTTCCTAGGATACCAAAAAGGTATTTATAAATGATTCCATGGATATAATAGAAGAAATAATAAAGCTATCACTTGAATTTGAAGTTTTATTTCATTTTTTGAAATTTAATGTGAGAATCATGTATATATCTAGTCTCACAAGACTAATAAACCATTAAATCATTCAGGATTCCATATCTTGTATCTTGCTACAATTTTTGTAAGATAAAAATTGGATCTAGGATACTTATAACATTTGTATAAAACCAAGAGAATTCATAAATCCTCTGCATAGGAGGAAGAATCTTTCACATGTAGCAATAAAATAGAAGAGAGAAGATGATACACACACAAGACTTTAAAACACATGTATAGAAACAAGAAGGAATAGATTGAATTAATTTTATAAGGCTTGTGGGACCTGAATATAGAAGCCTCAATCAACCAGACTAAAAAAGAATAGGATAATTAGCTTAAGGGGGACATTATCTTGTTTATGAAAAAACAGTGGGTCCTAGGGATATCTTGGAAACTCCATTGGTCCAATAAATTTAATTCTCATCCATAAAAATTTTCATTTATTTCCTCATGTGACTCATTTTATAGACTTTTATATTTATGAAAGTTCAAATACAAATCATTATAATCATTTTATATTTTAAATCGATGATTTGAGTTAGATATTTACATATTTATTATTATTATTTTTATACCAATTTGGGATGAAAAACTATGTTTTTAGATAAAATATAATACCCTTCTTCGTCACATACACAATATGTAAGGGTAAATTGGATCACCCTTAAGAAGATTGGGTTTATAAGGAACCTTGTGTGAGAACAAACTAACCCTCACACAACCTTTATAATTTGGGTGTTTCCATAATGCAAACAATAAAGGAAATATACAACTGTTATGTAGAGAAAAACCTACCCTTAATAACATTAGAAAAACTTCAAATACACTTACATGAGAAATAAATGGACCGAGTTACCTCTATATTACTCTAAATATTTCACTGCTACTATTATGTGAGCTTTGAAAACATAGTTGGACCCTTATGTGGTGAATAAACATACCTTAAAGAGATGTATAAATTCATCCAAAACACTACATGACTCAAGGGAACTAGACCTACCATTACAAATATTTAAAAAACCACCCTTAATCCTGAGAGGGGTGTTGCGTATGGGTAATGAAAACTTTATTAAAATAAAAATTTTACTAAATAAACTTATAATAATTAAGATAAGGCTTTATTATAATTTTCAAAATTTAAAAATAATTATAATGTAATTCAATCACTAAAAAAATTACATATTGATTTTATGTTTTTAAATATCTTAATTAGTTTTATAAATAAAAAAAATAAATTTAAAATGAAATTTTAAATTATGAAAACTCTCTCGAACCACCAAACACCTCAGAATGATAAAGGAAAGTCTCAAGAAGAAAAACCATACTCTTAGACACCACACCTTCTCTATTAACCTATGATGAATATTTTGATAATGTAAAGAATATTGTAACATTTTTTATAAACCATTTTTTAAAAACCTTATGAAAATGGGTTAGAAAAACATATATATTTTTTGAATTATCATATTAGAATTGTTTTTATGTCAAAAATATTCTTATTATCATGCATGTAGAAAATATGTATGCAATAATGTCATTATCACATTATGAAATGAACCCACAAAAACAAAATAAAAAATTAAGGCAATGTTGGACTTGATTGATATGAGGGTAAGGTAATAGTTAGAAAAAATTAAGAGTGAAAGATAGAATTTTCTTCCTCTAATGAGTTACACTCTTTCTAGGAAAAGATATTTTAGTTTTGAAACTTCCATAATAGTATAATGATTTCATAGGGGTGTTTATTAAATATCAAGAATATCACGTTAATGACTAATTTAAAGTTAAATGGATTAAAATATCATGAATAGTATGTTTTTATGCAAGATTTAATTCTCATGGATTTACAATGAATTATACCTAAAAATTTCAAACATGCATTAACCCGACTTTTATTATTTTCAAGGTTATATATAGTAGATTTTTAGATTGTATGAAGTTTATAAATATTGAAAAGGAAATTGATTTTATATTATTGAACTATATATTTCCTTCTCATTTCTATTCTTTGATATAATGTTTCACTTTTTTAGTGAGATATGACTATTTTGTCTTGTACATTACAGATAGATACAGTCCATTGTACATAATATGAAGATTTTTACTAGGTACTTGAAAAATTGATATTGATTAGAACTTGTTATTGAAATGTGTGATATTATTTATGAATATATTGAATTTTATACTAACTACTGGTCCAATGTAGATAACATTGGTCTTCTAATATTTCATCATAATAGGTTCCTTGTGGGTGATAGAATTTTTGAAAGATATATCGTGGAAATTACTATTACAGATTGGGAGTAGGATCACCTTTATGTTTTACATAATAGTATAGATATTACGCCATATTATGAAAATCTCAAAGTGATTCTAAGGTATTTAAATCCAATAATTTTTAAAATCTAGATATCAAATACATGTAAAAAATAGTTTCTAGGAAGATTTCAAGACCATATTTAAAGGTCTTATCAAAAAATATTAATTCAATTCAAAAATGAATTTGATGTATAGATAGAGGACCAAGTTTACATGTATTATCTTAAAACAGTTATGTCATTAACAACTATATGTTCTATACAAAGGAACATGGTGAATATAATATGATGAAAAATAGTGGATTTATACTATTATAGTTGAAGTGTTGCATGTATCTAGTACCAAGGACATAAATTGAATTTAAAAAAATATTTCATACTTTCGAATTATCAAAAAAATATGGGATTTGGATTATAAAAAATTCAAAGTGATGATTTTTCAATGCAAATGGATTGATAAAAGGTGTGTAATAAAATCTATGAATTGGGATTCATGAATGTGAATATTAGTAAGGATACAAGGATAATTTTTTTTTTATAATAGAATCATATAAAGTAAAATTATTTTATACATTAGATCTAACAAACACAAATTGATCAATTATTCTCTTGTCAACTAAAACAACTACAGGGTTAAATGAAAATTCTATTGAGGATGCCCCTTTAATTTTGAAATAATGATCCTTTCACTATGCTCCCCATGTGGATGGTGTATTGGGTGTCATAAGGTACCATAATTAGTGGATTTTGATACTTGGTAGAGTGACCAAATCTATTAAACATTTAATGAAAAAAGGGTTCAATGAATATAGGAAATTTCCATGATCATTGTTTTATATACAGCGTGTTTACTCATAATATTATGTGTTATCTACAATATTTACATAATCTAAATTAAATGTTTAACTAATTATGAATATAATGTATTTCCCCTACTGATGCTACCAATCCCAAGGAATAACATATTGATGATTTTGAAATTGAGAAAATATGAATAGTATATGGTTGAAAAAATACAAGAGCAATATAGAGTGACGATGTTAATATAATTTATCAAGGTGATTAGTAAACGTATAAAAATATTGGTAGGATGGTATAAAAAAAGTCAATATATTACCCCTAGAAAGTCTAATTTCATTAGTTACATTGGTTTTAGTACTCATATGAATATAAGATTGATATAGACTAGTGGAATAATTTTGTTCCTATATTGAAGAAAATTATTTGGAAAGATATTAGAGAAAAATTATGATTTAATTTATCTATTATACCAATAATTAAAATAATATAAATTGATTGACTATTTGTTATCCCTTTTAGTGAAAATTTATATTAGACGATTGTGAGATAAATTTCAAATTAATGGTCACTGGAAAGGATCATAAATCATTTCATACACTTCATAGAAAAAATCCTCTTTGGGATACTAAGGGGAATGTAACCCCCCCACCAACTATATACACACATACATCATGAAATAAAAAAATAGAGATGATTTCATTTCCCATTGAGTGGAGTAAACATTTAAAGTACATTGTATTTTTTAATATTTTATTTAACAATATGTGTATTAATCACATTGATTCAAAATTATTTATTTTTGAAATAAAAAATAACTTCATAAAATAAATATCATGCATTAAAATCCACACACCCCTACCATAATCCAAGGATAGGGTATGCTTCACTTGAAAAAATGGTATGTATTTTAAATCAATAGAAATTTTTTTATTTGATATGGAAAAAATTAATTATATTCCTTTTTTTATATATAGATTGATGAATTATAATCTCAATCCACTTCCATCCCACATCATGTGACATGTAATAAGGATAAAGTAAATAGAAATCGATAAATAGTATATTAAAATACACAAAAAGTATGAGAATTATCTATGATCATGACATAATAAATATTTTTATGATTTAAAATATAATTACATAGAAATGGATACCTATTTTACATTATTTTTTATCTGGTTTAGACACATGAACTATCATATACTATAATTGATTTACAAATTTTTTTAGTGGTTTTAAAGAATTCAAAAAAGTACTACTATTTTATAGGTGTAGGGTTTTCAGTGACACCCTTAGTATACATTGAGAATTTAAATCCATAGGGTGATACTGATGATAAAATGAAAAAGATGAAGGCATAAATAAATGATTGAGCAAAAAAGTTTGTTGGAAGGATGATGTGATAAAATTGTTTCTTCAAAGTGATCGATGAGAATAATTAACACATCAATAAACTCAACATTAAGAGACACACCCCTAGCTTTGAGGCTATCCATTTGTAACATCCCAATCTGGAAGCCACCAAAATGGTGTCCTGAGCCAATCTGTCACATGGATTAAAGTGAACCTCTCCATACACTAGAGGCTTCCAACTAGAAGTGAGGGTCCAATGATGGTACAATGGGGAGAATATAACCTCATGATCAGAGTGTCATATTGGTATAAAATAATAAATCAATTAAAAGGGAAAGCATTATAAATGAAAGGTAGACGAAAAAATTAGATAAGTTGGAAATTCCAAATTTAATATAGAAATGAATGTCCATGTAATGATACAATACACAATACTAGTCATCCATCAGGTAAATAAATAAATGATAAAAAAATAAAGATAGAAGACTCAAAGGCTATCTCCATGGGCACCCTGATGACTTTCTTATTCATGTTCTCCTAAGATCCCATGTATAAATGTAATAGGATAAGCATAATGTTTGAACTTGAACATGAAACCATGAGGTCTGTTTAGGTGCCACAATGTAATGGAGGCCTGAACTGGGTGTGTCATATACTTAATAGGCCACCAAAAATTATTTCTAGTGCCATCCAGTCCATGATTATAAAATAGATTAGTGTTCACAAATTTCAATAAGGCAGTAAATAAATAGTTTTAAACAAATAAGTCTCAATTCTTTTAAGGACACCTTGCCAACTATGTATACTTCGACCCAAGATAAAATATATATGAACATGTGTCACCATGATAGGGGTATATATATATATATTTAATAATGTATTTATTTATATTTACTATTAATATGATAAAATATTTATACATACATACATACATATATATATGTCATACTAGTGAGGACCTGAGGCATAACTCATGTATCCATGCATAATCATAAAAGGTTCCACACTTCTCATGGAATATGTGTTTAAGGAAAGAAGTATAATGGTGACTTAAAGTGTGTAAAACATACATAGAATCCATGTATGTAATTTAACATGGATGACACATCAAGGTATTTAAACAAAAGGTATCTTGAGTCTATCTATGTTGTTCCATAAAAAGAAATCCAAGTATCACTCCTAGATGACATTCAAGGATCCATCACAGTAGGGGTTCATATAAGGTGGTCCATATAAGAACCAAAATATCACTCATGACATGGTATAATAAAATTTTCCACTAATCCCATCTAAGGTAATCCACTAGGGAACCAATTATTGATCATGGGTAATATAAGGCATTTTCCTAGTGAAACCAAACATCGCTCCTGGTGTATCACGATTAATTTAACCTATTATTCCATCTAAGTAATCACTACTTTGGAAAATTATGTTCTCTTAAGGTTGATTTTGAGTTATATAACCATTTAAATCTAAGTGATAAAGGTTCAATGTAGTAATCATACCATATTACAATTTGAATATGAACAAACTAGAGGACATGTCCATAGGCATTCCATATCATAATTAAATTATAGTATTTGGGTCATTTCATTTCTATATAAATCTATAAGGCCATGGGAAAGTAATTTACATTTATAATTAATTTATAGTCCATATATTCTATTATTCCTTTTAGGAAATTAGATATATCCATTAGGTTTTCCCAATTTATTAGATAATACAACACACCTATTTGGTTAACTTTATATAAAATTGGGTAAAGAATAAATTTCATATAATCATTAATTTAACTATGAAAATATCTATTCCAATATAATTATATTATTATGATTTTCCACCTCTCAATTTCATGCATAAATAAATACACCAAGGTCCATGAGGTTTATCTAAAACATTTAGTTTATTTTAGGCATTTTTAACCACGCCAAGACATTTAAAAAACACACCCAAGGGGTGGTTTAATCAATAGTTAAGGATGATACCTCATCATATGATCAAAATAACCACAAGAGGTGGTTCAGTTTGATGTATCCAACCTCCAGCAATGTAAGATTGTACTAGGTTATGTTCTAATCATTTAATAAAATTAATTTCATAGTTAAGGAGGGATGTACGGATGTCCTAGATAACGACACATTGACTCATGTTATAAACAATTATAATTTTATTTTAAATAATATATAACACCTAAATTATCCTTATAATGATTCACTAATCCATTATTGGGATTTGATTCAAGACGGTTCAATAGAAATCACTAAAATAGAAAAAACCCAAAAAATAACGAAAACGATCATACATGGTTTTAACATTTTATATGGTGAGATAAAATGTAATAAGAATCAAAAGAAACAGAGATATTAATGATACAGTTCTAAAAAGAAAAACAAAGTTTTATTATGATGCCAGAAAATGGAGATCCATGAAATCATAGAGGAGATCACAAGGGTGGAGTCGATAAGAGGATTGTTGTGTACGTGTAGAAGAATAAATGGAGGGAGAATGATTAAAAATAAACTAGAAAAGGGGGTAATTTAATCTATTTTAATGATGTGTATAGTTTGGTCACATGTTTGGCCAAAATATGTGCCAACCGTATACTAACACCGTCTAAATGGACACTTCTCTCATATAATAAGAGAATAGTTTAATAGACCATACACAACCCGTGAATTTATCCTCTAAAAATTTTCCAAAATTTCTTGCACAGTCATTCACCTCCTCTCACATGGTTAGAACAAACCATGTGAAACCCTTAGATCCCCTAGACTAGTCTACATAGTTTCTCTTGGGGATTTAAACAGTTTAAACAAACTATTCTCCCTTGCCAGCTTCTCCCTAAAAGTGAGTTTTTAGTTCCCAACACCCTAGAAACTCATCCAAACTCTCAAGACACATCCTAATCCTTAAAACCCATATAAAAATGAATATTTTAAGTTTTAAAATTATATTATTTACATTATGAGGCTTAGTTTATGATTTGGGCCGTCCACCAAACAAAAAGATCAAATTCCAATGGAATTTTCAATGGTCCAGAAACACAGGATTCTATAATATCCCGACCTTAGAACTTCTCATTTTTGAGAACCATGGGGGAAAAATGAAAACAAAAATAGACCTACTCAAGTCATGAAGTTTCATTTAAATGGCCTCATTTCATTTCTAAATTCCCAATATATATCTAAGGATAACTTATATTTTAAGGTACATATGTCATTGAAACTTGAGTAAATGATCATATTTGAAACCGAACATTGAGACAGTGCTTACCTGAGAAATTATAACTCGAGATAGAACCAAATAATCATCTATTTAATCAACCTTCCTATGGATCTCCCCACCATAGTTTTGAAATTTGAATAACTAATTTCATGTCATGGTGTTCCTACTATCAAAATAGAATATTTAAGAATTCCCTTAGTGTTCTAATGATGCACTTTAGTATGCTTCTAAACTAGATCTAAAGATCAATTCCAAATTAACCTAATTGAGATTGGTCATGTATTTTAACTGTATTGAACTCCTCCTGAAAATGTTCTTGATGTATTTTATCACTGACCACACACAAATAAACAAGGTTAATCATGTTAGGCCATTACTGATAGATTATTTTAAAAAATGATTGGTTTTAATAGCCGAGGCGTCTGAAAACATGATCCTGACACCTTTAAACCAAGGTACCTAAAGATTTATTTGATCATTTTCACCAATTCATGTAACCATATTATAGTGATGTATATATATCTGAACTAACTATTTCTATCATTGTGCCAAAGTATGACCAAAGGTGCATACTCAATCCAAAACCCTTGTATCATCACCCTTTAATTCAAACAACTGAGACCAAATTCAAGTATAGGGTAACCAAAGAATCATCTATTAGATTCCATGGAGTGCATGAAAGGTATTATATACTCTGTTGTTTACAAATGATACATTGGTACATAGCTGATAAATCCACATATCGATTACACTATCTTAGCCCAACATTGGTACCAATCTTGGTGATTGAATCAAATAATTGGATGGTGTCCATGAGTCCATCCATGTATTTCCAACATGGGAATCCAATTAGCACTCAAGATAATCCACACCTCTAAAATTATCCATTCTATCAGAGTGAAACTCTAAACAGAGTCTAATTATCAAGCCAAACGGCATTTAATTCTTTTATCAATTTTGTGTATAACTAATATTTTCCCAGTGTACCATGAATGTTCTCAAGATAAGAGTCATGATCATCACTAAGCCAAGGGTACACTAGGATGATATCAATGATTTACAATAAGACTTGATACAATTCCATCATATCCGTGAAGAAGTTCTCAACAAGGATTCTAACCAACCATAACTAATTAAAGGTAAGAAGAAAACTCAAACCACTACTGAATGACTAATTTTGAAATAGAGCAATCATAGCTGATAACATGTCATCATTAACCAACCATAATTCCCCCTATCAAGGCATTCTGTGATTGTTTAAGCTTAATGGGTGAAGTTTAACCTGACTAATGGTATATTCAAAGGTTGTGTATAGGTTCAAACATTTTTTTTCCATTATACTACCTTGCAATAACTAACATGTATATGAGGAATTACACTCTCTAGGTCACTTATTCACCCTGATCTTGAATCTAGCATCCAGAACAATCCAAATCCATAATTGGGTTTTATCCTGAGCATCACATGAAGGACTAGATAACCTGAACTACTAGACTCAGATGATTTTAAAAGAAAATGTGACCACTCCCAAAGATTATTTTATGATTTCTATACCTCTATTGTAAGTACATGATCTTACATGATCAATGAAATTCTCCACACCTTAGAAGTGTCCTAGTTAGCGTTTACTAAGTAAGGGGATCATCTCATGACACACACTCCATCAAATACTTACCACAGTTTGGGACATGGCCAAAAATCTTTTACCATGAACTAATTATAAGAAAATAGAACAAATAGCTACTTATAAGTGTACTAGTATAGATTCAATTTAGATGTATACATGTGATTACTCCAAGCCACACCCTTGGTCATCACTATAATAATGAATGAATGATAAATCTAAATTGACCAACATTTCACAACACCCAATCCTTTTACAAAATTATTTAAAACATCGATATGAGTTTTATTTTCCTTAAAAACCCAGGTCACTCTACCTCAGAGAAGACCCATGATCAAAATGCAATAGCTCAAGGCTGAATGATTTCCACTAAACTCATATGGTTTTCTTCACCATTTTAACAAATTGATGGGTACCATGTATATCGATTCACACTACCTCAAGATATCATCAAATAAATGACACATAATTTGATACTATCCATATTCCTATTGGCCCTATGAAACCTAGTATTCGATGGACCATACAAAATATTTATGTCCATAGTCATATTACCCCAAAAGACTATTACCCTGACCGATGACTTATTAAGTCATCGATCACCAGAGAAAAATAAGGGGCATATAACCTAATAAGTGGCCGACTATTACCTAGTAACATATGACCCATTAAACATGAGAATTACATGATTCTCCCATCCTTAAAAGGGTAACTTTACTACATGATCATTGGTTCCACTCGGGTGTCATTTTATAAACTAAGAGTCCAACCCTATACAACTATACCTGAACAAAACCTAAAGTTTGAAAACTCATCACAAAAATTAGAAATGCTTTAGTTATGAGGGTACTACCTCCACTAGGATAACCTCTTATATAATCAGGAAGCATAAACTAGATAGGTAGGTCACACTGAAAAAGATAACTAGGCCCTATTGCCAATCATTTAAGTTTAAGAGATGAAAGAAGAAGTATATAGGAAACAATCATGTTATCATTCAAAGAAACTAAAAAGTAAATATAAGAAAGCTATATAAAAATTCCTTTCAAGAATTAAATATTTATCTAAAAATCAATCATAATCGTGAAAATATTTATTAAAATCTCACTTTTATCCATTTTATTTATCCATAAGTTTCACAAAATTGGGCTTAAATAAAGGAAATGTAAATTAAAATCTATAGAGGAAAACACCATTTAGGTTTTAATTGGAATATTAATTAACTAAAGCCTCATATAATATAGTTCAAAAGTAGGTGATAAGGTCCTTATACTTTTTAAGGGGGATTAGTTAAGTAATATGTCTCTATATATCTATACGTAATGCAATATAAGTGGTTGTAAACATTTGAAATAACCAATACATTAGTATTGATATACCCCCATGGATTAAGTACTAAAGTATAAAAGATAAGGGTGGCCTATGAGGGTCCCATTATTTCATTCAAAACTATAAAACACCATTTAGGTTTGTCATAATAATAATAATACACCTAGACCAACCTGGTTAGGTCAAGTCAAGTCTAATTCATAATCACAATAGGTAAATACTAACTTACTTAGGTCAAGTCAAGACTAATAAGAATCCAGTCATATGGGTCATTATTCCAAAATTATAGAGGTACATTCCCTTATAATGGTGACCATTATTTTTAGGAATCACCATTTTGTATATATCATGGTTTAGTTAGATGCACTACCACTCACAACTTATAATGGTACTTTCCTTTATAAGTTACAATTGGCATTCATGTAGCTATAACCAGGTTTCTACCTTTCTTTTTAGGATATATCAAGTTCATATATAATTGTTTGATTATATAGGTTACCATTTTTAATTTATAGGGATCCATACACCTTGTAAACTATTATTATAACACATTTAATCAAAACTAGTAATGTTTTAGTAGATGTGACCAATGGTCCATGACTCAATCATGTAGTGATTGGTTAATTAAGGTGCCACCATCATGAAATATGGGAAAACACCATTTATGTTGCTGATGAAACTTTAATAACCAATCATATAACAAAATTTTAACAATGCATGCTATCACCTAACAATAATAAATACATACCTATAAACAAGTGGCCATAGAAGCATGGTATATAGGTAAAAAATGATACTAAAGTGGCCGATGAAGGTTGACGGTATATGACGACGGTCGACGGTGGCCGACGACAGTCGCCGTCGATGGAGTCGACGGGAGCCAGTGAACCTCGCCGGTGTCCCGGTGAAAGTGGGTTTTCCGGTCGCATCAGGGGCGTATCCCGAGGATGATGAGGCGGTGGCAGGTGATCCCGGGTTTCGAGGCGGTGCGTGGGCTCACGGCTCGAGGAGTTATGTAGTTTCTTTTGATGGGTGGTTTTTTGAATTTTGAAATGTTTTGATTGTATCCTTGGGTCCCGACAACCCCTATAAACCGACTTTCGGATAATGACAAAAATGATTTCCAGGCATACAATGAAACCTACATAGAATATAATATACATGGAATGTGAATCTCTATGTGACTATAATGACGAATGTAATAATACTTCCATACTATACAAAGCCAAGGGTAAATACCATAAATATCATAAATCAGTAAGTAGTGGAAAGCACATCATTCACTCAAGGTGAAATAAAAATAAACTCTAACAATTAGAGACATGAACAATAGTCCCATACTTGACCACGTAGTCATTTACCTATGTGTGGGTTGATCACTACCAAAATTAGCTATTTATCAAGCACCGACACATTCCTAGGCTCCTATCTACCAACATAAAATAGTAAGAAAAAGGAAAATAAAGATCTGATACCACATTGAAATGTCCCAATGAAAGATCCACCAAATCGGTGCCTCGATCTAGCTAGTCACATAGCCTCAAGTGTGCCTCCCCATATGCAAGATGTATCTAACTTTCTCTAAGGGTCCAATGATGGTATGATGAAGAGACTATAACCTCAGGACCAAATTGGCACAATGGTATAACCTAATAAATCAAATAGAAGCAATATAAATGAAAGGAAATATAAATAAATTAGATAACCTAGCAATGAAAGATATAATACATCCATGCATGTCCATGTGATGCTAAAATATTCAAGTACTAGTTATCCATCATGTAAATAAATAAAAGATACAAAAAGTAAGAAAAAAGTCTCAAAGGCTATCTCTATAAGCACCCTAAGATTTTTCTTAGTCCTATGTTCGTAATATCTCAAGAACAAATGTAATAGCATAAGCATAATCCATGAACATGAACCTACAACCATGAGATCTATTCAGGTACCCTAGTGAATTAGTGACCAGAACAGGGTGTGAGATATACTCAATTGTCAACCACCATTGGTGTTTAGTGATATCCAATATACACGTATAAAATATATCAATGTGAAGGAATATCAATAAGGTAGTAAATAAATAAATGTAAAAAGTGGGTCTCAATTCACTTTAGGACACTTGGCCGAACATACCAGCTTCGGCCCAATATGGAATATCTCTGAACACATGTCACCATGTATAAGGGTATGTATATATATATATATTTAAGAATGCATGTATATATATACTATATATTTGATAACATATATAGACACACACACACACACGCACACAGTCCTAGAGAGGACTCGAGACACAACTTAGACGTCCATGCATAATCATAATAGGCTCCCCACTTATCAAAGAATATGTGTCTAAGAAAGTAAGAATAAAAAGATCATCAAGTTTTTAAATCATATACCGAATCCAAGTATGTTATTTGACTTGGTAGATGCATAAATGTATTTAAATAAAATCCATCATGATCCTATCCAATGTGTCCTATAAAAAGGAACCTAGGTATCACTTCAGTATCACTTACAAGGATCCATCACCATAGGGTTCCATCCAAGGAGTTCTGTATAAGAACCCAAGTATCACTTATGACACAATATAAAATCATAACAATTTGAGTCTGTCCATGGTATACCACATTGGGATCCAATTATAGCTTGTTTCATGGTATAATAGAATTTCCCACCTATGGGTAACATAAGGAACCCGCCTGGTGAGCCCATCCAATGTGTTATACGAAAGAACCTGTGTATCACTCCTAGTATATCATAATTAATTTAACCTATGAGACCATCCATGTAATCACTACTCGGGAAACAAAGGTTCGCTTAAGGTTTATTATGAGTTATCTAACCATTTAAATCTAAGTGATAAAGTGTCTAAGTCGTAAGCGTACCATATTACAATTCAAATATGAATAAACAAGAGGCTATATCCATAGGAATTCCATATCATAATTCAATTATATCATTTGAATCATTTCATTTCTAGGTAAATATAGAAGGCCATGGGAAGTTCCACTCCATTTATAAGTAATTTACATGCCATGTGCATGAGCATTCCCTTTATGCAATTAAATATATCCATTAGGTTACCCCAATTTATTAGAGAAGATAACACACTACCTTTGTGGTTTTATTATAAAACAGGGAATTGAATACAACTCACATCATTATTAATTTGACTAGGAAACTATCCATTCTAATATAATTACATTATTATGATTTTTCTCCCTACAATGGAAGGCATAAATAAAGCTACCAATGACCAAGAGGTTTATCAAAAATATTTAGTCTATTTTTTTAATTTATAAATATTCTAAGATATTTAAAGAACACACTAAATGTGTGGTTTAATCAATTGTCAAGGATTGTTCCTAATAATATGATAAAACTCACCTCAAGAAGTGGTTTAGTTTGAGGTTTCTGATATCCAACCATGTTTGAGGGTATTAGGTCATGGTCTAGGAATTTAATTTAATTAATTTCATTTTTAATGAGTGACACATGGAAGTCCTGATGTGTGGAATAATTAAGAATGTTATATATGGTGATAATTTTATGTGAAATCATATAGAAAACCTAACTTATGCTTAGGATTAATCACTCGTTTACTATCAGGAATTGATTCTATCTGGTTCAATAGAAATCAAAGAAATAGACAAACAACCTAAAAATAGGGAAAAATATCCCACATGGATTTTGTATTCCATATTGAGAGTTAAAGATAAATAAGAAACAAGTGGAATACGAAGATTAACTATATGGATCAAACGATTACAATAGATATTTATTTTTATGTTGGTTGAGGGAGATCCATGGAAACCTAGTGAAGAACCCAAGAGAGAAGTTGAGAAGATGGTTGTTGTGAATAAGTAAGAGAAGAAAAGGGGGTGAAAGATTAAAAGAAAACAAGTAAAAATGGTAATTTAAACCCTTTTAAGGAGGTTCATGGTTTGGCAGCATGATTGAACACAAATTTCAACAATCATTTTCCAACACAATCTAAAGGGACACTCCCATCGCATAGTTAGCACATAGTTTGACAAAACATGCACAACTTGTGCGTTTATCCTTTACAACTTTTCTGTAATTTCTTGCATTTCCATGTGAATCCTCTCTCATAGTTAGAACAAGCCATGTGACACCATAAAATCCACTATACAAGGCTATATGATTTCTCCTGGAGATCCACATAGTTTAGAAAAACTATGTGCCCCTACTTGTATCTCCCTGAAAGTGAGTTTTCAGGGTTCGATGCCCCTCAAACTAATTCAAATTCCTGAGATACCTCTCATCCCTTAAACCCCATCTAAAAAATGGCCTTTTTATTTTTATAACACTTGGATTTATATTTTGAGGAAAATTTTATGATTTTTCCCATCGAATGAATGAAAAGTTAAAATTTTCATGTAATTTTTAATGGTAAAAAACATTGTATGCTACTCCATTCTCCTCTAAGGCCTACCTTACTTAAGGTAATCAATTTTGTTATAAAAAATTCTTCTAAATGTGAATCAAGTACATATTGATACATTTTATAATAGCCCAGAACCCACACTCTTAGATTCAGTGCTCAATTTGTAAACTTCACATTTCAGGCTTTGATTCCCATAATTGTGACCTATTTTCTCTATCCAAATCATACAACATCAAAATAAAAAATTGGATCACTTATATTCTCAAGGACATTTGTAACATCCAATATATTTATAGAATAATATATTTTCATATCTATTAATATTTATGAATTTAATATTAATTTTGGATTAAAGGGGATACTATGTATGATAGTGTACTCAACACGAAACAATGGGTTTCTTTGAAATCATACATTGCACACAACACTGAGTTATACCGAAAAATAATATAATAATAATAATATTATTTTAAATGGTAGTTAATGCCTAGCCTTTGTATTGGTGGGAATGAATATAATTAACTATATTATTATTTTAAATATTTTATAAATGTTTTTAAATTTATCCAATGAATATTAGAGGCTTAAAATGAAAATGAATCCAATTTTAGGCATAAAATACTCTAATATTTTTAAAAGGTTGTTTTACCACCTTTTGATGGAAATACCTTTTTAAAAATATTTTTCACACTTTTATATTTTCTATTTGATAAAATAAAATTCTTATTTATAAGGAGGACATCAAAATTTACTTTAGTTGAAATTTTGTTATTTTTCTGATAAAAGCCATATTTTTACGAATAGTGAAAAATACTGCATTGTAATTCAAAACTGCATTTTCATATAATATATTTATATAGTTAGATTATCCTTTTAATTTTTTTTAATGTGTAATTGTATTATGTTTTTATCATTTAATACAATTATGATCATTGGAAGTAATTTCACATTTAAATTGGACATAAACACATGTCGATCTTTTGATAGTTTTTATTTATTAAAAACCCACTTTCTGGTTTTGACAACGAGAATTAATTTTAAATTAATTTCTTCTAAAGATATGTTTTGAATTGGGAAAATTGGATTCCGTATTTGTAATCATAAGGTCTAAATTATGTAAATAGACACCTTTTATTTTTGGGCATTATGAATAGTAACTTCATTAATTATTTTTATTTACCATGGTTATAGGGTAAATCAGGTAAATAAGGAGAAAATAATGTTATAATAATATAAAACTACCATAAAACATTTCTTAATCCTATTTGATGAGATATGTCTAACCATGATAATCCTCAGAACTATTTTAGGACCCCATGGAGGCACTTGGGTGTGATAATGACATTTTATAGTATTTATTTTAAAGAAAATGGAAATATAACATAAACATGTATCTCTTAACTAAATTTTTTTTAATTTGGATTATAAAAATGATCTATTAGAATATAAATATTAATTACAAATATAAAAAAGTTCGTAAATCATGGTATTTTATTTATAATTTTTAGACATTAAATGAATAAATTTATTTATGACACAATGATGATGCAATGATTACCTTACTAATGAAAGATTCAAAAAACTGATATTATAAATATTAAAATAAATCTAATTTTCACATTTTTATTTCAGAAATGAATTTTTTATGAAATTGACATGTGAGGTATGATTTAATGCATTTTTTATAAGGAATCAAGTTGTGATGTCTTTAACAAAAACCAATTACTAAATAGTGTCAAAATTGACATAAATGAGTTTTAAAGAAAATACTATTTTATTAAATAATATAATAGTCCAAAAAATTTAATATTTGGAAAAATAAATTATATAATGTTACAAATAAAATTAATTATCTACTTTTGGTTTGATTGGAAATTTATAGTAACTATAGTAACCTTATATTATGAAATTACAAGAAGACATGATTAGAGTTAATGTTTTCAACTAAGGTTTAAAGCTAAAAGATAAGGTTATGTTTGTGACCTAAACATGTCTTAAACCTATTTTTGAGAGGATTTAAACCCATAATAAACTTATCCTCTAAATTTATAACTTTTTAACTATTATAATTCGAAAATAAATTTATAATAAAATAATATTTCAAGACTTTCCTAAAGTTCCCCTCCTCCCTCTAATAAAAGGCCACCACGTCTACCCACTCACTCACACCTCTAAAACCCCATGTATCATAAAACTTATGCTCAAATAAGATCCAGAAATCCCTAACTCACTCTTATAAGCCTTACCTTTGGAATAAGTCTTCTCAAAGAATCCTTTTGGCTCAAATCAAAAGGAGTTACCCAATTTTGAGGCAATGCCTTCTCTCAAGCTCCCTTCATTTATTTTCCTTCTCCACCCCTATGATATTTTTATTCCATTATTTTATAAAAAAATTATATCATAAATATAATAGGAATTTTTTATGCTCATGGTTTGACCTAAACTTACACACAACTCCATCTAATAGATATAAAACTTACTGTTTCTGTGTATGATGAACTATTGTCTTACGAAATGATGATTGTTCAATTTTATCCTACCACCTATCATAGTGGCCATTATGATGGAATTATATTTATATATGAAATATATTATATTCATTTTTCTTATATGCTTATATAATTTTTATTTACAACATAACTTTATGCTTTCCATAATGTGTAAATACGATAATTTCATTTGAGGAGGTGTGGACTACCGCCCCCTGAAAGTGATATGAATCGTTCATGCTATACATGGAATGTATAAAGGATGGTTTTATTAAACCTATGATACATAAATGAATTAAATATAATACACTTATTATAATATAAATTTATATCATTTTATTATTATTCTCTTAATATGACAAAGAAATGAAAGTAGCATTCATGCGTACGTACGACCTACCGTCTCCATGAACGATGCATTTAATTTCTCATCTACAAATATTAGGGATATTATAAATACATATATACTGGACATATATGATATTTAAATCATGAATATATTATGGAGATGATGTACTTTTGACCACATGGATAATTTACATGAAAACAAGTTCAATTTCAACTCAAGTACCAAATATTAACAAAACGACCAACACAAACTTAAATAATTATTTAATTTTTATAACATGGTAATAAGTGATATAAAAGGAATAATAAACTTTAAAATTGTTCAAAAGAAATTATAAATTAACCTAAGTTTATTATTCTGGAATATAAATATTGTACATGACGAGTTGAACTCAAGGTAAGGGACTTCGTTTCAATCTCCTTTCATTGAGACATTTCTTGATTATATGCACCTTTATTCTTTTACAAGGTGTATATAAAAACACTATGCGATTTTATATACATATTTTATCTATACTAATGTTATTTATTAAATCATGAAGATTAATATTTAAATGTTTAAAGTGGTATGAGACACCTTGAACATTTAAATATTTAATTATCAAATCTACTTCTTCATGATATTAAATTACATATTTATTTATATGGGTATAAAAGGAATATACAAGAAATTTTATATAAATCTTGAATTTCATTAAAAGTTTTCAAAAGGAATATTTTTATACGAAGCCTTTTAATTTATTTACAAAATTAAAAAAGGAATGTTTTTTAACATATACGGCAACAATGACTTCTCTGCTGCTATAACCATTATTTCATATTTGGCTTCCTTCATAAGCCTTAATGTATTTTAAAATAAAAATAAATCCCTTATTCCTTTATTTGGGTATCTTGGTATTTAAAATGGGTTCTTAAATAAAAATGGTATATTTATATGGAAATGTTTTTTCATATGGGATTAGAAGAAGCTTTCAAAAAAGGTGTTTTATGATGAATGTGTTTTATTCATAAAATGGCACATTATCATTATATGAAATGGGTGAGCCCGATATAGATTATACGAAGGGTTGAGCCCCATTATAGCTCACAGTTGATCCTGATATAGCTTATACGAAGGTTTGATCTCAATTATAGCTCATGGGTGATCACAACATAGGTTATACGAAGGGCTGAGCCCCATTATAGATCACGGGTGAGCCCGATATAGCTTATACAAAGGGTGATCCCCATTATAGATCTCCAATTTGGAAGTCAACCATATGGTTATTCTAATTATAAGATGTTTAAAAGGGTTTTATGTATGTGATTCTCTAATTCACCTAAAGGAGTTTTAATTAATTACTATTGGTTTTAATTTTTTTCATTGAGAAAAAATTATAAGTGTTATTCATGTGATAACATTTTGTTTCATCCACTCAAAGAACACTGAATGAGTTATCAGGGTTTAACAAGACTAATGGGTTCTCTTTATTTTTATATCCCTTACTAAGATTTTTTTGCTCATCCCATATTTTTAAATATTTAAATAGGATTTAAGGGAGAATAGAGTCAAGGATGGAATCAAGGAAAAGTTATGATGATTAAACATAGAAAGAAACCATGTTTTTTTAAAAGTTTTTCTGTTATATAAGAAACATATACTGTTTGAAGTGTCCACTTTGTATTTCTATGTTTTTTATGTAATAGTTATGGCCTGATTATATAAATCTCTAAACCTGAAATGATACACAATGTGAATTCCTGACTTAACTCAAGATTATTTAATGTTTAAGGATGTGGCCTTATAGTTGGTACCAGAGAATGGTTTAGACAACTTTGGAGATTAGGATATTTTCTTAATGGTTAGAGATATCATCATGGGTTTATAATTTTAAGGTATATCATAATTTCAATGTATTAGAAACCCATTTTTTTAGGATTTATGATTTGGAATATTAAGGTGACTAATGGTATTTTTGGAGACATCCACCTTTGATGAAATCATGGTTTATTAATTTTTTGGATGAAAAATACGAGGTATGAGATAACTTTTGATGTTAAAATATGTTATTTTTAATTTTTAGGATTTTATAATTTTTTTGGGAATGTTATAAAATTATATATTTTTTGAAAAAGGAAAACATGTAGACCGTGTGACAACCCATCATGTCAGACAAAGATGCAAGAATCAAACCCACAACCGAAGTGAGATGTATATTTATCCCCTACCACTAGTCTATGTGAAGTCCATGGTTAGTATGACTTATTATTTTTAGTTAAAATTATTTTATTGATCTAGAATAAGTTGATTTTGGGAACTTATGTTTTATCAAATAGATATCCTTAGTATAGTAAAAATATTTGGTGATTAAGGGATAAATGTTATTTTGGAATACATTCACTCTTTTGGGAAGACTCTATACCTAAGAAAAATAGAATACTATAGGATTTTATTTGAGGAGTAATGGTTGAATTTTATTTTGTAAGAATCTATGTTTTTATTTTAGACATATGAAGATTTTTGTTATTTATGGAAATGATTAACTTATCATACAGAATATATGATTAGGATAATTACATTTAAGTATGAGAATTTAAGAGTAATCTATGTTTTTTAGAGATAAATGTTAAGATGAATCGTGGAAGACTATGTGATCAAATCCTTATGAATTTTGGGTTTCAATCTTATTTTAGATTATTTTGAAGAATTTTAAGGATAATTGTTTATTGAATGGTCTTTGTTGAACTTTGGCTATTCTTTTGTGGAATTTTGGAGATTAAGAGTAGTATTTCTTTTTACAAAGGACTATTCTTGTTAGATATTATCTTATCTTGTACTAACCATTTTGGTTTTGGTTAATATCTAAAGACAAGGGAAATATCTAGTTCATCTTTTGTGGATTATGTGATTCTCAAAAAGGTAATTCTAGTGCTTCAGGTGTGACCATGTCATCTTTAATACTCATCGTATGGAGAAAATACGAGTTTTGGTAGATATTTATTAAATGATGAAACTCTACATGACAAGTAAGTATGTTTCCTTAAGTTCTTAGACAAGCTTATAAATAAATTTCTGAACTTTATGAAAAGTATATTAAAACAAAAATCGTTTTCTGTTTACTTTTCCTACTTGGAAATTAAAGACCTTTTAACCCATCACAAGTTTATGGTTTTCTGGTCGTTAACTTTCTTCTGATCATGTTTTCTAGCACTCTCCATTAGAACAAGGTGGTTAATTTTTCTTTCATATCCATGTCTTTATATATGGAATACTAGTATGTGTTATCTTAAGTGACATTTATAAATCATTTTATTTATTTTAAAGTGATAGTTTAATTCACTATTTTTCTGATGTGGGATTTTCAATAACGTTTTCGAGCCTAATTTTAAGATTATAAGGGTGCAATTTCCAAAAGGGGGGAATGATGTATCATCCCAGGTATTTATAGAATAATAAATTTTTATATCTATTAATATTTTTGAATTTAATATTAATTTTATTTTAAAATGAACAATATGTATGATAGTGTACCCGACACACAACAACAGGTTTCTCTGAAATCTTTGGTTGCACACAACAGTGAGTTATACCAAAAAAATAATTCAATAATAATAATATTATTTTAAATGGTATTTAACACCTAGAAATTTTATTGGAATAAATACAAAAAATTAGATATATTATTATTTTAAATATTTTATAAATGTTTTTAAATTTATCCAATGAATATTAGAGGCTGAAAATGAGAATGAATCCAACTTTAAGCATAAAATACTATAATATTTTTAATAGGTCATTTTACCACCTTTTGATGGAGATTCCTTTTTAAAAATATAATTTGAAACTTTTATATTTTATATTTGATAAAATTAACTTCTTCTTTATAAGAGGGACATCAAAATTTACTTCGGTTGAAATTTAGTTATTTTTTGATAAAATCTATATTTTTATGAATAGTGAAAAATACTGCATTTTAATTCAAAACTATATTTTCATATAATTTATTTATATAGTTATATTTTCCTTTTAATTGGGTTTAAAGTGTAATTGTATTAATTTTTTATCATTTAATCTAATTATGGTCATTATAAGTAATTTCACATTTAAATTGGACATAAACACATGTCGATCTTTTGATAGTTTTTTCTTCTTTAAAACCCGCATTCTGGTTTTGACAAAGAAAATTAATTTATAAAAATTATGTGTTTCGAATTTGGAAAAGTGGATTATATATTTGGAATAATAAGGTCCAAATTATGTAAATTGATACCTTTATTTTTAGACATTATGAAAAGTAACTTCAGAAATTATTTTTATTTACCATGGTTAAAGGGTAAATAAGGTAAATAAGGGTAAAAAGTAATATTATAATAATATAAAACTACCCTAACACATGTAATAATACCATTTTATGAAATATTTAATACCATGGACATCCTTGGGTCTATTTTAGGACCCCATCGATCCACATTAGTATGATAAGGACCTTTTATAATATTTATTTTAATGAAAACAGAAATATAACATAAACATGTATCTCCTAACGAAAATAATTTTAATTTGGTTTATATAAATGATATCTTAGACTATAAATAATAATTAGAAATATTAAAATATTTCCTATATCATGATATTTTACTTATAATTTTTAGACATTAAATAAATAAATTTATTTCTGAGACAATGATGATGCAGTGATTACCTTATTAATGAAAGATTCAAATAAATGATATTATAAATATTAAAATAAATGTAATTTGAACATTATTATTCCATAATTTTTTTAAGATTAAATTGAAAGTTTAGGGATGAGTTAATGACTTTTCTTCGAAGGAATAAAGTTCTTATGACTTTAACAAAAATCAATTACTAAATAGTGTCAAAATTATAATAAATGAGTTTAAAAAAAATACTAATATATTAAATTATATAATAGTTCTAAAAATATAATATTCGGCCAAATGAATTATATAATGTTAAAAATTTAATTAATGACCCCATTTTGGTTCTATTGTAATTTTATAGTAACTATAGTAACCATATATTTTGAAAATACAAGAAGACATGGTGAGAGTTATTGTTTTTAACAAAAGGTTAAAGATAAATGATAAGGTTAATTTTGTGACATAAGATTGTCTAAAACCTATTGTTTGAGATTATTTATAAACATAATCATCTTATAATCTAAATTTATCACTTTTTAACTATTATAAATCTAAAATTAAATTATAATAAAATAATATTTCAAGACTTTCTTAAAGTGCCCCTCCTACCTCTTATAAAAGGCCACCACCTCTACCCACTTATTAACACATCTAAATCCCCTTGGATCATCCAAATTATTCTCAAATAATCTCCCAAAATACCTTCCTTACTCCTTGAAGCCTTAAATTTGGAGGAATCCAACTTGAAGACTCCTTTTGGCTCAAATCAAAAGAAGTTACCCAATTTTTTGGTAACGTCTTCTCTCAAGATCCTTTCCTTTATTTTCATTCTCCAACCCTAAAATCTTTTGTATTCCATTATTTTATAAAAAAAACAGTATAATAAATATACTAGTATGTTTTTTTATAAGTATTAGACCTACACATAAACACACCTCCATCTAATGGATATAGAACATATTATTTTGGTGTACGATGAACTACTGCCTCACAAAATGATGATTGTTCAATTTTCTCCTAGCAGCTCTCATGGTGGGCATTATGATGGAACTATATTTATATATGAAATATATTATATGTATTTTTTTCTCTATTATAATATAATTTTTATTTACAATATACCTTTATTGTTTCCATAATGTGTAAATAGGATAAATTTATTTGAGGAAGTGTGGACTACCACCCCCTCAAAGTGATATGATTCATTCATGCTATACATGGAACATATAAAGGATGGTTTTATTAAAAATATGAGACATACATGACATAAATATAATAATTTTGTTATAATATACATTTATATCATTTTATTGTTATTATTTTAATATGAAAAATAAATTAAAGTAGCGTTCATGCATACGTATGACCTACCATCTCCATGAACGATGCATTTTATTTCTTATCTCAAAATATTATGGATATTATAAATACATATTTACTAGATATATATGATATTTAAATCATGATTAATATTCTGTAGATGATTTAACCTCGTCCACATGTAAAAGTTACGTCAAAAACAAGTTCATTTTCGACTCAAGTACCAGATATCGACAAAATGACCGATACGAACTAAAATAATTATGTAATTTTTATAAAACTGTAATAAGTGATATAAAAGGATTACTAAACTTGAAAATTGTTCTCAAGAAAGTATAAATTAACCTAATTTTATTATTCAGGAACATAATTATTGTGCATGATGATTCAAACTCAAGTTAAGGAACTTCATCTTAATCTCCTTTCATTGAGACATATCTTGATAATATGGACCTTTATTATTTTATATGTTTTATATACAACCACCATGACCTATCATATCCATATTTTATCAATAATAATGTTATTTATTTAATTATGGAGATTAATATTTAAATGTTCAAAGGGGTATGGGACACCTTTAAAATTTAAAGATTTAACTATCAAATCTTTCTTCATGATATTAAATTACCTATTTATTTACATGGGTATAAAAGGAATATAAAATAAATTTTAGGCCAATATTGAATTTCATTCAATGTTTTAAAAAGGAATATTTTTATACAAATCATTTTGCTTTCTTTAAAAAATGACAAAAGGAATGTTTTCTATGTATATGGTGACAATGACTTCTCCGCCATCGTAACCGTTATTTGATATTTGGATTCCTCTATAAGCTTTAATGTCTTCTAAAATGAAAATAAATCCATTATAAATTTATTTGGGTATATTGGTATTTATAATGGGTTCTTAAATGAAAATGGTATTTTTATACGGAAATTTTTTATATATGGGAATAGAATAAGCTTTTAAAAAAGGGATTTTATGATGACCATGTTTTATTCATGAAATGGTACATGAACATTATATGAAACGGGTGAGCCTGATATAGCTTATACGAAGGTTTAAGCCACATTATAGCTCATGTTTGAGTCTGATATAACTTATATGAAGGGTTAAGAAACATTATAACTCATAGTTGATCCCGATACAACTTATACGAAGGGTTGATCCCCATTATAGCTCATGGGTGAGCCTGATATAACTTATACGATGGGTGATCCCCACGATAGATCTATAATTTGGAAGTCGACCATATGGTTATTCTAATTCGATGACGTTTGAAAGGGTTTTATGTATATGATGATCTAAGTCACCTAAAGGAGTTTTAATTGCTTGATATTGGTTTTAGTGTTTTTCATTGAGAAAAAAGTATGAGTGTTATTCACATGAAAATGTTTTGTTTCATCTGATCAAATAACATTTAATTGGTTATTAGGTTTTAACTAGACTAATTATTTTTATTTATTTTTATGTCCCTTACTATGATTTTTGTTCCAATACCAAATTTTTAAATGTTTTTATAGGATTTAAGGGAAAATAGAGTCAAGAAAGGAATCAAAGAAAAGTAATGATGATTAAACATGAAAAGAAACTGTGTTTCTTTTTAAAAGTTTTTATGTTATGGAAGAAATAGATACTGTTGGAAGTGTCCACTTTTTATTTCTATGTTTTTTTATGTAATAGTTATTTCATAATTCTCTAAATCTCTAAACCTAAAAAGATTCTTAATGTGAATTATTGAATTAATTCAAGATTACATAACGTTTGAGGATAGGGCCTTATAACATTATAGATTTTGAGTTTTATAAAAATAGGACAATATCCTACATAAACAATACCCATGTCATAAATTTACCATTTATCCCACTTAACTCATCTTTTATTAGTTCACATTAAGTCACCATCATCATCCATATGAAATAACTTCTAGACATAATTCGTTCAATCTTATTATTTATAACCTAGGTAAAAGGAAACATAGTAAGGGTGAGCTCAAATGATCCTTAAGGGTAAAAATCATCATTAGAAATTTAATTTCAACAATGATCATAAGAAGTGAATAGAGTATGATGACATAATCAAAGTTCATGAGATAATCATAAAATAACTCATACCCACAAATACCCGAACCATAAAACTGAAATCATTGAAAAGAAAAGAGTCATCAAAATTAATAATCCTGAGCCATGTGATGTCAATCATGATCATAAGAAATATTATAAACCTATATAAAATATAACCTAAACATGTTGGAATATCAGAAAATTTTTCTTCATAAATTATGTTAAAACCATGTTATAAGTTACCAGTCCCATTTAAATCCATATGAGAAACCCTTATATAACTCCCTCTTTATTTACTCTTAATACAAGGTACATAACCCATTGTATTGGAGTTCTATCTAGGTTCACCCATCGTTTAATCTATACTGAGCTCACTTGATGTTATCTTAGATGCCTCATTGTATAAGCAGTAATGGTCTAACCCAGTGCTATTTTGGCTACCTCCATTGTATAAGATGTAATGGGATCACTCAGTGCTATCTGAGCTTCCCCATAATATAGGTAATGTTTATGAACCACAACATGACTAATGTACAAAGATATTTCATTTCATCATAAAGTCATAAAAATAATCATTATTATTTCATAACTTGATTAAACTATGTAAAATAAATGGGTTTCATGTAAATATATTTGAGACATTATTAACTTGTGGAAAATAAATGGGTCCCATAATAATCTCTTTGAAACATGGTTAACCCATGGAAAATAAATGAGTTCCATAACAATATCATTGAAACAATCTTAATCCATCCTAATAAAGAACAAGGATGGTATCATTAAAAAATATCCCATTTGGAACATAAGTAATGACAAGGTTTGTTGAAATTGATAAATTAAAATACCATTAAAATATCATCAAAAACATTCTTGAGGAAAACATCCTTTTAATTTTTAAAATAACTTTCTAAAACATAAGACATTTTAAATATAATTTTCTTTGAAAACCACTTTGGAAAACAAATAATTTCCATAATATTAAGGAAATATTTTCTTTAAAAATAATCTTGTAAACTTATAAAGTATGGTTCAAAGAAATTATGGTCATCTAAGTTGTTAATTCTATACATACTTTAAATAACATTCCTTTTTCACAATAAAAAGGTGAAAAAGTGCCTTGTTCGGAAAGTGACAAGAAGATCTATTTGAAAACATTATTTAATAAAATAAAAATTAGAAAAACATTCATTAATAAATCATTTTTAAATGGTTAAAAACATTTTTGGAAATATTTTTAGGAATATTGTTTTGGAAGAAAACATATTTTCGACCGAAGAGAGAAGTAAAGTCAGATTTTATTAAAAATATTTTATCAAAAATTATAAGTAAAAAAGAGTTAAAAATGGTAATATTACTTATAAATACCATGAATATATAGAGGATAAAAAATTCATGAGTTTCTTTAGATATGGATCCAAATATATCATCATTGGAATCATAATCAAAAACAATCCCAATAAACGATGTGATTATAACAAAAGACTCTTACCACTTTTGTAACTTTTAATCATAATCCCCATTAAATAATAACATTAAATGAAACTTAAAATATCATGAAAATAAGGATAATAATGATATAACATGAAAAATGGTAAGTATATACACCTCATAAAAAAATATAGGTGTATAACATAATATATATCTCAAAGAAGAAAAATTGAGACAAAAATCACTTACCAATTTGGTAACTTTGAAATAGTAAATCATATTAAAGAGATTTCCTTAAATGGAAATTTAAATACCCATAAATTTAATTTAAAGAATAATAAAATAAATTCATGGGAATTATATACACCACACAACAAAAGAAGTGGTGAATATGAGATATATCTCACATAAATAAAAGTGAGGTGAGAAAAACCCTTACTAGAGTTAAATTCTTCATGCATGTTATTTGTGTTCCTAAATAATAATATTATGTTACTTTTTTTTCATTCTTAATAACATATTTCAATTTTAATATTCCTTTTATTTTTCTTATTACCATGTTATATTAAATTAATTAATCAATTAATTTTTACAGCGGATGTTTGACCATATTTGGATTATGTGTCAAAATCGACTTTGGTAGGTTCACTATGGTCAAAGTGGGAATTATACAACCATATAAAAATAATAAACATGAAATAAAAATAATATTTATACATAAATTATACTTTTAAAACCAATCATGAAATATGGTTATGAAAAATGAACTAACGTTTCGATCATTGAGATGGTAGGTCGGGCATACTCATCAATAACATTTCCATTTTTCAATGATCATTTTGGAAAGAAGGTAAGAAACATTTATCATTATATATTGATAATAATATCATAAATACCATATTATTAAATTATATATACTTATATATATATATATATCATTCTTATGATCTGGTGATGAAAAAAGGAATCACATCTCTTTAAAGAGGCGATACTCCACACGTCCACTAACGATGTTATCATTTTTTATAGTGACTGAAAAAGTTAAAATAAAATGATATATTATATTTATTTAATGATACATGTTTCAATAATATCATAAATATTTAATGTTTATCACATAGATTTATTATATTTACCCTTATTACCTTCCATATAATGCAATAGAGGAAAACAAATCACATTGCTTCATGAGGCGGTAGTCCACTATCCACACAAGAAACGTTATTGTATCCCTTACGAAATATAAGGTAAATGGGTATATATGATATAATGGACCCATATGTATAATTATGATATAAATATAACATATAAAATTTATATCCATCATCATACCTAGTCGTGAGAGGTGGTAATGGAAAACAAATGACATCGTTTTGCGAGGTGATAGTCTACCGTACACATGAAGAACGATTTTGTAACCCATTTGAAAGAAGTGTATGTGGTTTTAGGTTATAAACTTAACATAAAAATATCTCCTTATATTTATGATACTGATGTTATTATATCATAATGTTATAATAATAATTTAATGAGGTGTAGAAATAAATAAAACAAAAATGCTTGTTGATGAACGTTAACTTTTCTTTAGATACCCTCCTTAGGTTTCCACAAAAGGACTTCCTAGATTGGATTTATTACCCAAGTTTAGATTATAGGACAAGAATTGGAAACTTTTGAAGTTTTTTGGGTAGGTATTTTTTAAACCTAATAGGTTTTAAGGTGTTAATAGTGGAGATGGTGTGTCCTTTTATAAGTGGGGCGTGTGGCACACATGTAATTTTTTGAAACAGTGAATTCAAACCACATTTTTTGTCATTTAAACATGAAAAATAATATTAAATTCTCGAGACTATAAGGGAAAAGGTAAATTTTAGGACCCGACCCATGCCGGGGCTCAATACAAAACAATCCCAAGCCCGCCCCCAAAGGCTAGGGGTGACGACAAATACCGAAGGCATAACTAACTCGAGAAGACCTTTACCTAAGAACATGTATGCACACACACATACAAATCAATGAAAAGGTGTATAGGGAAAGAAATAAAAGATTAAACAATACTATTAATAAACCAATTATGCATGGACCTCTAAATAGTATGAATTATGGTAGTGTAAACTGAAAAGTAAAGTGAAAAAATACACGCCCAACCAGAAATCTATCCCAACCTGGATGAAAACTTAAAAAAGTAAAGAAGATGAGAGATACAAACTCCTAAATTCCAATCTATGACCACCATATATGGTCTAAGGACATGATATCCCTAATCTTCTTTTAATTCATGATCAGCCTGTCCATCATCTGCAAAGGACACAACACATGTTAGGCGACACCATGAAGGGGTGAGTATATACATACCTAGTAGAATGCCTCAAAAAGGGTGAAGGGGGAGTAGTAAGAGATACAAATGAAGAGGAAATAAGTAGATGGAATAAATTAAAATAAAATAATATTGCTCAACCCAATAAAAGAGTGAAAGTGAAATCATCCAAACACAAGGAGCTCGATACGGTGAGAATATGAACTTACTGTCAGGTCTTTGCTACTTATAGAAGGAGAGTGGACTCATCAAACCATGATAAGATAAACATAAAAGAATATGGAATATCCCATGAATATTTTCTTTTCCTGGAAGGAGAGTAACTATATTCAAGGAGTGGGTACTGAAGTAATATATATATATATATATATATATATATATATATATATATTCTTAGTGAAATAATCCAAAATAAGAGAGTAAGGGGATCTCCATCTCACACCTCGGCCTAAGAAGAATAGTAGTAAACAGTTCCAAAGTATGTCCATATATGAAGTTTAGAACCTCGTGTGTCTTCCCAGGAAACAAAAATCGAATGAACTCAATTAGCACACCTTGAAACTATCCGCTTTGGGTAGAACTGACTCGCTCACACAGTTTTAGGTCACATCTCAAGGATGCGTCTTAGTGGGGAAAACTTCCCTCTATCTTCTGAGTCTAAAGGTACATAAAACCATGTCCCTTCACTGTGATGCATAATCAAGGATCCATATATCAACGTTGAGGACCCATGCCTTGCCAATCCAGAGGGTGCCACTCTTGTGTCATCAATGACGCATGCCCAGCCCGACTGGAAGGTGCCACTCAAAATAGGGTAAGGACCCATGCCCTACCAAGTAGGAGGGTTCCACTCTGATGATCGTAGAGGACCCATTCCCATCCCAGCTGAAGGGTTCCATTCAGAATATGTTATGGACCCATGCCCTTCCCAGCAAGAAGGTGCCACTCTGAGTATCACTGTGGACCCATTCCCAACTCAGTTGGAGGGTGTCACTCAGAAAGCATTGAGGAACTACACTGCTCATCCCTACCAGATGGAAAGCTTATGATACTCTATTATGCCAATGTCTAATCACTACCATCATTGGACAATTCCTAAATAATAATCACTCCCATAAGACATTTCATCGTATCTCAAAATCCACTATAGAGGGATCCATCATGTTCTACACAGAAAAAAACTCAGGATAGGCTACTCACGGGCCAAAATTAGAGTCCAAAAGAAAGAGATATAAGAGGTAGGGGATTCATAATGAGGTACATGATGAGTATGGGTCACACATGATGTGTGACCCCACCTAATTTACTAACTATGTACCTATCCATACTCAGGTACTAAATTGTGTACATGTATTCCTAGGTGTGCTAGTGTACTCCCAGAGTACATGGAACATCTGTCCAAAAAGGATGATGAGCATAAAATTATCATTGTTGGTTTGAATGGAAAAAACATAATTTCACTAACATACCTCCTCATATGGACCTATATACTAAATAGATCACACTATTGTGATCCTTGCAGAAAAGCACACAAGATAGACTATTCATTTGTCCAAATTGGACACCTAGTGAAGAAGATGAATTTTGAAACATTGCACAAAAATAGTGCCACATGGGGCCCATATCTTGATATCAAAATAAAACATATAGATCACAACCTTGTGATCTTAATGAAAAAACAAACGAGATTGACTATTTACTTGTCTCATTCGGACACCCATTAAAAAAAGAAATATTTAACTACATCAATCTTGAATGGAATCTTGTGGGTCCTATCCATGATATCAAATTAAATACTTGAAATTAGTCTTGAAATGTCTACCTTAATATCAGGGTAATAGCACCACTGACATTTTGTCAATAGAACATCGTACAAAGAAGAATTTTCAGATACAATATTTCACATTAATAATAATAATTATATTATTACTCTTAGGAATTTCACATACCCAAGCCACAATCTCGAAGTAAGTATAAAAAATTTGTCTAAAAATGACTATCTCAAGGTTAGGGTCATGCACTCGCTGACAACATGTCATTTGGACTCTCCATGTGGGTGTTATGATGGGTCCAAGATTTAATAATATTATTAAATCTACTACTTCATAGGAATTTCATGGGCCTTGGTCACAGGTTACAAAAAATAATTCAAAATGGTCTTAAAATGATCATATTGTTAACAGGGTCACACCATCGTAGGCAGTGCGTGAATCTAAATCCCCAAGTGGGAGTTATGAGGGTTTAAATACATTGATAACAACAACAACAACAATAACAACAACAACAATAATAATATATTTTTTCTTCTCTCCCCACCCCTCCTCATGCAGAACCCTAGCCTCCCCACATCTGCTGCCACCATGATTGGGAGCTTCTGATATCCTCTCCTATCATCACTTCCATGCTCTGAAGTCACCACCTCTTCCTGGAACTACGCCGAACCACCACCGCATGCCCCTCACAGACCACACTGCCTTCTACTGCAACCTACTTGCCTAGCCCGCGCACCACCACTGGCCACCTGCTCGTGCCACCACCCTACTGCCACATCCTCAGTGAACCAACATCCCTTACACAAGGCCCCACTGATCCATTCAAACTCAAAAAATTGAAAGGATAATAGATCTGTGATCCTTGGACCCTGATCTACACTAATCCTATCTCCATTTTCCAGAACGATCTCGTTTCCTCAATCCGCCACAAATCCAAGAAGTTGATCGAGATCTGGTCACCCAACAACTATCAAGCTAAAAAATATGGGGTTTGAACAATGATGAATGTGAATAATGATGAAATAAAAGCACAAAAAAAGGTTTTAAGATCGTTGGCCATGTGTTCCTGGACAACAATCAAGAACATGCTCCCGAGGTTAGATAAAAAAAATAAAAACAATGTAATTATTCATTCATGGGTGTATGAAAGATATGTTGAGGGCACAAATTCAAGAAAAGGAATGAAGTTACTCAATAATTTAATAAATATGGAGAAAAAACCAATTGACAAGTCCTGCCTGGAAATTGGATCGTTCATCATTGAAGAATGCTCCTGCCAATGATCGAAGGAAGTCATTGCGTTCGCTACGTCCTGATCTACCCCGATATAGAGTTTCATCGTGATTTTCCAATGGAAGGAGTAAGCGGTATCTCACTATAGATTTCAATATTATGAGGCTAACCCTGGGAAGGTTTTCATGGAATTATATTTATGGATTATCCATCTAGGTCAAATACGAATGAATGAATGAATTAAATTAATTAATTAAATCACTGAACATACCACCAACGACTATCCATCCAAACATCTTGTGCCAACCAACATTAGTTTTCTCCTAGGGTAAAAACCACATTGTGAACTCAATAGTGGTCTCATATTTCTAATTCGAGTCTTTGTTCATGAGTTATTAAGATCAACATTAATAATAAAATAATTTTATTTAATAATTTTATTTACAGTTATATTCTTAGTGAATTTTTATACAAACGACCCACTCCTAGGGTAAACGCCACATTCTGTGCATAATCTTTCCCTAAAAATACTAACCCAAGATTCCTTTTATAATATAATCCATTATTTCTGAAAAACCACATGTGCACAATAAAAATATATTTATTATTTCCATAAAATTAATTTCGGGCACACCGGGTTTCAGAATTGCTCACTACCTCAATGTCTAGATGCGAAAATATTCCTAATAACATTACAAAGTATTAAATAGAAAAAAGAGTCTCTAAATTATTTTCTTATTAAAATATCTTCATCCTCAAAAAGTACAAACTAAAAAACAAGGGGGGGGACTGATACTAGAATCACCATTCGTGAAGACCAGATTCTCTCACATCATGACTAGAATAACCATTCATCCCTAAAAATGTTTGACATGGTTTACTTCTTCAAAAAATCAATTAGGTGAAACTAATAAGTATATATGGTTGTACACGATCTCATAGTTGATGTCTCTCAGCTGAGAATCTCTCACATGCTTGAGAAGCGAATGAGTCAACACCATCAACTATAGAAAAAAGAGTTGTACCCTCCTGCTCCACCAGGGTCAGTTGCATGGAATCACACTACTCTAAAGATTCCTACACTAAGTGATCCAAAGAATTTATACTAAGGGAATATTATACAATATATCCCTTTTATAGAGTACAAACTATCTTGAATTGATAGTCCCTTAAGAATTATAACAAGTGTCATGGTCTTAGGTTTAGGTCTCTTCGAGTAAATACGTACCTAAGACTTTGGTGGTCTGAGTAAACCACCAAGCACTCTCCTGGAAGGTATTATCTCCACATTATCATGGAGAAGACTACTACTTCCATCACTAGGTAGTGAGTTGTACAATTCACTTCATGGGGTCTCAAATGCCTCAACCTGTATTTGATTACTATCTATCACTATATAAAGTTTGATGTCAAGCATGAAAGGGTATTAATGAAAAAGGAAAGTGAGTAGACTCATCCAACCATGAGAATATAGACATGAAAATAAAATGGAATACCCCATACGTCTTCAAATATTTTTGAAGAAACGTAATCCCAACCCATAAACTCCACCACACCCACTAGTGGCATCCCAAGAAAAATAATGTCAAAAAAGAAAACTCCACCAGCAATGCCAGGACCTGATCTGACTCTCCATCATGTATCTTCCCCATAAACACACAAGTCATAGAGACTCATCCACCACACATCAATAATCTCTTATTTGGGTGACACTGACTCACCTTCATGGGGTTTCCCATGTCCCAAATAACACATCTCGGTGGGGGAAGAATCCCTCTTCCTCATGCATTTGAAGGTACATTGAACAACAACGACACATGGTTACAATGATTCCATACAACACCCAAATTGAACTTTGAGTAATGAGTGGAAAGAAAAGATTAACTCACAATAGTGTCTAAAAATTTCTACTTTAGAAGGCAGAAAGGACATAGAGCATACCTCTTATCATCTCGTTCGCTGTGGGGTTATAAACCTCCAAAGCCTACAACTATCTGCAGCCCCAACCTCTAGCTCTCTATGGTTGAAATGGGATTCCTGGTGATGGTGGAAGGATCTAAGAACATATTACACCACCCATAGCTTCTACTACTGCTCTGACACCTCCAACTCCTTGGGGACCACCTTGTCCCTGCCTTGAAGATCTATGATCCTGGTGCTATCTCTACCATGGAAGTCCATCTGATATCTTCCTGGGATGCTCAACATGTGTGTTCAAGTAGTATCATACCATGTGACCTCACCCATTACATGTGTAGCACTGCCCCTCTCTGGGTTGTCCTAGTCCCCTATATGGCCCATGTGCCTCCTAAACACATGCCTGAGTTTATCATGGGAATTTCACTTTCATTAATGATCTTTTCATATAATGTCTACTAACTGTAGTAGATGTCTCATCTCTATAGAATCAATTACCATTTCTAGCTATCTCATGTCCCTCTGACGAAAATATCTCTATCACCAGTTCCTGCTCCAACACCCTGTCATAGGTAGGGATTTACAAGGGTACTATGCCGACTTAGATCACTCTACATAGTCCCTTATAAAAATTACTTGCTCAGAAGAATCCATATCTAATCATGTCAAGAGAGTATCACGTGAGGTCTTTGAATCTCACTGCCTACTCACCCCACCATCATCCCTCACTTATGAATCAATAGAAGCTCCTAATTTCGAATGGAGCATAAGAAGGAGGGTTAGTACTCCTCATAGAATAGTTTCTAAAAGTCTTCCCATAAGATATTCGACTCATCATGCATATGAGTAACCAAGATCCACCAATTCCCAATTTCTCTATGGAAAAACTGCATGCCAAAGTCAGTATATGATATGTTAGGGTCAAAACAATCTATAAGACATAGACCACTGACTCCAGCCAATCCTCTGCTTCCTGAGGATCTGGATCTCTACAAAACCTCAATGGTCTTTGACGCTGGAGCTAACAAAGTGCGTTCAGCATGCACACTTCCTCAACATGCTTTGTTGGGATGATCTACAACTCAATAAGTAGAGGTGATGCTACCTAAACATTTAGAGGAATGGGATTGTATGATGGACCATGAACTGAGGCCTCATTTCTCATTGGGTCATCCTATTGAACCGAAGTTGGTTTCCTGGATGGATGTCGTGGCAGAGGCATCCTAAAAGTTTTTAAGGATTACCGTGGTCAGATGAGAATACACACACACACACACACACACACACACACACACACACACACACACACACACACACACACACACACACACACACACACACACACACACACACACATATATATATATAAATGGGGAGATGAATCAAGAAGTATAATCATAGAATCAATCCTATATGATTCATGTACCATTGATCCCTACAAAAAATGTCTTGGTATCCGAAGTTGAAAAGTTGGTAGTCAGATGGATATGTTAGCTGACCGTACCATAACTGGACTCCCAAGAATGAGAGACACACTCAAGACACTTTGAAACTATTTATATAAACCTAAATAGTTATTTTTAGGGAATGTCCGAACAAAGTCCCAAGGAATGAACCAAATCTGATACCAATCTGTCACGACCCGACCCATACCGGAGTTCGAGCCATAACTACCCCAATATCACCTCCATAGGCTAGGGGGTGGGGACAAGCACCTATAGAATAACTAACCAGGGAAGGAATTTTCCAAGGTACCTATATGAATGAACACAACCAACTCAATGTGAAGGTGTATATGGAAAGAAATAAAAGATACAACACTACTATGTATAAAACAAGTATGCATGGACCTATAAACAGTATGATGTATAGTAGTGTAAGCTGAAAAGTAAAGGGAAAAAATACACACCCAACCAAAAATGTGTCCCAACTTGAGATAAAACTAGAAGAAGTAAAACAAATGAGAGATCCCAGCTCATAAATCCCAAGTTATGACCACCGTACATGGTCTATGCACCTCATATCCCTAAGGTCCTCTGAATTCAAGGTCAACCTATTCGTCATCTACAAAATACATGACATGTGTTGGGAGAATCTCATGCAGGGGTGAGTATGTACATACCTAGTAAAATTCCCTAAAAAGGGTAAATGGGGAAGAGTAAGAGAAACTATTGAAGTGTAAAGTAGCAAAGGGAATAAGGTACAATAAAAGAGTACAACTTAACACCAAAATAGAGTGAAAGTGAACTCATCTAAACACAAGGAGCTTGACACAATGAGAAGATGAACTTCTCATTGAGTCTTCACTACCTATATTAAGAGAGTAGACTCATCCAAACATGAGAATCTAAACACAAAAATCATGTGAAATACTCCATGCATATTCTATTCTCTTGGGAGGAGAGTAATTGTACCCAAGGAGTGGGTACTAAATTTGGATGTATATATATTCTCAATCAAAGAATCCCAAATGAGAAAGTAAGGGATATCCAAATCACAACTCAACCCAAGATTTAGATTGACCAATAGCTACAAAGTAAGTCCATTAATGAAGAATAATAAATCATGCTTCTTCTTATGAAACACAAGTTGAAGGGAATCAATCACCACACCTCGAGGATCCATATACCAATGTTGAGGACCAATTCCCAGCCTGATTGGAGGGTTCCGTTCTAGTGTCATAGAGGACCGATGCCCAACCTGGATGGAGGGTGCCACTCAGTATAGGTTAACAACCCATGACCTGCCCAATAAAAGGGTGAAACTTTGAAGATCATTGAGGACCCATGCCCAGACCAACTATAGGGTGCCACTTGGAAAGAATCGTGTAACGACACTACTCATCCCTACTTGATGGTAATATTAGGATACTCTGATATGCCAGTACCTGATAACTTTTGTCATCAGACGTCACCTAAATAAACATAATGCCTAGAATATCTCAAATTGTTTCTCAAAAGCCACTACAAAGGGAACCATCACATTCATCAGGGAAACGACTCAGGATAGGCTACTCGTGGGACAAAATTCGGGTCTAAAAGATGGAGATACGAGAGGTATAAGATTCATAATGAGGTACATGGAGCGTATGAGGGACAAATGGCATGTGACCCTGCCTCATCACCTGGCTATGTACCTAGACATACTCAAGTACTAAACTGTGTATATATACCCCTAGGCATGCTAGTGTACTCCCAAAGTACATGAAACATCTATCCAAAATGATAACGAGTGAAGGATGCTCGTCATTGGTCCAGAGGAAAAAAATGTAATTTGAATGACATGACTCCTCAAACATCACTAGATAACCAAAAAAATTACACCATTGCGATCCTTGTGGAAATTATCACATGATCGACTAATCATTCGCCCAAATCAGACACCCAGTAAAGAAGTTAGATTTTACAGCATTGCACTTGAATAATGTCTCATGGGGCCCACATATCGATCCCAAAATAAAATATAAAAATCAAACCATTGTGATCTTCATGAAATAATTCATGGGATCGACCATTCACTCATCCCATTTGGACACCCGATGAAAAAGGATTCTTTCACTGCATCAAACTCAAATGGTGTCTTGTGATTCTGAGTCAGAAGATTGAATTTAATACTTGAAATTAGTCTTGAAATGTACAAATTAATATTAGGGTTTCATTTCCTCTCACAGTTCGTTAATCGGACATCGTATGAAGAAGCATTGTTAGGTACAATATTTAATAAAAATAGAAACAAAAACAACAACAACATTATTATTGTTAGGAATTTCATTCACCCAAGACACGATCCTGAATTAAGTATCCCACATTGGTCATGAAATGGCCATCTCAAGGTCAGGGTCATAGAGTCACTGATGGCACTCTGTTTGGACTCCCCATGTGGGAGTTATGACGGGTCAAAGATTTAATTATATTATTAAATCTACTACTTCAGAGGTGTTTTGTGGGCCAAGGTTGTGGTTTGAGAAAAATTATCCTAAAGGGTCTTAAAATTATTGTATCGTAAATAGGGTTACACCACCATATATGATGCGTGAATAGAATTACCCAAGTGGGAGTTATGGGGGTTTAAATATGTTGATGATAATAATAATAATAATAATATTATTATTATTCTTTTTCTTTTCTCCCTTCCCACTTTCCTTTACCCCTCCTCATGCGGAATGCAGCAACCCTACATCTGTCATGACCCGTCCTCGGGGCCTGTTCCGTGACTACCCCAAGCCCGCCTTCCATAGGCCAGGGGTTGGCGACTAGCACCAAGGCGTAAATTCCCGATAAAAAGGGAAAGAATTGCCTTTGTAAAGTAAACAAACACCACAGAGAAAGCAAGTAGAAGAAGCAAACACTAAGTAAAAGCTAGTACAACAGTAAGTGCGGAAAATTATGTGGGCGAGTATACAAACCCAAACTGAAAGTAAAGTACAACTGTAAAGGGAAAACAACAATTGAAAAGTAAAGCCGCAATGCCGAGCTGTCCACTGGAAATCCCACCTGAAGGGTGGGTACAGATAGCTCCACTGCTCCTCGGGTCCCGTCGTCCGCTCCGAGTATGTCCAGCCCAGTGGTCCACCTCCAGGTACCGTCCTGATCTGCAAGCCTCAACCATGTTCAACGCTATCCGTCGTCTGCAACCAACACAACGTAGTGCAGGCATAACCCATGCAGGGGTGAGTATAAGCTACTCAGTAGGGACCCCGAGACCCCCGAAGGTCTCCCAGTATCCACAAAGGATAAACCACAAAGGGAAAGGTAAATCATGATGTAACATCCGACACTGATTAGGAATATGCCCAAACATATACCTAAGTCATCAATTCTCGTTAGGATCCAACATCTGAGCCCAAGTACAACCCAATCCACATAGGAAAGCAAAACATAAATCCACTCAGGATAGCACAACACAATCCACACAGGAAAGTAAAACAGGATTCAGCTCACACAGGTATACTTCTTCGAATTACGATAGAGATGATCATTGATCCATCTAAGTCGTCGAACCCACAAAGGATCGATAGGTACTAACCCCCGCAATGACCCACACAGGATAGGACCCACACAGGATCTGTAGGCACTGGCTCACAGAGAACTGCTAAGCGCTGACCCACACAGGATCAGACCCACACAGGATCAGTAGCACTGATCCACACAGGATCGATGAGTGCTGTAGTCATCATCGTTGAATCCACTGAGGATCTCTGCATAGTCGTCGTCGCAGTCACAACCAGCTCTAGGGTTCCCGCACACAACAAGATCGTTTGGGATGGTCCTCTCTACGAGCCGAGAGGCTGATACATCAACTGAAACATAGTACAGAGTTGATGTATCAAAAAGTTCTGTATCATCAACAGGAACTCAACGTCGCAGATGGCACAACAATCGGACGCCCGGTCTGAGAGTTATTGGATTTTTTCGTCCTAGGGGCCCGGTTGGTTTTTAAGGCCAAGCCAACCAGACCGTACTCCACCTGCGTTCAAACCTTGGGCGGAGTAAGCCAAAAGATCTGTCTCCCAAAGATGAATCCAAAAAAGTCGACGACACGTTAATCGGACGTCTGAAGCTCAAGATATGAGCGTTTCCGCTCCGAGGGCCCGGTTGGTTTCGTGTACGAACCAACCCGTCCGAACTTAAAGTATTCCAAAACCTTGAGTGTGATATACCAAAACAACCATCTCGATTCAAGGATCGCATCGCAACTAATGGTGCATCGATCGGAGGTCCGTAGACCAAGTTATGGGCAAAAGGACGAAGACGGTCTGAAAACGGGGGTTTCAGGCCCGGACCGACCCGGCCCTAGACCCCCCGGTCGGCCCGAACTGGGTCGACCCGCCCCAGGTCTGGGCCGGCCTGGCGCGGCCGGCCTGGCCTGGGCACAGCGCGCCCAGCACGCTGGCCAACTCGGCCAACGGCCAAGCCGTTTGGCAGGGGGGGGAGCCTGCCCCCTTGGTGTAACCACGACCCCCCTTTAATGGGGGCCGTTTTGTATTCCGGACAGGGGAATTAATTACCCTAGTTTCTCTTTGTCCGGCCGGTCCACACCGGCCGACTGGTTCTACAAACAAGGACCGGCGACGGCCGGTCCTTCCTCCTTCGCCGTCACCAGCGGCCCGGAACCGGCCGCCTGTCACCCTGCTCCGCCACAGCCTGGAACCGGTTGTGGCTTGGTTCGTCCGGTGCGGTGCGACGACACCGCACCCTTCCGCCGTTGCCCCGCTCCGGCTGTGGTGTCTTCGGTTTTCTTTGATGCAGCGCAACGACTTCGCATCCTTGTTAAACTTCACGGCGCGGCGCGACGGCGCCGCGCATTACTTACCGTGCGATCCCACGTTGTGCGACGGCATGACGCCATTCCGTCCCAACCACAAAGAATCAAACAAGGATAAAGGAGGAGGGTCGGCCATGTTTTTGTGGTCCGGACACCTCTCGTTAATCGATATCATTTGGTCGTATAACTACGAAGAACGAAAAACTAGAAATCACGAAAGAAAAATAATTAAATAATCCCCTACCTTGATAAAAGAGATGACGAACGTCGGGGTCGCGAAGCGAGGATTAGAAGACGTTGACGGAGATTTCGTCGCAGAAAACCGTCACGAAAAGAGACGTCGTGGAAGAAAAACATTGTGGAAGAAGATGTCGCATCGCGGGCCGGTGTTGCAGAAGACTGTCTCCGAGGGCTCGGCGCTCCACGTCGGAGATCGTTCGTTCTTTGCGTTCTTTGTCAAAGAGAATGAAAAACTCAAGACTTCCTCAGATTTTTCTCCAAAGGTTCTCAAACAACTAAACACCAACCCAATAAAATAAGTTCTTAACTTATTTTATTAACACATCAAGGCTTTTGAAATTCAAGTGTTTGAATTCCACATTAACTCACCTCATTAATTCCATAAGTTATTAAACTTAAGTTACCGCAATTAATAGGGGTTGAGGGGGTTAGAGGATATGAAGGGGTGGGGTTCATGTGGGCCCCACCACCCTCATAACCTCCCAAGGGAGGTTGGGTGGTTACCCAACTTCCATCCAAAGGATTAAACACTTAGAGTAAAAATAAAAATTGTTGTTAAATTTTTATTTTTAACTTCCACAATTTTTATCATCAACTCTCATGAAAACGCAACTCCGGAACAGGTGTTCCTAAGCAATTACTGGCACTACGGTTCCATCGGTGCTCTCAGAATTCGATTTCGAGCACCAGTTCAAAAGTTATAAATTCCCGCTCGTTCGTTCACTGAACGTACCCGAGTTAAACTTCAGATAGAAATTCCGGGCACACCGGGCCTCGGAATCAAGTGTCGTCTGAAACTGAATTCTTGTAAAATCCCAAAGAAAATTAAGAAAAATTATTTTCCTTGAATTTTATGGGTCTTTAAATTACTCCCACCTCATGTATTTACATCCCCATAAAGATACATCGATAAATAGGGAAAAAATGTGGGTACTGAGCACGCATCTGAGCCTCCCGCTCCCAAGTGCTCTCCTGGAGGTTCCCATGCTGCCATTTGATGCGCACTAGAGGAATCGACCGTCCACGTAGGACCTGGTCCTGTCGATCCTCGATCTTTACTGGAACCTCCGCAAAAGTCTCCCCATCATCAATGTCGAGCTCCCTATGGTCAATGATATGCTTCGGGTCATGCACGTATCTCCTCAGCTGAGACACGTGGAAAACGTCATGCACTCGGTGCAACTGAGGTGGTAGAGCTAGACGATAAGCCACCTTGCCAATCCTGCGGAGGACCTAGAATAGTCCGATGAAGCGTGGAGACAACTTGACACCTCAGCCAAATCTCCGTAATCCACATCGAGGTGAGACACGCAAGAAGACGTGGTCGCCATCCTCGAACTCTAGTGGCCTCCGCCTCCTGTCAACATAAGACATCTGCCATCTTTGAGCTATCCTCATCCGCTCTTGGATGACCTGGACCTTCTATATCATGGCTTGGACCATCTCTGGTCCCACAAGTGCTGACTCCCCAGGGTCTGTCCAACACAAAGGAGATCTACAAGGTCGGCCGTACAATGCCTCATATGGTGCCATCCCGATGGTGGAGTGGTAGCTGTTGTTGTACGCGAACTCCACCAAGGGTAGGTGGTCCTCCCAACCGCGAACAAAGTCGAGGACACATGCGCGGAGCATGTCCTCGAGAGTCTGAATGGTCCTCTCCTTCTGACCATCCGTCTGAGGGTGAAAGGTTGTGCTCAGACGTAGCTGCGTCCCGAACGCCTCCTGCAACCCCTTCCAAAGCCGGGAAGTAAAGCGAGCATCTCGATAGGAGACGATTGATGATGGCACACCATGAAGCCGCACAATCTACTGAACGTAGAGACGTCCCAAGTTCTCCACTGAGCCCTGCTCTCTGATGGGTAAGAAGTGAGCCGACTTTGTGATTCGGTCGACAATCACCCAAATGGAGTTGTGACCTCTAGAAGTGCGTGGAAGTCCAGTCACGAAGTCCATATATATCCCATCCCACTTCCACTCCAGGACCTCTAAGGGCTGTACCAAGCCTACTGGTACCTGGTGCTCAGCCTTCACCTTCTGGCAGGTGAGGCATCGAGAAACGAACTCTACCACAACCTTCTTCATGCCCGACCACCAGTTCTGTCGTCTGAGATCCTGGTACATCTTCACCACTCCAGGATGTACTGCCAAAGGAGAAGTGTGTTACTCTCTCAGCACCTCCTCCCGTAAAGCAACTGGTACCAAGGTACATACTCTGAAAAGGATGTCGTGCTCTGCTCCAAAGGAGAAACCATTAGGTGCCTATCCTGAGGATATCTGTGCAAGCCGCGTTTCACAGTCAGTATCCCCATGCTGTGCCTCTCTGACCCGCTGCAGTAGTGGAGGGGTGACTGTGAGAGACTGAAGGAAGGATGCTCCATCACTATCCACGAAGGATATCTGCAAAAGGGCTAGCTACTCTATTTCCTCCTCAAGTAGCTGAATGCCCGTTCTCCTACTGAGAGCATCGACTACCATGTTCCCCTTCCCAGGAGTATAGACTATCTCAAAGGCATAGTCTTGGAGGAACTCGATCCATCACCACTATCTCAAATTCAGGTCCTTCTGAGAGAAGATGTATCTGAGACTCTCATGGTCAGAAAAGACTGTAAAGCGCTCGCCCATCAGGTAGTGTCGCCATGTCTTCAGAGCGAATACCACTACTGCTAACTCCAGGTCATGGGTAGTGTAATGCTGCTCATGTAGCCTCAACTGACGTGATCCATAGGCGATCACTACCTGCTCCTACATCAAGATACATCCGAGTCCGGTCCCTGATGCATCGCAGTAGACTACGTACCCTACTCCCTCCTCAGGAAACTTCAAGATAGGTGTGATGTTCAATCTCTGTGTCAGATCCTGGAAGCTCTGCTGACATCTGTCTGACCACACGAAGGGTTTCCCCTTCTTCATCAAAGCTGAGAGTGGTGCCGCAACTCTGGGGAAGTCTGGAATGAATCTCCGATAGTATACAGCTAGTCCCAAGAAACTCCTCACCTCCGTCACGCTCATGGGTGGCTCCCAAGCTAGCACTGCCTCGATCTTCGCAGGATTCACTGCAACTCCCTCCTTGGAGATGACGTGTCCCAAGAAGTGGACCTCACGTATCCATAACTTTCACTTTGAGAGCTTACCATAAAGCTAATGCTCTCGGAGTGTGTCTAGTACAACCCACAAGTGGTAGGCATGCTCCTCCTCAGTCGTGGAGTAAATCAAAATGTCTTCAATGAAGACCACGGCAAAAAGATCGAGGTATGGCTGAAATATCCTGTTCATGAGGGCCATGAACACTACTGGAGCATTGGTTATGCCGAAAGGCATAACCAAGAACTCATAGTGGCCATACCGACATCTGAAGGCCGTCTTCTGCACGTCCTCGTCTCGAACTCTGAGCTGATGATAGCCTGACCTGAGGTCTATCTTTGAGAACCACCGTGCTCCCTTGATCTGTTCAAAGAGGTCATCAATACTTGACAAAGAATACCTGTTCCTCAATGTCACCTAGTTCAGGCGATGATAGTCGACAAAAAGTCGCAAACTCCCATACGCCTTCTGGGTGAACAATATCGGGGAAGCCCAGGGTGAAACACTGGGTCGGATGAACCCCTTGCCCTGCAAGTCCTCCAACTGTACCCGTAGCTCTCAAAACTCAGCGGGGGCCATCTGATATGCTGGAGTCGATATCGGGGCTGTCCCGGGGTATAGGTAAATATAAAAGTCTACCTCTCTGTGAGGAGGTATCCCTGGAACGTCATCGGGGAAAACATCCTCATACTGATCCACCACTGCAGGAAAACCAGGACTCCGCACGTCAACATCTCCTAGGATGAGGCTAGCCAACTGGTGAGTGATGGGCTGTCCTCTCCTCCGTGGAAGTCCATCCTGTGCTGTAAAGGCTCCCTTCTTGCCGGTGAAGGTGAACCTGCTCCCGTCGGTGCGTACACATCGCACCTTGCGCCAAATACAGTCAATCTGTGCATGGACCGTAGACAACCAATCCATGCCCAATATGACGTCGTAAGGCCTCGACGCCGCTACAAGAAGATCCCAGCCGAAGCTCTCACCTCATAGAGTAAGCTCACACTGCCGGAACCAGTGCGTAATCATCGAGTCTGCTCCTGTAGGAGTCTCTAGCCGTAAGGATCGAGCCAACAGCTCTGTCGGAATCTCCGAGCTCCGAACAAGGGAAGCATCTATGAAAGAGTGACTCAATCCTGTGTCTATAAGAACTGCAAGAAAGGTGGAATAGACACAGATAGTAACTCAAATCATCTCGGGCGTGCCGTGGTCATAGGCCTTCGCTGCCTGGAGCTGTGCCTGTCTCTGTCCGCCAGCTCCCTGTGGTCGGGGTGGACCTCCTGGTGGTGGTGGTGGTAGAGCCTCAAAGCGTCGCCCACCACCTGCTACTCGGCCAGCTCCTCTACCTCGTCCGCCTCCTCCCTGTGAACCACCAAGGTCGACCCTCTGACTCTGCCTAGGTGGTCCCTCAACCATCTACTACTTCTCAGCACGGCGGGTCGGGCAATCATGAGCCATGTGGCCCTGCCTGCCGCATGAGTAGCACTGCCTGGCTCTCGAAAGAATGGCTCCACGCTGTGTGCCCCGCACTGCTGAGCCAGTGTACTGAGGTCGTCTGCCTGAGGGTTTGGTCTGCCTAGACCCATGAGTCATCCATCGACTGCCTGTTGCAGAAGACTATGCTACGTGCCGCCCTGCGGTGGGTCTCGACGCTGGTTTAGACTCAGCAAGAAAGATATCGATCAAAAGGGCCTGCTCCAGTACTCCTGTCTGAGTCGGAATGCTGAGGGAGATCAGTGATGCCCTGATCTCGTGTCTCAATCCCTGATCAAAGGTCTGGGCCTGGAAGAATGGGTCCCGTACCATGTCTATCGATTAACGTGATAGATCAGTAAATCTCGCCGAGTACTGGGCGACTGTCATGCTGCCCTGCCTTAGCTGAAGAAGTTCCTGAATGCGCACCGCACAGAGGGTGGCTGGGACGAACTCTGAGTGGAAGAAGATCTCAAAGTCCGTCTAGAGAAGAGATGCCTCATCGTGCACCTGGAGCTTCAAGATCCACAATCGGCCCGCTGCCGCGTGCAGTAGGCTCGCTGCGAGGATCACCATGAGGTCTGCTGGTGTCCTCACTAACCTAAAAACTCTCACCACTACCTCCAGCCAGTCCTCAGCTACCTGGGGGTTCATCTCCCCACGGAACCTGGGCGGTCGCTGGCGCTGGAACTCATGAAGTGCACTGAGGCGACGTTCATTGTCAGTGGCTAGGGCTGGAAGCATCGGTGGCTTGACAAGTAGAGCTACCGCCAGTGCCACTGCTGACAAAGGGCTCTTCACCAAGGCCTCGTCGCTCGGTGGGCTGTCGTCATGCTCAACTCTCGGAACCCTAGCTGGCTGCCGTCGTGGGGCCATCTGGAAAAGGAAACAGGTGCGCCACGGTCAGAACAATATACCTGGTGAGCTGATACAAAGTAATCACAAAGAAAACTTGAAACACACATGCAATCAATGTTTTTGTGCATTAAATTGGAAATCAGAAGTCAGGGTCCTGGTGTACGGATACGTCGGCCACCACACCAACACTGGACTCCCTGGACTGATAACCACACTCAATACACTTAACATTATTGCTTCTCATAGAAAAAGATCAGAGTCCAAGTTCTGCGGTAGAACCGAACTCCTCTGATACCAATTTGCCACCACCCGTCCTCGGGGCCCGTGTCGTGACTACCCCAAGCCCGCCTCCATAGGCCAGGGGCTGAAGACTAGCACCAAGGTGTAAATTACCGATAAAAAGGGAAGGCATTGCCTTTGTAAAGTAAACAAACACCATAGAGCAAGCAAGCAGAAGAAGAAAACACTAAGTAAAAGCTGGTACAACAGTAAGTGCGAAAAAGTAAGTGGGCCAGTATACAAACCCAAACTAAAAGTAAAGTACAACTGGAAAAGGAAAACAACAACTGAAAAGTAAAGCCACAACGCCGAGCTGTCCATTGGAAATCCCACCTAAAGGGTGGGTACAGATAGCTCCACTGCTCCTCGGGTCCCTCCGTCCGCTCCGAGTATGTCCCGCACAGTGGTCCACCTCCTGGTACCATCTTGCTCTGCAAGACTAAACCACGTTCAACGCTGTCCGTCGTCTGCAACCAACACAACGTAGTGTGGGCATAGCCTGTGCAGGGGTGAGTATAAGCTACTCAGTAGGGACCCCGAGACCCCCAAAGGTCTCCCAATATCCACAAAGATTAAACCACAAAGGGAAAGGTAAATCATGAAGTAATATCCGAAACTGCTTAGGTATATGCCCAAACATATACCTAAGTCATCAATTCTCGTTCGACTCCAACATTCGAGCCCAAGTACAACCCAATCCACACAGGAAAGAAAAATGTAAATCCACATAGGATAGCACAACACAATCTACATAGGAAAGTAAAACAGGATTCAATACACATAGGTATACTTCTTAGAATGACGATAGAGATGATCACTGATCCATCTAAGTCGTCGGACCCACAAAGGATCGATAGGTACTAACCCCCGCAATGACCCACACAGGATCAGACCCACACAGGATCGGTAGCACTGATCCACATAGGATCGCTGAGTGTTGTAGTCGTCATCGTCGAATCCACTGAGGATCTCTGCACAGTCGTCGTCGCAGTCACAGTAGTAGTCGCAACCAGCTCTAGGGTTCCTGCCCACAGCAAGCTCGTTCGGGAGGTTCTGCTCCACGATCCGAGAGGCTGATACATCAACTGACACATTTTCCAGAGTTGATGTATCCAAAAGTTATGTATCGTCAATAGGAACTCAAAGTCGTAGACGGCCCATCAATCGGACGCCCGGTCTAAGAGTTATTGGCTTTTTTGTCCCAGGGGTCTGGTTGGTTTTTAAGGCAAAAACAACCCGACCGTACTCCATCTACATCCAAACATCGGACGGAGTAAGCCAAAAGATCCTTCTAACTAAGAGGAATCCAACAAAGTCGACGACACGTCAATCGGACGTCTGAAGCGCAAGATATGGGCGTTTCCGCTCCGTGGGCCCGGTTGGTTTCGTGTACGAACCAACCCGGACGAACTAAAAGTATTCCTAAACCTTGAGTGCGATATACCGAAATGACCGAATTGATTAAAGGATCTCATCGCAACTGACGGTGCGTCGATCGGAGCTCTGTAGCCCATGTTATGGGCAAAAGACTGAAGACGGTCTGAAAACAGGGGTTTCGGGCCCGAACCGACCCGGACCGAGACCCCCCGGTCGGCCCGGCCCAGCCTGGGCGCGGCTTGGCTTGGGCACAGCGCGCCCAGCGTGCTGGCCAGATTGGCCAACGGTCGAGCCGTTTGGCAGGGGGGGGGGGGGGGCACCTGCCCCCCTGGTGTAACCGCGACCCCCCTTTAATGGGGGCCGTTTTGTAGGCCGACCGGGGGAATTCATTCCCCTGGTTTCTCTTTGTCCGGCCGGCCTGCACTGGCCGGCCGGTTCTACCAACACGGACCAGAAATAGCTGGTCCTTCCTCCTTCGCCGTCACTGGCAGCCCGGAACCGGCCGACTGTCACCCTGCTCCGCCGTGGCTTGGTTCATCCGGCGCGGTGCGACGGCACCACACCCTTCCGCCGCGGCCCCGATCCGGCCGCGGTGTCTTAAGTTTTCTTCGACGCGGCGTGACGACATCACGTCCTTGTTCAACTTCACGGCATGGCGCAACGACGCCGCGCATTACTTGCCGTGCGATCCCGCGTGGTGTGGCGACACCACGCCATTCCGTCCCAACCACAAAGAATCAAACAAGGATAAAGGAGGAGGGTCGGCTGTGTTTGTGTGGTCTGGACCCCTCTCGTTAATCGATATCATTTGGTCATATAAATACGAAGAACAAAAAACTAGAAATCACGAACGAAAAATAATTAAATAATCCCCTACCTTGATAAAAGAGATGACGAACGTCGGCGTCGCAAAGCGAGGATTCGAAGACGTTGACGGAGATTTCGCCGTGGGAAACCGTCGCAAAAAGAGACGTCGTGGAAGAAAAACGTCATGGAAGAAGACCTCGCGTCGCGGGTCGGTGTCGCGGAAGACGGTCTCCGAGGGCTTGGCGCTCCACGTCGGAGATCGTTCGTTCTTTGCGTTCTTCGTCAAAGAGAATGAAGAACTCAAGACTTCCTTAGCTATTTCTCCAAAGGCTCTCAAACAACTAAACACCATCCCAATAAAATAAGTTCTTAACTTATTTTATTAACACATCAAGGCTTTTGAAATTCAAGTGTTTGAATTCCACATTAACTCACCTCATTAATTCCATAAGTTATTAAACTTAAGTTAAAGAAATTAATGGGGGTTGAGGGGGTTAGAGGATATGAAGGGGTGGGGTTCGTGTGGGCTTCACCACCCTCATAACCTCCCAAGGGAGGTTGGGTAGTTACCCAACTTCCATCCAAAGGATTAAACACTTAGAGTAAAAATAAAAATTGTTGTTAAATTTTTATTTTTAACTTCCACAATTTTTATCATCAACTCTCGTGAAAATGCAACTCTAGAACTGGTGTTCCTAAGAAATTACCGGCGCTAAAGTTCCATCGGTGCCCTCAGAATTAGATTCCAAGAAATGGTTCAAAAGTTAGAAATTCCCGCTCATTCGTTCACTGAACGTACCCGAGCTAAACTTCGGATAGAAATTCTGGGCACACCGGCCCTCAGAATCAAGTGCCGTCTGAAACTGCGTTCTTGTAAAATCCCAAAGAAAATTAAGAAAATTTTTTTCCTTGAATTTTACGGGTCTTTACAGCATCCACCACCACCGTACTAGGGAGCCTCCCCCATCCTCACCTGCCATAACCGCTATGCTTGGGAGCCACCGGCTTCGCCTTAACCGCTTGCACTGCTGGCTATCTCACTGCCTTGGCCGCCTGCTGCTTAACTCAAGCGGCACCAGACTGTTGCCACATGCTGCCTCTTCCTGTAACTACATAGGAAAACCGCCACACACCCCATATGAACCAAACTGCCTTCTATCGTGAATTTCTCACCTGTTCTGCGAACAAATGCCGACCTCCTGCTCGGGCTGGCTCCCTACTACCACAGCCTTTGCAGACCTTTGTACCTTCTGTGATCCATCACCAATATGTTCAAACTTGAAAAATTGAATTGATCATAGATCAATTATCCTTGGAACCTGATCTACTCTAATCCAACATTCATTCATCAAACCGATCCAATTTCGTCAATCCTCCACAAATCTGAGCACCCGATTGAGCTCGGGTCACCTGTAAACTATCGATATGGGAAACATGGGGTTCCAAATGAAAAGAATGAGGGAAGAAAGTCACAGAAACAATGGTTTTACATTTATTGGAAAAATCTTCTTGTCCAACAATCAAGAATGTGTTCTAGGGGTTAAATAAACTAAATGAAAACAATATAATTTTTCGTTATTGGGTACATGAAATATTTTTAAGGGTGTAGATTCAATAAAATGAATGAAAATAATAAAGAATTTAATCAATAGGAAGGAAACACCGATTGATGATTCCTACATGGATATTGGATCATTTTTCATTGATTTATGTTCCCACCAATGATCAAAGGATGTCGTTGTGTTTTCTGCATCCTGATATGCCCTGATCTAGAGTTTCGTCATGATCCGCCAATGGAAAGAGGAAGAGGGATATATCTAGAAATTTTAGGATTCTGAGGCTAAAACTGGGTAGGTTTCCATGGTGATATATTTATAAATTTTCCATCTAGGTAAAAATGGAATTAATTGATTAACTCACTTAACATACCACTAATGACTGTCCCATCCAAACGCCCCGGGCTGACCAAATTTATGTCACAACTTTGGGTAAACACCACATTAATAACTCAAAGGTGGTATTAGATTTCCAATATGATTTCTCATTCATGATATATTAGGATCGTCATTAAAAATAAAATAATTTTATTTAATTATTTTATTTATAGTTACGTCGTCTGTGACTTTTTCTATAGATGACCCACGTCGAAAAATGTTATGTCGTGCCTAGGGTAAGCACCACATTCTAGACTCAGAAATGATTTATATTTCTGATCCAAATATCTGTTTAGTATATATTCCATTATTTTTGAAAAACCGCGTATGAGCAATAAAAAAATAGTTAATATTTTTATAAAATTAATTCCGGGCACACGGGGCTCAGAAATGCATGCCGCATTAGCTCTTGGATCTGAAATTATTTCTAGGGATATTCCAAATTCTTATGAAGAAACCAATATAGTAAAAATATGGCCATAAAATGGAGTTTTGAACCTTAATTTTAATTTTTAAACCCTCAGTAAACTCATTTTACCTTAATCATTGTGATTAATTTTTTCTGTTTTCACTAATCATTATGATTTAAAAATAAGTTGAACTTATTAGATAATATAAATTATTATTATTTGAAATTTATAATATATTTGGAAAAATTCAACTCAAAAAATTGGTAGAAATTAATTTTAAAATAATCCCACAGACTCGGTGAGAAAACGATTTTTTAAGAAGAGGTTTTTGAGCAAAAGAGTAATTTTTTAATAACTCTATAACTAATAATAATAATTGTATGAAAATAAATTAATATTAAATGATATGTAATATATATATTTCATTTAAAAAATTACCCATTAGGTATTATTTTATTTAATTTAAATGGAGAAATATTATTCATTTTAAAAAAGTTTTTAGAAAAACCCATTTGTAAACGCAAAAGAAGACCTATACTAAAAACCAATATAAAGTTGATTAAAAGTAATTAAGTGTATCAAATATGAATAAATAACACATAGGTTATTAAAAAAATATTTAATATATATTAGTACTTTTAAATTACTTAATTTATTGAAAATAAAATACTTTTTACAAAATTTTTTTTTTCACTATTTACTATGAAATCAATATTTTCTGAAAAGTCCCAAAATTTCACCAAAATTAAATATTGTTATTATAATTCCAAAAATGAATCTCATTTTACCATATAATTTTTTATAAAATTTCCACAAATTTATTATAATTTGTTTTCATGAAAATATATAAAAATCATTTTTGAAGAAAACATATTTTATAAGAGTAAAATCAATTTACTAAAAAATGGTTGATTATTTAAAAAAAATATCTATAATTTATATTTATTAATAATATATTTATATATATATATTATAAATTTTTTATACTATTCACACCAACCAATTTAATGGATAGATAATAATGATAATATATATCATGGGTAATTTAAGTTCGGTGTTGCGTTTGGAATATGCTATTAAACATAAAAAATATCGGTGTTGTTTGTAATAGAAGCTAAACTGAGTTTTGAAAGAAACAAATGATAAATTTAGTGTTTCATTTCCTTTACGCTATCAAATATAACTTTCTTATTTTATATTCTCAAGGTGTTACATTCTCTCCCTTTAATAAATTACATCCCCACAATTTGGACTTTGTCTTAGTAATAAAATATTAGACATTTGAAGAAACTTTTATTGTAAAACCATATCATAAAAAGGGTTAATTAAAACCTCTTAATAATAGATTAAGGTAAGTAATAAGTTCATATGTAATAAAACATTACTAAGTTTCCAAATAGTTTAACATAGAAGGGAATGGAGGAAAAATATAAATAATTATAGAGAGTGATTTAAGTGATTGATCAAAATCAAGTGACTGGTCAAAGGAATGTGAAGAGACTCAAAAACATAAATATGTGATAATCAAAATGACCACCGGTTCATCAGAATTAAAATTACAAGGATAATACTTTTGTTTCAAGATTTTTTCCTAGAGTTGGGGAATTATTTCACCACATAGAATGAAAACATAGTGAAATATACTTACTTGTCAAGTAAAGTTTAGTCCTTTATAAAATTTCCAATATAATGTCATATTTTTCTCCAAAGGATTAGTATTAAAGATAAATTTTTCATGCCTGAAGAACTAAAATAAAATTTTAAATACCATATTCCCATAGAAGGAAAAATCAAGCAATTCCACATTTCTTTAGAAATTAACCAAAACAAATATGGTTATCAAATGTTAAGATAATTAAAAAAATAGATAAACCATCATATGTTAAATTAATATTAAAAATTCAACAGAAATACCCAATGTTGAAAATAATTCATTATATAAATAACTATCCTTAAAATTCATTAAAAATTTATTGACCAAGTTCAAAACACAATGATTAAAAATATTTGATTATATATTCTTCCATGATCAATTAAATGTTGTTCCTAAAATAAAATCCCATATGTTTCCAAAATAAAACCCAATGTTTACCTATAAAAATTTCATACTAACCAAGAAATCACATGGGCCATTGGTAGGTGTGAAACCCTTATCATCCTTTGGTAATGGGTTTATACCCCACCGCCTTTCCAAATATGATGGGTTGTCACCCAATATATGATTTTTCCTTTTTTTCATTTAACATGAAAAATAATTCCACCCTAAATAACACTGCATGTTGATCCTTGGGGTTATAAATACCAATACCCAAATAAAGCGTCTCAAAAAATGTCATTAACCTTGAAATTTTTTACTAATTAAAACCCTCAAATTCAGTGTCTATTAATTTTAACTTAAGATCAAACATAATTTTATAGACCTATGATGATATCCAAAACTCTTAAGATAAAATCACATGCGGACATCATAATCTCTAAAGTTATATAAACCTTTCCTATTATACCAACTATAACATCACAGAACCCGCACTACTTGATCCAGTGATGAAATCATAAAATTTACATTTTCATCTTTAATAACGATAATTGTGACCCATTTTTTCCATCCAAACCTTACAACATAAAAAGGGAAAATTGGATAAATTACATTATCAAGGACGTTTTAGGTTTAGATTTTTATAGAATTAGGAAAATATCCTATATATATATAATACCCATGTTTTCAAATGAAAATTTATCCTACATAACCCATGTTTTCTTAGTTCACATTAAGTCATCATTATCATCCATATGAAATAACTTATAGAAATAATTCTTTCATCCTAATTCTTTATAACCTAGGGAAAAGGAAACATAATAAGGGTGAGATCAAATAATCATTAAGGTTAAACATAAGCATTAACAATTGAATATCATTAATGAGTATAAGAAGTGAACAAGGGTTTGAAGACATAATAAAAGTGCATGAGAGAATCATAAAATAACTCCTAAATATCAATACCTAGATCATCAAAAATGAAAACATGGAAAAGTTAAGAGTTATCAGAATAAAAAATCACGAGTCATGTGTTATCAGTCATGATCATAAGAAACATTATAAACCTATAGAAAGAATAACATAAATTTGTTGGTATCATGGAACATTTTTCTTCATAACTCATCTTAAACCCATGTATGAAATAACTAGATCCTAGTTAAATATATAATAGAAATCCTATGGTAACTTTGTCCATCTTCTTTCTCAAGAAATAGTAAATTCCCAATTGCACTAGAGTGCTATTTGGGAACACCTATCATTTAAGCTATACTGGGCTCACCTAATGTTATCTAATCTACCCCATCGTATAAGCTGTAATGAGATAAACCGATGCTATCTGGGATTCTCCATTTTATAATTTGTAATGGGGTCACCTAGTTCTATCTATGCCACCCCATTGTATAAGTAATATCACAAACCATAACATGAATAAAGTACAAATAACTTCCATTTCATCATAAAACTCACAAAAAAATATTATTCTTTTAAAACCTAATTAAACCCTAGAAAAAAATGGGTTTCATGTAAATATATTTGAAACATTATTATCTTGTGGAAAATAAATGAGTTCCATAATAAAATCTTTGAGACATGGTTAACTCATGGAAAAGAAACAAATTCCATAATAATCTCATTGAAAAAATCTTAATACATACAGAGAAAGAATGAATATGGAATAATTATAAAATATCCCATTTGGACCACAATTAACAACAAGGTTTTTTGATGTTGATGAATGGAAATTACATTAAAATATCATTTAAAACCATCTTGAAGAAAGTATCCTTTTCATTTTGAAAATCACTTTTTAAAACATAATTTTTTTTGAAATTATTTTTATTGAAAATAAATTTTAAAAACTATGAATTTCCATAATTTTAATAAACAATTTTCCATAAAAATAATCTTTTAAACTTGAAAATGTCTTTTCAAAGAAATTTTGGTCATGTTGACGGGTAATTCCACACACACTACAAAGAAAATTCCTTTTGTATAGTAAAAAGGTTAAAAACATGCCTTCTTTAGAAAGCGATAAGAAGATACATTTGATAAAATTAAAAAAATCCAAATGGGTAAAAATTTCATTAATAAATTATTTTAAAAAGGATAAAAACATTTTTTTAATTTTTTTTAGAATCACGGGTTTCGATGAAAATAGATTTCTGACCGAAGAGAGATATAAAGTCAGGTTATCTTAAAAACCTTTTCTCGATAATTTTAAGTACAAAAGAGTGAAAAAATGGTACTATTAATTTTAAATTTCATTAATAGATAAAGTAGAATAAAATTAATGAGTTTATTAAGATATAGATCATAGGATCTCAGGATTTCAATCATAATCATAAACAACCCTGATAAATGGTGAGATAGAAACAAAAGACTTTTACTATTTTTTTAACTTTGAATTTTAATCCCCATGAAAGAATAAAATTATATGAAACCTATAATATCATAAAAATAAGGATATTAATGATGTAATATAAAAAAGTGAAATTATATACACCTCATAAAATAATATCGGTGTATAACATTACATATGCCTCCAAGAAGGAAAATTGGGACAAAAACCACTTACAACTTTTGTAATTTTGAAATAGTAAAACTCATGAAAGAGAGATACAAAAATGTAAATTTAAATCCCCATGAATTTAGTTATAAGAATCATAAAATTAATTAATTGTATGTATATAGACTACACAACAAAATAAGTAGTGAATATGACATATATATCACAGAAATAGAATTGAGATTTGAAGAACCCTTACCTTGAGTTTGATTCATCACACTTGTTCTTTGTATTAATAAATAATAAAATTGTGTTAATTATTTAATTTAGTAAAACCATTTTTCTAATTTAATATTCATTTTATCTCACTTATTACCTTGTTTTATTTAATTATTTAATCAATTAAGTTTACATCAGATGTTTTGACCATATTTGGATTATGTGTCAAATTGAATTTCATAGGATCACTATGGTAAAGTTGGTCATTATATAAATATATAAAGGATAATAGTAATTAAATAATTATCATATTTATACATAAATTATAATTTTAAAACCAATCATGAAATATGGTTATAAAAAATTAACAAAGATTACAATCTTGAATAGTGTAGGTCGTACGTAAGTATGAGTAACGTTTTCATTTTTCACTGATCATTATGGAAAGAAGGTAAATACAATTTTTCTTTACATAATGATAATAATATCATACCATATTATTTAATTATATATACTTATATATATCATTATTGTGATGTTGTGATGAAAAAAGTAATCACATCGCTTTGAGGAGGCTGTAGTCCACATGTCCACAAATGATGTTATCATTTTTCTAGTGGGTGAAAAGGTAAAAAGAAAATGATATATTATATTTAAATAATGATAATATGTAATTAATATCATAAATATATCATTTATATCACATATATTTATGATATTTACCCTTATTAACTTCCATATAACACATTAGTGAAAAACAAATCACATCGCTTCGCGTGGCGGTAGTCCACTGTACAAATGAGCGTCATATCCCTTAAGGAATGAAACATAAATGGATATATATTATATATTGAATAAAAAGGTATAATTATATTATAAATATAATATATAAAATTTATATACATCATCATAACCAACTATGTGAGGTGGTAATTGAAAAAGGAATGGAATCATTTCGTGAAGTGGTAGTCTGTCGTACACACGAATGATTATTTCATAACCCATTTTATTTAAGGGTGTATGGTAATAGGTTGTAAAATTAACATAAAAACATATTATTATATATAATACAATTATATTATTATATAATCATGGTATAATAATAATTTAAGTATGTGGAGAAATAAATAAAACAAAAATACTAGTTGAAGAATGTCCCCATTTCTTTGGGTATCCTCCTTAGGTTTCCACCAAAGGCATTATTAGGTTGGATTTATTCCAAAAATAATGATTATATGATGAAGGGAGGAAATTTTAGAAGTTATTAGAGTATATATTCGCCTAATATATGAGTTTTTGAGGTGTGATAAGGAGAGGAGAGTGGATGGATTTTTACAAGTTGGGTGAGTGGCACACTTGAATGTTTTTAAAAGAATGAATTCTACCCACATTTTTTTTCATGTCACAAGGATAAAATAATTCTTAATTATATATAATAGAAATTATAAAGTCTAAATATGGCCATAAAATGGTTTTTGGACAAGTTTATAGTTCATTTCTCCCTTAAGTATAAAGTCTAATCCCTTGGAAAACTCATTTTTACCTCAATCGCTGTGATTAATTTTAACTATTTTCACAAATTATTTTGGTAAAAAATTAAGTTGAAATAATTATAAAATATAAATTATGATTATTTATAATATTTAATTAATTTTTACAAATTAAAATCATAGAAATTTCAGAATTTAACTTAAAAATAATCTCGTTGGCTTGGTGAGACAATGAGTTTTTTAGAAGAGTATTTTTTCAAGAAAAAGACAATTCTATAATATCTCTATGAATTTTAATAATCATTGTATGAAAATAAATTAATATTTAATTATACTTAATATATATATATATATATTTAATTTAAAAAAATACCGATTAGGTATTATTTTAATTAATTAAAATAGAGAAACATTATGCATTTTAAAACCGTTTTTAGAAAAACCCATTTTTAAACAAAAAAGCAGACTTATACTGAAAACCAACATAAAGTTGATTTAAATTAATTAAGTGGATTAAATATAACTAAATAATATTTTTTTTATTTTAAAATATATTCAAAAAATATTTTTACCTTTAAAGCACTTAATTTATTGAAATGAAAATACTTAATACACAATTGATATTTTTTACTATTCACTAAAAAATCAATATTTTTTGAAATGTACCAAAATTTTACCCAAAGTAAATTTTGATATTTTAATTCAAAAAATGAACTTAATTTTATCATATAAATTTTCCTAAATTTATAAAAAATTATTATAATATTTCTTCATGAAAATAAATAAAAATCATTTTTGAAGAAGACATATTTTTAAAGAATAAAAACACATTACTAAATATTATTTTATTTTTTACTAAAAATTTATCAATTATTTATATTGAGTAAGAAACAAAAACATATATGTTTCTTAAATTAGTTAATACTATTTATACCCACCAATTTAACGGTTAGGTTATAACAATAATATATGTCATAGGTCATTTAAGTTTGGAGTTTCATGTTAAATACAATATAGAACATAAAAAATATCAGGGTGGAATCTAATGAAATGTAAATTGAGAATTGTGTGTAACATAAGATAAAATCAGTGTTTTGTTTCCTTTATGATTTCGAATATAATTTCAAAATTTTAAAATATCTCTTTTTTACACATTTCTTCTACTAAAATTATACAAGGTGAAATTAATTGTGATTTTACTTATCAAAATCCATTAATATTCTTATTTTTGGAGGTTCAATGTAAAATAATCAATGAGATATTCTAAAAAATAAATAAATTAAAAAATATCATGTAAGAGTAGGGATCCACATATCTGATGAGTTTAGCATTGAGATACATATTCCCTTTGATTAAATTGATGTTCACATGGTTGAACTTGCTTTTGGAACTCTCCTAGAATGATGATTTAATCTAATAAATATTAATATTAATAATAATTATTTATTCCATTTCTAATTTATTTTATTTGAAAAAACTATTATAATTAAATAAAAATTTCAAAAGGTACTTCTAATTTTACCACACTAATTACATTTTTTTATTTATTAGAACTATATGTTTATGAAGATACAATGTTCAAAGATAAAAGTATGGACTACATTGAATATAAAGAAAAAACGTATGAAGAGTCTTTTGTTGACATGATTGGACTTGATAATGTAAATGAAATTCTCAAGCCTAAACAGATGGGATATTTGGTTGTGAATGTATATATGATGCATGTTTTCATAATCTATTTGTACAATAATCAATGTACAAAGTTATATACTATTCAAATTTTCTATTGGAACTTAAATCAAGAAAATTTAAAGGGAAGACCATGTGAAGAAAAATTTGTATTCATTAGTCCTTGTGTTACTTATAAATAAAAAACATTAATGGAAGAAAATTAATTTCTATTAATAGATCACTAGGTAACCAAAACGTTTAAAACAAAAATAATAAAATACATAAACTTATCAATACCTATAATATAAGGGTAAAACTCTAAACTCTAATCATATAAAATATATATTAATTTTTCCATTACATATTCATTTCTTATGAACCACTAGATTTTAATTATGATCAATTTAGATACTTAAAATATATATTTTTGAATCCAATGCATGGATATCCAATAAACCAACCATAATTTACATCCCTTATAAATTTTTAATACAATAATTTCAACATTTTAAAAATAAACTTCAAATTTTTAGTTTATATTATATTTTAAAAATAATTTTATTATAATAGGAAAGTGTTTATTTATAATCCAAACCACGGTATGATAATGAAAAATGCATGCTAGAAACCTATGGATTTATATAACTGGATAAGTATTAGGGTATTGATAACAAAATTTCAGTATCATAACATATATATAGAAAAAACAATTTTTTTCTCAATGTTTTTATAGTGTCAAAAGAAAGTAATAACATTGATTATGGTTATTAAATTTGTAAATGTATATATAATATCATATTCCATCCAAAAAATTTCATCCTGAAAGTGGTATTTCCAAATTATATTTTAGTTTCATTTAAAATATTTATTAACATTTTGTCTATCTTAATTTTTCTAGTACCTACAGGACTATTGAAAATATATATATTTAAAAGATAAAATAGATTTGTTTCAGAATGAGTGGGTATCTTACATGGAGTTAGAAATATTATAGATATTCTGAAGAGGTTATTTCCTATAATGTTTCCTTTTTTTATGAATCCTCAATATTTGGTTTATATTATTTAGTTATTTTTTTATCATTGGAAGTTATATTTTTTGGGAGAGTCTTTAGAATAAAAAGGTATCCATCTAATTAGGGGTAAAATAAAATGTATAGAGTGTAATTTTAGTAAAGGATTATATAGTAATGTTATGTATATGGTACTATGAGCCCACATTACTTGAAATTGTGTTTATTTTTGTTATTTATGATCATTTATATAATGTGATAGATATATTAATACATATTTATCTCATACGATTCAAACTAGATGGATAAAATGGAGAAAGGATTCTATGTTTTTTTGTGAATGTAATGTTACTTTATAACTGGAGGGTAAATTTTTTAAGACTGTTATTAGACAAGATATTATGTATAATATTGAGTATTGGCCTTTCATGAGACTCCTCAAAAAATAAATAATGTTATAAGAAATGAAAATGTTAAGATGGACATGCGGGAATACTATGCTGGATAAGATTAGAAGTTAATTTTTTCAATAGAAAATTAGACTGGCTCTGATTGATGATAAGATGATTGATACTTGATTAAGATGGTTTGGACATGTTAGAATAAGACTTCAGGATTTACCTATTAGTAAGGTAAAATTAATAACAAATTCACTTATTAAAAGGAGTAAATTTATACTTAGTATTATATTTTAGTTATAAATGAACATAAAATAATCAAAACCAAGTAAACACCCTCAAATTATCTTGATAATTTAATTTAATGATCCTGGAATCATTTTTGATTTGTAAAAATCAACCCTACGTCAATCCAAAATATTAGTTAACAATATATGTAACCTACTCAAAACTAAGAAAACATACTAAGATAATCTTAATAATTTATGAAATAGATCAATAATTAATTTGGGATTTATAGGAATAAATTTCATGTTAATCCAAAACATGGTGTATCCAGTACGATCAAAAGTTTATGTTTTCAGTTTAAAAGTGAAATTTTAGTAAAAAATTCTTGGAAAATACTCAAAATTGAGAAAACACACTCATATTTTTTATATATTTTTTAAATTATAAGTGATTCATTATTCACATCTAGGAATAAACCCTGTGTCAATCAAATAACGGAATGACCAGCATAACTCAAAGTGCTTATTTTTAGTATAAAAGTAATATTTTAGTTCAAAATTTTGGTAATAAACTCAAGAATAAAATAAAAATCACTAATATTTTGTTTATACTTTAGAAAATATATTTATAATTAATTTATGATATGTAGGAAATAATCTCACATAAATCTGACATATGGTCTTACCATTATGAATGAATGTTGATGTTTTTTAGTTTAAAAGTGACATTTTAGTTCAAAACCTACGTCACATGATTAAAATTGAGAAACTGCAATTGGATTATCTTGATAATATAATAAAATAATAAATGAATTATTTTTTAGGTGTAGGAATCAACCAAAATTTAATCTATCATATTGTATAGAATGTATGACTCAAAGAGTGTGTTTTTAGCGAAAAAGTAACATTTCACCACACAATGCATATCACATACTTGAAAATAAAAAAATATTCTTATATTTACTTTAATATTTAAGAACGATATTAATAATTCATTTTTTATATTTAAAATTTCATCTCACATTAATCCGACACATGGTGTGTCCGATACGATTGAAAGAAAATGTTTTCAATTTAAAAGCATCATTTTAGTTCAAAACAGACTTCTCATACTAAAAACCAATTAAAAACACTTTATTGTCTTGATTCTTTCGGAAAATTACTCTTCATTCATTTATAACATGAAAGATTCAAACTCATATCAATATAACACATGGTGTGTCCGATATGATAGAATGTGTATGTTTTATTTTAAAAGAGACTTTTTAGTTCAAAAAACATATCACATAATCAAAAATGAGAAAAAATTATTGTGATTTGTTGATACTTTAATAAAAAAATCGATAATTAATTTTTTATTAGGCTGAATTAAACTCATTCCAATCTAACAAATGGCATGGATGGTATGACTAAAAGTGTCTGTTTTCATTTTAAAGTGAAATTTTAGTTCAAAACACATATCACATACTCAAAACCAAGAAAACACACTCATATTATCATAATACTTCAGGAAAATGAATAGTTATTCATTTTATTACATATGGAAATTAATCAAAGGTCAATGAAATAAGATATGTGACTATTATAACTAAAAGTGAGTATTTTCAATTTAAAACTGACATTTTAGTTCAAAACACTCTTTACAGAGTCAAAATAGAGAAAACATGTTTATATTTTCCTGATACATTAGGAAAATGTTTTATTTTTTCCATTTGTGAAATTTAGAAATTAATTTCATAGAAATTTAAAAATCAGTGTGACTGGTATGACTAAAAGTACATTACATACTGAAAATAGAGAAAACACACAAGGAGTGTCATATTAATTATTAATATTTATTATTTATGCATCTTATTATCCTCTTTATATATGTATTATTTTTTAATATTAATTTTTTCCTTTTGTTATTTTTTATTATATATTATTGTATCATATCTATGTTTATTTTTTTCTTTATAGTATTACTAAATTAACCATTATTTTTTTAATATATTTACACACTTATTTTATTTTAGTTGGGGGTGGTATGTTTGGAAACCAACATCATGATCCATCCCTATTAGAAGGGGTTTCCGAGGGAAGTGAAATACAAGGACACCTTGTCTCCTATGATTTGGAATATTTTTTAATTGGTTAGAAATTGATTTTTTAATAAACATATCAATATAATTGTAATGAATTCAAATGTTTGTAATGTAATTTTTTTAATTTTAATTTATTTTAATTGATATTATTTATGTTTTATTTATTTAGACACTTCAGCATACTATCCATGTAGTAACACACTGCTATAGTTAACAAAACAATATTAATTCTTACACTGATAAAATTTACCAACCCTTATCAACATAAAAAACATCATTGTTTTCTAGAACTGATAAATGATTAAATTCATGCTGATAAAATATCTATCTATAGTAATTAATTATCAAAATCATTCACCTTCATCAGGAAATATACTATTCTTTATTTAGTGTGAATTTTCTATAATCCAATCTTTTTTCATCCACCATGTCCTAAAAAAAGGGACACTTTGCTCTATTGAACTTTTTCCTATAATGAAACTATGGATTCCTTATAATGTGGAATGTTCTCTAGCTATAAAAAATATAAGAATATTCTTACATAGGTTCTTAAGATCCACATCTAAATTTCATCTTTTTAGGCCTATATAACTTTAAAATATTCTTCTTGTTCATGGATAGATCCAAAAATAACTACAACTTTTAAATCTTGCTTGAAAATCCTCTTCTAAGAGAAATAATTCAACCATTAGTGGATCCCATCCAATCAGAATCACATAAAAAATATAAATCAACACAACCTATGACAATAAAATCTAATCCTCTATGACATAATACAACATCTGAGGCCTACTTGATGTATTTTAGGATCCTTTTCACTATATTCTAAAGATATAATTCAAGATTATCCATGTACTAACTGAATACTCCCACTACTTGTGCAATGACTGGTACAATAAAAACCATCTAGAACATCATACTCACCACTGCTGATTCATATGAAACTTGATACCTATCTATACTCTTTATACCAAATATAGGATTCTTTATAGAGGAGTAAATATTATCTTACATACATTCATATTGAAGTGTTTTAGGACTTTTCAAAAGTAATTCTTATATAATAGAAAAAATTCCCATTTTTTATATCTTGATAAATATACATCCTAAGAATAATGTGTTTTGGTCCCATGTCATTTATATTAGACTCCCTATCAAACTATGTCATGACCCCACTGCACTGTTACCCCTCTTAGGCTGAAAATGAAGAGAAGTAGAATATAAAGCCAATATCTAATAGGCCTCGAATTGATGAATAGAACTGAGGGTATACAAAACATAATGGGAGGAATTACCCTCAATAATCCTAGGAATATAAATTAAAAACCACTATTAAGGACCATACTAATAAAATAAAATATATAATATACTACAATTCATGTCAAGTGATACAAGTAAAAATCTCCAAAGTAAAACAGTTCTAAGAGAAATCCTAAGGCGACAACACCATAAAAAATCCAACCCCCAAGATTGTAGTGTTTGAATCAATCTCAAAAACACTCCTAGAAACCTAAAAAATAGTTTATATTTACATAGGGTTAGAATAACATGTATAATCAGTAGGATCAAACCCAAGATCTCTTGTGAATATGTGAGAAGTGTAAAGAACCAATATTGATATTCATAGACATTACATTACTTTTACAGAATACTTAAAACATTACATAAATATATTCCCAATGACCATATTAGTTTAGTGTCTTTAGAAACTAGGAACACATTCTACTAACTTTGTTAAATATCTTCAATATCTCCCATAAATATCTTCCCATTTATTTTTCCTACCTAAAACCTTTCATTTTATCTTAGGGAGAAGAAAACATATGAAAAGGGTGAGCTCAAATTATCAGTATGGGAAAGCATGGAAAATATCATACAAAACATAAAAATAAGAATGTAAAAACATGAATTTTTTTTAAATCCATACCACATTTAACATATATCAGAATCTGTATTGATGAAATAAACCTTATAAGTTCATATGACATATATCATAAAGGAATCACGAACCATGAGAAAATAAAATTGGCATAAAACATGGAATTGTGGAAAGAAAATATGCATAGAAAATAATTTCCATATTATCCTAAGGTCATTTCCAAGACCATAATTATGGATAATGTCCATTACTGAATTGAGTTCACTCCTCATTCCAGCCCTATATTACTGAACCAAATTTACTTTCCATTCTAACCCTGTATTACTGCACTACATTTACTTGATGTTCTATTACTATCTTTATCAAGAGATTTAAATATTTACCCAATTCATTGGAGGGAGATATAAGTTCCAATCATCTCATAATGAAATAATTCTTACATGTTCTATAAAAACATAAATCATTTATTATAACATAACCCAAGGAATAAAATGGGTTTCTTAAATATCATTCCATCATAACATAATCCATATCAAACCAATAGATTCTATAGATAGGATTCCACTATAAACATAATCAAACCTTGAGATTAATATGAATAATATACTTGAAACACAACCCTATTAAATAATTCCATCTTGAATAGAAAATAATTTTGATAGAACACTTGAAGTTAATTCTTGAGGAAAATATCATTTCTTCTTATAAATTGTTTTTCCTCAAAATGCCATGAAATTTCAAAAGAAAAAAATTTAATTAGAAATAAAATTGACATCTTGTATAGGAATTTTCATGGAAATAAGTCATTATGAAAATATTAAAAACCCATTAATGTTGTATAAGGTAAAAGAAAACATTCTTCTCATACTTATATTGGAAAGTCAAAAAGTACCTTATACCAAAAACAAAAAAATATTCCATTCATACCATTTAATTAAAATTAACCAATGGGTAAAATTGAATTTAAAAAATTATATATGGATAGAAAGAAAATTTTGGAACACATATATAAGAAACATGGACATGGATGATAAATATAACCCAGTAAATACTTATGTATAAACAATCTCAGATAATAATGAGATTACAAAATTATCCCTTACCTATATATAATCAGTTGAATTGTATGCCTCATAAAATAAATAAAATTTTATGAATATATAAATATCATAACCTTTATAATATTAATAATAAAAAAACATTCATGGTAAACATAAAACCCACACAAAGGAAATAAGTGGTGTATATGGAATATGTCCCACATAAATAAAAGTGAGACAAAATAATCCATTACCTTAGGTCTAATATCCTTTCTATGTATATAAACCTCCTATATAATGATATAAATAATGTTATTGATTTATTCTAGAATCATAGTCATTTTTATGATATCATATATGATCACATTATCATCTGTTTGTTAGGAACATTTCATTGTTCCTCGTTATTCGTGCATTAACTGCTTTATATTTTTATGCATGTTTTGTTGAATAAGTTGCAGTTATAATTATTAGGTCATATATATATCATTAAAAAATGATATTAAAATAATATATACCATATTTATTCATTATGTACATTTATATAATCATGCTTTAAAGGTTATCTTGTAAATGAACCGCATCACATCATGGAGACGGTTGTTCGTATGTACGCACTAGTGACAATATCATTTTGATAATTGTGAAATAGTATTTAAGTGGATGATATATATGTTTTTCCAAAATACATATCATGTTATAAAAATAATATATAGTTATTATTTCAATCATTATATCCATCCATGTAAGGTGGTGAAAGACAACCTACACCACATGGTGGAGATGGTAAGCCGTATGTACACACGCGTGGTGATTTCATTTTTTTAGAATGGATCGAAGATGGAATATAGTTTTAAATAAAAATAATAACATATTAGAATATAATTTATATTATATTTATTACTTTATAATGAAAAAAATTCATGAAGAGTTAGTAGAATAAGAAATAATTTGAAAGAATCAGTAGAGGAGATTGCCTCTTCTTCATCGTGCTCCCTCTAAACCTCCTCTTAAAGGCACTAGATTTGGTCTTTTGAGAAGACCAAAAACTATTGAATTATACTAGGGAATTATATAAGGGTAATGGGTAGGTGATGTATGATATTTAAGTCTCAAAGTAAAGTTAAGGGGCGAGGGAGGATGTTCCCTTTTAAAATTAACGTGAGGGGCACTTTTGGAATCTCCAAAAGTATTAATTTATAATAAAATAAAACCATATCTAAAAAATCCCAAATTTATTAATTTCTAATATGAGATGAGATAAGGTATTCATCAACCAATAAATTTTAGACAACTTTTGTTTTCAATTTAAACATTACCATTTTAATTTATCACTTTGTTATTTTATTTCATTTTAACCAAGGTAACAAATATTTCAATATTAAAATGGTAAATTATTTATTTATTTTATATCAATTAAATAATAAATAAATAATTTAGAACATTTTAGACCATATATTATTAATTATATATTTTTAAAATTTTTTATGTCGTTTAAATAATTTAATAGAATATTATTTTTACAAAACAACAATATTGTCAATTTTGACAATATTCAATTACTAGATATTAAAAAATATCAATATAAGATGTTATCCTAGAACCAAATATTATATTATATCCATATGGGGTAAATATAATTTATAAAATTCATTGGACATATTAATTATCCTCAATTATATTTATTTTAATATTTTAATAACATTTATTTATTATCTCTATTAGTAAAATAATTACAACATCAGATTGTGTATTTATTTAATTCACTTATTTGTTGAAAAAAATTTAAAATAAAATACTATGATAAATATAAATATAATAGATTTTAGAAGAATAATTTTAGTCAAATATATGTTTTGTAAAATCTAACATTAAAAATGTTATACTTATTAAAATTAGAATGTGAAAAGTTTAACATTACATTAAATAAAATAATACAAGATTCATAATATCTTCTATAAGGCTCCAAATGGTAAATAAATTGACCCTTGGATGATTATTGTTGATATATACCTGACCAATAATTTTTTTTCAAGTGTTTGTGTCTTTTAATGGTTATTATTATTTTAATAAAAATTCGTTTATTGATTTTACATTAATTAAATAATTTATGCATAATAGACACATAAGCCTTTAAGGTAATTATTTATTTCCTAAAAATTACAAATAAATTTCCATGATAAATAAAAAAATATATTTAAAATGATTATTCATAATAGAATTTATCTTCTATATAACCTTATATTAAAAATGATTTAGTTATTAAAATTTGAGTAAGTCGTATTTAACTTTTCTTTAAATAACATATATTAAATGTTCTAATATCATCCATGTGGCTTCAAAAGGGTATAATTTTGACCCAAGGATTTTTTAGGTCAAAGATCACTCATACAATTACATTAATATAAGTGTTAAGAAAATTTTATAATATTATATTTACCCTTAATTACCCGATTTACCGTATTAATAAAAATTATTGAAGTTACTATTCATAATGTCTAAAACTAAAAGAATTTGATTAAAATAAATTTTAACTAATGATTAAAAATATGGAATCAATTTTTTAAAATTAAATATCCCAAAGTTTCGATAATTAATTTAAAATTATTCGTGTTTTCGAAATGAAAAATGGTGTTTAAAAGTTAAAATGTTGCAAAAGATTGAAACATTTTTATATAAAAATTAAATGTAAAGTTAATTCCAATGAAATATATTATATTGAATGATAAAAATATATTATATTTATAATTTAAAACCATTAAATAATATACTTTTACCATATAAATTATTTCATTGAAAAAAGTTGTTTTCAGTTAAAATTCAGTGTGTTTTTACTTTTCATCAAAACTTGAAAGTTATCATAAAAATATCAAGAAATAATCCAAAGTAAATTTTTATTTTCTAATTCCAAATAAAATGTTTATATTTTTAAATATAATATATAAATTTCTCGAAAACTAAATTAAAAATGGATGCTTTATGAAAAGGTGGAAAAACTGTATTTTTTAAAAATTACATCTTTTATCTGAAAAATTGAATTTCTTCTTATATCATCTTTAGAAAACATATAACATGAATTTTAAATATCATATTTAATATATTAAAAACATTTTTCATTAATTAAATCCATCAAGAGTGATTTTATTAATTTATTAACTCACTTATTTTCATTTAAATTATTTTTATGAAGATAGTTAATACCATTCATACCCGCCATTATAATGACTAGGTTATAAGGTAATAGAATAATATTTAGTTGTTAACTTATACTTGGTATTGTGTGAAATTAATTCTATCAATAGAACTTGAAATTCTATGTAACACAATTCAAGCATAGCATTGCATGTACCACAATCTAAGCCGGTGTTGTGTATTGCGCAAACTTATCTTGGTGCAGCGTAAAACATAGGATATCAAAGAAATTAATATATATATATATATCATAAAAATATCAGATTATTACATTCTACCCCTCTTAAAATTAATTTATACCTCAAAATTTTATGTGTTATAAAGGGATTAATATTTGAAAGTTTATTTCATAAAAACCCACATTGTAAAAACAGAGACTAAAACTTCCTTTTAAAAAGAAACACTTGGAAAAAAATAGTTACCCAAATTAAATCATAAGTAGGTATCTACGTAGGAGAAAATAGTTGAATATTGGGTTTGGTGTAAAATCATAAATAATCATAGATATTGATAAATACCCCTGATCACAAGAATGTTGGTGATCCAGTGAAGGTTACAAATCATAAAACCGTAAACTAAAGAAGCATGAAAGAGGTCATTGATGTCATAAAAAATGATGATAATACACCACCCTTTTACATCATGATCCCTTTTTACTAATGTTGAAGAATTTTCATGAGAATATATTCTTAGTTTTTTTTGTATAATCTCACCATTGGTCATGCCTTGAACAATTTCCCCTTCCATTCATATTCAAAGAAATAAATTTGATTTTTTTCATTCCTAAAGCATTAGTAGATTATGTGATCCATAAATATAATGATGGTCCATTTAATCTAACATTATCACAACAAAAAGGTTAGCATAAGTTATCGAATATGCATTAGTCCACCTATAGTGAGATAAGAAAAATGTATCCATAGTTTAACTTATACTATCCATAAATGGATAACCTTAAAATTTATCCAAAAATCTAAAAATCCAAAACTTTTGAAATAGGTACACTAACTGGGATTAAAATTTATCTCCCATATATCACATGGTATCTCTTTTTGGTCAAAATACAAACATGTGAATTCCTTCATCATGTATTCTCTTGAGTGATGGTAATAACCTGAATTACTATATATCCTTATTGAAAACATGCATGTTTAATTATTCCAAAACTTATTGGATATATTACTTAAGTCCTGAAAATTTGTATACTTCATCCATGATAACATAACCCTATTTTCAATAAATCCATAATTAGTTCCCAAGAAAGTAGAATAATCCAATTTAGTTATTGAAATCCAACACATCTTTATCCAAAAATAATTCTCTTAGTATAAGGGATATATTAAGGGTTATGTTTCCCTTAATCATGTGTTTTCCAAGTATATCAACTTAACCTTGAATCACTTTTCTAGGTCCTTAGAACTATTTGACATATCATTTACAATTCTTAATGAAATTTTTTTACTAAAACACTTATATATTACATGATTCAAATAACACAATCTTTGAATTCTAAAACATATACACCTCAATCATCCAACATTATTCTTAAACCATTACTCAGGATCCATCATCATGTATAAAGGTTCTTCAACCTTAATCTAACCATGATTATTAGGTTTAATATAAACAATAATGTTAACACATCCCACACCTTTCACATGTCATTTAAAATCTCTTTATCCTCATTAGAATAACTAATACTCGTACCAACTTCATGATTCTATTTTTGATATATCCACTTAGGAAATTAGTTTTCATAATTCCCATACTTTTCACATTTGAAACATTCAAGGTTAACTATGTTCTATTTAGTTTTTTCTACTGACTAAAATCATAAAGCAAAGTGTGATAAATAAATATTAGATATTAAAAACACATAAGTGCTGTAAATTACTTATAATATTTCAATCTATGATATATTAGGTTTAATCCTTGGTTATTTATGATTATAAAATAACTCTAGGATTTTAATAGATACTTAGACTTATCATTAGGACATCCCTAGACATGCCTTATAAATATATCTAGAGATATCACTAAAGTTTTCTCATCCTAGTTTCCAATGGGTAACTAAACCTTCCCTCTAATAGAAATTGTAAAGACCCAAGATTGAAGTACATGGGAATTACATTACTTTTATAGAATACTTGAAACATTACATAAATAGATTCCCAATGAACATACTAGTTTATTGTCTTTGGAAACTAGGAACACATTTAGTTAAATTTTTGAAAGATCTTCAACATCTTCCATAAAGATCTCCCACTTTATTTTTCCTACCTAAAACCTTTCTTTATATCATGGGGAAAAGATAACATAAAAAAGGGGGAGATCAAATTCTCAGTAAGGGTAAGCCTAGAAAATATCATACAAAACATAAAAATAAGAATGAAAAAACATGAACATAACTTTTGAAAACCACAACAAATTTAACATATATCAAAATATTGATTAATGAAATAAACCTTGGCAGTTTATAAGGAATAAATCATAAAAGAATCATGAACCAAGAGAAAATAGAATTTGCATAAAACATGGAATAGTGGAAAATAAATAGGCATAGAAAATAATTTCCATATTAGCCAAGGCTCATTTCCTTGACCATCATTGTATAAAAAGTCCATTACTGAACTGAGTTCACTCCTTGTTCTATCCTTGTATTACTGAACTGAATTTACTTTCCGTTCCAGCCCTGTATTACTAAACAAGATTTACTTTCCATTCTAGTCTTGTCTATCTCACGAGATATAAATATTTACCCATTTATTTGGTGGGAGATATTGGTCCCACCCATCTCATAATGAAATAATTCTTATTTGTACCAAAAAACATAAATCATTCATCATAGTAAAACCTAAGGAATAAAATGGGTTTCTTAACCATCATTCCATCATAACACAATCCATATTAAACAAATGGATTTCATAAATATAATTCCAATAGAAACATAATAAAACCATGTTAATAATTGGGATAATATACTTGAAACATAACCCTATTAAATAATTCAATCTTTTATGGAAAATAATTTTGATAGAACCATTGAGATTAATTTTAAGCAAAATATCCTTTCTTCTTGAATTTTTTTTATTTTCTCAAAATACTGTAAAATTTTAAAATAAAAAAATTTAATGGGAAATAAACTTGAAATCCTATAAATTAATTTTCATGGAAATAAGGCATTATGAAAATGTAAAAAATTCGTTCATACTATATAAGTTAAAATAAAACATTCTTCTTGTGCTTTTGTCAGAAAATCAAAAAGTTTCTCATACAAAAAACAACAAAATATTCCTTTCATACTATTTAATAAAAATTATCCAATGGGTAAAATTGAATTTAAACAATGGTATAAGGATGAAAAGAATATTTTTGAACACATATATAGGAAATATTTATGTGGATGATAAATATACCCGAGTAAATACTTACATATAAACAGTCACGGATAATAATGAGATTAAAAAATTTTCCCTTACACATATATAATCAGTTGAATCATATGTATCATAAAATAAATAAAATTATATGAATACGTAAATATCATAAAATTCATAATAATAATCATAAAAAAAATCACGGGAAACATAAACACTACACAAATGAAATAGGTGGTGTATCAGGCATATATCCCACAAAAAATAAAAGTGAGACAAAATAATCCCTTACCTTAGGTATGATATCATTTATATGTATCCTAACCTCCTATATAATGATTTAAATAATTTTATTGATTTATTACAAAATCATAGTCATTTTTATGATATTATATATGATCATATTATCATCTGTTTGTTAGTTACATTTCATTGTTACTCGTTATTTGGGTATTAACTGCTTTATGTTCTTATGCATGTTTTGTCAAATAAGTTCCGATTCCCCTTCTTAGGTCATAGTTATATCATTAAAAAATGATATTAAGATAATATATACCTTATTTATTAATTCTTTATATTTATATAATCATGATTTAATGGTTATCTTGTGGAATGAATCACATCGCATCATGGAGACGATAGGCCGTATGTACGCACGAGCGACAATATCACTCCGGCAATTGTGAAATGGTATGGAAGTGGATGGTATATATATTTTTTAAATTCTACATATATTTTTATAATAATAATATATAGTTATTATTTCCATCATTATATCCATTCATGTAAGGTGGTGAGATACAACATACCCCACAACGTGGAGATGGTAAGCCGTATGTACACATTAATGGCGATTTATTTATTTTTATAGGATATATAAAATGTGGAATATGGTTGTTACATCACCATAATAACATCTCATAATATAATTTATACTAGTGTTATTAATTTATAATGGAATAAATTCATGAAGAGGAAGTAGAAGAATAAATAATTTAAAATAATTAGTAGAGTAGATTACCACTTCTTCGATGTGCTCCCTCGAAATATCATCTTAAAGGTACTAGAGTTGGTATTTTGAAAATACCAAAATATATATAATGTAACTAGATTAGTTTAGAAGGGTAATGGGATGGTGACGGATGATATTGAAGGATCAAAGTGAAGTGAAGAGGTGAGGGAGGAGGTGCCCATTTATAATTGAGGTGAGAGGCACTTTTCGAATCTCCAAAATTATTAATTTATAATTAAATAAAACCATATCCAAAAATCGCAAAAATGTACTAATTAATAAGATGAGATGAGATATGGTTGTAATCTCATAAACTAATAAATTTTAGACAAGTTTGTTTGTCCATTTAAACCTTATCATTTTAACATATCACTTAGTTATTCTATTTCATTTTAACTAGGGAAACAAATATTTTAATATGAAAATGGTAAAATATTTATATATTTGATGTAAATTAAATAATAAATAAATAATTTATAACCTTTTAGACCATATAATATTTATTCTATATTTTTAAAAATATTTTATGATTTTTAAACAATTTAATAAAAAATTATTTTGAAAAAACAACAATAGTGTCAATTTTGAAAATATTCAATTCTTAGATTTTTTAAAATATCAAGATAAGATGTTATCCTCAAAAAAAATATTTTATTATATCACTTTGTTGTAAATTTCACATATAAAATTAATTGTTCATATTAATTATTCAAAATTATTTTTTTAATATTTTGATAACATTTATTTGTTATCTCCATTAATAAAATAATTACAACAACAGTTTTGTGTAATTATTTAATAAAATTTATTGAAAGAAAAATTAAAAACTAAATACTATGATAAATATAAATCTTCTTCATTTCATAAGAATACTTGTAGTTTAATATATCTTCTAGAATATCCAATATTAAAAATATTATACTTATTAAAACATGACTGTGGAAAGTTTAAAATCACTTTAAATAAAATAATATAAATGTCATAATCTCTTATATAATGCTAAAAATGATCAATAAATATTCCATTCGATGATTATGGTCGATATATACCCTAAAAATAATATTTTTTCAAGTTTTTGTGTCTTTTAAGGGTTATTATCATTTTAATAAAAATTATTTTATTGATTTTTCATCAATTAAATAATTTTGACATCATCAATATATAAATATATAAGGTGATTATTTATTTTCTAAAAATTAAAAATAAATTACCATGATAAAAAAAACTGACATTTCAAATGAGTATTCATAATTAAATTTATCTTCTCTATAAGCTTATATTAAAAATCATTTTGTTATTAAAATTTGATTAAGAACTATTTTACTTTTCTTTAAATAAAATATATTAAATGTCCTATTATCATTCAAGTGGCTTAAAAAGGGTATAATTTTTGACCAAAGGATAGTTTAAGTATAAAATAACTCATCCAATCACATCAAGACAAGTTTTATGGTAATTTTAAAATATTATATTTACCCTTAATTACCCGATTTACCTTTTTACCTTATTAATAAAAATTTCTAAAGTTACTATTCATAACGCCTAAAAATAAAATGATTATATTTAAATAATTTGGAAATAACGATTCCAAAAATGGAATCAATTTTTAAAAATTAAAAACATAGAAGTTTCATTAATTATTTTAAAATTAATCCTACTGTCATTATGAAAATTGAGTTTTAAAAGTTAAAACATTGCAAAAGATTGAAATGTTTTTACATCAAAATTCAATGTAAAATTAATAAAAATGAAATAAATTATATTGAATGATAAAAATATATTATATTTATACTTTAAAACCATTAAATAATGTAATTTATTCATATATATTATTTTGATGAAAAAATTTGTTTTCAGTTAAAATTTAGTGTATTTTTATTATTCATCAAAATGTGAAAGTTATTAGAAAAATATCAAAAAATCATTCAAAGTAAATTTTTATATATTGATTACAAATAGAATGTTTATTTTTTAAATATAATATTTAATAGTGTCAAAATCTATATTTAAAATGGGTGTGCCATCAAAAGGCGGAAAAAATATTTTTTTTGAAAATTACTTATTTTATCCAAAAATTTGTATTTATTCCTATAAAATTTATAAAAAACATATAATATGAATTTTAAAAATTATATTGAATATATTAAACATATATTTATTTAATAAAATCCATCAAGAGTGATTTTATTATTTTATAAAATCACTTATTTTCATTTAAATAGTTTTTCAGAAGAAAGTTAATATTGTTCATACCTACCATTATAATGATTAGGTTATAAGGTAACATAATAATATTAATTTTCTAACTTATAATCAGACTTGTTTGAAATAAATTATATCAAAATAACTTGAAATTGTGTGTAAGAAAATCTCAGCATAGAATTGCGTATACCATAAGTTAATCCGGTGTTGTATATCGCGCTAGCTTATCTTTGTGTAGCATACAACCCAAGACATCAAAGTAATTATATATATATATATGTCATAAAAGTTTTGGGGATTTATAATAAGAGACCAATAATACTCCAGTGAATAAACAACATTACTAACATGCACTAAAATGAGCTAACTAATCAACCCAACCTCACAAAGACTCACTCACAAAATAATATATCCAATGTAGTAAGATAATATAAAATAGGAACATAATTCAAGGAAACCTACAAATAATTTCTCAACAACCTTCCACTATTATACCCAAGGTAGTAGGGTATCATGAACATGAAGGACATCAACCTCATTCCCTCATCCTACCATGCATGAACTACATTATTAATTACATCAAACACTGTCACCAACTAGTAATCCACAACTATTGGGCATCACCACCAACTAAGACATCATTAATAGGCATTACCATCCACTAATCTATAATAAATTATCATTTCCACCAACTGAGCCATCATTAACAAGTATCTATACTAACTTAACCATTATCACTAGGAATACACACCAATTGATCAATAATGACTATTGATGAGGAGAGAGTGGTAAAGAGGGGGTAGTAGTCATCTAACCTATCCAACTTGGATTAAAAAAAACACCCAAAACCCAAAAAATTTAGTTATTGGTAAGGGTATCCAAATTAGGTGGGGTGCATATTGAAATCACATGAAGATAAATGGATAATATTCTCATCTAATACCCAACCTTAGGGTTCACATAAATTAACAATAACACAACCTAGAATACTACCACATAACCCCATGACACCCGACACAAAATTCTACCACCACTAAATCCAACTAATCATAAAAAACACCCACACACAACCTATAATTTCCTTCTTTATTCACATATTTATCCATTTTGACATTTAATAGTTACTAGACTAGTCATATTTATTTAACCAGTTGATTCAAGGATTAAGGAAAAATTACTGTCAAGTACACCCCATATTTAGTTCTAAACATTAGAAATTTTATCCTGACCCATTTTCAATATTAAATCTCATTAATATTTTTCTATATATTTATTCCCAATCCATTCTTATTTGATTACATCCCATGCCATTCCCATTCCATCATTAATAAAATTATTCCATAGGTAATGGGTATCTGTAAAAAATCCACGACACCAATGCCCAACCACCTCATAATAACACCCATCAACATATCCCACCCCAAAATGATTATGTACTCACTTCATCCACACATTCCACATCCGAACTAGTCACCGACATCATTGAACTATCCCAAAAAAACACACAAGGTACAAGAACAACAAAAATCATACTAACAACACATGCAACAAAAGGTTTTAACCCCTACTATGTAACACCCCAATATATTTCTTTATTAATACTCTATATAATATCTTGTGACATATTCAACATTTAGATTCAATGAACTAAAATATAATATAGAAATATTCTTATATAAATATGACCATTATAACCAATCTTTTAGATTAAATGGTATGAATAACATCAACCAAATTATAAAATATATGTAGAAAAGTTTTCTTAATTAAAATTTATGGATTAGTTCCTCGAAAATAAGTACTCAATTTTTAATGATAATAATGAAATCATATAAGGTCACGAACAATTAATTTTTTAATAGGTAATTTTTTTATAAAAATGGGGTTTCTTTATGTTATATATGTATCATTTAATAGCTAGAGTTTTTATTATTTTGGTTATTAAATTTATTTAAAATATATTTTTTATAAATTGAAACTAATTAATGATTGTTCATACAATGGATTTCAATTTTTCAGAAATGAAGATAAAATAATTTGATGGAAAAAGGGATATATTTTTAAAACAGTTTTTAATTGTGTAATATATTATTGTCTCCATAAATTAATTCAATCAATATTGATTAATTATTTTGATGAAATTTATTGATAAAATATTCAATAAAATAAATTAACAATCATTAAATTATTTTTACTATGAAATGAATGAGAATAAATTCATTTTATGCTTTAAAAATACATTTTTTTCTTTTTTAAGATGATTTTCATGCATTTTTGCAAGAGTGCTATAATTAATTTCTTCAAATTTTAGACATTTAATTTTATAAAATTATTTTTTATTTTTATTTCAATATATAAAAATTATCTTAGGGTCATTGTTTTGTGATTTTTCAGAAATAGTTGGTTTTTTGGTGAATATTGAAAAATACTAAATTTACAAATAATATAAATTTTATAAAAATATCATGATATAAAAAATGATTAAAATTTATAAAACACATATGATATAATAAATATATATTTAATAATTAATATGATTCAATTTAAAATATAATGTTGAAATTTTAAATTTGTGCATGACATTTTGGAAATTTAAGTAATGCTTTTCATTAAAATAAAATCTATTTTGGGTTCTTCTCTTTTAATAAAGAATTCACAAGGATAGTATCATTTTATGTTTTAATTTTAAAGTTGAAAAATTATCATTTCATTTATAATAATACAATTAATTACATGAGAATAATATATACTTTATTTTAGTGTAAAATCAATTTTATGCTTTAAAATGATATTTTTCTAAAAAATGGGTTTCATTGGGTTTTGTGAACTTACGTTAAAAGAAATTCATAATCCTTGCATAAATTGAATCTTAAAAAATTTATTCCATATTTTTTTCAACTTATTATAATTATTGGTGAGGTGAATTTCATTTTTGGTCATAATAAATAGTAATAATGGTAAAAATTTATCCCCAAGGTAATAATTAAAATGGGTTAAAATAAAGGGAAAAGACTTCACAATAACAAGAAAAATAATTAAATATAATTTTTTGGTTGTATTTATGCCTTAAATTATCATATTTGAAACTATTATAATTTTTATCCACTTTACTTGCGTAATACATATATTATGTAATATAATTTCAAGTATCTACATGTTTTTCACCTACCTCACATATAAAAGGGAACCTCCTCTCCTCCCTTATTCAAAAAATTTGTGAACTATATATTAGAACATAATTAAAATAAATCCCTTAATAAATTCCTTACAGAAATCCTAGAGGTTATATTCTCATAAAAAACCAACCTAATAAGGCTTAGGGTGTGAACCAAAGGAGGTTTTCCAAAGATTAGGTATAACTCTTAATCCGGTTCTTTTGTGTTTATTTCTTATTATACATCCTTAAAATCTATTATAACCATTATTATATAATATAACCAGTGTATTAAATATAATTTAATGTTATTATGTTTATCTTATAGAACTTTTATATATCGTTTTCCATCTAATGAGAAATGAAAGCATTGCTCTTTTGTACGTACGGACCACCACCTCCATGAAGTGATGTATATAATTTTTCATCATAAAATCACATGTATGGTTGTATATATGTATTTAATGGATATATATTATTTTTATTAAATAACTATTATTCTATAAATATAAAATATTATCCACCTTTTTACCCTCCCATCCATTGAAAATGATAATGTCACTCGTGTGTACGTGTGGAATACCACTTCCATGAAGTGATGTGATTTGTTTTCATTTAAAATTTAAATGGATTATCATGAGGATATATTAAATAAATATATATTAAATTTATGATTTAAATATTATTATATAAATATTATACGTTATATTCTTTCTTTCCTTTGCAACCACTAAAAAAATGAAAACATCATCATGCACATGTGCGAACTACCGCCTCTATGAATGAAGAATTTCATGTTTATATTACCAAATTGAATTTATGGTTATAAAATTTTTTATAATCAATAAAAATTATATTAATTAAATTATTAACATTTTTGAACAATTTAATAACACCTTTTACCCTAGTTAACATACCAAAGTAGTGTTGGAGAAATTTATAGAATAACCTTAAGAAGTTATCGTAAGCAAGAGATATAAAATGAATGAATCTAGAATGATTATAAAAAGACCTTAAAAAATAAAGTATAAATGAAAAATGTTCTTAATAAAGTATTTAAAAAATTTAAATTTATTATTACAGAAGAAATAATGCATTCTAATATATAGAAATCCAATGTAAGGAGTTTTCATCTAAATTCCACTCCACTGAGACATATTTTATATTATGAACCTAATTTATTTTAAAAGGTATATATAATACCACTTTGATATATTATATCATTAATTAATATTTATTAATATTATTTAATGTTTTAATTCAAGTTTCATATTTCAATGGGTTGGATTTAAATTTTATTAAATATGTAATGGTTTATTTTACAATCTCACTCTAATTCAGACTATTGATGTTTAAATTTACATTGGAATAATTATATGACTTTTATCTATTAAAAGTAATCTATTTTATTATAATATATTTAATTATTGTGTTTCCATGTTTTCTTCCAATCCTTCCCAACTTCAGTACTCAAAGACCGAAAGAATGTTTTTAAACAAAACAGGCCTTAGTTATCTTTTTTTGGCTGTGAATATTTCTCTTAAAATCCATATTATTCCAATTATTTTATGTGTGTTTTTATCAACTTTAAATTTTTTGAAGGTATTTTTATACTAAATTTGAAATTATTTACAAAAGTTTAAAAGGATTATTTTTATATTTTTACAAACAAGTTGTTTTTTTACTTTTCATAAACTTTTGAAAGGAAGGTTATTTTTAATGTATATGACGTGAATATATTTTCTTGACTCAATGACAACAATTTTCAATTTATCATCCTGTAAAATTTACCTTATTTTTTTCAAATAAAATATTTTTCCACTTTTTGGTGAACTTTTAGTTTTTATATTAAAATAAAATGTCACTATTTTCTTAAAGGATTACAAAGAGATTTTGTATTAATTAAATGTATTTTATCTCCCACTACACATATTATTTTATAATAATAAAATATTTTATAGATTATATTATTTGGAAATATTATTTTAAAATTCTCTTTAACACATAATTTAATGGGGCCAGAAATGATCTATATCTTTGTTTTTATAAAAAAGTTACAAAATATTTAGGGAATGTTATTTTTAATGTTTTTCTTCAATTTTCCTATCTAATTCTCAAAAGACTTTCATTTACTTGAAGACATTATTTTTAGTTAATTTATGGAATTATATCATTATTCATTGATTTATGGGTTTCACTTAAATTTTTTCACAAGGAATAATCTCAATCCCTTGAAGATATGTTCTATAAAATTATTTATCTTAATATTGAATAAATTTTACACTCATTATTATATACTATATAAACTAAGGGAATTTCACTAAGAAATTTATTTCATTTATTGGGGAAATATGGCTGTTTTTTATTGATAAGGAATATTGATTATATATTATAATTTTGATTCAATATATGATAAATTAATTGAAAGTATGTAAATGACAAGCGTGGTTTGGTTATAGATATCCCTTTGATGCATCAATAGGTCTCATGAGAAAAATATAATAGGAATTTATTGGTTCATTCCAACTAATAAAATGAAAATATATTAGAATAAGTGCTTGATAATATTCAAGTTTTCTTCACATAAGGCCCTGACAGTAAGGTTCATGATGTCTTGGTGTGCAACCTTGATGGTAAGATCATGAAATTTGACATTATGTGTTTAATTAATTAATAGTTAAGTTATTTTTTTTTATTTTTATTGTTATATTGATATTTTACATTGATATATTTTGAATCTCAAGTTATTAATTAAATGGAATGTATTTTTATTTTCCATTCAATCATATTAATTACGCCTTATTTTCTCATGATAGCTTCCATTAAACGCTACCCTTAACAAGCATCAGAGAGAACCCCTTTATTCTATTTTCCTTTACCTAGGATATAAGGAATGGATCTTTTATTGATTTTCAATGATACAAGAATTTTTTTCATGCTATGTTTTTAATTTCCAATTTATTATGGAAATCAAGTAAGTATCTAGTTTTCCAAGATTAAAAAAATAATCGATCTGTAGTGATATTATCCCTTATATATTGTAAAAATATAATTAAGTAAAGAGAAGTTTTGGGTTACTAGAGTTATGTTAGATATAGAATTATTCTATAAATTCCATTTATATAGGTATTTTAAAACATTTTATCATCTCTTTCATGGTTGATTCTATACTATTTCCATATTTTCAAACAATTGGTTAATATATATATTAAAGTGATTAAACATTACTGAAAGGTGAATTCAATCAATCAATTTTTAGTAATGGTTCCCCAGGTATGGAAGTAACAGATAGTAATTACAGAAAAATAATTTTATTCAAAATTATAATGAAAGGTGATCAATAACATGGAAGCTATAAAACACATGTGAATATACTCCCTTCCCTTTGATTTCATTAAAATTGGTTAATTACCTTATTTTGTTAGTTCTTACTATCCACCCAAATGAATAAATAAATTATAATTGCATATATGCATAAGAATAATGGGATATCTCAGATCCTATACCTCAATAAATTCTTTTAAATCTCTATACAAGATCTAAGAAAGAACATGTTGATCAAATGACTAAAATTGCACCAAGAAACTCTCATAAACCTAAAAAAATATCCCCCATCAATATCTTACAAAAATCTCCCAAACCATCAATTCCAACTACCACAAACTTCTATAGAATGAGAATAAAAAGAAAATAGATAATGTAAAGGATGTGAAATCACCTTATATTTGTAATAACCAACCTCCCAAGGATGTAACCAGGTCACCCAATAGTCATGAGAAAAGTTGGAAGAGTGATGATGTAACAACCTACCTTGGGAGCCACTGAACTGGTTATCTGGGTTAGAGAGTCACCATACCTTAGTGCCCCATATTCCAATGGATTCTGACTAGCAGAGAGGGTCTATTGGGTAATAGTGAAGAGATTATACCTTCTAATGATAATAATAATAATAAAAATCACAACACTATAGAAGGAATAAATGAAACAAAATAAAAGAAATTTAAAATAACAGCAATAGTGATCCATAATTACACTTGATATATACGAGGTATTATCTACATGTCATTCTATTCATCCATATGTAAATTGGATTTCTCATGGACCAGTCATATATGCACAAGAGAAAAATAACCCAAAAATATTACTAGCTCAGCACCAAGGAACTGATCAGTCCATCTACTAAAAACCATGCCATCCATCCCATAAATCCCCTATATGTCCCTTATCACTAAGATATAGGCGTTGAGTTTGATACCTTTCCTATACTCAAAGCCATAAATTCTACATGTGTCCTAAAGGGCATGTTCATGGTGTGAGTATAAACTTATTAGACCACAACCAATGGTTTCCCTATCTTACATCCATACATATACCACTGTATGAAAAAACATAAATAAATGAAAATAAATACACACACATAACCCACTCCACTTGTACTCAGTAGCCACACAAGTGACTTTACCAGACTACGTCAATATTGGAGTAGAACTATGCATCCATAGGTTTTCATGCTGGAAGGGCCCTCGAGTTTCCAACCATTCCCACACCATACAATATCTCACCCCAACCATCACTACATACCACATGACATAACTTTACATTGATGTTAAAGATCCATATCGAGTCAACCCAATTCCCCAAAGGAACATCCACAAGTTACATCACAAGTCCCTCAAAATTCTGTTTATTTAACCACTATTAGATCAATAACTTGACATCCCAAGGAATGATTATACTCAACCTTCCATAATCCTAGACTATTGACTCTAACATAGTATACACCCAAAACCACAATTCAATGTCCACACACACCATCAACTGTGTTCTTCAATAGTGATCACCTCCTTCATATTGATGGGAAACACTATCCCCTATGAAACTAGATCTATAAAGGTCTCCACCCATAATGAGTGGTCAGAACTACATTATTTGGCCCTATATAGTGCAAACACGACATCAAAACACTATAATCCAACCATAATGAGAAGGAATTACCAATAATTCTTAGGCCACACCTTCGATAAACCTACATCACCACCTATGAACTATGTATCCCGAATTTGGGTGATCAATATCACAAAAAGTCACATGGTCCATGCCTAATTCATTACCATGGAACCATATCATCTATAAAATCACTTTATTAAATTATAATAACTAGAATTATCCTGCCAAACCAACCATGGAACCCCATTCCACACCTTCTAAGACCTTTGAGGCTCGATCTTACCCTATCACACACGGGACTACTGATAAAATACAATTTTGTTGAATATTTTATTATTAATAAATGAAGATATTTTCTCAAATTATGTAAAATATTTATATTTATAAATTATTTTGGATTAGATAATTCATTTGAAAATTTGGGGAAAATTTCATTTTTACCCTTCAAAATTCACTGTAGAATTTAGGACATAAATATTTTGATATGTATTATTTGAACTTAAAATTTTGTTAATACATTCATGACTTTATCAGATACAACTTTCATTCAGGACATTGAAGCTAAATCGTGAATTTGATGGGTGTAAAAGGGCCATGAAATCAAATATGGGATGAACCTACTAGTTTGGACATCAATTCTATATTTAGGACATATCTTCTTTATACAATATTGCATTTAGACAAAACATTTAGAGGATATCAGAGAACCAATTAAGGAACGCTTTGGAAGGAAAAATGAATCACACGTTTTAGAGGTCGAATAGGCAGGGAAATTTGGCTTATAATATTTGGACTAATTTACTCATTCACACTTGAAACAACTTGTAACTTGGCCTCCCCTTCACTTTATAAATATGAATTTTCACATTTTTATGGGTTTGGGACTTGAATTTAGAGATTTAAGGAAGAGAATAATTAGTTTCACTCAATTTGTCTAGTAATTTCAAAAGGGATATCTCTTGAAGCTAGGATCCTTTCATCAAAACCTTATTCTTCTTATTTACTTTGTAATATTGTTGTGATTTCAATAATCACTTTGTTTATCTTAGATTTATTGTATTATTTTAAATTTTATTCTTTTATTAATCTTCATATTTGGTATGGAAATCAAGTGTATAAATAATATTGGTTTATACCCTTTCTAAACCCTTGTGAATGAAAAAAATTTATACGATGACTACACCTCCCATGGAAGAGTATTTTTTTAGTTTTCTATCTACCTCCTACCTTATACATTCATTTATTTTGAATCAATGAGATACTGTAACATAAATAATATGATCTTTTAATTTATTTTTTAATTTAAATGAAACTAATCAATAAAATTAAAAATAAACACAAAATATGTGAGGTCAAGAATTTTCTGAATTGTGGGAGCACGAACTTAATTGATAATTCAAAACCACACCAGATCAATTTTTCGAGTTCAAAAATAATCCCTATACTCAATTAGTCCTCATTTACAGAATTGATATGTGTCTTAATTTACCACTGACCATAAGATATCCCAGTAACATCAATCAAAACAAGGTGTTGCAGTTTCATGTTCCGAAGATAGCCTAGGGTTTAATTAACTTCATCTTTGTGGTAAAGTTAAGTCTCACAGGGTTCAAGGGTTATCATGTTAGGGGATCATAATTGAGTGGATGTTAATTTTAATGATAATGATAAATGATTGAGTGAATAGGTAGAGTTATATCAATTATGACTTTTAAAATATTTTCTAAAAAATATTTTCTTATTGTGACTTTTTAATAGAACTTCATTTCAAAAACAAAAAAAAAACGAAATCTTCTTTTAAAAAAATTCCTCTAGTTTTATAAAAGATAAACCCCCATCCTTTTAAGTAGTGTGTTTGAGTTACTTAATTTTATTTTCAAAATACCTTTATCAAGTTGTTTTTTTACTTCCTATTTGAGATATGACCTGGGTCATCCACCCTGCTGCACCTAAATAACCTAAAACTGAATATCATTTAAAAGTACCCACGATAGTTCCTTTCAAATACCCTTCAGAATCTCCAAGGAACAACAAGAAATAAAACCAGAACATAAATTTTCTAACATAGACCAACACAATCACTCTTATTTTCCATGACATACAAAACACATGTATAATTAGGATAAATCTAGGAACAACCTTCCTTATACCTTTAGTCTCTTATTCATTGTATATCAACCCTTGATTTGGATTTAGATATAAGGAATCAGAAAAATAGATAAAAACATTGAAAATTGGGAATAATAACCATAAATGATAAAAAATCTTAAAAGAGTGAAAAAACTTGAAGGAGGAATAAAGAGTACTAGTCTTAGCATATAACACATTCTGTAATTAAAAACACAAAAAACCAATAAAAATTGAGGGAGTTCCCTCAATTGGAACCCTTTGGTAGAGGATAAGAAGTGAATCAATACTTGTAGATGTAATTCTCTATTTCCCCTTTCCACTTTTATTTTTTTCTATAAGAATAGTTTCCTAGCATGAAATCATGGTTCCTATCCTAAATAATCAGGATAGAGGGGTTCCTCCCATTCCTGACTCTTTCATGTTATGAAACCCAGTTTCATTGAACAAATGGCCAAAATATGTAACCATTTAGCTTATTCCTTCTCTGATTCTCCTGAAACACACCCTGGTTCACTCTTTACCCTTAAGACACTTAAAAAACCTTATAATACATGTTTTATCCACATTTAATAAGATCCTAAACTCTAATGAGGTCTAGGATTTTACATTCTCTCCATCTTGTAATAGAACATCCTTGAGCTATTTGTCCATACACTGACCTAGTATCTCACTGATCTCGAGTGTCCATCTATCTAATTTCCCCCATTATAAAAGGATATTGAAAACATTTATCTCATTCCCAACATGTCAAATTACCTGAGATAGTCAATCAATAGTATGATTCCTTCCATGGTACTCCCCACCTTAGGAATCACCTACCTTGTTGCTTCCTAACACATTTACTAACATCTTGATGGTTCCACACTGAACATCCTCCTATAACACACACATTCCATCTTCCACACACTATTAGTACTAAATACCATAATATTATCATCTCATAACCACATTATAAATGATTCCCATGAATTTCCACATCATTATCAATTCTACAAAAAAACCCTCATCACAAGCAATACCTGTAGAAGTCCTGCATCACACTCGATGACAAGAAAATTCCCTTACCACACATAATTCCCATGAAATTAATTGATTCCAATTCAACCTCTATATATTATGAACCACACATGATACACACATATTAACCATCACATGATTAATTCACTTACCATAAAAGCACCTCATACACCACTATCTCTCAGATAAAAACAAAAAATAATCATGACCACCCACATGGAGTACCTCTATATATATTTAGATCTCTGAAATACTTTTAATGTATCATATTAAATGAATGTAGAAGTACTAGAGATAGAATTTTTAGAACCTATACTAGCTAAATATATTTAATCACTAACATCCACTACCCCCACTGTTGGGTATACCTCTCCCTAACACATCCTATGCGTGAATTCATATCCAAACTACTAGATCTTAGTTCCACTATTGGTATTACCTCTGATCCATAAGTCTGATATGATCCCTAATTCTTAGTTTTCCGTGATGTTTTCCAGAAAATCATCTCCAAATTCTCCACATGTACACATTATTGGAACTCTTATAGAGGCCAATCACACTAAGTATAAACATTTCTGATCTGTCCACATTAAAAACATACAATTGATGATACACTCCACACTGGACTCCCCTAGTGTCTGGTATGACTACCCTACTAGGTCTACTCATGACCTCTATTTCATCTACCCAAATCCCCACCATCTGTCTTGCCCAACACCATTGTCCAACTCAGTATATTCCCATACATCAAGTTCCCATCAACTTTAAATCTTGATTCAATGTATTCAAGAATGCGAAAAATATGAAGATATTTACCCACACCCTGATATATTTCCACAAACCATCATCTAATCATCAAACAATGGAAATGTGATCACCTTCCATAGTTAGTGAGAAAGGAATCTGGTCTATGAAATTATCACATAATACATGAATAAATTATCTCCTTGACATAAGTGAAAAGGCTCATGGGATTGATCTACCCTCTAGGTCTCTAGGAATAAGTGCTTAAAGAAATTAGTCTCTAAGTCCTTCAACATTAATCTATTTTTCTTGACTTCCTATACCTATACATCCCACTAGTTCTTCAAGAGTACCATGAAGATGTATGTGGAGAACTTCAACCACTACCCTGGGGGTGTCTCGACCAAATTAAAAATAGTATGAAAATATTCTGTCCCTAATTCTACCACTTTTGGTCCACCTTCTCCCTTGAATAAAGGAAGGTTCTATGACTAAAACTACCATATCAGATATTCCATGGGTGGTTCAAATCCATGATATACCTAATCGATACTATAAATGAACCACACCAATCTATCATTGAGATGCTCATACATCCATGATCTAAACTACATTTCCAACTGTGTTCTAATCACCTCTATCTTCTCTAAATGTACTACTTACCTTGGTGCATCTACCTATGGATAATTCCACCCTCACCCTTTAGGGACTCATCTCATGCATACCCTAAAGACACCACATATTAACCCTCTTTATTATCCAATGGAGCCTATATCTGTGGCATAATATTAAGAAAAAAATACCATGTTCAAAAAAATAATAATGGTCCAAATGTTTCAAATAGGAAAACGTATAATAGGTAGTGCATCTTACCACCCTTACAATTCCCTATCCCACCCATATCAAATACCATCCACCCTCAAGGCCCTTACCTTACCATATTAGATTCTGGAACCACCTACACTATATACATATAGGACTACATTCCTATCACATTCTTAATCACATACCTAGTCTAAACAATCATAATTCCACTAGAGACAACACAAGAAAACACTATTTATCCTATTGTTGACAATTTTAATAGCCCAACCCATTTCCTTTCCGGAATCAGTACCTTTCTCTAGGGTAGCTAAATAGAATACCACCAAGAAACTATATAAGAAATCAAAATTTATTATATTATTAAAATTTTAAATAACTCACCCCTTCCTTTTAATCTAGTTTCTAAGAAATATTCACAAGTACATACAAATATTTTGTGATCCTAAGTTCCTATCATGATTCATGAGTACTCCCTCTTACATATCAGGCCAAAACTCAAAAAAAAAAACAATTCATAACATCAAATAAAATTTAATATGAATGAAATAAAACAACTATAATAACAAAAAATAGAAAAAATCCTATTTCCCCTGGTAACATGAACTTTAGTTCAAGTATGTGTTGTACAAATACTCAATATAACTTCCATCCTATATATTGACACATTCTTAGGATCCATTCTCTCAAAACCCAATTAACAAACCATTTTCTAATATCCCAACTCTAATACCACTTGGAAGCTATCTGAAAACTATTACAATTTGTAGTCAACCTCCTATAATACTACCAAGTAATTCCTAATCTCTTTGATGTTTCATTATAGTAAAAAACGTTTCCTATAATACCACTTTGCAATGCCCTTCCCCGGGATCCACTAAATTGGTTCTCTAGGTTGGAGAGTCACAGGAAATTTGGTGTTCCTGCCCATATGGAAAATACTTCCAACTATTAGCAATGGTCTATTGAGTAATAGTGGGGAGACTATACCCTCTGGAGATAATAAAAATTATATTAATCATAGCACCACAAAAGCAATAAATCCAAAAAAAATAAGAAATTTAAAATAATGGTAGTAAAAAAAAGTAGTCCTGCTATATACCAGATAGTATTTACATGTCATTTATTCATACACTAGTAAACATGATTGATGGTGATCTAATTATATATGTACAATAGAAAAATAACTCAAAAGATCAGTAGTTCATCAATAAGAAACTGCCTGATCTATCTTCCAAAAACCATTCCATCAATCATATGCACCCTCTACATATACCTACTCACTAATCTATAGACCTAGATCTTGATCCCTTTCATATACTCAAAGCTATAAATTCCAAATGGTTCCTGAAGGGCCCATGTAGGGTGTGAGTATAAACTTAGTAGGATTCTACCAATGGTGTCCCTTGCTTATATCCATATATATACCAGTGTATGCCAAAACATAAATAAATGGAAATAAATATGCATACATAACCTGATCCACTTATGATCAAAATCCACATGAGATAATTTACCTACCTCGAATAATACCAGATCTGAATGATGCATCCACAATCTATCATGCTAGAAGACCCCTTAGATTTCCATATATTCCCATACCATATAGCATCACAAACCAACCATAACCAGATAACGTACTAAATAACTTCTCATTGATTCAAATAAACCATATTGGTTCAACCCAACACCCCAAAGGAATTTTCAAAAGGCACTTGAAAAGTCTCTTAGACTTTTACTTGTTTGACCACTATTAGCATCTTAGCCCAATGTCCCAAGGCACAACAATACCTGACCTTACATAATCCTATCCCATCAGCCCCAACATAGAAGTGAGACTCAAATACCATATTATGGCCACACAAACCACCAACTATGTACTTATATGGTGAGAAAATCCTCTTTATTTATGGTTAACACCTTCCATTATGCTTCTAGATCAATGGAGTCCTCCACCCACAATGAGTGGTCAACACCATCTCCCTAGGATATATATTATGTTCACAAGTCCCAAATACATAATCGTCCAACCATGGTAAGAAGAAATCATAAAAAAATCATAGGAAACACCTCTAGTGATCCTACATCACCACCAACAAACCATGTCACCCAAATTCTAGGGAGCAACATCATCCAAGGTCACATGGTCCATGAAAAACATATTCTCATGGAACCAACAAATCCATAACATCACTTAAAAATAAATTATCATAACTTAAATCATCAGGCTAAACCGACCATGGAACATCATTACACACCTTACATGCCATATGAGGATCAATTTTACCCTATTACACATGTGACTACACTTTACATCTCATAGGAACAACATGAACTAAAATTAGTATGCAGCTGGTTTCACCTAGACCACCCCACTCATGACCATTTATTACAACTTACATAACACATTTATAATTAAGAGAAATATATGAACAAACTACCTTATATCCAGAGTCACCTAATCACCTAATACTTACCTTTTATTTATATTTGGATTTAAGTAATTGAAAAAATAGATAAAAGCTATGGAAATATGTTATAACAACCATAAATGATGAAACACCTCAAAATATAAAATTAAATCAATGAAGGAAAAATATAGAGTGTTAGCATTACCATAGGATAATTACTATGATGAATAGCATAGAAAACCAATAAAAATTGAGGGAGTTACCTCAATTTGAAGCCTAAGTTTCAGGAGATAGATCATATCACTACTTATGGTCAAAATTCCCTCTCCCCTTTTCCTCTTTATATTTTTTTCTGCCATGATAGTTTAATTATTTGACCTCATGGTCCACTCCATGAATAATAAAGATAAAGGGGATCCCCCTATTAGATTCTTTCACTCTTTCAAACCCAGTTTCATGATTTTAATTCATGAAATATTTACCCATTTAGCTGATTTCTCTCCTAATTCTCCCCAAACCCACCTCAGGATAGTACAAACCCGTAGGAAAATTAAAAAACCTTAAACTAAATGGGATTTATATATATTTTATAAGATTATAAACTTTTTTTAGGTCTAGGGTTTTGCAGATGAGTTTTGAAGGGGTTATGGAAATTATACCCAACATATTTTAAATGTACCATGATATATATCCACATGACATGATGTAATGAAAAGTTTTTTTCCCAAAAGTACAACATAACACCATGATCTATGATAGAGTCACCCATGGGAAAACCTCTTCTAGAATCCATCCTATAATAATTATCTAAATCCTATAATACTGGGGTAAGGCTATGACACAACACATAATCTATGCTGTAACTACCCTCAAATCATCTGAGGTGATAGAATCCATCTCCTTAAGAATCTATGCTATGAGGGATTATACTATTCCATATGAAGTCCAAATACAGACCTACTACACCATAAGACCACTCCATACTGAAGAACCAGACCCCCCCCCAAACCAAACCTCTATACTATAACTCACTTATATGCCATAGCCTCCCTTTGAAGAACATAACCACCAAAATCGACCTCCCAAGGACTCCATGCCACAACTTACCTCTATGACGCAGCCTAAAATCGATCTACTCTTCACAAAACCTCAATAAATCTACTAAAATGAAAACCTTGGGATCTACCATTATGAAAAAAGTAGGTCACCCTAAGAATAGGAACCTACAACATAAGAGAAAGAATACACCTCAAATATACCCCTACATAAGATCCCCTATTAATGCCCTAACCCTAATTACCAAAAGTTGGTGCATTATTACATAAAATTGGAATGATAAAAAGAGATAATGTCTCAAAATAACGATTAGTTTAGTATCCTTGAAAGTAATAGATACATACATACGTTTTACATTATATAATTAAATAAAACAAGAACAACATTGTGTCCCCTTTGAACACACTCATATCCCTTATCCTATCACTACAGGTCAATCATAATATACTTCTTCACATCCTAGGAAAAAGAAAACATAATAAAGAGGTGAGATTGGATGCTCAGTTAGGATAAAAATATAGAATAAACTTTCATAAAAAAGAATAAACATTTAAGGAAATTTATAAGTCTAAAACACAATCCTTTTAAACATAAACTTCAATATAATATGGAAAATATAAATAAAGTAATTCCATTTACTTATTCACATGGATATTATACTAGTAGAAAAATAACATGTACTATCAATAGTTAATTTTATAATTATATAATTCATAATTCTAGTCATTATAACCACATAGTTAAGGCCTCGTTCCAAGACTACAAATAATATTTTGTCAAGGCCTTGTGCTAACACACTAGTTTGTCTCATGGTGACTTTGTCATTCATAGGATGGATAGAATAATGAATATGGTTGTACTATATTTATAATAACATCACAGTATGTAGAAGGTACTTGAGTGATTATTTTGGTATGGAAACAACAAAGAAAGATGAAGTGGAAGAAGAAAAGAACTTTGAAAGAGGAGGTGAAATTATTACCTCTTCTTCGGGTGTTTCCTTTTGATTTTATCAAAAGGGCCCATTAGGTTGGCTTTATGTTCTAAGTAAGTCATCTAGGTTGAAGTGAGTATAGATGGGAGGATATTTTAGTAGGGTTTGGCCGATCCAAATGGATTTGTATGTGTGAATTTGAGAGAAGAGGAAGTACCCTTTTTATAAGAGAGGTGAGGGTCACTTTAGGAAAAAATTGAAATATTATTTTATTATAAAATCATTTTCGGTTTCTAATGGATCCAAATGTATTGATTTCTATGATAAGGTGGGTATGGGTCTAAATATTCTCAACAAATAGGTTTTAGATAATTTTAGGTCACCATATTAACCTTATCTTATAGATTTAATTCTTAGTTAAATTGTTTATCTTTTACCATGTCTTCTTGTATTTTTATATTACATGGTTAATAACCTTACTATAAAATGCCAAGAGAACCTCAAGTATTTAATTAATAAAATATATATCATTATATAAGTCCTTTGGTTGAACCTTATATTTTTATGTATATTATATCATTTAATAATATAGTATTTTTTTAAAAAACTCATTTATTTTAATTTTGACACTATTTATTATTTGGTTTTTGTGAAAGTAAAAAAAACTTGATTACATTGAAAAAAATACATTAAATGAACCCTAACATGTCATATTAACCTATAAAATTCGTATAATTCACCAAAAGTTTAAATTTACATTTATTTAAATATTTATAACATCAATTAGTTTAGTCTTTCATTAATTAGTTAATTACTATGTCATCATTATGTCATAAATAAATTTAATTATTTAATGTCTAAAAATTATAAATAAAATACAATTATGTTTTAAATAATTTTATCTTTATAATTAATATTCATAGTCGAATTTATCTTATGTGTAACTCTATATTAAAAATGTTTTAGTTATTAAACTTTGAATTTAACACTTTTAACTCTTCATTAAATAAAATATAATAAATTTTCTAATCTAATCCAAGTGGATAAAAAAAATATATTTTTTTCCTAAGGTTTATTTTGGTCAAAATAAACTTATCAAATAGAATTAAGAAATGTGTTAGGTTAATTATAATATCATTTTTACCTTTAATATCCCTCTTTACTTTTATCCGTGGTAAGTAAAATTCAAAATTTACTATTAACCAAAAAATATTTTCATCCTATTATACCTAGTTTTACTTACTGATTTCAATCATGTCTCTCATATTTTTGAAATTTAATTTACATAATTAGTAAAATTATGTTTTATTCAAATTTTCAAATTTGGCTAGAAGGTTGGTAAAAGACAATAAAAAGTTCAATAAGATTTTATATATTTAATATTATTATAAAATGACTTCAATGAATTAAATTAGACTAATATATGTATTATGTATCTATTTTGACTTTATAATAAATTTAAATAAAAATAATTATTTAAACAAAAAGTCAGCAGTAAACAATAATGCTGTGTTTTTCACTATTCATCAAAAATTGAAAGTTTATAGAAAAATACCAAAAATTCACCCAAAGATAATTTTGATATTCCAAATTCAAAAATGATGTCTATTTTTAAAAAATTAAAAACATATAAATTTTATTAATTAATTTTAAAAAATATTTCTATTGTCAAAACGAGAAAGTGGGTTTTTGAGAAGTAACAACTATCAAAAGATTGATATGTGTTTATATCCAATTTAAATGTAAAATTACTTCCAATGAATAAAATTGAATTAAATGATGAAAATATAGTCTGATTATACTTCTAAACCATTCAAATTTATAATTTAAAACTATAAATTATTTTTATTAAAAAAGTTGTTTTCAATTTAAATTTAGTATTTTTCACAATTCATCAAAATATGAAAGTTATCAGAAAAGCACCAAAAATTTATCCAAACTAAATTTTTATTTCCCACTTCTAAAAAAAAATTCTATTTTTTCAAATTGAATATATAAGTGTCAAATATTTGATTTAAAAAGGGTTCACCATTTAATGGTGGTAAAATTGTATTTTTTGAAAAAATACTTCTTTTATCTGAAAAATTTAATTTTTTCTTATATTATGTCTAAGAAATAATTAATATGGATATTAAAATAATATGGAGTATATAAAATTTTAAATTTAGTTATTACAATTCATAATTTATTTTTGAACGACTAGTTTGGTAAGTCGTGGTGTGCTAGAACTCGGTGTTACGTGTAGCACAAGCTGTTGAATTACTTTAAAAAAAATAACTTACTATGAAATATTTGGGTGTTAGATTCTTACCCCCTTTTGGAAATTGAATCCTAGAAATTTTAAAATTGGTATTGGAAACTTCATTGAAAGTTACACATTAGATAAAGAGTTAATAAAACTATCACTTTAAAAGGAAGAAAGAGAAGTACAAAGGTTACCTGAGAAAACCCACACTAGGATTCCATGTAGGAAAACATGGATATGTAAGATAAACTAAGTGTCAAGTTCTGATGGAGAGTGATAGAAAACATGACCAGGAAAAATTAAAAATAATAAAACCATAAACTTGTGATAGGTTAAAATGTTATTAGTTTCCTAGTAGGAAAAGTAAAGTGACAACATTTTTTGTTTTAAGTTCCATTTTATAAAGTTAAGGAATTTATATATGATATTGAATAAGAAAATAAATAGATATACTTAATTTTCAAGAAGAGTTTCATCCTTTAATAAATTTCTACCACTAACTCATCTTTTCTCCAAATAAGGAGTATTTCAGATGACTTAGTGACACCTGAAGCACTAGAATCAACTTCTAGAGAATCACATAATCCATAAAGGATGAACTATATTTTTCCCTTGTATTTAGAGATTAACCAAAACCAAAATGGTTAGTACAAGATCAGATGGTCCCCAAAAGGAATAATCCTTTATAAAAATATATACTAATATAAATTTCTAAAATTTAACAAACAATACCCAAAGTTCAATAAAGACCATTCAATAAACAAGTGTCCTTAAAATCCTTCAATATAATCTAAACTAAAATTTAAACCCAAAATTCATAAGAATGTAATCACATAGTCTTTCATAGTATATATTTAAATTTATCTCAAAATACCATAAACTACTCTTAAAGTCTTATACTGAAGTGTAATTAACCAAATCACACATTCTCTGTGATAGGTTAATCATTTCCATTAATAAACTGAATCTCTATAAACAAACATAGATTCTTAAAAATTAAAAAACCACCATTACTCCTCAAATGAAATCCCATAGTATTCTATTTTCCTTAGGCATATAGTGTTCCCAACAGAGTGAACGTCTTCCAAAATAACATTTTTCACTTCGTCGACAAATAATTTCCTATACTAAGGATATCCATTGGATAAAACATAAGATTAAAAATAAACTTATTATTTATTAATAAAATTATTTAACTAAAAATAATTAGTTACACTAACCAGGGACTTCACGTAGTCCAGTGGTAGGTGATAAATCTTAGTCTCACTTTGGTTGTGGGTTTGATTCCCGTAGCTTTGTCTGACACGACGGGTTGTCACACAGTCTGTGTATTGTACTTTTTAAAAAAATATATTTTAAAACATTCCCAAAATGAGATAAATTCCTCAAAATAATGATAAAATAATTTAACCACAATTTTTTTCTCATACCTCCCATTTTTATCCAAAAGTTTAATAACCTGTAATTGCCTCAAATTCATGGATCATATAAACCCAAATAGTTCTTTATAACTATGTATATAAAATAAAATATAATTTTTCCTAAAATATCATTTTCACATAACCAACTGTAGTGTTACACATATAAGAGAAATGTCTTCCAAAATAATCCCATCAATAAAGAGAATTAATATTTTAAACATTTCTCTATCCATTTATTTCTACATAGGTTCTTCCTTGACCTAGTAGTTATCCTATAGAATAGGGAATTGAGTCGGGTGATGAACAGGTCTCCTACATTTATAGAAAATGAATATAAATGGATTCTTAGGATCATTTTTATTTTCTTCTATAGTACTATTCATTTTTCCTCAACAAATATTTACTTTATGTCCTTCTTTCTCACACATAAAGCATTTCTTTGTTCCACCGAGACACTTTCCTGGGTGTCCCCTTCCACATTTCCTAAATGATAGAAATTGAGCTTTATTTTATCCATGTTCTCCACTACTAGATCTCTTATCATTAACCGACTTTCTCTTCTTTGTTGAGTTTGGGAGTTGGTTAATGTATATGTTATTGATCATATTTTTGGAAACCTGATTCGGCATGAACACAATATCTTTTACTCCTATCAACATTCCATTTAGTTTCTCATTTCCACCATCGTTACCACCTTGTATATCATCATTAATGTTACTATGACTTCCTTGGAATCTATCCATTGACTAAAACTGGAAATCATAGTGTGAGTAACAATAGTCATAAAATCATTTAGGCAATATCATGACACCTTATTTTCAATCTAAAACACCTTAATATTAACCAAGGTTATTTATTATCATCTTATATTAAAATCCTTCAAATCGGTTTGTAAAAAAATGTGAATTATTCTAAGAATATCTCTCTGAAGTGTCGTAACCAAGAGTGCATCAAGGAACGTTGTCGTGCACCAGTTCCCATTCAAGTCTAGATGAAAGTAGTGTTTTCATGTTTTACCCCAAGATACATCTGTGCCAGAGCCTCCTCTACCTACTCATATCGAGATAGGGATTCAAATATTGGAAAATTCACAAAATCTCTACATTACCAAAATTACAGGAAGTTCTTCTATACTAATCCATAATGTCTATCTTAGGGTAATGTTTTCTAATCATAGTTTTTCTAAATCTAGTTTCCAAGGTTTGTACTAAACTTCCTCTCATAAAAACTGTAATACGCTGAACCTAGTTACCCAAAGTTAGTTCATTATTAAATAACATTGGCATAATCACAAGTGATAAAGTCTCAAAAGACCTATTAGTTTTGTATCCTTGGAAGTACTAGATACATACACAAGTTTTACATTACAACATGAAGTAAAAAAACAACAACACTATGTCCCCTTTGAACACACTCATATACCTTAGTATATCCCTGCAGGTCAATCATAATATACTTCTTCACATCATGGGTAAAATAAAACTAAATAAAGGGCTGAGCTCAGATGCTTAGTAAGGATAACAATATAGCAAAAACATTCATAAATAAGAATAAAAATTTAATCCAATGTATAAGACTAAAACAAAAGACTTTTAAACTTATAAATTAGTATAATATGGAAAATATAAATCAAATAATTACATTTACTTATTCATATGGATATTCTACTAGTTTAATAATCACATGAAATATCAATAGATAATTTCATAATTATGGATTTCATAATGCCAGATATAATAACCACATTGTCAAGGCCTCATGACAAGACTACAAATAAGATTTTGTCAAGGCCTTGTGCCAAGACACTAGTTTGTCTCATGAGACCTAACAATGCTCCGAGGAGCTATAGGAAGATCCACTCGTAACATACTAATTCCAATTAATTCCTCATATGAAATGGTTGAAATATAATATAAACATTTGTATTAAAACTTGCATAAGAAATGTCAATATTTTAACCACAAACCATGAATGGTATGAAAAATAACACATCCACAATAAAAAATAACCCATTCAATACAATATGGAAGATTTTATTATAATAAATAAACATAAATAAATAATAAAGATGGATATTTACATATATGAAAATAATCAATAAAACTATTTTTGAGAAATATCCCCCTTTTCTTGAAAACATTTAAAAATCTCACTATTTATCAAGAAGCTATTAAAAATAGATTTTTTGAATCAAAGTTTCCCATACCACTTTGAAACTTTTAAGAGGAATTTTAATTTTAAAACATTCATGTCCATATAAATAAATCCTTAACACCATTTTTAAAACATGGACATTAATGAGAATGGTTTAGAAGAATAAATATTTAAAATATTCAAAATGATATTTAGTTAGAGTTCCTAACCAAATGAGATTTGCTTGAATAAAAATAATTAAAGTAATAAAAATTTATAATTTCATGAGAATAAAGGGCTCCATGATATAATATTTCAAAGTACAGTATGTACACCATATAAAAGTGAATTGGCGCATAACAACAAAGAAGTCTCAATGGAATATAAATTTAGATGAAATCCCTTATAAAGACCGTATACTTAGGTTAACGATAAATAAATGACATAATTATGCTTGAAAAATATAAATACACTTGATATTATTGGATATTTAGTGTAAATAAATCATAGTACATTCACATATATTCTTGTAAAAACAACACTAATGACTTCGATGTTTAACTCAATGAATGTAAATTGAGTTAAGGTTTCTCCAATCAAGTTCATATCGATGAATTGAAAATTCATCAATGGAGTGATTGTGTGTATCAAAAGTATATACACACAAAGGGGAGTGGAAATTACTGCATAAATAAATAAATAGTTATTTCACACATAATCTTGGAGTTGAATAATCAATGAAGTTTGCATAAAACCCAATGAGTGAAAATTGAAATTAGAAATTCCCTTAATGATTTGGTAAATTACGAAACATACATAGAATAAAATAAGGGTCATAAAATTAATATGTAAATACCCATAAATTAAATTATATTACACTAATAATAAAATCATGGGCTATACATACAACACACAAAGGGAAATAATGGAAATATAACATGAATCTCATAGTAATAAGAAGTGAGATGAAAACCCCTTACCTTGTAATTTTCCTAAGTAGAGGTTATGTTAAACTACTGTATAATAGTTAAATATTTTTTATTAAATTATAAAATAACCACATATATAAATATGATATCACATATGATCTTCTAATATTGCTTTGTTAATAATATTCCAGTCGTATCATTGTTTCGGGTGTTAACTGATTCATTTTACTTTATATGTTTTGTTACATAAGTCTTGTTTGTTATGGATAGGATGTATTTTATTCATATCTAGAATGATAATAAGTTCTTAGAAATTATTTTAAATCATTAAATGAAAATTATTCTTGAATTTTTACGATGACAAATGAATCTCTCCGTGCTTGTGGAGATGGTAATCCGTACGTATGCAAGAGAGACAATATCATTCTATTGATGGTGAAATCATATATAATTGGATGGTATATGATATATAACGAATCATTAACATGTAATATTTATTATTTACATCAATTATACTCATTATTATACCCATACAAATAATGAAGTGTTGAATAACAAACTACACCACGACGTGGAGACGGTAAGCCACACGTACACATGTATGATGACTTTTTCATTCATAGGATGGATAGAATAATGAATGTAGTTGTACCATATTTATAATAACACAAAAGTATGTATAATATATTGGAGTTATTATTTTGTTATGGAAACAACAATTAAAGAGGAAGTGGAATAAGAAAAGAACTTTGAAAGATGTTGTGAAATTATCACCTCTTCTTCGGGTGATTTCCTTTTAATTTGATCAAAAGGGATCGTTAGGTTGACTTTATTATCAAAGTAAGGACTATAGGGTAAATTGAGGGTAGTTGTGAGGATATTTGATCCGGGTTTGGCCAAGCCAAATGACTTTGGATGTGTGAATTTGAGAGAAGGGGAAGTACCCTTTTGTAAGAGAGGTGAGGGTCACTTTAGGAAAAGATTGAAATATTATTTTATTATAAAGTCATTTTAGGTTTCTAATGAATTAAAATAGATTTATTTCTAGGATAAGGTGGTAATGGGTCTAAATATTCTCATAACATAGGTTTTAGACAAGGTTAGGTCACCATATTAACCTTATATTTTAAATTTAATTCTTAGCTTAATAGTTTAACTTTTACCAAGTCTTCTTGTATTTTTATATTACATGGTAAAACAAATTACAATAAAATTCCATAAGAACATAAAGTGGTTAATTAATGACATATATATCATTATATAATCCCTTTGGAATAAAATTATATTTATAAAAATATTATATCATTTAATAATATAGTATTTGTTTTAAAAACTCATTTTTGACAATTTTGACACTATTTAGTATTTGGTTTTTGTGAAAGTCAAAAAAACATGATTAATTCGAAAAAAATACATTAAATAGACCCTAAAATTTCATATTAACCTTGAAAATTAGTTTAATGCACAAAAAGATTAAATTTACATTTTTTTAATATTTATAACATCAATTAGTTTAGTCTTTCATTAAAAAGGTAATTACTACATCATCATTGTGTCATAAATAAATTGAATTATTTAATGTATAAAAATTATAAATAAAATAAAATTATGTATTAAATATTTTTATATTTTAATTAATATTTATAGTAGAATTTATCTTATGTGTAACCCTATATAAATTTTTTTAGTTATTATACTTTGAATTTAACACTTTTAACTCTTCTTTAAATAAAATATAATAAATTTCATAATCTAATCCAAATGAATCAAAAAGGATCATTGTTTTTTCCTATGTTTGATTTTGGTCAAAATACACTTACAAAATAGAATTAAGACATGTGTTAGGGTAATTATAATATCATTTTTACCTTTAATTACCCTATTTACTTTTAACCGTGGTAAATACAATATAAAAGTTACTATTCACCAAAAATTATTTTTATCATACTGAACCACATTTTACTTACTGATGTCAACCTTGTCTCTAGTATTTTTGAAATTTAATTCACAGAAGTGGTAAAATTATGATTTATGTAATTTGGAAAATGTTCCTAGAAGGTGGGTAAAAGATGGTAAAAAGTTCAATAAAATTATATATATATATATATAATATTATTGTAAAATGACTTCAATGAATTAATTTGAACTAATATAGGTATTATGTATCTATTTTTTACTTTAAAATAAATTTAAATTAAAAATAATTATTTAAATAAAAATTCAGCTTTAAACAATAATGCAGTGCTTTTCACAATTCAACAAAAATTGAATGTTTTTAGAAAAATACAAAAAATTCACCCAATGGAAATTTTGATATTCCAAATTCAAAAATGATTTCTATTTTACAAAATTAAAAACTTATAATTTTTATTAATTAATTTCAAAAAAATATTCCCATTGTTAAAACTAGAAAGAAGGTTTTTGAGAAGTAAAAACTATCAAAAGATTGATAGATATTTATGTCTAATTTAAATGTAAAATTAATTTGAATGAACAAAATTTGATTAAATGATAAAAAAATAATCGAATTATACTTAAAAACCACTCAAATGTATAATTTAACATGATAAATTTTTTTGATTAAAAAATTTGTTTTCAATTAAAATTTAGTATTTTTCACTATTCATCAAAAAATGAAAGTTATCAGAAAAGCCCTGAAAATTTATCCAAACTAAATTTTATGTCCCTCTTTTAAAGAAGAAGTTAATTTTGTCAAATAGAATATATAAAAGTGTCAAATATTAGATTTAAAAAGGGTTCACCATTAAAAGTTGGTAAAGTTTCATTTTTTTGAAAAATACTTCTTTTATCTGAGAAATTGAATTTGTTATTATATTATTTCTAGGGAACACTTAATATGGATTTTAAAATTATACAGAGTATATAAAATTCAAAATGTAGTTATTACTATTCATAATCACTTTTTGAACGGCTTGTTGGGTAATCGTGGTGCACTCGAACTCTGTGTTGCGTGTAACACAAGGTATTGAATTACTTTAAAGAAGATAACTTACTATGAAATATTGGGGTGTTACACCCAATAGTTTAACATAAACCTCAATATTGTAATTTACATATCAGCTAAAATATCAGATCAAAATCCTCCTTTCCTTCTAAAAAATTCCTCACATCACCCCATCACTTGAAACCATATAAAGTAATGGGTTTGAAGATCTAGTCCATTACATTAGACACCTATCAAATTATTATAATCCCAAAGAATCAAAACCAAACCTAGAATGGAATGAGAATAAGGGTAATATCCAAAAAAATATCCCATGAGATATGTCCAAGGGATCTCATTATAGCCAAAACAAGATCACCGACCAATAATAATTAGAAATAGGTGTAAAAAGGTCTCATAATTTAGTAATAATTCAAGAATTACTTCAAAAAAAATAGAAGAAGAATTAAAAGAACCTTGTACAACTTAAAAAATATCGACATGTGAATATATATAATTATTTGAATGGATCAATGGATATAGAAGAAAGATAGATATTTTTGTAGGAAAACTTAACCAAGGGAAGGTGATTCACTTACGATCTTCCAAAATCTAAGATGAAATATTGTAACATATATTAAAATATATGGATGGTCCTTAGTACATTGTGGAGACTTACCAAATTTTCCACCTACCACCTTGCTAGAACATCCATGAAACTTGACTTTAGAATCACTAGAAAATGGGTCAACTTCATCAATTGTTCCATGACCACCAAAATGAAATCATATAATCTATAGGATCAGTGTAATTCGATGAAAAATACATAGAAATTCCCCCCCCCAAATTTAACTTGGGGAATTAAGAAGGATTGAAAAACCCTATAGGGATATGGTGCTTTACTTTCACATGTTGTTAGACTAAACATAATTCCACAAATTCTGCCATTTACCAATTCATCCCAGGACACTAATGTTTCTTATTCAAGACATGGTACATCTTTGACATGCTTGAATGCACCATTAAGGGTAAACTATGAAACTAAAAAACAACTCCCACATGCATGGATAATAAAATACACAACCTACCCTAAAATAGAATCAAATGATATCCATCCTCTAACCACCCCTTTAGAGCATCACGACGACCAACATAGTCCATGCGACACATTTTCTTCCAAGTATCCCCTATAAGACTCCTCCAATAACCTAATAAAGGAATATTACACCATCATCAGATACATGCATCCATTTCCATCAGCCTTTATGGTTCTAAGATACAATTATGTTAACTCCTCCATCACTCTCCAAGAATCATCAGAACCTCGAATGAAATATCCTTCAGACTTCTAGCTCAGTGTGTTAACCACTACATTCCCTTTTTTGGGGCATAAAAGATCTAAAAATTGTAAACCTAATGAAACTCCATCTATTAGTACTGATGTAAATTATGATCCCACTGAGTAATGATATATCTCAATCTTTTTTGGCCTGTAAAGACAAAAAAGAACCTACGATGAGGTAATATCATCACAACTTTAGGTCAAACAATACTTCCACAAACTCCAAGTCATGGGTGACCTAGTTATTCTTGTAGAGACATAAATTACTAGAAGTATAATCGATTATTTCTCTCTATTATATCAATACACATCCTAAAAAAATATTATAAGTATCAAAAATGTCCTCAAACATCACTCCCTCCTAAGGAAACTATCACATTAGGGAACTAATCAACCTATCATTCAGGTGGTAAAAGAACAACTGACCTTTATCAACCAAGATTAAGGATTATTACTTCCTAGTAAAATCTATAAAAATAATATGATCTAAGAGGATTCATATAAAACCTTTTACAATAGGTCATATGGCAAAGAAAGTTGTGAACCTCCACCATGTTCTTGGGTTCCACCCAATAAACAACCACCTTAATCATTGATATATCCATGACCACACCTTATAGAGACACCACATGTACAAGTAATTTCACCTCTTGCATCTAAAACTTTAATTTATATTGTTTTTTTTGAAGATGATGGTGTTAAATAAACTGCAGGTCAACTCTAAAGATCTAGGAATACTCCTAATCTAACTTTGAGTATACAAAGTTTTCGTCAATGAAAAAATCAATGAACTAGTCCATAAACTCATAAAACATGGAGTTATTTATCTCCTTAAACAAAAATAACATGTTTGAGACACCAAATAACATAACTATGAAGTTAAAGGATCCATAACTACATTAGGATACAATATTTAGGATCTCCTCCACCTTCACCACCATATACTGATATCCAAACTAGAAATAGATCTTCAAAAACTAATTGGATCCATTTAGCTGATTGAACAGATCTTCTATCCTCAGAAGGGTGTAATTATTCTTGATAATTACATAGTTAAACCTCTGATAATCCATACACAAACTTATTCCAACATCCTCCTTCTTAGAGAACAGAAACAAAGCACATCAAGGAGAACACTATCCTAGATGACACCCTTCTATAGTAGATCTATAATATACCAACAACCCCATGTGTTCCATATGACAACGGGACACAAAAATTGAATATGTGACCTATTTTAACTCTTTCCAAAACTCAAAATTTTGTTGAGGTTGTAGTTTCAAAACATCACCGGGGAAGATATATAGAAACCAATCATCAAAATTGTTATCCATCATCGCCCGGTCTTCCAGAAAAAACATCACCAATTAATATAAAAGGGAATCTACACACCTGTCACCCAGTCTATAATTCTGATCTTCAACAAACACCACTCACTATCCATCTACATCAAAAAATGAGACTCTCATTTATATATAATCGGTTCATGAAAAAATATATCCAATTCATGCCAAGGATGACATCATATGGATGTATATGCAACAAGAAGAAATCCTCTAAGGACTAATTCTACTAAATCATCAGTATACACCCATATAACATATAAAAAAATTATAACCTAACCTCCAACTTGTGTGGATAACACCAATGGAAAAAAATACCCCCACTGCTTGTCATAATGTGAGGAAAAATCCAGTGAAATAAATGAGTGAGAAGCACCATTATCAAGAAAGGAAAAAACTAAGGTAGAATATTAACTAATTGTACAAAAGAAAACCTCTATCCCCTCTAGTTTCATTGCCTATATAGCATGAATCTATCAAAAACTAGATCCTTGGACTCACTACTAACATCCTACTTGGCAAAACTTTAGTCTAGATCCCTAAAGACGAGGAAATTCATGATAATAAACTCTATCACCTCTATAACTTATAAAAAGGGAATAAACATACTGACTTGACTGTTGAACATGCCATGGTGTCCCCTTATGCTAATATATCTTCATGGTAAACTATTTCTATTGTGGCTAGAATGGGAATTGACCGCCTATAATATACTGACCTATATGAGTACTAAGGAATTATGACTAATGGTGAACATGAAATCCATAGAAATAAAACACAAATGGAGATCCCCCAATAGATGATTGGGAATTTCTCAACCTAGGAAAGTGCAATATAAATAGCTAAGGTTAGCTCTATAATAGTTGGATACTCGATTGACATTACATTCTCAATCCTACACCTGAGTCTATACTCCTTGAGAAACACTATTGAAATCCATCATTAGGCACTCATCCCTGAGAATTCATCCACTTGATCACTTATAACTTCTTCTGCACCTCTAAGAATATAGAAAACATAAATGGGGTGATTGGATATTGAATTACTGGAAGTAGTTCCTTCTCAAGTCCCTGCACTCATGAAACCATATCAAAAAAATTTAGGAGTGAAATGAAGAAGTTCATTGAACCTAATATCGAGCTCCCAAATTCTTAGGATCCATATTATATATTTCATACATTTATTATTAATAAAAATAACTCCATGTGGAACTCATTATGAAAAAATTCCCAAGAAACACAAACTTCTTCCTTCTCCCCAAGTTATAATGTCCACCACCAATACACTAACCCTCATATCACACTTATTACCAATAGATCTAAATACTCATCTTAGGATAAAATAAAACTGAATTCAATCTAAAGGTCATCTAGTGATCGCTCCTCCTCTAAATCACAGAAACACCCCTCATACTTCTCGAGCATGAAATGTTTTCAACCCCATCTCATGATACTCAGTCAGATCGATCCTGTGATGATTAATTGGATCAACCTACCAAATATATACTCCATGAAACACATATATATGATGTCCAAGATTTGTACCTAGACACCAAATGGAAACCCTAGTCTCAATACTATAGAATTTATTGAGACTCATTTAACTAAGTTAATTTTAATTTCCTAACATTACCCCATTAAATTATAATTGAAATAATCACACTATAAGTATGTAACCTAGGTTTATACCCCACAAGTAGTTTCACTTCACTTTGTATAATTATAAATCTTAAGGTCCTTTCATCTGATAATGGGGGTCCCTAAAATAACATGTCCTAGTCGATCTCCCTAGCTTACATTATGATCTAATATCAACTAATACTATTTCCCTACAAACCCATGTAAGCCTTAAAAGTTCATATATACAATATAAAATATAAATTTTAACCAAAAAAATTAATAACACTATGTTATAACAACAATCCACTTGTACCTATAGCAATAGAATCCTTTTACACATATTATTACACGATATTAAGCATAATTATCCATAAAATATAAACCAACGATCAACAAGTCTAGTGTATTTTGAAGACTATATACATAATTAGGAAACTTGAAACTAGAAAAAATATAATTTCATTAATATTCATAATGAGATCCTAACTCCCTTTGAGATCCTATAACTGTATAGGACAACCTGGGGAATATAAGGACAAAAGGGATGATCTAAAAAGTTTAGTAAGGGAATAAACATGGGAATGGAGCATAACACATGAATTAGAAGGAATCAAATTATAACATAAATGGAATGGATCATGAGTAATCACTTTGAATAATAACATATATAACATGGAATCTTATGATCATGGAAGCCTAATATAGTGGAAAAAACATATAACAAGACATAAACATGAGTCAAGTCTAACTACCAAGACTATATCACATGATGGAGAAAAGTCCCATAATGGATTAAGTTCATTCCTTATCACATACATAACATATCATGAGACTAAAACATTACCCAATGCATTGGACCACTATCTGGGTGATCCCACCATAACATATTCTTGCATATGTGTTCCACATAAATAATAAAACATGTGGAATATATATAAGGGTTATCCATGGAATGGAATGGGTATTGTAATAATGTCATAAGGCATATCCAAATGGAGTATAACAATGGTATCAATGAAATAAGGGATTTAAATAATTTTTTATATTAATAAAGTAAATATAAGAATATATCAAGAACAATGAAGTCCAACTGAAGTGTAAACATTAAAAATATTGGTTATGTTACTTTAGAAATGTGCACACTTAATCACATTTTTAGCAAATTGAATAGAGTAATTAAATTTGATAAGGGAATAATTGTTAACATAAAATAAGAAATGAACTAAAATAGTTTTTCATGATAAATTGAGTGATTTTATAAAAACACTTTAGGTTAAAAATGGTTTATGGATTATACTTTAAAATGGGTAATAAAAAGAGATATTTCCTTAAATCGCGTTTGCTTATCGAGAGGAATTGAGAATGGAACTTTATAAAACATGTAATTCACCATCAAAGAATGTTGAATTGAGATACATAAACATGTTTTGTACATAAAAAATGTATTATAAGTGTATAATAATAACTAATGGATAAATTGAGTCAAATTTAGAGAAAGAATAACCCAAATGAAATATGGATGTTTGGAGAGATCCCGTACCTTATATATGAATGTGTTCTATACATGAATTTAAGGTATTTGATAGTAAAATTAGATTCATTATTTTATTAATTTATAACCATTTAAAAATTTATTTTATTTATTATAATTTTATTAAGTTCATTTATATCAATTTTGAAGAGTTACAATGTTCATTTTTTTTGTTCTGAGAGTGTTCATTTAATGGTTTCATGATCATTTCACTTATGTATAATTTTGGAAGTTATTTTAGAATGAGAATACTATTCCAAAAGTGAAATTAAATGGTATTTATAAACCTGAATAATTTTAAATGTTCCCATATATCATTTTATTTTCTTACTTGTGGATGATTAATTTTATAAAACATTAATGATATTGATTAGTTTATTTTGGTGGTTTTTCCATCCATTGCGAACTAGTTTTGTCTTATTTTATATTATTTATATATATTATTTATATAACATGGAATAAGTTATAAAAAATTATTAAAATATAATTTAACTGTAATAATAGTTTTCGGACCATCCTTGAATTCGGTAATGAAGAACAAAAACTCATTATCCACAAAGATAGTTAATCACTATAATTTAGAAAGTGGTTTCCTTTCTTTGAATAAGAGGTGATGAGAAAAAAGGGATGGATAGAAAATATTTCATTAGAAATATAGAATTATATTATATACATGATATTGTATTTATTATGATTTTATGGATGAATAAGGTGAGTATAGGGTATAATAAGAAAATAAATTAAGAAAGGTGGTTAAAGAAAGTAACCTCTCGAATATCACTTACTTGAAGGATCCATTTAGGAAATTGGAATTTTTATTTTGGTGATGACATAAGATCATGTACATGGATAGAGTGGTATGAGAGTGTTTTCTAGAGATTTGGAAAGCTTAAATTCTTATAAGGTGTGCGGAGAAGGGGTTGGGAGGTGTGGTATTTATAAGGACTAAGAGGGGTGTTTTTGAAATTTCTAAAAAGAATAAATTATAATAAATTTATTTTCTATAAAAATACTGCAAAATTAACATTTGTTCAAATATAAGATAATATAAGGTTGTATTCTCCTGAAACAATAAAATTTAGACAGTTTTGGTTTTATCTTAAACCTTATGATTTCGATTAACCCTTAGTTAACCTATTTTAATTTTAACCGTGTTAATAGATTTCTCAATATTAAAATGCTTTAATTTTTGATTATATGTTTCCAATTAGACCATAAATGTATCATTTATGATATTTTAGAGAATATCATAATTAATATTTATTTTTGAGATATTTTTAAGATTTCTAAATAATTTAAAATAATAAAAATATCATTATTTTTAATCTTGATACTACTCACTAAGTTGACATTTAAAAACATCAAAACAACAATTAAAATTCAAAAAAACTATTTCATTATTATATAAAAATTTCATTTTCTTTTATGAAATGTTTTTATCACCCTAAATATCTCACATTATATTACTTTTATTATTTTATTTTCATTTATTTTAGTTTTCTATAAATTGAATAATCACTACACTAGAGTTGTGTGTTAATTTAGTGTAATTATTTAATTCCTAAAAATTTAAAATAAATTAACATGATGAATATAAATATTTTTTTTCCAAATAATATTTATATTTGATCATATCGTCTGGATAATCCCATATTATGGATATTATAGTTATTAAAAATAAAAGTGTGATATTTTGTCACTTTTTTTTGGTTTTATTAATGTATAAGTAATTTTAATGGATAAATGTCCATAAAATATCTAAATTTATTACATTAAGTCTTAAGTGTAGAGTTTTATTCATCTAATAAAAATTTTGGTGAAACATTAGGGACTTATCACTTATTTTAAATCTAGATTGACCTGTTTTACCCTTTACAAAGATGATAAAATTTAGAATGGTCACTATTCATATTAACCATAAAATAAAAGGGATATATTTACTAAATTTAGAACTATTGATTCAAAATATATAATCAATTTTAAAAAATTCAAAACAAAAAATTAGTATAATTTAATTTAAAATCAAACAAGATAAATGCAAAGCATTTTTTTTCTCCAGCAAATTCCCTTTTAAAGTATAAAAGGTTTTTATACTAAATTCATTCATAAAATTCATTTAAAAGACCAAAATTAAATTATTTATAATCAAAAGAAACTAATGAGAATTTAAAACTTTTATAAAAGTGAATTTTTCTTGATAAATGTTTTAAAAAATATAATTTCCAATATAAATGAGTATTTTCACTAATGATTAAAATTTAAAACTTTTTAGAAAATTACTAATAATTCAACCTAATATAATTTTGGATTAATAAATTAAAATAATTTATTTTATTTTATCAGATAATTTTTATAAATTAATTATATTTATTTTTTCCTAGAAAATAGTAAAATTATTTTTTAATGAAAACATATTATTGAAGAATAAAATTAACTTATTAAGAATTACGTATTTATTTAATTTGAATTAATATATTTCATAATATAGATATTCCTATTAATATCCTTCAATTCAATATCTAGGTTATAATGGTCATATTAAAATAATAATATTTTAATAATATATCAAGGTTCTTTTAAACTCGATGTTGCGTGAAAAATAAGCTACCAAAGAAATTAAATTATTTAATGAGAAATATTTCTTGAAAAATATCAGGGTGTTACATTATTCACCATTATGAAATTTATCCCTTGAAATTTTATTTTACATATTAAGGTTAAAACATATTAGGTTACTTCTCCTTCATCGCTTCCTCTAGTTCCCAATTCGCCTCTTTAAATATGTGGTTCCTCCATATTACTTTGACCAGGTGAATGGTATTTTTATGTAGAACTTTATCTTTATGGTCCAAGACATTAAATGAATTTTCCTCATAAGAGAGATCATTTTCCTACAGCACAACCTCTGAATTCATTACATGTGAGGAAACTAGTATGTACTTTCTCTGGAGGGATATGTGGAATACATCATGTATTTGAGATATGGTTGGTGGAAGTGATAGTCGATATACCACAAATCCAATGTGATCAAGAATATCAAATGGGATAATGTTCCTAGGATTTAACTTTCCCTTCTTTGTAAATATCCTTACTCTCTTCCATGGAGATACGTTGAGGAATATTTTATCTCTGACATCAAACTCCATGTCTCATCAACGGTTGTCTGCATAGATCTCCCATAAAATTTTGGTAGCCCTATTGTACCGCTAAATAGTCTTCACATATTCTACTATTTCCTTGACTATTTCATGTCCCACATTCTTACATTAACCAACTTCATTCCAGCATGAATTTGTTCTACATCTCTTCCCATAAAGGGTATCATATAGATCCATTTGGATGCTTGAGTAGAAACTATTGTTGTAAAAGAACTTGACTAGTGGAAGATGTTGATATATACTCCTTTGAAGTATACTGATAATGATATTAACATGACTTCTTGTGTTTGAATGGATTTCTTGGGCTGACCATCAATTTGAGGGTGATAGGCCATACTGAAGTCCAGTTCAGTGTTTAGAGTGTGTTAGGTTCTTTTCCAGAACATGGAGGTAAATTTTGGTTCTTGATCAGATATTGTCAATAATGGTACTCCATGAAGTCACACTACTTATCAGTTATATATCTATGAAATCTAATTAATTGAACAGTCCTCTTGATTTGTAATAAAATGAGATGTCTTTATAATAAGATCCATAACAACCCATTTAACATTATTTCCTCTCTATGTCTTCGAAAGTCTAGAAAAAAAGTCCTTGGTGATGTTTTCCCATTTCCATGTAGGTATAGGTAATGGTTGAATCATCACTTTAGATTTTTTCCTTCAATCCTTCACTTGCTGATATTCTAAGCACTTTGATGAATATTTAATAATCTCCTTATTCATATTATCCCACCAATAGCTCCCTTAGAGATCTAGATACATCTTTGTCCTACCTGGGTGGATGGAGAAGTTTGATCTATCTGTATCATTCAAAATCTCCATATTTTTCTCAGGGTTTTATGGTATACATAGTCATGACCAAAATATTATTACTCCTTCCCCATCAATTTTTAACACTAAGGATTTACCATTTATAATAGATTACACCTTCTTCTTAACTTCCACATTATTTCTTTAATAATACGTTTTCTTCTCCATAAGGGGTGGTTAAGAAAACATTTGGGAAAAGATTGATGATGATCCTTCCCTTATATTTCCCATTTCCATCCTATTTATGTCTAAGAATATGGTATCCTTATGAATTATCAACATTGATAAAGTTACATGACCCTTTCTACTTAGAGGATCTAACAATTTATTTTCTTTTACAGGATGTAAGTGGATTGATCAGTCATAATACCTGAGGAGATCTAACCATCTCCATTGGTTCATATTTAAATCATTTTGTGTGAATATATTTTTTCATCTCCTGTCACTAATTTATATCTCACACTTCTCCCCATAGAGATAATTCTACCATATTTTCAATTTGATGATCACAAACGCCAACTATAGATTAGGCATGTGATAGTTTTTCTTAGGAAATGTAATCTTACTTGAGGTGTATGCTATTAATTTATAATATTTCATCTCTAAATATCCTAATACCATTTTTGATGCATCATGGTATACCATAAATATTTCTACACTTTTGGGTAGTGTGATTACTGATAGTGTGATAAACTTTATTTTCAACTATTTGAAGTAGTCTTCACATTCACTAGTCTAGAAAAACTTTAATTCCTTATGAGTTAGTTTGGTTAGTGGGTTTGAAAATCACAAGTCATTCAAAAATCATTGGTAATACTCATATTGACCAAGGAATCTATAGATCTTAGTTACAGATGCTGGTATATGCCACTACTCAATTTTGTTTATCTTAAAAGGGTTCATATATACCCTATTACTTATTATAACATGTTCCAATAATGATATTTCCTCCATACAGAAATAAAATTTATTGTAATTTTTTATTGTTTCTCCCTTTGTAAATTCTTTATCACAATATTCAAGTTCGCATCATGATTCTCCATGCAGTTGGAGTGTATCAGAATATCATCTATAAAGACTACGAAAAATTTATTGAGGTAATATATAAAGACTCCATTAATTAATCCCATTAATATTTATGAATCATTAGTGAATTGAAAGGGAATCACTATGAACTAATACTGTCCATACCTTATTCAAAAGGATGTATTTGGAATATCTTCATTATTTACCTTTAATTGGTGATATCTCAAATGAAGGTCCAACTTAGAGAAATACCTATCCCCATGATGTTTATCTAACATGTCCTCTATTCATGGAAGGGGATAATTTTTCATTACCATGATTTTTTTAGCTCATGATAATTAATGAAAAGGAATATTTATTCATCTTTCTTCTTGACGAAGAGGATTGACATACCCCAGGATGAAGCACTTGGGAAAATGAAACCCTTGTCTAGATTCTATCATAATTTCTTATTAAATTATTCCAAATCAATAGTGGCCATTATATAAGGTATATTTAATATGAAAAAATATCTTGGTACAAGTTCAATTGAGGACTCAACATCTCGGTTAAGAGGAAGACTAGGAAATTCTTTAAGGATCACTTTAGTGTATTCCCTCACTATGGGAAGGTATTTAATAATGATCATCTCCTATGCACTAATCATTTGAGATAGATATGATTACTTATAAGGTAATAATATCCATGCTTGATTTTATGATTATAAAGGATACTCAATCTCCTCCTTAAGCTTGTACAGAATTGGACGATGTATCAGGATGTGAAGAGCGATCTCCCTCTTCCGAAAGTTGATGTTGGATTTGAATAAAGATATCAATTCCATGCCTAATATTGCTTCAAAATCCACCAAATTAAGAAAAATGATATTTTTTGGGAGGTTCAGTCCACAAACATTGACTGAGGAGGATTTATACACTTTGGATGAAATAATTTCTCTATTTTATATTCTCACATATAATACAACTTCCATATTTTGATGCGGTGTTTGAAGAGTTCTACTCAACTTGAAAGATATGAAAGAATGCATAAAACTAGAATTAAATAGTAAATTCACTATTCTTGAATAAGTAACCAATGCACCTATAACCAAATTATTAGATGGTTCCACCTCAATAGTAGTGATAACATATTCCCTTATTTGATTCCTTAGAGGTCATTTTAATTGACTATCTCTGATAACCCTTGGATCACTTAATTCCCAATATTCATTGCAATTGAAACACTATAATATTTGCTGAGTGTTAATCTGAAACTTTATTTATTCTTCAAAATTAGTGGGATTCTTAATATCCCTTCAATAATTATTATCCATATTCCCCTCTTTTCCACATTTAAAGTATCTCATGGTTCATTATAGACAGTTATTTGGATGCTTCTTCCCACACTTTTGCCACGTGTGATGGGGGGGGGGGGGGTCTTTCATATATGAGATTATCTATTGATCCTCACATATTAAACTCCATATTCCTCTTTTTTATCATTGATCCCATGATACCATTGAGATTCTCCAATATCCGTCTCAATATTATTGTAACAACATAAAATCTTCCCATAGCTGTCAATCTTTAAGATTTCAAATTCTTTTTATAGACTCAGATTAATCAACTAAATAAGTGATCCACCTTTATTTAAATATTCAGGAATAATTTGGAGGAATATAATGAAAACCCTATAATTTTTTTCATATGCTATGATAAAATCATCTTACTTTTTCTTTAGTCTGAGGAACTCCCGCTTGATCTTGAGATTGCGAGTCCGAGTAAAATATTTGTTGAAAAATGATTTCTTGAATTCATACCCTTCTATGGAATCAATTTCTTCTTTACTATTTATATTATTTATTAGTGTACACCACTAATTATCTTCCCCCACTCAAAACAATAAACTTCTAGAACTAATTTCTCTTCTTATGGGCATTAGAGGTTAGAGAATATTTTTCTCAATGGAGTTAATCCTTTATCCCACAATAAGGGGAAAAATATATACTAAAGATAAGAAACCTTTTTTTTCATAAAGGATTGAACCTCAAATTTATCTTTCTTAGGATAAGTAGGGTGTTCCACATGATTCATGTTATTATTCATAACATGAGTGATTTGAGCTAATACTACGATAAAGTTATGAGATCCCATTACCATTAGGTTTGGCGTATCATTAGGGAAATCATCACATTTATATCATATAGTTATTTAGATAGGTTATTCTATTTATAAGAAGTAACTCAAGAGAAATAAAATAAAATAAAATAAAATTATGGGGTATTGAATACTTGGATGATGATTATAAAAAAAGGAAACAATGAACATAGGAGTATAAACTTATAAATGAAAAGTATGTCTTAACTTAAGATTACATAATATTAAATCTTGTTTATCCATTGAGATATAATTATACCTAGTGTTTTTACTAATGTTTTCTAGTCCTAATCCCACAAAATAACTAGACTATGCTCATATACCAACTATTGAGACCTAATCCTTTTACAATTATTAGTACATGATTTTAAGCATAATTATCCATAAAAATGAAAACCAAAGATAAATAATTATAGTATCTTTGGGAGAATAGGTGCATAATTAGGAAATGTGAAAGTCAAATAAAAAATATTTTCATTAATATTTATAATGATCTCCTTACTCCCTTTGAGATCCTACAACTACATTTGATAAATCGAGGAATACATGGACAGAAGGGATGAGCTAAAAATCCCAGTAAGGGAATAAATATGGGAATAAAGCATATCACATGAATTAGAAGGAATCACATGATAATAGAAAATAAATGAATCATGAATAAATGTATTAAATCATAACATACAGAACATGGAATCATATAATCCTAAAAACATAAGAAAGTTTAAGATACATATAACATGACATAAAAATGAGTCAAGGATAGCTTCCATATCGATATCACATGGTGGAAAAAGTTCCTAAATGGAGTATCTTTACTCCTTAATCCTATACAAAATGTCTCATGAAACTAAAAAATTACCCAATTTATTTGAATTTTATATATTAACACCCATCATAACATTTTAATGAAGATATATGCTACATAAAGAATCAAACATAAGGAATAAACATAAAGGTTACCCATGGAATGAAATGGGTATTTTAATCATGTTATAAGGAATATTAAAAGGGAATATAACAATGGTATCCATGAAATAAGGGATTTAAATTATTATTGGACATTAATAAAGGAAATAAAATAATTATTCTTTTATAATTAAGTCTAACTGAATTGAAAAAATTATAATGAGTGGTTAGGTATCTTTAGAAATGTGTCACTTATTCATAGTTTTAAGGAAATAAATAAAGAGTTTTAAAGAGGATTATGAAATAATTGTTTTCATAAAACCAGGAATTAAATAAAATAGTTTCCAATGATAAATTGAGTGAGTTTATAAAAATATTTTAATCTTAAAATATTTTATGGAGTTTACTTTAAAATGGTTAGAAAAAAGAGAAGTTCCCTTTAATCCGGTTTACCTATTGAGAAGAATTGAGAAGGGAACCTTGTAAAAAATGTAATTACCCATAGAAGAAAGATAAATTGAGATTAAAAAAATATGTTTTATACATATAATAATAACATAGTATAATTATATAAAAATAATTAAGGGATAAATTGAGGCAAACATAGAGAGAAAGCGTAACCCAAAGGAAATGTGGATGTTTGGAGAGACCCCTTACCTTAAGTATGAATAAGTTATGCACTTGAAAATAATATCCTAGATATTAAAAATATATTAATTAATTTAAAAATTTATATCCTCTAACAAATATATTTTATTTATTATAATTTTATTAAGTTCATTTACATCCATTTCAATGAGTTATAAGGTTCAATTTCACCATTCAGGGAGTGTTCATTTCATGGTTCCATGACCATTTCACTTGTGTATAATTATGAAAGTTATTGTTGAATGAGAATAATATTATAGAAGTGAAATGAAATGATATTCAAAAAATTATAGAAATTTTAATGATCCCATACATGATTTTATTTTCTGACATGAGGATTATTAATTTGATAAAACATTAATGATATATGTTTAGTTTATGTTGGCGGTTTTTCCATCCATCACAAACTAGTTTTGATTTAATTTAATATTATGTAAATATATTAGTTACATAACATTGAATAAGTCATAATATACTTATTAAAATATTATTTAACCATAATAATACTTTTATATCCAACCTTGAAGGTTTTATGGAAAAATGAAAACTCATTATCCATATAGACAATTAATTACTATAATTTGGACAATGGTTTCTTTTCTTTGAATTAGAGGAAATTAGAAAAATGGACTGGATAAAAAAATTAACTTAAAAATATAACAATACAGTATATATATTATAATGGATTCATTATGATTTTATGGATGAATGTGGTGGGGATAATTTATAGGAAGAAACAAAATTAAGATATGTGGTTAAAGAAAGTTACCTCTTTAATATCACCTCATTGAAGGATCCCATCAGGAAAATGGAATTAGTATTTTGGTGAGAAAATAAACATTTGGGACAATGTAGAGTATATAGAAGATTTTTTTCAAAGTGTTTAAATCTTCAAGGCTTGGAAGGTGTGAGGATAATGGGTTGTGAGAGGTGGTATTTATAAGAGAGGAGAGGGGTGTTTTTAAAATTTCTCAAAAGATTAAATTATAATAAATTAATTTTCCTTCCTAATAACAAAAATCGATAGATATAAAAAATATATGATAATAAAAGGTTTTAATATCCTCAACCAAAAAAATTTAGACATTTTCTGTTTTATTTTAATCCTTATCATTTGGATTAACCCTTAGTTAACATATTTTAATTTTAACTACAGTAACAACTTTTTCAATATTAAAATGTTTTATGTTTTACTTATATGGTTTAAATTAGACCATAAATTTCTAAATTATGAATTTATAAATCAAATCAAAATTAATTTTTTTTAAAATATTTTATTTTTTTAACAATTTATTAAAATACAAATACCATTTTTGTGAATTTTGATACTATTTACTACTTTAAAATTTATAAACAACAATACAGAAAGTATTTTTTTAAATTATTATATCCTAAAAATATCAGGTTGATCTATAAAATTCTTGTATCACCTTAAATATCTCAGATTATATCACTTTTAATATTTTTATTTTAATTTATTTGATTTTTATATTAACTGTATAAATACTGTATCATTGTTGTATTAGCATTTAGGGTAATAATTTAATTACTATTTTTTAAAATAAATTACCACGAATAATATAAATCATTTATATTTCCCAATAATATTTATAATTGAGCATATATTTTGGTTAAACCCATATTAAAAATATTATACTTATTAAAAAAAAGAGTATGACATTTTGTCACTTTCTTTGATTTTAATAATGTTTAATTCATTTTCATAGAAAAGTGTCCATTAAATAACTCAATTTAGAAAATTTTATTTTCATGCTATAATTTAATTTATCTAATAATAATTTGGATGAAAAATTATAGCCTTATCACTTATTTGTATTCAATATTAACCTGATTTAATCTTTACTGAGATGATAAATTTTACCACGTTTACTATTTATATTGAAAAAAATAATAGGGGTTTATTTAATAAATTTATACCCTATAATTATAAATAATAAATCCATATTTCTAAATTTAAAACACATAAGTGTAATAATTTAATTTAAAATTAAACAAAAAAAAACACAATAAAAAATAATTTTTAAAAAAAAATACCGTTTTAAAGTATAAAATGTTTTTATACTTAATTAATATATAAAATTAATTTTAAAGGAAAAAATTAGATTATTTATAATCAAAAGTAACTAATTAAAGTTTAAAACTTATCAAAAATAGAATTTAAATTTGTAAATGTTTTAAAATAATATACAATTTTCAATGTAAATAAGTATTTTTTACTATTCATTAAAATTTCATAGTACTTATAAAATTAACAAAATCCATACTAATATAATTTCGAAATGATAAATTAAAAAATGGTGTATATTTTTTTTAAATAAAAATTCTCAGATTTCCAAAATTAATAACATTAAATTTCTTATAAATAGAAATAAAATTGTTTTTTTTGAGTAAAACATATTTTTAAAGAAAAAGCAACTTTATTAAAAATTATGTGGTTATTTACTAAGAATTAATATATTTAATAATATGGTTATTACTATTCTTACCCTCTAATTAAATGTCTTGGTTATAGTGGTCGTGTTAAAATATTAATATTTTAATAGTATATCGTGCTTCTTTAAACTTGGTGTTGCATGAAACACAAGCCACCGAAGAAGTTCAATTATTTAAAGAGAAATATTTCATAAAATAATATAGGGGTTTTATAGTACCCCTAGTGGTTTGAGATTTATAATAGAGAGATATTAAACCACAATTATCACCTCTAATAGGCACTGGGTTGGTGAATAACATTGAGGGTATAAAACACACAATGAGAAGATTACCCTCAATAATACTAGGAAACAAAAGTAAAACCCACCAATCAATACCATGTCATAAATATAAAAAATCCAACATCCCACAAGGAATATAAACTTATACAAGTAAAAATATACAAAATTAAAAAAATACCAAGGGAGATAACACGTAAATAAATACTATATAACTCCAACCCCCAAGATAGTAGTGTTTAACTCAGTATCCAAAACCCACATGGAAACCTAAAAAATAATTTATATATATGTAGGGTGAACATAACACGTATACTCACTAGAATAATAGTGAATGTATCTCATAAAAATGTGATAAGAGAAAACAAATAATCCAATATATTTACAACATTACTAACATATATTCGAACATGTCAAATAATAAATCTCAACCTCACCAAGGCTCACCCATTAAGTAACACATCTAATGTAGTAAGATAACATAAAAAAGGAACATAATTCAAGGAACCCTAAAACTACTTCCCCACTGACATTCCACTATCATACTTAAAGTATTTGTGTATCATGATCATGAAGGACTTCAACCTTTTCCTCTCCTCCTACCATGCATAACACCTACCATGAATCCTAAAAACATTACTACCAACCAATAATCCATCACTAAATGGCATCACCCCCCAGTATAGCTATCATTAGTAGGAATCACCACTAATTGGTCCATAATAATTAGTTATTAACATCCACTAATCCATTTTAAATTCTTTCAATGATAGAGAAAGAAATAGGGGTAGTTATTTATCCACAATCACTAACCAAGATATTGGAGAAAACACCCAAAACACAAAAAATCTGGGCATTGTTATTGGTTTCCAACTCAAGTGGGCTGTGTTTAGAAATCACATAAAGATAAAAGTATAAAAGTGTCACATAATTCCTATCCTAAGGGTTCAAATCAAATATCACTATAATAATCCAAAATAATTCCACATCACCACACAACGTCCACTGCTAACTACTACTACTAATTTAAACTCACCACACCAAACAACCACATAAAACCCAAAATTTACTTCTTTATTCATATATTATACCATTTCTAGATTTACTAGTTTCCAACAAAATAAAATCTATATAACTTATTGATTCCATATTTAATGAAAATCCTCCTTCAAGAAGACACCATATTTAATTCCGTCCATTAACCATTTATTCCCAAACTATTTTTCAATATTCGAATTTATTAATCAATTACCACATTTTGTATTTTCATCCCATGCTTATTTAATTCCAGCCCATACCAATACCATTTCATCATTAATAAACATATTCCATATCAACCGGGTATCTACAACAAACCCACATCACAGTAGCCTAAACACATCATGAAAATAACCATCAACATATCCTATGCCTAACCATCCATAGCCCCACTTCCTCAACACATTTCACACACAGACCAGTCACCACCATCTCCAAAGAATCCCTAAAAAAACCATGCAAGATACAAGAATAACCAAAATCATACCAATTATACATACAATATATTTTTTCCTTAACTATTTCCATGAATTATATTTATAATGTTATTTTATAAAATTTCATCATCTATTGCATATGCCCTATTTCAAAAATTCTATATCTACACACAACATTTTCTTAGCAATATATATGTTCCTAAAATTGTATATAAGGTTAATTAAATTAATCTATTAAATTAATTTTTCACAAAGAATTTAAATAATGTCCTATAATTATAGTAGCATCAATTTATTCAAAAACGTAATCGAAGGTTATTAATACCACAGGAACTAAAACACATGAAGAAATTTCCCTTTCCCTTTGATTTTATTAAATCAAGTTTATTATCTTGTTTAGTTTGTTCCTACCATCCGACCAAAGTAATAAAAAATAGTTATAATTTCATAGATTCATAGAATAAAAATATATATTGGATACCCTACCTCAATAATTATTTTTTAAACCACCATGAAAGATCCAAGTAAGAAGAAAATGATTAATATACTGAAATCATACCAAAAAACCCTTATCTTTTTAAACAATAGCACCCCCATCAAAAAAATTACATAAAATCTTTCAAAGTAGTAATTCTCATAGAGATAACCTTCTTTGGAATAACAATGGGAAAGAAACAGAGAAGGGAAATAAAGGGAACCCACCCGATATTACAAAGAACTAATCTCTTGAATTTGAGAATAAATTCCACTAAAATGTGTTTAAAGAGCTCCCAAGGTGTACCTAGGTTTTCCAAGAGTCAAGGGAAAATATATATGAGTGATTCATTTATAAGGGGTTCGATAATTTATACCCTATAGCTTTTAATGGGATCATGACATAACACCAAATTCCACACCTTGTGAATATGTTTTTTTACCCAAAACTATGGTGTTACACCATGAGCTACACCATAATAATATTAGGTCCAATTTCATCTATAATCCAAGATATAATATTTAGATAGATCCTATAAGCATAGGTTAAGGCTAAAATTCAACCCATATGCCACGCCGCTGCTACCCCCAAATTTATAGAGGAGTAAGAATCCAACACATAGAGGGTCTACGCCATATGGGACTCAATTGTTTGATAAGAACCCCACCTTTATTCCTACTATACCACAACAAAGTATCATTAAAAACAACCATACCCCAAAAATTAACCTTTATTCCATAGCTAATGTCAACACTGTAGCCACCCTTATAACAACAGAACCACCAGAACCAGCCTAACCTAAACTTTACCACCTTAGATCACCCCCACATCATAGCTAAAACTCACTCCAATATTCACCACAAGGTACGATATATACTGCACCTCAAATATTGGGATCTAACATTATGTGAAACTTATATCACCCTATAGAAGGCCCCTGCAATGAAAGAGAAAGGACACACTAAAAATCTATATTTACACAAGTTCCCCTATGGCATAAGATAAACCACTATGTCATAATTTGCTTCCCTATTAAAATTTTAGCTCCAAATCCTCCTCTACTACATAAAAATTCGTCGCAACACCTATATCAACCAAAATATAAGGGCTCATACCATTGAAATTTCATAATCATGAGTTTAATATAAATGATTTCACTTTTTTACATTCCCATAATCTTTTAGGTTTAGAGTTTTAAATAATTATAAGAAACTCTTACATCAAACCCATACATTACAAAGTGGAAACATCCACATAATATCTATTTTTATATAAAAATAGGATTATTAAATTTTAACTTCTATTTAATTCAAGTAAGGGTTTATTTTATTTAAAAACAATCCACCATAGTGGAAACATATACCTTAGTATAGTTCATACTTATCCTTATTCTCTATGTTTTTTAAAACATGGGATGAGCACAAAGAGCTTAGTAAGGGATATAAAAAAGAAAAATAAACAATTAGTTTGTTTTAAAAACAATGAAATACATAAGATATTTTTTCCTTTTTATATAATATTATTTGATCTAAAATATTCACTTTCTTATTCATGAAACTAAATTTATAACACAAAGTTTTTTAAAAAAAATTAATTAATTATAAATAAAAAAATAAAAATCATGAGGGTTTCTAGAATACATGAGAATCCATGGAAAAAAATTCTTTAAAAAAATTCTTTAAACATAATCCCATTTTAATACATTGTGAAATATAATGATTTTCATAAAAAATATTTTACACAAATATAAAACCCATGCAGTTTCCTTGATAAATCATCTTCATGGAACCAGTAGACGAACCCTTAAAATAAATCTTATAAAAGAAATAACCTACTTGGTTAGTTCTGACATAATTATTAAGAGAACCAAATCATTACCCAATAAATTAGAGAGATATATCAAGATCACCCATCATAATGAACTATATCAGTCTCACATATTATCATAAATAATTTAAAAGGACTATAAAATACATAAAATACATAAAATACATAAAATATTTCATTTATATCATAAAATCGCATAAAATATTCTGTTTAAAAAATTTTCAGAAACACTTTTGGGATTCCTATAAAAACAACGATACAAATCCTTTTTATTTAAAAGCTGTAGAAATGAAATTTTTTCAAAATAATGGAATATAAGAAATTATTTTTAAAAAATATGAAATATTATAGAATAATGTCCTTAAATAATAACTATCATTATGGTGGGAAATAACATTCATGTAGAAATCATTAAAAAAGGTTCATTTCAAATTTTAAAAAAATGGCATGTATAGAAAAAATTAAAAATTATAACTTTTTTAAAATACCATAAAGAATGTATAATTTGGTTTAAAATGAATTTAAAAATTATTTGATTATATGAATATAATTCTTGAACAATTTTAATGAAACATGGTTATGGAGGAAAAATTATTAGAAAGAAAATGATAAAACATTTTAAATAAGATTTTAATGAAAGTCCCTTACCTCGAGTATGAATCACCACATAAATCCTTTAAATCCTATGTAATAAAATTATATTAATTATTTAATTATTTTATGAAATTTGTTTAGTTTTTTTACCTTATAATAATCCCTTCTATTTTATTTATTACTATGTCTAATATATTTACTAAATCAGTTCAATATATATTTGATGTTTTGAGGGTGTTTGGATCATAATATCAAAAAAAAATTGGTAGGTAAAACATGGTCAAATGTTTCATTCTTAAATAATCTCCAGAGTAATATTAAATTTATAATTATCATGTTTACATATTTAATATAATTTTATTACCATATATGAAATGTGTTCATGAAAGTGAATTAAATTATTTTATGGAGATTGTAGTTCATATGTATGCATGAACGATGTTTTAGTTTTTTAATAGATGAAAAATAAATATTTTAGATAAATTATTACCTTTATAAAATCATAAAAATATTATAAATATCATATTTATTCATTGAATACATCCTCATTACCATCTATGTAAGGAAAAAAATGAAAAATGAAACATGTCACTTCATGGAGGTGGTAGTCCCCATGTGCGCATGTGTGATGTTTTCATTATACAATATATGAGAGGGTAAGAAAGTAAGTAATATATTATCTTTTAATAATAATTTTTTTTTATAAATATCATATATTTTCATTTTATCCATCAATTTAACTACACTTATGATGTAGTGATGAAAAATGAAACACATTACTTCGTGATGACTGTTGTGTGTATATACGCACAATCAAAGTGTTAATTTTCCATTGTATAGAAAATTTGATGAAAATAAAAAAATTTATTTATATTAGATACTCTAATTTTATTATATTAGTATTTTTGTGATTTATTTTATTGAGGTAGAAGAAGAAATAAACTTAAATGAAAATGGTTAATACTTATACCTTCTATTTTGATAGCTTCCTTTTAATTGAGCTAAAGAATTTATAAGGATAGGATTATGGTCACTATAGGAGATTTAAGAAGTTGGAATGGAATTTTAGATTGGTAATTGGGTAGAGTTTTGGGAGAAAAATTAACTCATATGTTCCTTTGGAAATTATAAATTTAGTCTATTTTTTATATGAAAAAATCCATGATATTTTCTTAATTTTCCAATATTTTACAGTATTGAATGTAATTTTAAAAATGAAAAGTGAAAAATATATGTAAAATTAATGATAAATTGGTAAATTTTCCACCCACTTGAGGTTATATGGGATTTTTATTATTTTATAATAATGTAATAATATTTCTTAAACATTAATTTCTATTTATGGTCATTTTCGAAACTATTCACATGATTTAACTTTAAAGGAATAAGATAATAATGTGATTAAAATATAAATACTTTAATTATTTATAATACTAAATAATTATATTTTAAATATATTTAACAACACAATTCATCAAAATCATATCAATTTTATTATTTTTAAAATAATTTAATTGATTTTTCTACTGCTTGTACAAGCGTTGCGTCAGTGTTCTGTGAGTGTTATAGGTAATTATACCATCACTTAAAATATAAAAATATAATAAAATTATAAAATAATTAATTCATATTAAATATAAATATTTACAACCTTCAATAACTTATATTTATCCATATGAAAACATTTTCAGGTTATTAAAATGATGTGAGTGACATTTTTTCATTTTTCTTTACTTAAAAAAATATTAATGCATTACTCAAGGAACAACGTTTCCAAAATAATTGAAATTAAAATATATGGTGAATAGAGAAAAATATTTTCTTCTAATAAGATTTAAGACAATATTTTAGGAACTTTTTATATGGTTTTAACATTAATTAACTTGATTCAACCTTTACCACATAGATAAATATTTACCATAGTTACTCTTTATTAAAACAAAAAAATGAAATTCATATCATTAATAAATTTGAAAATCATGATTCAAAATATGAAATCCATCTTTTAGGAATAAACCTGTAGGAGTAGAATAAATTATTTTCAATATAATAATGAAAAAATCTACCACAAATATTTTTTTTAGAATTTTTTTAAGCATGAACATAAATTTATCCCAAAATAAAGCATAATTTTGATTCTCATGGAATTAATTTTGTAATTTTTAATAAAATTAAAATTATTTTAAATTCAAAAAAAAAACACAATAAAAATTTGATATTAATTTTGTTAAAAGAAAAAAAATGAAATTTTTTATAGAATTGGTATTTTGCACAATTTACCATAAAATCATCCTTTCCAGAAAAAACCCAAAAAATAATCTTAATATTATTTTTTCAATATTATTTAAAAAATTATTTCAATATTATTAAATAAAATTTCAAAAATTAAAAAAAAATTAATCATAATATCCATGAAAAAAATGTAGTAAAAACCATTTTTGATAAAAATATATTTTTTAAAGTATAAAATAAATTTATACTCATTCCTTATATAGTAAACAAAATTATATGAATTATAATTTATTTATTTTTAAATATATGATTTATAAATTTCATAAAATTTATTCATCTATAGTGATTACTTTAATTTACTTTTATAAAAAATACATTGGCACAAAAAAATAGTTTTATGAAAAATATCTCCTTTAATCTAATATAATTTTATTTAAAATTGAGTTAATATTTATTGATAATTAATTAAAGAATTTATATTAAGGGGATTTTTTATATATATTTCATAATTTGGTTACTCTTATTCATACTCACAAATCAAATGACTAGGTTATAATAGTTATATTTAAATAATAAGGTTGCAGTTTGTTTATCCTGGGTGTGGTGTGTGGTATACACTACAAAACATAGTATTAATTTAAAGGAACATACCCTAAAATATTTCTGTGTTACATACTCCCCCTAAATAAGTTTCATCCTTAATATTTTAATTTTTATTATCTTAAAATTAATTTTTCATATCATGGTAATACAATTATATATATATTTTTATCATGACCTTTAATTTATATTATAAAATCAACAAATTTAATATTTATTAAATTTATATACATATATACGATTCATATTTATAGATGAGTTTATAATAGTGTACCTTGATAGTTTATTTTTGTTTCCTACATCAAACTCTATAGATTTATCTTCCACTTAATTGAGTTTCTTGAATTCTGTCATGATTGAAAAATAGAATATAAGATGATATACTCAGTTTATACAAAATTTCACCCTTTAGTTGCATTTCAATCAATTTACACCTCCAATTCATCTAAAATTCTAATGATGAATTACTAAGTTGATTTTTCATGCATGACACAATAAAATCATCATCTAATAGATCATGAGATATAAAAATGGATGATAATATATTCCTCTCATTTATAGATATTTTCTATAACCAAAATAGTTTTCAGAAGATAATATATTAATCAATAAGACTTCATATAAAAAAGTAAACATTAATATTCAAAACCATTGAAATAACACCAAAATGGTTACTTAATTTATTCTACAAATAATAAAACTCTAAAACTTCTTAGAATACACATGTCCAAAATTTGAAACCCAAAGATTAGAAAGATTAGATCACATATTCCTCCAAAAAATATATCTATAATTAAGATCAATTAATCATAAATTCACTACCAAACATATATATTATAAAATAATATATTCTAAAAAATATGTCAATAATTTTTATAAATAACCCGAATCACCATAAATCCATAAAAAAATCATAAATGAATCCAAAGTTGAACTAAATATTTATTTCTAAATTAATATCAACCATATTAACATAGAATATCACAATTGATAAAAAAATATTTTGTTTTCCTTAATCATATAATGTTTTCAATATAGTGGTACTCTTCAAAAATTACATTAATCACTTAATCACCAAATCACTTTTCAATATCATAGTTATCCATATGATAAAACATATATTCCCAAAATATATTAAACCTTTATCCAAATTAATAATAATATCATCAAAATCAAAAATAATATTAATCCAAACAATTTTGTATAATTAAATCATGCATAGTTCCTAAAGCTAAAAAATCATCTCCTGAAATATCATTAATCATCTTTGAATACAATTACATAAGACCTCAAATGAGAATTTATACCTTAATCATGATATCATATTAAAAATAAATAATAATATCACAATGTATCATCAATCACCTTAAAATTAAATCATATATAACCTCTAAATGGTAACTAATACTTTAACTTATGTTCAAACTTAAAAATATTAATCCATGATAGTATCCCTAAATATTAAAATATTCTCAACCAATAACATTCTAACCAATTAAATCATCTAAATCATTGATCTGATTCTAAATATAAGGACTTGTTCTATTAACAACACATATTTAGGAGATTAATATTAAGTATTTCACATTCACATTATCATGATCATTTCGGTTTAAGGTTTTATAGAATTAAAAAAACTCTTATATCAAACCCATACATTACAAAATGGACACTACCACTGAATTACCATTTTTTTCCAAAAAATGATTCTTAAATTTAAACTTCTATTTCACTCAAGTCACTTTTTATTCGTTTAAATAAGATCCTCTATAACGGATAGACATAACTTTATATAGTTTCTACTTATCCATATTTCCTATTAAAAAATAATTGAAAACATGAGATGTGTAAAAAAATCTCACTAAGGGATATAAAAAAGTAAAGGAACCCATTATTATAGTTTAAAAACTATAAAATCCATAAGAAAATTTTCCCTTCATACAAAATAAACATTGATATCAGATATTCATTTACTTACTCATGAAATCATTTTTCCCAAATTTTTTTCATTAAAAATTTCATAAGAATGGAATTATGAAAATTCACAATCATTTTAATTTTCTAGAAAACATGAGAACCCATGGTTTTTTAAAAAAACATACTTCTCACCCGTAAAAGGGTTAATGAATATCTTAATACATAATCTCATTTTCTTACTATGAAAAATAAAAACAATTAAAAAAATATATTTTTCAAGAATAAAGAAATCCAGGTTGGGGATTTTGGAAAATCATCTTCAGGGAAAAATTACAAGAACTCTTACAAATGGAATTACCCATCTAGTTAATTATGACATAATTATTTATAGAAAAAGATAATTACCCAATATAATAGTGAACTATATTAGACACACCCATCATTATAAGTAATATTGGTCTCACCCACCATAATAAATAATATACAATGAACATAAAATACATAAAAAAATATAATATTGAATTTATATAATAAAAGGTCGTAAAATAACATTTTAAACACATATATGGAAACACTTTTGAGATTCACATAAAAATAAGGATAAAAATACTTTTTATTTGAATACTCTTAAAAAATAAATTTTCAAAAAGAATGGTAAATAGTATTTTCATTGAAAAACCATGAAAACATCTAGTGTAATATTATTAAAGAATAAAATTCACGATGATGGTAAATTCTGTTCATGCTGTAAATGTTTTAAAAAACTTTCCTTTCACACTTTTAAAAAAATTACCCGTATAAAAATATCTTAAAAAGAAACATTTTTAATCAACTATAAGAAATGTAATATATAGTTTAAAATGAATATAAACAATCATTTGAGTATAATATCATCATTTTTGAAACATTTTAATCACCATAGATAAGGATGAAAAAGTATTGAAAAGAAAACTTTAAAACATTTTAAATATGGTTTCAAAGAAAATCCCTTACATTGAGTTTGAGTTTCCACATATGTTATTTAAATCATTTATTATAAACATATATTAATTATTTAATTGATTTAAGATCCATTTTATACTATATTTACTTAATATAATATCCCATATTTTATTTATTACTATTTCTTATATAATTACTAAATCAGTTAAGTTCGTGTTAGTCATTTTGTAGATGTTTGGTTCATAATCAAAAAATAACTTAGATATATTTACCATGGTAAAAGAGATCACGGTTAGATCATATAAAAATAATTAAACATTATATAATTATAATTTTTAAATATTTAACATAATTTTAGTACCATTAATGTATTTTTTACATGAAAATGAAACACATTGTTTCATGGAGACGGTAGTCCGTATGGGTGCATGAACGAAGCCTTAATTTTTATAATGGAAAAATGAATATTTTACAAAATATTTTACAAATAAAGTATCATTATAATTTTATAAATATCCTATTTATTCATTAAATCCATACTTATGACCAGCCATGTAAAGTATTAATGAAAAATGAACCACATCTCTTAATAATGGTGGTAGTCTACATGCATGCAAAAGCAATGTTATCATTTTTAGAAGGATAATGGGGTAAGAAGGTAAGTAATATATAATATCCAAATAACCATAATTATTACATAAATATTATATATATTCATTTTATCCATTATTTTAATTAGTCATATGAGGTAGTGATGAAAAGAAACATATCACTTTTTCTAGATGACAATTTGTAAGTACACACGAGCGAAATGTTCATTTTAAATTGGATTGAAAATGAGGTAAAAATAATAAACTTTTAGTATAGTATATATACTATTATTATTAAATCATATTTTTTATGATATATTTGAATGATTAATAAGAATAAATACACTTAAAAGAAACAGATTAAGACTTATACATTCTCTTTTGATATCCTCCATTTGATTAATCCTAAGGATTTTGAAGGAGATGCTTATGGTCACCCCATGGGATTGAGGATATGGGAATTAATGTTTATAGAGGGATTTGGGTAGATTATTTATATAAAACCAATACCATAAGTGTCTTTGGTAATAATAAACTGAGTCCATTTTTATAGGATCAAATATATAGGTTTTTGAAAATTTTCAATCTTTAAGAGCCATGAATGCAATTTTAAACATTACATGTAGCACATAAATGTAAAAAGAGTGATATTATCTAAAACATACTATTAATTAGTGTTAATATATTATTTTCATGATTTTATAATTATTTAAAAATATTTTTTAAATATTTAATACAATTTTATGTCATTTTGATATTATTCACAAAATTTGAATTTAAAGGAATAAATATAATAATTAAATTATAATATAAATAATTTAACCAACAATTATCCTTTATAATTATTCATAAAATTAATTAAACACTATAATTAATAAAGATAATCTTACTTTTATTTTTTTAACATTATTTAATCTATTTTTCTACTTTTTATACAAGCACCACATTTGTGTTGCGTAAGAATTCTAGGTAATTATTCTTTCACTAAATATTAAAAATAAAATATTATCATAAATTATTTTATTAATTTTAAAAATAACAAATTTTAGTCATTCATAACTTCTGTTTATCCCTATGAAACAATATTATTGATATTAAAATAATGAGAGTGACACATTGTAATTATTCTTTACATAAAATAATATCAATGTATTACTCAAGGAAAAGTGGGACTAAAAAAATTAAAATTAAAATTTATGTTTATAAGGGTTAATATAATTTCATCCAATAATATTTAAAATAATATTGTATGAGCTTATCACATGGTTTTTACCATAATTAACTCGATTTACCATTTACTGTGGTGATAAATATTTCCCCTTGTTACTATTTTGAAATTGACCTATTTACAAAATTTGAACCACCTGATTCCAAATGTGAAATAAAATTTTCTAGATTAATTATGTTTAATTTTCAGAAATAAATTTTTAAATAATAATAAAAAAATAAACTAAATACAGTTTTTAGAAAAAATATTTTAAGCATAAAAATGAATATATTCCAAAATCAAGAATAATATTGATTCCAATGGAATTAAATGGATTAGGTATAATAAAATTAAACTTATTTAATTTAAAACAAAGATAAAATTGAATGAAATATTATAATAAAATTTAATTAAATAAAATAAATGATAGTTTTTTTCAAAAATCATAATTTTCACTATTCACCTAAAAATTAAACTTTTCAAAAAAATAAAAATAAAAAATATACCATAAAATTATTTTAACATGAAGATTTAATTTTTTTTATTTTATCAAACATAATTTCTAAAACCTTTAGAAATTAATCAAAATATCTTAGCATGTAATATCCCGACCTGGATGCAACTAAACCAGTGCTCCGAGCCAGTTCGCTATAAGGCGTAAAGGGAACCACTCCATACACCAGAGGCTTTTAACTAGAAGAAAGGGAATATTGTGTTTACATGTAGATACTATTCACTCATACCATAGTAAATAATAATTGAAATATCTAGATATCATCCACGTATTAAATAAATAGAGTGAGGAAGCAGTAAATAAGTGAAATGAAGCATGCAATAGTAATAAGTGAAATTATATAAAATCTCTAACATCCATCTCATACATACAACACTAGTTATCCACTGGGACAATCATACATTATATAAATTGAAGAAAAAAAAAGGATATATTACTAACATCAATCCAGACCAAATAACTGGTCTCCAAGACACTACCAAGATACTCAAACCTGATAATAAAAATCCACATGAGTAGTATACTCGATCATGAAACCCTAGGACTTAGTCCTATCCATCATTGATATGTGCTCAACCTAAAAAATAATACATAAGATTTTCATGCACACTAAGGTGTATGTACATTGGTGATAAATAATATCATAATTCCACCCCAATGACAGGCCTATAAATATGATTTAATAAGTTCATGCTCATGAAATATGATCAGCCTAGCCGAGACAAAACAGGAAAAGATTAATCAAATAAATCATGTGAAATCATATTCCATTCAAAAGTCCATGATACTTGTTAACTAGGAAAGGTATGATTATTATGTAAGTATATTTAAATGTGTGTGTATATATATATGTTACCACAAATAAATAAATAAATATAAAAATAAATATTAATATACATGAGTAAGGTGAAAAATAGCATAAATCAACAACAAATGATTCTTGGATCTGTAATCCCAATGGTTTGGACATATTTTGAAAAGGGAATTGAGTTAAATTTCACACCACTCAAGATGTGTTTAATTAAGTCAATCTATCAGTCTATATTCCCAATAGACAATACTTACTTCATTTAATGCCTAAAATGTCTCTAAGAAAGCTACAACACCATAAGTGGATACATGTTCTAACCCCGGGTTCACCCGCACTCAACTATAATCACTATTATGAACGATGTCACATACCAATGAACAATATTGTAAATAGTCACTGAGTTAAACATTATTCCACTCATTTCATATAAATCTAATTAGATGTCTGATCCTTACATCCTGATCTATAGGTAGCCAAAACATTGGAGCTCAGATGAACCTTAAGGGGATGACCCTTAGGCAACATATAAAAGGGTTTCTCTCTAAACTATAGTACATTCTCAACATCCATTTATATAAACAGCTCAACATCCCCATCCATAGGAAGTACCTTTGGGCAATGAAGTAATGGTGTATCGACCCGACCCTAGGGAGAATCATAGGCCTTACTCGAGGAGAGTGTAATAATCCGTTGAGTACATGTCACATCAACGGTGTAGAGTGCCATGTCCACCACCATGATTATTTTATCCATCAGGGAGATCTTAATCATCCCCATTGCTCAAGAGAGAATAATAATCCAAAAGTATCCAATCAATTATGTAAAGAACCATGTCCAATACCATGGTTACATAATAGACTACGGAGATTATAATTATCCCCATCACCCAAGGGATCATAATCATCCATGAGTATCAAATCACTAGGGATGATATACCTGACCATCACAATCAATTAGATAAAGAGCTGGATCCTAGTAAGTACAATTTGATATACCAATAATATAACAATAAAATAAAACTGATTAGAAGATGGACCACATGAATTTCATATAGACATACCAAATATATGAATTAAAGGTATCAGGATCCGAGTCATAGGAAGCATGTCTAGGCACATTAAAGAGAGTCACATCATGGTAGGCACATCGACCGTAAACAAGAAAGCACCTCTGGCAATCATTAATGCATCAACAATAAACTAGTTAATGTATAAATAAAGAGTGAGGGTGGCAAAGACCTAAACCCACCACTACTATAATAACCTCATAGGCATACAAGTTTGGTACAGGTTCTAAGGCGTCACCAACTACTATTTATACCCAAACCCACATTGTACTTGCTTAGGGTTGTTCAGACATTGAGCAACCTACAAGGTCCCTCATGTCAAAACACAAGAGAGGAATCCTACATAGGATCATGAAGGTCTAAAAACAATAGAAGGAATCCTACTTAATATCCTCATTATTAAAGGTGAAATGAGGGTTCCTATATGGGATCCCTGATATTAAATAAATAGAGGCATCTGATATAAGATCCTCAGAATAGTACATAGAAAAAGGCATCCTTCATGGGATCCTAAATAAATGTTTGAGCAAGTAGAGTCATCCTATATGGGATCCTTGGAAAGTGTAAATTTAACAGGTAACCTAAAATTTATTCCATATATCATCTTGTTATCAAATTCATCCTATAGGTAATCCTTGGTAATAGTAGTCATGTAGATGCATCCTACATAGGATCCTCAGAGAGAACTAATATCATGGCCTCCTAGGACAAGGAACATCTCACAAGTATGACGTACTCAATGAAAGATATAAGAAATCATCTGTCAAGAGAGATAGCTCATGGACCATCACAGATCAAATGGTTTCACTATCAAGTGATAACTGGATTCTATTACTAGAAGTAGACACTATTTGTTAAGTAAGAAGAACAAAACACCAAATATGATCCCTCAAATAACCTCAAGGGTTTCACTATCATGATATATGTGGAATGAAACTCAAAATAGAATACTTGTGTGTCCAATTTTGACTCTTGGCCTTAAAGATATGAAAAACCCTAAAAAGTGAAACAAGGGGAAAGTTCACTACATGTATACCTAGTACATGATGTGTTCTCTCAAAGCTCCACCTGGGTAAGAACATCAGACATGATTGGTGTGTAAAAACCCAAGTACATAACATGTTTACCATGTACATGTAATTTACCCTACATTGTGTACCTTCCAGAATACCTCACATGGCTTGGCCATGTAAATAGCTTGACTGTGTGCTTCTACATGGTGTGAAACATACAAGGGGCTTGGTGGCATACCCTATATGACCATGTTCCCCTACACAGGCTCTCTGTATGGGTTCTCTGCTACACGGCTGATTCCCAGTACATGACTTTTATACCTAATACACTATTTATATTTCTAAAAATATTATTTTCCCATAACTGGAATAGAACATGTCATGTGATCCTAAACTACAGACCTTGTGATTAGGATTTCCAAATAAGAAACACCTAAAATCAACCAAACCCCCAGTTTTCTCTTCAAAAGCTATTGGTTGACCCACAAGGGGAGTGAAACAGTCATAATAGGGTCTTAAAACTTGAAAATAGTAAATATATAGTTATTTATAGAAACAAAATAAAAATATACTACCCTTATGAAGAATATTCAAAATATTTACCCATTTCCATGATCTAAAACTACTACATTATGATTCAACTCCTCTCGAGCTCTATGACCATACCTATATTTTCCTTTCCCTCTTTATCTCTCTCCATATCCCTATCCTCTCTTAGTCACATTAAAGGAATCCTACAGATGGGAATGTGTGAGAATCCAAGGGATAAAGAAGAAAATAAAATGGAAAAATAAAAAGAAGGAAAAAGAAAAATAAGAAAAAAGAAAAAGAAAAAGGGGAACAGGCCCTGCCCCAATACCTAACCTAAGTTTATGCCCTACCTAATGAAAAATTCCCATTTGAGACTCAATGCTGGTGACCAAATCTCAATTGAATTCTCCATTAAAAATATATATACTAATGACCTTATGAAAATTAAATAATATTTATTTAATTAAATATTCATTAGTAACTATTCCATGAAAATTAAAATGGTTTAGAATTCAAAAAAAATCATATCCTAGGGTAAAAAACCTCTATCGGGACCAATGGAGTATTCAGAGAAAAATTATTCAAGATATTCCTCTCAAGGAAAATTAACATTTTAGATTTTATAAGAATCTAAAAGAAAAAACTATAATTTATGCTAAAATTTCCTTTTCTGAAAAATGGGTCCTTATATCACACAATATTAAATAAAAAACATTTTTAAAGAAAAGAAAAATTTAAAATATAAAACTAATTTATAATCACCCCTAATATAGTAAACAAAATTATACGAATATAAATTTATTTTTTATAAATATACGATCTATACATTTTAATAAAATCATTCATATATAGAGATAAATTTATTTTACATTGATAAAAAAATATATTCGTAAGATCTTGGACTTATAATGAGGTACGTTCTTGTTCATGTTTTGGTTTAAATCCGTTTAAATTTTTAATAAAATGTTTTTTTGATAATGTGAGTAGACTCAGGGGTGTTCCAGAGTATGTTACATGGATTGAGGATAAAAGGGACCCATCCAGTGTAGAGTGCATGGTTGACACACTATTAGTAGTAACCATACCCCATAACCATACCTTCATTGAGGAGGTGGTGCACGATTGGTGAAACCATGTTGGGGGGAGGCGAAACCATGAATCTTGGATAGAACCATCCCACATGGTTACCACATAGTTTTTCAACCATGAGGTCTTCCCAAGAGGTCATGCGACTTTTTTTACTCTTTGATAGAGGCTAGAACACGACTGGAACATAATTTGGCTAACTGTGCGGCCAAACTATATGCCTCATTAATGATGGGGAAATTTACCATTCCCCCTTTGGATTTAAGTTTTCTCACCCAAATATCTTCCCTCATCTTCCTACAGTAGTAATAGTAATGAAAAAAACTCTCTTAAACTTCCCAAGTATTGATATTTTTCATTTTTAATCCATTTTGAGCATTGTTAGGTGTGGATCAAAGCTCTGGGTGAGGTTAACACTCCCTTCCATTTTCCGGATTATGGACTCTGGAATCTTTCTTCTTATTCCAAATCTCAAAAACCCTATTTTTTAACATATTATTAGTTGGGGATTTTAAGGTTGATTAATTTTTTATCAATGGCTATGTTTGTGTGAGCGTTCATCTACATAATTGTGGTAGGCAGTCAACAAGGAATATCTCAAAGTCTTGAGGTTTGATTTATGTGTATGTGGTTGTGAACTCATAATGTTGTGATATAAAATTGATTTTACTTGTCAAGAAATAATAAATTGGTTGGATAAATGATTAATTGAACCCCTAAAGATCCCCATGGGTTGTATTGAGTTTTATTAGATCGGGTTAGGGGCCACCAATGTGGTATGTTTCTTTCTTGAATATGGAACTGACTTGTTAAGTGTAGAATTGAATTTTTATGAGATAGAACCTAAGATAATTATGTTGGCAAGTTAACATGAGTAATTAATTGGAAATAATGATAAATTTTTCTTGTTTTTAAAATGTCATAAGGGGATATTTGGTATAAAGTTAATGTGTTAAGTGAATTATGGTTTATAAATGGTAAATGTGCGAACGAGTTGTGGCCTGAGAATGGTAAATCTATTATGGATAAACAAGAATTTACACATGGATTAGTGGTATAAGTGTGGAATTATAATTGAGGTTCTATTACCATGGGTTAGTTTAGACTAAAGATCTAAGCCCCACTCATATGTTTCATGTGTTAGGGAGTCAAACTGAGGATATACAACCATAAAAAATGAATTGGATATGTATACCTAGACAGAGCCTCCATGGTAAGTTGATATATATATATATATGATGTTTCATTGTGAAATGTTTCCCTAGTGAGTTAAGGGGTTTTAACCCCCCCTTTATGCGTTGTTATTTGACCGAAATAGGGTGAGGCTTGTTTGATGAGTGTGGGTAATAATTGAAAATAATGTTATTTTTTTTAATTGTGTAAGTTTGAAAATGTTAGAAATTTTTTATCTTTAGTTTACTATATTTTTTATTGTATTTATTCATACAATACCTGTTTAGACTGGATATTTTGCTAATGTCATTTGGGGTGGCCTAATATGTTGTACTCACACCCTACTCAGGTTGCCATTGGGTACTCAGGTAGACTTCATGGTTGCAGGTTAGGATAAGGGAAAAGACCTTATGCTAGATGCTTGATTTGGGAATGGTATATGCATGGATGGGGGATTCCAAACTTGGATTAAGGACCCATTTTAGGGATTTTTCATATTTTCATATTTTGGGTTTCCTTTACACTTGTAACTCTGTGAAATGACATAAAATATTTACTATTTTGTTTTGGGATTGTATTTAGTTTTTGAAAATGGATTTGTGATGCACAATTATAGTTTACTTTTTCCTTTATTTTATATTTTATATAGTATAGAATACTTTGATAAAGAGAGTATAGTCTCCCCATGTCTTCCATTAAACCCCTTCTGCCAGTTGATAGCCTATGGAGTAAGGGGAGGAATTCATGATGTTATGTAACAAACCTTCTTGGGGTACCGGTCATGGTGGCACCCAGTTCAGGGTGTTACAAAGTGGAACAAGAGAAGTTTCCTTTTTTTATTTTATTTATTTTATTTGGGGAAGGTAGAAAGGAGACTAGGAGGTGTTTGGCCCTAGCAAAGATCTCATGAATCAGAGTAGCTATCCCATGTATGGTGGAAAACCAAGTACCCATATAAGGAGTTTTATTATTGATATTCATTGTTATATTTGGATATAATTTCACTATTGGGTTTTTCACTTGATGTGAAATGTTATTTTTTATGATATTTTATTCATGGGAAAAAATGGTAGGTGGTTGTGAAATCAAGCATCATTTTAGGAACATAGTGATATCTACGACTTGAATCATGTTATGGACACATAGAAAAAACATGTTATGGTCATGTATGATAATTGGAATTGAATTTTAAATTCCATTGGGTTTTAAAAGAGTATGTGTTGAATAAAGATATTTTAATTGTATAATGAATTGATATTTTTTTTAAAATGGTTAAATTTGTTCATAAATGAGAAAAAATTATTTTTATGAAAGTAAAATGGTTTAATAAGAGTTTATAGTGATATAAAAGTGTTTATCTAAGATTAGTGTTTAAACCATTTTGACCATGTCCCGAGAAAGGGGTGGTTGAGGTTAGTGATTGAGGTGTGGTTGTGACCCTTGTAATAGTGTATGCAGGATGAGTTGTTTATGGATTGTAGTGAACCCTATATTATTTAAATTGTTGAAACCATATGTAATGTGTTTTTAGACGTGTAGATGGAATTTTTGAGAGATGCCACCATTCCAATGTATTCTTCTTGGGTGAAAAGATGAAATCACTGAGAATGATCATACAATGGTTGAGCAAGACACCAAACTAGTTTTGAATAATAGAGAAGAAGATATGTTCCGTGATAACATTGATTAATTTGGGAAGATGTTGGAATAAGACCCATGGTGGGTCATTCCATTTTTGTTTGACTAAACTAGAGAGTTTTAGTTGTATCACCCTCTTACATTTTCTAAAGATGGTAGAACATAGGCAGTTGAGTTCTGGTTATTGTTCATCGAGATGATTCGGGATCATATAGAGACTCCTCCTAAAATGAGAGTTAATATGGTGGCCTATATGTTTTGAGGACCAGTGAAACACTGGTGGGATATTTAGCTCACACTGATTAGGTAGATGTCATACTACAGAAGGACTTCTAGGAATTTTTTTTGGAACATTTACACCCAGTGAATATGATATTAGGAAAAAATGTGAAATTTATGAGGTTGAACCCAGGAACTATGTTGGTGATTGATTATACCAGCCGCTTCACAAACTTAAAATGCTTTGTTCCAACATGTGTGGGGATTATCTACTGATGGAAAGGTGTTTTTAGGATGGACTTATACATGAGATAGAGTCTCAATATAATATATTATATTTAAAAAGGTATTTAGGTATTGGATCAGGCTCTAATTTAAGAGGGGTACATGATAGAGGCATTTGGTGGTGGTCATGTGGTTTCCGTTGGGAAGTATAGTGGTACGACTTCCAATGGTAAGAAGTAAAATTTTGAGAGTTTTAATCTGGGTGGTGGTAAGGAGAGTAGAAGAGGAAGAAGATTAATCTCTTAGTATGTTTATCAGGTGTTCTGTTATTAGTGTTTTAGGTTGGGACACATGCACAATTAGATTCTCCGACCACCAATTAAGTGATGATCATGCGGAAGGATGATACATTCATAGAGGTTTTACCTGAACCCTTAATAGGTGGTCAATGATGGTGGATCAAGGAAGATGTAGAGTGTAGGAAGGGGGTCTACTGCCCCATACCAGGAACATAGTTAGTGATCTACTATCCTTACTAGTTGAGGTGGTATATGTGGTTCTTTAGGAATAGAGCATCCTTATCAATAGGGAAGTATATCACCATGGACTCAGAACGTGACCTAGGGGTGCGGGTTAGGTCTTTTGCATGTATTTCAGACTAAACCTGATGGTAGAAAGGATGGAGTATCATCCAATCAAGGTGTAATCCTTATATCTTATTCACATTCTAGTTCTTTATTTGATACATGGGCCTCATATTCTTTTATATCTAACCAACTTATAAGAGTTTTGGGTCTGGTAGTGGATTACTTTTGTGGGGGTTATGTTGATTTACACTCCATTGGGAGTGTGAGCAGAAAATACCCAACAATGTATAGAGTGTTCCCTTATGGTTTGTGGGTATCGTTTCTTTTGGGGCTTATTCATGATTGAAATGTTAGGCTTTACTTGGTATTGATAATGGATTGGTTGGTGTTTTATCATTCTCATATCAATTTCTTTCCACTAAAGGGTAACATTCAAACAACTTGAGGGTGACACATATGTCCACTTAGGGTAGTGGAATATCTTGTAAGGTTGTGTAGGGCCAATTAATAATTAGTTGGGTGAGATCATGTCCCAAGTGGAATGCCTTGTGCTTGATGATGGATGAATGGAACATGATGTATTTCCTCATGTGGTGGATTAGTTTTAGGATGTGTTTCCTAAGGAAATCTCAAGGTTTCTTCCTAAGAGAGATATTGAGTTCATGATTGAACTAATTCCTAGAGATGAGATAGTATTGATTACTCCATATAGGATGGAACTGACATAACTATAGAAAATTAACACTTACTTGGAGAAGTTATATAATAAAGGGTTTATTCACCTAAGTTCGTCACTTTTTTGATCTCTAGTTTTGTTTACTAGGAAGGTCGATGGGATGTTAAGGTTGTGTGTTGATTAAAAAAAGATGAATTAGATGATAGTTAACAACTGCTACCCATTATATCTATCGATGAACTTTTTGATCAACTGTGAGGGGCTTCTGTTTTCTCCAAAATTGATTTGAGGTTAGAGTATCATCAGCTGAGGGTGAGACCTTCTGATATACAATATAAATCTTTCAAGAGAAGGTATTGTTTCTATGATATTGTTGTGATGCTGTTCATATTTAAAAACACTCCTACCTTGTTTATGGATTTAATGAAGTTTATATTTCACCCATACCTAGATTGGTTTGTAATTTTTGTGTGTGGGAGAAATCTCCGTGTACTCCCAAAATCATAATGATCATTCCAGACACCTTGAGATCATCTTGAGTACACAAATAGAGCATAGGATATACCCCATGATATATAAGTTTTAGTTCTGGATAAAAGGGGCTTTTCCTAGGCCACATAATCTCTAAGAAAGGTGTATTAGTGGACTTAAAGATGGTTTTGGAAGTTTTACCTTGGGATTATCCGATGGATTTTTCTGAGATCAAGAGATTTTTGAGTTTGGAAGGCTATTACCAGAGGTTCTTCAAGGACTTCTCTCTATTGGAATCACCTCTTTTGGGATTAACCAAGATGAATGTCAAGTTTATGTGGTCTATATCATGTGAAAATTCCTTCCAGGAGATAAATAAGCGCTTGAATACTACACCAATTTTGATCCTACCTGAGCTAGGTAAGGAGTATACCTTGTTTTGTGATGCATCTAGTGTGGGACATGGGGAAGTGTTTATTTAGGGAGACCAGGTGACAGAATATGGGTCTCAAAAGTTGAGGCCACATGAATGAAATTTCTCTATGCATGATCTAGAGTTGGTCATAGTGGTTTATGCTTTGAAATATTGGTAGAACTACCTTTGGGGGGAATAGTTTGTTTTTTATACAGTTTATAAAATTCTTCAGTATATCTTCTCTCAATGTGATTTTAATCTTCAGTAGTAGAGATGGATGAGTATATTCATTTTTTTAATTTTTATCTAGAATATACAATGGGGAATATAAAGAGTGTATACGATTACTTGTGTAGGAAAACATAGAAATATTCCAAGAGTATAGTTCTAAGTGGAAGATTATGGATTTGTTTATAGATATGAATATTGGGGGTCTAGAGTACAATGAAAAAATGACCCATGAATACTTCATAGTTGAGTCCAAATTTTTGAGCTTGATCAAGTAGATTCATTATGAGGATCTAGTGTGTTTTAATTTGATGGAAATCCTTGAAGGTGGTGAGTCAAATTGTGAATAGAATATTGATGATGATGAGATCGTTTATTCTAATATACATTTTTTGTAACATCTTTCATGCGGGAGGGGTTGATATGTGAGTTCTATGCATTTATGTGGATGATGCACCTAGTTTTGATGAAAATGCATCATGATCTTTGTAGAAATTATTGGTGTCCCTGAATAAAGAAAGAGGTTGTAGGTTTCACGAATTGATGATATAACTATCAGCTGGTGATGGCTGTGCATCAATGGAAAATTGGTATGTTATAGACATTTCCAATTCCATAATGTAAGTAAGATGATGTTACCCTGTATTTTTTGGGTCTTTTGAGGATTTCCTGAAAAAATAATGTTATATGGGTGATTATGGATCAATTAACCATGGTGGACCATTTATTACTGATATGAGATAATTTTACCATAGATCATCTGAGTGACTTATTTGTTCGAAATATTGTGTGGTCGTATGAGGTTCCTTGGATTATTTTTTTAGATCAGGATCGTCATTTTACTTTGCACCTCTAGAAAGGGTTGCAGAAGGTGCTTGGTACATAGGTGTTTTTGAGTATGAATTTCCACCCACATATAGACAAGAAATAATTGTGTACTATTTAGGTGCTACAGGAAATGTTGAGGGAATGTGTTATAAAATTTGGTGGATCTTTTCAGAATCACTTAGAAATCATGAATTTTTCCAACAAAAATAGTTACTAGGTAACTATTCAAATGGAATCATATGATGCACTCTATGGTAGTCCATGTAGGTTTGCATTATGTTGGATGTAGGCTATTGAATCTAAGCTGTTGGAGATGAGTCTCATAAAGGATACATCCGAGCATGTTCAAATTATTCAAAAATGTTTGGTTACGACTCAAATTAGGCTAAATTCATATGCTGATCAACGTCGTTGAACTCTTGAGATTGTGATGGGTGATCGTGTGTTCATTCAAGTGTCTCTAAGGTTGGGTCATCATCATATTTAGAAACAAGGTATTTTGGTGCCCATATATGTGGGGACATTTGATAATTTGGTTAGGATTGGACCAATGGTTTACCGATTGGATCTTCCACAATGGTATAGTGTTATGCATAATGTTTTTCACGAGTCATATCTTTAGTAGTGTCACTCCAAACCATCTCATGTGATTGATGTTGATAATGTTGATATTGAGGCTGATGCATCCTTTGAGGAGAATCTAGTATGTATTGTGGATCAAAATGAGTAGGTTTTGTGAGGAAAGGTTGTTCTATTAGTTCGAGTGTTGTGGATGCATGGTAATGTTCAGGAAGAAACTTGAGATACAAAGGTAGATATCCGAGCACTAGGACCTGATCTGTTTACATTGGAGACTTAGTGATTCTTGGGAGTGTGTCTTAAGGATAAGCTGTTATAGTGTGGGGAGGTTATAAGATCCAAACATCTAATAAAGAATGTTCTTATTTAAGATCTGGTTTAAATCCCTTTAAATTAGATAATGAAATGTTTCTCGAAAATGTGAGGAGACTCAGGGGTGTTCCCAGGGCGAATGACATAGAAAGAGGAGAAAAGGGAGAAATTTGGTGCATGTTTCATGGTTTTCACATGGATAGTATCAATAATTCACCATAAACATGCTTTGCTGGTGGAGGTGGTGTACAGCTGATGAAACCGTGGAATGGGGGAGGTGAAACCATGTGGCTTGGATAGATCCACCCCACCCAGTTACTACATGGGGTTTCATACTGTGTGGGCTACCCAAGAGGCAATGCAACCTAGACCCCTCTTATAATAAGGGTGGAGCATGGTTGGCTCACAGTTTGGACAATCGTTCTCATTAAAGATGGTAAAATTTACCATTTATCTCCTAGTATTTAAGTTTTATTGATCAAATTTCTTCCCCTATATTCCTACAGTAGAAAGAGTGACAAACCAAACACTCATAGACATCCCAATGATCAATATAATTAATTTATAAGCGGTTTGGAGTACCTTAGGGCGAGGATCGAATCTCATGACGAGTCTAACTCCTTACTTCCTTTTTTTTGGATTTGGGATTTTGGAATCGTTATTATTCTTATGAAACTCTAAAACCTTATTTTTATAGAAGATTATAAGTTGGGGGGTTTTAAGGTGGTTTTATTTTGAATCAATTGAAAAATATGATCAAGCATTCATCTACGAAATCGAGGTAGGTGGTCTAAAAGTTATATCCCATAGTTTTGAGGATTGATTTATATATATGTGGTTATGTGTTCGTCACATTGTAATATCTGATTGATTTTACTTGGTAATAATTGTTAAATATGTTGTCTAAATGATCAATTTAACCCCTCATGATCCCCATGGGATTAGTTGAATTTTATTATACTATGTAAAGGGCCACTAATGGGCTGCTCTGTTTTCTTGAACATGTATTTGAGTTGTTAAGTGTATAATTGATTTTTTATGAGATAGAACCCATGCTAATTATTTTGGAATGTTAACATTATTTATGAAGTTGAACTAATTATTATTTTTTCTTGTTTATAACATTAAACAATGGTTTTTATGGTATAATGTGAATGTGTTAAGTGAATTATTGGTTGAAAATGGAAAATGTATTAATGATTTATGGCTTGTTAATGTTAAATATGTTATGGTTAAAGAAGCATGTGAACATGTATTAGTGGTATAAGAGGGGTATCTAACACGAGGCAATATGCCCATGGTTTGGGTTACATAGAGGCTTTAGGAACCAATCCTATGTTTCATGGGTTAGGGAGTCAGATTGAGGCCCTATGCCCCTAACAAATGTACCAAATGTGTATAACTGGACTTAGAATCTAAGGTAAGTTGATATATATATATATATGTGTGTGTGTGCGCGCACATTTTTTTTCTTTGTGAAAATTTTCCCACATGATTTATGGAGTTTGACCTCACCCCTTTATGTGTTGTTTAGTTGACCGGTATAGGTCGAGGAATGTTTGATGAGTGTGGGTAATAATTGGAACTAATGGAAAAGGTGGTTAATTTTTTTGTTTGAAAATGATGTATCTTTTTTATCAATGGTTTACCATTTTTTATTATACTACTACATACAAAATATTTTTAGACTACATATTTAGTAGACACCATTGGTGGGGGCCTACTGAGTTGTACTTACTCCCTTCTCAGGGCACAATTGGGTAACCGAGTAGACTTCATGGGTGTAGGCCAGGGCAAGGGAAAAGGCTCTATGATGTATTGTTGATTTAGGTGTGGGATGTGCATGGAAAAGGGATTCCAAACTTGGGGTCGAGTCCTATTTTGGGGATTTTTTATCTTTAATTTATTTCGGTTTTCCCTTACACTTGGAACTGTATGAAATGAAATTGCATATGTACTATTTGGTTGTGGGATTGTACCCAGTTTTGGGAAATGTATTAGTGATACAAATTTATATTTCACTTATTACATTATTTAAAATTTTATTTCATGTGGATTACTTTTATAAAGAGGGTATAATTTCCCCACATGTTCCATTAAACCCTTAATACTAATTGGAAACCTCTTGCATATATGGAGATGAGATTGAGGTCATGTAACAAACTAGATTGGGGCACTAGTTTTTGGTGGCACCTAGGTCTCGATGTTATAACATTTCTCACATAATTTTTTTTCTTAAAACTATATCCTTTAATATTATATGATTTTATTTAAAATTGAGTTATTATTTCTTATAAATTAATCAATACATTTTAATTTTGGAAAAATTCTCTATATATATTTCATTATTTAGTTACTCCTATTCAAAGCCACTAATCTAATGACTAGGTTATAATGGTTATATTTGAATAATAATGTTGCAGTTTGTTAAATCTTATTGTCATGTGTGGTATACATTATCTAACATAACATTCATTTAACAAAATATAAAATAAAATATCAGTGTGTTACCTGAAACCACACAAATTAATTTTCTATAAGACCTAGGTTGATAGAAACCATGACTTCATATTATGGATCTAATTATTTTTGGGGATTCCAACTAAAATATCATCTATATGAAATAAAAGAATGATACAATAATTACCATCCAAACCATTATAATATTAAAAAGTATTTGAAGGAATATTATCATATCCAAGGATCATGATATAATAATAAAATCTCTTATACCAACACATATATGCCCACTAGATATGGTGTACATATTTGTTCAAATTACAAACTATGTTATGCTTTCCTTCTTCAGAAAAACCAATGGCTGGTAAATATAGATTTTTTATCAATATCACAGTGTATAAAGGTTATCTTTACATATATATACTATAAATTTAAGCTTAATAAATCGCACATATCCATAATGACTCAAATAGTCATTAGTTTAATAATGATAAAAAATATTTCAATAAAATCAGTACCTTACTTTTGATCAAATATTTTAAACATTAGTCTTGAATGATATATTTCCACATAATCTATTAAAATACATTTTATCTTAAAGACCCATTTGTTTTTGATTGAATTCCTTCCATAAGGTAAAGGAATAAGATCCCAAGTCTTGTTTTTATTTAGGGCTTTAAGTTCCTCCTACATCACCACCACCCATGAGGATACGTATGGACTCTGAACCACCATAATAAAAGAAGTTGAATATCTATAATTAATCAATAAGAAATGAACAATAATAATATTAGTGAAAAATTTGAGCTCTATATTTTCACACTTTTCTATTGTTTGACCATCATAGTCCAGAATCAATGAGTAATTAATCATATATTCCTAATATTTTTAAAAAATGAAATCTCTATAGATAATAAATTTATGGGTAGTGGGGTCCTATAAGTAATACACCTTTATATCATCAGTGCATCCTAAGAAGATATATTTCTTTGATATTAAATATAACTTCTATCTTTCCCATTCATTAAATAGTTCATATATAGTACTTAAAAATTATATAACCAATAATAGTTAATGGGTTTACCATCCCATATTTTCATTAGTGTTTTTAGAAAAATCACAACATAAGGATATCAACTGATCAAATAACATATGGTGTTCACTAATTATACCAACAATGTATTGGAAAATCTTATAGTATTTAACATTTTACTTATTATATTCAATAGGATTTTATTAATATTTTATAACACTCCATTTTACTAAAGAGTTTATTCTTCTATAAACAACTTCTAAATGAATTCATGTGAAAATAGTATCAAACTCATTACTTGTATATTCTCCACTATTTACAGTCTTCAAACACTTGATCTTTTTTCATGATTCAAGATCCTTTTATGTTTTTAATGTTTTAAAGACGAAAACAACACCCACCTTCATCTTGATTTTTAACATATAATATGTCTTTTAATAATCATCAATCAATGATAAAAAGTACCTTAATCCACCCAGGGATATGATCAATTATTTAAAAATATTAGAATAGATAAACTATAAGATATTCTTTCTACCCTCCTTTAACTTTTTAAATTTAAAACTGTATTGATTTCTCGAACCACAATGGTCAGAAAATGTTAATGATACATTTTTATTCCCATGTAGAAACTTATCATAAATAAGAATAATCAATCCCCTTTTAGTCATTTTCAATGATTCTGATGCTATGGTGTTATCAATGCTTCCATAAAGGTTGTTGGTGCAACAAATATCTTCACATCCTTGTATATATCACTGATAATCATGTTCAATTTCATTGAAATATTCTCTGAATTCATCACCATAATCACACAAATATTATTTTTCATTTCTCCTTTCTCAGTGTGAGTTTTGAAAAAATTATCCCAAAGAAAATATTGTTTTACTCAATACATTCACATGGAATAATCCTTTGATGGTTTTAACTATACCATTGTTAATATTCAGTTTAATGGCAGTAACTATAACAATCTTAAATGTGTTATCATTCCCCATTTTGAAAATTATTTCTAGGATAAGATAATAATGATCAAACCATTAACATTGATATTTTATACACCATGTCTCCTTATAGGTGATTATCCATGCGTCGTTGAGATTCTTCCCACCTCTAAATAATGTTTCTACTTCACTGACTAGTATATCACTATTTTAAAAGTACTCCCCACATTTCATTGAGAGTTCTTTCCTTAACTCTTCTTATTATTACAGTCCTTCTTGAAGTTCCCCTTTTTCCACAATTGTAACATGTAACATTATTCTTCTTACTTCGAGACTTGGGATTCCCTTGATTCTAGCTCCCACAAAAACCATGCTCTATCATCCTTCCTCTCTCCACTGGAAGATCCTTCCATTGTTGTGATGTTTTATATCTATCCACCTCACTCTTATGCTGAATTCATTGTTGAATAGCCCTAATTACATTTTTATCTAAGATAAACGTGTCCATCATGATACTTTTGTTGAGGTTTATGATGAGTTAATCATATAAATATGGAAAATGAAAGAGTAAAATATTCACACATTCTGTATCCCTTATTTTGTATCCCAATATCATGAGATGAGTGAAAACGATATTGAGGGTGTTCATATCATAAATCGTTAACGATAAATTCACTATTTTAAGCATGTATAATTTTCTCTACAAGAATTTTTTTTCTATAGTGGCATGGCCTCACACAGATTTATTAGATTAACCCAAATTCCCTTCACCATTTGTTTCTATATTAAATGAAAAAACACTCTCTTCTAAATAAAAATAGATGTTAGTAATAAAATTCCCATCAATATCATTCCATTTATCCTTTTCAAATCTACAAGTATTTATCCAATAACTATTAGGTAATTATCCTTCCAAAAAAACACTTGAATTTTCATTTTCCACAAGGGAAAATTATTCACATTAAAAATTTCAATCTAGAATTTAACCACCATAAAGACACACCTTCAGTCTAGAACCACTTATGTTTCACAACCATGTATCTAATAATCTGATTTTTGAGGTAAATGATTAAATAATGCAACAACCACTAAGTTTAATAAATTTATGAGAATTATCCCTTTTTGTGATAAAAAATTATTAGAGTTGTGGTCCAATGATAATATCATGATAAAATAAAGTGAAAAAATATTGAAAATAAAATAACACCACATATAGTTCAAAAAACCATAAAAATAAAGCGGTAATAAACATCATGAAATAGATGGATCCCAATATAGGTAATAGTGGGTGAAAAATATCTCTCCATAATCTAAGGAGAATAACCTTGTTATTTATATCTATGGAATAATTGAGAAAGACACATCCGAAAATACTACAATGATAAACACTTAAATAGTAGAGGAATTTAAACTTGAGTTCATTATGGAAATGAGTTATGGAGAGCCTCCAATTATAGGTCTCTATATCCACTACTACCTTTTTCTCTATAATATTGCAAGGGTGGGTTTGTCCACCCACCACACCAATTATATATCACCTACTTTAAAAAAATATTTTGGTGGTTCCTATAAATGAAAAACCAAGTGGATACAAAAAACTAATCTATTTAAAAAAATGTCCTATAAATGCTACACCAGGATAAGTAAGATAGTTCTTTATATTCCATGATTGATGTAATATTTATTAAAATAATAAAATTTATTCAATTATTAATTTATTTTACAAATTTTAATTAAATATTATAAACTATATCAACAAGAATATATAAATATTATTAATGGTATTTTTTTAATTCATACATTTAGGGGACTACAATTTACTTATTCTAATCCTTTATTTTCCCAACTCACTCTAAGGATGTGGAAAAATTAGACTTAAGAGAATCTGTCACATAATATTTATATATAAATTATAAAAAATGGGATTGGGTGAGGCCTAAGTCCTAAGAAAATCTACTGTTGATATAAAATGGAACAGGAAATTCTGAGTATCAAGACATTGAAGAAATTAAAATATGATCCATGTTTTTGGAGAAATAAATATAAAAACATCATTCTATAATTATTTAATTAATTAAATATTTTAATTAATCTAAAATTTTCTGAAAATTAAAATTTTGTTGAATCACATCAAACTTTTATACTAAGGAGAAAACCATATTCTGAAATCAAGGATATGGGCATACTTTTTTTGGAATCATCTTACATGTAAATTCTATTTTTTTATAAAAACTAATAAATATGTATATGAACTTTTAAATAGTTAATAAATTAAATGGATTAATGTGATGTGACTTAATACTATCCTAGTCCAGGATTAACGTACACTCTAGGGTAAAAAACATATTTTAAACTCAATATGACTATCAAAATTTTTTTTGGGGTTTTTATATGATTAAATTATAGTTTTACAGAGAAAGTTAAGAATTACTAAAATGAACTTATAATTTCAAAAACTCCAAAAACTAATTTTTTTAGTACCTTTACAATAGTTACACATGAAAACAATTTCATCCTTGAAAATTATAACCTCAACCTTATAACCCCAAGACCACTAGAATATTAAATCTTTCATGGACTAACACATGATTTTCCATATAAGGTATACCTCCAAGAAGGATCAGGCAATAATTTAACTCAAAAAAATCAACAAGCTATATACTTTTTAATTTTTTGATCCATAATTCAAGGAGGTAATCAAATTCCTAGGAAAAGGAATAGTATTTATTAAATGTAATCATTTACCCCTTATAGAACACATAGTTTAGGGTATTACATGCTTCCATTGAAAAAATATCATACCTAATCCAAAATCTCAATGATTTCCATAAACCTTAAAAACCAATCATATTACTTTTTAAGACTTCAATCCAACATTAGAGTAAAATAGAAATAATTATCCAACACACCCATCATTATATCTATATGAAGCCTTATTATTCTATGAAAATACAACTCAAAAAACCAAAACCCACAATACAATAGCACCTAATAAATCATTATTATATTTGAGTAAACTAAACACTAATTGAAGTTAAAAAATATCAAAAAATAGGATAAACTGGTATTTTCATAAATTTATATTATCACTTAAATCCCAAATCCTATCTTGAAAAAAACTATAAATTCCCATTTGAAAACACCAATGAATAGAGATTTATATAGAAGTAGGTAGTGATCTTTAGTTTATCTATATTTATGTATTGAAATGTATTATAATAATTCAATTATAGATGGTTATTATTAAAAAATAATAATAAATAGTCATTTAAACTATTTCCCCAATATATTCTTAAATAAAAAGAACAAAATGATTATTTAATAGATTATCACTCAATTCAGTAATATGATATTGATCATCAATAAGACCAAGAATCCATTTAACCATTGTCCAGTAAAAAATGATATTAATTATCATAAAAAATAATAATACCAGAGTGTACCACCAATACACATTATCTATAATTAATTACATTAATTCCAAAAATTAATCCTCTCAAATTTTATCCATAACTACACAAATTAGATGAATCATTTAAATTAAATGAAATTTAAATTCATCACACAATATTTAGTAATTCACTATTAATGCATACATAAGAGATAATTATATAATGATTACATTATCACTTCTGATTATTTTATACACTTTATTATAGTCTCTATGGATGAATAAGATCTATCTACTAAAATTCCATATTTTTTAATATATTAGAAGTTATTGAAGAAGTGTGGTTCAATCATTATCACTATTTTTGTGGAAATGGTTGAATAAAAAACCTCTAAAAATGATAAGAAAATTTTCATAATCACACCACATATATGTACCAAATATCATCTAATAGTTATCCTATTAGGGCCATATACCACATAATATAGGGAGAATAATGCCTTGGTTTCTTAAATTACCTCAAATTGTCAACCCGAGACTTTATAAAAAACACCAAACTGAGTAAGTAACTCTAATAAAAACTAAAAAAATATTAATTTTGGTATATACCCATGATGGAAACAACTTTAGGGACTTCATGAAGGTGAAAATAAATTCTTATTCACCTATGATAATCTATGAAAAATTTCAACAATATATATCACTCATAATGACATCATGGTGGTTTAAACCCATAATATTAAAACATTAATAATGATACCCTTCATATAGGGCAAGTTAAATTATATAACATTTAATTTCCCAAGGATAATTTATTGTTCGTAGATAACATTTTACCATGTATTTCAATATAATAATCCCACTAGAATATTAATTACCATTTAATCTATCATCATTATGGTTTTATAGATGGAATACAAAAATTACTCCATGCCCACTAAAATTATATCATTTTAGATTATATATCATGAAACCTAAAAGAAAATAATGAAGTAATATTATCATATGATCTCATCCAACATTTTCTTATCACACTAATAAGAAACAATGTAACCCTCTAGAATAAGATGTTAGGTTGTAACACATTTCACACCAGAATAAACAACCAAGAAACAACACATTGCCATACAAAATAAGTAATTGGGTCCCAAAAAACATCATTCTATAATACATATCTAAGGCACGACACATCACCCTCCATAACACACAACCAAGTTACTACACATTACCCTCCAACTCCTGATGAAGTTATTAATCCCCAACGTACATTTATTCATCAAATACCACCCGCCTTCGAACCAAAAAACAAGATCATCTTAAAAAACATATATAAAAAATAACCAATATCACATATCCCATCATATATATCACTTCACACTAATACATAACCCTCAAATCTAAAGATAAATCATAATTATAATATGAATCTAAAACATGGGAAATCAAATAAGACCTAATAATTATAATTATATTTTTAAAATAATAAAGGAATCAAATCAAGCAATAAAAATAGGTACCGAACATGAAATAGTAGAAAAATACCATCCCAGGAAAAATAATGATATAAAAATTCCATGGGGGACCAAACGTAAAAGAAAATAGGATGATGTCACATATCTATCTTATGTCATCCCCCAAACTCAGATTAAAAAATTCCACTTTCATGATAGGTCCCAAAATCTATATAGATCAATAATAAATATGGAAGCTAGTGTAGACCCCTTGTACTTGGGTCTAGGGAAAAAGTCCTCATAAAGATCATTGACAAAAATAGGTGGAAATCAAAATGGTAAAGACCCATCTATAATCTTTTCATGAATTAATATATAATTTTCTACATGACAAAATTTCATATTTAAAAAGGGTATTTAAATATTTATTAGTATATTTTAACTATATAATGAATTCAAAATATGTCATTGAAATTTTCCAAATGTTCAACACCATAATTATTCCATTATAAAAAAAGGAATATAATGAAATTATTTCTTAACCACTATACAATGCATGTACCAACCTAATAGTTACCTGAAATCAATTCTCCATATACTCTATTAATTCAAAAAAAAATTCCTTTTGTAGGAATATGTGAGTTACCTCTTTATAACTAGTTTCACTGACTAATCAAACTAAACGTTTATACCACTAAAATTTCTTCCTTACATTTAAAAAATCAATTAAAACCTCACATGTTTTGAATTGAAAATTAAATCCTAGATCTCAAAAAAATTATTGTATAGCGCTATGTCATAACACAACTCTAATAGAAACCCACCCATGTTGATGAAAAAACTAAGTGTGAACCTCGAATCCCACCTCCGATAAGACATAGATAGGAAACTGATATCAAGAGTATAAATCATTCATATAAGAGGAATTACCCTATAGGAACACAATGAATGACTATATAATAAAATAAAAACTACCAAATCATAAATAATAATGAATCCATGAAATATTAATTTCATATTTGTATATAATGCATGAATTTAATTAAATAAAAAAAAAATCAAGACAACTACAACTATGAAAAAAACCTAATCCAAACAATTATATAAATCCTGAACCACCCTTATACTTCAATTGTGGAAAAAACAATATCTATCACCAAACTTGCACTATACACCTTCTATATACAGTTAATTCCACCTTATAACTTCACTGACACCATCATGTATTCTAATTATAAAAGTAGTGGTGAGCATGTATATTTACTCAGTAATACATTCCTCAAGGATTAACAAACAATTAATTAATATGTATGAATAATTATCAATGCAATGTAAAAATTCCTAACCCATATTCATGTCCACACCAACCAAATAAATTAATAGTATACAAGGTTAAAAATAATATAGTGAGTTATCCTATCCTCATGTCTCATAGGATATTATGCATGAGCCACTTTTAATCCAAAATTATACGTTCCATTATCAATAAATTAGGTTAATAAGTTCATTCCATTCCCATTTTAAACCAAAACAACACTCACTAAATAACATTGTATGTATAGTATAATAATTTCCATCAAAATATAGAAGTACCACTTTAAATAAACTACCACATAACCAGTCACTGATAGTCCCAAAGCCTCATGTCATGAAGAAATTTATCCACATTACCTACTCTTCATAACCGCATCAACTATATATATGTATCATAAAGGGAATACAAACCATTCCATAATTCTCATGATCATCTCACCCATACATTTATAACATAACTACATATATTGGAACAAACATGACTCGGTCATTGGTTTCATATCACACTAGATTGATAACTTGGTTTGTGTTGGGTCACACCTAATAAAACCAACCTTAGGTTGTGGTTGTATAGAAAATGGTACTCTCATGACTAAAATAACATTAAATACAATATATTACTTCTCACATGACCTCTATTTAATAATTGATCTATTAAAATAAGTATTCACTAAAACATCCTTGTAATCAAGAACAAATTCCCATGCCATCAAATTAATCATTGTATTATCTATATCATCATTGTATGATAAATTATTCATATCAAAAGGTAAAGTTAATAATTCTAATAATCATGAAATAACCTTCATCATAGGAATAGGTCTCTAGGGATAACCACAACCACACACACAAAAACACACACACAGGAACACATATCATAATCATCAACATTCATAATGCAAATTGTTATCCCAATAACCTCGCATAGAGTTATTATCCCAATATAAATTCACTATAGTCAATAAAGTCAATTATTGACATGTTAAACTAGTGTACATCACAATTTGATCCTCCAGTATCAGTTACACAACAAAAAATTTGATAATTTACAAACCTAAAAAACCAAACTCTGTATATTGTACCCTCATATAATACTAAGTTAAAGAGTGAATAAACATAATAACATGTATTGTCACAAAAAAGAAAAAATCCCAAGAACAAAAATCCATATCAAATCACATCATATCTAAATTTCACATCTTCAAAATGTCATTAAAAATAGTGTGAAAATATCACTCCATTAATTAAATTTTCAGTCCACATTAACTATTTCATGTTTCGTATAATCAATTACTTGATATGTATTACTAAGAAATATTTAATTACTAATATCCATTTCAAAAAACATCATTAATATATTTTATCATAATAAATTATTGATTAATACAAGTTAATATTATCATATTCATGGCCATAGATCATACCAGAGTCTCCTTGTGCACCATGATTGTTTAAATTTTACAAGTTTCCCATAAAAAAAGTCACATTCAATGATTATCTTAGAAATTTTACCATCTTAGGAGATTTAAATAACTCAATAGAGGTATCCACCATGTTTTAATTGAACAAAAATTTTAGGTAGTGCACCAAGAAATTTTATTGTCCAGGTCAATGTTAATCCCATAACCCAACTTATTTAAAATGTCAAAAAAAAAAACCACTCAAATGAACCTGAATGATTTTAATTATATAATTATCAATATCTTCACTAAAAATAGATTGATTTAAACTACAATTTTTTCAAAATTTTGTTTGATGAAAGATATACATATTATTGAATCTTAGACTGGATGATGTCATATGGTGGGATTAAGGCCCTTTATATGATTTAAAATTAACTATTAAATTTTAGTCTTGAATTAATCATCTGAATTCCATGATATAAATCCCATAGATGGATCCTAAATCCATTATGATTCCAAACTGTAGTGGACAAAACTAGTTTCAAAAAGAATAATTTATGTATTTATTTTTGGGTATAATTATATAAAACAACAACACATACCCCACATGAGCTTATTACACTAGGACACCCCCAAAGGGAAACCCCACTTGAAATTACTCAATATTATTACATAGGTCCCCAAGGCCATATTAAAATAGGGTTTAATGACCATGAAATAATGAGAGGGCCCAAAACACCCTATAACCTTGATCCCCCCTAGAAACAAAACCTTTATATCATTTTTGGGTGTATGGGTCACATGAATTGCCTCATTTTATAATTATTCTACAATTTAACATATGAATAAAATTTTATCATACATATATATATATTGAATAAAAGTATGAGGGAATTATATCATTATAAGGCCACACTAGTTGTTTAAATCACACACTTACATCATATTGTCCATTTTTCTAATGTATTTATTTTTTTATTTTATTTTTTATTATTTATTTCATACTATATTCTTATTTCCCCTAAATATTTATATATATTTCTATTTATAATAATAATTGAGATATATATATATCCCACTTACTTTCTCTACATGTATACTAAACATACCTCTGATTGATTATAATTTTAAACAATTATTTCAATTAAATAAAAATTAAATATGATCATTGTCTTATCCATGATAAACCTTAGATACTTATTCTTAGATTACCTACATGGAATGACCCAATGATTCCATAATGGTCTCTTATTCCCTTATCATTAACTATATGGAACATCATCGAACATTTGGATTTCATTCACTATCTCTACTTATCCTTATCATTATACTTATCCTTTCCATTGATTTAGATTCACTGAACCTAGATTACCCCACATAGAACCACTAAAACAACCCATATACCTTTCTAGACCATATGTCTCCATAAGCCTCCCATAATCACCATGCTTCCATAGCTTTCCACCACACATAGGACATTCCAGTTAACTCCATCCCTTTTTGCCTATTTTTTCTCTCTCTCTTAAAGAGAATAATTCATCCAAGAATGTCATTGCACCATCAACCACCACTTTGAAGTGTTAGAATGTTCTCATTATGAGCCTCATCCTCCTTAAACTATCAACATCCACAACACAATTCCATGATATAACCCTCTTTGGTCATGTTAATAATTCAAATCCACTAAATGCAATGCAAGATTCCCATGAAAATCTATCAATACCAATTATTCATAAGTTGATCAGATGACCAACACTATTATGGTGGTGGATCCTCATTGTTTCATCCCACACTACTACATATAACCCTATTACCAGTGATAGAAATCAATTTTATCTATGCTAAAAAATCACTAATGTTTTAAGAGGCTGTTAAATTCTTCTCTTTTATCAGTGCAAAAAAATCACTGATAAAAAGTGCGTTTATCAATGCATAATATGGCACTGTTAAAAGCATCCTTTATTAGTAAAATATTAAGCACCGATAAAGGCCAATTATATCAGCACTACATCTAGTGCAGATAAAGGGCAATAATAGATCTTATAGAGTGTTAGTAACTATATATATATTAGTTATAATTCTAAAGTATCATAACAATCTGAGCATGTTTACTTACTTTTGACTATGAGATATCTCTTGTGTGATAAAATTCGACTTTTATAATAAGAACATACACATTGAGTCATACTAGCCACACAATGAATTATATTTAGGTGTAGTTTATTCCTACACATAAAAAATAAATTATGAATGATTATTATAAAGTATCAAGATAATACATGCATCTTTTCTTATTTTTGAGTATATAACACATGTTTTGAACTAAAATATCACTTTTAAATGAAAACAAACACTTTCAATCATATTGGCCCCATAGTTCTTCAAAATAACATGTTTTTAATTCCTACCCATCAAAATAAATTTTTTATATATGTACCAAAATATCAAGATAATATGAGTTTTTTTGCTAAGTTTTGAGTATGTCACACACCTTTTGAAAAAAAATGTCAATTTTAAATGAAAATAAACACTTTTAGTCATATCGACCACACTTAGTGTTAGATTTAATTGAGGTTAATTAAAACATGTCAAAACATAATGAAATATGTTTATCATAAATTATAAAGACAATATAAGTGAATTATATTTGTTTGGAGTATGTAATGCATTTTAAAACTAAAATTTCACTTTTAAACTGAAATAAAGCACTTTCTGTTAACTCGAACACACCATATGTCTGATTAATGTGACTATAATTTCTATAAATTAAAAAAATACCATAGATCAATTTTATAAACTATCAAGAAAATCAGAGAACATTTTCTTGGGTTTGACTGTGTGACACTTGTTGTGAGCTAAAATGTAACTTTTATTATGAAAACAATCACTTGGATTAATATCAACTACAACATGTATCATATTGACATGAAACTGATTATTAAACATAAAAATGAATTATGTATATTTTTTTCTAAAGTATCAAGGAAATCCAAGACTGTTTTCTTCTTAGTTTTGAGTATGTGACACATGTTTTGAACTAAAATGCCAATTTTAAATGGAAACAAACTCTTTTAGTTATACCGTACATACTTTATGGTTTATTGATGTGTGACTAATACCTACACATCAAAATAAATTATTTACATTTTCCTTAAAATATAAATAACATTCGATCATGTTTTCTCAATTTTGAGTATGTCACACATTTTTTGAACTAAAATGACATATTTAAATGAAAAAACACACTTTTTTCCAAACTAGACACACTATGTGTCAAATTGAGTAAATTTTAATTCCTAAACTTCATAAATGAATCACAATTTTTATCGTAAACTATCATGGAAATACAAGTTAATTTTTTTAGTTTTGAGTATGTAATGTGCGATTTAGACAAAAATGTTACTTTTAAATTGAAAACATGCACTTTTAGTAGACCAGACCACATTATGTGTGATATAAATGTGAGGTTAATTACTACATGTAAAATTTGAATCATGATTTTTTATAAGGTATAAATAAATTCCAATCATGTTTTTTATGTTTTTGACTATGTGATGTGGGTTCTGAGTAAAAAATAATTTTTATATCAAAAACAAGAATTTTAAGTCATATAGGTCACACAATGTGTCATATTGATGTGAGGTTCATTCCTACACTTAAAAAATTAGACATTTATCATTTTAATCAATTATAAAGACTATACAATTATCCTTTCTTAGTTTTGACAATTTGACATGCATTGTGACAAAAAATGTAACTTTTATACTGAAAATTGATACTTTGAGTTATACCGACCGCACCATGTGTCAAATTGATTGAGGTTGATATATAAATTTAAAAAACAAATCAAGTATATTATAATAAATTATAAATAAAATAAGATCATGTTTTCTTAGTTTTGAGTATGTGAAACACATTTTGAACAAAAATGTCACTTTTTAATGAAAACACACACTCTCAGTCATACCATCCACACCATGTGTTGGATTTATGTATAGTAAATTACAAAACATAAAGAATGAATTATTGATATTTTTATTATAGTATAAAGAAAATATAAGTGTGTTTAATTAGTTTTAAGTCTGTGGTGTGTGTTATGTGGTGTGCATTTTGATCTAAAATAAAAAATTTAAATGAAAACAAGAACATTCAGTCATACCATCCACATACTGTGTAAGATTAATGTGAGGTGGATTAATATACATTAAAAATGAATTATGTATCATTTTTATATACTATCAAGAAATTAATAGTGTTTTTTCATGGTTTTGAATATGGTACATGTGATCTGAACTAAAATGTCACCATTAAATAAAGGCATACATTTTCAGTCATACCTACCATATCATGTATCCAAATTGTTGTGAAGTTTATTCCTACACTTAAAAAATTAATTATTGATATTTTTCCTAAAATATCAATAAAATATTATTTATTTTTATTGGTTTTGAGTATGAGATAATTATTTTGAACTAAAATATAATTTTTAAATGAAAACATACACTTTAGTCATATCATCCATATCATGAGTTATAATGACTAGTGGTTAATTCTTACATATGAAAAGTGAGTCACATATCATTTTACAAAATTATCATGACAATATGAATTCATTTTCATGATTTTGAGTATATGATACATGTTTTAGACTAAAATTTCAGTTTTAAACCGAAAACATGCACTTTCATTCAATTTAGTCACATCATGCATCATATTGATGTGTAGTTAATTACTATTAAAACACATGAATAAATTATAATTTTCATAATTTAACAAGAAAATATATTCATGTTTTTATAGTTTTTACTATTTGATTCCTATTGTGAGATAAAATGTGACTTTTATATTAAAAAAATACACTTTTAGTCACACTTGCCACACCATGTGTCATATTTTTATATGATTTATTATTATATATAAAAAATGAGTCATGGATAATTTTCTTAAATCATTAAGATAACATGATAAAATTTTGTCAATATTTACTATGTAACTGTGTTTTGGAAAAAATATCACTTTTAAATAGAAACACACACATTCATTCATAATGGTTACACCATGGGTCAGATTGATGTGAAATTAATTTATATAAATAAATAATAAATAATGGATAATTATCCTAAAGTATTTATAAAATACTATCAAGTATTCTTGGTGTTTAGTGTCTGATGTTTGTTATGAAAAAAGTGTCACTTTTAAACTAAAAATATAAACTTTCAATCACAACGCACACACCATTTTTCAGATTGAAATGGGATTAATTCATTCCTATAAAAAATTAATTATAAATATTTTCAATAATATATAAATAAAATACAAGACCATTTTCTCAGTTTTGACCATGTGATGTTCATTTTGATCTAAAATGTTACTTTTATACAGAAAACATGCACTTTGAGTTATACTTGTAACACTATGAGTCAAATTGATGTTTGATTGATTCCTAAACATCATAGATGAGTTGTGGAATTTTTTTATTAAGTATCAAGAAAATATGAGATTATTTTATCTATGTTATGCATGTTGTGAGCTAAAATTTTTATTTAGGGGGAATAAGAATCCTAAAACTACATTTGGAATTCGCGAATGTATTAGGAAGAAATGTATACAAGCTATATTTTCATACCCAAATCACTTACTATAGTAAATTCAACACCTTTTTATCGGAAAAATATAATTTTGTCTCACAATCATTTCAATAAAAGTGGTTTGACCTACAAGAAATCTATTAGAACACTACTGAATATAAAAGAATCAAATAAAGAACAAATATCCTAATATAGAGCACTAAACAATATCTATGTGTGTCATAATTTCCAAATTCTTATTTGAGAATTAATTTTCACCAAGAATTTTGTGCCTATGAAGAGCCTAAAAGGCCTCCATATAAAGTTTAATGTATTCTATAAATGCTAAAATTACTTCCCCAAATGAATCCCACTTCATGTATTGATGATAGATTTAGGGATATAAACAACCTAAATTTATAATACTTTCTAAATAATTGTTTTTATTCATTTTATTAATGATATAATTAATAATATAGGGGGTGAAGCACAATTATGGGGAATTATTTACCAATAGGGTTGATAAGAAGTGGGATGATAAAGTGGAAATGATTTTAGACTTCAAAACGAAATTTTTATTGATGAAATGTTAATTAATAAATTTTAAAGTAAAAATGTTCATATTAATAATAATTAATAACATTATGAGGTATTTTTTGTGGGTTTGAACCCTTAACATGTGTTTTTGAAGAATTAAATAATTTTAAAAATTGACTGTTCAGTCATTTTGAGAACTTCGTACGTTTGATTAGTGTGATGTATTTTCCATTTTATCATAAATAATTTAAAAATTTTATACTATTATTTCATTTAAATTTTAAATCATATTCTAGGTTTTAACTATTAAAGGAATGTTTTATAGTTTTAAAACTATAACAGTTTGTTTTTTGTCATCCTAAGAAAACCTAAACTCAGATTGGTGTTGTGTCTATTCCTACTTTTCAAAAATATATTACTTGGAATTATCCTATTATTTCTTAATAATACAAGGTATATTTATATTATTTAGTGGTTATTATATCAATATATTCCATTTATGCTGTATAATCTAAAAAAAATATTCATTTCACATATTTTTAAAAAGTCAAAAAGTACATCATTCAGAATATAAAAATAATATTTCACTTTAAAATATATATAAAAAAGAAAATAATGGGTAAAAATTACTTTAAAAATCATATTATAATATTAAAACAATTCTTGAAAACGTGTTTTGAAAACATATACATGGAAGAGAATGATTCCCAGCTTAGTAGAAAATATAAGGCCGGTTTTCCTTGATAACCATATTTTTCTCTCTTGTGTACTTAAAATGGGGAAAACAAAATGAAAACATTTAATTTTAAAGAAATAACCATAGTATTATAAAATTAATGATTTTATTGAGTGATATATTATAATATTTCATCATCAAAACTTGATCATAAATAATACCAATAAATAATTGAGATTGAAACATAAAACCCTAACCGTGTGGGAAATATTTGAATCCTAAGACCCAAGATAGAATAACATGAATTGGAACATTAATATCATAAACATAAGGGTAGTGATATCATGAAATGTAAAAGGGATGTATATACACCTCATAAAAAAAGATAGTTTGATGACATAAAATATGTCCCGAAAAAGATAATTTGAGATGATAAACCATTATCACATTGGTAATATCTGAATCAAAACTAAATGAAAGAGAGAACCATATATAAATTTTTAAATCCAAATAATAATATTGAAAATAATCATAAAATACGTTCATGGGTATTATATACACTACAAAAAGGAAACATGTGGTGAATATGGCATAAGTCTCACATAAATAAAAGTGAGAAAAGAAACCCTTCAAGTTTCATTTTCATAGAAAGCATTATAAACTCATATATATTAAGATTAAATTTATAATTATTATATAATATAATAATAAAAATAATTATAATATAATATATTTTTCTTTTATAACATTTAAATACCTATTTATTAATAAGTTCTTATTAAAATAATTTTTTTCAAGTGTTAACTGTTTTGTTTATCATAAGAATTTCAGTTCACTATTTCCGGTCCTTGTAAATTGAACATGGTTAAATAATATTAATAATTTTAATCATTATATAAATATAATATATATCCATTATATACATGTTAATAATATTTCAAAAAAGATATATATAAAAAAATGAATTACCCTGTTCATGGAGATAGCAAGTCGTAGTTGCACATGAATATTGTTTTCACTTTTCAAGAGGTGGAATGAAATAAAGGTAAATAGTAAATACCAAATAATAATAATAATAATTAAATAATTAATATCATATATATTCATTAAATATATATATATTTCCATTCATGTAAAATAGAAATGAAAAACAAATCACATCGCTTCGTAGTAGTGGTAGTTCACACTTACACATCAGCGACGTTATCATTTAGCAACGGTTTGGAAGGAAATATGGTAGATAATATATTATCATTAAAAAATTATAAATATGTTATAAATATTTAATATTAAATTTAAAAAATTCATAATTACCATCCTATAAGTATGGTGATGTAAAATGATTTCTATCACTACATGGAGATGATAAGTCGTACGTACTCATAAATGATACTTTCACTTCCCATTTGACGAGAAACGGGGGTTGATAATGGTGGTTTATTAAAAATAATAAATTTTAATAATATTTAGGATACTTAGGTTATTATTTTATGATAATTAAAATAGATTTATTGTAGTAAAAGTGGATGTGAAAATAATGTGATCGATTTAGGCAATTACCTCTTCCTTGAAAGAACTCCTTTAGATGTTCTCTTTTTGTTCTTAGGGTTGATATTTTGGGATGAACAATAACTACATAATGTGGATAAAGTTTGTAAGAATGTATTTTGGTATTTTATGTTTGATATAGAAGGCTCAAAAGGTGTGAAGAAGTGGGTGGGGGGGGGGGCGTGTGGAAGTTCCCTTTTACTATAGAGGTGAGGGGTAATTTTGGAATTTCAAAAAAAAAATTAAAACACAACAAAGTAATTATCAAAAATAATTCTTCAAAATGGGAATTAATTAGAATAAAATGTTTTTAGGTTTTAAATAAAATCAATAAATAAAATTTATATAATTTTCGGTTTCATTTTATACCTTATCGTTTTGTTTTATCCTTTAGTTAACTATTTTTATCTTTAATAATGGTGATAACTGTTTTAACCATAAAGGGTTAATAATGCTATCATAAATGTTTACATGACTAATAAATATAACATGGATGATTTTATAACCATATTACACTCACATGAATACATAATTTGTTTATAAATTTAAAATTATTAAATAAAATATTATTTATTATAAAATATTAGTAATGTTAATATTGGATCTATTAAATTAATTTGAATATAAATATACCAATAAAAATACTAAATTATAATATAATAATTTTAAAAATTACTAAAATATTATATATATCTAAAAAACACATTTAACACTTCAAATCACTCATGTTAAATTTCATTTAGTATTTTTAAAATAGTTTATTTTATTTTTCTATTAATTGATGAAATACTACGTTGACGTTACATAAGAAATTAAAGTAATTATATAATTAATAAAATTTAAAAAAAATCAATCATGAATATAATTTTACTATTTAAAAAATGAATATTTATAATAATTAACAACTTTATTTTGTCCCTATGTTTAAAAATAAGGGATATTTAAATCTAAGAGATTGAAACTTTGTAGCTTTAATTGTTTTAAATATTATACAGATCATTTGGATGAAAAAATATCTCTTAAAAATTTAATTTCGAGAATAAGTTGATAAGTGTTTAATTTGATTCAAAAAATAAGAATTCGAATTAAAAATTACGGCATTATCACTTAGTTTTAAACTAGATTAACACAATTTTCCCTTTACTGAGGTGATAAATTTTACCATGGTTTCTGATCATATTGAAAAAAAAATAAAATAGGAATATTGATCAAATATTAGCCTTTTGATTCCAAATAAAGAATTAATTTTTCAAAATTCAGTGTCTATAAGTGGAAGAAATAATTTTTAAAAATAATCCCACAAAATGTGATAAAAACATCATTTTATAAAAATATTATTTTAAAGAAATAACTAGGTTTATTTTATCCCATGCATAATAAAATTATTATTCAAAAATATTTTATTGAATATATAATATATAAATTTTATTAAAATAATTCCAAAATAAGGATGAATTTAGTTTATTTAGATAAAAATACTTTGCACTCATAAAAAGTGTTCCTTAGAAAAATATATTATTTTATTTTCTATTTATTTTTATTTTTATTTACAATTAATTTATATCCAATGAATTAATTTTATACATATGTAACCATAAAATTCTCATTATTTAGAGATTTATATTTATAAATATCTATCTAATGACCAGGGGATAACTATCACACAATAAATTTTTAATTGTATATCACGGTTCATTTAAACTCAGTGCTACGTGTACGTAATGCAAACTATCAAAGAAATTGAGTTATTTAAAGAAAAATATATTCTAAAATATAAGGGTGTTAAATTCTTCCCCCCATAAAATTAAATTTAACCCTAAAAATTCATAAATCCAATATATATAATTGAGGATATCTCTATTTCATTACATTCTCAGGTTCCTAAGTAGCTTCTTCAAATTTCTGATTCCTCTAGAGAACTTCCACCAGGTGAGTAGTATTATTTCGTAGAACATTATCTATATAAAACATGTTTTTACTAGATGTTCTTAAAAAATATCGTGATATAGTGACATGAAATAATAGGTTAGAAAATATGATATATTATATATGTACTTTCTTAAAAATGATACATGGAACACATCATAAACCTAGGAGATGTTTAGTGGAACTGCCAATCAATAAGCTACTATCCCTACTCAATCAAGAATCTTAAAAGGGCCAATATACCTAGGATACAGAGTTACCTTATTTATGAATCTCATAAAATTATTACATGGGGAAATTAACAGAGAAACATTATTACTGACTTCAAGTTCCATATAACACGTGCTTGAATTTTTTTTATTGCCATTAAGCCACCTCTATGTACTATTGAATGACTCTAACTTTCTCTACCACTTTCTCAGATATCTAAAGTCCCAAAAGCTATCTTTACCCACACTCATCCTATAATGTTGGATTTATATAATTTCTTCCATATTAAGATTTTTATGTTATAATATCTTGAAAATTCAAAAGGAATGACTATGTTCGATAGTGCACAAGATACACAACATCAAACTTAAGCGAATAACTAAATATTATTATTTAAATGTAACCATTATAACCTATCCACTAAATTGGAAGGTATGAATTGAATTAAAATATTTAATAAATAAATATAAAATTCTAACTCAATATAAATATATTGAAAAATTATTATATATTAATCACTCATTTTTTAGTAAATTCATTTTATTCTTTAAAAATACATTTTCTTCAGAAATAAATTTTATTTTCTTTATGAGTGATTATAATAATTAATTTATAGAAGTTTTAGAAAATTAATTTTGAAAAATTATTTTCATTTTTGAATTCATCCTGTCAAAAATATCTTTGGAATTTTTTTTGTTAATTTTCTAAAAAGTTTAATTTTTCAATGAATAGTGAAAAGGACAGATCTTTATTGAAAATAGTATTTTATTTTAAAGTCTTCATAAAGTAAAATTATATTTTTTAGTTTTAAAATTTAATTTGTTCCTTTTTAATGAAAATTATCCAATTATGGGTTTATAAATGTATTTTATATGAATTTCGTATAAAAACATTTAATATTTAAAAGGGAATTTTTCAAAAAAAAATTCATTGCACTTTTCTGGTTTAATTTTAAATTAAATTCTAAGACTTATGAATTTTATATTCTTTAAAATGGGTTACATATTTTGAATAAGGAGGTCCAAATTTATTAAATGTTTCTATTTTATTTTTGGTCAAAATGAATGGTTATCAGAGTAATTTTTGTTACCATTGTAAAAGGGTAAATTAGGTAATTAAATATAAAAATAAAATTATAAGAACTATAAAATGACCCTAAAATTTTCCTTATATTTATTTTATGATTTAATTTCATCCATACTCATCCAATATTCTACTTGATGTCTATTTATGGATATTTGGATGAGATTAATACCTTTATAATATTTTATTTAAAGAAAAGTCAAACTTGTCACACTCTTGTTCTTAATAACTATAATATTTTTAATATGGGATTATCTAAAAAATATGTTCAACTATAAATATATTTCTAATTACAAAATATTTATTTTCCAAATTTTAATTTATTTTAAATATTTAGTGAATAAATAATTACCTCAAATGCTTACACAACACCTACATATTAACTATTCAATTAATGGAAAAATCAAATAAATGATATTAAAAATATTAAAAGTTATAGAATTTGAGATTTATAATGTGATTAAAGAATTTTATATATGATCAAGATATTTTAGGGATAAAATATTTTTTTTTTCATATTTTACTTGTTTTCTTGATGTTATTAGATTCAAAGTAAAGAATATTTCGTAAAATTGACATTAATAATATTTTATAATACATAATATTTTACTAAATAATTTAAAATTTATAAAAATATTTTAATTAGAAAATTGAATATCATATGGTTTATAATATCAAAAATAGTGCATTAATGATCTATTTTTCTATTTATAGTGACTATCATTACCCTCAATGAGAAAAAAATCTTGCTATCATGGTAAGTTTAAAAAGGGATAATGAGGGATTAAAAACAGCAGATAAGGATAAGACATAGTCAAAACATATATACATTTTATAGTATGAGAATATTTTGACCATTAATTGTAGTATATATTGTGTAAATATGTTTGTATCCACTTGTAAATTAATATTAATTTATATTAATTTAATATTTTGAGAAATTTCAAGATTTCTCCTATACTCTCTTAAAAAGGATAACCTATTCTCATCAATATGTCACACTTAAAAACCCATTTTTTATCCCAAAACTATCCTAATACTTTATTATAATCCACACATTAACTATAGAGGTATTTTTTTGGAATAATACCCACCTTAGAAGGCTTAAGGTGTAAATCAATGGAAAATTTCCAAAGAAGTGACATAGTTTTTAATCGCATGTTTTAGTTTTTTTCTTCCACCTCCTTCAAATACTACCTAAACAATACTATATAAAAACAAATGAATATTATAGATACTTAGGTGTTGTTGTTTTAATTTAAAATCTATATACTCCTCCTTAAAATCATACCTAATTCCATTATTGTTGACGATGAGGAAACTGTAAATGACATATGAAATCATGATTTATTTCTTCACTCATTTTTTGAAATTGATGAATCTTAGGGAATGATTCATATTTGGGTTTTTAAGAAATAATTATTATGGAATAATTTTGAAAAACAGGGTTAATGGATTATAAATAACTTTGAATGATTAAGATATATAAATATATGGGATTCAAGAGTTATGGTAGATTTAAGGATGAAAATAAGTTTAAAAGAATTAATACTCTTTTGATGATGTGTGTACTTTAGAAGAATTTTATAAATGTTTTAAGAATATATAATCCTTAAATTTATCATGTGATAAATATATTTAAGGAAAAATTATCTTTTAATTTCTTGTATATAAGTTTAAATATATGGATAACCTTTGGTGTTTATATGACTTTGATTTTGAGGTAATTACGAGTTATTACATTTTTGGGATGAAAAATAAAAGGTATGATATATCCTTTGAATTTAAAACATTTCTTTAATATTGAATATATTAAGGTTATTTTGATGAATTTTATCACATTTTGGGGAATTTTATAACGATTATTTTAAAATATTTTTAAAAAATGGAGACCCTGTAGATCAGGTGATAACCCATCGCATGTGGATAGACCGTGAGGTTTGAACCCACATCTAATGGGAAACAAGGGTGCATCACCTAACAATGACCTATGTTATGTCTTAGTTAGTATTAAATTGTTTTTCATTATTTAAAAATCATATAGATAAATTATAAGTTTATTTTGGTTACATATATTTTGTTTTATAGACAACTGTGGGTATTGAAATTTATTTAATTGTTAAATTACTAATGTTATTTTGGATTAATATCACTATAATTTTGGGAAGCATTATAGTATTAAGGTAAAAAAATACTATGTGATTTTATTTGATAAATAAAGGATGAATTATCTTTTGGAATCATATGTTATTTTATTGTGGCTTTATGGTGATTTGATTTAAATAAATAACTATAATAAAATGTAGATTATGTGATTAGGGAAATTACATTCTGGTATGAAACTTTTTGAGTCATTTATGTGATTTTGTGATAAATAAAAAATTTATCTTGTAAAATGATGTGATAAATTAATATTGATTTTAGGGTTTCAATATTAGTCTAGAATATTTTAATGAATTATTACGATAGTTATTTAATGAAAGATTTATGTTGAATTTTGGAAAATATTGTTGAATTTTGGAGATGAAAGTAGTTTTATTCATATGAATGTTTATTATTTTTAGAAATTATAATACCTTATACTAAATATTTTCGTTTTTGGTTAATTCCTAAACACCAAGGGAATATATTGTTATTATTTTTTGGATTTTATGATCTATAGAAGTTGATTCTTGTGATTCAGGCATGAAAAAATCATCTTGAATACTCATCATTTGGAGAAAAAGATTATATTGTGTTGGGAATTTATTAAATGTTGAAATTATACATGTCAAGTAAGTATATTTACATATTAAAATTTTAAAGTAATTAAAATAATTCCTAAAATGTAAGAAATGTATTTTGAAACAAAAACATTATAAGTTTACTTTTCTTATCGAGATATCAAATCCATTTTAAACCATAATAGATTTATGGTATTGTGATGGTTAAAATTATCATGAATATATTATCTAATGCTCTATATTAGTCATTGGGAGTTTGGATTTTTCCTTCATATCCATGTTTTCACTTGCCACCATTGTTTTACAATTTTGAAACATAGTTATGTGTTATCATAAATGAATTCCTTACTTCCATTTTCTCTCTTTTCAGGTAAAAGTTTTATTAATCTTATTTACAATGTGGGAAATCAAAAAATGTATTTTCAATAGTCAAAAACATAGTTATTGATCCAATTCTAAAATTGAGGGGATGAAATTTTTTAAAGGGGAAAAAATGTGATATATTTATATTTTAAAAGGAAATATTATTTTTGATAGCATACAATATATAGAATACCAAGCTTAAATGTAAAAAAATATTATTATTTAAATGTGACCATTATAACTCACCCATAAAATTTATGGGTATGAATAATATTAACTAATTTATGTAATAAATATAATGGTATTAATTAATATAATTTTATTTAAAATTATTATAAAATAATCACTCAATTTTTTAGTAAAGTCATTTTATTTTTCCAAAATACATTTTCTTAAAAAATGGGGTTTCTAGTTTTCTTTGACTGGATATTATAATTAATTTATGAAGTCTTAGAATTTTTTTTTACAAAATTTATTTCATTTTTTAATTCATCAGGTCAAAATTATCTTAGGATGAGTTATTTTTATAATTTTATAAAAGATTAATTTTTCAATGAATAGTTAAAGTACTGATTTTTATTGGAAACTGCATTTTTCTTTAAAGTATCTATAGAGTAAAATTATATTTTCCGTTATTTTCAAAATTTAATTTTTTCAATTTATTTAAAATTAACCTATTTTTTAGATGAATTTTATTCTTGAATTTCGTATAATAACATTTGATATTTAAAAAGGGATTTATTTTGAATTTTTTTTTTGTGTTTTTAAGGTTTATTTTTAAATTAAAATATAAAAATGATGAATTTTAAATTGTTAAAAATATATTCCATATTTAGAATCATAAGTTAAAAATTTAGTAAATAGACCCCTTTTATTTTTGATCAATACAGGTAGTAAGCTTAGTAATTTTTATTACAATGGTAAAGGGTAAATCAGGTAATTTAAGTTTAAAAAATATAATTACTAAAAAATGATCATAAAATTTTCCATAAATTTATTTTATGATTTGATTTTTTCCATAATTATAAAATATTATATTATATGTAATTTTATATTGATTTTCTTGAGATTATGATCTTTACAATATTTTATTTGAAGAGAAGTCAAACATGTTACGTACATGTTTTTAATTACTTTAATATTTTTAATATGAGTTATCCAATGGATATGTTCAACTATAAATTGTATTTTGAAATATAAAAGATTTATCTTCCTCATGAAAATTTAATTTTATTTTTATTAAAAAAAATATTTACTTTAAATACTTAGAAAACACTGACATATTCATTATTCATTTAATCAAAATATAAAATAAATGATATTAAAAATATTAAAGGTAATATAATATAAGATAAATAATCTAATAAAATAAAATTATAGATTATCATGATATTTTATAAATATAATAAAATATTTGGTTCTAATTTTATTTTTTGTTCAGATGTTATTAGATTCGAAGTAACGAATAACTCTAAATATTGACATTAATGTTATTTTAAAATAAATAATATTTTATAAAATTGTTTAGAATTTATAAAAATATTATATTTGGAAAAGGTTATAGTATATGGTTTATATTATCATCCATAGTGAATTTGTGGTATTATTTTCCATTTATAGTAACTTTAATGACCCCCAAAGAATAAAAAACATTGTTGTGAGAGTATGTTTAAAAAGGGTTATTGTGGGGTTAAAAATGAAAGATAAGGATAAAAATATAGTCAAAACTTATATAATTTTTATTTTATGAGATTTTTTAAACCCATACTCATCATATATTGAAAATAAATGAGACTGGTTTCATTTTTAAATTAATACTAATTTATATTATTTTAATACCTTGAGAAATTCCAAGAGTGCCCCTCCCCTCTCTTATAAAAGGGAACCTCTTCCCCAAAATATTTCACACTTAAAATCCCATTTGTTGGACAATACCTACCCAAATAAATTTATATAATTCCTCCAATCATTCTAGAGGTATGGTTTTAGGCATAATATCCACCTTAGAGTGCATAAGGTGTTGATCAAATGAGACTTTCCAAAGAAGATGTATCATTTTTAACCACATGTTTTAGTTTTATTTATTCTTCCACCTCATTAAAATATTTACTAACCATGATTTTATAATAACACCAATATCTTCCATATATTGAGGTGTTGTTTTGTTAATGGCACAAACTATATGCATCTCCTCTTCCATATAAATGGAAATGAAACTATCATTTGTGTGTACGATGAACTACCGCCTCACGAACCGATGTAATTAATTTTCCATCTCCATCTAAAAATATAGGTTATAATGATGGAATTAATGTTTATATATTATATTAATGACATATTTATCATTATTAAAAGATAATATTTCATTTACCTTTTTACATTTCCATTAATTGAAAAATGATAATGTCATTTTTAATACCAGAGATTTTAAAAGAATATAACTGGGTTTAATAGCATAAATTAAATAAAACACCAAGATTAGAAAATAATTTTACTTCCCAAGACATTATGATATATTCATCTTTAAACAAATTCGATCTCTTCAATAGCTTGTGGAATACAAAATAACGAGTCAAAATAAAACATAATATAATATACCATTATAACGCAACCATTAAATTGAAGAGTGTGAATATTAATAACTAAATTAGGAAAATTATTATTACCTATTTATTAGAAATAAAATATGAATAATTTAAAATATAATTTTTTTTTTCTGAAAAACTATATTTATTCTCAAAGATGGTTTAGTCGGGATTTTTACATATAATTTAAAATTAATTTTTTCTATTTTTAAAAAACATATTTTATAAAATTGAATTAATTTTTTAAATCATCATATAAAAATTATCATATGGTGAATTTGTGGTATTTTTCTGAAATGCTTCATTTTTTGATGAATGGTGAAAAAAATAATTTTTATTGAAAATAAAATTTTTATTTAAATAATATAAAATGATAAATTAAATAAAATATTTTTTTAAAAGTAAAATTAGTTGAATTATATTACAATTTAACTATTTTTGGTCATTGTAATTAATTTAATGTTGAGTTTCAATATTAAAACCTTCTATACTTATGAGAATTGTTTCTTTGAAAACTCATTTTCTAACACGAATGTGGGTATAATTTAAAATTGGATTATGCCAATTCTATGAATTGAATTTGGAAAAATTCATCCCATAATTTGAATTAGAATTATTTTTATTATCTAATAATTTCAACATAATTTTTTACCATTACTAATAGTAAAACCAGTGAAAATTAATTACAACAGTTATGATAAAAACTAATTTTCTGGGGGTTAAACTAGAAAGATAGGGGTTAAAATCACATAATTACCTTTCTAAAACCCATTTTTGAACATATTTATACCTTATCACCTATAATGATTGATAATGGAACAATTTTGTTTACTTTTTCATGATAAAAACATGGGTGTAATTGAATCTTTTCAAAAATTCTATGTGTGACCTTTCTCCCACTTATAAAAGACCACCCCTCTCCTCCCTCTTCACACGTACAAAGCCATTTGGTATATAAAATCACTAAAAAAATAACCTTTTTAATCCTATAAAACATACTAAATCTATTGTTTTTATAAAAGATATATCATAGGATTGATTTTAGTGAAAAAAAAGAAGTTACCTGAAATAGGGGCAACCTTCTAAAACAAGAAATTTCATTTTATTTATTCTTCTAACTCTATAAAAGATTATTTAATCATAATTATATTATAAAAATATTATATCCCTCATAATGATATATTATTATGTTAACTTAATAACCTATACCCATCTCCTCTTCCATTAAAGTAGAAACAAAACCTTCGATTGTGTATGTGATGAACTATTGCCTCGTGAACCGATATAATTTATTTTCCATCACCACCTTTGAAGGAGGGATATAATTATGGATTTAACAAATGTATATTATTTTTATTATATTATTACACTTACTATATTATAATATCAGATATAAATTTTTAGCTTTCATGCTGTTTAAAATACAATTACGTTACTTGTGTGTACGACGGACTATCACATCGTGAAATGATATGATTTATTTTTCATGTATGATTTAAATGTGATGTAATGAGGATATATGTAATGAACATTTTTGATATATATGAGATGATATTGGTTCATTAATATTAATATATCACCCACTTTCTTACCCTTTCACCCGTTAAGGGAATGATAACGTCACTCATGTGTATATATGGCCTACAATCTCAGTGAAAAGATGTGATCAATTCTCCATGTTAAAATTTAAATAATGACTATAAAAATGTATCTAATGTATAAAATTATAATTGTAACATTAATATAAATATGAATATGACGGATCTATTTCCTATACCCAAGAACTAAAACTTTCATAACAATACATGAATGAGAAAACAAGGCAATTAACTCTCAAAATGATTAAAATAATGAATATTATTATCAAATGGGTGGTAAAATGTTATAGTAGGACCATATATTATATTATAAATATTAATACGATTCTACTATAAATTAATAAAATTAATAAAATTATTATACATAATATGAAATCAAATTCATACAAAAGGAATCATGGGGTATGAAACTTTATCTAAATTTCCATTCATTAAGGAATATTTTATAATTGTACACATAATTTATTTTATATGGTGTAAATAATTAATATTTTACATGTTATTTCATAAATACTTAATAATTCATGATATTTAATATTTTAATTTTAATTATTCTATCTAAGGGAATTTTACATAAATGTTACCACGTGGTAATAGATTTCATCTCAATTACCATTTTATTGAGATATATTTGTTAATATTAAACCATTAACATTTATGTGGTGTATATAATTCCACTTTGATGTATATAAAATAAATTTATATTTATTCATGATGATTTATTTTTCAGTTCAAATTCATTCTTCAAGGGGTTACTATTTAAAAGTTTTCAAAGAGGTAAAAATTATTATATAATCTCATTTTCTTTTGAGATTTTTTACTTTATTTGGAAATAATCACTTTATTATGTAAATTTTTCATTGGAAATTACATTTATATTAAATATAAATATTTTTTTATGATGGATTTTATTATTTAAAAAACCTCATATCATTTTTACATTTGGTGTTTAGTTTGAATGTTATTTGATTAACTAGGGAAATATTGATAAATTTGTATCATTTACTCAATAAGGATAATTGATCCTAAGGAATATTGATTCATAAATAAAATAGATTATTTTATATATGATTAATTCCTTAGAAATATAGTTATGTTTGGGGATCAGTTATAAATATCCCCTCAATGCATTTACAGGTCTCATGAGACAAATCAGTTGACCAAATTAGATGGGTTTTTATCCAATAGTTTTAAAATTTATTAAAAAAATTCTTGACAGTAGAAGTATCATGGTACATAAAATCATGACATCTAAATAATTTTGAATTTAAATCATTGATTATTAATTTATTATTATCCATGATATTTTCATAGTGATATTTTTTTCTGGATGAATTTCATTCCTTGTTTATTGACCTACCAGTATGTGTTTTTAGTTATTTAACTTTCACTATAGATTATGCCTTAAACATTTATGATAGTTATGTTATTTATTAAATTTCACGTGTTTTCAGTTCTTTACTTTTACATGTTTATTATTCCACTATAATTATTTATTTAGAATATGTGTTTAGTTATTTATATTTATATGATTATGATTATTGATTCATGATATGTAACGACTCGTGTTTTGAATTGAAAACAAATCCAAAAGAATTTGTTTTTTTAGTTACATGATGGTTCATTTTATAGACCAAGATTTAGAGTGTAATTTTGATAGTTTTATTACTTAAATGTGTTGTTTTTAGAATTGTTTTAGAGCCCCGAGGGTGCCTGAGTTTTCCTTCAAGTTTCGGGAGCATCGAGCTCCGAAACCTCAAGTTAGGAGGAGCTAGAAGGGGCACCTAGTTATTATGAAATCGTGAGACCCTCATTAAAAAACAGTGTGGGGTTTTCAGAGGAGAAGAACTCCCTGCATGGGCTGCACATAGTTTACCCAAATTGTGCACCTAGCCCGTATAATTTGTGCCAAATAAGAAGTATGCTCCCACTATTCAGCACACGATTAGGGCACAGTTTGGCTAACCATGTGATGCGTTTTTTCTGAATAAGTTAAATTAATTAAAATAAAATAAAAATAAAAATAAATAAAATGATATTAAATGGAGAATGAAAAAAATAAATATATGTTTTGATAATAATAATAATAATAATATTGTTTTTTTTGTTTTTGATGTTGTTGTTATTATTATTATTATTATTAAGTTGATTGTAAGAGAATTCCCCTAAGGGGGTGTCTCCTTTCTTTTATGATGCAACACCCCTCCCATCTCTCATGGCACATGACACCTATCCTCTGGGGACTCCTCTTTTCACACTGATCCACTGGCTTTCTTCATGATTCTCATCTAATACTTTAATGTAAGAACCTTAATACCCTTTTCTTCATTTTAATCAAAAGATTTCTCTTCTATGTCACCCCACCAAGTTCAGAAAAACCCTAGGTTATGGTATAATTCAATTTTTTATTTCTTATTCTGGTGTTAGGGTGTGTGATGGTTCTCTTGGGTCATCTTTGTTTGTATTTCAGCATCCGTTGCTAAAGGTGAAGTGTCTTAGAGCATTCCAGTCATCCCAGCATCAATATCGGGTAGGTTTTCCTCCGTTTTTGTCCTTGTTTCTCAATTTCTATTTTGGGGGGTTTTGTAGTTTCTATGTTATCAAAGATTTTATTTAGTACATTGGACCTCATGGAATTTCTTTTGGGTTTCCAATGTCAAAGGAGACTTACCCACATATCCATAGGTAGAAATATTTATATGTGAGTTCCCTCATTATATGTATATATATTCACCCATAGTAGTTAATATATATATGGTGCTAGGTGTGCTTACATATAATATAAAAAAATGCATACAGGTGTAAGTGGAAATGGGTGTATGTATATATAAGCATATATATAAGGATCCCCTTTTACATATTCATGTCCATGTTTATAGGTATATATGGGCTAGGTTTCTTTATATATATGCAAAGGTGCATATGCTCGAGGTTGGGAAAGAGTAGCTTTGAGTGGTCCCCGATGAAAACATTAAGTGTTGAAGTGTTCGATTAGGCGTTCTTTCTTCTTGAAGTACGATCCCTTTCCATTTACCTTTTAATTTAAGAATGCAATAATCGTCCACTTTTTACACCTACCTTGGTTATTAATTAGTATCATTTGAGTTTTAGAATAAATGATTATTTTGATGAATTGAAACATACCTAGGAATGAATTCTTAAATATGCTAAACAGATTGTTTAAAGAACAATATCATGTTTTTATAATAAAACCCCCCCGATGGAGGGCCATGTATTCTAAGCCAAAAATTAATGATTAGTCTTTTATATCTTGCATGGTTTATTACTTGGATTATTTTATTATGCCTTCATGTTAGGGATTAATAATTGTCATGTTAGTACATGGAATCTTTTTTTATAATTAAATGATGTTTTCCCTTTCATTATAAGTGTAAATTAGACCAATGTACTTCCATGTGTATGACGTAGATCAACTTGTAAAGGAATATACCCATGTAGGATATTTAATAAATGATAAGGGCAAATCCAAAGTGACTCTTTAAGCTTCATAATTAATTTTTTTATGTTCTATTTAGTTAAATTATATGTCTTTAAATTAAATGGATAATGCATGATTAGTTTCCCTTATTGTAACGAGTTTAATGTTTTGAATGAATTAATTTAAAAATAATTGGTTTGCGTAGTCTAAAATAAATCCCTTTTTATTTGATACAATTATTTATTGTAATTGTGATATGTGTGATCATGCTGGCATGCCACATTCATGACCATATAAATTGGATAATCCATATTAAACTATAATCATTTATTTTTAAACCACCATGGAATTACTTTGGGTGCACAGGCAAGGAGACTGAGACCTCCATCCACCCGAAAGGTATTCCATCCTAAGATTTGTTTACAACCTAGTGTGTATGATGTTTGAGACCTACAAAAAATTAGATAAATTGATTGATTTCTGGATTAGACTTCTGAATTGGCATAATAATAAAATCTTGTGATTTCTTATGGAAGAATTACCTTGGATAATTTTGGTTAATTGATATATTAAGGAACTTAGGGTTAAATTATAATTTAAATGGGTTTGATATAATTATTATGATGATTTGTAAGCCTCGTTAATGAAATAAATTTGATTAGACAGATGATAATTTAGTTAATTGATTATTTCATCTTATGATAATATATCTAGTATGTTTAATACGGGACTTATGATTTTTCTTGCATAAATTTTGGGAATATATTATATTCATGTAATTAATACTTGAGGGGTTGATGTCTATGGAATTTTTCGTTTTTTTGAATACAAATCATGTTTATTATGGATGTTTGGAGGCTAAGTACATAATCATCTATACCATCTGAGGGAAAGGCACACATGTAATTGATGCCTGAGGAAAAATTATATGATTATATGGGATGTCAAAGGACTAGATGTAGATTGATTTTATGTCTGAGGGAGATATTTTTGGAAATCCAAAAGGCTAAGTCCATTTGTTTATGAAATATTATTATCAATTTATCCTCAGTAGGAGAATCTACGACTGATTTGGGTGATCCTAATGTAGGATGATTTACTTATAGACATAGATACCCAATAAGGAGCCAAATTAGGTATAACTGCCATGTGTCCCTTAAGAACCTGGGAAGCTTATTGTTTATTTAGTTATCACTGCTTGTTTATTTTTCTTCTTATAAATACTCACTCATTTATATTACATATCTTGTAATGGATTGGGATAGACACTGTAGGTGAGAGCCTATCAAGATTATTATCTCACACCCTGATCAGGCCTCCATTACACTAGGGTACCTAAGTAGGCCTTATATTTATAGGACCTTGGTTGATTTCTTTTTCTCATTAGATTTTACCTTAGAGTTAGACGCACAAGACCGAGTCAGATCCTGGGATGCTCATGGAGCATGTTTTTAGTTAGTTTTCTATTATCACATTGTATTTTCATTATAATTAATACTCTTTACACTTATAGAATCATTTTTTATACATGAATTCATGAAAATTTGTGTTGGCTATTTTTATTCATATATTTTATTATTCTTACATTTCTTATCTATCTTATATTACTACTTTTACACTTGTCTATTATTTATTATCTAAGAAACCATTGTGCTACTATGATCTAGTGGGTATATTATACCCTCCATACCATCAACAGACCCTTATTTCCATTCGGTAGCCTCTAGTGTATGAGGAGGAATGATTGAGACCATGTGAACCACCGGTCTGGCTACCAGTTTAGTGGTAAGTCAGGCCGAGACATAAAAAAGTGGTATTAAAATATTTCTTTTTTCTGTTTTATTTCTATTTTGGGATGGTAGACAAGATACTTGGAATGCTTTGACACTTGGTGAATAGTTGAGTCTAGGAATGATCACCCACCCATGGGGAAATGACCAAGTGTCTAGGGTTGGGATTGTTGTTCATACTATTTGATATTATAATTTAATTTGATTTCACCAAGAGTTATTAGTGTACTTTATGATGTTTATTGATTTATGGAATTTATATAATTGTTCTATTGTCTTAGTATGGAATAGAAGAAGAATCACTTACATTATAATAGGCATATAGAAATTAACATTCCATTCCATGTAGGTGTATTTTTAGGTTACTTTCTTCTTTGAAATGTGTTCCATGAGTGCTACACCATGCTTTTATTTTCTTTTCATTCTATCATTTAAAACATTTTTAGATGACTATACTCCATGATGCCTAATTGATTAGAATTTTATATCCATTATATCATGCTTCAGTGTTTATAACATGTTTTTATGTGTTTATTTCTTATGACAACATGCTAGTTTATTTAATGTAATTTCTTTCATGGGATGATTTTATTGGTTGTGATTAAATGGGAACTAGTTTTCAGTTGTAAGGTTTATGGTTTCCTTATAATTGGGAAAAATTCATCCGTATACTCAAACCATATTTTAGATGTATAAATGTTTATAAAATGGTTTTTAAAATTAAATTATACTAATGGTTAAATTTTTAAATGATATTGGTTAGTAAATTGGTGCCAAATGCAAAATTATAAAATGTATGGGTGCATTATAGGTTGGTAGTTGGCCACCCATGTGACTATACTATTATATGTAAACATGGTATATATTTTTGTAATTATTAAATGATAAAGGGATGCATGATTTCAATGTTAAAGTGGATTTTATTTCAATTAAATTGGAGCTAGACTTTTGTTTATAAAGTGTATGGGAAATTTATAGGCTGGGGAATGTCAACCCATATAATCAATCCTTGTATATGGCCATGTTGTTATTTGAAATCGTTATAAATGTGAAATATGTTTAATTTTTAACTCAAATGTGTTCATTATCTTCTAAAATGTGAAACTGGATGCGATTAGGTCAGTTGGGGTATTTATCTTATGAGATGACCCATTTGAGTGTTTTTAATTTCTCTAACTAAGAAACTGCTATTGGGTTTCTTTCCAGAGAACCAAAGTTGGATTCGTAAGCCCTCATAGGTTTCCTTATCTATTAAAAAGAAATTTTATGTGATGAATTTCCTAAAATTATTGGATTTCAATTAATATAAAATGGTTAAAAAATAAATTTAATGACACTTGCCTATTTTTCTTTGATCTGATTGTTAAAATCAAGTGCCTGGTGTTTTTGTTTTAAAACAGTACATGATGTTTTGAATTAATTCTTTTATATGTTTAAATATTTAAATATTAATAAATTTAATGGACTTAAAATGGAACCTTTGGCAGTTTCCATCATTTAAACCCTCGTGTAAGGGTAGATTATACCTTCCTTTGTGTTGCCTTGGAAGAGAACCACATGTGTAACGCCCCGACCCCTCTAGAATGGAGTCGGTGCATTACTTGTTATATTGGAATTATTAGAAGGAATTAAAATCTTGAAGGAATAATCATTTTAGTAGTCTTATAAAAACTATATACATATATATAACTAAAATTTCATTGGAAAAGGTTAAAAAATACAATACATAATAAATACTAAAAACTGCAACCACATGAACGCAATGAATGATCTCTTCTTCATCACCTGTTGAAAGTAAACAATGAAAGGGGTGAGATCAAAAAATCAGTAAGGGTTAAAAATAGAGAAATCATGAATCAATTATAACTTAATTATAAACAATTTTATATAATCAATATGGTAAGGGGAAGGAATGAAAAACTCACGCCATTAATAAACTGAGAATGAAACTGCATCCATATATTTTTATCATAGTGAAAAACTCATGGATAGTAATAATTAATAATGATTACAGAGAATGATTATAAATTTTATGTCATGTATCTAGAACATGATACCATAATATTGTAAAAATGGTTTAGTTTTGTGGGTAGAAACTTGTCTGATTTTTGGAATCAAACTCGAAGGGTTTTTCGCAAACTGATTTGTCTCATGAGACCTACTGATGCGTCGAGGGGCTATAGCAGGCCCCACCCAGTGATGCATGTACAAAGAATTATTTATACACATATTTAACACTAGATCAATATTCCTATATATTATTCGTATAGAATAGAGGATACATATTCATCAATATTTTCACATTCAAAAAAAAAACATTTAAAATAAATACAGTATGTAAAATAGTATATGGCTTAGGAAATAATCATATCCAGATATGAGAATATGGAAATTTAAATTTAATATAATTTAAATTGAGAATTTATATCAAATGGGTAGTAGGTACACAACATAAGAAAGAGTAGGTGCACAAAACGAGCAAGTCCCAATGAATTGAAAATTGAGACAAAGCTCTTTACCACATTTGAATCAATTTAGTTGTATGACCAAAAGTTAATAACCACCAAATTAATCACATAATACCATGAATATATCGATAATCATGATAATATATATAACATTTATGTACACCTATACCACATATAATAAATAATAGGCGAACAATGGAAATCCCACAGAATTGAAAGTGAGATGAGAAAACCCCTTATAATCATTTCGGCATGGTAACAAGTGTTCTTGCGAGGGATTAATGGGAGGTAAATGGATATCCAATTATTTATATATCATAATGGTAGTATGTGGGAGGTGTGAAAACATACCCCATAATTAGGTATTAAAAAAAAAATATCACAACAAAGGGGAGATTCTTGAACAAAAGTGAGAGATAGAGGATCCCTTACCTTATGCTTGAAAGTGTTCTTGATTGTTCTTAATGACCCCAATAATCAAATTTATCTTCATTAATTAATAAATAAAAAACCTCATCAACATTAAATTGACATGTTATAAACTTATTAGGTTCATTAATGGTTTTTTGGGTTTAAAAGATTCAATTTTATTGTTTTGGTAGCATTTTCTTCTTCAGTTTTCATGATCCGTTTACTTGTATTCATGAATGGATGTTTGTTTGAAATGTGGTAAAAAATAAAGAATTGTTAATATAAATTTTTAGTTACATTAAAGGGATATAGATAATTTTATAATTATTCTGTTTATATATCATAAGGATGACTTATTCAATGAGTTAATAAATGCTAGGATTTGGTTTGGCGGTTCTGTGCACAATAAACTTGTTTTGTATTATTATTCCATATTCTGAGTGTGTATGGATTCCAGAACATTAAACAAGATAAAATGAATATATTATAATCTGGTTCAATCATTGATTTTTTTTATTACTAGTAATGAAGATAGTAAGGAAAATTGAAAACCCGTTTTCCTTTAGTGTGGTAAATTAACACATTTCAGACGGTGTTTGCATTTATTGTATAAAAGGAGAGGAATAGATATATTATGATGAAATATTCCATTGGCATAATTAAAATATATTACATTTAATTTAATGTAATTATCATTTTATTTTGATGAGGTGAGGTGAGAAGAGAGCAAAAAAATAATAAAACATGTAAAAGAATTTGATAAAAAGAGAATAGGGGTTCACCTCTTGAGTACTCCTCCTTGAGAAATTCCTTAAGACCTTTATTTTTGGCATTTTCGTGAGAACATAAGGCTTGGACGTGAGGAGGGGGCTTGGGAATAGTATTTGGGAGAATTTAGGCAAGGATTGAAGCTTGAGTGGTGTGGGAGGAAGAGGGGGTGAGGGGTAGTTTATATAGTGGAAGGGAGAGGGGATTTCTCTATATTATATTCATTATTTTATTATTTCTCCATAGGACAAGGAATAGTGAGTCTTCCATGATCATGAATAGTAATTTTATAATGTGAATCTGAATAAATTGGGCTTACATCAGCAGAAAATCACACATGACTCTATAATTAGTGTATTTATCTTATTTTGTAAATTATGATATTTCACTATTCATAAAAATTCAAGTATTTTAGAAAAATACCAAAAAATTTCCCTAATAATTTTTTTGACATGTAGATCCAAAAATGAAGTCCATTTTTCAATTTTTTTTCTAAATATGATTATTTAAATATTTAATTAAAATCATTATTTAATTGAAAAATATAAACACTAAAAATATTCATCTTTATTTTAAAGGTGCCTAAATTTATTAATACATTCATGGGTATGTATACCTTACAAAAGTGTCATGTTACTTTTCATAAGGGTAAGTTACTATTTATAAGGGTAGGTTACTATTCCTATGGGTAGGTTACTATTCACCAAAAATTAAGTTAATTCTATCAGACTCTAAATATCATCCCGAACACAACTGTGTATTTCATATTTTCAAAATTCAAAACACACAAGTGGAAAAGTTATGTTCATTGTCTAGGCTAAGACTATCTGCTAAATAACAAAGTGTTGATTCAAATAAATTCAGTGCTTTATGAAATATAGGCAATGACTCGAATGTATTTAAGAAAAACATACCATAATATGTTTGGGGTGATACATTATTCCCCCCTTCAGAAATTTCTTCCTTGAAAATTTTCATTTATAAATCCCATAAAAAATATGTCGGTGTTTCTTCTTCATAACATCCCCAGGTTCCCATGTTCCTTTCTCCATATTCTAGTTTTTCCAAAGAAACATTACTAAATGAGTCATCCGATTTCTCAATACCTATTCTCTTGTATAAAGGATCCCGATAGGCTCTTCAAAGTTTGAAAAATCAGGTTCCAATTCTATTTCTTAATAGGTGAGTACATGCATTGGGTTTAGCATGTATTTCATCAACAATGACACATGGAACACATCATGAACTATGAAGAGTCATAGAGGAATTACTAAATGGTAAGATATAGCTTTGATTCTTTCTAGAATTTAATATGGACCGATGTACTTGGGGATTAGTTTCCCCTTCTTACTAAACCATAAGACACCCTTCCATGGAGATACTTTCAGAAAGACATGATCTCTATCTTGGAATTCCAAATCCTTTCTCCGATTGTCAGCATAACTCTTATTCTTACTTTGGGATTCTTTAATATGGGATTGGATTTTCTTCACCTTTTCTGTGGTCACTTCAATAAGTTCTGGGCCTATAAGTTTCCTTTCACCAACTTTGTCCCACCAAGTTGGAGTTCGACATCTCTTTCCATATAATTTTTCATATGGAGCCATTTGAATACTTGAATGGAAACTATTATTATAGGAAAATTCCACCAAAGAAATGTATTGATCCCACATACCTTGGAAGTCAAGAGATCATGATATTATCATGTCTTCTAGTGTTTTAATAGTCCTTTCTGACTGTCCATCAGTTTAGGGGGGTGATAAGCAGTACTCATACGAAGCTCTATATTCAAATACTTCTAGAGAATTTTCTAGAATATTGATTTATACTGGGGATCTTGATCAGAAACAATGATTATAGGTGCACCACTAAGTCTTAAAACTTCATTAATATAAATTCTTTATAGGTGATCAAGTGGTAAATCCTCTCTTATAGGAAGGAAATGTGCTGATTTTGTAAGATGATCAACAATTACCCATTTTTCTTCATTCCTTATAGGTGTCCTCGGTTTTCTAGTGACAAAATCCATCCTAATGTTATCCTACTTAGACATCAGAATAGGTAGAGGATGCATCACTCATCTAGTATGTTGTCCCTATACCTTCACTTGTTGAAAAACTAGACACCTTGACACGTAGTCACCAATTTCCCACTTCAAATTATCCCACCAAAAATATTCCTTCAGATCTCTATACATCTATGTGATACATGGGTTTATAGAGAAATTTAAGCTGTGATAATCATCCAATAGTTCCCTTTTTAGCTCAAGTACTGAGGGGATGCATAACCTCTTCCCAAACTTTAGAACCACTTCTTCATACACAATGTCAACTAATCTTCTATCCTTGACAACATTAACTTTATTGTGAAGATTCTCATCATCATATTGCGATCTTTTTAGCTTCTCTAATAAAGATGGTTTAGCAATAATTTTAAAGAGGAAAGATGTTTCCCCTTCCTTAATAATCTTCATATCCATCTTCAGTAGATCCATGAATATAGTATCATTTCAATACTCATTTGGGTCAGGAGTTCATGATATTTCCTACTTAATGCATCTTCCACCTTATTTTCCTTTCCTGGGTGGTAGTGTATTGAACAATCATAATATTTTAGTAACTTGAGCCATCTCCTTTGCCTCAAGTTGAGTTCTTTTTGTGTGAAAATGTATTTCAAACTCTTGTTTCCTGAAAAAATATCACATCTTTCCCCGTAGAGATAACGTATCCATATTTTCAGAGCAAATATTTTTGCTACTAAATCATGGTAATGAGTTGGATAATTTTTTCTCATTAGTCTTCAACTATCATGATGCATAAGAAATAACGTTATCATTTTTCGTAAGTACACAACCTAGTCCATTCTTTGATACATTGCTGTATATAAAAAATCCCTCATTTCTATATGGAGGAGTCAAAATTGGAGCATTGAACATTCTTCTTTTTCATCTTCAATGCATTCTTTACATTCTTTCATCCATAAAAACATAACTCCTTTACGTGTGAGCTTGGTTAATGGGTTATCATATCGAGAAGAATTCTAAATGAAATGCCGATATTAAACTGCTAAGCCAATAATACTACATACCTCAGTTATGTTTGATGGCATGTGCTATTCTTGGATTGCCTTTGTCTTCGCAGGATCAACTAATATTCGTTACTTAGAGACAATATGGCCAGGAAAAGAAACTGATTGATGCCAGAATTTTCACTTTCTAAACTTCCCATATAATTCACTTATTCTAATAGTTTTCAGAATAATCCACAAGTGATTATCATGGTATTTATAGCTTTTTGAGTATACTAGGATATCATCGTTGAATACCATAAAAAATTTATCAAGACATTCCTTGAAAACAATATTCATTAAATCCATGAAAATAGAGGGTGTATTATTTAGTCCAAAAGGCATCACTGTAAACCTGTAATTCCCATACCTGGTTCAAAATGCTGTCTTAAGAATATATTACTTCCTGACACATATCTGATTGTATCCGAATTGAAGGTCAATCTTTGAAAAGTATTGAGCTCTATGAACTTGATCAAATAAATAATCAATCCATGGAAGAGGATACTTATTCTTTATTTTAATAGAATTAATTTCTCAGTAATCAATGCATTGCCTCATGGATCCATCTTTATTCTTGACAAAAAGGACAAGGGATCCCCATGGATAAACACTATCATATCCTTTAGTTTTTTCTTTATCTACACTAATTCCACAGTGGACAATCTATAGGGGGTCTTTGATATAGGTCTTTCACTAGGAATTAAGTCAATGGAAAACTCAATTTCCCACTCTAGAGGATGTTCGGGTAATTCCTCTAGAAATACATCAATGTATTCTTTCACTATATTAACATCTTCAATTTTAATATTTCTTTCCTCACCCATAGATATTGGGTTCTCTTCCTCTCTAATAATTTCATTCAATAGAGCTACTTGGGGTGGGTCTAGATAAGATTTAGATGATGTGGTCACTTATCTAAAGATAATAGATTCTACACCATTTTCAAAACATTTAACTTACTTTTTCATAAAATACATATTTGCATCATAGTTTTACAGCCAATTCACACTAAGAATTATTTCAAATTCATTCATTGGAATGACAATAATATTAGCAACTGAAGCTTGTTTATGTGTCACAAGGGGGACTAGTTGACATTCCTTTGTTGCAATGATGCATCCCCTAGGAGTTTTGACTGATAACTCCTTTATTAAATCAAATTGGAAATGTATAATTTTCTTAGAAAATTTGGAAGATATAAATGAATATGATGATCTAGAATCAAATAATGTGTTGGCTATGTTTGAGGAAAAAATTAAAGTACCTTCCACCACATCATTAGGAACTTCAACTTTTGTGGTTATAATCGCATAAGTTCTCCCTTACTATCTTGGCCTTTTCTGAGGAATGTTTTCTTGGTGCTTAGAACACACATTTTCATAGTGTCCCACCTCTCTAAAATTGTAGCATTGAAAATCATCAAATTGTTTCTTCCCCTTACATTTATTAGATAGATTTTCCTTTTATACACACTTATTGCAGACTCCCATTCCATTCAAGAATTTCCTGAGATGATTATTTCCATAGTTCTCACATAATGGGAATTTCTTCATTCCCTCGTTCTTCTTTCGTGCTTCACCTTTCGCTTGGTTATCACAGTACTGCTTTTTTATCTTGGATTCCCTGGAAAAAATTTGATCTAGCAAATTCCTTCTCTGTTTTGATGGTTCTTCATACAATTACTTCATATGATAAAAATGTTTGAGAAGCTAGTGCCCTTTGAAGAATTAGCTTCAGTCCATCAAATAAATGATCAATTTTGTCTACTGAGTCATTTATGTAACCTACAACATATATGGATAGCCTTGTGAAGGTAGCCTCATACTCTGTAACACTATCTTCTTCCCTTTTCTTTAAGCCAAGGAATTTCCTCTTCATTTTGGTTTGTTTCTCATGATGGAAATATTTTTCAAAAAATATTTATTTTAAAGTACTCTATTCTATATCTTCTATTTCTTATTCCACCATGGTATTTTGAATAAAGTACCACCATTGATCAGTTTCCCCCTTGAGACAATATACTTCAATTACTACCTTTTCATTTTTATCGAATCATAATTCCATTAATATGTTTTCAATGGACTTGATCCATTGCTTAGAAACTACTAGATTATTAGTCACCTAGAAATATTGGGTCTTCTGCTGCATGAAACGATCGAACACAGGCGTGGAATGGTTATTCGTCACAACCTGAGTAAGTTTTCCCAATATGGTCATGATCTGATCTTCTCCAACATTTACTGTGTTGACTTGATCAGTGGGGAGATCCCTACATTGCCCATGAGTATTTATTCCCCTTCTTTTATTAGATGCTATTTTTATATAATGACACCCACTATATTAGGGTATGAATCATAATTTATAATCTTATCTTAACAAAATACTTATCAGAAATTGAGATCTTACGCATAGCTAATCCCATAATCAGAAAAATGGTTTCTTTGAGGAATAATTTACATTTCAATCCTTCGTAATGGCTTGTAAAGAAAATATGAATTATTCTAAGCATATCACCTAGAAGTATCATAACCAAGAGTGAATCAAGGATTATTTTTGTGTACCAGGATACCCCGGGTCAAGCCTGAAACTCCTTGTCAAAGCTTTCACTCCTAGGTACATCTGTGCCAGAGCCACCTCTACCTGATCGTATCCAGATAGGGATGTATTTCTTGAAAGATTCACATAATATTTTCCTTACCAAAATTACAAGATTTTCTTGTATGTTTGTCTTCAAATACTACCTTTGGTCTTTTTTCCCTAATCCATGTTTTCTAATCTATTTTCCAGGTTTTCTACTAAACTTCCTCTAATACCAACTGTAATGTCCTGACCCCTCTAGACTAGAGCTGGTGCATTAATATTTATATTAGAATAGTTATAAGGAATGAAAATCATAAAATAATGATCAATTTATTAGTCTTCAAGATACTATATATATATATGTAACTCAAAATACATTAGAAAAGGTTATAAAATACAATACATAACAAAAACTAAAAACTGCAACCACATGATCTCAATAAATGATAACCTCTTAATCACCTATTGAAAGTAAACAATTAAAGGGGTGAACTCAAACACTTATTAAGGGTTACAAATAGTGTAATCATGAATCAATAATAACTTAATTGTAAACATTTTGACATAATGAATATGGCATGGTGAATAAATGAAAAACTCACACCTTTAATAAACTGAGAATGAAACTGAATCGATAGATTTTGTCATAGTGAAAACCTAATGGATAGTAATAACTGATAATGAATGAAGAGAATGATTATTAATTGGATGTCATGTATCTGGAACACGATACCATAATACCATAAATTTTTTTTAGTTCTATGGGTAGAAACCTGTATGATTTTTGGAAACAAACTCGAAGGGTTTGTCGCCAACTGATTTGTCTCATGAGACCTACCAATACATCAAGGGGCTATAGCGGTCCCCACCCACCACTTCATGTACAAAAAATTATTTATAAATAGATTCAACACAAGATAAATATGCCTTTACATTATCCTTATAGATTAGAGGATACATATTCATCCCTATTTCAACAGTCAAAACTACATTCAAAATAAATACCATATATAAAATGGTATAAAACGTAGAAAATAATCATATCCATGATATGTGAATATGAAAATTTAAATGGAATATAATTTCAATTGAAAAGTGATATCAAATGGGAAGTAGGTACGCCACATAAAAAATAGTAGGTTCACATTACTAAGCAAGTCACAATGAAGTGAAAATTAAGACAAAGATCGTTACCATGTTGTAATCAATTGAGTCATATGACCAAAAGTTAATAACCACCAAATGAATCACAGAATACCATTTATATAAATATAATCATGATAATATATATTAAATGTCAGTACACCTATACCACATATAATAAATAAGAGGCGAACAATGGAAATCCCATAGAATTGAAAGTGAGATGAGAAAATCCCTTACAAACAATTTGACATGGAAACAAATGTTCTTAAGAGACATTAATGAGAGGTAAAAGGGTAGAAAATATTTATATATCATAAGAGTAGTATGGGGGAGGTTCTAAAACATACTCCATCATTAGTTATTAAAAATTAAAGAGCACAACATATGGAAGATTCTTGAATAAATGTGAGAGAGAGGATCCTTTACCTTATGCTTGAAGGTGTTCTTGATTGTTCTTGACGACCTGAATAATAAAATTTAGATTCATTAATTAATAATTCCATAACCTCATAAACATGTAATTGATATGTTATAACATTATTAGGTTCATTAATGGCCTTTTTGATGGGTTTAAGAGATTCAATTTTATTGTTTTGGTAGCATTTTCTTCTTTTGTTTTCATGATTTGTTTACTTGTATTCATGAACATATGTTTTTTTTGAAATGTGGTTAAACATACAGAATTTTTAATATAAATTATTAGTGACATTAAAAATATATGAATTATCTTATAATAATTCTGGTTATATACCATAAGGATGACTCATTCGACGAGTTAATAAACGCTAGGATTTGGTTTGGTGGTTCTGTGCACAATAAACTTGTTTTGTATTATTATTCCACATTCTGAGTGTGTAAGGATTCCAGAACATTAAACAAGATAAAATACATATATTATGATCTGGTTCAATAATTGAAAAGTTTTTATGACTAGTAATGAAGATAGTAATGAAAATTGAAAACTCGTCTTCCTTGAGTGTGATAAATTAACACATCTCAGTCGGTGTTTGCATTTATTGTATAAAAGGAAGGGAAAAAGAGAGATTATGATGAAATATTACATTAGAATAATGATAATTCAGTAAATTTAAGGTGTTTTAATTATCATGTAATTTTTATGATGTGATTTTAGAATAGAGCTACAAAATAATAAAACTTGTAAAAGAATTTGAAAGAAAAGAGAAGAGAGGTTCACCTCTTGGGTACTCATCTTTGAGAAATTCCTTAAGACCTTTGTTTTTGGCCATTCGGTGAGAATAGAAGCTCATGGACGTGGGGAGAGGGCTTGGGAAGAGTATTTAGTATAATTTAGGAAAGTATTGAAGGTTGATTGATGTGGGAGGAAGATGGGGTGAGGGGTGGTTTATATAGTGGAGGGGAGAGAGGATTTCTCTATATTATATTCATTAATTTATTATTTCTCCAAAAGACAAGGAATAATGAGTATTTTATGACCAAGAATAGTAATTTAATCTTGTGAATCCGAATAAAATTGTCTTACATCATAAGAAAATCATACATGACTCTATAATTAGTGTATTTATCTTATTTTGTAAATTATGGTACTTCACTATTCATAAAAAATTCTTGTATTTTAGAAAAATACCACAAATTCACCCTAACCATTTTTCGACATGTAGAATCCAAAAACAAAGTCCATTTTTCAAAAATAATTTTATTAATATGATTAATTCAATATATAATTGAAATCATTATTTAGTCAAAAAATATAAACACTTAAAATATTCATCCTTATTTTAAAGGTGCCTAAATTTATTTATACATTCATGGGTATGGATACATTTCATAAGAGTCATGATACTATTCATAAGGGTAAGTTACAATTCATAAGGGTAAGTTAATATTCATAATGGTAGGTTACTATTCCCTAAAAATTATCTTAATTCTATGAGACTCTAAATATCATCCTGAACACAACTGTATATGTCATATTTTCAAAATTCAATACAAAAAAGTGGAATTTTTTATTTTAATGGCTATGATATGAATATATCATAAATAAACAAGTGATATTCCAAATAAATTCAGTGATTTATGAAATATAGGCTATGAATCGAATGTATTTAAGAAAAACATACAATAAATTGTTTGGGGTGCTACAACATTTGACTACCGTAGGCCATCCTTTTTTTTACAATGTATTAAAATGATAGGATCTGAATTATTGGAATTATTTTTTTACTTTACATGGTTGTAGATGTCACGACCTGTCCTCGAAACCTGTGCCGTGACTACCCCAAGCACGCCTACCATAGGCTAAGGGCTGGCGACTAGCACCAAGGCGTAAATCCCGATAAAACGGGAAGGAATTGCCTTTATAAAGTAAAAAAACACCAGAGTAAGAAAGATAAAGTAAACACGAGTTAACTAGGTACAACTGTAATTGATGGAAAGTAAATGGGCCAGAATACAAACCCAACTGAAGTAAACTACAACTGAAAGAAAGTACAACAACTAAAAAGTAAAGCAGAAATGCTGAGCCATCCACTAGATGTACCACCTGAAGGGTGGGTACAGATAGCCTCCTCAGCTCCTTAGGTGCAGCCGTCCACTCCGTGTAAATCCCGCCCAGTGGTACACCTCTAGGTACCAAATTGCTCCACAAACCTTGACCACGATCAGCGCTATCTGTCGTCTCCATCCAACACAACATAGTGTGAGCATAGCCCGTGCAGGGGTGAGTATACGCTACTCATTAGATACCCCGAGACCCCCAAAGGTCTCCTAGAATCCACAAAGGATAATCCACAATGGAAAGATAAAATCATGAAGTAACATCCAACACTACTTAGGTATATGCCCATACGTATACCTAAGTCATCAATTCCAGTTCGGATCCAACATCCGAGCTCAAGTCTGATCATGTCCAAACAGAATAGCATAAACCAAATCACACTGGACAACACAACCCAATCCACATAAAAAAGAAAGTCAATCATATTGAAGCATTGATTGGAATTCAAGACTCAGCTCACACAGGTATACTTATTAGTAAGGTGATAGAGATGATCAGATGTGGCTACTGATTCATCTACGTTGTCCCCACGTAGGATACTAAACTAGCTAAGCTATTAGACCCACATAGGATACAGACCAACCACTCTTCCATACCCACGTAGGATATAAGAACAGAGTCAATACTACCAGACCCACGTAGGATACAAGAACAGTAGTCATCCCCATCGAACCCATGGAGGATTTCAGTACGGTCTTCATCACTATCGAACCCATGAAGGATTTCAGTGTCGTCTTCATCGCTGCTGAACCCACGGAGGATTTCAGTGCAGTCTTCATCGTTGCCGAACCCATGGAGGATTTTAGTGCAGTCGTCGTCGTCATCGCAGTCACAGCCAGCTCTAGGGTTCTCGCACACAACATGTTCGATTCTGAGAGGGTCCGCTCCACGATCCAAGGGGTTCGATACATCAACTAACATGTAGTCCGAAGTTTATTTATCCCAAAGTTCCGTCTCGACAAAAGGAACTCAACGAGATAGACGGTGCGTCAATCGGATGCCCAGTCTGAGAGTTATTGGCACTTTCGTTCCAGGTTCCCGGTTAGTTTTTAAGTCAAATCCAACCCGACCGCACTAAAAATGCATCCAAACCTCGAGCGGAGTAAGCTAAAAGGTCTGTCTCAATAAGAGGAATCCAACAAAGTCGACGAAAAGTCATTCAGACATCTAGAGATCAAGATATAAGCATTTCCGCTCCGAGGGCTCGGTTGGTTTCGTATTCTAACCAACCCATCCATACCCAAAGTCCTCGGAAACCCTAAGTGTATTATACCAAAATGACCATTTCGATCCAAGGATCGCATCGCAAATGACGGTGTGTAGATCGGAAGTCCGTAGCCCAAGATACGAGCGTTGGAACAGAATTGTCTGAAAATAGGGGGTTTTGGGCCCGGACCGACCCGACCCAAGACCCCCTGGGTCGACCCGAACCGGGTTGTCCCAACCAGGGTCTGGGTCCAGCCCAATAGGGCACGGCCCGACCCGGTGAGCATGGCCCAGCCCAGCCGGTGCGGCTCGGCCCCGCTGGCGCGACCCGTCCCATCCGGTGCAGCGCGGCCCGGCATGGGTGGCCGGTTGGCCTGGCACGGGCGCGACCCGCATGGCCAGCTCGGCGCTGGAAGATCCATCACGGAAGGGGGGGGGGGGCGCTACCCACCAAATTGAGAAACTTCGGCCCCCACGTGGGGGCCGCCCCTTTTTCCATCCAGGGGTTACGACCCCTTGTTTTTTTGGATCCGGCCGGCCGTAACGGCCGGCCAGGGTGTTGCGTGGGACCAGTCAGTCCCGCCCCTTGTGCACCGGTGGTCGCTGGCTCCGGCCACCCTCTCCTGCTTTGCCGCGGCCGCAAACCACGGACTTGGTCTGACTGGTGCGGCGCAATGGCGCCGCGCCCCTCCGTCGGGGCCCCGCTCCGGCCCTGGTCTCTTCATGGTTCTCCGGTGCGGCTTGACGGTGCCGTGTTTCTTTTCCGCATTCCTCTGTGTTTCCGTGCGGTGTCGTTTCACCGCGCCACCTTTTTTCGAGCCGTAACGAACAATATCAAAGGGGGAGGAGGGTTGGCCGTGTTCGTGCGGTCCGACCTCCTCCCATTAAAATGATAAAAGGCGGCCAAAAATAAAAGAAGAAAAATGGAAAGAATATTAACAAACAAAATTCTAAACCCCTACCTCAATGAAGTCATCGAATGAGGTTTGTCGCGGGAAAAGGACATCGTGAAAGACGACGTTGCGGAAGACGGCGTCGCAGAAGACGACGTCACAGATCGATTTTCTGTAATCATCGTTGGTGTTCGCCCGAAGAAAGATGTGGTGCGTCATCATTCTCCGAAGAAGGTGTCTCTCACCAGCTGCGAAGAGGTGAGGAGATGGAATGGTGATTCCCTTGCGGTGATGGAGTTCTTCGTCGAAGACTTGGTGTTCTTCACGTTCTTCGACGAGAAATGAGATATTCCTCAAGAGCGCAAGAGTCCTCCCTTCCTTTCGCACAATGAATCAACCCCTAATAAAATAAGTCTTGTCTTGTTTTATTAACACACACGCAAGGCATTACTTTGAAAATCATAAATATCTCATTCATTTAATTGAATTAATTGAAGAGCGTTTAATATTAAAATTAATTTTGAGGGTTGACTTTCCATTAATTCATGGTGTGAGTGAGTTAAAAATTAAAAGAATGAGAGGGAGGTTAAAAGGAAATTAAGGGGGTGGGGATCCTGTGGCCCCCACCTCACTAATATCTTACCTAGTGGAGTTAGGATATTAGTGGGTCCCACTCCAACCACCATGCCTAGGTTATACTACTTAGAATAGAAATAAAATTTGCATCACAAAATTTTATTTCATTCTTTAGTTAACCCATTTATTTAATAACCACACCCAAGAAAACGCAACTCCGGAAAAGGTGTTCTTAAGTAATTAACGACGCTGCGGTTTCATCGGTGCCCTCAGATTTCGATTCTGAGCACCAGTTCAAAAGTTACGAAAACCCACTCATTTGTTCACTGAACGTACCCGAGATAAACTTCAGAACATGATTCCAGGTACACCGGGCCTCAGAATCAAGTGCCGTCAGAAACTGTGTACTCGTAAGATCCCAAAAAAAATTAAGAAAAAATTTCCCTCGAAATTTATGGGTCTTTACATTACTCCCACCTCAGGGATTTACGTCCCCGTAAAGATACATCACAAACAAGGGGAACAAATGAGGGTACTGAGCATGCATCTGAGCCTCCCGCTCCCATGTGCTCTCTTAGAGGTTCCCATGATGCCATCTGATGCACAATAAAGGTATCAACCATCCATGTAGGACCTGCTCCTATAGATCCTCGATCTCCACTGAGATCTCCGCAAAAGTCACCCCATTGTCAATGTCCAACTCCCCATGGTCAATGATATGCTTCGGATCATGCGTGCATCTCCTCAGCTGAGATATGAGGAAGACTTCATACACTTTATGCAACTGAGGTGGTAGATCCAGAAGGTAAGCCACCTCGCCTATCTTGCTGATCACTTGGAATGGTCCGATGAGGCATGGAGATAACTTGCCGCCTCGTCCAAATCTTCGTAATCCGCGTCAAGGTGAGACCCTCAAGAAGACGTGGTCGCCATCCTCGAACTCTAGTGGTCTCCGCCTCCTATCAGCATAAGACTTCTGTCGGCGCTGAGCTGTCCTCATCTACTCCTGGATGACCTAGACCTTCTCTATCGTGGCCTGGACCATCTATGGTCCCATAAGTGCTGACTCCCCAGGGTCTGTCCAGTACAGAGGTGATCTGCAAGGTTGGCCGTACAATGACTCTTATGGTGCCATCCCGATGGTGGAGTGGTAGCTGTTGTTGTACGCGAACTCCACCAAGGGTAGGTGGTCCTCCCAACTGTGACCAAAGTCGAGGAAACATGCACAGAGCATTTCCTCGAGAGTCTGAATGGTCCCCTTCATTTGACTATCCATATGATGGTGAAAGGCGTTGCTCAGATGTAGAGGCATCCCAAATGCCTCCTACAACCCCTTCCAAAGCCAGGAAGTAAAGCGAGCATCTCGATTGAAGATGATAGATGATGGCACACAATGAAGTCGTACAATCTCCTGAATGTAGAGATGTCCCATGCTCTCTATTGAGCCCTTCTATCTGATGGGTAAAAAGTGGGCTGACATGGTGATTCGGTCGACAATCACCCAAATAGACCCGTGACCTCTGGAAGTACGTGGAAGCCCAGTCACGAAGTCCATAGATATCCGGTCCCACTTCCACTACGGGACCTCCAAGGGCTGCACCAAGCCTACTGGTACCTGGTGCTCTACCTTCACCTGCTGACAGGTAAGGCATCGAGAAACGAACTCAGCTACAACCTTATTCATACCTGGCCACCAGTGTTGTCATCTGAGATCTTGGTACATCTTCACCACTCCTGGATGTACCGCTAAAGGGGAAGTGTGAAACTCCCTCAGTAACTCCTCCTGCAAAGCAGCTGGTACCATGGTATGTCCTCTGAAAAGGACCTCGTGCTCTCCTCCTACAGATAATCCATCAGGTTCCTGCCCTGAGGATATCTGTGCACGCAGTGTCTCACAGTCAATGTCTCCACACTATGGCTCTCTGACCCGCTTCAGTAGTGGAGGAGTAACTGTGAGTGACTGAAGAAAAGATGCTCCATCTCTATCCACGAAGGATATCTGCAAAGCGGCTAGCTGCTCCGTCGCCTCCCTGAGTAGCTGAATGCCCGTCCTCCTACTGAGAGCATTAGCTACTACATTACCCTTTCCAGGATTATAGACTATCTCAAAGTCATATTCCTAGAGGAAATCGATCCATCACTGCTATCTCAGATTCAGGTCCTTCTGCAAGAATATGTACCTGAGACTCTAGTGGTCAGAGTAGACTGTAAAGCGCTCGCCCAACAGATAGTGTCGCCACATCTTCAGAGAGAAGTCCACTGCTGATAACTCCAGGTCATGGGTAGCATAGTTCTGATCATGCTACCTCAAATGACATGATCCATAGGCAATCACGACCCACTCCTACATCAGGACACATCCGAGTCCAGTCCTTGATGCATCGAAGTAGACTACGTACCCTACTCCCTCCTCTGGTAGCCTCAAGATAGGTGCACTGGTCAATCTCTGTCTCAGATCTTGGAAGCTCAGCTGACATCTATCTGACCACACAAAGGGTTTCCCATTATTCTTCAAAGCTGAAAGTGGTGCTGCAACTCTAGAAAAGTCTGGCACAAACCTCTGGTAGTACCCAGCTAGACCCAAGAAACTCCACACCTCCGTCATGCTCCTGGGTGGCTCCCAATCTAGCAATGCCTCAATCTTCGCAGGATCCACCACAACTCCCGCCTCAGAGATGACGTGTCCCAAGAAGTGGACCTCACGTAACCAGAACTGACACTTCAAGAGATTTCCATAAAGCTGGTGCTCTAGGAGTGTGTCTAGTACAACCTGCAAGTGGTGGGCGTTCTCCTCCTCAGTGGTTGAGTATATCAATATGTCGTCGATGAAGACCACGACAAATCGATCGAGCTATGGCTGAAAGATCTTGTTCATGATACTCATGAACACTGATGAAGCATTGGTTACACCGAATGGCATAACCAAGAACTCATAGTGGCCATACTGACATCTGAAGGCCGTCTTCTACACGTCCTCACCCGAACTCTGAGTTGATGATAACTTGACCTAAGTTCTATCTTAGAGAACCACCGTGCTCCCTTGAGCTGATCGAAGAGGTCGTCAATCCTCGATAGCGGATAATTGTTCCTCACAGTCACCGGGTTCAGGCGATGATAGTCGACACACAGTCGCAAGCTCCCACCCGCCTTCTTGGTGAACAATATCGGGGAACCCCAGGGTGAAAAACTGGGTCGGATGAATCCCTTGCTCTGTATGTCCTCCAGCTGTACCCGTAGCTCTCAAAGCTCAGCGGGAGCCATCCGATATGCTAGAGAGGATATCAGGACTGTCCTGGGGTATAGGTCAATATAAAAGTCTACCTATCTATGAGGAGGAAGTCCTAGAACGTCATCAAGAAAAACATCCACATACTGATCCACCACTAGAGGAAAACTCGGACTCCACACGTCAACTTCTCCTAGGATGAGGCTGGCCAACTGATGAGTGATGGGATATCCTCTCCTCTGCGTGAGTCCATCCTGTGCTACAAAGGCTCCCTTCTCACCAGTGAAGGTGAACCTGCTCCCATCTATGCGAAAACACCGCACCTTGCACCTAATACAGTCAATCTGAGCATGGACTGTATATAACCAATCCATGCCCAAGATGACATCGTAAGGCCTCGACACCGCTAAAAGAAGATCCCAGCAAAAGCTCTCGCCTCCTAGAGTAAGATCACACTACCGAAACCAGTGCGTAATCGTCGAGTCTACTCCCGTAGGAGTCTCTAGACGTAAGGATCGAGCCAACGGCTCCATAAGAATCACCGAGCTCCGAACAAGGGCAGCGGAAATGAAATAATGACTTCCTCCTATGTCTATAAGAACAACAGAAAGGGTAGAGTAGACATAAATAGTACCTCGAATCATCTTTGGTGCGCCGTGGTCATAGGCCTCCGCTAACTAAAGATGAGCCTGCCTCTTCCCACCAGCTCCTTGCGGTTGGGGTGGGCCTCCTGGTGGTGGTGGTGGTAAAGCCTCAAAGCGTTGCCCACCACCTGCTGCTCGGCCAGCTCCCCTTCCTCGTCCGCTTGCTCTCTGCAGACTGCCACAGTCAACCCTATGCCTCTTCCTGGGTGGCCCCTCAACTGTCTGTTGCTCCTCTGCGCGGTGGGTCAGGCAGTCACGAGCTATGTGGCCCTGCCTACCGCATGCATATTACTATCTGCTCATCGGAAGGCTGGCACTGTGCCGTGTGCCCTGCAACTCTGAGCCAGTGTCCTGAGGTCGTCAGCTTGATGGTACGGTCCGCCTAGACCCCTGTGACATCCTTCGACTACCATCTGCAGACGACTCTGCTACGTGCCGCCCTACGGTAGGTCTCACTGCTAGTGTTGGCTCAGCAAGAAAACTCTCTATGAGAAGAGCTCACTCCAGTACTCTTGCCTATGTCAGAATGCTGAGGGAGATCATCGATGCCCTGATCTCATGCCTTAGTCCCTGCTCGAAAGTCTGGGCCTGGAAGAATGGGTCCTATACCATGTCTGTCGAATAGAGCGAGATATCGGTAAATCTTTCCGAGTACTGGGCGACCGTCATGCTGCCCTGCCGTAGCTATAGTAGATCCTGGATGCGCACTGCACGGAGGGTGTCTAAGACGAAATCTGAGTGGAAGAGGCTCTCAATGTCCATCCATAGAAGAGATGCATCGTCATGCACCTGGAGCATCAAGCTCCACCATCTACCTGCTGCCGCGTGCAGGAGGCTCGCTGTGAGGATCACCATGAGGTTAGCTGGTGTCCCCACTAACCTGAAAACTTTCACAACTGCCTCCAGCCAATCCTCGGATGCCTGAGGGTCCGTCTCCCCACGGAACCTGGGTGGTCTCTGATACTAAAACTCGTGTAGTGCACTAAGGCGACATGCACTCTCAGCGGCTGGGGCTGGTGGCATCAGTGGCTTGGCGGGTAGTGGTACCTACGGTGCCTCCTCTAAAAAAGGGCCACACACTGAGGCCTCATTGCTCGGTGGGCTGTCATCTCACACAAAGCTCATAACCCTAGCTGGCTGTCATCGTGGGGCCATCCTGAAAAGAAACATGTGCGCCATAGTCAAAACAGTATACCTGGTGAGATGACACAAAGTAATCACAAAGGAATCTTTTGAAACACACCTGAAATCAATGTTTTCATGCATTGAGTTGGAAATCAGAAGTCAGGGTCCTGGTGTACGGATACGTCGGCCACCGCACCAACACAGGACTCCCTGGACTGATAAACACACTCAATACCCTTATCAATATTGCTTTACATAGAAGAAAGATCAGAGTCCTGAGTTCTGTGGTAGAACCAAACACCCATTTGATACCAATTTTTCATGACCTATCCTCAGGACCCATTCCGTGACTACCCCAAGCCCGCCTTCCATAGGCCAGGGGCTGGCGACTATAACCAAGGTGTAAATCCCGATAAAAAGGGAAGACATTACCTTTATAAAGTAAAAAAACACCAGAGTATGAAAGCTAAAGAAAACACGAGTAAACTGGGTACAACTATAAGTGATGGAAAGTAAATGGGCTAGAATACAAACCCAACTGTAGTAAAGTACAACTGAAAGAAATTACAGCAACTGAAAAGTAATGCAGCAATGCCCAGCCATCCACTGGAAGTCCCACCTGAAGGGTGGGTATAGATAACCTCCTTGGCTCCTCGAGTCCAGCCGTCTGCTCCGTGTACGTCCCACCAAGTGGTCCAACTCCAGGTACCGACTTGCCCCACAAGCCTCGACCAAGATCAGCGTTGTCTGTCGTCTGCATCCAACACAACATAGTCTGGGGATAGCCTGTGCAGGGGTGAGTATACGCTACTCAGCAGAGACCCCAAGACCCCCAAAGGTCTCCCAGAATCCACAAAGGATAATCCACAAAGTAAAGATACAATCACGAAGTAACATCCATCACTACTTAGGTATATGCCCATACATATACCAAAGTCATCAATTCCAGTTCGGCTCCAACATCCGGGCCCATGTCCGATCACGTCCACACAGGATAGCACGAACCAAACCACACAGGATAACACAACCTAATCCACATAGGAAAGCAATTCAATCATATCAAAGATATTGATTGAAAGTCAAGACTCAGCTCACAAAAGTATACTTCTTTGTAAGGTGATAGAGATGATCAGATGTAGCCACCGATTCATCTAAGCTGGGACCCATGTAGGATACTAGACCAGATAACCTGTCAGACCCACATAGGATATAGAACAACCACTCTGCTAGAACAACGTAGGATACAAGAACAGATTCAATACTGCCAGACCCATATAGGATACAAGAACAGTAGTCATCACCGTCGAACCCAAGGAGGATTTCAGTATGGTCTTCATCGCTGCCGAACCCATGGAGGATTTCAGTACAGTCTTCGTCGCTGCTGAACCCACGGAGGATTTTAGTGCAGTCTTCATCACTGCCGAACCCAAAGAGTATTTCAGTGCAGTCGTCGTCGTCTTCGTAGTCACAACCAGCACTAGGTTTCCCGCACACAGCATGCTCGATTCCGGGAGGGTCCGCTCCACGAGCCAAGGGGGTTGATACATTAACTGACACGCAGTCTGGAGATGATGTAACGCAAAGTTCTGTCTCGACAAGAGGAACTCAACGAGACAGACGACACGTCAATCAGACGGCCGGTCTGAGAGTTATTGGCCTTTTCATTCCAGGGCCCGGTTGGGTTTTAAGTCAAAACCAACCCGATCTCACTCCAACTGCATCCAAACCTCCAGTGGAGTAATCCAAAAGGTCCGTCTCACTAAGAGGAATCCAACAAAGTTGACGACACATCATTCGGTCGTCCGGAGCTCAAGTTATAAGAGTTTCCGCTCCGAGGGCCCGGTTGGGTTCTTGTTTGAACCAACCTGTCTATACCCAAAGTTCTCCTAAACTGTGAGTGTAATATACTGAAACTACCTTCTCGATCCAAGGATGACATCGTAACTGACGGTGTGTCGAACAGAGATCCGTAGCCCAAGATACGGGTGTTTGAATGGAACTGTCCGAAAATAGGGGGTTTTGGGCCCAACCTGACCCAGCCCAAGACCCACTGGGTCAGCCCGATGGGCACGACCTGACCCAACCGGCATGGCCCGACCCCTCCGGTGTGGCCCGGCCCCGCCGGCGCAACCTGGCTCGGCCTGGGCGGCCTGTTGTTCTGGAGCGGGCGCGGCCCGCATTGCCAGCTCGGCGCTGGCTGAGACGTCATGGAAGAGGGGGGGGGGGGGGGTGCTGCCCCCTTGATTTGGAAACCGTAGCCCCCACGTGGGGGCCGCTCCTTTCTCCAGCCGGGGGTTACGACTCCCAGTTTTTGTAGATTTGGCCAGTCGTAACGGCCGACCAGGGTGTTGCATGGGACCATCCAGTCCCACCCCCCCGTGCACCAATGACCGGCAACTCCGACCTCCCTCTCTTGCTCCGCCGCGGCCAATGACCTAGGCCTTGGTCGTACCAGCGTGGCGCGACGATGCCACGCCCCTCCGCCGCGGCCCCGCTTCGGCCGCGGTCTCTTCGTGGTTCTCTGGCGCTGCGCGACGGCGCCACGCCCCTTTGCCACGGCCTGACTCCAACCGCGGATTCCTTCGGTCTCAACGGCACGGCGTGACGACGTCATGATTCTTTTACGCATTCCTCTATGTTTCCGCAGGGTGCCGTTGCACCGCGCCGCCTTCTTTCGAGCCGCAACGAACAACATCAAAGGGGGAGGAGGGTCTGCTGTGTTCATGCGGTATGACCTCCTCCCATTAAAGTGATAAAAGGCGGCCCAAAATAAAAGACAAATAACAGAAAGAATATTCAAGAAAAAATTCCAAACCCCTACCTTGATGAAGTCATCGAACGAAGTTCGTCGCGGGAAAAGGACGTCACGGAAGACGATGTTGCGGAAGACGGCGTCGCGGAAGACTGCATCGCGGATTGATTCTCCATAAGTGTCGTCGGTGTTCGCCCAAAGAAAGATGCAACACGTCGTCATTCTCTGAAGAAGGTGTCTCTCATCGGCTTTAGAGAGGCGAGTAGATGGCATGGAAATTCCCTTGCGGTGATGGAGTTCTTCTTTGAAGACTCGGCGTTCTTCACATTCTTCGACGAGGAAGGAGATATTCCTCAAGAGCGCAAGAGTCCTACCTTCCTTTCGCACAACAATTCAACCCCTAATAAAATAAGTATTGTCTTATTTTATTAACACACACGCAAGCCATTAATTTGAAAATCAAAAGGATCTCATTAAATTAATTGAATTAATTGAAGAGAGTTTAATATTCAAATTAATTTTGAGGGTTGACTAGCCATTAATTTGGGGTGTGGGTGAGTTACAAATTAAAAGAATGAGAGGGAGGTTAAAAGTAAATTAAGGGGGTGGGGCTCATGTGGGCCCCACCTCACTAATATCTTACCTAGTGGAGTTAGGATATTAGTGGGTCCCACTCCAACCACCATGCCTAGGTTATACTACTTAGAATAGAAATAATGTTTTCAGCACAAAATTTTATTTTATTCTTTAGTTAACCCATTTATTTAATAACCTCACCCGAGAAAACAGAACTCCGGAAAAGGTGTTCTTAAGAAATTACCAGTGCTGCGGTTTCATTGGTGCCCTCAGATTTTGATTCCGAGCACCTGTTCAAAAGATAGGAAAACCCGCTCATTTGTTCACTGAACGTACCCGAGCTAAACTTCATAACATGATTCCGGGCACACTGGGCCTCAGAATCAGGTGCCGTCAGAAACCGCGTACTCGTAAAATCACAAAGAAAATTAAGAAAAAATTTCCCTTGAAATTTGAAGGTCTTTTCAATAGAGTTTATGATTCTTCTCTCATAAGGGGTAGACCTAGGTATGTATCACCCTTGAGTTTTAATGCCTTACTAAATCCCACGATCTCTCTGACATTTGGGGTCGTTCGGGTGATGTTGTCCCTTGTAATTTTTTTTAAATTACACCATTGTAAAAATGGGTTATAGTTGTATCATTGACCCTTGATATGGACATGAAAATAAATTAATTCTCATTTTCATCTAGTTAGACATGCCTCATGCATGGTCGATCACTTCGATGTTCAATTGACACTTTCCCTTTTCCTTTGGTGACCCAAGAGATCATCTATCTATTTCACCTTCAAGTGGGATAATGTGATTTTGATCTAGTTTTTAAATGAGACATATTATGCTTGAATGAATATGGATGATAAGCCTATGGGTAGTATCCAATATGTTTTGTTTTATTATAATAATTTCGGTAGTATGTGTTCATGTACACAGTGCTCATTGAGTGAAAAAAGTGATGTAACTAACTGATTGAGTTTGGTGTAATTGTTTAGACATTTTATACCAATAATGTTCTCATGTCATATCCATTGTACAGTGTCATGGACATTAAAGGAGTCAATTTCATCCTAATTATTTAGATGAATTCGTTATGACTTGGGTGTTTTGACTTTCCGGTTAGTTTTGTCTTGGTTTTCATGACAAGTATTTTGCGTTTGCGTTTATGTTGAATATGTCCCAACATGCTTTTTATTGTTTGGTTTACCACTTCCTTCGATGGCTAGGATACTCTTAAGGTGGGGAGAATCTATTCAGATTTGGTAAAATTTTCCTTCTAGGAATAGGGTTCACATCCTAAGAGGACCATTGGGAAATGGATAGTTTTGCTCAAATGCCTTTGAGACCATCAAGTTTTGAAACATGTTGCTGCTTCTTTGATAGTAGGAGATTGTAATGGTTGGATTCATGTGAAACCCTTGGAAACATTGTTTGTTGTGTATTAATTTGGTGGTTAATATTTAACGACCACAAAATTATTATGGTGTTGAAGTCTTGTGTTCAATTTGTGGCGGTGTATCGGCAGGTGAAGCCAAGATTAATTTGAGAAGTTTCCTAGTAGTGGTTTGACCTTTCTTATTTTATTCTTACTGATTTCCTCTTAGTGTACTCTTATTTAAAAGACGAGCTTGTATGACTTCTTGAAATCTTCTTTGTTTCAATAATAGAGCATCATTATTATTGTATATGGGAGTTTTAAATCCATTGGGTATGAGATTTAATCTCAATCTAGTTGCCTTCTAGACTCATGGTTTTATATCGAGGATTGTTTAGTCCAAAATGAATCTTGGACTCCAAAGTATAAATGCCTTTGATGGACTCTGGGACCCCATCCATTCTTTCCTTTGACTTTACCATCAGTCAGATGTCATTCTGGACTAAGTCAATGTTCTTATATAGATTTCTTGGATTGTACCAACATCTTTTTTGTATACATAGAGTATGGAATACCCTGGGTCAGTTTCGTAGACCCCCCCCATTTTAATGAATGAAATTTTATCCTAAAATTGATGTTAGGATCGGAGGTTGTGTTTTAAAATGTGTAAAAATTCCATTGGAATGGATTTGTTTTACAACATTGATCATGCTGAGGAATGAAAATTTAAATGGCTAGGTGATGGTTTGACCAAGGGATGTCACCCGAATTCAGTTAAGGGATTCATTAAATGTGCTTGTTTTAAATACATGATTTCTTGGAATAAGGTGTTGGTATTCTATTTTAAGACACCAGCCATCTAATTTGTATGTTTTAGAATAAGTTATCCAAAGTGGCATGACTATTTTATTTCTCATTCAATTTATATGGTTAGTGAAGGATCATTTTTGGGCACATTGTCAGGTGGAGGTGAGTGCAATGTGTGTCTGTTGGGGTTTTCAAGAAAAGATGGATCAAAATGTCTAAGTGAGTTCAGTGGGGAATTTATTGTTTGAACATTTAAAAATCACTCCATGAGCGTATCAAGGATTCTTAGAGGTATGTTTTGTAATGAAATTCCAATGGTGGAGGTACCATGGTTTAGAATTGGAACCTTTCAATGATAAATACTAAGGTGTGGAGAACCTTTGGCCTGATGTTTATTGAGATGATGAATTGAACATGTCTTTAGATAAACAGGCTCGGGTAAGTGATATCTCGATGTTTCAGTTGGAAAACGAGTGTTGGATTGGGTTTTGATGGCTCAATTTTTGTTTTCTTAAATGATGCTCGGAGATGCGTTCAACATTTCAAAACACAACAAGACCATTTGAATGAAGCTTCTTAACCTATGTATTTCAGGTGTTGTTTTTCTTGTTTTTAAAGACATATCAAGGATGAGAAGTTATAATATGGGTAGTTTGTAACAAACCCTGTTTTGAACCAGACAAAAATCCAAAGGAATTTGATTTTTTGTATTTACTGGATGGGTCATTTTAAAAATCTAGATTCAGAGTGGAATTATGAGAGTTATAGAACCTAAATGTGTTGTTTTTGGATGTGGTTCAAGGAATAAGAGGTTCCTCGAGTGTTATTTCATGTTTTGAGAGTTTCATGATCTGAAACCTCCAGTCAGGAGGAGCTGGAAGAGGCACATAGTTAGTCTAAAACCATGCAGCCCTTAGCAAAAAACACGAGTTTTGTTTCGGACGAGCAGAATGCCCCACGCGAGCTGTGCCCGATTAGTACCAATTGGGAAGTATTCTGGAATAGTTCATCACATGATTGGTACACTAATTGGATAACCATGTGATGTGTTTTTTAAATAAATTAAATTAATTAAATTTAAAATAAAAGAAAAAAATTAAATGATATTAAATGGAAAAGGGAAAAATATAAAGAGATGTTATAATAATAATAATAATAATAATAATAATAATAATTATATGATTATGATTATTGTTGCTATTATTTTTATTATTAAGTAGGTTTTAATAGAACACCCCTAAGGGGGTGTCTCCCTCCATATGCGATACAACACCCCTCCCTTCTCCCATGGTGAATGACACCCCTCCTCTACGAACTCATCTCCACATGTTGATCTCATAGTTTTCTTCATGATTCTTGTTCAATACCTCAAGGTAATACCCCCAATTCCTTGTTATTTATTTTCTTTCAAATATTTCCCTTCCTTATCTCCCTACCCAGTTAGGCCAAACCCTAGGTTAGGGTTTATTTCATTTTCTTATTTCTTCTTCTAGTATTTGGGTGTGGGAAGGTTCTCTCAGGTTAGACTTGTTTGTATTATGACATATTATGCCAAAGATGATGCAGTTCATAGAATTTCAGTCTGTCCATCCTTAATTTAGAGTAGTATTTCCTCCATTATTCATTATTTATCAATTTCTTTTTTGGTTATTTTTGTTTTTGAGTGACTGATAATTTTATTTAGTACATTAGACCTTACAGTATTGATTTTGGGTTTCTGTTGTCAAAGGCCAATTACCTTCATTTTCACAAGTAGGAATATGTATATGTATGTTCCCCAATTATATATGTATTCACCCATGGAAGTGAATATATATATATATATGGGGATAGGTGTTCATACGTATAATATGAAAAATTCATACGTGTGTAAGTGGAAATGGGTGTATGAATATATAAGCATATATGTAAGGATACCATTGTATAGATTCATGGCCATGTGAATATGTACATTGGGTCTAGGTGTACTTATGTATATATGAAGGTGCATACGCTCGGGGGAGGGAAGGAGTATCTTCTAGTGGTCACCAATCATAACGTTAAGGGCCTAAGTGTTCTACTTGGACTTCTTTCTCCTCGTCTATTAATTAGCACCGTATGAGTTTTAGAATAAATGATTCTTTCGATGAATTGAAACATGCCTGGGAATGGATGGTTAAATATACTAAATAGACTATTTAATGAAAAATATCCTGTTTTTATAATAAAACCCCATGATGGAGGTTTTTTGTCTTCTAAGATAAATATTAACGATTAGTTCTTTATATAATGATTGGTTTATTTCTTGGAGTATTTTTTTATGTCTTTATTTAGAGCTCAATAAGTGGTATACTTGTAAATGGAATCTTTTTTGTATTCTTAAATGATATTTCCCCTTTCTTTATAAGTGTTCATTAGACTAATTCAGTTCAAAGTATTTGAATTAGGTCTACTTGTGAAGGGAACTACCAATTTAGGTGATTTTTTAAATGATAAGAGTAGCTCATAAATGACTCATTAATCTTCATAATTAAATTGTCATGTTTTGGTTAGTTAAATGAAATGTATTTGAATTAAATGGATAATTCATGATGGGTTTCCTTTATTGTAATTAATTGAATGTTTTAAATGAATTAATTTAAATGGAATTGATTTGGGTAGTCTAAACTAAATCCCTTTTTATCTGATAGAATTGTTTATAGTAATTGCGATATGTGCAATCACACCAACATGCTGTGGGCGTGACCAGATAAATTAGATAGTCCATGTTAAACTATAATATTTTATTTTCAAACCACCATTAAATCCATTCGGGTCTATAGGAAAGGAGAATAACACCTAAAACTACCTGATAGGTGTGCCAACCTTGGATTTATTTATGATCTAGTCTATTTGACTTTTGATCCCTTGAATAAATTGGATAATTCGATTGATTTCTAGATTAGAATTTTGAATTAGCATAATAATAAATTTCTGTGATTTATCTTGGAATAATCAGTTTGGTTAATTTTGGTTAATATATATATTAAAAAACATAGGTTTAAATTATAATTTAAATGGGTTTGAGATAATTATGAGGTTTATTTGGAACCCTGATTAATGAAATGAATTTGGGTAGACATATGATAATTTAATTAATCTATTATTGTGTCTTATGATAATAAATTTTGTATGTTTGATATTGGAATTATTATTTTCTATTTCTTTGGTTTTGGGAATAAATTATATAGATGTAATTGATACCTAATGGTTTGATGCTGATGGTATGTTGAGTTTATCTTGATACGAAACATGTTTATTATAGACGTTTGAGGGATGGGTGCATGATCTTCTATACCACTTGAGGGAAAGGTGCATATGTAATTGATTCCCAAGGGTAGAGTATATGATTATATGGGTTGTATAATGACAAGATACACATTCACTTGATTCATAAGGGTGAGATTCTGGAAATCATGACCATTTCATTATGTTGTGTTATTAGCGATTCATCCTCGACAAAAGAATCTTCTACAAATTTTGGTGATCCATCCTGATACAGGATGATCTACCCTTACAAATTGATACCCAGCAGGGCCCTAAAGTTGGTATAGTCACCAGGTGTCCCTTAGAAACTTGGGTGAGTTGTTTATTTATTCTTCACTGCTTATATTTTTCTTCTTATACCTACTCACTTATTTACATTACATATCAAGTATTGGATTGAGATAGAAACATTGGGTTCTAACCTAATGATATTTTAATATCACTCATTTCGCAGGATGCCATTACACTATGGAACCTGAGTAGACCTTATATTTGTATAACCTTGGTTGATTTCATGTGATGTTTAGCCTGTACCTAGGAGTTAGGAGCAATGGATTGAGCCATATCTTGGGATATTTATGGAGAAATTCATTCTGTATATTTATTTTAAAACATTGTATTCCTATTTTAATTCACACTACTTTCACTTATAGAATCTTCTATCATACATTAATCCTTGTAAATTATCATTGGCTGTTTTTATTCAGATATTATATTATTGATCCACAACTTGTAATTATTTTATTACAACATCTGCACTTTTCTATTATTTATTATATGAATAAATGATGTTCTAATGTGGTATAGAGGGTAAAGTATCCCCACCATATCATCAATAGACCCTCACTACTAGTTGGTATCCCCTAACATACTAGGAGGTGCGCTTGAGGCCATGTGACCCACTTATCTGGTTATTGGTTTTGTGGTGAGTCAGAACAGGATGTTACATGGTAAATTTCATTGTACTTAACCTTTAATGTGCATTTGAGATCACCCATATTTTGTTTCCTTTCCTAGGAATCCATGAAGTTTACTAATAATAATATGAAAATATATTCTAGAGGGAATAAAGATATATTCCAAAATATATGGGTGTTATATTCTACCACTTTTTTATAATTTTAAATCCCCCACTCTTATAAAAAATTATGATATATTTGTTTCATTACATCCTAAAGTTCCCATGTAGCTCCTTATAATTTCTGATTCCTCTAGAGAACTTTGACAAGGTGTGTAGTCTTGTCTTTTATCTATTTATCTCCATGATAGAAGATTAAAATGAAAAACATAGTTAACTAATCACCTAAATTAGTAACCTCACCCACCAATAGAACATTAGAGACAGGACATTCCTTCTCATTAACTCCCAAAGAGTCCAAGGGCTATTCCACTGACGTGATGGGATCTCCAAGACATGGAATAATCAGTTTTCATCTTAGAAGAACCAACTTCTTAACCCTAGATCCACTATCTCAGATCGATCAAGTGTTTCTTAAAAATATGGACTATTATCTGGTGGTATTATGTCATATTTTAGTACATGTGATGGATTGGGCATGTAATTCCTAGTGAGAGATAGATGGAACACAACCTAAACTTGAGAGAGGTTCAGTGAAAGTTCCCAATGATAAGCTACCCTACCTAATCAATCAAGAATCTAGAAAGGGTAAATATGACTAGGGATCAAATTTCCCTTATTTACTAACCTCATAACCATATTCAATGGAGAAATTTAGAGAAAAAACTTCTCACCTACCTCAAATTATTAATCACAGTGATGACTTTCAATATATGTTTCTTTCGAATCTAAGCTTCCTTGATGTGCTGCTGAATGAATCTAAATTTATTCCCCATTTCCTCATCTATATCATGTTCAAAAACATTTTTTTCTCCACCCTCATACCAATATTTTGGTTTTTTACACTTATTTCCACATATATTTTTTATAAGGAATGGGGTAGTCACATTACTTCATGATTTTCATTTAAAAGAAATCAAAAGAAAGTATCTAAAAAGACTACGATAAATAATGAAGAGCCCAAGGCAGAAAACAATCTACCTATATTTTTCATCAATCTGGTAGTTAGCTTTCTCTATTCTTCTTTAATTTAATTCCATTCATCCTTTCCATGACCACACCACTGACCTCTTGATCATCCTCAATTCTAAGGAAGAGCGTGAAGCCTTTCTAAATGTGTCTCAACATCTATGTTGTATGATTTAGATCTTTGTTCATGCTCTTTTCCTTTTCCAAGAGAAGAAACTACCTTGATTACAATAACCTAGGAAAGGATCTCCTGATTCTCATCTGGAGATCCCATAATGGTATCCTACATTTTAGTAGTATCATCAATATGTTGACCAAAGGTAGGATTACCTATAATCAACCCAGCTGCATATTTTTCATTCTTGTAAGAAACAATTTGAAAGCCTTTATTTTCAACAACGAGTTTTGAAGAAACATTAAATGGTGTAGAAATGAATAGAGGTTTAGTTTATAAAACTTTCTCACCCTTTTGGATATCCAAAGAAACCATTAATTCTATACCATCTTTGGAGTTATCATCATGACCTGACATTTGAGGAGATGAAAAAAAATTGAATTTGTTGAAAGCCATCAACTTTACCTTGGTAATTTGTATCAACATTTTGTAAATTCACCTCTTTTGAAAATATGGAAGCCCAAGACTTAGAAAAAGTTTCAGAATTTGAGGCCTTGATATTGGATGTGATACATGCTCGATCACCCTCCTCTTCACCTATAGGACTGACAAATTCCTTAGGAACTGCTCCTTTAACTTTTTGGTTATAAAAAAAAGGAAGGTCCAACCTCACCCTTACAATAAGGATTCAGAACATGTGTACATTTATTATTTTTAGGAAAATTTCTCATCTCATGTAACATCCCACCACATCCCATTGGCTTGAGAGAGAAGGGAATGCTAATTTTCCTTAAGCGATGTTACGAAGTCACCAAAAGCTGGAAATAAATGCCGGGGGATTCGAGAATAAATTAGGGAACATTTTTCCATTGAGAAAAAACCACCCAAACAATCCACTATCAACAAACTACATGATGCATGTCAACAAAACAACAAACTCATACATTACCTAAAAGAAACCACACTATTCTACCATAAAACCTACAAACCATTGCAACAAACACAATATTCGAGTACTAAGAAAAAGAATAAACAAGAAAAACAAAATAAAAAAATTCACAATCCATGACTCCACACCAAGCTCCATGATCCAAGCACCACCACATCTCCCAAGCATCACCATGAACCACTAGCAATGATATGCCTTACCTTTACTTGTGTCCCGGAATACGACATCTGCAAAAGCACCAAAGTGCCAAAGGAGGGGGTGAGTACTAATACTCAGTAGGTTTTCCCCAAATGAATTCCCTACACACATCACTTGGATAAAACCGTTAGCACATTTATATAAAGATGTTTATTTAAAATAATCACAAGTGAAACCATTACCATAATCCAAACACACACTTACCAAGCCACCTCACCCAAACCAAGCAACCAAGGGAAAACCAAAAAAAATTCCACAATCCATTTCATCCTTTACACTTTAGCATAAAAATTTTCATCTTCCAAAGTAATGCACAATAAGAAACCAAAACAGTGGTGCTTCCGTCCAACCCGTTCACCCATTCCTACTAGTGGTACTTCCCGCCCACTTATGTTTTGATGGTGGTCCTCCCATCCGCTATCCATCCCCTTTTTATAGTGTTACTTCCTACCCACTTAAACACAACTTTACAAAATTCCATAACAAATCATATAACCCACCAAGGACAATACAATATGAAGTTCACCATTTCCATTACATTCCAATCCACTTAACAAAATCAAAAATTTATTGAAAACACCCTTTAACCATTTTACATGACAATTCCCTTTTCAATAATACAATCATTTTTATTGAAAACCATTTTCTCAAATCATCTTAATCAAACCAACAAAGTAGCTCATTTTAAAATCACAACAAGATCATTTCACCCCCAAACCCCTTTTCCCAAAATTCCCCAAACCATCACCAAATGGATCTCCAACAAATTTAGTAAATCAACAATACAATTAATTTTAAGAAACACAAATTAATTGCAACCAAGATTTATGTTCTAACAAAGTGGAGTCGATAGAGAATCCACCTACCATTAGGGTTCTGGTGAATTCGACCTACAAGAAATCACACCTCAAATTCAGAGAAAGCACCACCAAAACCGCTCTAGATCCCATTACCTATAATCTAGAACACTTAAAATCAACACCTAAGGCAACCCCAACCCTGGATCTACATACAACACATGTAAATCTCGAAAACCAAGAAAGAGGGAAGAGTAGATCTAGAGATAAATGAAAATAAGTTAAGAGGAGAGAATTACCTAGATAAAACCACCATCAATCCACTAAGAAACATCTTCAAATTACTTCCAAAGCGTGTGGGAGAGCACCTAAAACCACTGAGAACCCATAATCCCAAGTGTGCCTCGAGTGGGAGAAGAGTTGGATTGAAAAGAGGCACCCCTAAGAGTGCCCAGATTTAAAAACCCTATATTTAAGTGGTCGCACGGTTAGCCCATACGGTTTGGAAAACTGTGCGCTAACCATGCACAAGACACTTCCTTGAGAGAGGGGGGTCTCCACGATTGCCTCACATAGTTTTGCAAACCGTTCTCAGGCCATGTGAAGGCTACTATCTCCCCCAACATGGTTTCCTAGAGAATCCACATAGTTTCCCCTATCCATGCTTAAACCGTGCTTCCATAAAAAATCCTCCAAACTTATTCAAAGCCATTCCATACTCTCCCAAACTCTTCCCAACACATTCCATGTACTTTAAACACATAAAAGGCATAAATATAGGCTACATACCTCAAACTAGGGGGGCTACATTCTCCCCACTATTGGACATTACATCTTGTAAAGTACGAAACCATTGTTTTGCCGAAAGAGCTTGGGCCATTGCTCGACCATATCTTTCTCCCTCTCCCAAGTCTCTTCCCGAATCTGACCATGCTTCCATAAAACATGAACTAAACTGATTCTTTTACCACACAAGAATTTCTCATGCCTATCCACAATCTGCACTAGCATGCGAACCAAGGAAGCATCTGGTTCTAGAACAACATGATCCAAACGAATCACATGGCTACGATCCAGCTGATACTTTTTCAACTACAACACACGAAACACATTGTGATCCAAACTAAACCATGGTGGAAAATCCAAATGCTAAGCCACCTCTGAAATCATATCATGTATCTCAAAGGCCAAATATACCATAGAGATAACATACATTGCTTCCCAAACCAACGATGTACCAACCTAGGAGAGATTCTCAAAAACACATGATCACCCACATCAAATGACAATGGTCATCGATGATAGTCCACACATGATTTCTAATGACTTTGAGACATCTCCATCCTCTTATTTATCAATTTGATCTTTCTATAGTTTCTTAGACAAGGGTTTGGCTGATCATCGAAGTCTCACCCGTTTCCACCCAACATAGTGGAGAATGACAAGGACACCCATATATAGCCTCAAACATGTCCATATTTATCAAATCCTGATAATTTTTATTATAGGAGAACTCCACCAATGGTATGTAATCCTCCCATGAACCCACAAAATCCATCACACAATCTCTTAACATAATCTTCAAGGTTTGTATCATCCTCTCAGATTTCACATTCGTCTAAGAAAAATATGCCGTGCTCTTAGTCTACTGTGTTCCAAGGGATTACTATAATGATTTCCATAAATAAGATGTGAACCTCAGATATCTATCCGATTCAGTTGAAACTGGAACACCATACCTATTTACCACATCGCAGATATAGATTTTGGATAGATCCTCCACTATATGAGATTCACAAATCAAGACGAAATGGGCTAACTTTGTGAGCAGACCCACTATCACCCATATGACGTCGTTCTTCCTGACTGTTCTTGTGAGACCCATCAAACAATCCATTTTTATCTGCTCCCATTTTCACATTGGGATATGTAAAGACTGCAACATTCCTGCTAGCTACTGATACTCTTACTTGACTTGCTGAAAAGTCATGAATCTCAAAACAAACTCGACCACATCCCTTTTCATACCTAACAACCAAAACTGCGCCTTCAACTCCTTATACATTTTCTTAATTCCAGGATGGAAAACCCACCTAGAATGATGATAATCCTTGAGAAGTTCCTTACTACAAGCCACTGGTACCACTATCCAATTCCGAAAAGACAATACTGAATTCTCGTTCAGTTCCCAGTTCTTAATGGTCTCCCCACCATTGAGTTTCAACCTCACCAACACACATTCAGAATCAGATGCTCGTGCCTCTTTAACCAAAACCAACCAAGTAAGAGACCAAAAACACTGGGAAGAATACTACTTTGTCACCCCGGTCCTCGCTTTCCAATTGCATGTCAGCTATGACTGACATAAACTACCACTGATCCGATGATTCTTTCACCACTTGAGCATATGATTTTCTACTTAATGCATCTGCAACCAAATTTCCCATACCCAATGAGTACATTATGTCAAAATCAGACATCTGGAGATATTGAATTCATCTCCTTTAACTCATGTTCAAATATCTTTGTGAGAAGATATGATTTAATCTCTTATGGTCAGTAAACACTGTAAATGTATCATCGAATAGATAATTAAACCACATTTTTAAAGCATGAACCACTACCACTAACTCCAAATCATGTGATGGGTAGTTATTCTCATGAAACCTCAACTACCATGAGCCATATTCAACCACATGATCCCCTTGCATGATAACACACCCCAAACCTAATCTCGATGTGTCACAATACACCACATACCCTTTCCATGGTTCTGGAAAAACTAAGATTGGTGCTGATGTAAGGAGACCCTTTAGATCTTCAAAACATTTTTGACACTTATTATCCCATTGAAATGGACCATTCTTCCTTGTCAAAGCTGTCATCGGTGAAGAAAATCATGAGAAATCATGAAAAAAATGTTGATAATACCCAGCTAGACCAAGGAAGCTTCGTATCTTGAAAACGTTATTTGCAGGTCTGTAGGAGATAATCACATCTATCTTTTTGGGATTAACAGAATCACCCCTCTTAGAGATAACATGACAAAGGAAACGAACCTCCTATATCCAAAAGTTACACATTGACAATTTTTCATACAACCGATGATCCCCCAAGATCTCTAATACAATATCCAAGTGATTATCATGATCTAACCCTGTCTTCAAATACACCCATATATCATCAAAAAATACCACCAAAAAAGAATCTAGATATCTCTAAAATATTTGATTCATTAATGCCATGAAATCCACTGGTTCATTTGTTTGACCAAAGGTCATAACCACATACTCTTAATTGACATATCTACTTCTAAAAGCTGTTTATGAAATATCCTCCTTCTTCACCCATAGCTGATGATACCCTGATCGCAAGTCAATCTTGGAGAACCACTGATCTCTCCTCAAATTGTCAAACAAATCATCAATGCATGGAAGTTGATATCGATTCTTTATTGTAACTTGATTAAGTATAAGATAGTCGATGCATAACTGCAAAATTCCATCCACCTTCTTAACAAAAAACACCGGCACTAACCATGGAGACATACTTGGATGGATGAACCCTTTATTCTCTAACTCTTCAAACTGCACTTTTTGTTCCATCAATTATGATGGTTCCATCCAATAAGATGAAAGTGAGATAGGACTGGTCCCCAAAAGGCAGTCAATCATAAACTCCACTTATCTCATGGGTGGTAACCCTGAGAATTATTTGGGAGAAACATCCATAAACTTCTCCACAACTACTAGAAGAACACTCTTCTCAATACCTTCCACTACTTCCAATGACAATGCCTCTAACTAATACATGATCGGGCCAATAGTTGGTGCCAAAAAATCTATTGCACCCATCATTTCACTCTTCTCCCCTCTAAATAGATTTCTCACACCATCCTTCTTCACAAAACTAACTGTTTATGCATAGAAATTGATGTGGGCCTTAAAAATTGTCAACCAATCCATTCCCAGGATTATATCATACACACCCATCTCAAGCGTTGAGAAGTCCCACATCAACTCAACCTCATCCAACAGTACATGAAATGATCTACATAGGAAGGCTCAGCACTCTTTTTCACCCAGAGGAGTTTAAAGTTTGAGAACCATATGCATCATTTATACTATTAAACCAAAAAAATCCACCACATGATAAAAAATAATGGAAAGGGAAGACCTTGTATCAAACAACACTTACATCAATTTGGAATTTGAAAGAACCATACCTCACACCTTCGATGGTCTCGAATGATCATCCATCACAACCTGCTTTGCTCCAAATAACTATTTTCATTCCACACTCTTATCATTATTGCCCTACTGAGGTGTTGTGGTATTCTGAGAATCACCATGACCCACTTTAGTCTGCTACCAAGGGGTATTCTGTTTCCCCTGTCTCATTGAGGTATAAGACCCATGCGACCCATGAGGATTGTCACAGACACCCCACCTCAGAGTATTCTCACAATACCATTGAAGGTTCCCCATATTCTTACAATTATGATAGGCTCTAGGCTATGACATACAATCCTTCTTGATTTGGATCATAGAACCACACTGAAAATATCTAGGCTTACTATGAGGCTTCAGAGGAAGATTCACCAATCCTGTAGTTGGATTCGGAGTCATACTGCCACCCTTGAAATAAGTGTCCCCCTTCCTCTTGAACCCATCTTTAGAGTTCCCACTAATTCCCATGGGTACTAATACAGTTCCTCTGCTCACAGCCCCCAAGAGATCCCTTTAGGCCACCGAGGCTGAATTCACCATCTCCATATAGTCATCTATACACAGCACTGCTATCTTGGACCAAATGTATTTCCTCAAACCAGCTTCGAAGATAAGAGCTTTCAATGATGTACTACCCTCCACCTCTGGTGAAAACCTCACTAGGTTCATAAACTTAGCTATATACTCCATTATCGAATGGTTATCCTATTTCAATGGAATAAATCCATTGTTCACTGAATTTTGAATGTATGAGGGTAGAATTGTTTGTAAACAATTCCTCAAATCTGTCCCATGTCATACCTTTGTCCTTTCTACCTTGGACCGCAAAATCCCACCATTTAAGGGCCATATCTTCCAACATATATGTGGACAAATTCACTTTCAACTCTGCCGGTGTTCCCAAGAATTCGAATATCTTTTTCATTCTATTCAACCATGTTTCTTCCCTCTCCGGATCTGAATCAACCCTAAAGATGGGTGAATTTTTCCTTTGAAACAAAACTGCATGATCCACTTTCCTTGGTTCATCCACATTATTTTCACTTCCTATAGCTTGAAAGGCATTCTCTATACTCTTCACTAGCTACTAGTTCACATGGGACTCAGGTGCAACCCCATTTTTAGCCGCCTCCTCTGGTTGGTCTCTACGATGCCTACTCGGTGCCATTTCTATCAACACAAAAACAACCATAAGTCCTTCTATTTTAGAAACACATGATTCAAAAATTACAGTTCAAATACAGTATAACTATCACAAATAGGATTTCTACATGTTCACATTTCCCATGTTGCACTGTTTTGAAAAATCCACCATGTTTTTAATATCAACCCATTTTCAGAATAACAGAGGTTTCCATGATTCAAATTCTTCCATTTTGAAACCCAATACAGATTTTCAAAATCAACACATTCATATCACACCATAATTAAATATACCCCAATTAAACATGAATCTTAATGGGAAGTCATTTCAACCATGAATGCCATGCTCATCTCATTGGATACACCCACGATAATGATATATCCAATGCCTATAAGTGTCTCCAACCACTTATGTACCCAACTCAATGGTAACTTAAAGTTCAACATAAAAGGGTTAGCTAAATCCTTTTATGCCATACATTCCAAGTTCTGACAATCATACACTTTGTTGCCATCCCGAATCGAGGAATAGACTAAGAACGATTGTTAACACCAAGACCAAAGATCAAAACCAAGGATCGAACAACTGCTATCACATAAAAGCTAAGGACTGAACAAACTGATACCACTTGTAACATCCTGCCCCATTCCATTGGCTTGAGATGGCGGGGGAATTCTAATTGGACATAAGCGACATTCCCAAGGTGACAAAGGCTGGAAATAAATGTCTAGGGATTCAAGAATAAATTGGTGAATGATTTTCTCTTAAGAGAAAACCAACAACCAAAGGATATAATAACAACAGACTACATGATGAATGTCAACAAAACATCCAACTCATACATTACTCAAATGGAACCTTAATATTCAACAATACAACCGACAAACCAATGTAACCAACACAATATCATAGTACTATGCAGAAGACTAAACAAGAGACCCAAAATACACCAAGACACACTCCACATCTCCACACAAATCTCCATGTCACAGGCACCACCAAATCTCCCAATCATCACCACGAACCACTAGAAATGAGATGCCTTACCTTTACATGTATCCTAGAATATGACATATGAAAAATCACCAAAGTTCCAAAGTAGGGGGTGAGTACTAATACTCAGTAGGTTTTCCCCAAATGACTTCCCTACACATGAAACTATGATAAACCATTAACACATTTATATAAATTAATTTATATAAAATAATCACAAGTGTAACCATTAATATAAGACAAACACACCCTTACCATGCCACCTCACCCAAAGAAAGAAACCAAGGGAAAACCAAACAAACATGCCACAAGACATTTAATCATTTACACATTAGAAAAAAAATTTCCAACTTGAAAATCAATGCACAACAATGCAACCAAAAAGGTGGTTCTTCCATCCAAACTGTTCACCCATTCCTACTAGTGGTATTTCCCGCCCACTTACCTTTTGATGGTGGTCCTTCTATCCACTATCCACACCCTTTGTATAGTGTTACTTTCCTCCCAATTCCACAAAACAATCCAACAATCCATAACCAAAAATATAACCCACCAAGTCCACAACAATATTAAATCCACCATTTCCATTACAAGCCTATCCACTTCAATAAATAAAAAATTTATTGAAAACACACATTAACCATTTTACACACAAATTACCATTTCAATAAAATAACCATTTTTATTGAAAAAACATATTTTCAAATCACCTTAACCAAACCATCTAAGCAACTCATTTTAAAATCCCATTTTAAAATCACAACAAGAGCATTTCACCAGAAAACCAATTTTCCCAACAATCCCCAAACTATCACCAAAGGGATTTCCAACCAATTTTTCACATCAAAAACATTATTAATTTTAAGAAACACAAATTAATTTCCACCAAGATTCATGTTCTAACAAAGTGGAGTCGAGAGAGAGGCCACCTAGCTTTAGGGTTCCGGCGAATTCGACCCAGAAGCAACCGCACCTCAAATCCAGTGATGGTACCACCAAAACCGCTCTAGATACCCTCCCCTAATATTAAAAAAACTTAAAATAAACACCTAAGGCAACCCCAACCAAATATATACATGCAACATATGTAAATCTAGAAAACCAAGAAAGAGGGAAGAGTAGATATAGAGAAAAACAAAATGAAGCCAAGAGGAGAGACTTACACGGAAGAAACCACCTTCAATAAACCAAGAAACCTCTCCAAGTCACTTCCAAAATGTGTGGGATATCACCTACCACCAATGAAAACCCAAAATATTCAGTGGGGCTCGAGTGGGAGAAGAATTGGAGTGAAAAGAGGTACCCACGAGGGAGCCCAAATTTAAAAACCCTATTTTTAAATGGATGCACAGTTAGCCTGCACTGTTTGGTAAACTATTCGCTAACCGTGCACAAGTCACTGCCTCAAGAGTGGGGGGTCCGCATGGTTTCCTCACCCATTTTTAAAAACCATTCACAGGCTGTGTGAAGGCTACTGTATCCCCATACATGGTTTTCTAGAGAATCTGCACGGTTTCCCCTAGCCATGTTCAAACCGTGCGCCCTTAGAAAAGCCTCCAAACTTATTCAAAACCACTAAAAACTCTCACAACCTCTTCCAAACTCATTCCAAGAACTTTAAACATGTACAAAAGCATAAATACAGGCTATATACCTCAAAATGGGGGTTTTACATCTCATTTCCCTTTGAAGAACAAAAGTTGCAAACTGTTGAGCACCTACAAGTATACGAGTCGTGACCTATAATTTTACAATCTTTGAATTTGTTTTTGCATTTTTTTCATAGATGATCTTCAATTCAATAGTTCCATTATAAGTTTCATGCATAACCTTATCAACTAGGTTTGATTCCAATTCAACCTCAACCAAGAACTAGGCATAGTGATAAAAACGGGCAACTTCTGTTTCCGTGTTAATTTTGATAGGAATCCTAATTGACTGAGAAATATCATAAAATTTTTGGGATTCCAAATAATACAATTCAATCCTTAAAATATTACCCAAATTTTTGTGGTTGTGTTACCAAAATCAATGGGATTAAATTTTTTATCCCATTAATGTAGATGAACAACCATTGGTTTGAGAGAAATAGAACCAATGTTCCGAGATTTAACATTCATTTAGTCCATGGGGAAGTGCATATAGAAGTATCCTCATCCTAATGAGACACATTTCTAGGATGTAAATCCCAAAATTGAAGAAATATTCTTCTTCATTTCATCAATTTTCAATGGTTGAACGCCTTTAGAAAAAATAATCGTGCTAAAATAGAGAAATCACCCATTTTAAGTCATTCAGAAATAGAGTTGGGATACTCTTTGATGTGTTCAATGTTTCCCTTTATTATAATATAAGATTCAGGCACACCTTTGAAGCAAGAAAATGTTTGATTCAGAGAAATACCATAATTAGAGACCTATCTCACCTTTTGGTTCACCAGTCCTACATCATAATCAGAGAGAAACTTGGTGTGGCCAACAATTACTTCACCAACCATCCCAGACTGAGCCTCCGAAGATATTCCACCGTGCCATCATCCACAAAAATGAATGATCACATCTAGAATCTGCATCCTGCTGAATACACATAGATGGGTCCTTAAACGCAACAACCATGGGCGCTATCACAATAGTCTGATCACCCATAGAATGTGGTCACACCAAAAAAACCCTGCTCGTCACCGCATTATATCCATTATTGCATGCCTGGGATTCCACCTCCATCGCAGAAGCTCACTCACCCAGTCACTTAGTCCAGAAGCTAAGTCTGTGTTCTCCCCGTTCTCTTTCTCTTCGCCATCAAAATCATGGAAATTATCATCAACCAGTGCCACATCTTTTGAGGCCCTGATTCTGCTAAATAGATGGGTGTCAAAATGACTAGGGGGGAAGTTAGCCTCCATGAACCCTAATCCACCAACTGGTTAGAGAGAGAGTGTTCACATTCTCTCATCCTTCTTCCTCTTCACTTATTTCCATATAGTTCTTCATAAGGATCCAACCAAATGTTATAGTGAAATCTATTATTGTAAGAAATCTAGACTAGAGGAAGTTGTTGATCCCAACAACCTTTGAAATCCATAGAACAACATCTGAACTTATCCTCTATGTTTTGAATATTAAATTTAGACTAACCATCTATCTTAGGATAATACACCATACAAAAACTCAAATCTCCATCTAGATCCTTATGAATACTTTTACAGAACTTTGAGGTAACACTAAACTCCCAATAAGATTCCATAGAATGTACTCTATACAACCTTACCAATTAAATAATTTATATTGTAAAAATATGGTCAAGATATAAGTATTATCTGATATCAATGAGGTATTATATCTTCATAAGGCAATCGAATACAACCCAAATGGCATTATTTCCATTAGAAATTTTTGGAAGTCCAATGAAAAAGCTTATGGGGACATTTTCCCATTTTTATTCTAATATGGGTAATGGTTGTAACATCCCATTAAACTTCTATCTCCCAGCCATAAATTTTTGTCATACTAAGTAGTGAGATATTAATTCAACAATATCACTCTTCATTCTATCCTAATAGAAATAATGTCTTTGATCTGTATACATCTTCATACTTATAGGATGAATAGATAACGATGAATTATGAGGCTCATACAATAGATCCTTATTCAAGTCTAGTGTATATAGAACAAATAAAAAATTCTTAAACATCACAATTCCCTCAAAATCAAGATTAAACTCAGGAACATTTCTATCCTTTTTTCTATCTCAACATCATCCTTTTCTGCCTCTTTAATCTTAAATTTTATCGATGGTTGAACACACATTTAAGAAAGATAATATTTTTACCATTCATTTAATATTTCAAGATGTATCCTTTAAAAATATATATACATTGGATCTTTTTTTATTCTCATCATAGATAATCTAGCGAGATATTTTTGAATTTGATCATCTACCAACTTGTTCACTTTCCCAAGGTGTTAATGTACTAAGAACCCATAATCATTAATAAACTCCAACCATTCTCTCTATGGTATATATAACTCTATATGAGTTAAAATATACTATAAATATTTAATATCAGTATATATATATATATCCTTTCTCTACAAATATACTACCTCTTTATCTTTAATGAAAAAATTACCACTGTTTACTCCCAATCATGATTTAGGTAATTTTTATCACAAACCTTCAATTTGAATGAGGCATAAGATATCACCATATACTTCTGAATGAGAATTTATCCTAATGCCTTTTTTATGCATCACTATAAATTAAAAACAACTATCTAATATAGGCTAATGTATATACAGGTGCACTGAATAAATTTCTCTTTAGTTTCTTGTAAATTTACTCACATTCATATATCCAAAGAAACATAGGTCCTCTATGTGTTAACATGGTGATTGGATTTGAATTTCATGAGAAATTATCCATAATTAACTAATATTAACTATCATAACCAATAAAACTACATATCTTAGTCACAATGCCTGGTTTGGGATAACATTTAATAACTATAATCTTTAATGGATCCACTGATACACTCACTTGAGATTATATTACCCAAGAATGAATATTTATAAATCCAAAATTCATACTTTTGAAATTTTATGTACATATTATCATTTATTAGAGTCTTCAACACAATTCTAAAATAATCTTAACTCTATTCCTTTCTCTCTATGTATATAATAATATAACCGATAAAGACAATAACAAAATGATATAGGTAATGTATAAAGACTCAATTAATTAAATCCATGAATATATAAGGGGAATTTGTATGACTAAATGGTATCACTATAAATTCATAGTATCCATACCATATATGGAATGACATCTTAGTTATATACTCATTTTCGATCCTCAATTGATAATATCTAGAATGAAGATATATCTTGGAAAAATATTGAGATCTGTGAAGTTGATCAAACCATTCATCAATACAGGATAGAGAATACTTTTTTTAGATAGTGATATTATTAAGTTATTGACAATAAATGAATATTCACATTAATAGACATTTATTTCAAACAAAAATAATTTTTACACTCCATGGTGATGCACTTGGTTAAATTAATTCCTCATAAATATTTTCATAGAGTTTATTCTTAAATTCCTACATCTCAATTGGGTCATACTATAAAGAGTCATTGAAATTCATGTATAACTAGGTATGACTTCTATTGTGAAATTAACTTCACGATTTGGTGGAAGACCATATAATTATATTAGTAATACATAAAAACATCATGTACAATAGGCATATAATTGATGTTGAGTTTCTCCCCAACTATATAAGATTAACACCCCTTTTTAATTAAAATCAAGAACAACATAATGTATGTTATTTCAATCGTAAGTTCATATTTATCATCACACCGATATAGAATCATAAGTTGTTTTCACATATCAAATGTGACTTCCATTCCTTAGAAATCATTGTGGAATTTATGTGAATAAATCCAAACATTTCCTAAAATAACATAAAATTCAACTACAGGGAGAAAAATGAGATTTATAGGAAGAACATTCCCAAAAACTTCAACTAGTGAATAATTATATAATTGAGATTTTATCATCATATCATTAGGGTTTCTCACTTATAATTAAATATTAAATTGATGGGGTGGAATTTTTATATCCATCGAAAATGATTTAGATATAAAAGAGTGGGTAGATCCATAGTCCAATAAGACATTATTAGTCCTAGAGTGGATGGTAAGTATACCTTTCACTATGTCATTATTATACCCATGATGAAAAATATTGACCTCATGAGATTTACCTTCATCTCATGGCTTAAGAGGTTACTGAAATTGATCATCTTCATTAACCATTATATTTGGGCAGTAGTTAGAATAATGACAATACTCCTTGAATTCAAATCACTAGAGTGTGGGTGGTGTATTCTATAGATCTTTATCTCTATCAAAATCATAAACTAATTTCTTCCCATAACGTAAGAATTTAATTTACCAATGAACTTACTTCCCACAATTAAAACATTAGTTATTCCCATTTATACAATTTCCACTATGATTCCATCCATACTTAAACTCTAAAGTAAATCTCATCTCATTCTCTTCATGTTTTTTAAAATTTACTTTGAAATACATGTTTCTTTTCTTATTAAAACTATGGGATGGATAGGTAAATAAAATAACCATTTACACCTTGATATCACATCAAATGATTTCTTTATAGATACTAAAGTCCCTTCTGGATAGTTCCCTTATAAGGCTTGGTTTTAAGACACTAATGTATCAATCAACCTTAATTTTAGGTTTGATGATAATACCAGAAGTGTAACTCATAAGTATCCTCAAATGTTCTTCATAGGCAATAAAAAATTCATATTCCTTCTACTTTAGATTAAGTAATTACTTTAATATTTTCATACAAGGAATATGAATAAAGTATTAATTAATAAAATAATCTCTTAAACTCATCCCACAATATGGATTATATTTATTAATTTTTCTCATATTCTAGAAAAGATTCCACTATTGATCTACTTCAACTTCTAAATGATAGACAACCAAAATGATTTTTTCATGTTCTAAACAGTAGAGAAAAAAACATCATTTTGATGGTACTGGTCTATTTCCAAGTAACTAGTGGATCAATGTAACCACTTAAAAAGGTGAATGTTGCCTCATAGTGGAATAAATAGAAAATTGTTCACTAATTTTATCATTTGGAATCTCATAATTATTCATATATTAATAAATTTATAGGAGTATGAAAATATTATTTTTTATTCTATCTCTGATATAATTTGGTTTCTTATAAGTAAAATCATTGAATTTCCCATAAAATTTAGTATTAAAATGATTCCATTGGATTTCATCCAATGAATAAAACTAAAATACCTATAATGATAAATAATAGTCATAGTAGAAAACCATATAATCATGAAAAATCATTTAATAGATCTCTAAATAAATCAATGTCCTTTTCAATCTACAACACCATAGGTTTAACGTATTCCATGCAAGATATTTACCAAAACATTAGGATGTTATTCTATACTTATACCTATCCATATGGTTTTCATTGATTTTTTATCATCATAGTTTATAAATTTTAAATAAACCTTTCTCTGATTCAAACTATAATAACCCATATTTTTTATATAAAAATATCACATCCTTTTAGATGAATATTTATTACATAACATTATAATGAATGAAAAAACATAAAGGTTTAGTGTATTTGGAAACCTGGATATATAAAAAATGGATCATAAAATACTGAAATATTCTATAACTTAGTTATTCATAACTATAAAACTTATTAGAGACATCATATAGAAAAAAATTTCTTCCTGTCTTAGGGAAAAGGGAATATAATAAAGGGTGAGTTCAGACGCTCAACAATGGTAAAAAAAGGAGATAATAATAAAAAACAAGTATAAGGGTGTGAGAGAATGATAACAACATTTTAAAACCGTACTCTACATATCAATGATTATAATACCGAGTCACGAAATAAATCATGGTAGATCATTAGACTTTAATCATAATGGAATAAAATAAGACGATTTAGGAGAGCTTAACATAGTTATAAGACCTGGGTTTTCTGAATATACATAAGCATAACAAATCATATCCTTAGTATCAAGTATTCACTTACATGAATATTATAATGGGTTGGGATCACTCCCCAAACTATCATAGTAGTCATTTTCTATTCCCAATACTATCATAGTGGATAGAGTCACTTACTAAAATGAGTTCACTCCCCATTGTAGTCTTGTTTGTCTCATGTGATATCTATCATTACCTAATGAATTAGAGGGATATATAATTATGTGCCCGTTCATAACATAATTATAATCATACATATGTGGGGAATATGTTCATAAAAATTAATATTATCATAAACCATTAAAATAAACATATTTTAATTAAAATTTCATCATGGAATAACATGTAGAAAAGAAATGGGTTTCATAAACACTTCATCATTTCATCATAGAATATCCAATTCAAATGAATGAGTTTTATTCACATTTTTTTCTCATAATCATAAACTATCTAGATAATTAATAAGGATGGAACCCTTTGATCATTTCACTAATAAATCATATGTGAAATAAAGTGTTGTTGTATTTTATGAATAGAAATACCATTACATTATCACTAAAAAATCTTGAGGAAGATACCCTTTCCACTTTAAAAATCACATTTAGAAAATTATAAATTTAAAAAATATTTTTGAAATAATTTTCATTGTAAATAGACTTGGAAACTTATAAAGTATTTTTTATAGTATTGAGAATTCATGATGGAGGTAAATCATGTTCAAGATATATAAGTAAAAAAGAAATAATTCTTTTCAAATTTTTTGCAAAAAGGGAAAAAGTACCTAATTTAGAAAAAGGCAATAGGATTCCTTTTAAATTTCTTTGTTAAAAAGTAAATAATGGGTAAAAATGACTTAAAAAGTATAATATAATATTAAAAAAAAAATTCTTGAAAACATTTTTAGAATTCATGGACAGGGAAGGGAAATATTATAGAATGAGTAGAAAATTCAAGGTTGGTATTGCTTAAAAACTTTATTTTTTTTCTATTGAGTACTTAATATAATGAACTAGGATTTTCATACAAATAGATTATAGATTTTTTGTAGAATATCTATTACATTACCTAAATTCATTCCCAAAAATAATATTAGTTTATTTTCTTTAGAAACAAGGAAGCATAAATATTGGTCCATAAGTGAAGTAAATTATCTCTCACTATGTTCTTTCTAAATGGAACTATTCTTAGAAATATCATACATAATAAATATCATCATAACCTAGGGATATGAAAAATAATAAAGGGTTAACTCAAATTCTTAGTAAGGGAAAATAGGGAACATATGTAAGCATAACATGAACATAAGGACCTAAGATCATGATAATTAAATTTTAAAACTATACCCTACATAAAAAAGTTCATAATAATGAGACATGTAATAAATATTGATAGTTCATAAGACATGATTCATAAGGTAATCAAACAACCTGAGCCGTGGGAGCATAAGACATGGAATTTGTGGTATACATATAAACATAAAAAATTATATGCCAAGGAAACCCACTAACACATTAATAACATGTTATGATTAGGATAACCTCCCATGTACCTACTTTGGGCATGAGAGGAACACCTATGTACCGTCCTATTTGGTCTTGGGATGATAACCAATGTACCCACATCTTTAAGATTGGTCTAAATGCTCATGTAACCTAATATTTGGGCTTGGTATAAACACATGTGCACCCTCGTCTTTGGGATTGGGATAAACCCCCATGTACCATTATCTTTGGGCTTGGGATAAACCCCTATTCACCCTCATATTTAGTATTTGGGAAAATAACCACGTACCCTCTTAGATAATAGATCATTTATTATTACCCAATCCATTGAAGTGCTATCTAGGTGCACCCATCATGTAACCTTTAACGAGATCATTTGACACTATATGGGACTCCTAATCATAGAAGATATAACTAGATTACTAAGTGATATCTTGGCCACCCCATCAAAATATTTAAAATTGATTTACCTAAAAATTCTTGGGATGCCTCATCATATATGTAATTTCCAAGAACCACAACATGACTAAAGTACAAAGAGATTTCATTTCATCATAAAACTCATAAAAAAATTGATTATTCACTTTATAACTAAATTAAAACATGGAAAAATGGGTTTCATGTAAATATATTTTAAACATGATTGAACAGTGGGAATGAAATGCGTTCCACAAAAATCACTTTGAAACATGATTAACTCTTAGAAAAAAACGTGTTTCCATAAACAACATGACACCAAAACATAATCATTTAAAGAAAGAATATGAATGGTAACATTGGATCATATCCCCTGTAAGGCATATATGACACCAATAGATGTCATCTTAGATGGAAAATAATTTTAGAAGGATAACTTACAACATTTCATTAGGGAAATATAATTTCTATTTGAAAAACTTTTTATAAAACATAAAAAACTTTGAAAAACTTTTTCTTTGAATGTAAATTTAAAAATTTATTAATGAATATTTGAAAATAATTTAAAAGCCTTAAAATTTTTTGAAAATAATTTTCCTTGAAATTGATCTTAAAATATAATCTTAAAACATTTTTTAAAACATTTATATAAAACGTGGTTTTAGAAGAAAACAGACTTTAGACTGAAAATAAAAATAAAGAATGATTTTATTTGAAACATTTTCTTAATTCTATTACGTACCAAAGACTGTAAAAATTTTACCATTACTTGAAGTTATCATTAATAACCAAATAAATATAATATCCATGATAATTATTGTGAGTTAGATCCTGATATTTCATCATTGGAGATTTGATTATAACAACTTGACAAATAGTGGGATTTTAACATAAAACTCTTACCTCTTTGGTATCCTTGAATCCTAAGCTCCATAAAAAAATAACATAAAATAAAATATAAAGTATAATTATGATGAATAAAGTAAATTTATTAAATATTAATGTGTCTATATGGACACCTCATCAAATGATATAGGTTCATAATATAAAATACATCTCAAAGAAGGAAAATTGAACAAAAAATCTCTCACTGATTTAACAACTTTTTAACCATAAACCCCATGAAAGAGAGATAATTAAATTGATAGTTACATTTAAATTTTCTTAAAGTAAATCATCATAAAATAAACTCATGGGTATTATATATACCACATAAAATAAATAGGTGGGGAATATGACATGTGTCTCAAGGAAATAAAAAGTGGGACAAAAATCCCTTACCTTAAGTCTTGGCTTCCTTCATAAAGTTTAAAAAATTATTTATAATAAATATAAGTTTATTATAAATATAATAAAGAACCATATTCATATATATCATTCCATATATGATTTTATTATGACTTTATATTACTTATTTATTAACAATACCAAGTTAATGTCATGTTTTGGGTAACAAACAATTTGTTTTTCATATAAGTTTTAATTTGTTATATTTTTGGTTATATCAAATTAATAATGATTTTGTAATATATATAATTATAACTATTATATAAATATTATATAAATTATGTATATATTTATTTATAATAATCTCTAAAATATTTATATAGGAAATAAAGTTCATCGTTCATGGAGACGGTACGATGTACATGTGCATGAACATTGTTTTCATTTTATTATAGGATTAAAATAAAGAAAAGTATATGATGTATTACCATTATATAATTTTTTTTATTTTTTATATATCTCATATTTTAATTAAACTCATCCTTAAGACATTCCATTTGTAGTGTTAACAAATTACATCACTTCGTGAAGCGGTAATCCGCCGTACACACGAACGACGTTATCGTATTCCCATGAAATGAAAATCATGAATGAATGTATGATATGAAAATAGAAAAAATAATATTAAAATCATAAATATGATAAATATCATATATAAATATTATTTCTATCATTATTCCCAACATTTAAGGGTGGTGATGGAAAAAATGACATTTGTTTTTGAGGTAGTAATCGACCGTACCAACGAACGATGACTTCATTACTCATTTTATAGAAGTGTGATTGGTTGTAGGTAATACAATAAAATGATAAATATTACTATATTTAAGATATTTTGGTTATTATATAATAATCATATAAAAATAATTTAAGGGAATTAGGGAAGATATAAAATAGAAACAATCATTGATGAACATTACCTCTTATTCAGGTATCTCCTTTTAGTTTTCACAAAAGTCCTTCCATGGTTGGATTGTTTAAAAAACCCATTACATGTTTAAGGGACAGTAGTTAGTAATTGATTTTTGTAGGGTTTTTTGGAGTCAAATGGCTTGAGAGGCTTGAATAATTGGGGATAGTGAATTCCTTTTTAAAATGGAGGAGAAGGGGTATTCTTATAAATACCCAAAAGAATTCACTATTGGGAGGTCTCCCTTACCTAAAGAGATTCATAATTATAAAAATAATTGAGGGTATGTATGAATTATTCAGTAAATACATCCACAAATAGAAATACATTTTTATGAATTTATTCCTTAGTCTTTAAGTTTACTAAATTTTATCTTTATAGTTTTTACCAACACAACTTGTATCTTCTTACTTACCTAAGAAAATAATCCATTAATATTATAATTAAAAAGAGATTTAATATATAATTTATATCCAATTATTCAAAATATTTACTAAAATTAATTAAAAAAAATCCTATGTGTGTGTAAAATGAATTTTAATATAAACACATGTAATGCACAAAACCCCATTTAATCTATAACATTATTAATTAATTTTAACAGTTTTCACTAATAATAATCATAAAAAATTAAATTAAAATTCTTATATAATTTAAATTATTCTGATTCAAAATATGAAATCAAAATTTTAAACTTATATTCATATATATTGAAAATTTTAATTTAAAATTAATCTCGTAGATGCGACAAGAAAGTGGGTTTTTAAAGTGGAAATGTTTAATAGTTTACAATGTTTTTATAAAAAATTTCAATATTAAATTGATTAAAATGACCTAAATTGGATTAATATATGTATAATTCATCTAATTAAACATTAAAAACAATTTAAAATTTAACTTAACAACATAAATAATTCAAAAAATGTAGTTTTCAATTAAAATTTAGTATTTTACACGAGTCATAAAAATGAATATTTTTTGAAAAATACCAAAACTTCTCCCTAATATAAATTTGAAATTACTATTTCATAAATTAATTTTATTTTAAAATGTAATTTATAAAATTTTATTTTTTTAAAATAAGTGCTCCATTAAAAGGCCATAAAACAGACTCTTAGAAAAATTCCGTTTAAGCATAAAATAAAAGTTATTCTTATCTATTGTATATAAAACATATAAGATTAATTTTAAATTTTTGATTTAATATATAAAATATAAATTAAATTAAAATAAATAACCGAAATTTATTTGGATAATTTATTTATATATAACACACTTGTGCACATAAAAATAGTTTTTCAAAAAAAGATTTCCTTTTATTTTGGAAAGGGTTTTATTTTAATTTATAATTAATTAGTTAAAAAATAATTTATTTTATATACATGTGTAATGTATATTTCTATAATTTATCTAATATTATTTATAAAATCCAGTATAGTGGCCAGGTGACAACTATCATATTAAATAATAATATTTTATTAATATCTCAGGTTTCATTTAAACTCAGTGTTGCATGTAAATAAATCTAAGATCAGTTTGAAATGTAATGAAATAAAAATTCAATGTTCAATGAATTTCAATATGAACATAGTGTAGTTCATAAAAAAATTTATAAAGAATATTAAATATATTTTAATAAAATATTTCATAAAATATCAGGGTGTTAAAAATAAATTGAGGAAAGTTAAAGGAAAACATGAAATTTTCACAAAATTCACGAGGATTAGAAAATTAATGAGTTTCTTGAGATTTATATCATAATATTTCATCAATATAGAATTTAGCATAAAAGAATACTGACAAATTATAATATTGTGACATAAAACGCTTACCTTTTTTATTACATTTGAAAATTGCGCAGTATGAGAGAATAACTTCAAATGAAACATTAAATATTACACAAATTTGGATAATCATGATATTACATGTGAAAGGGAAGTATATAAACATCATAAAATAATATATGTGCATGACATAACTTATGTGCAAAATAAGATACTTTGAGATGATAAACCCTTACTGCTTTGGTAATATCTAAATCCAAACCACCAGAATGAGTGAATAATATATGAATTTTTAGATCCCCATAATTATCATAAATATAATTATAAAATATATTTATGAGAAATATATACACCTTAAAAATGAAACATGTGGGGAATATCAGATAAGTCTCAAAAAAATAACAGTGAGACGAGAAACCATTAGATTGAGTTCATCTTTCCTCAAAAGAAGTCTAAAATCCTATATAATAAATTTATGTTAATTATAATATAATACAATAATAATTTAAATATTTATAATATAATATATTTAAACTTTATAAAATTTAAATACCAATTTATCAATAATTCATTATTAAAATTTTCATTTTGGGTTGTTAACTGTTTTGTTTATCACAAGAACTTCAATTTAGTATTTATGGTTCTTGTACTTTCATCATGGTTACATAATAATCATAATAGTAATAATTATATAAATATAATATATATCCATTATATAAATATTTATTATCATTCATTAAATATAGATATAGAAAAATTAATTACATCATTTATAGAGATGGTAGGAAATACATACAAATGAACGTCATTTTCATTTTTCTATAGGTGAAATGAAATAAACGTAAATAATAAATCACTTTTATTGAAAATTATTATACCATATATATTTTATATATTCATAAGTTAATAGTTATTACCATCCATGTAAAATGGAAATGAAAACAAATCACATCTCTTCATGGAGGTGGTAGTCCACATGTACGCACGAGCGACATTATCATTTTCCAAAAGATGAGAAGGTAAGAAGATATATATGATATTTCCATTATAGAAGTATAATTATGTCATATATATCATATATAAACATTAAATCCATTGTAATAATTATCCAATAAACTTGGGTTTGGAAAATTAATTATATCCCTATGTGGAGAAGATAGACCATACGTACCCCTGAGTGATAATTTCACTTCCCATTTGACGGGGAAAGTGGGTGTATACTAGTGTTTACATAATCATAATAATATGTCAGTATATTTATAATACTGAATTTATTATTTTATGACAAATAAAATATATTTATATAAGTTAAAGAATAATTAAAAATAAATTGATCGGTTAAATAGATCAACTCTTCTTAAATAGAACCCCTTCAGATATTCACTTAAGGATCCTAGAGATATTCTTTTGGGAAGAAAAAAACCTCTTAAATTTGGATAAGGAACATTAAAAGGGTTTTTAGGGTATGTTTGATCACGAAGACTAAAAAATTGTGATAATGTGAGGAATGGAGGTAACATTTTATATATGAGGTTAGATGCACTTATATTATTTCATAAAAAATTAAAACTAAAAAAAAAATTCTCAATAAAAATTATTCCAATTTGAAATTAATTTAAATAAAATGTGTATAGGTTTGAAATAACATCAACCGATAAAATTTTTATTGGTTATGGTATCATTTTAAACCGTATAATTATGATTAATCCCTTTGTTAATTATTTTTAACCTTAACTGTAGTAACAACTATTTTAACCATAAAGGGATAAAAATGTTATGATAAATTGAAAAGTGACTCATAAATGAACAATTCATAATTGTTTCACCTATATTACACCCAAATTTCCAAATATAATATTTTTATGAAATTTAATTCTTTTTAAAAAATACAATTTATTATAAAATTTCATTAATGAGAATTTGGGAAGTATGCATTTAATTTTTCATTAAAGACACCAATACACAGAAAGAATTATAATATCATAATTTTAAAATTACTAATATGGTGTATTTATCTGGAAAATTAATTAGAAATTATAAATTAATCATATTATTTTACTTTCCATATTTTTAAAATCATTAATTTTTTATATTAATTGAATAAATACTCCATTATGGTTTCATAAAAATTTAAGGTAATTATATAATTTATATAAATTAAAAATAAATTCCCATATTGTAAATAATTTCATTATTCACAAAATGAAAATTTATATTCATTAAACACTTTATTTTAACCCTATATGGAAACATAATAGATATTTAATACTAAGAGAGTGACACCTTATAACCTTGTTTTCTTGAAATATCATATAGGTCATTTTCATGGACAAGTATTTAATTTTTTTGGGGCCTATGGTGAAAATGATTATATTAATTTCATAAAATAATAATTGGGATGGAAAATTATTGTTTTATCACTGAGTTTTAATCTATATTAACCAGATTTACTCATTACTGTGGTGATAAATTTTACCACAGTTACTATTCATACTGACTTAAAATAAAAGTGGTATATTTTTCATATTTAAATATCTTGATTCAAAATATGGAATCAATTTTTTAATATTCAATTTATATAATTTTTAAAAATTAATTTTCAAAAAATAAGTTCATAAAAGAAGATGAAAAATATTTTTTTAGAAAATAGAGTTTTTATGTTTAAAACTGGATTTATTATTATCCCATGCATAGTAAAAAAATTAAATGATTATTAAAAAAATTTATTTAATAAATAATATATAAATTTAATTAAAATCATTAAATAGTAGTGATTGATCTAATTTGTTATGATAGAAATACCTTACATGCATAAAAATAGTCTTTCATATAAACATCTTGTTTTTTAATTTTCAAATACTTTTTATTTATATTTATAATTAATTTATAACCAATCAAATCATTTTATAAATATGTAACCATATTTTTTTAATAATTTATTTCTTTATATTCATACTTATCAATCTAGTTACAAAGAGATAACTATCACATAATTATATTTTAATAGTATATCATGGGGCCTTTAAACTCAATGTTTCTTGAAACATAATCTATTAAAGAATACAATTATTTTAAGATAAATATATTAAAAATACTTGTATGTTACATGATTAGAGATTTATGTTTTACCATTTCATTGTAGGTATTAAGAATATCCTATCATCTATTATTTTCTATTCAAATACTATGACTACTAACTATAATTTCAGTGAAATTTCTTTTTTATCCCATTTAATTTTTTTGAGTATAATTAACAAGGGCTAATGATTATAAATTTTTCATTATAGGGATTTACCTTCACATAATAGTGATATATGTTCCTGTATAAAATGTGAACAGTATTTAACTATAACTGACATAGTCAATCAGTTATCGGATAAACATATTATTTAAATGTACCTCATTTATATGTTCAAAACCATTACTCCTAGCCATTAATGCTTTACAATTTATCTACACTCTCAAGATCAACCTTAAATATAGTAGCCCCTCTATAATTTTTTTTCTCATATTTTGTGTATTTCATATTATGACCATTGAATATTATATTAACATGAACATGTAAAGTTATTAATTGTGATAGTGGAATTAATGGGATAAAATACCATTATAATTTATCTTAGATTTATAATTTGATTCTTTAGATTGTCTTTACATGACCATCTATATCTTATTCTATATCTTTATATACAATAAGATACCCCAGTTTAGAATTTTTTTCATTTATTTTTAAGGGTTTTATATATAATATAAATTATAAAAGACATACTTAATTATAATTACATATCTTTATAAGATTGAGTTACCATGACATTTATGTTCCAATAAAATGTTCTATTGTGTGAACATATAGATCATTAAGGGGATCTAATATCTTGATGCCCAGATTATAAGCATTGTGAATAACTAATTTCATATAATATTTTGGATGTTAATTTTTATATAGAGATTTTTCATTGATATTTTACATTGTGTCCCTCTAAAAAAGGTGATAAGAGGGTGCTGATAAATATAAATCATAATAAATTTCTCCCAAAAAAATATAATATGACAATGGTATCACCAGCTGCTTGATTCATGATTAATAGAACGTGTCATGAAAAAACTAACTATCTTGAGTAAGGAAGTCCCTTGATGGGAATAACAAGCCTCCAATCCAGGGGTATGTGTCTCTTTTTGTAGAGGCTGCTGGTGTGTGGTTTTTTCTCATTGACCCCCTTGTATAAACTGGTACCAAAACTAGATTTCCAAGTATTTTTTTCTTTTAGAGAATATATTTGTTCCTGCATATATTTTTTTCTCTCATATACATTCTCCCATGTCTTTTATTAATCATAATATTCTCAAGGTTACACTCCAAAACCTACACCTCAACATAGCCATATTGTTCAAACTGCTTCAAGGCCACATAAAGTAGATGTTCATTGAGTAATATCGATAAAGATTCCTGTGTATAAATATAATAAAAAATACCAAAAAATAAGGAGTCAAAGTTATGTAATAACTATTTATACACATAAAAAATTATATTATGTCATACTTAAACATGTTTCCAATATTTTTGTGTGTTTTCATATACAATTTTTCCCTTTTTATTAACATGATCCTCCATCCATAGAACATATAATGGGATGGAAGTGGGTTTAGATTCCGATTCATCAGTATACATATAAACCAAGGAACACAATTGTGATATTTATTATATCACATAAAATTACTATTATATATTTAAAATAAATATCATTTTTTTCAAGTGAATCATATCCCATCCTTGATTTATGGTAGGGGTACATTGGTTTTGATGCACACTTCTAATTTTCAACACTCCTTTTTGGTTTCATAAATTTAAAACTTTTAATCAAAGTGATTAATAAAAATAATATTTGATAAAATATTACCAATGATAGTGTATATGAAATTATTATTCCTAACTATGGACAATGAAATAACTCAATGTTTCTCAGTTTATCATCAATGGATATACAGTTAGTGGGTGTGGGTTTTTTCCCTACAACATCTATGAGATCATGCTTCATAAGAAGTGCATGAAAGGCTCTATGATCCTTTTTAGTGACCATTCACATGAATTTACTCAAAAATAATTTAATATAGTCCTATGCATGTGATAATTAATATTAAATCAATATAAAAAATTTAATTTTTTTATTAAAATAAAGTAATTATATCGAAATTTTACCCGAGTTTCCCCCCAAATTATTTTCTTCAATAAAGATAAAAAATTGTGCCACATATCTACATCAATAAAAACACTCATTTTAGTAGTTACCATAATTTAAGTAATGAAAATGGACTTGTTGGGTCAATAGGTTTTCAATGTGCATTCCATCCAACCTTTAATTTTAGTTCTTTACTTTACACCTTAATAAATTTTGTTAAGACTATTATGCTATAAAACACTTATATTTTTTCAACTATATGTTGTTTATATTCTAAAATTTTCCCAGTTTCAACATTATCAATATACTTTTCTTCGATATTGTTAATATCAGCATGTGAATATGTCATTATCTAACAAATCAGTTAAATTTTTAATTTAGATTATGAAAATTAAATAGTGAAAACATTATATTTCGAGGAAAAACATTTTTTATTAAAAAATATAACTGATTAATTTTATACTTTCTTCAACAAAAATATAATGGAATTGGCCTCTCTATAAAGTATCCAAAACCCCTCAGTATGGTCCCCTCAATTATAGAAAACATGATTTTCCATGGGAAAAGTATGAAATGATTATAATGTCTCAATGGAAGGGTCCCGCTCTATAGATTTTTTATTTTTTACATACATATGTTTTAATTAATAATAGATCAATTGATATATTTATGTTTATTGGATATATGAAATAAAATACTTGTACATTCAATAATTCTATTATGAATAGTTTTTACTTATACCCTTCATTACTAAAAATCAGTTTCACAAATCCAGATTCATCTATTTTAACTGGACTCCTATTATTAAATTGTTTCCATCAAAAAATTGGCACTTTCTAGATAATATAATCCAACTCACATATTTATTTGATGAATTAGAATTATGAAATAATTAAAAAAAATTTATTTCTATCCTTTGTACTAGATATATGCATCACTTTCACCAAAATAGTAACTCCACTACTTTGCATCATATTGTGTTCATCCTGTAACTTTTTATAGAATGTATAACTATTAATTAAATAACCATTATAAGATAATACATTCACACATGTTCCTATATCTAGCCAGAAAATTCATTTTTAAAATGAATTTATATTTATAGATATATTCCTAAAAATATTATCTCAAACCATCATATTCTATATTGATTATAGGTATTTAATATCATGATTTTATCCAATTGATATATTCAAATAAATAAGAATTACTTTATGGGTTTCAATATATGGTGAAACCTATATAATATTATATAAAATGTAAAGGTGAGAATGTTACCTCTATGTAATTTTAAATGAAGAAAAATTTATTCTATAATTCCTTCACCCTTAATGCAACCACTGTGATGAAATTTTGTGAGACCAATGTTTCCCACATCAGACATTTGGTCGACACAAAATTCTACAAATTCCTCAACAATATATCACACTATAATTAAACATTCATATAAAAATTTATTTTTTATATACACTTTAAAAATATTCATGTAATATTCATTGGGATACATCTATCTTTAATATATAGGAACAGATGATCATATTTTTTAAACAAGTGAACTATGAAGTGAACTATTATATCCAAGATTATCTATGGGAAGAACATCCCCAATTCCCATAATATGTCAAAATTCCCCTTTTCCATAGTATGAATCTTCATCATATCTATAAATTTACAACATATATCATTGAAAAGAAGAAATTTTTTGTTAATGTGTGTCAAAATGTTTTATTATGAATGAAATATAAATCTATAAGCTTTAAGTCTTACATAAAAACATGACAATCATGTAATTTTAATCCCTCCAACATCAAATCAGCATTCTATATGTTATTCCATATATTTTAATAATACTCATCTATAACCTTTACACTAGTTAGGAAGTTGAAAAATTGAATTGAAAATATTGTCAATTGATGTAAGAAGAAAACTCCACCTTTCACCCCTCACTGACACTAACTCTTCCTTTATCCCCGACCAATCATGTCTAACATAGAATTAATTTTATCTTTTATTTTTATAGGTGATTTTTTTAATTTTATAATGAAACTATCAGATATATTTTTTCTACATCCATGGAATCATGAAAATGTATAATTCTAGTATGATAATTCAAGAAAAATAATCCACTATTTCCAACCCATTTTCATAATATTTTTCATAAAGCATATACACAAAATGTGACAAGATCCTCTACCTTTTCAAAACATTCATCATCAATTAATGGAGATTGTGGTATACCTTATTCTAAATTCCAATAAAATTATGTCATCCTAGATCTATATTTAACACTTCAGGATAAAAATTTATGATTTCTTATAAATATAGTATTTTGAAAATGTTTCAACCTAACTACATGTGTACCTTTAAAAAGGGGACACACCATCATTCCTTTAATGATATAATTTGAAAAATTTCCATAAGAAATAAAATAAATTATCACCTCATAAAATTTGTATCTCAATGATAAATATTCATTTCTATGATATTCAGAAAATGTAACACCTGAAACCCACATTAATTTATGAAATTTGATTAGTGGAACCAAATAAACATCAATAACATTACATGATTATGTTGGTCATAATATAAGTAGAGACAACATAATATGTATTTGTATCTTGCATAACCATATATAAAAGTTATAATTTAACAATATAACCATCCACGTACCATGAGTGATACTTTATACAATAAAAAGATTCATTTCATTTATAGATAGCCCAAGTTGGAGGTTTATTAGCTTATTTTAATTTTCAAGATACTCATGATAAATTTTATTCCACCGAGGAGAGTCTTCTAGGTGAGAAAGTTTCACATTTTCAATTCTTATATCTATGTTCCATTTCAATTACCTTTCATTATTACTACTTTTAAACAGTCATATAAATCTTAGAATGATTGGAAAGTGGAATAAAACGTTTGAATATATTTAAAGATATGTATTATTTTATAGAACATTACAATTGAAAACAACATTTATTTTGTATTTTATATTTGAAAATGAATCTCATTATATTCTCGAAGCATATCATTAAAGAGATAAAGTGGTTTTGTAAAGCTAGTGTAACTAAATATATTGATAGATTTAAAATTATATAGATTTATTAAGGGAAAAATGATGTATATGAAAGGAATAATCCGGATTTTTGTGATCATTGGGGTGGGGGTGGTGAATTAGGGGTCTTGTATTTTTATATTTTATTACACAACAAAAACCTCTGGATCCTATTAGAAAGTTATGAAACTACAATAAATAAATAAAAAAATCATAACCATAGAACATTGGTATTTACAAGGTTAACTACTCAATAAGAGTAGATAGTTCTTAGAATGAATAATCTAAGACCCCACAAACCACTTAAAACAATCATTTTTATGGTTACAATAAAAATGGAATATACATTCACATGTTTAGTACTACAATCAAATGAAATTTCATGTGATACTTATAAAGATAAATTATAAAACAATGTTTTTATAAAACTATATGAACCTTCACAATTGGCTTCAGTTTGTTTTCATTGTTCTTCTTTTACTTTCATAACAATTAATTTTCTTTCAATTACTTCTTCTTATTCTCTTTCTTAACAATGATCAAGAACCATATTCTATATGATGGTAGTTAATTTAGTATACTACATCCTATGTCCATTCAATATAATTTGTTTAGTGACTTCTTGTAGATCAATACTACTTATGACGTGTTGTTCTTATGATCACCTTGGCATTCTATCTATATGATATCACATGATATGAAATTTTTTCTCATATATTTCAACTTAAGCCTCTTAATTTTATTTTCCTAATTTATTTTCACCTTGTTCTTTTAATCACTTATAAACAACACTTATCTGATACCAAATGATAGGAAGACTCTACCTGGTATTCTTCAGACTGATGTTTTTGTCACGAATTTCCCTCTGACCCACTTTTCAATTCTTCATTACATTACTTAAATTTCAAAAATTCCATGGATTACCTTGATGAAAAACCCTATATATATATATATAAAACCTCATATAATTTAAAGAGATTCATGAAATTCATTTCAAACTTCTTACTTAAAACTTTTGAGATGCACACTTAGAAACATCCCACCTTTGGCCGCATTCAATTATCCTACAAGATAGGGTATCTTCTTGAGACCCAACATTAAAATTTTTTGTCAATAAATTTTATGAATCAATGAGATTCATGGATCTTTAATCTATAGTGTTAAATATATTGAATGATTTTATTTTCATTGGAAAATTAAATACCTTTTTGAAAGCTTCATAAAGTCTCTTACCGATAAAATGTTATACTACTCATCCATTGGGTGTATCCTCGTATGAATTATTTAGATTGATGTGTTCCTTCATATATTTTTAGTAACATAATGAACTTATTCTTCTATTAACTTTCAACATATAGTGAATTATATCATAATTCTTAGATTTATTCCTTTGTATACTAATCCTATGACCGATGAACATTAGAGAATAACCTATCCGATGACTTAGAGGATTACATCTAATCAGCCACTAAAAACGTCACTTTGTACTATTTTACAAGTCCATATGATATACATTGTACATAAATAGACATTTTTAAATAATATAAATGATTCATTTAGTGTTCTCACACTGATAACATTGTGATATATCATTTTATGTTCTTTTTCCAATAAAACTTCCTAGTGAATTACATTTGTACTTTGAAAACATTCTTATGATTAGAAATATTCACAAAAAATTCAATGATAAAACTTCATACACCACAAATCCAAAACTTCACTAGATTCAAACACAAACTTATTACAACTACACAAATATATCTTCAAAACATGTAAAGAAAAAATCATTTTTGTATATAGGATTGGATTATGAAAAATTATAGTAGTCATGATATTAGTAACTTTAGAAACAAAAAATTATTTCTAGATTCAATAAAAAAAATGTTAAATGTAACTTTTAGGAATTATGGGATAATCATTCCACACAACACTCTTTCCAATTAACATATATACGTAATGTTCTTCTGATGGACTCTATTTAGTAAACTCAAGATGATCATCTCTATACAATCACCTTTGTTAGAAAAATTTGTAAAGTAAGATGATTTTTTTAGAAAAAAAGACAACCATTTTATGACAACATTTTTTATACATAACAATCCTAACCTACATATTCTTATCACAACACCACCTCAAAACATCTCATAAATTCTTGGCCACAAAAATATTCCATTTTGATTTTTTATCAACCATGGAATGTATATCACTATAACCATGAAACTCAATAAATGGATCACTTATATAATAATTCTAATCCCACATGGGAGAAATTGGTGTAATAAAAAAAATTATTTAACAACAATACCAAGATGTCCATAATTAGTGAATTAATATATTTTATTGGGAAATTCTCAAAATTTTCTTTATGCTATGAACCTCCATAAAAAAACTACTTCAACTTATAAGAATGAATTTTCCTGCATCCACTTAAAGAATTTGTTAATATAGTTTACATGTAAAATTATGGTCTATATTCACTCAATAGTAACTAAACTCGGTTGGCCAAATGACCTGTAGCGTGCCTCCCCATACTCTAGAGGCAACTGACTAGTAGTGAGGTCCCTTGGTGGAAAATTTTGAATACTATACCCTCAAGATCAGAGTGTAGCATAGTGGTGTAATCATTTCAATACATAGCAGAAGTATAAAAGATAATTGAATAGTATAAGAGTAAAAATCCATCATAAAAATAACCAATTAACCATATCCTTCAATTTCATATAAAAAATGATGATCATGGCATGATATAAAAATGTAAAAACATATAGACATAGAAGCATGTAAACATACATACAACTATACAAAAAGAACAAAAATACAAAAAAGACTATCTCCAGATCACATCAAGATCCATTTATTGGTTCTGTGATCCCATGATTCCATGATACTATAAGTTAAGAATTGGAATCCTTTTTCTTTCCCATATCCCTTCCTATATCCATGAAGTTTTTCTGGTTACCAAAAAACAACTCATGTAGGATGTGAGATAAAATCAGTAGTCCACCACAAATAGTTTATAATTCCATCTAGTTCCTGAATATTTGATAAAAATTATATATGTAATAATAATTATTTAAATGATGTGAGGTGATAAATATACCAAATAGTTTCGTGTTACCATGAAACACCCTTCCTTTGATACCTACTATGTCCTAAGCTAGACTATATTTGACTAATCAATCATGTATGGTTTAAATATTAATAATGTCTCAAGACCTATCTCATTTCCCAGGTGTCCCCCATGAAGCATGTATAAGAATGAAATGTATAACAAGTCCATAATGAAATTTTGAGGCATCAAATAAAACCAAAATTACACTTTGTCTTAGAAAACAAATCATATGATCTTCAAAAAATTTAATAACTCAAAATGAACCTAGGACCATGCATAGAATTTATAATTTTAATCCCAAGTGTCACTCTAGGAATATATGAACCCATCACCTTAAAAGACGATCCTAGTAATTCCTCACAGGAACCTTGGTATCTTTCTAGGCATGGTATAAGGTCACCACCCACTGAGTCTTCCCTTGAAAATCCATAAAGGGAGCCCAATTTTCACTCATAGAATACATAATGATCTTACATATTTGTCCATCCTTGGTATTCCGCATTGTGAGTATATGTATCACTCATGGTGTAATAACATTGCACCTCTGAGTCCATCCATGGAGGTGCACAAATGATTCCAAGTATCACTCAGTCAAATACAATCTATCTCCCAAATGATTCTATCAATGGTTTTTATAAGAGAATCCATGTGTCACCAAAGGTGCTCAATAATAATTTAAATATTCAAGCCTGAAGAGTCTATTTATAGAAATAATATGTTAGAACCCACATCTCACTCTTGGTGTGGTAATAAGAATGGTCATGTGACCAATGACTAACCATTACATTTAAGTTCACATAGGTCAACTAACCATCATATTTATTTAACAAATTAAACTCACCTGAGAGGTGACTCTAATCAAAGCATAGGCCAATAAATCCTTACATCACATGGATACTACCATTTATCGTAATAGAGATTTTGGATATAAATAACATTTCATGATTAAAAAGGAAAGAAAATGAAAAAATGAATATGGACATGGGATTCCATTACCTCTCATTTAATTCAATTCAATTTACATTTCAATAAATCTATTTAACATCCAAAGAAAGCGGTAAAGAACATAACTCAAAAGGTTAATCAACTTATAGAACACTAATGGTGGTTTTATCCACCTATGTAACACACCTAAAGGGGTGGTTAAATTCATGTTCCTTAACCTTTAATGAAAATTAAATGGGTATCAGGGGTTATATAGGTCAAAAATACCAATTTAATTAAGTAATCAATTTATTTAATAAGAATCATATGAAAAAACTTTCATGTGGAACAACTTCACATATATAAACACCAATACTTTGAGGGAAAATCATGATACCACCTCCGTCATCTTGGTAGTCAACACTTCAATTTTTTTTGGCCTCTAATCCTGATTAGAATAGAAGAAATTAAGAAAATAGATAAATTCCACGAAAATTGGGCATATGATATTTCATGGAAATAAATCCATCAGGAGGAAGACAAATAAAAAAGGTGTAATAGGAATAGTGAATTCACTGTTGGATATCCAATGAGACTAATAATGTCTCAATTGGAGTTTATAAGGGGGGGGGGATTTCATGTACTAGATATAGAAATGAGAGATCTCTTAAAAAGGGAGATGGTTTTGTTCACTGGAGGATAAAGAAAAGATAGGCCAAGGATTAAAAATTTATTAAGGGAGAAATGTTAATTTCACTCAAATTAAAAGGGGATGCATGGTTTGGCCACATGGATGGACAAACCATGAACTAACCATATTCCGTGCACTACCTTAAGATACCCCTTGCAAGGTCATGGTGTACTATTAGAAAAACCTTGCACTGACCCTGTGTTTTCCATTATGTTAAAAAGTCTATAGAAAACACATGAGTATGAGTTTTGGGTTTCACTATTTAATCAAACCTTGTGGCCCTCGAAAGTGCCCTAGACCGCCCCAAAATGTTCGATCTAACCATGAGGAATGAACTAGATAGTTTCTTCTAACAGTAGAGCCCAAATTCCTCCTCTAAAATATCAGGCTTTAGGATCCGTAGAAGCCCCATACACCCCCATTTCCTCCATGAACCACTAGGAATTTCTTTTAGGATAATATTAAATAATTAAATATAAATTAAAAGGTTCCTTACCTCATAAAAAATATGGAATATTACCCCTTAATGGAATCCATCGATGGATTTCTCTTCTATTGGTGGTAAAGCATCATCTAAGAATAACTTCGACCACTAGGAACATATGTTGGCCTCCCTCTCCCATGTATTATCCTTCCCAAGGTCGTGCCTCCATAATACCCATACCACAAGAAATGACTGGCCTCATAGAACCTTCATTCTATGATCAACAACTTGAACATGATGCTCCTTGAAGGAAATATCAACCTCCAACTCAACATCTTCATGATAAATAATATGCAATGAATCAGAATGATATTAACAAAGCTGAGATACAAATAAGATGTTATTAATGGTTTGGTACCTCTAATATCACTCCAATAAATAGGCTACCAGCTCGAATCCCTCCAAAATCTAGAAAGTCCTGACATAACTATGATTTAACTTCCCTTGTTTCTAAATCTATCTATTCTCTAGTCCAGGTGAAACATATAAGAAAACCCAAGCCGCAACCCCAAACTCCAAATGTTGATGGTGATGATTGGTGTATGAATTCCACAAATATTGAGTTGTACAAATTTTTTTCCTAATAAGATGAACCTACTCTAAACTCTCCTAAATGATATGAGGATCTATAATCACAACCTATACTACCTATAAATAGAATACGGGTGAATGAAATGACCAAAGGTACATGGAATCATAAGGCTCCATTTGTATGGTCACTTGGAAGCAATTATTATTATAAAAATTAGCAAGAAGTAAGTGTTTCTCCCATGAACCTATGAAATAAAGGACACATTCTCAGATCATATCCATTTAAACTTGTATTGTATGTTTTTAAATGACTACATATCTATGTGTAATAGTCTATAAGTAGCAATACCCATGAACCTAGTTCCCTCTACAAACCCTGCTAGAACTACGATGTGAACTGTAAACCACTATCAGATATGGTAGAATTTGAAAATCCATATTGTGTATGGACTAAAAACTATAGATCCTCTAAATATTACCCATCAATAAAGCCTCTTGAATAGGTATGAAATAGGAGACCTTTCTTAACCTGTATACGATGACCCATATAATGTCACTACACCAAGGTGATATAAGAAATATTTTCACAAAATCCATAGTGAAATATTTCCATTTACACTTAGGAATAGGTAATGGCTATAAAAGACCTTCTGGTAACTATTGATCTTCCTTTACGTACTAACATGTGGAACACTGAAAAAACCCTAGTTATCTTTTTTTTCATCCTCAACCACTAGTATTTGAAGTTTAAGTCATGATATATCATGGTAAGGTCGTTATGGACTACCCAAATAGAGTCATGTGACTCTCACATAAAATTCTCTCATATGTCTATAGGAATCCATACGGATGTGAATGATCTCATCCTTATTAGTAACCCAACCGGGAGGTGCGTCATCCCCTACAAGGCTATCCTGTAGGACCTACCCCTCAGAATCTGATGGCTTCCTCATTTTTACTCTTTATAGATGTGAATAGGTCACTGATAATGATGAAATTAAGTACTATACATGCAACACCCCAGACCCAGATAGTCTCTCAAACAATGCTAAACGGGTCAGGTGTTACTAACCCTAGGAGCACCTCCCCAAATGCTAAAGGCTACTGACTTTAAGAGAGGGTGTAAACAGGTATAGTGTGGAGGCTATACTATATTGGAGGAAAATATGGTACTGGTTCAAGTATAATATAAAATGAGAGACTCTGCAGACTCGAACCCGACCCGCATTGCGGAAGTAAAATTGATTTCAGATAATCCATCAGAACAAATATAGAAAAAAGTGTAGTGGAATGTAAACAAAAGAACCTGCTAAAACCACTTGTAACAACTAATAGAAAAGACCGGTCATTAATCCATAGAATTTCAAGATATAAAGAGGGTGCCAATGGATTTCCAATAGTATATAAAATAAACAAGGTAAGAATGCTGATATAGGGAAGAAAAAAAACAAAGTAAACTCCATCTAGGCATGACCTAAGGGTCCACCGCAAATCTCCACACAATAGCTAATACGATCAATCTTCTGAAGGTGATCTCTTCCCCAAAAGTAAATCTATATAATATACATGCGTCCAGATGGGCCCATGGAGGGTGTGAGACAAATCTTAGTAGGATACCACCATATGGTGAATACCTAGTATAAGTGTTGAAGCAGACATGCATCTATAAGGAAGGTAAATAGTATGATGAAAAATGTAAAGACAAATTCCACTGGTGTTCAGTAGCCACCATGGAGTGTCACCTTCTTCAGCTAATGCTGGAATCTCAGTCATATAACCTGAAACCACATGGATCCTGATAGCTCTTGTCTCACATACCGACATCCTGATGGCACTCTAAAACAATTACAACCCATGTTGAAAAGATCACGTCTTCCCATAGCTCAACAACGAGATGAACAATGATGCCTGTGCCCAAATAATAATCAGAGGAATAGTGATGTATGTCCTAAAATAAATAATTAGAGGAAACAAAGATATCTACCCTTAATCTCATAACACGATAGCCTCATAGATACCAACTGAAGGCTCCTCACCTTCCACATGGATTCTTATGGAAAGAAACCCCAAACCAATAGTACCTAAACTCCAACTATTGGGGGACTCTACCCATATGAGTGGTCAAAACCACCTCATCACAGAGTCAACCTATGTGAACATGACTCATGTCACGAGTGAGTGGTAATCACCAAATAAATAACCCAATCCACAACATCTTTGACACCTAATGTCCATGTGACCATGTCACTCAAATCTGATGGCCTTGCCATCCAAGTATCCCGAGCCATGACCAACACGACAGTTACACTGCCTCAAAACGATGTCCATGAAACCCAATACCATGGTCAAACCACTCATGTAATCTGGGCCATGCAAAACTAGTGATAAACATCACTGAATAATATCAAGGCCCTGACCAACACAACCCCAAGGGTTCCCGCATATTAAATAACAAGAATCACACACAGAAACACACATAAACACACATATATAATCAAAAAGATAAATTTAAACATGAAAAAATATTTAAATAGTTGATTTTCACTAACCATGTGAGGTCCCATTCTAGCACTGAGATATTGAATGCCTATAATAAACTTATTCATGATTAAACAAGTTAAAACAACAGTTTAATCAAAACAATATAATTATAACCATTTTAGAATACCCTGCTAAACTTCCCCAGATGAGAAACAACCACTAACATGGCCTCACTCAAGCATAATAAGGTAAGGTAATGCTCAATGACATCTTATAAGGAATACAATCAATTCAATATAAAGAAACATGGGTTTCTCTCAATACCCGATGTTGCAATAAAAATCCACAATCCCCAAATGAAAACGAACACACAAAACAAGGTATGCGCCATCTACCTTAGACTCATAGACATTGAAACATTTGATATCGATCTCCAATTCGACGCTGATCTTCATAGATCTATGTTTCCCTCAAATCTAGGATGTTTTAATTAAATGGAAACTGTTGAATTGGGGAAAAGGAGCAAGAATGAAATAGGGTGCATGGGTTTATCCTCCCTGATGTGATTGTGCAGACATTGATGGATTGAATAATGGACTTCGAATGAAGAATCTAAGAGAAGAAACGTTCACGGACTCTTAAAATGTCACTGTTTAAAATGGGGAAGAAGAAGATAGTTTCCGAAACAATGTGTGATGATCTTCCATATAATCAAATAAAAATAAAAGTACATGGTGTGTATTAAGGACTACACACCATGTCGTATCTTATCTGTACTCTGACTTATGTGGGTCTATAGGTCATTACATGAATTAGATGCATCACACGGGTCAACACACAACTAGGACTCAGCCGATACATGGAGTGTAAAATAAATAGCATGTTAAGGAACACTACATGTCCTATAGTATATTTTTTTACATTGTCACACCAAGATATGTACTTAGTCATAATGAGTTCAGTACATACCTAACATACACACGCTGTGTACTTGGGAGTATATGGTGTGTTCCCTTTTTTCTCAAAAACAACGTAAAAAGAAAAGGAAAAAGAAGACCCATACCTCAAAGGAATAACTAGGTTCTTATAAATATCCCACATTAAAGAAATTTATTCCCTAATTTCTTTTACAAGGGTGGTGAAGAGAACTCCAGACCAATCTAACCCAAATTCAAATCAATCAAAGGTCCAAAGACCTATTTTAAGACTTATGGTCCTCCTGTGATGCCTCATCACCCCTAAACCTCATCAGGTGCTCCTATTTCATTCATGAAACCCAAACATATCCCACATTGCATCGTTGTTGGCTTCTATGAGGTCCTGCATCCCATGGATGCTCAAAACAAAACCTGGTGCCTTGCACCTCAAGTAACCCGCATTCTCAATGCCCTGATGCACATGACACCTCATGTATTTCACATCCTCGATACTCCCGATGACACACATCTCATATATATATATATATATATATGTAAATATATCACACATTCATAATGGTTCCCATCCCACTGACTAACTTCTATTCAGTGCAACTAAATCTTGTGCACCTCATGCGCTCAAATAGACATGCCTCAACAGGTAATGCCGGAAATGAAACAAGAAAATCATGACCACACCCGTAGCATACCTCTAACCATAATTAGCTCTCCATCCTGGTCAACCTTTGGAATCTCCACGGCAATCACCTAGCCTGAAATATGATTGCATGATTCCTATCCTCCCTGCGGTGCTACTCCATTAACCAGCCTCTAACCCCTCAACTAGGTCTTATTGTCTCTGCCACATCCTCCGCGTACAGCTAAGCCTCGACTACCCTCTCTTGGTACCGATCCTCAATCGACCCTGAACACCATCGTTTGTCCTGGTCCCTACATACCAACTGTTTGAGAAGTCTTCCTGTAGAACCTCTCCAGATTTATGACCTATCAACATGCTTGGATCTCCTTTAGAGGCTTATCTCACTGAGTCCGAACATGCCATGGATACCCACACTAGAAGAAAACCACTGATGAATTACCATGAGTTTTCCTAGACGAGTAATTGACATGACTTCCTTGTTGAAACTCATCCTAACCTCACTTCTTGTTATCTAAACCATCACTTGAAGCCACTGACCAGATCAAATGGGACTTTTCTCTCTAGTTTCCATCGGCTAAGAGAACCTGATTCACTACCTCTGAGAACGAGATCAAACTAAAGATGTTTAACCATACCTTAATGTAATGTCGTAATCCATCCTTGAAACACCTCACCCTCAGGGTGTCATCGCTTACCATACCTGGTGCAAATTGAGACAAATTAGTGAAGGTTTCTACATAGTCCATGATAGACTTGTCACCTTGATAGAGGATCAAGAAATCCTGAGCTCTCTCTGCCCTCAATGTCTCTGAAAAGAAGTGCTTGAAAAACCTATCCTTGAAGTCCATACATGACAGTCCTTGGTGTCTGTGAGCCTATACCTATACATCCTTCCAACACTTTGCAAGTCCTCTCAGTATGTATGTCCCCAACTTGACCCTACTCCCTGGAGGTGTCTCGAGATGAAAGAAGATCATTTGCATACTATCTATCAAGTTCTTAGCCACCCATGAACCACCCTCACCCTGCAAAATCAGCGGGTGCTGCAACAGGAAATCCCGCATTAGATATTCCATAGAGGGCTCTGTACCCTGTGTGCCTCTATCGATCCAGTAAAAGACATGTACCAGACTAGACTAGAGTTGCTTGTTGAGCCACGACCCAAATGCTACCAAACCAAGCTGCTGCTCTGCCTGCACTAGATCCTGAACCTGATCCTATCCCTGAGCTTGTACTCGCAGCTCATACTCTACCTATACCTCAGGTTTCTGAACCTGATCATGCTCCTGTGACACAATACCATCACCTACCTGACGTTCCATCGAGCCATCTAGGAGGAACCCGCTGAATACCATAAATGGTCAGACATCCCATACATATAACAGTATATTTATATATATATATATATATATATATATATAAACACACACACATGGCATAGATAAGGAAATAAGTAAAGAGGTAGTGTATAACTACTACCCTTGCTATTCCCCACCACAAAAATTCCCCATGGAATCCCAGCCTCATGGACTCCTTACCCGCCCTCAACAGAGCCATGTTTCAAAATTACCTCTGACCATTCCCATCCTGACAACCATCATTGAATCAAACCGACAACCGAGTCGCCCAATATTGATAGCCACACTACCTCAAACTAACATCCTAGATTCCCAATCCCAGTGATCAACACCACCTTAGTCATAGTACATACCATCTCACATTCCAGCCAAGCCCAATGTCAAACCACATGTAATTTCACACAATTAAAATCATGGCATATTACTTTATAATAAACAAGTAATTATATTATTAATATCACCTTTCACATTTCAAAAGCATCTATAGCATAGAAATTGATATTATTCACATGGTATTATCACTTCACAAAGCATACTTGCAGTTATGAAATTGAAATACCCTAAAAACGTGCCTACCAAAAGCCTAACAATCATGAATTTCCATACCAGATCAAGGTCCAGTTTCTTTCTACCTTACCTCACTGGGTTAAGGGTCACATATCACAATCAATAACATCACATACCAAGTGATCCACCAAGGTAGAAGTCATATATACTGTAATCTGATGAAAAGAAAAAACAAAAATTCCTACCCAAGGTAACTAGTTTCATCCCTCGTACTTGGGGGTGCAGGCACCCAAGAACAAGCTAGAAAACTAGTTTCAATAACAAAAAATATCTAGTCTACCATATATCAAATAATAAAAAAATATAAATAAAGAGAAACATATATCTCATTAGTAGTCTGTCAAAAGATTCTACTAAATCCCTATCAGAAACAACTCATTTGAAACCACTTTGTAACATCCCTGACTCGAATAGTCACCTGAACAGTACTAAATGGGTTGGGTGTTACTGACTTTAGGCGCACCTCCCTGAATGCCAAAGGTTTCCAAATAGCAATGAGGGTGTAAACAGGTATAGTGGGGAGGGTATACCCTCTCAGAGGAAAATAAGGTACTGGTCTTAATATAATATAAAATGAAAGACTCTGCAGACTCGAACTAGACCCACATAGTGGAAGTACTATCGATAGGAGATAAACCAGTGAAAGAAATATAAAAACAAGTGCATCATAATGTAAAAAAACAACATGCTAAAACCACTTGAAACAACTACTAGAAAAGACAAGTCTTGCATCCAAAGTAAGTCAAGATATAAATAGGGCTCCAATGGGGAACCAATAGTAGTTACAATAAAAAAGATAATCATGATGATACAGGAAGGAAAGAAAAAATCCAAATTAAACTCTATCTTGGCATGACATTAGGGTCCATACCAAATATCTATGCAGCAGATAATATAATCGAGCTCCTAAAGCTGATCTCATTCCTGCACGTAAATACATAAAATCTATACACATCCGGAAGGGCCTGTACAGGGTGTGAGATGACGCTCATTAGAATACCACCCAATGGTGAGTACCTAGTATAATTGTTTAAGCAGGCATGAAACTATAAGTAAAGTGAAGAGTAAAATTCACATTGTAAACACAACTTCCACTGGTGCTTAGCAGCAACCATGGAGTGTCACATGCTTTGGCCAATACTAGAATCTCAATAATATAACTAGGCACCACGTGCCTCCTGACAGCTCGTGTCTCATGTACCAAAATCCTAATGGCATGCCCAAACAATAGTAACTCAAGCTCGAAATCTCACTTCTACCCATGGAACAACAATCAGAGGAACAAAGATGCCTGTCCTCAAATAATAATTATAGGAACAACGATTTTTGACCTCAAATAAATAACCAGAGGTAATAATGATATCTTCCCTCAATCTCATAACCCGATAGCCTATTCACTATCAAACAAAGGCTCCTCACCTTCTACAAGGTTTCCTAAAACAAGCACCCGAAACCAATAGTACCTAAACCACAACTATCGGGGGCCTCTACCCACATGAGTGGTCAAAACCACATCATCATGGAGTTAACCTATGTGCACACGACTCAAGTCATGGATGAGCGATAATCCCCAAATAAAGAACCCAAGCCACAAAATCTCTGACACCTTGTTTCCCTGTGACCATGTCGATCAAATTTGATGGCCCCACCATCCAAGTATCTCGATCCATTCCCAACCTGATAGTTTCACTACCTCAAACTATTTTCCATGATGCCCAATCCTATGGAAAAACCACTCAAGTAATCGAGGCCATACCCAACATGTGATCAACATCACTCAAGAATATCTAGTCCATGCCCAACACAACCCCAAGGGTTCCAACATATGGAATATCAAGCATCACACACATATATATATAATCAAAATAATCACATTAAATAAGAAAAAAATTTAAATAGTTGATTTTCACTAACCATGTGTTTTCCCATACCCGAACTTTGGTCTTGAAAGCCTTTAATAAACATAATCATCCTTAAATAGTTTAACTCAGTAGTTTAATGAAAAAATTTAATTACAACCATTTTTGGCCTACCCAGCCAATGTTCCCCAAATGGGAAACGGACTCCAACACAGCTTCGCTCAAGCATAACAATGTAATGGAATGCCCAATGACATCATATAAGGTATACAATCAATTCAATATAAAGAAACCTGGGTCTTGTTCAATACCCGACATTGTTCTAAAAATACAAAACCCCCCAATGACCATGAAAACACTAAAAATGTTATGAAACAACCTACTTAGACTCGTAGACGTAGTCACATATGATATCGAGCTCCAATTCGATGTAGATCTTCGTAGATATACATTTCCATCAAATCCAAGAAATTCTACTCAGATGGAAACAAAAGTGTGTGAGGAAAAGGAATGAGAATGGAATAGGGTGCGCATGTTTATCCTCCCTGGTGAAATCCCACAACCACCAACGGATTGAATTATAAATTTCAGATGAAGAATCTATGATAATAAATGTTCTTGGCCTCTCGGAATGTCATAGTCTGAAAATGGGAAAAAAGAAGATAGTGTTGGAAACAAGACGTGACACTCTTCCATATAAACGAATTAAAATAAAAGTAAATGGTGTTTATTGAGGAAGACATTCCTTGTAGTATCTTTTACATACTCTGACTTACGTGGGTTTCCTGGTCATCACATGGCTTAGATGTGTCACATGGGTCAACACACTACCAGGACTCAACTGGTATGTGGAGAGTAAAATACACAACGTGTTATGAAACACTACATGTCGTGTAGTAGATAATTTTTACACGGTCACCACATGACATGTACATAGTCATCATGTTGTCAGTACATGCCTAACATACACATGGTGTGTAACCTGAAAACTTCTAGAACTACCCAGCTTATCCCCCTTTTTTCAAAAAAAAAACATAAAAAGATAAGGAAGATGAATACCCATACCTCAAAGGAAGAACTTGGTTCTTACAATTCATGATGTTCCTGAACCTCCAAATTCATATCAAAAATTATTTCCATAATATGACACTCATTACTAGCCTCATAAACCACATTTTTCTGAGTTATCCTTCTTAGAGAATTAAAAAACGAATTTCCCTTTATTAGTGTATAATAAATCTCAAGGAAAAAATAAATTCGGTATTCAACACACCTTTATTTACTAAGATTCATGTCACACTTTGTAGAAAAGTACTTGAGGATTTTTTTCTCCCTATAAACCTAAAAATGCTCTCCCAATAATTAGTGTCTCTAATAGCACAAGACATTTACAATAGTGGATAAATTGAGATCATGCATTGGGTAATTCCTCTTATGTGGAATCAACTGATAGGACCTGTACACCATGAAACACTCCACCTACATTATAACTACTCCTAAACTGATACTTGATGCATCACAATAGACTATATAGATTCTTCTAAAATCTAATTGAGTCATGATCAACACTGAAGTCAATCTCAATTTTATCTCTATTTGACTTTATCATAGGCTTATAACCATATAAAATTCACATCCTTTTTAGTTAATCCCATAAGAGGTAATTCTAAGCCTAAAAAGTCCTTTATGAAACACCTAAAATAACCAGGTAGCCCCAAGAAACTCTGTATATCAAAGTTGTTATTAGGATGATCCTGGGAAACTACAACTCTGACCTTCCTTGGGTAAACTGATACTCCTTTCTTTGAGATAATATGACCGAGGAGGTGAACCCTATCAATATAGAAGTGAAACATTGTGAACTTAGTATATAACTAATTCTCACTTAGTGTATTCAATACGATCTTAAGGTGTTTGGAATGGTTTTATGGAGTGTGAAAATACACAAAATATCATCCATGAATACCACCACAAAAGAATCCTAATATGTATGGAAAACTCAGTTAATTAGTGACATGAAAACTACTTGTGAATTTATAAGGCCAAATGACATGAAAAATACTCATCCAAGCCCTATCTACTACAGATTGTTGTAAGTGGTATATATAATGGTCTAACATGAACATGATGACATCCTAATCTCAGATAAATCTTAGAGAAAACCCTTTTTTCATAGATCTAATCAAACAGATCATCTATAAGAGGATATAGATACTAGTTCTTAACCATAATTAGTTTTAACTTAAGGTAATACCTAAAAATCCTGAGTGTACCATCCGCCTTCTAGATTAAAAGGACCGATAAACCCAATGATGAAGATATGGGTAAAAAAAAACCTTAGCTTCCAAATCATCTAACTTCCTCTTAAGATCCCAAAAATTACTAGTAGCCATACTATAAGGAGGAATGGATAGCAGTGAAACTCTAGGAACAAGCTCAATGGAAAATTGTACCTCTCTTTTAGAAGGTAATCCTAAAAATTTTCCATGAGAATGTCTAGGAAATGATCTACCACTAGAGGGAAATCAGCCTGATGCATTCCTTGATCTTCCAGATAGAGTCTAGTAATATGGATTGTCATACCACCCAACCCATGATACCTGAGTATATCTTATCTCTCATGGACATCACATTCACCCTTGTGAATAAAAAACACCACTCTTTGGTGATGTGAAAGTCACCCTTTGGTGATATAAGTCAAAAAATCATGATTGGAAACAAACCAATACATCCCTAGAATGATTTCAACCCCTGTCATCTCGAGGAAAAAGAGATACCATATAAAGAAACACCCAGACATATTAAGGGGGAACTCCATGAACTAGAATAAACTCTCTAATAATATCCATAATGAATTATAAAGCGTCCTCATGGAATTGAAAAACTAAATAGAAATCTCAAGGCTCTACAAAATAGTCCCAGATATGATGGAATGAGAAGCAACTATAATGAAAAGAGTAGATACTAACTTAGAGACCACTAGAATAGATCCTATAACCATAGAAGGCATGAAAATTTTGCTACTTAGGTACCAGTTACACTACATCCTTATTTCCTGATTTATGGGCCTATAATTTGGCATGGATACCCTAACATGATCCTCTCTAGTAGCATTTTATGTTTGGTTTTTGGATACCCCAGCCATGACCACCACCTCACTCTGATCAGTTGGCCATACTCTAGATCCCTACACGAGGAGAAGATAGTATCTCCATTACCAAATGTGGAGATGGTGTGGAACCTCTCTCACTAGATACTAGAAGAAAATATCCACAAAAGTGATGTATATGACCCATATTTTTCAAGATCAACACTCATCCAGGTCCCTCATATATTGAGGTATCATATGTCCCAGTCTACGACACTGATGGCACCCCACCAAGCTACCTAAGTATGTACCCTGGATACTAATATCATTACATGGAAGATCCAAATGATTATTCCTACTATTGGTCTATATAGTTACAGATATAGGTGTTGAACCACTTTGGCTCACATGTATAGCCTCTCTCATGTTATACTCTATTAGTACAACATGATTTACTATTCTAGATATAGTAGTATTCCAAAAAACATTCACCTATGATCAAATGTCATATATGAGATCATACTTGAATATTCTAGATTTATATAAGTTAACACTTAATAGGATAATTGAGAAATTATATATCTTCATGAAACTAGTAGAATATTCCATGAATGATAAGACGCCTTGATCCAAGTGCATAAAATCTATGGCTCAATCACCCATAAACATTTTAGCATAGAAATATTCATAAAAAGATATCTAAAAATACCTCTAAACCATATATTGATATCGATCTCTCTGAGTAATAAAATCCCACCATATCTTAGAGGAATCAGTAAACATATACAAAAATATTTTCACTCTTCTTTTAGGAGGGTTCTCAAGATGTTTTAGAATGGATTGGATGGACTATTTCCATGACTCTATAGGTTGTGGTTCAAAATTACATAAAATAGTTGGTTGATGATACTACTAGAACTCATGTGATAACTATTCCAGAGGAAAAGAAGGTTGTGGGGATCGTTGAATAGTCTTCATAAAGCGTAGGAACCCATCACTTACCAGGCATCAATTAAAATATCAGTTATAACTGATGGTGCTAAAAGAGGCACTACTAGAGGTTCTATTGGTGGCCTAAAGCCCACCACATATAAAATATAGTCTCTACCACCATCCTGGTTCATGATTCAAGGATTTTATTGTGGAATGTCTCTATATATTTCAAACACACACCTCAATACAAGATTTATAAACTCATAAAAGAGGAAATATAAGAATATTATAGTTACAAGACTTCATATATAAGAGTCACACCCCTAAGTACACTCCAAAATCCCTGAATGGGTGACATAAATAAAATAAGAGAATCAAGAGACATTGTATAATTTCCACTACTGAGGTCGGGTTAGGGTCAAGTTCTATGCTATGAGTCAAAGGTCCTTGTATACAGAGTATCATTTACAAGTTACAGAAGAAAAAACCTTTTAAATAACAAATAGAATCCATATTTAGTGATGACCATTTTTTTCAAAATTTCATTCATTTAATTTCATATTCATTTATATATATTTATATCAAGGTAAAATTTAATATACTGTAATTCCAAATTTATAAAGGACTATAAAATTTATAAATATTTATTAGAATCCCTTTAATATAAATTATTTATTTATCCAGTCCCTTAATGAAATGTTAACATAATTTATTGGATTCAGTAATAAAGCCACCAAGACAAGCTTCAATTATTGCACAAAGTTATATAAACATCACATGTAATATGCATGGAATATAGAAATTGAATTTCTTATTATAATGCATGATGTGAAAGATCCGTTCTATATCAACCAAGGGTAAAAACACATAGTCATAAGTAAAATAAAACATCAAGTGCATCACCCAATAGTGAAATCAAATAAAATGTAATAAGAAAAATCCAAAAAAACATGTCATATCCCAAGTAATTTGAATTTTCACTATATGTGGGTTAGGTAATATTAGGCACATGCTCATGAGAAAATCACGACACATCATATTTCTCATTTCTACCATCCCAAAGAGTAAGGGGAATAAATAAAGCAGTAATATCACTTTGTGACATCTGAGACCCAGTTCACCCAATAGCAACTGAACCCAGTTGGCCACATGACCTCAAGCGCACCTCCCCATTTGCCAAAGGTTTTCAACTAACCGCAAGGGTAAATGGTTGAATAGTGTAGAGACTATGCCATCATGATCAGAGTGTATCATAATAGTATAAATATGTCAATCAATACTGAAAGAATAAAATGTAACTAAATTATAGAAGATTAAAAATCCATCATATAAATAACCATGTAATCATATCCATCAAATCCATATACAGAATGATGATCATGGCACGCTATACAAAATAAAATATAATCATACATGGAATCTGGTAAACATACATACAAGTATACCAAAAGAACCAAAGATACCAAAATTTATATCTCTAGATATCATCATGATCCATATCTAAATCCTCTTATCCCCAATTCCCATGTTAATATTGATTAAGTGTAACAACCCGACCACTTTAGGCTGGAGCCAGTGTATTACCTGTGATATTGGCATGGTTAGAAGGAATGAAAATCCTAAAAGAATGATCATTTTAGTAGTCTTGAAGAAACTAGAAACATAAATGTTACTCAAATTACATTGGAAAAGTTTACAAAATACAATACATAACAAAAACAAAAAATGGAATCCCTTAGAACTCAATAAAAGATCTTCTCTTCATCACCTGTTGAAGGTAGACAATGAATGCGGTGAGCTCAAACGCTCAGTAAGGGTTAAAAATAGAGGAATCATGAGTAAAATAATAAGTGAATCACAATCAATATGACATAATCTATATAGAATAGTGAATAAATGAATAACTAATTCCATTAATAAACTGAGAGTGAAACTGCATCCATAGATTTTGTCATAGTAAAAACCTCATGGATAATAATAATAACTGATAATGAATAAAGAGAATGATAATTAATTGCACGTCATGTATCTGGAACATGAAACCATAATACCGTAAAAACAGTTTAGTTCAATGGGTAGAAACCCTTCTGATTTTTTTAAACAAACTCGAAGGGTTTGTCGCCAAACTGTTATGTCTCATGAGACCTACCGATGCATCGAGAGGATATAGATGGACCCACCTATCACTGAATGTCCAAATCATTCTTTATACATTGATTCAATACAAGAGTAATATGTCTTTTCAATATCCGTATAGAGTAGAGTATATTGATTCATCAATATTTCCAAAATTAAAATAACTTTCCAAATAAATACCGTATGTAAAATGGTATACTGTTTAGAAAAAAAAACATATCCATGATATGAGATTATGGATATTTAATATAAAAATAATTTCTAATGAAAATTGATATCAAGTGAGAAGTAGTTACACCACATAAGGATTATTAGCTGCACTATACAAAGTTAGTCACAACCAAATAGAAGTTGAGACAAAGTCTCTTATCACAATGTAATTAGTCAAATCATATGACTAGAACATAATGAAAATGAAATGAATCATTTAATAACATGAAAATAAATATAATCATGTTATTTTTATATCAAATTGAAGTACACTTATACCACATATATGAAATAAGTAGCGAACAATGAAAATCTCACTGAAATTAAAGTGAGATGAGAAACCCCTTACCTTATGCTCGAGTGTGTTCTTCGTTTGTTTTAATGACCTGAATAATCAAATTTAGATTCATTAATTAATATGTACATAACCTCATATAAATTTAATTGATTTATTATTACCTTATTAGGTTCATTCATGGCCCTTTATATGGGTTCAATTGGTTCAATTTTCATGTTTTGGAAGCATTTTCTTCCTTGGTTTCCATGGTTTGTTTACTTGTTTCCATGAATGGAAGTTCATTTGACACATGGTTAAACATCCATAACTGATTATACATATTATTAACGAAATTATGGAGATATAAATGATCTTATAATGATTTTGGGTTATATACCATGATGGTGATTCATTAGTTAAAACATTAATGATATTCGTTTAGATCGTTTTAGTGGTTCTTTGATAATAACAAACTCATTTTGTTTTATAAAATAGAACCATGAGTACCAAAGAATTACAGAACCATGGGTGATTCATAAAAAATATATTATAACCTAGTTCAACCATGTAAATGGTTTCATGACCAGACTTGAAATAATTAATTCAAATTGAAATCACATCATCTACGATGTCGGTAATTCATCACATCACGAATAATGTTTTTAATTCCTTGAACTAGTGGGGGAAAAGAAGAAGATTGATGATGAATTTCTCATGAACATGAGAAAATATATAATATACATGATTCTGGATATTTCATTATTCTTGGGTAAGAATAGATGATTAATGAATAAATAAAGAACTCAAAATAAAAGAATAATTTTGAAATCGCTTACAAAAATTCGGCAGCCTAACAGCTACACAACATGGTTTTAGAAAATGTTAAAAAGAGAGGGGATAAGGGTAACCTATACAGAAATGAATAATAATATATATTAGATCAAGAATAAGAAGAAAATAATAACATGTAATTGAAACTTGAAATATATACAACATAAAAGAGAACATGAAAGGAAAAAAAGAATGAAATTGAGAATTTTCTTACCCTGTAGAGTAACCCTTAGAACATGAAGGTTGGGACCTTGGGGGCTTGATGAAACCTTTTTAGGAATAATATGAAGGTAAGGATGCCAGAGCTTCATTGAGGCAGAATTGGGAATGAATTCAATGAAGGTAAGAGTTCGTATTTATAGTAAAGTGAGGGATTATTTTAATAATTTCAAAAGGAAACATCATGGGTGGTATTTGCAAAACCATGGGCTTGCCCATGGTATTTTCCCATGGTTAAAGCCACTTTGGGACAACTCACATATTATTCAACTATACACAATTCTACCAGATTTGTGACATCATTATTACATCATTAATGGTGTCATTAACACACCAAAACTAAAAACCGTATTTTTTTACTATTCACTGAAAAATCAACTGTTTCAGAAAAATTCCCAAAATTTACCATAACCATTTATCGACATGTATATTTCAAAAATGAAGTCCATTTTTTGAAAATAATTTTCTAAATATTTGTAATTTAATTTTTAAATAAAAACATACTTAATTCAAAAATTAATTATTTAAAAACTATAACTGCTTTTATGTCTCATTGAAAAATTAATCAAGATGTCATTATCTTAAAGCCTTAAGAAAATAATTTTTTTACAATTTACTATCCATTAGGGGTCATATTACTATTCATAAGGGTATGCTACTATTCACTAAAAAAACAAGTTGGTTCTATGAGACTCAAAATGACTTACTGGTGACAACTCTAGATGACCATTTTTCGAAATTAAAAAAATAGAAGTTGGAAATTTATGTTTAATGTCTGGGTTTTAATTATCTCCTAAATAACCTAGTGTTGTTTCAAAGGAACACAATGATAAATAGAATGTAACTTAGTGATGAATAGAGAAACATACCATAAATTTTTTGGGGTAATACATTATTCCCTCTGGAAAATTTCATCCACGAAATTTAATGTATAAAGCCCATCAAAAAGATTTGGGTGGTTCTTCTTCATGAAATCCCTTGGTTCCCATGTCGCTTCCTCCATATTTTGGTTTCTCCAAAGAACATTTACCATACGAGTTGTCTGATTTCTCAATACCTACTCCCTAGTGTCAAGAATCCTGATAGGATTTTCACAGTATGTCAAATCAGGTTCTAGTTCTATTTCTTCATATGTGAGCACATGCATTGGGTCTGGAATGTACTTCTTTAACAATGATACATGGAACACATCATGAACTGTAGAGATATTTGGCGGCATCGCTAAATGGTAAGCTTCAACTTCTATTCTTCCCAAAATTTCAAATGGTCCGATGTACCTGGGGCTCAGTTTCCCTTTCTTACCGAACCTTAACATTCTCCATCCATGGAGACACTTTCAGAAATACATGATCTCCCACTTGAAATAACAATTCCTTTCTCTGGTTGTCATCATAACTCTTCTTCCTACTTTGGGATGCTTTAATATGATCTTGTATTTTCTTCACCTTTGTCGTGGTCTCTTCAATAAGCTCTGAACCTATAAGTTTCCTCTCACCAACTTCATCCCAACAAGTTGGAGTTTGACATCTCTTTCCATATAATGCATCATATGGAGCCATTTGAATACTATAATGGAAACTATTGTTGTATGAAAATTCCACCATAGGAAATTATTGATCCCACACACCTCAGAATTCAAGAGAGCTTGACCTCATCGTGTCTTCTAGAGTTTGAATCGTCCTTTCAGACTATCCGTCGATTTGGGGGTGGTATGCGGTACTCATATGAAGCTCAATATTCAAAGCCTTATGGATACTTTTCCAGAATGTTGACGTAAACTGGGGATCTCAATTAGAGACAATTTATAGAGGTGCGCCATGAAGTCTCACAACATCATTAATATAAAGTCTTTCCAGGCGCTCAAGTGGTAAATCCTCTCTTATTGCAATGAAATGTGATGTTTTAGTGAGATGATCAAAAATTACCCATATTGCATCATTCCTCCTAGGTGTCCTTGGTATTCTGGTGACAAAATACATCGTAATGTTATCCCACTTCCACATAAGAATAGGTATAGGTTGCATCACTCCTTTGGGATGTTGTATCTCGGCCTTCACTTGTTGACAAACTAGACACCTTGACACGTAGTCAACAATTTCCTGCTTCATATTATCCGACCAAAAATATTCTTTCAGATCTCTGTAAATCTTGGTTCTACCCAGGTGTATAGTGAAATTTGAGCTATGAGCATCGTCTAATAGTTCCATTTTTTATCTCAGGTATGAATGGGACGCATAACCTCTTCCTAAATTTCAGAACTCCTTCTTCATACACGAAGTCAGCCAGTCTCCCATCCTCGATAGCATTAATTTTCTTGTGCAGATTCTCATCATCAGATTGAGAGCTTTTTATCTTCTTTAATAAAGATGGTTTAGCAATCATTTGAAAGAGAAAATATGTTTTTGCTTCCTTAACAATTCCCATATCCATCTTCAGTAGATCCAAAAATATAGGATCTCTCTCAATCCTCATTTGAGTCATAAGTCCCTGATCCTTCCTACTTAATGCATCTGCCACCTTATTTTCCATCCCAGGGTGGTAGTGTATTGAACAATCATAATCTTTGAGTAACTCAATCCATCTTCTTTGCTTCATGTTGAGATCTTTTTGTGTGAAAATATACTTCAAACTCTTGTGGTCCATATAAATCTCACATCTCTCTCTGTAGAGATAATGCCTCAAAATTTTCAAAGCAAAGATTACATATGCTAACTCAAGATCATGAGTTGGATAATTTTTCTCATGAGTCTTCAACTATCTTGATGCATAAAAAATAAATTTATAATTTTGCATAAGGATGTAACCCAGTCCCTTCTTTGATTCATCACTATATATTACAAATCCATCACTTCCAGATTGAAGAGTCAAAATTGAAGCATTAAAAAATTATTCTTTTCAATTCATCAAAGCATTCTGTACATTCTTTTGTCCACACAAACTTAAATCCTTTACGTGTGAGCGTGGTTAGCTGATTAGCCAATCAGGAATAATTCTGAACAAAACGTCGATAATAACCTTCTAAGACAATAAAACGGCATACCTCAGTTTTGTTTGTTGGCAGGGGCCATTCTTGGATTGCCTTTGTCTTTGTAGGATCAACTAGGAATCCATCCTTAGAGACAATATGGCCTAGAAATGAAACTGACTAAAGCCAGAATTCGCACTTGCTAAACTTCCCATATAATTGATTTCATCTAAGATTTTTCAGAATAGTCCACAAATGATCCTCATGGTCTTCATAGATTTTTGAGTATACCTGGATATAATTGATGAATACCACAAAAAATTTATCAAGATATTACTTGAAAACTCTATTCATTAAATCCATGATAACAGAGGGTGAATTTGTCAGTCCAAAAGGCATCACTGTAAACTCGTAATGCCCATAATTGGTTCAAAATGCTGTTTTTGGAATATCTTCCTTCCTCACACGTAGTTGATGATAATCGTATCGAAGGTCAATATTCAAAAAGTATTGATCTCCATGAAGTTGGTCAAATAAATCATCAATCTGGGGAAGAGGATACTTATTATTTATTGTTATAGCATTGATTTTCCTATAATCAATGCAAAGCCTCATGGATCCATCTTTATTCTTGACAAAGCGGACAGAAGATCCCCATGGAAAAACACTAGGTGGAATAAATCCTTTTTCACTCAAATCCTCTAGTTGTTTCTTTAGATCTAATAATTCCACAGTGGCCATTCTATAGGTAGTCTTTGATTTAGGTCTTGTATCAGGAATTGAATCAATAGAGAACTCACTTCCTACTCTGGAGGATGTACAGGTATATCCTCTAGAAATACATCAATGTACTCTTTCACTTTGTGCACATATTCAATTTGGTGATTTATTTCCTCTCCCTTATATATTGTCTTATCTTCCTCTCCAAGGATTACATTCAATAGATTTAATGGGGGTGGTTCTAGATAATAATCAAGTGGTGAAGCTTCTTCCCTAAAGACAATAGATTCTACACCATTCTCAAATATTGAAACTTCTTTTTTTTTTCTTGCAATAAATCCTCACATCATAATTTGACAGCCAATCCATACCGATAATTATATCAAATTCAGTCATGGGTATGATTATAAGGTTAAAAACTAAAGAACGTTTTGGTGTTTGGAGGGGGACTAGTTGACATTCCTTTGTTGCAATGATCTATCCCATGGGAGTTTTGAATGACAAATCCTTTCTTTAATCAAAATGGAAATATCTAATTTTCAAGGAAAACTGAGAGGATATAAATGAATGTTTGAGGAAACAATTAAAGTACATACCACCATGTCACTAGGACCTTCACCCTCTGTGGTTGTAATCGCATTGGCTCTCCCTTTATCTCTTGTATTTTTCTGAGGCATTTTTCCTTGGCGCTTAGAACACTCATTTTCATAGTGTCCCATCTATCCTCAATTGTAGAATTGAATATCATTGAATTGTTTCTTCCCCTTACATTCATTAGATCGATGACCCTTTTCTCCACAGTTATAGCAGAATCCCATGCCTTTCAAGTATTTACCGAGATGATTCTTTCCATAGTTCTCGCATAACGGGAAACTATTCATTCCATTGCTCTTCTTTGGTGCGTCTCCTTTTCCTTTTTTATCAGAATACCATTTCTTATCTTGGTTTCCTTTAAAAAAATTTGATCTAGAAAATTTCTTCTCTTTTTTGATGGCACTTGAGACAATTTCATCATATAAAGAAAATGATTGAGATGCCAGTTCCCTTCGAAGACTTGGAATAAGACCTTCAAATAAATGATCAATCTTATCCGCTGAGTCACGTATGTAATCTATGACATATGTGGCTAGCCTTATGAAGGTATCCTCATACTCGGAAACACTGTCTTCCTCCCTTTGTTTCAAGACATTGAATTTATTCTTCATTTCAGTTCATTTCTCACAAGGGGAATATTTTTCAAAGAATATTTCCTTAAATTTCCTCAATTCCATATCCTCTATCTCTTCTTCCTCCGTTGTATTTTGAATCAGGGACCACCATTGATCAACGTCACCCTTAAGACAATATACTTCCAGTACTACCTTTTCATTTTCATTGCATCTTAACACCATGAATATCTTTTCAAGGGACTTGATCCATTGCTCAGAAACCACTAGATTAGTAGTCCCACTAAAATATGGGGGCTCCTGCCGCATGAAACGATCCAACACAGGTGTTGAATGGTTATTCGTTAAATCTTGAGTAAGTTTTTCCAATAAGGTCATGATCCGATCTTCTCCAATGTTGACTGTGTTGACTTGCTTAGTAGGGAGATCCCTACCTTTCACATGATTATTGATACCCCTTCTTCCATTAGACGACATTTCTAAATAATGGGATACACTAGATTAGTATATGAATCTCAAATAGAAAAGCACTCAACATAGATTGAAGTTCTATGCATAGCTAATCTTATAAACATGGTTCCTCTAAGGATAAATTTATATTAACTCCTTCATAATGGCTTGTAAAGAAAATATGAATTATCATAAGAATATCCCCTGGGAGTTTTGTAACCAAGAGTGCAGCAAGGCTCATTGTTGTTCACCAGTTCCTATTCAAGTCTAGCTCAAAGTGGTGTTTTCACATTTTACCCCTAGATACATCTGTGCTAGAGCCGCCTCTACCTGCTCGTATCCAGACATGGATGTATTGCTTAAAATATCCACATAATATATTCCTTACCAAAATACCAAGACGTTCTTGTATGTTTATCCTCAGATACTAGCTTAGGGCTTTGTTCCCTACTATACATTTCCTACTCTAGTTTCCAAGTTTTCTACTAAACTTCCTCTGATATCAACTATAACACCCCGACCCCCCTAGGCTAAAGCCGGTTCATTACTTGTGATATTGGAATGGTTATAATGAATTAAAACCTCAAAGGAATGATCAGTTTAGTAGTCTTAAAGAAACTAGATACATATATGTTACTCAAATTACATAGGAAAAGTTTACAAAATACAATACATAACAAAAACTAAAAACAGCATCCCCAGGAACTCAATAAAAGATCTTCTCTTCATCACCTGTTGAAGGTAGGAAATGAAAGGGGTGAGATCAAATGCTCAGTAAGGGTTACAAATAGAGGAATCATGAGTGAAATAAAAAGTGAATTATAATCAATCTAGCATAATCAATTTGGAATAGTGAATAAATGAATAAATAATGGCATTAATAAACTGAGAAAGAAACCGCATTCATAGATTTTTTCATAGTGAAAACATCATGGATAATAATAATAACTGATAATGAATAAAAAGAATGCTAATTAATTGGAAGTCATGTATCTGGCACATAAAAACATAATATCATAAAAATGGTTTAGTTCTATGGGTAGAAACCCTTCTGATTTTTGGAAACAAACTCGAAGGGATTGTCGCCAAACTGTTTTGTCTCATGAGACCTACCGATGCATCGAGGGGATATAGAGGGCCACACCCACCACTTAATGTCCAAATAATTCTTTATAAATTGATTCTATACAAGATTAATATTCCTTTTCAATATTCAAATAGAGTAGATTATATGGATTCATCAATATTTCCATAATTAAAATAACTTTCCAAATAAACACCGTATGTAAAATGGTATACGGTTTAGAAAACAAACTTATACATGATATGAGATTATAGATATTAAATATAAACATAATTTCAAATGAAAATTTATCTCAAGTGGTAAGTAGGTACACCACATAAGGATTATTAGGTGCACCGTACAAAGTTAGTCACAACCAAAGAGAAGTTTAGACAAAGTCTCTTATCACAATGTAATTAGTCAAATCATATGACCAGAACGTAATGAACATAAAATGAATCATTAAATAACATGAATATAAATTGAATAATTTTATTTTTATATCAAATGGAAGTAAAATTATACCACATATATTAAATAATTGGCGAGTAATTAAAATCTCACAGAAATGAATGTGAGATGAGAAACCCCTTACATTATGATCGAGTGTGTTATTAGTTTGTTTTAATGACCAGAATGATCAAATTTAGAATCATTAATTAATATTTCTAGAACCTCCTATAAATTTAATTTATTTATTATAACCTTTTTAGGTTCATTAATGGCCCTTTCTATGGGTTCAATTGGTTCAATTTTCATGTTTTTGAAGCATTTTCTTTATTGGTTTTCATGGTTCGTTTACTTGTTTCCATGAATGGAAGTTTATTTGAAACATGTTTAACCATCCTTAATTTTTAATAAATCTTAATAAAAAAAATTACGGGGATATAAATGATCTTATATTGATTTTGGGTTATATTCCATGATGATGATTCATTAGTTAAAACATTAATGATGTTCGTTTAGATCGTTTTAGTGGTTCTTTGATAATAACAACCTCATTTTGTTTTATAAACTAGAACCATGAGTAACAAATAATTACAGAACCATGGGTGAGTAATAAAACATATATTATAACCTGATTCAATCATATAAATGGTTTTATCACAATACTTGAAATAATTAATGAAAATTGAAATCACATCATCTATGATGTCGGTAATTCGACACATCACGGACAATGTTTTTAATTCCTTGAGAAAGTGGGGGGAAAGAAGAAGATTGATGATGAATTTCCCAAGAACATGATAACATACATAATATACAAGATTTTGGAGATTTAATTCTTCTTGGGTAAGAATAGATGAAGAAATAATAAATAAAGAACTCATAATAAAAGAATAATTTTGAAATCACTTACAAAAATTCGGCAGCCTAACGCCTATGCAACGTGGTTTTAGAAAATGTTAAAAAGAGAAGGGACAAGGGTCACCTATCCATAAATTAATAATAATATATACTATATTATTAATTAAAATAAAATAAGAACATGGTATGGAAACATGAATGATATACCACATAAAAGAGAACTTGAAAGGAAAAAGAATGAAATTGGGAATTTTCTTACCTTGTAGAGTAACCATTAGAACTTGAATGTAGGGGCCTTGGGAGCTTGAGGAAAAATTGGGAGGTGTAATATTAAGGAAAGGAGGCCAGATCATCATTGAGGGAGAATTGGGAATGAATTCAATGAAGGGAATAGTTGGTATTTATAGGAAAAGTGAGGGATTATTTTAATAATTTCCAAGGGACACCTCATGGGTGGTATTCGCAAAACCATAGGCTTTCCCATGGTATTTTCACATGGTTAAAGAAACTTGGGACACCTCACATATTATTTAACTATACATAAGTCTACCATATTTATGACATCATTATTACATCATTAATGATGTCATTAACACATCAAAACTAAAAACTTTATTTTTTTACTATTCACTGAAAAATCAACTATTTCAGAAAAATTTCCAAAATTCACCCTAACCATTTATTGACGTGTAGATTTCAAAAATGAAGTCAATTTTTTAAAAATAATTTTCTAAATATTTTTAATTTAATTTTTAAATAAAATCATACTTAATTTAAAAAATAATTATTTTAAAACTATAACTGCTTTTATGTCTCATTGAAAAATTAATCAAGATGTCATTATCTTGAAGCCTCAAGAAAGTAAAATAATAATAAAATTTACTATTCCGTAGGGTCATATTACTATTCATTTTACTATTCAGTAGGTCCATATTACTATTCATTTTACTATTCATAAGGTTATGTTACTATTCTCTAAAAAAACAAGTTGGTTCAATCAGACTCAAAATAACTTACTAGTCAAACTATAGATGACCATTTTTCATAATTCAAAACATAGAAGTGTGAAATTTATGTTTAATGGCTAGGTTTTAATTATCTACTAAATAAACTAGGGTTGTTTCAAATGAACAAAGTGATGAATAGTATGTAACTCAGTGATTAATAGAGAAACATACCATAAAATGTTTGGGGTTCTACATTAAGCATCGACAACCGAGAACTTTCCCTTATCCCTACCTGCATCCATAATATTTCTTTGGGTACCAAAAGAAATCCCGAGAAGGGTGTGAGATAAAATCAATAGGCCACCACTAATGGTTTATAATTCCAACCAGTATGTTAAAATATTATAAATAGTTTTCATGTATTAATAAATCTATAAATAAAGTGAGCTAATAAATAAAAAACATAGGTATAGGTTCCCATGGAACAAAAATCCTATAATACCTGCTTTGTTCTAAGACAGACATTAGTTGAGTAATTATTTGAACATGATTTAATTATTAATAATGTATCATGTTTTGTATCATATTCCAAGTGTCCCCCATGAATCATTTATAAGCATGACATGTATCAAAATTCCTTTAATAAAATGTAAGACTCTGACTGAAACCAAGCTTGTGCTTTGGATTGGAAGACACTTCGTATAATCATCACATAATAATTTGAAATGAATCTGATACCTTTGATGTAATTCTTAATTTATTACCAAGGTTTCAGTCCATACATATATGAACCCATTACCTTATAATCTTTTCTGAGTATTTCCTCACAGGAACCTTGGTATCACTTAAGGTGTTGTGTAAGGTCACCACCCACCAAGTCCATTCCGGATGGTCTATAAAAGGATCCCAAGTGTCACACATGGTGTACATAATGATATTCCCTTTGAGAATATATTCTATAGTCCAAATAGGGGGTACATGTATCACTCATGTCATAATTACAGTCTTCCTTTTCATTCCGTTCATAGAAGTCCATAAAGACGTCCATATATTACTCGATCACATAAAATCTAGATACCAAATGCGTTGTCCATGGAATTTATAAGAGAACCCATGTGTCATCCAAGACACATAATAATCATTTCATTATAATAATTTAATTACCCATGTTTGAAGAGTCTATTTATGGATATTCTATGTTAGAACCTGCCTCTCACTCTTAATGTGGAAATAAGAATGGTCATGGGCCCAAAGAATAATCATACCATTAATGTTCACATGGATTAAATGGACATAATATTTATTTAAGAAATTAAACTCACCTCATAGGTTTCTAAAATAAAATCATAGGATTAGAAATCCTAACATCACATGAATCCTCCCATTTATCTTAATTTGGAATTTGGATATAATGAATGACTGAAGCCTAAGAGAGAAGGACAACAACGAATGGAATATGGAAATTGAATTCCATTCCATCTCATTTAATTTAATTAAATTTACATTTAACCCTTTTTTTAATATCCTAATAAATTCATAAATAACACACCTAAAAAGTTATGAAAATTATAGGAAACCCATTATGGTTTTATCCATTTAACCAATAAACCATAAGGGGTGGTTAAATTCAAGGTCCTTAAAAATTAATAAAAATTACATGGGTCTCATGGTTCATATTGGAAAGTACTATCCAATCAACTTAAGAATCAATTCATTTAATAAACATCGCTCAAAATATTCAATTCCCAACTAAATAGAATATATAAAAACACCAAAAAACTGAGGGAAAATAATGAGAACAATTGAATCAATATGGTAGTTAACTACTCATCTATTTTAGACCTTTAATTCTGGATATAATAGAATAAATAAAGAAAATAGTCCATCACCTAGAAAATAATTCATATTAACTTACACCAAAATGAATCTATCAAGAGGAAGAAAAATAGAGGAAGGTGTAAGAGGAATAGAGAACTCATTAGTGGCAATCCTAAGAGATTGAAAATGGATTAATCAGAGTCTAAATGGGATAGATCCTTAAATTCCTAGCTTTAGGTGTGAGAGAGCTCTTCAAAAGGGAGGAGGTGTTATCCGTTGGACGAGAAGTAAAAGAGTGGTTGAAGGTTATAAGGCTCTTATGGGAGAAATTTCTATTTTACCCAATTTTAATGTGGTCACATGGTTAGGATGCGTGGTTGGAGAAACCATATGCCAACCATGTATGAAGGACTACATCAAGATACCCCTATAAAGGTCATAAATCATGATTAGACAAACTATACACCGACCATGTGCTTTCTATATTCTGAAAAGAATACAGCAAGAGCATGGGCATGTGGCCTAGGTTGCATGGATTCATCAATATGTTCTAATTTGGACAGTACATTATACCACCCCACATAGTTTTATATAACCATGAATACTAGGATAAACATTTTTTACTAACCATAAAATTGATCTTCCTACTCTAAAATATCAGGGTCCGTGATCTAAAAAAACCCAAGATGCCCCCATTTCCTCTATGAATCTACTAGGAATTTCTATTAGGATGAGATTAAATAATTAATGGAAAATTAAAAGGCTTTATAACACATAGAAATGATAGGTTCTTACATCACACATGTTGAAATCAAAACATAACCATTTTAAAAACTTCCCTTAAATAATTTCTGTCCATTAAAAAGTAAAACACATACTGATCACTATATTTATGTTACATCATTATTCTACCCCTTTGAAAACACTATACAAAGACAATATAGAGAGGGGATTCTTATCACATAACTCATCCTTGATGAGGGTGATGTTGTACACCCATGATATAACTCAATGTGTAAAAGTTTTCCTTTAACAAAGGTTTGGTGAAAATAAAAGCAACTTTCTCCATTATAAGAATAAATTTCTAAAATTTTTAGGATAAACGTTCTTTCCTTACCAATATTTTAAAAAAAATAACCACCAAAATAAGTTTGGAAACAATCTTTTAATTTCACAAGAAAAACTTATTTATAAGTTCCTTATATTACTTATCTTGAAATAATAAAATGTACGTTTTCTTTTGAGAGATTTGTAAGCTAATAATTTATTTAATTAATCATTTAATTGAAATCATAAAAATATTATTCATCATATCCAAAAAATTCTATCATGTTTCTTTATAATTCCTTATAAATATAATTTCATCAATATAAACAAAAAAATGAGGGAAATCTATTGATTTTATTTTATATAGAGGTTTCTATTAAGTCTTTATTTCTTGAAGTTAAACTTATTTAAGAATTTATCCATCTTAGAATACTATAATCTAAGAACTTACATCATCCCATAAATATCTCCCATTAACGTGAACATATTTCTTTTATCTTTCCCAATAATGGAGCCAAAAAGTCACCAATATAAAAATTTTCATCGATCTCTCCATTATTAAAATATGGCATCAAATACATCTAGAAAATATTATATCTTCTTTTCTAGGTGATTGAAAGAAATTTTATTATAGTTCCTAATCTATCCATCAGACAAAATTCCTCATCAAAGTCAATTACTTCTATTTGTGTGTATCTTTTACCAACTAGTTGTTCTTTGTTTCTTATCACTTCACCTATTTCATTCAACTTGTTTTGGAAAACCAAATTTTTAACAATAGAATTCTCATTTTATAGTTAGGCTATATGTTCCCATATATCATTCTTCTCAATCTCATGCAATTATTTTTTCATGGAAGACATCCCCTCTTGATTCCCAAATGATTTATGAATATATTTTTGCTTAACCTGTGAATATATGGAAGTATTTTTATACTAACACAAATGTTATTTTGGTTTGAATTTTTTTCATTAATAACTTATTATGTTTTATACTTAAGATTTATTCATAAAAAATTGATGATATGAATGTATGTTTTAATCATCAAAAGTGATAGTTGTGTAGAATATTAATACTCAACATTTTAACATTATTTATATCATTAATAACTTTGTCACAATTTTCAACTACAAAAAATCCATTTTTAGTTCCTCATATATATTTAATTTATTGTGGATCTTTATTATAATTTTAAATAGTTTTTACATCATTAGAGTCAATAATAATTCTTGTTTATTTGTTAAATCATATGTATCATATAATATTAGGTGGGTAGCTAAGAAAAATTCCATCAACAACTTTGATCAAAATTACTATGATTTTAGCATTTTATTTTAATAAAGAAAGGACTTATAAACACCCAAATGGTTTTTAAAACTTGGTTTTTCTTCATAATATATATCATAAGAAGTCATATTAGAGTTTTTTATGTAGAAACATAAATTATGAATATGAACTAAAACTCCGATAGCATGTCTCGAAAAGTATAAAAAGTGTCATGTTTGATTAATATTGTTCATTACATATCAATAAAAATTACATTTATTCTTTCAGAAACACCATTGTATAGTAGTGTATACAGTTCACTAAATTCATGAAAAATTATATTATTTTTAGGATAGTATCTAAAATACCCATTCATATATTCAATACAATTATCAGTTTGAATATTATTCATAAAACATCCACATTATTTTTCATCACTTCTTCTGAAACTCTTAAATATTTTCAGAGCCTATGAATTATGTATTAAAAACATACTAAATGTAATGTAAGTTCATAAATAAAATAAATAAATTACTTATCTTCATTTTTTAATTATTTTCTCATGATCCCATAAATTTTAGAATGTATCTATACTAAGGGATGAGTTGAAAGCATCTTACCATTCTTATGTGATGGGTTTGTACTCTTCTATTTCTGGAATATGGATCTAAATGAATATATTTTTCTTTTCATGTTGGTAATATCATGAATAATTTCTCACTTTTTTATATTTATCATACTCCTATGACACATATCCCCTAACCTTTTAATCTATAGCTTATTTTCTTCCAACATTCATAGATAACATGAACTCTATGCATCACTAACTTCAAACGAGTTTCCCTTAGTATGATATCCTCCTGAAATAACATTACCTTATAGAATTAAATTAACAATGAAGCTATCAATTCTAAAAAAACATCATTACCGTTACAAAAATGTTATGAACCACTCAATTTTCTTTCATTTCATCCCATTAATAAATAACTCACTATTGGATTTTAAATTTTATTCCTTAATGATATCATTTACAACAAGTTTTATTATGATGGACTAATAATTTCTAGAAGTCACTATGAATTCCTAGAAATCATTCAAATTCTTCATAAACTTTATATCTCCGATAGTGTTTGAGTAACACCCACTATCCAATATCTAAGGATGTTCTATTTTTATATTCTTGAGAGAATATTCAACAACTAAGTATTTTCCCTTTCCATGTTCTTCATTATCATACAACTTTTGAGATTTTTTGAATAAAACATATTGTGTTGGTATCATAATAAAACATAATTTTACTATATTTTTAGGATGATAATATATATAACAAATAGTTTCCATGGGTTTGAATATAATTTAAATCTTTGAAAAAACATTCTCAAGTTGAATTCCTTGAGTGGGTTGAATTCCCCTCAAAGAATGACTTAGGTTTCTCCTAAATTAACTATAACATTGATGATTAAAACAAAAAATCTTCTTCATAATCCTAAATCCTCTACAATACCAACAGTAACCATAGAAATCATAATTCCCTTTGTAACTTTCATACTATCGTATATTTCTGACAAGAATCCCATCCTTTTTATTACCATAAACCTTGAAATTTTATTGTGTACTAATGTTTTAGTAACCTCTTCACATATTTTTATTCTAGTTAGATATATTATTAGACTTGTAAAGAAATATAGTATTAGAAACCTTTATTTTAGAGTTAGATAAATGTGATATTTCAGGATTTTCAACTCCGCTTATTTTAGCTACAAATATGGTCTTCTTGACATTATTTCTATTCTATACATATCTATCCTTATTATTAAAATTTGAGGATAATTTTGGTTTATCTTTATGAGGATTACACTTCTTATAAATTTATCTAACTTTTATAACTGATTAATATAAAATTTTAATTCCTTACTCAACTTTAATAATTTTTTGTCGAAAAATATCTAAATATTTTACCTTTACCTTTAAATTTTCTTCAAGATTGATATTATGGTTCTTCTATAATCAAATAACTTCTTCAAATCAATAATATATTTAAGTAACTTGGTGTTTTTCTTCAAGAAAATATTATGGATTGTTTTTTTTTATATATTTAACTTCTTATTTTTTTTCATGCCTAATAAAATTTTAAGAAATTATTTCAATTTTATTTTATACATCAACACCATCTGAGTATGTTCTTATTCTTCTTCTAAGTTGATTCTTTCATCACTGGTGAAATTTTCAACATTTTATTTTCAAATAAGAAATATTTTAGCATCATTATATCTATATATTTAATATTATTCTTCACTATCATCATCTTCCTCATTCTTATATTTTTTTTCTCTTTTTATATTTAGATAAATTATTATCCGTTACCATATAGAAATTGTATTTTCGTCTTTCTTATTCATTGATCTTCTCATATTTATATCTTATTCATCACTATATTCATATTATGCATCATGAAATTTTCAATAAAATTTCAAATAGCTCTAAAATAAAATCACTTCATAAGTAACATTCTGTTATACTTTCTTTTACCTATTTTTACATTTTTTGAAGCAAAGTCATAAATTCATAAATTATTTTACTAAACTCGTCATCAGTGTCTGAGTATCCAAAATATTCCTTGAATATTTTATTATACTTTAATTTCTTGTAAAATATAAAAATAATATCATTATGAAAATTTTCTTTATTATTCATATCCTTTTCTCATATCATTTTATAATTTCTAAGAGTGTATGTAAGACATCAAGAGATATAGTTTCATGATCTCTACCTTCAACAATGATACAATGACATTAAATTTATCATAAAAAATCACATGTTCCTTTCAAATATGGTATAATCTTACAAACTCTAACTAGTAAATCTTATTTTGGAATAAATTCCATTCAACCTTGTAAAGAAGTCACCAATAGATTCATTATCACCCATATGAAGATATGATTACTTCAATCTCCAGTTTTGTAATGTTTATATCTTTACTTCCATATTTTTTCATTTCTATTATTAAACTTGCCACAGATTCATTTGGACATTATAATTCGTATTACACAAATGAAATCACTTTTAGAGAGTGGGGAAACTATTTCATTTCAATCTCTACCATAATTCTATATATTATTCTTATCATTTGTTGTTAATGGAACTCTTTCAACACGAGGAGGGAGACCATATTTAGAAACCTTAATAACTTCATCACCAAAATAAATAAGATAATGAAACATTATATCTTTATAGATATGATTTTTATTACCATATAATATAAAAATAAAATTTTTGTTAATAGTGTTATAAAGATCCATGAAAACATATATTTTCATTTAGATAAGAGTAAATAAAATAAAACATACATCTGATACCACTAAAAAAGACTAATAATGATCTATGTGATCATTGAGATGGGGAAGGTTGAATTAATTATCTTCTATTTTTATTTTTTCTTACTTATGAAACAAACATCACCTCTTATTAGAGAGTTATGACTCTGCTAGAAAGAAATAAAACAAGAACAACTACATGAACTCAAATATGTACAAGGTTAACAACTTAATAAGAATGGATAGTAGTTATAATGGTTTAGAAATAATCCAAGACCCCTAGAACCATTATAAAACAATACTTATATTGGTTAAAAAAATTATAGAATACCCTTTCACTTGTGTGTTACTATAGTGAAATGATAGTTCATATACTCCCTTCATAGATAAATGATACAACAATGTTTTTGTAACAATTATAATAACCTTAAATATTAGGATTTAGTATATTGTCATTTTATACATGAAAATTATTCAAAAAATTTCCCTTACATGTACTTATTCTTTTACACGTTCTTGTATAGTTGTGAGAAAAAACCTTTTTTAGTTCGATCACAATTCATCTGATGGCTTCATATTTATTCAATTTCTTTATGGTATACTGAGTCCAGTTCCACTTTATTGGCTGAAACCACTTATGATATATTTTTCATTTAATCAACTTATCATATATTTATCTAATAACACCTAATCTGAAATTGTGTATGGTATATTTCTACTGATTCCGCTTCTCACTATTCGCCCTCTCCCTTTTTATCTTGTTCATCTAATCGAATCCACACACTATCCATCCAATACCAACTAATAGGAAGAATCTATCTAGTATTATTAAATAATATGTATCTTCATAGTGTTCATCTGATGGAATTTTTAATTCTACAATTCTTTTCATAACTTTCCAAAATTCATTAGATAACCATGAAGCACAAAACCCCTTTATATAGGCTCAAAACCTCTACAAATTTAGAGAAATATTTAGACATCATTTCAAACCTCCCACTCAATAGTTTTTAGTGTCCCTATTAGAATGTTACGATATTTTTCATCATTGAATTATCCTAAAATATAAGAGATATTCCTAATATGGAATGTCATAAATTTCATTTAACTTCCTTATGACTTAAAAACAATCATATATCTTTTCTCCTTGATATTTGAGACACTAAATGATCAAAATTTCATCATCACATTAAGTACCTTTATAAAAGATTTATACTCTTTATATCTAGTGAACATTTATACCACTCATTCATCTGGTGAACCTTCATAGTAGTTGTTTAGACCAATGTGTTCCTTCAAAACTTATTAGTAATGTCTCGAAAGTATTATTCCAAACCATTTCATTATCCGGTGACTTAAATCCAAATTCGTCGATAGATGCCTTCATAATCCAAAGGATGAACATCATACTTAATCATTTTTAAAATGACTCATAGAATTCCATATGATCATTATATAAAAACTTAACTTCATAAATTTTAATGTTTTCATCTAATAGAAATTGTGAATAAGTAAAAATTGTTTAAAAATAAAAAATATTATGGAAAATGTAATCAAAATGATAACACTATGAGAGATTATCTGATATTCTACATCCAATGAAATTCCCCAATGACGACCATTTATAATTTGACAAATTTCCTCTGATTGATAGTCTTTAAAAATGATTTATGAATAAAACTTCTTACCATCACAACTACCACACTTCACTGCCTTCATACAAAAACTTCATACAATGACACCGAAATTTCTTGAAAACCCTTGAACCAAAAAATCCACCTTTCTAAATAGGCTTGGATCATGAAAAAAATTAGTAGTCTTGATTTAGGAACATTAAAAATAGAAAATCTTCACCAGAATCATTCATCAAACACTCTATTTGATGAAACATGTATTCATGATAGGATAAGAATTTTGAACAACTATCAGGTTGATCACCTCACACCAGTAATGCTTATCAGATGGTCTTGGTCCAGTAAACTCAATATGATCATCTATGTTTGATAACCTTTATTGGAAAGCTTAAAAAATTATGAATATTTAGGTAATAATATAAAATAAAGCCTTTTAGAACAAACCTTCTTCATAAATAACAAGACCAACTGACACATACTAATCAAAATATCACCATAAAACCACTCTAAACTTCATAGTCCCAACATTATTATTAGTACAACCAATGTAAAATGGGATCTTTTCATAGATTTTTGACTTGTCAAACAGATTTTTATAATCATAGAGGACATCTTTAAATTCCATTTTCATTTCCTCAATATGATATCAATCATCATTTCTATTTGTAATAATATCATATGATCGATTTACGATAGTATTATCTTATTCACTAGATATATTCATTTCTTCCCCATGTTTGGTATGACATTTAAAACATTAATCAATTCCTTGTTTGATTAATTGTTTTTCGAACTCCTATGGAAAAACTCATCTTGAATAACAACAACAAAAACACAAACAAAAACATTAGAAGGGTCATATGCACTATGTTGAAAAATTGATGAATTATTTAACCCCATCCTCATATTCGTTTTTCATATGATTGATATCCATCCACTTTTGATTCATATCCTAATTATTTAGTTAAAATTTATTAATATTTTATAATAAATAAATAAACATACAAAAGGAATGTATTAGAATACAAACATGATATTTAATATATATTCACACATATTGTCATTATATTTGATAAAAATTGTTATTGTATCAACAACTTATTGTAATATTTAAAGATGAAGAAAGATATGAATAAAAAATATAATGACACAAATTTTTTATTCTAAAAATTAACATATCCTAATTCATTCTATTTTTTTGGAATGGCTTCATTGATGTAGATAATTCAATCTCTCTCAACACTTCAAAAAACAATTTAGTTTTCGTAAATAAAATTTTAAGACATTTTCACAATAAAATCATTATTTATAAAAACCAAATTAAATTCATAATTTTATCATATCCTCAAGGTGTGTGGACCTCTATTTTATCTAATTTTTTGATGATGTTTTAATTATTATTATTTATATTGTTTAAGACTATTACTTTTTTAAAAAAATAGTTTTTAAAAACATCACAAAAAAGGTATAATGTGTGACTAACCAATTTAGGTTCCTTAAGAAATCATTTATCAACCATGTCAAAACAACCTAGAAAGATTAATGGATTTGAAATACTGATAAAATTAAACAAAACATATGAATAATAATAAGGATTATTTCAAATAATTTGTCCCATGTTTCAATGAAAACTACACACCCATGCCCTCATTACTATTTAATGTGATTTTAGAGAGATCTAAACTAATAGAATTATAAATTAAATTAAAGAAACCCTTTCTAATTCAAAAATACTTTCAAGGGAGTTATTACTCACAAAACCTATTTTCCATAGTTAAAACATACATTAAACGAAAATTTTATACACGGGAATTTTTTGTTGATGGAATTTGCAAAAAAAAAATTAAGAATAAATTATAATTGAAGACTAAATTTTCTTTTAAATAATTATATCAACAATTTTATGGTTCTAAATGATTTTTTGAATTATAAATCCCTATGTAAAAATATATGGGAATGAAGGATAAGAGGATAAATTTATCATTACATGGGACAGGTATTGGTGGAGGATTGATATTTCCCTGGATGTTAATAGAGGTGAGAAAACAAGATTGGAGTAATGGCTAAGAAAAGACTGAAGTGTAGTTGGGGTGTTGTTTGTGAACACCATATCTTTCAGGAATGACAACAATAAAAAATTATAAAGTGTGAAAAATTCTTAAAAATAAGATTGAAACACCATACTTTCGGTTTTGTGGGTCTTGATTCACCCAACATATTCCACAGAGTCGCAGTAATGATTGAATTCCATGAGAGATTTAAAGTCACGAGTGAGTCATGCAAATTTTTGGGGTTATTTTAACAGAGTAAAAAAGTTTTATCAGTGTTTCACAACAAGTGATGAGAAAAGTATCCTTTATCTGTTATAAAATTATAAGCCTTCATATAAATTTTAATAGTTCTTAACATGACATTGATAAAATCACAACTATCAGCGCCAAAACATTTAACACTGATAAAATGTGAAAATAATGCCAATTATATAGTTTTAAAAATATTAAAAATGAATAAATATTTGAAATGGCAATTTTTTAAAAATAAGTATGATAAATTAATAATTAAAAATGAATAAATAAAAATAGTTTAAATATATAAACAAAAAATATTAAAATAAAAATGACTACATAGTAATTATATTAATTACAAGCATTTAAAAAATATAGAATATTATTAAATTAAAATTTATAAATAAATACTAAAAAATGAATAAAATTTTAAAAAATATTAAATGAATACATATTTAAAATAAAAAAATAACAAAATATTTAGAGTGGATAAATAGTATTAAGTGAAAAATATTAAAAATAAATAAAATTTGATAAGTAAAAAGGAATATATTAAAAAATGTTTTAAAAACTGAATAAGTAATATTAAATATATATATTAAAAAAATTAAAATGAATAAATATTAAATTATAAATGGTTGAAATTAAAGAATTACATTTAATTACAAAATATTTATAGAAAATTAAATATCATATAAATATATATAATATAAATAATCCTTGTATTTAAATATTTTTAATATTTTTTTAATAGTTTTATTAATTATAAAAATGAATACATATTTAATATTATAGGAAAATTATTTAATTATTATTAGTTATATCTTCAAAAAATATCATTAATTATATAATTGAATACATATTTTTCACTAAATAAAATCATTAAGTTATATTTATAAATATGACAACTGCATTGTATTTAAATACAATGATTTTCAATATACATTATTCAATAAAATATTAATATTAAATTCAAAATTAATTATATTTTGAAAATATTTTCTTCATTATTTTTTATATTTTAATTATAACTTTTGAAAAATATATAAAATACCATCACACATTATTAAAATGAACACGCACACATACACACAAACAAACATGTACACACACAGACACAGACATACATACACATACATACACATACATAAACTTACATACATTATATACAGATACACATATATTTAACATTTAAAAACATTTATAATCATACACATACATGTACATGGACATACATAAACATATATACATACATCTATATGTGTACGCACACACACATGCATGCCTACACACATTAAAAATATAAATACATAAATACATTCACACACACACACACACATACATGCATACATACATATATACACATACATACACACATACATGAAAATTCATACATAAAAAGGAATAAATTAAAAAAATATTCCAAATAAACAAGTAGTATTAAATTAAAAAATGTTAAAAATGAATAAAATTTAATTTAAAAATTGAATAAATTAAAAAACTATTAAAAAATGAATAAATATTATTAATTATATAAATTAAAAAAATATTAAAAATTAATAAATATAAAATTAAAAATGTAAAAATATTAAAAAATTCATTAAATTGAAAAAATTTACATTAAATTACCGATTAAAAATAAATAAATTATAACTATATAAATATTTAAATACAAAAATATTTAAATAAAGATGGGTAAATATGAATTATATAATTTACCAACATATTAAAAATATTATAAAAATAATAAATTAAAATGAATACATAAATATTAAAAAATGAATAAATTATAAAAATATTAAATGAATACACACAAACCCACAGTCACACACACACAAATATGTGTGTGAATGTGTACATATATATCTATATAAAATTACATTAGTTACATTTGAGAACCCAAATGAATTATATTGTGATAGTGTGTACGTATATATGTGTATGTGTATATATACACGCTAAAATGAGATATGAGAAAATAAAAATAAAAATGAATATTTCTATTATATAATTATATATTCATATATATACAAAAACATATATATAATATACATACACATACAAATACACATAAATAAACATACACATACACAAACATATACACATACATACAGATTTACTGTTGGGGTGGTGCCTAACTAGTAAACCCCGTAATCCTACCTCCAAAACTAATAGGGGTCAAATCATGGCATGCCCTTTAGGGGATTTATGAAGCAAGAGTTGATGCAGGCATGAATTGGGAATGCATTGAAACACGGATGAAGTTGTCCTGATGACACAAATAAGATGATGCCGACATGACACATCACTAAGCCTTCAGGCTTGTAAATGGGCCTTTGGGCCATGTAATGGGCAATAAGCCTACTAGGCATTTGGGCCATCCATATAAAAAATAAATAAGGCTTGATAGATGGGAAATCCCTTAGGGGGGGGGGGTGAGGCCTATATTTCCGGTCTATGTGTGAGGTGTGTGTGTGTTTGATTTAATTATAACCCCAAGCACTTAATATATATATATATATATATGTGTGTGTGTGTGTGTGTGTTTATATATATATATATATGTATATATATATACATACATACATACATACATATAAACATACATACATATAAACATACATACATATATACATACATACATACATACATATACACACATATATACACATACATACACATACATACACATACATACACATACATACACATACATACACATACATACACATACATACACATACCTACATATACATTCACATGCACCTATATACATGTACATACAGATACACATTCATAAGCACACACACACACACAAAGTCACATATATACATGCACATACAAACACATACATGTAAACATACATACACATACAAACACACATATATACATGCACATACAAACACATATACGCAAACATACACATATGTGTACAATTATAATTAATTCTATAATTATATTTAATTATAAAAGTGTAAAAAAGTATAAATGATTAAATATATATATAAATAGTATTTATATAATTATATATATATTTTAAAAATAAATTATATTTATGAATATGTAAATATGAATATATATATATATATATATTCATTTATATATATTACATATATACTTAAAAAATATATCATCATTCATATATATATATATATACTTATTTAAATATTCATTTTTAATGAATTTAAATATATTATTAAATATTTTTTATTAATAAATATAAATTTCATAATTTATATATTTAAATAAATCATAAAAATAATACTGATAATAAGTTTTTATTATAAATATATATATTTCCTTATAAATTAAATTTGAAAATGAATAAATATGTATATATAAATTAAATCATTCACAATGTCCATTATCTACCTGAAAAAATAGTGAAAAAGATTCCCTTTATCAACACTATGTAAAATTCAAATAAAGGGAGACCTTTATCTCCACTAAAAATCGCTAACAAAGGTTTCCCTTTTGTTAGTTAATTTTTTGAACATTAATAAAGGTACCATTAATCAACACTTTTGTTTACACAAATAAATTTATGCCATTTATTGGTGCTTTTTAGTGATGATAAAGGGTAGTACTGAATATTGAAAAATCTTTAGTAGTGCTAAAAAGTCTAGATGAAGCTTTGTCAAATGGTGGATGTATTAAGATGTTGTGGTGGGGTGGGTGAAGATCGTTGGCCAATAGACAGAACTGTTTATGCTATAAGGATAAACAATTTATTAGATAAATAAAATTATTTATACTATTAATTTATATTAGAGTTAAAAGATATAGTAAAACTATGATTTTTAAAAGATATAAACAATATTGAAGTGATTATTTAGAAATTTTTACCTTGAGGGACCACTACTCATTCCTCCGATTATTTCTTATCCTGACTCTATCGAACAACATGGAAAAAGTATTTAGAGGTGGATTCACTAACTATTTTTAGATTAATTCCATAAAACTAGCTTAGGTTGGGCATAATGACCAAAATAAACTAATATCACTATAGAAAACAATACCACACTCAGAGCATCACATCATTGAAATAATTATAACCAAATCTATAGATTGAGAGAAACCAATATAAACCTACCGGATTGTAATTAATTAATTAATTAATATATAAACATGAGAATATTCTACTTGCACCAAATAAAAAAAACCACAACATTAAGGAAAAACAAATTCTAGAATTAAGGTAGAGGTTATAATTTATTTAAATTCCAATTAATCATTTTATCAAAAAAAATGTATTATATTTTTATATAATTGATCATTTAAATCATTATATATGTTGTTACATAAAACTCTCAGGATATGGACCAAATATATACTTTAGAGTAAAAAACATGTTCATAACTAAACCAGGCCATCATTTTTTAATGGTTTTTTACAAGGATAAATTACAAATTGACCCATTAAGAAAAATTTTAAAAATAACATTATAATTTCTTAAACAAGAAATAATAAAATCATGGTAACCTATATTGAATTTTTAACTTCATATATTGTAGTAATTTGTGACATGCGATTTTGATGATAATAAGAGTGATATAGATAAATATTATAGTGATTATGGTGTGGATAATATGGATATCCATAGAAGATTTGATTTGAAGTAGTGATGTAGTTGGTTAAGAAGGAGAGAGTACCTAATGGTGGGACCCCAAAAATATAACAATATCACTAGAGGGTAGATAGACATCCAATTGATGTAGGTTATAATAAGGAGGGTACTTAAGGGTGGGAATATGGATAACTAGTAAGATTCTCAGGGGGTGGACAATAGTCTAACCAACATATGTATTAAGAGAGTGTCCTTACGAGTCTATAACTATAAGGAGATATTATTTTATGTTACCTATTTTTGGATAAATACTTGTTTATGTTTATATTTATTGATTTCCATATGGATGAATAACTATCTGTTAGTTGTGGTATTATATTGGAATCCCAATGGGTGGAAAACTAAATTGGGATATTACTATAATGTACCTATGGGTGGGAAACTATTTAGTTATTGGATGTGAATTAATATTAATTATTATTATAGTGGATCTTATGAGATGATATGAGGTGGAAAATGTATTGTGGTTTGAAATGTTTTATGAGTTTTTTTATGAAATGGATGTGGTTGTCTGAATTTTGTAGATAAATATTGATTGATTATTTTGTTTTATTTATTAAATAAATGAATAAATTAGTATGATTAATTCAAAAAACATGATTGTTTCTTGGAGGAAACTACATGTTATATTTATATTCTCACCCCTTTATTATATTTAGTATTTTTAAAGTTTAAAGATACAGTTGAAGGTGTTGTTGGGTGACCTAATTTATGAACACAAGAGTATTATTGGTGGATGTGGATTACATTCTTCCATGTTCGTGGTATAGATAAGATGTTAGATTATATAATTATATTTCTTTTTTATGGATTAGAAATTTATGAAATATAATGTATTGATATACATTATTCATGTTTTGTGGATGTCATTTTAATTTATATTATTCTTATAATTGTGGTGTTTTCAATTAAAAAGGGAAATTAATTCCATATAATGGCGATGATACATCCTTGTTTATATTTTACAACCAATGGGTTATTGGAGGTATGATTTAAGTGTGATAGTAAAAATAATTAACCCCTAATGTGGAGTCCCAATGGTTGAAATTATTGATATTATGGAATTATAGAGTGTATTTTAGAATAGGGTTTGTGGTGGGAGTTATTGAGGAGTTAATGGGTGGTAAGGTAGAATTATCTTGTGAAACTAGTATGTGAATTAGACTATATAAACTTTATTTATACATAACGGACCTTGTGATCTAAGAATGAAATCTATAACCAAAATATAAATAATTAGATGTTAAAAAATTGATTATAAGGTATCTTAATAGGTGTGTATTCATGGATCATATAGTTTACTATCATGATTATTGTTCATGTGTTGTAATTTGGGTTATTTTCCAAGTGTGGATGGATAATATTGTTTTGAAATTAGATATTTCTTAAATATATATATCAGGATGATTATTTGTTATCTATTTTTAGTTATTATAGTTGTAAAATATCATCAAAAGGTTAGAAAAGAGGAGTTATAACAAGAACCTAAGTCTATGAATCACAAGGTGGACCTAGAATCATGGAATTCTAAGAAGAAATCATAAGTTTACTTCTAAAATAAAATTATTCTATAGTATAAAGGGTAATTTTCTAGTCACAAGACTAATTGTTTGTTAGAATTGGTTAATATTTATATTTAGTTGATCCAAAATGGAAATGAGCAACATGTCTTTTAAGTGGTGAGTTTATGGTGGATTTGGTGGATCAAATGTGGATGAAATGTGATAGATCAAGATCTACCCATAGTTATATGAATATAATTTCTAGAGTTGTTTCGTTTGGAGTTCTTATTGGATACTCTTAGGATCAAATGTTAATAGGATATATTATTGAATCATTAAATAATTTTGTCTACCCAAGAGTATGTTTTCTGGTTTATAGAGTTGATGTGTTTTTCTTCTAATTTTATAGAAGATGAGAAGTTTAACGATCTTCATTTTAATAGATGTTTTTAGATTTAAGTTAGAAGGATGTTAGAGATGTTTTAATTATGTTCTTGTAATGAGAAATTAGTAAAGGATGAGATGGTTAAAAATTTGATAACCAGGATGTGGTCTTCACTTGGGAGTACCCATTACATGGCTGTAAAATGTAGAGTTAAAGGTAGAAGTTTTCAATTTTAAAAGAAAATAATGATTTAGTAAATTCCATTTGGGTCATGTTATAGTTCAATACCATTTCTATAGTAAAGGTATTATGAAACCATCTAGCGGGAACATAGGATTTCAACGTTTCTATAATGTTTTAATGGGTCATCAAAAACCATTATTCTCAACTTTTTAGGGTAGTCAGAAGATGCTTGAGTATGTTTAACTAATAAAAGAACACTATGGTAGTTTTTTTCATCCTTATTACCTATTATTTTCATTATAATAGTATGATATACAACCTTTGGTACCACCATTATAAGTTTCTTATGAAGGATGATATCATTTATGATCTCAATAAAGATATGATCTGAGAGGTGGTAGATCCAAGAAAATGAGAAAATAAAGAGGTGGAGTTGGCAGAGGAAAACTCTATGTTGTTTATTTCCAAGATGTGGAGGGGTAATAGGTAGTCTGACATATTATTTTCATTTAAACCAATATTTTATATGTTTTGATTAATACTGGTTGCACATATTCATTTATAAAACCTTTTCGAGTTTATGGGACAGATCATCTGGTTTAGAATCTATAGAGTCCACTAGAGTTGACTACTTTGTGGGAGTTCAGATAAGGATGGATAAGGAGTGAGGTTGTGATCTATTTGTGGTGTAAGATCGATTCTCTTAAAACATTGCATTTTTATTGAATATACCATATTATATTTTCATTGGGATATATTATTTATTATATATATAATAATGTTTTAATATTATCAATGTTGGTTGAATTTATCATAGTTTATAGGGATATCATACAGTGTTTCTCAGAGAAAAATATGTTCTTTCTATGAAAATAAATATTGAGCCATAAATTATTATATCTCAGTTGTTAAGATTCATTCTTCGTCTATCCTACGTAAAGATAAATTATTTTATTAAATTTTGAGTGATTATGTAACCGTGTTCCCAAATTTTGTTATGATCTTTCCACTATGGTAAATGATTTAGTTTGGAATGGATATATATTTGAGTGTTTTTACTATTGTAATAAAAGTTCATAATATAGTACCAATAAAGATTATATATTTAAGGATTTATATTAATGTTTTTTTACAATGTGGATTTATTTAGTATTTTGTATCTATAGGCCACTCAATTATTATTTAAAAAGAAGGTGAATGAGAGTTAAGTTTGTTTTTAAATTATTATTGGTTGAAGAAATTGACTATAAAGAATCTATCTCCAGTCCATATGATAGATTATTAATTTGATTAGTTTGAATGGATGAGTATGTATTATAAGATCTATTTATGATATTGATATCAATAGATGGGGGGTTTAAGATGAAGATGTTACTATGAATGTTTTTAGTGATATTATTAGCATTTTGATTTTTTAGTGATACCATTTAGATTGAAGAATGCACCAAATATGTTTACATAGATTATAAATAGGTATTTTAAACTATATATTGATGATTTTTTGATTTTATTCATTTATTATATTTGTTTTACGTGAAGATGAAGTAGGATTAGGAAGAGTATCTCAAGATGGTGCTGGAGTTTATCAAGTAGAATCTTTTGTATGGGAAGATACATAAGTATTAGTTTTGGAAATAGTTATTTCATTTTATGGGTCTTGTTATTTTTGATTGTGTTATATAATTAAAATGTGTAAATATTAATGTGGTTGTTGCATATAATCCAACAAATAATGCCTATATTGTAAGATGTTTTATTGGATTATTTGGAAATTATAGTTGGTTCATACCCAATTTTTCACTAATGGAGACTATATTTTCACCTTTAATTATGAAAGGGATTAATTTTTATTTAATTTTGGAGTGTCAAGATATTTTTGAATGTTTGAAAAAATAGTTAATGAAATCTATTTATTTGATTATATTAAAAACGTATTCCATATATGGTATATTTTGATACATCTCATTAAAGGTTTAGATGTATCTTAATAAAATTGAGAGTAGTAATTTCCTATGGGTAAAAATATTTATATCATCATGAATATATTTATGTTTACTATGATTATGATCATCAATTTATATTGTTTTATCCAATTACTTGGAAAAATTATTACTTTAGAGAATGATTTCGGGTTTATAAAAATCATAAGATATTGATATATATATTTTCATAGATGGATTTGAATTTTTAGTAGAAAAGGTGTGTTAAAAGTCTCCATGACTATTATTTAAATATCGAATATACTCCAAAAAGGGTAATATACTATGCAATGATTTGATTTAGAATCCTTATAGTAGGTATACTTTACAAATGAATATGAAATAGAATAAGATGAAGTGTTTTCATGTCTATAACATGGTTATGTGGTGATAAATGAGAGAGAATTTCTTTGTTAGATAATAGTGAAATCATCACTTGGGTGAAAGGTAGAAGATAATCAGCCAGGTAATCTTGATGTGGGATTATAAAGATATTTTATTGTAAATGGTGATTATAACTATGGTTGGGTTAAGGATAATAAATATTTGGTATTATTAAACCAGAAGTTATTTTCTCCTCAAAGTATGTAGGAAATAATTTTATATAATTTTAATTTTTAAACATCAGTAGTGTATTTGGGTGTTGTAAGTATGAATTATGGTTTGAAAAGGCTATTTTGATGGCATGGGATGAATAATGAAGTTGTTGAGTTTGTTTCTCCATGTCTTGTGTGCTAATAGTTTAATGTTGAACATGAATTTCTAGGAGGGTCATTGAATCCTTTTAAAATTCCTTAGTGAAAGTGTGGGGAAATATATAAGGATTTTATATAGGTTAACCTCATAAATTGAAAGTGTTTGTTATTATTTGGTTTATATTTGATCGATTTAATGAGTTTTCTCCTCTATTAATGGTTAAGGAATCAAGTTCAATGGATAGTTTAAGGAAGGTTTACATGGTGGAGGTGGTGTAGTTTCATGGTGTTATGAGAATGATAACATCCTAACATGATTCTTAGTTTATAATATAGATGTTATGGAGATTTTAGAATGATTTTATTACCAATTTTTTTCTTATAAAAAATTTCCATCCATAGAATTATTGTTAAACTAAGTTAACCATTCAAATATTTGATGATATTTTGATAGTGTTAATTTTTTATTTTTTTGGTTCATGGGTTGATTATTTCTCATCAGGGGATTTTTTTATAACATCTAGGTTAAATAACCTGATTAGAGAATGGGGGTGAATTATGGTATGGAATATTAAAACAAATACCCCTTCAGATCTTGTTTCCTTGTTAAAAAAACACTCTTCTCTCTCTTTCCCATAGCAATGTTTAAATAGAAATGAAAGAATGAACGAGGAAATTGTTTTTACCTGCTTCACCCTCAATAGGATATGTGAAAATAGTATAAAACAATAATGAGATGATGTTCCAAATCCATCAAGTCCCACATCCAAAAAAGGTTCGAGCTAGATCACTTATATTCCTAGGCTCAGGGCCTTTACAATGTTTATGGACAACTCACAACTTCCCGAGGGCCACTACCTAAATCTTTCCATCTACAGATCACTTCAAGTGTGAAGGATCACCTTCCTCCCCTAATTTTTGCACTACTTAGGAAAGGATTCACACACAATTTGTGGACATATAGGTGTGTTCATTAGAAATAATTAATAAATCCTCTATTTTAGGTAGATTCTATGATGAATATATACTTAAATACACTTGATGAATACCACTTTACCCAGATTTATTAGGAAATCACTTTTCATTAATTTTGAGATGCTCTTAGTCTTCATAAAGATCACAAAACCTTTAGAAAACTACCCAATTATTCATAAGTATATACTTCCTTAATGAACCCCAAAAAATTCACGAAGATCACATATTTTGCAAAGATGAAATAGAAGTCATGAAGAAACCTCATTTTGTAAAGCTCAAGCACTTTCCTGAAGTTCACCGATCCTTATCGAAACACAAAAAAATTCAACCAAATTTTTATAGCCTCTGAAAAATTCAATACTTTTACGTTTCTTACAACTTTTAGTCATCTTTCAGAGATGGAACAACATTCATTTATTCATGAATTATTTCAAAATAACAACCTTCAAAAATCACCTTATAGAATTTAGAGCCTTTAAATATTCTTATTTATTGATCTATTTTTTGATGGGTTTAGAGGGATATTTATAGGAGTTTCCTCATATTCCCTAAAATTTTATCCTCATAATAACCTTTTAACGAAGCCCTCAAATTTCGTTCATGAGGGTCCCTATTTTCATGAAGCACCAGGGAAATTTTTCTATTTGCGAACTACTCAATGTCATAGAGAATCACTAGAAACCCTTTGTATATTCATGATGCCCCACTTCTTGTAGTTGTGAATATTTACCATATTATCATCGTGCATTCGTGATGCTCCAACACTTTTTGAAACCCAAACTTTATGATACTGAATGCTTTCAAAAAGCTCCACACCTTCTTCAAAATTCAATATTCATGAAATCCATGACTTTTCCATATTTTTATGAGTTATTAGTGGAAAACTAACTTTCGAAATGATTGATGCATCCTATAAATTTTGGACCTCCAATAGTTTGGAAAACACTCATAAATGACATAATTTCTTGCACAACTTACAGAGAATACACTACTTTTTCTTGAATCATGGTCAACATACCGTGTCAACAATCTTGCAAGAACTCCGCAACTGACCTTGTAAATCCACTTTGTAAACACACAAAATCAACGAAAAAAATACTACAATGTTACCTTGAGGGATTATTTCCAACAATCTCCCACTTTCGGTTCATTGACAACTCTTCACATTTTGATACCCCATTAAAGACTCTTCCATCTTAATACATAATTATATTCTAGTGGTTTATATAAGGATCAAATATTTTACACAACACACACTCTAATCCCCAACATGATCCACGCTCGGTGTGATAGACAAGATTAGTATGAGAATCTCATCAATAAATCACTTTATTCCAAAGCCACTCAAATTTTTTCATCATAAACCCTATCTATATTGATATTTAACCTTTGATTGATCATCTTTAACATCGATTTATTTATAAATTATCTAAATTTACTACTCCCCTATAATATTCTCTCCTATCTTGATTAAGACATTTTCTCCCCTTTTATTTCCACAATTTAATCCATTTTTCAATGAACCCGAAAGTAACTCATATGTGGTTTGAAATAGGGTAAAGAACACAAATTATCACATTCAGAGGAAAAAAATCAAACCTTTCTGAGAGGGGACCCACATCCACACTTTTTCATGTATATGATGTTGAATTAACTCCAAGATCCAATCAATACCTCTCAAATGTCACTTTGGGCATGGCCTTCATTATAATGTCTGTAACCTGTAGTTTTGTAGGCACACACTCGAACATAAAAATCTCTTGATCCATGTTCTCCTAGATAAAATGATTCTTGATTTCAATTTTCTTCTTCCTTGAGTGATGGAATGAATTTTTGAAAATATTTATGGCACCTGAATTATGATAATGGATTTCAATTAGATACTTCACTACAACTCCCATATCATCAATTTGATGCATCATCCACAATAACTACATGAAATGTTGGGTAGCCAAAATATATTTAGATTATACAATTCTCAACAAAATTCAGTCCCCTTTATTACAAAGATAAGAAATACACAATAATCCATGATAGAATTCACTAACTGATGTGGATTTTTTATTATCTTCTAAACTAGCCCAATCAGCACCTATATAACCCAACAACCCTTGTTGAAAATTTTCATTATTTAGAAAACTAAAATCAAATGGGACCTTGATATACTGAATTATTAATTTGTTTCTATAGGTAAGTGGATTTATTTAGGATTAATTAGATATTTTACTCCATGGAATGTAGAAAAAGAGTTATCATGTCTTTTTATTTCCAGGTATAATAGAATACTAATGATATTCTTATATTCCATGACATTAATTGGGTTGTCTTAATCATCCCATGAATGTTTCATCTGGGTATCCACCAAAGTCATCATCTCCTTAGAATTATCCATTACAAATCTTCTGGAAACCTTCTTGGCATATTTATATTGAGAAATGATTGTTCTATTCTTTCCTTGTGTCACCTTTAAACCAAGAAAAAAGGGCCATATCACGAATCATTGACATTTCAAATTTACTTTTTAGGAATTATATGAACTTTTGGCACTATGTTTCTTCTGATCCTCCAAATATTCTATCATCTACATAAACCTGCAACATCATCTGTTTATTTTCATTTATAAAATAGATATTGTAATAAACTCTCCCATGCTGAAAACTAATCTTCTTCAATAATGGTTATAGTTTTGAATACCATGCTCTTTGTGCTTTCATCAACCCATATAGTGCCTTATTTAGCTGAAAGAATCTATTCTCATGTTCATGAATGAGAAAAACATATAGATTCTCAATAAAAAATTATTCTTAGAGAACACCATTTAGAAATTCTGACTTAAAATCCATCTAGAAAACTATTAAACACATTTTCACTACTATGGACAAGAATAATCTAATTGTCTATAGCTTCACAACATGTGAAATTGTTTCATCAAAATAAATACCCTCTATCAAAGAGTACCCTTTTCCCACTAATCATGATTTTTCTAATCACTATTCCATATTTATTTACATTATTATGAAAGACCAATTTGGTACCAATTACATTATTACCTTTTTATCTCAATACAATCTCCCATGTTTGATTATTTTTTATTTGGTAAATCTCTTCATTCATAACCTAAACCTAGTTCTAATCTCTAACTTTTTCCTCCAAACATTTAGGCTCTACCTGATATAGGAAATATACATGCTATAATGAAATCATTCTTTGTGTTTGAATTGATTCTTCTTAATGATCAATGAAGTTATATATTTCTATTTTATCTCAAATCTTCATCTTTCATGTAGATATCGATGTAAATTTATCCTGTTCATCATCAATATCTTCTTCTGAATCAGAATTTTCTACTTCAACTCCCCCTGATGTGGTTACATCCTCAACAATTTCATCAATAAACTAGTAACTTTGTTGTTGAATATTTCATTCATTATATACTATAATGAAATCATATGTTTCAAATAAATGTCCAATCCTCTTGTGAAAAAATTTAAATACTTTTCATTTTCCTGAATATGCAACAAATATCCCTTCATCTCGTCATGATTAAAATTTCTTGTGATTCTCCTTATTGAGAATAAAATATTTACCTACAATGATTTGAAATTATTTTAATGTTGGATTCTTCCCATACCACAACACATATAGAGTATTTTATTTATTTAGACATAATAGAGCCCTATATGATTTATAGACCAATATGAAGACTGGTTCCTTCTAGAATATCTTTCACAGTTCCTTTTTAATAAGAATTTTTTTGGACATGTTGTTTATGATTTGATTCATCCTATGAACCACTCCGTTTTTTGAGGAGTTATCACTACTAAAACCTGATACATTATTCATTGTTTCTCAAGATAATCTTCCGGTTTACTATTTATGAATTTTGAACCATTGTCAATATAGAAATTTAGAATCAACTATCCAAGATTCCTTTTAGATTCCCCTCAATAATATTTTGTGCAACTGAACACATCAAAATTATGGTAAATTTAAAATACACATTCCACCTGGCTAAAAAAATCAATTAAAATAATGTAATACCTATTCTCATCAATAGATATTGGTGAAATTGTTCCACATGTATTTTCATGCACCTATTAAATCACCCTCATTGACTTCTGTTCTTTTTTACTTGTAATACTTCACGATAATACTCCTTTATTTATAGGAATCACACATATGTGTACAATCACGTGGTAGATTAGGGACATCTCAAGTTGCATAAAATTTGTACAGATCTTCCAAGGATGGTTGGCATATATCGACAAGTCACTTATTTCAGAAGCTATTTTCTTCCTCTTTGGATAAAAAGAACGTATCTTCTTCTATACTAAAAAGGTATAGATTCCACTTCATTATTTTTCCATGTAGAAAAACTACAACACCTATTTATCTGATGAAAAAAATCTTCTAAGGAAATCTTATAACATGACCCAAGTCAAATAGTTGGATAACACTAAGCATGTTGTGACCAATACATTCAAAAACTAAGACATCAACATGTCTCATTTCATTGTGCCCAAATTTGGATTTCCTTGAGTTAATAAGATTCATCCCTTTATAATTTCCAAATTCAAAACCAACTTCTTTGTTTTATTATATACCAATAACAAGATCCTATTTCCTATCATATGGTATGTGAATCTATTATCAAGGATCCATACACATGAATGATCAGATTCTGTAAGGGGAATATCTATAACCACTTCCTACTATGTTCTTTTATTTTTGATCCATGTTTTTTGACTTCATACAAGGTATGTATTTAGAATATTGATCTACCTAAAATTATGATGGTTTCGGTTTATCTTTTAGAGATAAAAGTTGATTTTGAGTTTTCAAATCATTTGATGATACAGTGGTCTACTACTTATAACCACATTCAGTTTGCTTCCACAAATTTTCTCTGCATTATTGTTGAGAAATATATTTTTATTTGTTTGAATCCTCCTCACCCAAAATATTGACCATCAAATGATATCCTAGAATATTCAGCAATGTATGACAACCTATTTTGGAATTATTCCCTTAGGTACCTCTAGGATATGGAACATAAATTTTGTGGATTTTCCATCTTTCCACAACAATAACATCTAATACAGGGTTCATTCCTATGTGTCACCACTATACTACTAGTTTTTCCTTATGTTATATGAATATTTGGGTTCTAATTCATACCCAATCAATATTTATTCTCAGAATGGGTGCTTGTAGCCTGACATCAACCATGACTGATTTAGGTTTTCGATCGACCCCTATACCATCTATATATTTTAGATATATCATTTTATTCTCTTGAAATTTCTTTTTCTATTTCACTAGAACCTTAAAATCTACATTTCCATTTTCTACTACATTTGTGACCTTCTTTGCTAGAATCAAGAATTTATACTAATATTTCACTTTCCTTTGTATAATGAAAACTTCATCTTCAATTTATTTGACACATTTTATTTGATATTTTCTATTGTTGATAAAACTTTTAATTTTTCTATTCTGTTATTTGATTTTTATTTGTTAATCAAAAGGCTTTTCTGACTTCTCAGGAATTTAAGACTTTTTTTTAAATTTCTTTATTCAACTCCATCTTTTCGTCTTCATTATTCTTCATATAAAGTTTTTCATCATGAACCACTTTGTTGACCTTGTTCATTTGGTCTCTCTAAACATTTATCTCCTTAAGAGCAGCTTCTAATTCAGCATTCTTGCCAACTCTTCCATTGACTTATTCTTCATCATTATCACTTTCTTCCTTCTTCTGGGAGTTGCTGACAACATCCACAATAACATTTTCTCCATGATATTTATAGTTCTTTATATCCTAAGCCATAAATTCTTATAAAATGTCAATTTCTTGTAAAATAATATTCTTCTTTTGGAATAAATTTCTCTTCAAGTTGCTCTTACCTTAAGAATTATTAATGGGAATTTCAATTTTATCCTCATCATCTTATTGAAAATACATGGGGAACCTTGAAACAATATTTCTAACCTTTCAACATTGAAAGAACCGAAGTGGGAGTCTCTAATTGAACATTAATTTTTACCTTTTTATATTTTAGGAATGGAATGACATTACCTCATCCACATATTCTTGTTCTTCTTCTTCCTATCCATCTTCAATAGTGATCTTATCCATGGACTTGAATTCCACCTATTTATAATTTTATTTTCCACTGACTCATTATCTTCATTTATCATTTCATATGTGACAAGAGTAATGTGTATACTATCCAATGTCACCTCATTTAAATCATGATCTTCTAATAATGAAACATTGAAATTGAACTGAGGTGGAAGTCATATCAAGATACGCTAAACAACCTCTATTTCTTCAACAATTTATCTAAGAACATTCATGAATTATACAGTTACATAAACCTAATCCAATAATGAATCTATATACTCATTAATATACATTCTATGATCCTCCTAATTATTCCATAGAACCTAAAGCTTTTTATTCTCTAAATTTTGTTTCACCCTCATAAAAATTTAGCAAGTTTTCTGAACATAGCATATGATGTTTTACACAACAACACATTTGTATTGATTTCATTGGATATTTACCCCCCTAAAGAATTGATTCCATTGGAATCAACATCCAGTTCTCCATATTCATCATTTGATAAAACTCCACCATCCTTACAGACAGAAGTACCATACATTGTAGATCTAAATGCATCCATACCAAACAATCAAAATAATTGAACAAACCTATTCTTTATAATTTGAAATTTTTTTCAATAAAATATCAGAATGAATTTATGATTACACCCTCCATTGAAACCCCTTAGAGAAAAACACTAAAATTAACCTTTTCATCTAATAAATTTTTTATCCCAACTAGGTTAAATACCCTAGGGGTGAATTAAGGTATGGATGATTAAAAAAAATCCCCTTTTTATTTTGTTTCATCATTAAATAAAAACACTCTCCTCTCACTATCCTATATAAAATATATGAAATAAAATGAAATTATGCACAAAGACATCAATTTTATTGGTTCATCCTTACTAGGATACATCCATGGCAAATACAAAGATTTTTTTTTGATTTTCCAAATCCACTAAGTCTCACATCAAAATAAGGTTTTGGCTAGATCACTTCTACATCTTGGATAATTGTATTTAAATTTTTTTGGGAAAACTCACTACTTCCCAAGGGTCACTCTACCAATCTTTCATTCCATGGTTCATGACTGGTGGGAATGTCCGCCTTCTTACTTTTCCATTGTTCACTATTATAGAAAGGATTCACACACAGTTTATGGACATGTAACTCCATTAATTAGAAATAATGAACACAACCTCATTTATAGGTTGACTCTCTATTGAATTTATACTTTATCCCACTTAGTGAGTACCAATTTACTATATAATTATAGAGAAATCCTTGTTAAGCACTTTCTTCAGGCTCACTTCCTTTGTGAAGCTCATGCAATATTCAAGAACTACCCAATTCTTTACAAAGTATATAACACCTTTGTGAACCCCATAAATTCCATAAATATCACCTCATTCAGGATTGTCAACCATTCTTGGTGAAGTAACGTCATTTCCTAAATCTCAAACACATTCACAAATCTCACCTAGCATTTGAAAAATTCACAAATTTTGGTTGGATTTTTATATCCTTATTGAACTTCAATACTTTTACGATTCATACTATAAGGCCCCAGCCTTAAACCTTACATAATCTTGAGTTATTACAAGATTACACATTGAGGATCTTTTCGGGTTTAGAGTTTTAGAGAATTAGATCATAAAACTTGCATTACATTCCACATATAAACAAAGTGGTTACATAAAGATAATATTCTTCATTCCCATCAATGGAAACACATTTAAAATAAAGCATGGATTATTTCTTGACACATCCTTGACTCTATCATCTTATCATGTACCTTTCCCTTGACCTGTGAAAAACATTTCAAAAACATGGGATGAGCATAAAAACTCAGTATGGGTTATAAAAAAAACATGGAAAGGAAACATGAGTTCATATAGACATAAGAATGAAATCATACTTTACCCATAAAACATGGGCACTTTAACATACCTCATAAAATCATGAATAAATCATAGAAATCATAAGACATAAAGGTAACTTGAGGCATTCATAGCATTCTTACGTAGGGAGTAACCCTATTGGTTACGTTTGGAATACCCATCACAGTATATTCCCTAAATATCTTTGGAGAAACCTTAACGTTTCACTCCTTCGCGTTACCCAATGCATTGGAGAGCTATATCGGGCTCACCCGCCCTTAGTTTATCACGGAACCACCCGTCTTCATAATAATGCCCATGAACCATAACATAATCGTATCACATAAAACATGCATAAAGGAAACATAACATTTCCACATTTCAATCACAAGATATCAATACAACCCAAAAACATTGTGAAAACCATTTTCCATACCAAAATAAAAGAAAGGTAAAACATGGTATTTATTTTTCTTTAAAAAAAAGGTATGGCTTGTAGAGGAAGCCGAAACTCAAATAACGGTCACGACGGCGGAGAAATCGTTGTCGCCACATACGTACGACAAAAACATTCCCTTTTGTCGTTTAGTAAACGCTTCGTATAAAAAAGATTTCTTTTGAATAAATTTAAAAGTAAAAGGGTTTTATACACCGTATAAAAGAAAGTTGTGTATAAAATAAAATATGCCTCAAAGAAAGGAGATTGAGACGAAGTCCCATACCTCGTATTCGACTTGACCCGACCGTTCTTTAACCTCCTGAATAATAAACTTGAGTTAATATCTACTTGCTTATGAACCTTTTTCAAGTTCATTATTCTTTTTATACCATGTTATGAACATCATGTAATCATTTAAGTTAATAGTGTTCATTTTGTCGGTATTTGGTTCTTAAGTCAAAAATAGACTTCTTACACTTAGATGTTGTTAATTTGGTAAAAGGTTCGTTATATCCAGAATGATATTAATTATTTTGATAACATATATATCATATATATTCATCATATACATGTATTTATAATATTACATCACATTTAGAGGTAAGAAATGAAATGCACCGTTCATGGAGACGGTAAGCCGTACGTACGCATGAACGCTACTTCCATTTCTATTTCATATTTTCTGGAATGGAATAATAATGATATAAGAGTATATTATAAATCCAGTATAATAACATATATAATATCATTAACTTTATCCTTTACACATCCCACATATGGTATTAACGAATCAAATCACTTTCAGGGGGCGGTAGTCCGCACTTCCTAAAATGAAGATATCGTGTTTACCCATAATGGAAACCATAAAGGTATGCCCAAAATGAAAAAAAAACAGAAGCTTAAGGAAAACATAAACATATAATATATCATATATAAAAATAGTGACATCATAATGTCCACCTCTGAAGGTGTTAAATGAGTATCAAACAATCATCGTTTCGGGAGGCAGAATTTCGCCGTCCACGGAAATCGTATTTTCTTTAAACATTTTATGTAGTTGTGTGAGAGTGTAGCTCAAATAAATCTTATAACAACATCCTAGTATATTGAATATACTGTTTTTGTTACAAATGAAGTAAATAAAAAGAGTTTAGGGGGTTGGAGAAGAAAAATAAAACAAATGAACATGAGAGAATGAATTACCTTTAAAAGTGTAACTCCTTTTGATTTGAGCCTAAAGGCTTCCTTTGAAAGGATTCTGCCCAAAGGGAATCCTCTAGGATGAGGAGAGGGATGTGGAGAGAGTAAATGGGCAGGGGTTGGCCGAGCCAAAGGCTTGAGGAGTGTGTGAAATGAGGTAGAGGTGGGGGCCTTTTATAAGAGGAGAGGATGGGCACTTTTGGAAAGTAAAGAAATATTACTTTATTTGAAAATGTTTTTCGGTTTTAAAAGGTCCCACATTGATATAATTCGTGGATAAGGTGATAAGGGTTAGACATACACTCATCCAATTGGTTTTGGACATGTGTAGTTCATATATTTTACATTATCATTCCATTTTATTTAAATCGTCAAATAATGATGTCATCGCTGCATCATTATCATGTCATAAATAATTTAATTTATCTAATGTCTAAAAATTATAAAAAAATTACTATGATGTAGGAAATCTTTTTATCTTTCCAATTAATATTTATAATCAAAAATATGATCTTTATAAGCCCATGTAAAGTTTTTTTTGCGTAAAACATATTATGTTTGTGTCATTTTTACTTTTACATTAAATAAAAAGTTATTTTTGTCATTTCCCAACAAAAGTGGATCCATGGGGTCCCCAAGTTGACCCATGGCTTGTATTGGTCGGCCATGATACAACCAATAAGGGTAGGACATGTGTATAGGATATTTCATATTATTAAAGCATTATTTATACCTTAAACTACCCTAATTACCACTAATCGCGATTAAGAACTTAATAAGTTACTATTCACCAAAAAATTATTATAATCTCATTGAACCACATTTTACTTCTTAATGACAACCATATATGTCGGATTTTAAAAATTCAATACACATTAGTGGTAAACTTTCATTTAACTAAAAAATCAGTTTGCTTGATTACCACTTAGTGGTTTCACTATTCATCAAAAATTGGAGTTTTTTAGAAAATTACCAAAAATTCGCCCTAATCTATATTTGATATTCCGAGTTCAAAAATGAAGTCTATTTTACAAAATTCAATACATATAAGTTAAATTAATTAATTTAATAATTAATTCCCGCTGCCAGAGCAAATAGCGTGTTTTTACAAAACGATAAGTATCAAAAGATTGACACCATTTTATGTCTAATTTCAAAGTGAAATTGATTCCAATGACCACAATTGGATAAAATGGTAAAAATATATTCATATTAAATGTTAAGACTAATTCAAAAGATAATCTAATCATACAAATAAATTAGATTAAAACACAGTTTTGATGTAAAATGCAGTATTTTTCACTATTCATTAAAAAAATGAACATTGTCAGAAAAATACCAAAAATTCACACAAAGTAAATTTTGATGTCCCAATCATAAAGAATAAGTTTATTTTGACAAAAATAGTTTATAAAATTGTCAAAATATATATTCAAAAATGGTTTTCCATCAAAAGGCAGTAAAACAATCTTTTAAGAATATTAGTGTATTCCATGCATAAGATTGTATTTATTTTCATTTTAAGCCTCTATAACACTATCTTAATCATTAATAGACATAGAAAAAAATATCTATTATTCATTACTTACTTGGGATGTTACATCCTTCCCCCCTTTAGAAAATTGCGTCCCCGCAATTTATTTACTTATCGAATAAATGGGGGTACTTATCCCTCATTGCATTTTCAGATTCCCATGTTGCCTCTTCAATCATGTGTTTTTTCCACAAAACCATTAACCGGTGAATCACCATATTCCGTAACACTTGCTCCCTGTGGTCAAGAATCTGGACCGGTTGTTCCTCATAAGATAGGTTCTCTTCCAGCTGAACTACCTCTGGACTCAAAACATGAGATGGATCTGGCATATACTTTCTCAACATCGAAATGTGAAAAACATTGTGTACCTGAGAAAAACTCGGAGGTAAAGCCACTCGGTATGCAACTGATCCAACTCTCTCCAGAATTTTGTATGGTCCAATGAATCTTGGACTCAACTTTCCTTTCTTACCAAATCTCATCACACTTTTCCAAGGAGAAACCTTGAGAAAAACATGATCACCTACCTCGAAAGATAGATCCTTCCTCCGGTTATCCGCATAACTCTTCTGCCTGCTCTGAGCTGTTCTCATGTGTTTCTGAATCAGCTGAAATTTTTCTGCCATCTCTTCTACCAATCCTGGTCCCATCAACTTCCTTTCACCCACTTCATCCCAGAAAGCTGGAGTTCGACACTGCTTCTCATATAATGCCTGAAATGTTTCCATCTGTATACTGGAATGCAAACTGTTATTATATGAAAACTCAACCAAAGAAAGATGTTGGTCCCAAATTCCCTGATAATCCATAGAACAAGCTCGTAGCATATCCTCCAATGTCTGAATTGTTCGTTCTGACTGCCCATCTGATTGAGGATGAAAAGATGTACTAAAATTTAATTCAGTACCCAATGACTTCTGAAGGCCTTTCCAAAAGTTAGAAGTAAACCTGGGATCACGATCCGATACAATGGAGAGAGGAACTCCATGTAACCTGAATATCTCTTTAAGATACAAACGGGAAAGTTGATCAAGAGAGAAAGTATCTCGTATAGCAAGGAAATGAGCAGATTTGGTCAAGCGATCAACAATAACCCTGATTGCATTATTACCTCAAGATGTCTTCAGTAATCCAACAACAAAGTCCATGGATATATTCTCCCATTTCCACTCTGGCACTAGTAAAGGATGAAGCATCCCTTTCGGTAACTGTCACTCTGCTTTAACCTGCTGACAAGTCAAACACTTCATAGTAAAATCAGCAATATCACTTTTCATTCCATCCCACCAGTAATACTCCCGCAGATCTCTATACATCTTAGTACTGCCCGGATGAACTAAAAACGGGGAACTATGAGCTTCACATAACAAATCTATCTTCAACTGTGAATCACAAGACACACACAATCTCTTCCCAAATATCAAAACACAATCATTATCAATGTTGAATTCAGGTAACTTACCTTTCTGAACCAGCTTTACCTTTTTCTGCAACTCACAATCTTGCTTATGTGCTTTCTTGATTCTATCTGATAGAGATGATCTCACTGATACCTGAAACAAAACAGAAGGACTTCTTGCACCAACAACTTCTATGCCAAAGTTCATCAAATCCTTGACCAAATGATCACATTCCAAATGCAACATTTCTAATGAAGCATTACTTTTTCGACTCAAAGCATCAGCCACTTTATTTGCTTTTCCCGGATGGTAATGAATTGTACAATCATAATACTTGATTAATTCTAGACATCTCCTCTGTCTCATGTTTAAATCTTTATGAGTGAATATATACTTTAAACTTTTGTGATCGGTATATATTTCACAGTTTACTCCATACAAATGATGCCTCCAAATTTTTAAAGCGAAAACAACAGCAGCTAATTCCAAATCATGTGTAGGGTAATTTACTTCATGAGTTTTCAACTGTCGTGAAGCATAAGAAATTACCTGATCATTCTGCATTAGGACGCAACCAAGTCCTTTCAATGAAGCATCACTGTATATAAAAAACTCACCATTCCTAGAAGGTAGTGCCAAAACTGGAGCATTCACCAATCTTCTTTTCAATTCCTGAAAACAATCATCACATTCTTTTGTCCAGATAAACTTAACACCCTTCCGAGTTAGATTAATAATTGGACTAGATAACCGTGAAAAATTTCTAACATACCTTCGGTAATAGCCCGCCAAACCAAGGAATCTACGAATCTCGGTTACATTTGTGGGTCTTGGCCATTCTTCCACAACTTTTGTTTTTGCAGGATCAACAGTTATTCCATCTTTAGAAACAATGTGACCAAGGAAAAAAATTTGTTGCAACCAAAACTCACACTTGCTGAATTTCCCATACATTTTCTATTCTTTTAAGGTTTGAAAGATAACCCTTAAATGTTTTTCATGCTCCTCTTTACTTTTAGAAAACACCAAAATATCATCAATGAAAACCACCACAAACTTATCCAAGAACTAATGGAAAATTCTATTCATTAAGTCCATAAATACAGTAGGTTCATTGGTTAGCCCAAAAGGGATTACTACAAATTCATAATGGCCATATCTCGTACAGAACGCGGTCTTCGGAATATCTTCCTCCTTTACCTTCAGCTGATGGTACCCCGATCTCAAGTCAATCTTTGAAAAAAACTGAGCTCCCGGGAGCTGATCAAACAAATCATCGATATGAGGCAAAGGATATTTGTTCTTAACAGTGATATTATTCAAGGCTCTATAATCAATGCAAAGTCTCATAGAACCATCTTTCTTTTTAACAAATAAAATAGGAGCACCCCATGGTGATGTGCTAGGTCTAATAAAACCTTTCTCTAATAAATCTTTCAATTGCTCCTTCAACTCTAAAAGTTCAATTTGTGCCATTCGATAAGGGGGTTTTGAAATTGGCTTAGCATCAGGAACTATGTCAACAGTAAACTCAACTTCCCGATCTGATATTATTCCAGGAAACTCATCAGGAAAAACATCAGGATACTCATTTACCACTGGCACATCATTAATCTGAACAGTTCCTTTATTTTCAACGACGTGTGCAAGGTAACATTCATTTCCATCTTTTACAAGTTTCTCGGCCTCTTGATATGTTATCAAAAGTAAGGGTTCATTCCTGTAAACAAAATGAAAGTCTTTCTGAAAAGAAACTTCTTTATCTCTACAGTCAATCTTAGCATGGTAAATAGAGAGCCAATCCATACCCAGGATAACATAAAACTCTACTAGATGTAGAACAATAAGGTTTGCAAGTAGGTTCTTTCCACAGATAAGGATAGGAAGATTCTTATAAATTCTTTTTGACTCAACATTTCCCCCAGGTGTTTTTACCAAAAGTTCAGGAGTCATTTCTTGAGATGGTATTCCCATTTTACTAGAAAAGGTTTCAGAGATGAAAGAATGTGTAGACCCCGAATCAAACAACACACTGGCATAATCTGAAAAATCAAACAAAGTACCTGATACAACTTCATTTGATGGCCCGACATCTGCTGAAGTAGTTGCAAAGGATTTCACCACCCCTTTCTACTTGTAGTCTAACTGCTTCCCATCACTCAAGATCTTTGTCGGACACTCGTTTGCATAGTGACCCATCTCATTGCACTTATAACATTTCAATAACTGTAAATCAAATTTGTTCTTACCTTCACCTTGATCCTTTTCAGTGAAATCACGAGCCTTATGTCCCATATTACCACATCGGTAGCACTTTCCAGAATTCAGAAGACATTCCCCAGCATTCCTTTTGCCACATTTATCACAAACTGGAAACTTAGTTCTCTTACCATCATACCTTTTTGAAGAATTCTTACCTTTCTCCTGCCACCTCGGTCTCATCTTCTGCTGGTTGTTATAGAACACTTGGTCATCGGAAAACTCCATTTCCACCTTCTCAGCACATCGAACAAGCTTTTCATAACTTTTAAACTCTCGAGAAGCTAATTCCCTTCGATATTTTGGCTTTAATCCCGAGTAAAAACGATTGAATTTACTATCAAGGTATCGAATAAAATTTGGAGCATACCTTGCCAATCGAGTGATCCTTTCTTCATTGGCAGCCACTGAGTCTTCCTCTTGCCTCAATTCCAAATTTTTTTTTTCCATCCTAAGTCGAACAGCCTTAGGAAAATAATTCTCAAGAAACATACCTTTGAATTCATCCCAGTCAAGAGCATCAATCTCATCGGCGTCCCTGATATTTTTAACCATAGACCACCACTGATCTGCTTCACCCTCCAAACGGTAAATAGCAAGAATAACCTTTTGATTGTCTGAACACCCCATGACATCAAAAATATTCTCCAGTGCTTTAATCCACCCTTCAGCTTGCACATGGTCAGATGATCCTCTGAATGATGGTGGATGTTGCCTCATGAAATGTTCCACCACTGACATGTTCCTCTGTGGTTGGTCTGGCTGATCTCATGTATGGATACCACCACCATTTATCGCTTGAGTCAACTGCGCCATTACTGCAACAAACTGTTCAGTTCCAATTCAGACCATTTCTGGATGCTGATTCGGAAGGTTATTTCCTTCTGTATGCCTTCCTAGCACTGCTTCCCTATTTCCTCTGCGGAAAACCATTCTGAACAAACATGTCTTAGATAAAGCAACATGGTAATCTTTAAATGCTATATCATTTCAAAATAAATAAATAAATTTGGATAATCATTTAATAGAATTCTAACTCCTAAAATTACTTAAACCGACCTTTGATACCAACTATAAGGCCCCAGCCTTAAACCTTACTTAATTCTGAGTTATTACAAGATTACTCATTGAGGATATTTTCGGGTTTAGAGTTTTAGAGAATTAGATCATAAAAAATGAATTACATTCCACATATAAACAAAGTGGTTACATAAAGATAGTATTCTTCATTCCCATCAATGGAAACACATTTAAAATAAAACATGGATTATTTCTTGACACATCCTTGACTCTATCATCTTATCATGTACCTTTCCCTTGACCTGTGAAAAACATTTCAAAAACTTGGGATGAGCATAAAAACTCAGTATGGGTTATAAAAAAACATGGAAAGGAAACATTAGTTCATATAGACATAAGAATGAAATCATACTTTACCCATAAAACATGGGCACTTTAACATACCTCATAAAATCATGAATAAATCATATAAATCATAAGACATAAAGGTAACTTGAGGCATTCATAGCATTCTTACGTAGGGAGTAACCCTCTTGGTTAAGTTTGGAATACCCATCACAGTATATTCCCTAAATCTCTTCAGAGAAACCTTAACATTTCACTCCTTCGCGTTACCCAATGCATTGGAGAGCTATATCGGGCTCACCCTCCCTTAGTTTATCACGGAACCACCCGTCTTCATAATAATTCCCAAGAACCATAACATAATCGTATCACATAAAACATGCATAAAGGAAACATAACATTTCCACATTTCAATCACAAGATATCAATACAACCCAAAAAAATTGTGGAAACCATTTTCCATACCAAAATAAAAGAAAGGTAAAACATGGTATTTATTTTTCTTTAAAAAAAAGGTATGGCTTGTAGAGGAAGCCGAAACTCAAATAACGGTCACGACGGCGGAGAAATCATTGTCGCCGCATACGTATGACAAAAACATTCCCTTTTGTCGTTTAGTAAACGCTTCATATAAAAAATATTCCTTTTGAATAAATTTAAAAGTCAAAGGGGTTTATCCACCGTATAAAAGAAAGTTGTGTATAAAATAAAATATGCCTCAAAGAAAGGAGATTGAGACGAAGTCCCATACCTCGTATCTGACTTGACCCGACCGTTCTTTAATCTCCTGAATAATAAACTTGAGTTAATATCTACTTGCTTATGAACCTTTTTCAAGTTCATTATTCCTTTTATACCATGTTATGAACATCATGTAATCATTTAAGTTAATAGTGTTCATTTTGTCGGTATTTGGTTCTTAAGTCAAAAATAGACTTCTTACACTTACATGTTGTTAATTTGGTCAAAGCTTCGTTATATCCAGAACGATATTAATGATTTGGATAACATATATATCATATATATTCATCATATACATGTATTTATAATATTACATCACATTTAGAGGTAAGAAATGAAATGCACCGTTCATGGAGACGGTAAGCCGTACGTACGCATGAACGCTACTTCCATTTCTATTTCATATTTTCTGGAATGGAATCATAATGATATAAGAGTATATTATAAATCCAGTATAATAACATATATAATATCATTAACTTTATCCTTTACACATCCCACATATGGTATTAACGAATCAAATCACTTTCAGGGGGTGTTAGTCCGCACTTCCTAAAATGAAGATATCGTGTTTACCCATAATGGAAACCATAAAGGTATGCCCAAAATGAAAAAAAACAGAAGCTTAAGGAAAACATAAACATATCATATATCATATATAAAAATAGTGACATCATAATGGCCACCTTTGAAGGTGTTAAATGAGTATTGAACAATCATCGTTTTGGGAGGCAGAATTTCGCCATCCACGGAAACCGTATGTTCTTTAACCATTTGATGTAGTTTTGTGAGAGTGTAGCTCAAATAAATATTATAACAACATCCTAGTATATTGAAGATACTGGTGTTGTTACAAAAGAAGTAAATAAAAAGAGTTTAGGGGGTTGGAGAAGAAAAATAAAACAAATGAACATGAGAGAATGAATTACCTTTAAAAGTGTAACTCCTTTTGATTTGAGCCTAAAGGATTCCTTTGAAAGGATTCTGCCCAACGGTAATCCTCTAGTATGATTAGAGGGATGTGGAGAGAGTAAATGGGCAGGGTTTGGCTGAGCCAAAGGCTTGAGGAGTGTGTGAAATGAGGTAGAGTTGGGGGCCTTTTATAAGAGGAGAGGAGGGGCACTTTTGGAAAGTAAAGAAATATTACTTTATTTGAAAATGTGTTTCGGTTTTAAAAGGTCCCACATTGATATAATTCGTGGATAAGGTGATAAGGGTTCGACATCCACTCATCCAATTGGTTTTGGACATGTGTAGTTCATAGATTTTACATTATCTTTCCATTTTATTTAAATCGTCAAATAATGATGTCATCGCTGCATCATTATCATGTCATAAATAATTTAATTTATTTAATGTATAAAAATTATAAAAAAAATTACAATGATGTAGGATATCTTTTTATCTTTCCAATGAATATTTATAATCAAAAATTTGATCTTTATAAGCCCATGTGAAAATTGTTTTCGTAAAACATATTATGTTTGTGTCATTTTTACTTTTACATTAAATAAAAAGTTATTTTTGTCATTTCCCAACAAAAGTGGATCCATGGGGTCCCCAAGTTGACCCATGGCTTGTCTTGGTCGGCCATGACACAACCAATAAGGGTAGGACATGTGTCTAGGTCATTTCATATTATTAAATCATTATTTACACCTTAAACTACCCTAATTACCACTAATCGCGATTAAGAACTTAATAAGTTACTATTCACCAAAAAATTATTATAATCTCATTGAACCACATTTTAATTCTTAATGACAACCATATATGTCGGATTTTCAAAATTCAATACACATTAGTGGTAAACTTTCATTTAACTGAAAAATCAGTTTGCTTGATTACCACTTAGTGGTTTCACTATTCATCAAAAATTGGAGTTTTTCAGAAAATTACCAAAAATTCACCCTAAGTTATATTTGATATTCAGATTTAAAAAATGAAGTCTATTTTAAAAAATTCAATACATATAAGTCAAATTAATTAATTTAATAATTAATTCCCGCTGCCAGAGCAAATAGCGTGTTTTTACAAAACAATAAGTATCAAAAGATTGACACCAGTTTAAGTCTAATTTCAAAGTGAAATTGATTCCAATGACCACCATTGGATAAAATGGTAAAAATATATTCATATTACACGTTAAGACCAATTAAAAAGATAATCTAATCATATAAATAAATTAAATTAAAAAACAGTTTTGATGTAAAATGCAGTATTTTTCACTATTCATTAAAAAAAATGAACATTGTCAAGAAAATTCCAAAAATTCACACAAAGTAAATTTTGATGTCCCAATCCTAAAGAATAAGTTTATTTTGACAAAAATAGTTTATAAAATTGTCAAAATATAGATTCAAAAATGGTTTTCCATCAAAAGGCAGTAAAACAATCTTTTAAGAATATTAGTGTATTCCAAGCATAAGATTGTATTTATTTTCATTTTAAGCCTCTATAACACTATCTTAATCATTAATAGACATAGATAAAAATATCTATTATTCATTACTTACTTGGGATGTTACACATACAACTTTTTTCCAACTTTCATACCATTCATGAACATTTTTTCATCATGAAAATTTTCCAAATAATAACCTTTATGAATCACCATCATGAATTATGAGACTTTTATTTTTCATTATGCATTTATCTTCTTTTATGAGGGAGTTAGAGGCCCATTTTTTGGTGTTACCTACCATTCTAGGTGCTTCCATCATCATCATCACCTTTTTACAAAGCTCCCCAATATTTTTCATGAAACTTCTTAATTTTGTGAAGCACCAGAAAAATTTAACCATCCATGAAACTTCATGTAGCTATATATAATCATCATCAACCCTTTATGCATTCTGGATAATCCACTTCTCATAGTCACAAAGATATACTATCTTTTCTTCACACCTTTTAAAAACCCATACTTCATGACACCGAATTCATTCATAAATATACATACATTTATAAGACTCTAATATTTTTTAAAATCCATGCCTTTGACATATTTTTTTGAGGAATTTTGGGAAATCCAATGTTTACGATGATTGACCCATCCTCTAAATTTTTGACACCTAATGATTTGGAAAACAATGTGAAATGATGACACATTGTATAAGAAATTTCTTATACTGATTCCATGTCATCAATTACTTTTTCATAGATCATTCTCAACATACTATCTGAAAAATATCTCTGTAACTCCACAATAATTCTTAGAAACCCACTTTTTCAAAAAAAAGAGCTCAAAAACAACGTAATTTTACCTTTATAAATTTTACTAAAAAATTTCATTATAAAATAATTTACCATTCCTTTATTATTATAGATTCTTATGTGGATTTTTAAAAGAGACTATTTCATTCAATACCATGCAGTGTTGGGGTTGGAGAGGATACTGTATTTGGTCTACAAGTGGTGTTGTATATGATGAATAATGTGAATTTTATTCCAAATTGTATGAGGTCATCTAATAAAAGATAAAATTATGATACCAATCCAAGGAAAAAATCATTGGAACTTTTAGTTGGGTATCATATGTTCTTATGTTTCCCCCCTTGATGTAAAAAATGAAGGTCTAAAAAGGTAAGAACATTGTCTCTTAGATTTATTATCTTATTCATAGTATTATAGTGAGTTGAAAAAATATATTATATGCTGGAACTTACTCTATGATTGTAAAGGTTTCGTGATGTGATCTATACATCTCAGCTTTGAATGTATTATCATGATCCATTATATGTGAATTATTTGAGTGATTTGGATATAATAAAGGACATTAATTTTTAGAGTATCCAATAGATATATAGGGTCACATAGATAAATTCAAGTAGAAATGAGTTAATATCTTGGTATAAGTTCATTAGAGGCATGGTGGTGTAGGTGTTATCTCTTAAGATTCAAATATGTTTGAAACATATAATAAATTTATCTCAATTAATATTAATTGTGTTTTGGTATGATATTTGTTATAATATTGAAATTTAGTTGAATTTTTTTACAAGGTTGTTTCCCCTTTTATGGTTATGCATTAATATTTTTCAGGATAAAAAATTTTAAAATGGAGACATCAATCATAAAATAATCCTAAGGCATAACTACATAATAAAAACATTTAAAAATCATATCCTCTATATTAGTGATGATGATATCATGTCATGGAATAATTCATAGAAGTTTATAAGGAATAAAAGAACATATTCCCTGAGAGAATAACATATGACATGAAATTCTGGCATACACATAAGCCTATAAATCATTTCTATATTAGTCAATGATCATTTCCAAGACCATCATAGTGGCAAAATTCCTTTATTTAACCAAGTTCACTCATATTTCTAGCCCTATATTACTGAACCTAGATTATTCACATTCTATTCCTATGTTACTGAATCAGTTTAGCTTCCCATTTCAATCCTTTATATCACACGAGATATAAATCTTTACCTAGTTAATTAGAGAGAGATAAAGGTCCCACCAATTATATAATGAAAACTATAAATATGTGTTCCATAATAAAATAAATCATTCATTATATTAGAACACACAATATGAAATGGATTTCATAAACATCATTCCAACACAATAGAACCCATGAAAATAAAATAAGATTAATTAATATCATTCTTTGAAAAAAATAAAACAACCATAAAAATAATAGGGATAATATCATTGAAAAATATTACTATTATAGAATAATTATAATGTAATAATTTTTTAATAAATGAAAAATAATTTATAAAGATCACTTAAAAATAATTCTTGGAATAAATATCCTTTATTTTTAAAAATAGTTTCTTTTCATAAAATTTCACACAATTTAGGGAAACATTTCTTTGAAAATAAGATTTTAATATTTTAATTTAATATTAGAGGAATTAATGAATCATGAAATAAGAAAAATAAGTTCATTACTTATAATTTAATAGAACATTTTGTTTATTATTTCTAGATAAGTCACAAAGTACCTTGTTTGGAAAATAATAAAAAGATTCCTTTCAAACCATTTAGTAAAAATTCTCACATGGGTAAAAATAAATTTAAAAAATTGTAGAAGAATTGTAAAAATATTTTGGAAACTATTTTTAAGAAACAAGGACATGGAAGATAAATTTTCCTCAGAAGATACTTACATATAAGAATCCCAAATAATAATGAGATTGTGAAATTAACCCTTACCCTAGGTCTGATTTCTATCATATGCATTAGAATATATTGTATAATGATTTAAAAAATGTTATTAATTTATAAAAAAATATTAATATTTATTATATTATATATGATCCTACTATATCATCTTATGACCCTTTTTAAATAATATTTCATTATTACTGTTCTCTTGGGTGTTAACTACTTCATTTTCCTATTCATTTATTATCGTATAAGACCCAATTATTATGAAAAGGATATAGTTATGTCACCTAAAGAATGGTATTAAGGTGATATATATCTTATATATATATATATATTAATTATATATATTTATATAATAATTATTTATTTATTAGAATGGAAAATGAATCACATCCAGTCATGGTGACGGTAGGTCGTATGTACACATTAGTGAGATATCATTCCCATAATGGTGAAATGGTAAGGAAGAGGATGGTATAATAATTTTATTTTTAAAATCAATAAAATATTAAAATTATAATATATATATATATATACATATATATATAATTTCCATCACAATAAGCATCCAAATAAAGTAGTCACAAAAAAATAGATTACACCATGGTGTGGAGATGGCAAGTCGTACCTACACACGCATGATGCTATTGTTTTCATAGGATATATAAAAGATGGAATATAGTTTTTCCATAATCATAATAATTTCTTTTTATATAGGTTATGATATAGTTATTACTTTATAATGGAAATTACACATTAATAATATTTAAAAGAAGAAACAATCTTGAAAGAGCTAGTAAAGATGATTACCACTTCTTTCAATAACTTCCTTTAGATCTTATTTTAGGGACACTAGGGTTGGTATTTTGATAATACAAGATTCTATAGAATGTGTATATAGAATTTTAGAAGAGAAATTGTAAGGGTATGGTTGGGATTTAAGTCTCAATGTGATGGGTAGAAGTTATGGATGAGGTGACCTTTTATAAATAAGTTGAGAGGAACTTTTGAAAATTTGAAAAATATTAATGTATAATAAATTCAGAATACTAAAAAATAAGGCTATAGACACGGTTTCATAAACCAGGGCTGGTATTTGTGTGGCTATAGTGAAAAATCTATATACGTGGTTTAAAACTATGGATATATCCCTATAGCCACAGTTTCAAACCATGGTAGAATCCTAAGTCTGGAAATATATAGCCATGGTTTAAAACCATGGATATATGACTTTTGCCATGGATTTAAATCTTGGATATATACCTATAGCAAAAAATTAAAACCGTGGATATATGTCCCCAATTCAATAAAAAACAGCCACCCCTTCCCCTTCCCCAGTACTGCCCCCAGTACTCCCCCCTGCCCACTGAACTTCCCCCACAGCCCACTACACACACCCCTTCCCCCTGCCCACTGCACATCCCCCCCAACCCACTGCACCCACCCATCACACACACCCTGCCCCCTACACCCTCTCCCCCTGCCCATTCCCCCCACCCCTGATAGCCCCCCTGCCCCTGAAAATTACCCTCTCCAGACCCTGGACACTCCCCCACTCCCCCTGCCCTCCTTCACCTCTCCCCTGCAGACCCCCCCCGCTCTCCTACACCCCTCCCCGATGCCCTATAGACCCTCCCCCTTGCACCCCTCCCCCCTGCCCCTGCAGACCCCCCTGCCCTCCTCCCCCTGCCCTGCAGACACCCCCTTCCTCCTGCACCTTCTCCCCCTACCAGTTCCCCCTACCCTCCTACACCACTCCCCTGCATACCCCCACTCCCCCCTGACCTCCTCCCCACTACCCTACAGACACCCCCCTGCCCTCCTGCACCATCTCCCCCTGCCCGTTCCCCCTGACCTCCTGCAACTCTCCCCTGCAGACCCCCCTGCCCTCCTGCACCCCTCCCCTATGTCCTGAAGACCAACCCTGTACCCTCCCCCCACTGCCCTCCCCCCACTACCCTCCTCCCCACTATCCTCCCTCACCCTCCCCCTGCCAGTTCCCCCCCCCCCGGACAGATCCCCCCAAACCCGGAAAGGACCCCTGACCCTTGCCTACTACCACATAAAAATCATCTTAAAAAATGAAGAAAAATGTATTATTGAAGCTACTACATTGAACATCCTACAATTACAGGACATACCTGACTATATAGACTTTGTGAGAGCTTCCCAAGCAGGATTTGCAGCATGAAAAAATAATAGGGACCATCATAATTGATTTATATTTCTCCTCTAGATATACATCTGATGATTTATTTAATATACAAACAATATATCATAAGTATGGAAGTAATATAATAACAATACATCATAATAAATACATATGATTATATATATATATATTATTTCTCTCAAAACTCTATCTCCTCTATATTTTTTTCTCTTCTATTTCTATGTAAGATTTAAAATAACTATCTACTATAAATTCACTTACACATATATTGGATTTTTTCTAATATAAATTATTGGAAAACAAGTTCAGACAAGAAAGCACTAATATTAATGTGCTTATTCTCTATATAAGTGCATACTAGTACTCCATAGTGAAAAATCAATGCTTACAATAGCTATGTCACACTTATTTTCTATGTGAGTGAAAACTGGTAATGCATACTAGAAATAAGCGCATACCTAAATATGTTTACTGGAAAATAAATAAAAATATGTATCTATATAGATAATAATTTCATATAGATCAATGTATTTACTAGTTATTAATGGCTTAGTCTTTTTCAATATAATGCTGGTGTGGAAATATTTTTCTCCAAAATAGATATTAAAACGGATTTAAATTCATGTGAATATAACATTGGTTTTTAGAAAGGATGTGGTTTATTAGACTATTATGGAGCTAAAAAGAATGTATTATGAACAGGTGGAAAAAACATCAAGTTCCAATCAAGGATGTGTTCATACCATTTAAACGAAGAAGGGTATGTGGGAGGAGAGGAACGCGTGAGGGGTGGAGGAACAACGAATGGAGATGTCGCGAATGGATGAGCTGTGAATGGAGAAGCCGGTGAGGGTGAAGGAGAATTTGGTGAGGATCAGATGAGGGGGAAATCACTCGGGAGACGACTGAAGGAGAACAGTTTCAAGGGAGAGATTGGGGAGTGGCGAGTGGAGAAGAAATCCACGACGGAGGGTAAAAAATGAAGAATCTATTCTCACGGGGAATGATATGCTCATGGCTATATCTAATCTATAGCCACATACCATTTATACTGTGGCTATAAATGTGTGGATATATGTCCTTTTTTTAGTAGTGGACATCTGTGGGGAAGCATTTTCCGACCAGGAGCGAAGAGAGCGGGAGGAGGCAGGAATGCTGGTGGATGGGGGCTGGCTGCAGGTGATGGGGGGATGGTGCGGGATGATTCGAATGTGGCAGGGGGGATATTGCGGGCTGGAATGTTGGTGGTAGTGGGATGAAATGAAGGTGGAAAGGGGGTGGTGTGGGATGGACATGGCTCCAGTAGGGCCAAATCAAGACATTACCACGGTGTGACCGTGACATGACTACTTGGTGGGTTATTATTGTAGGCTTCTGGTTCTATATATTGTCTAGTGTGGTGGATATAGTTTGGGGTGGGTCTTTAGGTGGTGGTTTGGAGTATGTATAGTTGGCTTGTGCTCAGTTTCCCATCTTGTGTATTCTAGTTGTTGATGGTGTAGGGATTTCTATGGTGGATGTTCTAAAATTCCTTTGAGATTTTTGATGTTCCAGGTTGGGAGGCATGTTTCTGGTAGATGGGTGGTTCTCTTTCTACGGTGGGTGCATGTTGACTACTTGGTGGGTCGAGAGGTGTTGGATTTAGGATGGGTATTATCTCACATTTGGATTAGTGGCTTCTTGGGGATTCTTTAAGATGTATTATGGGTTAGGCGTGGGTGATGAGGGGCACTTCAGATGGATGGTACTAGTTGACTGCTGGTTTTTTAGACTTTATTATAGTGGGGTGGTCCACTTTGATGCAAGGTGTTCAGATGGTGATGAATGACTTACTACATAGGTCCATTCCATATGATGTTTGGAGTTGCATTTTTATCATCTTATATGTTGTGATTGAACCCATTATTTAAGATTTATTTTTCCATATTTATCCTATGATGGAAGTAATAATGTTTTATGTTTTACTTGTATGAAATATACCTATGCAGATCTAACTCGTATGTGGGGAGGGATCATTTTCATGTTGATTGTTGTAAATGGACCCAATATTGGAGATCCAATCAGACCCAAATATCCTATAAGGAAATAAATATATCCAAATGAAGTTCTTGAATGGGAAACTATCTATACAAGTCTTCCCCATACATAGAGAGGGGCATTGTTCCCATTAATTTTTGTAGATAGACACGAGATTGGAGATTTGGGTGTCACTCTATATCCTGTGATAACATAAATAAATCCACATATAGTTCTTGAATGGTAAACTATCTATGTAGGTCTGGACTATATGTAGAGGGGGATATTGTTCCTATTTATTTTTGCATCTATACCAAGGATGGGAGCTTCATGAATCACTACATATCGTGTGATGACTGGAATCAAACCACACATAGTTCATCAAAAACATTGTTGTTTAATTTCATGTATAAAGGATATAGGTTCCATAGCATGAAAATGAAATATTGTGGCTGGACCCAAGACAATAGATATGGGTGTCACTATGTATCATGTCATGGGAGAATTAAACCCACATGTAGTACATGAATGGGTTGTTCCCTATATAGGTCTTGCCCAAATGTAGAGTATTCAATAGATAAATATTTGTAGCGTTGGAAACTGGACTTCAATGGTAAAAACTAGCTCAGTTTTGTGAAAGTTTCTCTTGGGTAGTAGTTCACATGGTGGTATGGTAGGCCCCTAAATTATGAAGGAGCTTGTCCGTCTAGGACTTATTCTATTTTTCAACCATATTCTACTACTTTTTCGATAGAGACTTATTAGAGGCCTGAATCTGTCCATTTGTTGCTACATGATAATAGTATGAGTGGTTAGTGATAGGTGTTCAAGTTAGAGAGAGAAGAAAAACAAGTGTTTCTGTTGATTTCTATTACAATAACGAGCATAATTTACAGTAGGAAAAAATAAGAATAGTTGAAGAAATGACTCCCCATGGTCACACTGTGAGGCCGATGGCCACTGCCCCTGTATCTGCACAGTAGATCTGCTTTCTAAAAAGCAATATCCCCCTTTTATTAATCCCCCTTCCAAACAACATCTCATAGGAGCCTACTTTTCAGCATCTGTTGGCTTCTATTAGTTAGACTCAACAGTATACTAATGGTACACTTTCTTTAACTATCTATGGAAAAAGTTGGTCTCATTTTCTATATTGTAGAAAGATTTTTTTTCTTTTGGGCCATCCTGAAGTGTATAGCTCTTTGCCTAATGCCAAATTTATTCCCTTCCAACTCGCTATATTAGGAGGGTCCCATTTTGAAGATAATCAATTATGGGCACCTGCCATCTAGGGGTGGATATCAGTTCATCAGTAAATAGGGAATTTTTGATCTGATTGATTTCCTAAATGTCACAGAAGATGATATATGAGTCTATCCTTTGATGCGTAATGTGGTAGAAAACCTCATACTTATCAGGGTCAGCTAAAACTATGATTTCATTAGACATTACATCAGTAAAATCATTTTTTAATAGAGAACAAGATACAATGTGGGTTTAAAAATTGGAAATCTTCTATCAATATTCAAACATAGACAGTGAGAGGGGCCATTTCATCCTTTTTTATTTCATATTCATCATCATATATTTTATCACTAGCTTTAAATATCCTATGATATTTAAGTAGTCTATTTTCAGCTATAGTGCCAATTCCAAGATAGAAATTAGGGCTTCATATTCTGTCTAATTATTTGTCCATCCATCAGATAGTGAGAAAGAGTATAGAAAAATTACTTTTTCTAGAGAAAGTAATACAATCCCTGGACATACATAGATAATCTTTGGGTTCTCCATACTTTTGTTGATAGGACTCTGGGAGGCTGAAAAAAATACACATCCTATGTTCGGGGAGCTTCATGGGAATGGAAAACCTTCTAATCTAGAAGTTTTATTTCTAGTAGTATAAATTCTTGGGGAGGATGTTCCATGAAGAAATTAGATAGGGTCTTCCCTTTCACTAACTTATGTGATATGAACTGGATATCATGTTGTCTTAAAGTGACTGATCATAGGGAAAAATTCCCAGTCAAAAAAGGGCAGCTAAGGATGTACTTGAGTGGGTCAATACGAGTGACCATGTGAACTTTTTAAGGATACAGGTAATGCCTCATATTTTAATTGGGAAGATGAGTGTGAAATAGTTTTTCTCAACATCATAATATTGTGTCTTAGTTCCTAACATTATTTTACTAATGTAATAGACACTTGTTTCACTCCCCGCATCATTCTTATGTGCAATGAGAACACTGGGAAATCAATTTATAAAGGCCACATATAAGATGAGTGGAATTACTTCCACCAATGGAATCAATATAGGTCAGTGCAATAAGTATTTATTTAGAATATCAAAGGCTTCATGGAATTCCTCATCAAAATGGAAGGTGACTCCCTTCTTCATTAACATGGTGAAGCGTAGAGACATGTCAACCAAGTTAGCTATGAAGTTATAAATGTAATAATGGTTCCCCTAGAGCCCCCTCAATTATTTAATAATATGAGGGAGTGAAATTGATAAAACTGAACTTGTTTTTTTAGATTCAAACTCAGTTTCATGGTATCACACCACAAATAACGACATTACTACGGGCTGAAATGAAGGTGGAAGGGGGATGGTGTGGGTTGGATGTGGTTGGAGTAGTTCCAAATCACGAAATTACCGTGGCGTGACCCCGGCGTGACCACAGCATGACCGCAGCGTGACTGCAGCGTGTTGGCCCGGTCCAACAACATTCGCGGGGCATCATCTTCCACTTAGATTCAAATAGGATGATATAGATGACATGAGAGGATGTTTTCTCATAATATTTAAAGAAATTAATGCTAATTTGTGATGAATAGAGGATTGGATGACCCTTCAAATGATGGTGGAAGGGGGATGGTGTGGGCTGGAGAAGGGCCAAATCACAGCGTGACCGCGGCGTGACCGTGACATGACCGCGGCGTGACCGCGGCGTGACCGTGTTGTGACCGCGGCATGACCACGGCGTGACCATGACGTGACCATAGCGTTACCGCAGCGTGACCGCGGCGTGACCACGGTGTGACTACAGCATGTTGGCCCGGTCCAACGACATCCGTGGGGCATCATCTTCCACTTAGTATCAAATAGGATGATATGGATGGCATGAGAGGATGTTTTCCCAGAATATTAAAAGAAATTAATGTTAATCTGTGATGACTAGAGGATTGGATGACCCATGAAATGAAGGTGGAAAGGGGCTGGTGTGGGATGGATGTGGCTGGAGCAGAGCCAAATCACGACATTACCACGGTGTGACTGCGGTGTGACCGTGTCGTGACTACAGCGTGACCGCGGCATTACCGCAGCCTGACCACGGTGTGACCGCAACATGTTGGCCTGGTCCAGTGGCATCCACGGGGCATCATCTTCAAATTAGTTTCAAATAAGATGATATTGATGGCATGAGAGGATGTTTTCTCAAAATATTTAATCAAATGAATGCTAATCTGCGATGACTAGAGGATTGGATGACCCCTGATATACCTAATTCGGTGAGGGATCAAATGATGGTGGAAGGGGGCTGGTTGCAGGTGCTGGGGGGATGGTGCGGGCTGATTCGAAGGTGACATGGGGGCTGTTTCGGCCTGGAATGCTGGTGGCAGTGGGCTGAAATGAAGGTGGAAGGGGGCTGGTGTTGGCTGGATGTGGATGGAGTAGGGCCAAATCACAACATTACCGTAGCATGAACGCGGCGGGACCGCGACGTGACCACAACATGACCGCGACGTGACCGGAGCGTGTTGGCACGATCCAGCGACATCCGCGGGGCAGAATCATCTACTTAGTTACAAATAGGATGATATGGATGGCATGAGAGGATGTTTTCTTAGAATATTTAAAGAAATTAATGTTAATCTATGATGACTAGAGGATTGGATGACCCCTGATATACCTAATTTGGTGAGGGATAGAATGCTGGTGGAAGGGGGCTGGTTGCAGGTGCTGGGGGGATGGTGCAGGTTGATTCGAAGGTGGCGGGGGGGCTGTTGTGGGCTGAAATGCTGGTGGCAATAGGCTTAAATGATGGTGGAAAGGGGATGGTGTGGGCTGGATGTGGTTGGAACAGGGCCAAATCATGGCGTGACCACGGCGTGACCGCGGCGTGACCACAACATGACCGCGGCGTGACCGCGACGTGACCGCAGCCTGACCACGGCGTGACCGCGGCGTGACCGTGGAGTGACCGCAGCGTGACCGCTATGTGTTGGCCCGATCCAGCGACATCTGCATGGTAGCATCTTCCACTTAGTTTCAAATAGGATGATATAGATGGCAAGAGAGGATGTTTTCTCATAATATTTAAAGAAATTAATGCTAATCTATGATGACTAGGGGATTGGATGACCCATGATATACCTAATTTGGTGAATTTTGGAGATCTAGCAATGTGTAGGAATACATAGAGGAATTAATACCCCATGGGATCAGGAAAATCACCGGTTACATTACATTTAATCTAACTTTACTGGTACCGTGGGACCCCTGGGCTGTGGAATTGGGCTTTTGGTTGTATTTAAATATCACATGCCATGTGACATGGTCGCACAACTTGGGACCCATCTTAAAAGTCTAACGGAACTTAAAGAGTGTCTTGGTTCAGAAAACCATTCTAATAAAAAGAGGGAAACCCCCTATAGGTATATAAAAAGGGTCAAGTACGATGTGTGCTTTATGACTAACAATGACATCAAGTATAAAGAAAACATAAATGTAATAATGTTAAGCATGGCATACCATTGTGAGTTTTTGCATATAGCGCACCTTCGTTGGAGGGGGTTTATTACAAAACGATGACTTATTTATCAAACGAAAAAATTATCTTAACTAACACTTATTCAGGAATTGTAATTTAATATAAACATGCCGAATTAATAAGGCAACTAAATGCAATTTAAAACATTCTTGAATTAAATAGGCTAGGAGAGGGACCCTACCTCAACCTCAAGGTGCGTTTTCTTTTGACGTCGACAACTCGAATCTTCCTTTTTTCCGCTTGCACGCATATGCAACTTCACATATATATAAGGATACCTTGCCCCTATGTACATATTTTCATGGCCAAATATGCATAATGGGGTCCTTAGATATATATTTATACTTTCATATACCCCTTTACACTTACACATGTATGCATTTTTCATATCCATATATAAGAACACCTAGCCCCAATATATATATTCATACTTCCATGAGTGAATATATATAAAGGGGGAACTTATATATGTATATTACTACCTATGAATACACATGTAAGCCTTCATCAATGGCGACTCGAAATCCACCTCAATGAAATCCAAAACGCACTGCAAAAATATAAGGAACCCAAAAATCACAAATGCCATAATTAAAATTGGGACAACGAATAAAAACAGAATAAACCTTACCCAAATCCATTGTTGAACTCATTGTCATCGATGGTGGTGGATAGAACCAACCTCATCATAAGAAAACACCTATAAGAAAATAGTGGGAAAAAATGAGATATAATGACTTCTTATATATATGTGATTAGTGTGTCAAATGTACATGATAAATGATACATGAATCCATAACCAACAATAAAAACATAATATTTCGGGCTGTGAACCTCAGTTCAATCCATGAAATTCCCAAGGGTAGGGATTCATGGTGTGAAAACCCTGGTCACACCGTGAATCATGCCTAGGTGGCTTTTTTAATAGGTTAAATTCTGTCTTTTTCTGGGTCAATTGTTTCACAATTATATTAGTGAAGAATGTATCAAGTTTTCAAAGACGGTTGTTTGTGTTTGATGAAATGAAAATGAATATTTTCTTTATGTTTTAGATTTTTATGAGAATTCTCGGTTGATGTTTTCTCAAAATGAGGACACTGTCATCTCTAAAGTGAAGGAAATTTCATTTTCTACTATTGAGTTGGCTGAGACTTTCTACTAGACAACGTTGAAGGCTTAGGGAAATCATGTAAAATAGGTGAAAATGTCATTATAAATAGACACAACCAATTTGAATAGCATATACACATTATATAATAATTAAAACAAGTTTTTAAAATACTCGAGAAATTATAGAATTCAAATTAAAGGGTTACGAAAAGGAAACATACCTCAACCTCAAGGCACTGCTTTTAACAACAACTCGAATCTTCCTTTTTTTTCTTCATTCACACATATGCAACTTCACATATATATAAGGACACCTAGCCCCTATGTACATATTTTCATGGACAAATATGCACAAGGGGATCCTTAGATATATGTTTATACTTGCAAATACCCCTTTACACTTACACATGTATGCATTTTTCATATCTATATATAAGCACACCTAGCCCCAATATATATATTCATACTACCATGAGAGAATATATATAAAGGGGGAACTTATAAATTTATATTCCTACCTATGCATACATATGTAAGCCTTCATCAACGGCAACTCGAATCCACCTCAACGAGATCCAGAAAGCACTACAAAAATATAAAGAACCCAAAAATCAAAAAAATCCCTAATTAAAATTTGGCCAAAGAATAAAAACAAAATAAATCTTACCCAAATCCAATGTTGAACTCACTATCATCGATGGTGGTGGATAGAACCATCCTTATCATAAGAAACCACCTGCAAGAAAATAGTGGGAAAAGAAATGAGATATAACAACTTCTTATATATATGTGATCAGTGATGACAAATGATAAATGAATCCATTACCATTATAGATTCTATAATTCCTTTCTATTATTACCACAATATCATCATTTAGTCACTCCCATTGTACTGATAATTTATGGTGGTCTTTTCAACACAAAACAGCTATAAACACACATTGTATGAATAAGTGGCCAATGCAATAAAGAAAATAAAATAAAAACTAAACTAAAACATACATGTCTTTTGTGACTATACATGTCACCGACCAACATATAAGAACCACAATGCCCCATGGGTAAAATCATGTTCCTGTAAGCAAGGGAGAAATAGATCCATGTTTCAAAATGATACTATCAAATAGTACATTCCTAATAATTAAAAATTATTCTTCCTTTTAATGGTATATAATTAATTTGGCTCGAGTTTCAGCTTAATTTGGTTTGGTTAGATACAAGTTTTTATCCCACCCGATAATAATAGTTTACTAGAGGACACAACTTCTAATAAAATAGAATATTTCATAACAAAAAATGTATCCACACCTATAAAGAAGGTTGAACATGATAAGAAAGAATGTTTGATCAAATAGTCTGATGAGTTATAAAAGGATAAACCAAAAAAACAAAAAACACTGGGAGTTCTCTAATTACTCAAGTGAATATGAAATTTTCAAACAATAATAAACATGTGAAAGAAGATAGAACCATGTTTCCTCAACATAAATGTTTAGAATGTGAAAAATAAGAAAGAGCAAAGAAATTCAAACACTTTTGAGCTACAAAGAAAAGTGCTCGAGTGTTGTGAAAAAATCCTAATAACTTAGAAGTTGATCAACCATGGAATAAATTTTAGATGAAGAAATATTGGCCAAGAAAAATAAGTACAAGTAGTAATTGGTGAATCAGAACACTAGATATATTGTATTAAAGTTTGAAAAATCCATATGTAGCTAGAAAAACTAAATCTTGTAGGGAACTGAATTTTTTTCTAGAAACTTATCAGAACCCACCATTTGTGAAGCACTATAATGTATTACACCCAAAAAAATTAATATGAACATTGTGAAATGTGAAACTATTGAGCAGAGAAAAATGATATCGAGATGCTACAGAAGAGAAAATACCATATGCATGATCCATCAGGAGTTGGATGAATCTGCGCTTAGGGAACATTTTTACCCTCTCATCTATTTCTATGAAGCAACAGTAAGATAGATTGTTGAAGAATGTAGAAAGTTTCAGTGATGGTGAATGGAAACAAGAAGTGAGTATAGGGCGTGCTTCATCGAGGTAGATCTCATAGGAGACAAATAATACCGGGAACACCTAGAGGATTGGAGGGGAACCAGGTGATGGAGGGAGATGTCGACCAGCATTGGCAGGAACTCTAGCTCGACAAGAGGTGATAATAGAGTGAGAGGAGAAACCGGGGGAAATCGATACTTGGCATTGATGTGAAAAAATTCTAGATCCAGAAAAGGAAGGTGGAATCATAGTCAATAGAGGGTATTAGGGTGGATTAATGAGAAGTATGGTATTGAAGTACGATGGTGGTAATAGTGCAGGGAATTCGACTAGTGGATGAGAACCGAGAATAGGAGGAAGACGATGACTGGGGTCTGTAGGGACCATAGGTCAATAGGAGAAAAAATGCCAGCATGGGGAGAAACCGAGGGAAACCGTGTGCAGAAGAGGGAGTGAGAAAAATGAAACGGTGTGACGCAAAGGAAGACAACGAACCCTAGGTCGATAAGAGATGAACCCCGAGCTAGAGGAGAATCTGAGGTAAACCGCGTGCCAAAGAGGGAGGGAGGGAGAGGAAGGGATTGACGTGAAGATGGTGTGTGGGGGTCCTGTAGAGAAGAAACATGGGTTTCTGAATATTGGACACATGGAATGGAGAGGAACCGAAGATTAGTATAGGTTGTAGATACCATGTCTCCACTATGTTTTCTTTCAATAATATTTATGAAAGTAGTAAATTGAACATGTTGAAGAACCTTAATTCACTCTGACATGTTTAGAGGCATAGTTTCAGAATTATGAAATTATTTATTGTTTTTAGAAAAAATATATATTATTCTTGATAACTATAGGTAAAGAGGAAGATGTAACATTTAAAATTTTCCTAGTGGGAAGAATATCATTGGGCCCATGTCATCACATAGTAGCTTCAATGATGGTAAATTCATTATCACTTTTGAGAATTTTAAATCTAATAATGATGAACCACCAAAGAATAATAAGTGGTTAAATATTCGATTTTGTCACTATAGGATAGATATTTAAATTCCATGACCTCTCTTTTAGCTTGGGGATGATTCTAGAACATCTATATTTTTAAATATAACACCAAAATCTGATCATGATACATCTTGGTCATGTTTTATCATACCTGAATCCAAGAAATATTAGAATAGTATTAACATATAATCAATCTATAAGAAACACTATTGTGTGAATATTTATATAGAGAATCAACCATGATAAATAATAATCATGCTAGTGAACATATACTATATCAATTGGTATGTTTTTTTGGGTAAAGATATCAAAATATAAGAAAGAATAAGATCACATGAAATCTTGGTTAAAGATGAGAATGTGGAAGTTTAATGTCATTACACCACATTATATGTGGGAATGGTGAAAATGTAATTATTTCATCAAGGATAAATTTAATAAATAAGAAAAAAATGGAGTACCTAACATAATAAGAAAAATAAAACAATGTTTCCATGTGCCATAATATTTCTATCATGTCAATGGATAAATAAATCTTGGAAACATCACATTCTCATGTGCCACAAAATGTCTTGGTGAAATATGACACAAACCATACCCTAAAAAAACTAAATATTAAAAGATATAAATACAAAATAATAATGGAGGTAGAAGAGGAATATTTACCTCTATCCATTTAAAGTAGAAGAACCCCATACGACATTTTTAGAGGTGGAATCCAGAATAAATATTTTTTTATCCTTAAAAAACAACACCCATCTCTACTGGGTAACCAATCCACCTCCAATGTGTACCTGATGGCCCTTATAAAAGGTCCGATTCACATTCCAGCCCACCGAGTACCTGGTACCCCTCCATCGGGTACCTTATAAAGGGTATAGTTTTTTACAAACCCATTAAGAGGCACCTAGTGCCTCCCAATTGAATACCTAATAACTACTACAGTTTATTGCGGTTAGCCACCACCCTATGATTTGGAAACCAACCCTCTAAATAACCATTAGCCTCAAATTAAAACACATCCCAGAGATGTATTAACTCTTGAAATTCCAATTCATATCCAAATTCTCAAAAATATCCCTCCTTCAGGTAAAAAAATCAAATTTCCTCTAAAATTACCAACTCTCTAATTGTCCAGGTCATTAAAAACTCCCAACTATAAGAATTAAAATCCTTGAGAATCATCCTGGATTATCCCTTGATTCCCAATTTAACCATCAAAATTTGATACCATCACTTTTTATCCATTCCAACTGTTCACAAATCCACCATGAAAATTACCAATATAGACTAATTGGTTCTTCACCAAAAACCACTTGTCCCTCACTCCACGCATATCAATTATAATTAGAATAATGTATCTAATTCAAAAACCTCTTTACCAGACTCAAACATGTGAAACTATTCCAGTTTACTCATACACACTGATAACAAAATAATGAACACGTAACTGTTCATAACAAGGAGGAGGAGGATCACCTGAAGGAGGTTGGCAACATCGGAGGCGCACCAAAGGAGGTGGGGAGGCCACCTAGGAGAAGCGTTTGTGAGGGAGGTGAGGTGTCCCATGTTATGTGGCAGTGGCTCGCGGTGGGGTTGCCTTGTTCGGTTTCGGCGATGGGCACCATCGTTAGGGGCACCATCGCGAGGGGAACCGTCAGTGGAGGAGGATCGAAGATATGAAAGGTCTCCATTGGTCGGGGAAGGAGGGTCGCGTGCAGTGGGTATCGGGGAGAAAGGCTCCGCCATCAGAGATGTCGAGGGTTCTGAGGGTCGTTAGGGGCATCGTCAGTGGAGGAGGATCGGGGAGAGGAGAGGCAGCGATGGGTTAGGGATGGAGGGTCATGTGCAGTGAGAGACGTCAAGTGTTTGGAGGGTCGCCGCCGTGAGAGACTGAGTTTCGGAGGGTCGCGATCGTGGGAGGATGGAGGAGGAGGCCGACGCGATTTGAAAAAAAAAGACAATGCAAATTTTTAGTGACATAGTATATACAAAATCGTGGCTATAAAAAAGCTATATCCACGAGTCTATAAAACAATGGCTATAGATCCGTGGCTATATCTTAAATTTCTAGTAGTGTCATGATTAATAAAAATACTCCAAAATGGAAATATATTCAAAGATAATATAAGATAAGGTTTTAATCTCATAAGCCAACAGACAGTAAACATTTTTGTTATTATTTTGAACCTTATCATTTTGATTAACCATTAGTAAAAATATCTTAATTCTAACTAATCTAACAAAATTTTCAATCTTAAAATATTCTATTTTTTACATATGTGATGTAACATAGACCATAAATGATCAATTTATAACAATTTTGAACATATTATACTTATTTTTTATATTTAAAAATGTTTTGTATTTTTAAATAATTTAATAAAATATTATTTTGATAAAATATCATTAGTGTAAATTTTAATTCTATTCATTACTTGGAATGAAAAATAACAAGATGAAATGTAAAATTAGAAAAAATATTTTTTTATATTCCTAAGAGGTCAATGTCATGTATAAAATTTGTTGATCATATTAATTTTCTATAATTATATTTATATTAATATTATTAATAAATTTTATTTGATATTTCCATTAATAAAATAATTACTACATCAGAGTTATGTAATTTTTTAATATACATATTTCTTCACTAAAAATTAAAAATAAAATATTATGATGAAGATAATTCATATATATTTTAGAATATTTATTTATATTTAAATATATATTTTGGCGAACCCTATAATATATATGAAAATGTATTTAAGACATGAATTTTACATCTTCATATTTTCATTAAATAAAATATTATAAATATCATAATCCCATCTATGTGGCCCAAAAATTAAAAAATAAATTTATATCATGAAAATATGTTTTTTAAATTTTACATATATATTAATTCATATCATACCTTTTCGACATGTGGAATCAAAAGGGATATTTAAGACAAAGAAAGGTTCATTTTGTGACATTATTTGATTTAAATATTATATAAATCATTTTCATGGAAAAGTGTCCATTAAACAACCTAATTTCAATCCATAGGTGTAAAATGCAGAATTAACTTCATCTAATAATATTTATCCATGTTTTATTGTCGTTTTATAGTCCCTATTATTTTATTTTTTAACTTAAATTACCCAATTTACCCTTTACTATAGTAACAAAATTTACCATTGTTACTATTCATATTGAACAAAAAATAAAAGCAATATATTCACTAAATTTGGAACTTCATAATTCAAATTTTTATTTTTTTTAAAAAAATTACAACACAAAATTTAAAAAATATAATTTAAAATAAAACCATTAAAATGTCGAGAAAAATAGTTTTTTGGAAAAATTCCCTTTAAAAACATAAAAAAGTTTTATAATAAAATTATGTATAAAATAATATTAAAAATGGATTAATTAAAATTAAAATTATGTACTTAAAATTTTAATCTAATCCAAATTCTAATTTTACCATGTAAATATTTAAAACGAAAATATAGTTTTTAATAAAAATATGTATTTTCATTATTCAGAAAAAGGTGAAACTTTATTGAAAAATAAAAAAAAGTCCACTATAAGATAAGCTTTACTTTATACATTAAAAAATATGTTTATTTTATCAAATATAATTTATAAATTTTCCAAAAGTTAGTTATAGAATAGCCATGCCCATAAAGCGCGATAAAACTACCTTTAGAAAGATATAGCTTTTTATGCATAAAATTGGATTTATTATTATCTTATGTCTGTAGAATTTGTTAAATGAATGTAATTTTTTTATGGAATATATAATATATAAATATAATGGTGTGTTTAATACTATTAATTGCCTCTAATTTAACATCAAGGTTATAATTATCTTGTTTAAATAATTAAAATAATAAAAAACTACTTTATAGAAACTCAGTGTTATGTGTAATGCAATGTAGAAAAAGATTAATTTGGTGTATCATATTACATAATAAATCAAGGAAATTTAATTTATTCATAAAAAAGGTTCCTAAAAAGTTGGTTTGTTACATTCTCCCCCATTAAAATGAATTTCTCTCGTGAAATTCATCATTATAATGAAATAAAATAAGGATAATTCTATCTCATCATATCCGAAAGTTATAATGCATCTTTATCAAATTAGTGGCTTCTACACAAAACATTAATCAGGTCAGTGTTCTTGTGTTTTAGATATTTATCTCTATGATCCAAAATTTATACCAGTCTTCATAAGAAACGTCTTACTCTAGTGGTATCAACACTGAGTTTAATACATGTAAAGAATCTAGTAAGTACATCATCAGAAGAGATACATAGAACTCATCGTGAACTTGAGAGTGATTTAGTATAATAACCAATTGATAATATACCTTTATGATACGATCAAAAATTTAAAATGGAAATCATTTCCTTTTGATTTGAAATCACACTTCGAAAATAAAAGGTCTATTTTTGAGAATTTATTTGTTGGAAACCCACATCATAAAAATTAACAATAAAATTCCATTAAAAAAACAAAATTGGAAACATAAAGGTTGCCCAATGTAACTCATAACCAGGTTTCCACATAGAAGAATATAGGTGGAAAGTGAAAAAATTGACATAGAATAAAAAACTAACTATCACATTCATAAAGAGATTGATATAGAAAATATTCATTATAGAAATAACCATCATGGAGTGATAAATCTAGGATGATCAATGGGACCATTTGATTCATTAGAAATGATGGTAAGAGTATAACATATTTTTTTTAAGGTAATTTGTGTAAATTTTTATGAATTCTCACTAGATGATATACTTAATTGAATTTATTCCATTTTGTAAGAACAATATCATCCATCAGTTATGCCTTGATAAATTTCCACTTCATCTTTTACACAAATAAATGAGGATGAAAAATTAATTTAGGAAGAAATACTAGATCATAATATCCATAATGATTTATACCTCTAGTTATCATCATAAAAAAATTTTATCATAGGTTATCCAATATGCATAAATATTCATATGGTTACGTAAAACATTAATCTATAAAACTTCATCCAACAGTAAAAAATGATTTCGTAATTGGTTACACTTATAAAACATCTGAATGATTAAAATACAATTTTTTTGAAATATGGTTACTAAATTTCCAAAATCAACTTATTATTAATCCCCTAAAAAACTTGAATTAGCTCATATTTTTCACACACCAGGAATGTGAAGAACATTATCATGCATTCTTTTGAAACATGGTAATAACCTAAATGCCATAAAAACTCATTGAAAACATGAATTCTTTCAAAAATCAACCTCTTCCCCATACCATAAATCAAAATAATTTATAAACTTGGTCTATGATATCGTAAACCCCATTATCATCAATTATAAGTTAATCAACCCTATCCCATTTATTTTATCACAATTGAAGATCTATTTTTCTTATGGTTATCCCTTCAGGAGGCACATATTATGGGTTATATTTCCCTTAATTATTTATTCTAAAAAATATCACTTTCTGACCTCTATCACTATTCATTATTACTAGTAGCATTAAACATTTTATTTCAAATACATATGGAAAAACTAAACTAGACCAATTCATAGATGTTTCATTATTCCATAATACTATAAAAGTACTTCTACAACACTATTTTTTAATTAAAATATAGAAACACTCAATCAGTAGAGACCTTCATTTCTGTAATCCACATATCAAATAATGATGACATGAAATTTTCAATTATATTTGGTATTATGAGGTTACTGATGTCGATCATCATCGATATCCCTCAGATTTGGGTATTGGCTATAATATTGCTCATTTTACTTTCAATTGATGAATTTAAGTTTAGGATGTGTATTCTATGAAAACTTTTATCTATTCATATCATTAGCTATCTTTTCCCATAACATAGGAATTCAATTACCTGATGACATTCTTTCTGACACTAATAACATTTATTAGCCCCCTTAATAAAGTTTTATCCATACTTCATTCCATGAATTGTGTCTGAACCTAGATCTTATTTTCAGGTATGTTTTAATTTTATGGTCGTTTTTGAGAAAAATTGGAAATTATGGAAATTTTCGAAGTACCCATTGTGTAATTTATGATTACACTCAGTGTACGTGGTTACCGTAGGTAGCCGGGTGCTGGCCGTGTAGCGGCCATGCACACGACCATGTGGGGTTGACTTGGAGGTCACTTAAAGCAGAGTACGGAAACAGAGAGTACATGTTGTGTATTTCAAAAGTACATGCCGTGTACTTTGTTTTTTTATTAAATGCATAGGGGTCCCTTCTAATCAAAATAATCATCTTCTTCAAGGTTTCTCTTCGTTCGAGAGAACCCGTACGACCATGATCCTTCTACGAGCCCCTGTGCCACTATTTGATCTCTGATTTGACTACTGTCGATTGAATTGGGATCGCCACGATAAGCTCCCTCTTCTTCTTGAGCTTCGTTTCATGATTCATCTTCTTCCTCAAGTTATCCTTCATTGAACGTCTTAGACATTTTTTAGATATAATGCATTCTAGGTCAATCCAAGGGCCAACACCAGAGTATATTGATCTCATAATGCCGAGTTACGTGGTTTTTGCCTTTCTGTTGAAGGTCTTTGAGTATTATGTGAAATTATGACTAATACCCATAAACAGGGTATTTTGCATTTACCATTTTACCCCTGTTGTTTTTCTACCTTGCGAGTATGCTTGTGTAGAGGTTAATTGGATGAATAGGGTTTATTTCTATGCTTTGGATGAGTTTCCCCTACATGTTCTGTTTACGACCATTGGTCTTCTTAGCCTTTTGGATGCCTTGCCTATTTCCATTCTTATTGCTATAGGGTGGAGAGTTTGTATTCTGAAATGATTGATATGTTTTAGACTAGTTAGCAAAGTTGTTATGTAGGTTTACTTTTTCCATATTTCATTGCTATGCTCGTTGACCTACACATGGTTGTGAGAAACTGCTGTAGTTGACTATAAGGGGAATTGACTGAGTGGGCTTTCTCAGAGAGTCTTTGAGCACTATTGGCTATAAGGGGGATTGGCCGAGTGAGATTCCTTAGAGGGCCTAGGACCACTTGGGGCTATAAGGGGACTTGACTGAGTGAGGTTCCAGAGAGAGTCCTTGACTACTTTAGACTATAAGGGAAATTGACTATGTGAGATTCCTCAGAGAGTCATTTAATTACTTATACGACTGAGCTATGAGGGTAATTGACCGAGTGAGCTTCCTCAGAGAGTCCTTGACCGTGGGGCTGTAAGGGGAATTGACTATGTGTGCTTCCTCAAAGAGTCCTTGACTACCTTAGGCTCTAAGGGGGAATAGACTATGTGAGATTACTCAGAGAGTATTAATATACCTTTGAATATAAGGGGAATTGACTATGAGTTATTATTTAGAGAGACTTTATATATTCTTATATCTAAACCAGAGGGGATAGGCTGTGTGTACTTCTTATAGGGTTACTGTGCATGATTAGTTGTTCTTGTTATGTGGAATTGTTTACTGCTGAGTACTTTCTTGTTTACTGCTTTCTGTACCTTTACCTGCCATATATTAATTGGCTGTTAGGAACAGATCTTTGGGTGGTTTCGTACTTGGATTTTGTCTCACACCCAGTTTGGGCCATTCTTTTGGGACCAAACAGATTATATTGCTGTCGGTATAGACAAGGACAAGTGCCCTTCTACATCAGGTTCTTGATTGACTGTGGAGATGAAGAGCACGAGACCAAGCTGAGGCTTTCGATGATGATGATATATTATATGATTTTCTTTTGTACTTTGGTTTAGTACTATTTGCATTCCAGAATTTTGATTTGTTTGGAAACTTTATTAGATACATGTCACCATGCATCAGTAATATTTGTGCTACAATGGTTTGTTATTCCAGTCTTCCACTATTACTGTAGTTTGTATATTTTCTACTTCTGTTATTGTGTATTTGTTTCCATTCCTCTATGTTACTCTGCCAATAAGGGAATAGTTCCCCCACTATCACACCCAAGTCCCTCGCTGCTAGTCAGCAGCCTCTGGCATTTAGGGAAATTCGCTTGAGGCCATGTGACCGACCGAGTATGGGGCGCCTCCATGTGGCTTCCAGAAACGAGATGTTACAAAGTGGTATCAAAGGAATTCATCTCTCTTGGCTTACTTTTTGGAGCCTTTATCCAGGGATAATGACAAAATAGGAACTTGGTAAAAATCTATTCCTGGGAGTATCAAACCCGTGTATAGGGAAAATCCAATCTACCTCGTTTAATTGAATTTTTTCCGATTTTTCAATTATTATAGTTGATTTGATTTCCCCTTGAGTTATTCACATGATTTGTACTGTTATTGTTGATGTTATAGAGGTTCTATTTCTGTTTCATCCCAACGATATGAGGGTATGTCATCTCATGCATCATATAAGAACTTTCTATAAATCACATGTCAAGCATTCTTTCCATGCCATCTAGGGTTCACTAATTATTACATGTTGTTGTGATATATGTTGTGTAGAATATTCATGTTGTTGTGATAGTTGTTGTGATAAAGATACTTGTTTTTTTCTAGGTTATTTTTGTGTAAGGTTTTGTTGAATGATCATAAAAATTTGGTTCTTGAGGTGTTATGGGCCCTCATGGACCAGAATTTGGTGGATCATTTCCTTGTTTTCCATGTTATAACGTGTATATGATACCAATATTTGATTCGCGGGGAGTATGGGACCTCACGGATCAGAATTTGTAACTTTCAATGTTCGTTTTAGTGTTTCTATGGTTTAGAGAGTAGTTTCTAAGGCTTACTGTCTAGAAAAACTCAGAATACATGTCGTGTAATGTTAAGTACATGCCATGTGTTCTTCTATTAGGGAAGAAACTATTTTTCTTAATTACACGTCATGTACTTTATGTACATTCCACATTGTCTCTAACCATGTTGTAGGCTATGTGGGAAGAGACACGAGATGGGGAATGTCAGGTAGGAACAGGTCGTGTACCAGTCGAAAACATCGTGTAGTGTCAACCCTTTGTCTTCTCACGTAACTAACAACACAGATGGATAATCTTTAAGATATACACACCATGTCAGGATCAAACACGCCATGTAATATGACCCAGGTACTCGGCTGTGTCATGAAAAACATGGGTCGGTGTTATCCTCTCATGTACATGCCATGTCCGTCTTGAACACGCCATGTAGTGTGATTCGTGTGTCATGTTGTGTCACTAACAACCCGGGCTAGGTGAAGCCTGTCTAGTACACGTCGTGTCTACCATGGACACGACATGTATTCTTGTCTTAGGAGTGCCGTGTGGCTTAACCGTGTAAAAGGACTTGGGAAGGGGAAGAGGATTCAAGTACACACCATGTGTTAAGACAACACGCTATGTGTTTGGGCTGTTACATGACCAGTTTAGGTAGGAGTACATGACCATGTAAATTAATTAATGGAACACGCCGTGCAGGAATTGCACACGCCGTATAGTCATGTTTTTTAAAAACATGAGTGCTTTATTTATCCTGTTACCTTCTTACAATTTGAGTTTTTATTCCTTGATAATCTTGTTCTAAGGTGTGCATTTGACCTTGCAGAGTAATGGCACCTAGATGTCCTCCAGTTTTACGCCAGTAACCAGGAAGTGATCAGACACCAGACATGGCTGATCAGGGACTACCTACAGATCCTCCTGTCATGCCAGTCTTTGTACCAGCCATTATACCTGACATAGGTGCTGATGAAACGTTTAGAGAGGGCTTTCTGAAGAAGAAGCAGACCTTTCAGGGAGTGCCGCCTCATGCCCCGTCGATGACAGAATTGAAGCGGGTCTTTCAGCAGCAGCATCCTCCCACTTTCTCTGGGGATGGAGGACACCAGGCTATGGAGTCAAGTCTAGAATCCACGCTAGCGATTTTCAAGCATCTGGAGACACCTCTAGAGAAGAGGGTGAAGATAGTTACCTACATGCTCTGAGACTCCCCCAAGAGGTGGTGGGATGTGATCTCAAAGGCAGGACACCAACAACATATGTCTTGGGATGAGTTTTGGCGCATCTTCTACGATTACTTCTATTTGAAGACCTTGAGGGCCAATCTAGCCTAAGAGTTCATGAGTCTCAATCAGGGTACCCTTACTGTTATGGAGTATTCCTCTCACTTCACAGATCTTCATCATTTCATTCCTATTCCAGGAGGTGTTGATTTGTTCATTACAAGGAAGTTTGAGGATGGTCTGAGGCATGAAATCCGATCTTAGGTAAACATCTTCATGTTAAATTCGATATCCTCAATTTTCAACCATGTGCTGATCACAGAGTGTAATATAAGGGTCTCTGGAGCTGTGATTCAGGGCGGTTTGGCATCCAGAGTTAGTATTCCTCCTATTGATAGCAGGAAGCGCTGCAGGGAGACTGCATCAGGAGATCAGAGTAGGCAGGATGCATATTATGGTATCCTGGTGGTGTGCTATAAGTGTGGGAACAATGGGAATACAAGTCCACATTTCCTGAGGGACTCGGTGGAGTGCTGATCTTGCCGATAGATGGGTCACCTTCAGCACTTTTTTTAGTTCTTCCCACTAGCAGATGGTGACAACATTTCTTCTATGACTCCGTGTTCAAGGGAAGCACCACCAGTTTCTCACCAGTTAGGGAACTAGAGTTCTTCTGTCTGTTTAGGCCTAGGTGGAGGTTGATTTCATGGTATCCATTCATCTAGTTATCAATGAAATTAGGGTAGACCAGCTTAGAGTGGTCAGGCAGGGTCACAGGGCCGCGGTGTAGGGGAGACTTTTGCAGTGGAGCAGACCCAGCAAGAGCAGAATCCTAGACCCTCTACCATTCGAGGTACGATCTTAGTAGCCTCAGTATTAGCTTCTACTCTTTTCGATACATGGGATTGCCATATTATTATATCTATTGATATCGTGGAGAGCCTTGCTCTCAACATCTTTTCTTCTGCTGATATCTTAATGCTAGACACTCCATTGGGGACTAGAACGACTAGTGTACGTTAATGAAGAGAGTTTCCTCTACAGGTTGGTGGGTGTCACATCTTATGGGACCTCTATGTACTAGAGATTACATTCTATGATTTCATTCTCAATATGGACTGATTAGATCAATTTTAGGTATTCATAGACTATTATCACTGTAGGGTGAGTTTCACATCACTAGAAGGTGAATCTTTTCTTTATAAGGGTGAGTGGAATGTCTAGGTGAGAAGAGTGAGGCCTGAGCATCATGGGTTGGGAGGAGTTAAAGCCTAGATTTCTAGTCAATATCTGGATGAACAGGGGACTTCATAGTTAGACATTCCCCCAGTGCTAGATCATTTCAAAGATGTCTTTCCAAAAGAATTTTCAGGTTTGCCTCCAGAGTGAGAGGTATAATTTTCTATTGATCTTGTTCCAGGAGTTTAAATGGTGTCCATTACTCCTTATAGGATGGATATAGCTAAGTTTCAAGAGCTCAAGAAGTAGTCGGAGGAGTTGAAGGCAAAGGGTTTCATTTGACCTATTACTTCTTTTTGGGGTTTTCCTGTTCTATTTGTGAAGAAGGTAGATGGTACCCTCAATCATTGTGTGGAATATAAGAAGCTGAACTAGTTGATATTCAAGAACCGATATCCCTTACTTAGGATTGGTGATCTCTTTGATCATCTTTGAGGATCCCGAGTGTTCTCGAAGATTGACATGAGATCCGGTTTTCATCCGTTACACTTTATACCATCTAATATACCTCTTACAACCTTCCAGAGTAGGTATGGTCTATACGTGTATATGGTTATACCGTTCGATCTCACGAATGAACCAGTAGTTTTCATGGAACTGATAAACCGATCATTCCATCCATAATTGCATTTCTTCATGGTGGTCTTCATGGATGATATCTTGGTGTACTCTCACACTCGACACGACCATGATACCCATCATGAGATCATTTTTTGTACACTGAGAGAGAATCATTTAAATGCTAAGCTCTCAAAATTCCACTTTTGGTTGGATCAGATTCACTTCTTGGGTAAAATTATTTTAGAGACAGAAGTATCAGTAGACCCAGAGAAAGTGAGAGCAATAGTTTTTTGGGAGTAGCCGAATAACGCCATTGAGGTGTATAGTTTTCTAGGGATGGCTGGATCCTACATACGTTTCATACAATACTTTTCACGCTTAGTAGCACTGCTGACAGGTTTAACTAAGAAGGGTGAAAAGTTCATCAGGTCAGATTCTTGTGAGTCAGCCTTTAAGGAGATGAAAGGAAGGTTTCATTCAGCACCTATACTACTATTTCCAAAGATAGGAAAGAACTATACTGTTTTCTATGATGCATCAGGTATCGGTCTGGGAGTTGTGATCAATGCACGAGTTGGATTCATTGCGTACAGGTCTCAGTAGTTGCGGCCACATGAGAGGAATTACCCAACCCATTATCTTGAGTTTGCTGCGATTATTCATGCCTTACGCTATTGGAGACATTATATTCTGGGCGAGAATTTTGTGGTTTTCACAGACCACAATATTCTCAAGTACATTTTTACTGAGCATGATCTGAATTTGAGACAGTGAAGGTGGGTTGAGTACCTTCAGTCATTTGACTTTGAGCTTTCCTATACACCTAAGAAAGGAAATGAAGTGGTTGATGTGTTGAGAAAATGGAATCAGATATAGGTAGTTAAGGAGGACAATAGTGAGTGGATTCTTATGGCTCTATTCACTGAGATGCATTTTGAACTGCACGACAGTCAGGGGCAGATGTTTCTTTCTTCTGTGGTTGTTACCTCTACTCTTCTCGATCGAGTGAAAATGAGGAAGATATTTGCTTCTGAAGGGCTAGTCCTACTGGAGAGCATGTTAGGAGGAGACCCTATTCCGAGATGGACTGTAGACAAGGATGAGATCTTGCATTTCCAGGGGTGCGTATGGGTGCCAGCAGATATATGAGAGGAGTTATTGCAGGATTTTCATTTGTTAATTTGGGAAGTTTATCCTGGTGTCACCAAGATGTATCGTGATCTACACCATCAGTATTGGTGTCCAGGTATGAAGAGGGATATTTCTGGTTTCATCATGAGGTGTTACACCTTTCAGTAAGTGTAGGCTGAGCATCTGTAGCCAACAGAGATTTTACAACAGTTATTCATTCCTGAGTGGAAGTGGAACGACGTCGCGATGGATTTTGTAACAGGGTTGCCGAGGTCTCCTTGAGGGAATGATGCAGTTTGGGTTGTCATTGATAGAATCCCGAAGGCTGATCACTTCTTTCTGACCAAGGAGACCCATTACTATTGATGATATGGGATGATTGTACATCTTATAGATTGTACGTCTGCATGGAATTTCATACTCCACTATTTCTGACAGGGATGCCTGTTTCACTTCTCTGGTCTGGCAGGGGCTTAAGAAGGCTTTGGGTATACATGTACTTTTTAGTACATCTTACCACCCCCAGATAGATGACAAGTCCGAGGGAATGATTAAGGTGCTTAAGGACATGATCTGAGCATGAATCCTGAATTTTTGAGGTTCTTGGGGGAAGCACATACCTCTTTTAGAGTTTTTCTACAATAATAGTTTTCAAGAAACTATTTAGATGGAACCTTATGAGGCTTTATATGGTAGGCCATACCGATCACCCTTATGTTGGATGGGGACATGAGAGGCACCTATTCTTGGACGTCTTCTTGTTTAGGATACCATATAGTAGATAGAGTTGATTCAGAAGAGGATGGCTACTGCACAGTCTCAAAAAAAAAGTCTCATGCTGATCAGCAGATACGACCTCTAGAGTTCGAGTTCGAGGATCAGGTTTTTCTATGTGTCACACTGAAGTGGGGACACAGGAGGATTAGGAGATAGGGTAAGCTTTCACCAAGGTACGATGGTCCGTTTGAGGTGTTGAAGAGAGTTGGGAAGGTTGCCTATTGGCTGTAGTTACCTTAGAGGTACCGGGCTATGGACAATATTTTACACGTTTCTCAGCTCTGACGTTACTTTTCAGACCCATCTCATGTCTTTCGAACTGAGGAGGTTGAGTTCGAAGTGGATGTGTCATTTGAGGAGCATCCTATCCAGATCGTTGATCAATGTATGAAGGTTCTCTATGGATGGTCTGTTCCTCTGGTACAAGTGTTATGGAAGCATATGCGAATACATGATGATACTTGGGAGAGGGAGGCCGATGTACGAGCACAGTGGCCAGAGCTGTTAGGGGTTTCTTCTTCTACACCGTGCTAGGTAAATTAGGGGAGGAATTTCATTAAGGGGGGAAGTTTGTAAGAACCCAAACCTTCTTTCATGTATGTTTTCCTTTTCTGGTTGTTTTTTAAAAAAAGAGGAAATTATTGAAATTTTCAAAATACACGCCATGTACTTTCTGAGTACATACGGTGTACTCGGTTACCACATGTATCCGAGTGATGGTCGGGCAGCAGCCATGCACATGACCATGTGGGTGTGACTTGGATTCCATCTAAAGCGGAGTATAGAAACGGAAAGTACACAATGTGTACTTAAAAATTATATGACATGTACCTTATTTTTTTATTAAATGCACCAGGGTCGCGTCTAATTACCAGAACCGTCTTCTCCAAGGGTTTCTTCATCTGAGAGAACCTGTATAGCCACAATCCTTCTCTGATCCCCCAATCCTCCATACGATCTCTAATTCGACCACCGTCGATTGAGTTGGGATCACCTTGGTAAGATCACTCTTTTTCTTGAGCTTTGTTTCATGATTTTTCTTATTCCTTAAGTTATCCTTCATTGAACCTTGTAGAAATTTTTATAGATCTACCATGTTCTAGGTTGATCTAAGGTCTGACACCTGTGTATATCGATCTCACAATACCGAGGTAGGTGTTTTGTTCATTTCTATTGAATGTCATTGAGTATTATGTGAAATTATGACCAATACCCTTAAACAGGGTATTGTGCATTTACCGTTTTACCCCTGCTGTTTTCCTACCATGCTAGTATGCTTGTGTAAAGGTTAATTGGATGAATAGGGTTGATTTCTATACTTTATATGAGTTTCCCATGCATGTTCTGTTTACGACGGTTGGTCTTCTTATCATTTTGGCCACCTTGCCTATTTTTCATGCTTGTTGCGGTAGGGTGGAGAGTTTTTTTTCTGACATGCCTGATATGCTGTAGACTAGTTATCCATGTAGTTCTTCACATTTACTTTAGCCATATTGCATTTTTCTTCTCGTTGACCTACACAGGGCTTTGAGAACCTGGTGTAGTAGACTATAAGGGGAATTGACCGAGTGAGCTTCATCAAAGAGTCTTTGATCACTTTAGGCTATAAGGGGGATTGACCGAGTGAGCTTCCTCAAAGAGTCCTTGAATTATTTATACTATTAGGGGAATTGACCATGTGATCTTTTTCATAAAGTCTTTGAATAAGTTTTATGATTGGGCTATAAGGGGAATTTACCAATTGAGCTTCCAAGGAGATCCATGACCTTGGGGATATAAGGGTAATTGATTGTGTGAGCTTCCTTAGAGAGTACTTTACAACCTTATACTATAACGGGGAATGGACTGTGTGAGCTTCCCCAGAGATTATTGATTTACCTTTGACTATAAGGGGAATTGACTTTGAGCACCTCTTGAGAGAGTCTTTATATATTCTTATAACTGAACAAGAGGGGATAGGCTGTGTTCACTTCATTGAGGGTTACTATGCTTGATTAGATGTTCTTGATTTGTGGAACTATTTAATGCTGATGACTTTCCTATTTACTTCTTTCTGTACTTTTACCTACCATATATTCACTGACTGTTAGGAAAAAATATATGGGTGGTTGCCTACTGGGATTTAGTCTCACACCCTATTTGGGCCATGCTTTTGGGCCTGAAAAGATTATATTGCTGCAGGTATAGACAAGGGAAAGCACTCTTCTGCTTAATGTTCTTGATTGACTGTGGAGCTGGAGAAAATGGGACTAAGTTGAGGCTTGTGACGCTGAGGAGCTGTTATCTATTTTCCTTTTGTACTTTGGTTTAGTACTCTTTGTATTCTAGCATTGGGATTTGTTTGGCTGCTTTCTTAGACACATGTTACCATGCATCACTAATATATGTGCTTCAGTTGTTTGTTATTACTGTATTCCGCCATTACTGTAGTTGGAATATTTACTGCTTTCGCTATTGCGTATTAGTTTCCCTGCCGCTGTGTTACTCTGCCAATGGGGGAATAGTTTCCCCACTATCACACCCAAGGTCCTCAATGCTAGTTGACGACCTCTAGTGTTTTCTGAAATGCGCTTGAGGCCATGTGACTAACTGGGTACGGGGTACCTCTGGGTGGCTTCCGGAACCGGGACATTACAATGTGGTTATGGAAATCCCACATCAAAAGAGGAGGAGCACTAAGAACCACTTTATTAGGTGGTGTGGATATCTCTCCCATCATGAGGCCTTTTCCTTGGGTGGGGGGGGGGGGTGCCTAAGGGCCAGAAAATAGGGAAAACAAAATCGTGTGGGAAAGACCCAAATTATAAAATATCATGATCATGGGATGGACATGGCCATTACAAATGGTATCAGAGCTAGTGTCTATTTGATGTGCCAGCGAGGACACTGGGCCCTTCTAGGGGGGGGGGGGGTTATGGAAATCCCACATAAAAGGAGGAGGAGCAAGAAGCACCCATTTATAAGGTGTTGTGGATACCTCTCCCATCATGAGGCCTTTTCCTAGGGGGTGCATGAGGGTCTGAACCTTGAAAAAAAACCATTCGGGCTAGGCCCATGGTGGACCATATCATGTTCATGGGTTGGATTGGTCCATTACAAATTGAGAATAAAGAAAATATCACCTTTTTTAGCTAATGATTTTATATTTTTCTTTGAATTACATTTTCTCTCTTTTTATGAATCCCATAAGATTGATGGGTGACTCTAATATCCATCTCAACCTTGAGAAACAAAATTGAATGATTTCTTTATAGCTACTGAAGTCCCTTACAGATAATGCACATTAGGGACTTGTTTTTAATAAACTAATGTATTGATAAACTGTACTTTCAGGTAGGAAGATAATTCCATAGGCCCACATCAGAAGTATTTTAACATTTTTTTCATAGGTACTAATAGATTCATCTTATTTTTCGTTAAGCTCAAGGAACTAGTTATCTATCTTTTTTTGATGAATAAGAGGTTATTACTTATGGAAAAATATATTCTTGAACTCATCCCATTCCATGGAGTAAATTTCATCTTCATACCACCTATTATTGATTTGAGTGAACCACTAGTCTACATACCCTTTTAAATGGTAAAAAACCAAAATGCATTTTTCATATTCTAAACACTAAAGGATGGAAAACATCTTTTCAGTGGTGCTGATCCATTATTCAACAACTAGTGGATCAAAAGACCCATTAAAAGAAGGTACAGATTTCCTCCTGAAGGACTCAATTGAAAGTTGTTCCTCATCTTCTCATTTTGAATTCTTACATCATTCATAGCTTGTGTGAGTATAGAAATAAGATTTTCCCTTCCATATCCCAAAACATTTGGTTTCTATGGAGGATAATCATTTAATTTCCAATTTTATTGAACATTAACATGGTTCCTTAGGGTTATAAGCATTTACTAAATCCAAAATTATAGTGTGAGTAAAAATAGTCATAATAATCAAGGGAATTTACTTTCAATCTATAACATCATAGGTTTAATCCTTAGTTAACCATGACTGTTACCAAAATTATAATATTTTAACCTATACTTAGACTTATACTTAGGAATATTTCTATGGTTTTCTCATCCACGTTTCCAAAGGATGATTAAAACTTTTCAATGATACCAAATACAATGGCCCAAACATAACATACATAAAGTTTACATAATTTTTACAGAATATTCCATACATTACACAAAAAAACACCCAAATACCATATTAAATTTGTTCCTTTGGAAATATAGAACAAAAAATTCTAGTCTAGTGAAAGTTACTCAATGTTTCCCATAAATATCATCTCCTTTAGCATTACTACCAAAAACCTTTTTTATAACCATGGGGAAAGAAACACATGAAAATGGTGAGTTCATATTCTCAGTAAGGTTAAATATGGGAGATATAAATCATATCATATTCATAAGGCATATATACATAAATAACATTTAAAAACCATATCTTTTATATCAATGACCATGATATCATTTCAAGGAATAAATCATAGAAGTTCATAAATAATCAAAGAACATATTCCATGAGATAATAATATAAGAGATGAAATTGTGGAATACACATAATCATAGAAAATTATTTCCATATTATTCACGGATCATTTACAAGACCATCATAGTAGACAAAGTCCTTTACTAAACTGAGTTCACTCCTCATTCTACCCTTGTATTACAAAATAAAGATTACTATAGTTCCACTCATGTATTATTGAAATGGTTTCACTTCCCATCCCAGTCTTATCCATCATATGATATATAAATCTTTACCCAATGAATTTGAGGGAGATATGGGTCCCAAACATCACATAATTGATACTATTCATTTGTGTTCCTTGATAACATAACTAATTAATCATATTAGAACTCAGGTAATGAATTTTTTTCATAAAACTCATTTTATTATAACATATCTCATGAAAATGAAATGGGATTCCTAAATATAATTCCATATGAAACATAAAACAACCATAAAATGAATATTGATAATATAGTTAAACAATATCCATAGTAATTCATCAGCTACACGTAATATTTTAATCATAAATGGAAAATAATTTTGATACATCACATAAAAATAATTATTGAGTAAAATATCATTTTTCTTTAAAAAAGTTTTATTTTCTAAAAATTCAACACAATTTTAATGATAAAATTTAAGTGAAAATTACATCATAATCTTGTTAGGAAAGATTTAAGGTATTAAGGTGGTGTGAAGGAGAAAAAAACCATTCATGTTTGATAAGATAATATAATTATATTTTTCCATATAAGTCACAAAGTACCTTAGTTGGAAAATGAAAAAACATTTTTTAGAACCATTTTGTTAAAAACCACACATGGGTAAAAACAACTTTAAAATTTTTAGAATAATAATAAAAATATTCTGGTAAACATTTTTATGAAATATGAATATAGAAGATAAATATTTCCCAATATATACTTATGTATAAACAATCCCAAATAATAATAATATTTTTAAATTCACCCTTACCTTAGGTATGATTTCCTTTGTACGTATCTGTACATCTTGTATAATGGTTTAAAGAATTTTATTAATTTATTCAAGAACCTGAACCATATTCATATTTATGTTATTATATATTATTCTATTATATCATCTTATCACACATCTATTAATAATATTTCATTATTACCCTTCAATAAGGTGTTAAATGCTTCATTTTTGTAGGCAGGTTTTGTCATATAAGTCCAAGTTATTGTGAATATGATATAGTTAAATCACCTTCATAATGATATTAAGGTAATATATATATATATATATCATATTTAATCATTATATAAATTCATATCATCATTATTTAATGGTGAAAATGGAAAATTAATCTCATCACATCATGGTGATGGTAGGCTATACGTATACGCGAGCAATGATATCATTTCCTTAATGGTGAAATGTCATTAAAGAGAATGGTATATTAATTTTATTTAAAGAATAAATTTAATTTATATTTTAAATATATATATATATATTTTATCAATCATTATACCTATCCTAAAAAATGGTGATGAAAAATTGATTAAACCCCAAAATGGAGATGGTAAGTTTTACGTACACATGCACAACGATTTTGTTTTTTGTAGGACTGATAAAAGGTGTAATATGGCTATTACATAATCACAATAACACATCAAAAAATAGTTGAGACATTATCTATTACATTATACTAGAAAACACACATGAAGAATAATTATAATTAGAAATAATATTTAAAGGGAGGATAAATATGGTTACCTCTATTTTAGAGGACTATATTTAGATCCCCTTTTAGTGGCAATAGGGTCGGTCTTTTGATAAGACCAAAACATCTATAATATTTATAAATATGTTTAATAGAGGAACTAGTAGGTTATTATTAGGATATAAGGACCAATGTGTTGTAAAAAAGTGATAATGGAGGTTCCCTTTTATAATTAAGGTGAGGGGCACATTTAGAATTTCGAAAAATATTAATTTATAAAAAATTTAATCCCAATAAAAATACCCCCAAAAGGACATGAATTCAAAGATAATATGAGACAATATTTTAATATCATCATCCAATATATTTTATACATGTTTTGGTATTATTTTAAACCTTTTCATTTTGATTAACCCTTAGATAACCTATTATAATTTTAACAAAGTTGACACCTTTTTCAGTATTGAAAGGTTAGGAATTTAAATTACGTGAAGTTAACTTGAATATAAATAAACCATTTATTATATTTTAAACCATATTATAATTATTATGTATTTTTTAAATATGTATTATAATTTTTAAATAATTAAATAAAATAATATTTAAATAAAATAATATTTAAATAAAATATCATTAGTCTCAATTTTTTCACTATTCATTACTCAGACATAAAAATATCAAGATGACATGTTAATTATGGGAAAAATATTTTATTATATCTTTATGAGGTCAAGGACATATATGAAATTATTTTATCACGTTAATTTTGTAACACCCGAAGCTTCCATGGTATGCTTCTCTTTGAATAATACAGTAGCGTGTGTTGTACGCAACTTTGAGTTCTAACACACCACAACCAATCAAACTAGCCATTATGAATAGTAATACCCACTTTTTGAAATTTTATAAATATTACCTTTCAAAATGGACTTCATTTTTGGATTCAAAATATCAAAATTATCTTAGGATTTATTTTTGGTAATTTTCTGATAACTTTCATATTTTTATGAATAGTGAAAATTACCAATTTTAATTAAAATCAACTTTTTTAATCAAAATAATTAATAGTGATAAATTCTGAATTTGAGTGATTTTAAAGTATAATTAGATTATATTTTTACCATTTAATCCAATGTTGGTCATTTGACATAATTTCAAATTTAAACTAGACAAAAGTGAGTGCCAAACTTTTGATAGTTATTACTTTTTAAAAACATGCTTTTTGTTTTGACAATGGGAATTAATTTTAAATTAATTTATTCCAGTTCTGTGTTTTGAATTTATAAAAATAGATTCCATATTTAGAATCCGGAGGTCCAAATTGTGTAAATATGTAGCTTTTATTTTTATAAATTTTGAATAGTTACTTCGGTAAATATTTATTTACCATGGTTAAAGGGTAAATCCGGTAAATAAGGGTAAAATAATAATATTATAATAATATTAAATTACCCTAAAATGTGTCCTAACCTTATTGGATGATACATGTCCGACCATTGGCATATTCGGGTTGATATTGGGACCCCATGGAGCCACTTGTAAGTGATAATGTCACTTTATATTAATTAAGTTAAAGTAAATACAAAAATGATATAAGCATATATCTTTTAGAAAAACAATTTTTATATAGGGTTATATGTGGTATATTTTCGACAATAAATATTCATTAGAAAGATAAAAATATTTCATAGATCATGGTATTTTATTTATAATTTTTAGATATTTTATAATTAAATTTATTTATGACACAATAATTATGCAGTATTTTCTTTATTAATGAAAGAATCAAATAATTTGAATTATAAATGTTATAATAAATATAATTTGAATGTTTTGATGAAATAAAAAAATTTTATTGGTTAATATGACATTTTAGGGTTTACTAAATTATTTTTCTAGAATTAATAACGTTTTTCTTACTTTAAAAAAATCAATTAGTAAATAGTGTCAAAATTGACATAAATGAGTTTTTAAAACAAATATTATATTATTAATTGATATTATATTCCTAAAAATATAAGGTTTGGACAGAGGACTTAAATAATGATAGGTTTATAATTAATGGACCACTAGGGGGTCTCTTGGAAGTATATAGTATTACGATTAACTATATAATATAAAAATACAAAGAGACATGGTAAATTTTAAACTATTTAACTAAGAGTTAAATCAGAATGATAAAGTTAATATAGTGACCCAAACCTATCTAAAAAATATTGGTTGAGTGGTTTTATACCTATCCCCATATTAAAATTTATATAGTCCACTATCAAGCCATTAGAAACCAAATATAAATTTATTATAAAATAGTATTTCTATCTTTTCCTAAGGTGTCACTCACCCCTCTTATAAAAGGGATCTCCCTCTACTCACTAATTCACACCTTCAAAGCCTTTTGTCTCGGCCAAACCCTACCCAAATATCCTTTAAACTTCCCTCACTTCATCCTAGAGGCTCTCCTTTGGCCAGAAATCCAACTTAGGGAGACCTTTTGACAAATCAAAAAGAAATACCCGAAGAAGAGGTAATAATTTCACCACCCCCTTTCAAGTTCTTTTCTTCTTCCACTTCTTCTTTTTTTGTTATTTCCATTATAAAATAATAAATCAGTATCATCTATATACTTTGAAGTTATTATAAATATGGTATTGTTATCTTAATTATTCTATCCATCCATTGAATGACATGTCACCATACGTGCGTACATACAGATTACCATCTCCATGTCGTGGTGTAATTGTCATTCAATAAATTTATTATTTTAATGGGTATAATAATGATATTAAATTCATGTAAATAATAAATATAACATGATAATGATTCATTATATATGATATACCATTAAATTATATATTATATTAATATCAAAAGGGTGATATTGTCGTTCGTGCGTACGTATGGATTACCGTCTCCATGAACACGATGCGATTAATTCCCCATCCTATCCATTCAAGACTAAATTTCATTTGATGATTAAATATAATGTTTAGAGACATGATATAATTCTGTATATTAATAAGATACATCCCATCCATAACAAATATGGCTCACATAACAATGAATATAAAGTAAAATGAATCCGTTAACACCTGAAACGATGATAATACTAAGATATTATTAACAAATCAATCTTAAAAGATCATATATGATATCATACTAATGTATATATTTCTTGTATAATTTAATAAAAATTATTTCACCATTATAATGGATGTTATCCTACCCTCGACCAAGGAAAAATTACAAAGTAAGGGGTTTCTTATCTCACTTTTAATTCTGTGAGATTTACATTGTTTGCAACTTATTTATTGCATGTGGTGTGTGTTCTGCCCATGATTGTATTCATTTTGTAATATATTTTAATTTATGGATATTTACATCATCATTGTATGATCCTTATTTCATGGGTGTATGTTTCTTAAGTTAATAAATCGATAAGGGAATTTGCAATTTCAATTTCCACTCATTCGGATTTACGCATAATTCATTGATTATTTTACTCCAAGATTATGTGTGGAATCACTATTAATATGATTATGCCATAATTTCTACTCCCCCTTCTGTGGATATAATTTTGACACACATAATAAATCCATTGATAAATTCTCAAGTAATTGATATGAACTTGATAAGAGTAATTTTAACTCAATCTCCATTTATTGAGTTAAATATCCAATTCATTGGTATTGTTTTTAAAAGAATATGTGTGAATGTCCTCTGATTGATTTAACCTAGATATCCAATCATATTTAGTGTATTTATATTTTTCACACATAATTATGTCGTTGTTTTATCCTTAACCTAAGGATATGGTATTTATAAGAGATTTCATCTCAATTTACATTCCATCAAGGCTTCTTTGTTGTTATACACCAATTCACTTTTATATGGTGTATATAATGTACTTTGACATAGTATATCATGAATTCCTTTATTCTCATGATATTATAATGTTTTTATTACCTCAATTATTTTTAATCAAGTGTCTCTATTTTGGTTAGGAACTCTAACTAAAATATCATTTGAAATGTTTTAAAGATTTATTATTCTAAATCTTTCACATTAATGACCATTTTTTAAAAATGGGTTTAATGATTTATTTTTATGGAAATTATTGTTTTAAAATTAAAATATCTTTTAATGGTTTCAAAGTGGTATGAGATACTTTGATTCAAAAAATCTATTTTTTAATGGCTTCTTAACAAATTGTGCAACTTTTAAATGTTTTCAAGAAAAAGGGGGATATTTCTATCAAATAATATTGATGATTATTTTCATCTATGTCAATATCCTTCATTATTGTCGATTAAGGTTATTCTATTAAAATACAATCTTCCATATTATATTGAAGGAGTTATGTTTGACTGTGGATGTTCTATTTTTATACCATTCATGGTTTTTTGATAAAGTACTGACATTCCATATGCTAGTTTTAATACAAATGTTTATGTTATGTTTCAAAATTTTCATATGAGGAATGAATTGGACTTAGTATGTGAAGGGTGGATCCCTCTATAGATCCTTGATGCATCGGTAGGTCTCATGAGACAAACTAGTGTCTTGGAACAAGGCCTTGACAAAATTTTATTTGTAGTCTTGGCACATGGCCTTGACTATGTGGTTATGATAGTCTGGAATTATGCATTCTATCATTATGAAAGTGGTTATTGATATTTAATGTGATCATTCAACTAGATGAATATCCATGTTAATAAGTAAATAGAATTATTTTATTTTATCTTTTCCATATTATTCTGAAGTTCAAGTTTAAAAGGCTTTTGTTCTAGTCTTATACACTGCCTTAAATGTTTATCCTTATTTATAAAAGTTTATGCTATAATTTTATCCATACTGAGCATTTGAGCTCAACCATTTCTATGTTTTATTTTCCCAGGATGCAAAGAACTATATTATGACTGACCTCTCGGGATAGTCTATGGGATCTCAGTGTTGTCTATGGGGACAATGTTATTGTAGTTTTCCAGTTTATGATGTAATGTAAACCTTATGAATGTTTCTAGTACTTCCAAGGCTGCTAAAATAATCGGTATTTCGATACTTGATCTTTTATGATCATGCCAATGATATGTAATAATGCACCAAATCTGGGTTACTGGGGTTGGGGAATTACAGTTTGTATTAGATGAAGTTCAATACAAACCTTGGAAAGTAGATTTAGATAAACTCTTATTAGAGAACATAGACCTAAGATAGACTTTGGGGATTAGTATAGAAGAACTTCATAGAATTTTGGTATTTTAGAGATTTGGTGACATTTCCGAGAAATACATCCCTGTATTGATATGAGTAGGTAGAGGCAGCTCTGTCGCAGATGTACCTAGGGGTAAAACCCGAAAACACCGCTTTGAGCTAGACTTGAACGAGAACTGGTGCACAAAAATGGGCCTTGCTGCACTCTTGGTTATGAAACTCCCAGGAGATATGGTTATGATAATTTACATTTTCGTTACAGACTGGTTTGATTTATTTTAATATAAGATGAGAATAAATGACCTTGGTTAATACTATGGTGTTTCAAATTAAGAATATTGTGTCATGATATTATCTAAATGATTTTATTACTACTGTTACTCACACAGTGCTTTCTAGTTTTAGTCAATGGATGAATTCCAAGGAAGTCATCGTAACATTGAGAATGATGTATAATGTGGGAACAATGGTGGAAATGAGAAACAAAATGGAATGTTGATAGGCATAAAAGATATCGTGTTCATGCCAAATCTGTTTTCTAAAAATATGATCAACAACATATATATTAACCAACTCCCAGAATCAACAAAGAAGAGAAAGGTGATGAATGATAAGAGATCCAGTAGTGGAGACCATGGATAAAAGAATCCTAAATTTTTATCATACAGGATATGTGGAAGGAGACACCCAGGAAAGTGTCTCAATGGAACAAACAAATGCTTTACGTGCTGGAAAGGACATAAAGTGAATAATTGTGAGGAAAAATGAAGAGTACTATGGAAGAAAATAAAAATGGTCCCAATAATCCATTTTCAGTCATTTTCCATAAATGTATGGGACCTGGACATTACCCAAGTGAATTCCCTATTCTATAGGATATTTTCTTGGTCAAAGAATAAGCTATGTGGAAATAAATTGTTGGAGAAATTTTTAAAATTACTAGTACGCCTTGTTAATCGGAATACATTGGAATAATTTTCTCTTGTATTTTTAACCCTGTAGTTTTTCATGTGAAAATGATATTTCAGAAAGACTTGTCTTTTCTCTGGTGGATATAGTTATAATTAACCATTTGGTTTTATATGATCATTGGGTTTGAGGCAATTACATGTTATTATATTTTTGGATGAAAATGCAAGGTATGATAGAAAATTTGTGGATAAATTATGTTATGGTTATTTTGAGGTATTTATCTCACTTTTGTAATGTTATAAAATATAGTTTTTGAAAAAGGACAAAACACAGACTATGTGACAACCCATCACGTTGGACAAAGCTGTGGGAATCAAACCCACAACCAAAGTGCGATTGGGATTTATCGCCTACCACTGGACTACGTGAAGTCCCTGGTTTGTGTGACTAATTATTTTTTAGTTAAATGATTTTATTGATCATTGATAAGTTGATTTGGGATCTTATGTATTATCAAATTAATACTGTTAGTATAGGAAAATGATTCGGTGATTAAGCGATAAATGTTATTTTGGAAAATGTTCACTTTATTGGGAACATTATATGCCCAAGGAAAATAGAATACTGTGGGGTTTAATTTGAGGAGTAATGGTGGATTTTTATCTATGTTTTAATTGTGGATTATAGTGATTTTGGTTATTTATGAAAATGATTAACCAATAATAGAGAATATGTGATTTGGTTAATTACTTTTATGTATGTGACTTTTAGAGTAGTTGATGTCATTTAAAGATACAATTTAACATGGAAGACTACATAACTAAATTCTTCTAAGTTTTGGGTTTCAATATTAGTTTGGATTATATTGATAGATTTTAAGGACAATTGTTTATTGAATGGTATTTATTTAACTTTGGGGTATTATTGGTTTAGTTTTAGAAATTAAGATTAGTGTTTCTTTCTCTAATGGAATATTCTTTTGGGGGATCATCAGATCTTATACTAACCATTTTGGTATTGATTAATCTCTAATGTCAAGGTAAATATATAGTTTATCTTTTGTTGATCATGTAATGCCCCGACCCCAGCTACCCAGAGTCGGTGTATCACTTCGTAACATTGGCATGATCACAAAAGATCAAGTTTCGAAAGACCGATTAGTTTAGTAGCCTTGGAAACACTAGATACATTCATAAGTCTTACATTACATCATAAAGTGAAAAACTAGTAACAAAGTCTTCATATTCCACACTCATATCCTCTTCTGAATATCCCTGCAGGTCATTCCTAAAATACTTCTTCACATCCTGGAAAAATATTAAAACATTGAAAGGGGTGAGCTCAGATTCTCAGTAAGGTTAACAATATAGTGGAAGCTTTCATAAATAAACATTAACATTTAAGGCAATGTATAACTAAAACAAAATCCTTTTAAACGTGAAAATCAACATAATATGGCAAAAGTAAAATGAGATAATGCCATTTACTTCTTCACATGGATATTCTACTGGTCGAATAATCACATGCAATATCAATAACCACTTTCATAATGATGGAATGCATAATGCCAGACTATCATAACCACGTAGTCAAGGCCTCGTGCCAAGACCACAAATAAGATTTTGTGAAGGCCTCGTGCCAAGACACTAGTTTGTCTCATGAGACCTGCTGATGCATCTAGGAGGTATAGGGGGCTCCACCCGTCACTTATTAAGTCCAATGCATTCCTCATATGAATAGGTTTAAAGATTTCATAAACCATAACATAATCGTATCACATAAAACATGCGTAAAGGAAAAATAAAATTTCCACATTTCAATCACAAGATTGACAATACAACACATTGATATAATAAAAATGCTTTCAAAACCATTTTCAATACCAAAATAAAAGTAAGTTAAAACTTTGTATTTATTTTTTATTAAAAAAAAGTGATGGCTTGTAGAGGAAGCCGAAACTCAAATAATGGTCACGGCGGCGGAGAAGTCGTTGTCGCCGCATAAGTACGGAAAGGAAAACATTCCCTTTTGTCGTTTAGTAAAATGCTTCGTATAAAAAAGATTCCTTTTGAATAAACGTAAAAGTCAAAGGGGTTTATACACCGTATAAAAGAAAGTTGTGTATAAAATAAAATATGCCTCAATGAAAGGAGATTGAGACGAAGTCCCATAAAAAGATCATTTTTAAAATAAAATAGATATACTATGTGTATTCACTATAAGTACACATAAATAAAGTACAAATACAAGATATGACATAATAATATAATGACATAATTTGAAATTAGGAGATTAACCCAAAGAATGGAAATTGGGTTAAGAAATTCCTTTACAAAGAAGGTATCCTTAAATTAAGGACAAATCAATCTCAAAAATATGTGTGACAAATATAAATACACCCAATATAAGTGGATATTAAGTGTAAAACAATAAAAGGTCACTCACACATATTCAATGGATGACATATTCAATGACTACATGTTGAACCCAAAGAAATCAAAATTGGGTTAAAAAGTTCCCTTGACAGCCTAACGACATCACATCAAAATGAGTTGATGAGAGATAAAAAGTGTATCTAATCACTTGGACATAAAATTTACATCAATAAGGATATATGAGAACATATCCCAACATAAAAATATGTAAATTAAAAGACCCATCAAAAGAAGTCTTTTAAAAAAGAGGAGGGTGAAAGGTTCCCTTACCGACTTGGGTATCTTTCAAAACATACACCCCATGAAAGAAGGACAATAGATCATTGATGTAAATACTCATAAACGAAAGTATATTACAAAAAGAGTAGAATAATGGGCAGTACATACACCACTCAATGGAATTTGTGGAAAATGTAGCATAAATCTCACGGGAATAAAAGTTAGATGAAAAATCCCTTACGAAAACTAGGCAGCCTAACGGCGCCACATAAAATATCCGAATATGGATTGATGAGATCAAATAGGGTATCTCATCACATTACAATAAAATTTAAATCAAGAGTAATATAATATAACATCCCCCAACATTACAAAGAGGAGCCTAAAAGAAGTGACATAAAAGAGAGTACTTAAAAAGAAAGGGAGAGGTTAGATCTCTTACGAAAGTTCGGCAGCCTCACGGTGCCACTCAAAACTTCCAAAATGGATTGATGAGAGAGAATAGGGTATATAATCCCATGAACATAAAAATTACAGTATGAGTAATATAAAAGAACATCCCAATCATAAGAAATATGAGCTTAAAAGGAATGACATAAAACAGTGTACTTAAAAAGAAAGAGAGGTGTAGGATCCCTTACCTTGCGTCTTGTCCTGACTCGACCGTTCTTTAACCTCCTGAATAATAAACTAGAGTTAATTTCTATTTACTTAAGAACCTTTTTCATGTTCATTATTCCTTTTATATCACTTATTACCATGTTATGAACATTATGTAATTATTTATGTTAATAACGGTCGTTTTGTCGATCTTTGGTACTTGAGTCAAAAATATACTTCTTATAATTAAAAGTTGTTCATGTGGTGAAATATCCATTATATCCAGAATTATATTCATGATTTAGATATAATATATATCATATATATACAGTATATACATTCATTAATAATGTCATGTAACATTTAGAGGTAAGAAATGAAATGCACCGTTCATGGAGACGGTAAGCCGTACGTACGCATGAACGCTACTTTCATTTCTATTTCATATTTAATGGAATGAAATCATAATGATATAAATTTATAATATAATTACAGTATAATATAGTGTATAATACCATTTAATCCATCCTTTATACATCCCACATATGGCATTAACGATTCAAATCACTTTGAGGGGGCGGTAGTCCGCACTTCCTAAAATGAAATTATCGCGTTTTACCCATAATGGAAATCATAAAGTATGCCATAAATGAGAAATACAGAAGCATAAGTAAAACATAAACACATTATATATCATATATAAATATAGTGAAATCTTAATGGCCACCTTTGAAGGTGTTATATGAGTGTTGAACAATCATCGTTTCGTGAGGCAGAAATTCGCCATCCACAGAAACCGTATGTTCTTTAACCAATAGATGTAGGTGTGTGTAAGTGTAGCTAGAATCATTCTTATAACAACATCCTAGTATATTTAGTATACTGGTGTTGTTACAAAATAAATGAATAAATAGATTTTAGGGGGTTGGAGAAGAAAAATAAAACAAAACAACATTAGAGAAGACATTACCTCAAAATCGGGTAACTCTTTTTGATTTGAGCCAAAGGCTTCCTTGGGAAGAGTTCTGCCCAAAGTGAGGCTTCTAGGAGTAAGAGGGGGAAGTTGGGAGAGTATTTGGGCAGAGGTTGGCCGAGAAAAATGGCTTGAAGGTGTGAATAAGGTGGGAGAGGTGGGGGCCTTTTATAAGTGGAGAGGAGGGGCTCTTTTGGAAAGATTGAAATGTTACATTATTACACAGTGCTTTTCGGATTCTAAAGGTCCCACACTTATATAATTCGTGTCTAAGGTGATAAGGGTTCGAAATCTACCCATCCAATAGTCTTTGGACAATTGTAAGCCTTGGATTGTACATTATCTTTTCATTTTATTAAAATCGTTAAATAATGAGGTCATCGCTGCATCATAATGATGTCATAAATAATTTAATTTATTTAATGTCTAAAAATTATAAAAAAAATACTATGATGTAGGAAATCTTTTTAGATTTCTAATGAATATTTATAGTCAAAATGTGGAATTGTGTAACCCCACTTAAAAACTGTTTTAGTAAAACAACTCATGTTTGTGTCAATTTAATTTTAACATTAAATAAATATATATTAATGTCATTTTCCAACTAAAGTGGCTCCATGGGGTCCCCAAGTTGACCCATGGGTTGTCTTGGTCGGACATGACTCATCCAATAGGAGTAGGACAAGTGTAAAGCTCATATCATATTATTAAAACATTGTTTTTAACTTAAACTACACTAATTATCTCTAATCGCGATTAAGAACTTAAAAGTTACTATTCACCAAAAAATTATTTTAATCTCATTGAACCACATTTTACTTCTTAATGACAACCATGTATGTCGGATTTTTGAAAATCAAATCACATAAGTGGTAATATTTCATTTAAACGAAAAATCAGTTATTTAACTACCACTTAGTGGTTTCACTATTCATCAAAAATTGAAGTTTTTAATAACAATGCCAAAATTTCACCCTAAGCTATAATTGATATTCTGAATTCAAAAATGATGTCTATTTTAAAAAAGTCCAAACATATAAGTTGTATTAATTAATTTTATAATTAATTCCCACTGTCACAACAAATAGCGTGTTTTTAAGAAACAATTTATATCAAAAGATTGGCAATTGTTTATGTCCAATTTAAATGTTAAATTAATTCTAATGACCACCATTGGATAAAATGGTAAAAATATATTCTAATTATACTTTAAAACCACTAAATAGTATAATTTATCACAATAAATTATTTTTATTAAAAAAGTTGTTTTAAGTATTTTTCACTATTCATAAAAAAATTGGAAGTACTCAGAAAGTTACAAAAAATTCCAATTAGGATAATTTCGATATTACGAATTCAAAAATGAAGTCAATTTTGAAATATAAAATTTATATAATTTTAAAAAGTGGTTATTACTATTCATAACGGCTACTTTGATTAGTCGCGGTGTTTTAGAACTCGAAGTTGCGTACAATGCAAGCTATTGCATTATTGAATGAGAAGCGTATCGTGGAAGCCCGGGGTGTTACATTCTCCCCTCCTTCAATAAATTGCGTCCTCGCAATTTGAAATTTTTCTTTGAAAATAAAAGGTTGAAAAGAGAAAATACCTTTGAGGAAAACCCACATCGAAAATAATATTAATAAAGTTTAGCCTTAATAAGAGGGAAATGGAAATAAGAAAGTCACCACCAAATTATGATCTCAATAAGGAGAACATTGGCGGAAATTAGAGACATATAATTGGAGGAAAAACGTAAATATTTGTAGGGAGTGATTGAGGTCATCAATCACAATCAACTGTCAAATTGAGGGCCTCAAAGCCTTCAATATATGTTGATTTAAAATATCAACAGTTCAACAAGACATAAGGTATTAGGATAACAGATTTTTTTTTGTTTTAATATCCCTTTACTAAAGTTTAAGAATTAATTTATTCATTGAATAAGAGATAGGTATATATATATTTATGCTTAAAAATTAGAGTTTCAACCTTCAACACATCTTTCACTCAAAAAGATAATAGAACTCAAAAATATTATACTTATCCTAATTTTATAAGGTTCCAAATATTAACACATACCATTTAGATTAGTAAAATTATTTTGTAATAACTAGGGACTTCCTATAGGCTAGTGGTAGGAAATAAAGGCATGTCGCACTATGTTTGTGGGTTTGATTCCTGCAGCTTCGTCCGACGTGACGGGTTATGCCCCACCCTGCAAGTTGTCCTTTTCCTAAAACTATAGTATTATAATATCCCAAAAATAATCTTCATAAAATTTTTAACCTTAAACAATACTATCCAAAGATCAACTTAATCCATTCCAACCTATATAGTTATCCAAAATACCTCTGTCCAGACTTTTTCTAAAAGGTCTCTAAATTCCAAAATCAATTGTAACATCAGATTCCCCAAACAAAGTAAAGTTTCTCTTATTATCGCATACTAAAAATATGATTACCTTCATCACATTAAAACCTTACTGAAGTCAACAAGTACTGCAGTACAATCCTTATATATATATATATCACATTATTCTAATAACCAGAATATAATCCATGAGTCCAAAAGCACCAATACATTAATTATTCTGCTTCAACTGTAGTAACATCATAAGATTTTCCTTGATCCCTTGGCCTTTTCTGAGGTAAGTTTCCCTGACTCTTAGGACATTCATTTGCATAATGACCCATTTCTCTACAATTGTAGCATTCAACTTTGATAGCCTCTTTCTTTCCCTTTCAATCACGAGCCTGGCGACCTTTTTCTCCACATTCATAACAAACTCCCATTCCTTTTAGGCAAGTAACAGGGTGATTCTTACCACAATTATCACATAATGGAAAATCCTTCTTTCCCTTTTTCCATTTATCTTTCTCTTGTTCCACCATTCTCTTCTTCTCTTGCTTTACTTTGTTGTCATAAGACTTAGAGAATTCCTTTTCTGTCTTGATAGCACATGAGACAATATCTTCGTATGTTGATAACGATTTTGATACTAAAGCTCGACGGAGAAATGGTTTTAACCCATCAAAGAAACGATCAATCATACCTCTTGGGTTACGTATATAATCTGCAGCATGCCTCCCTAACCTTGTAAAGTTAGCCTCATACTTTGCAACATTCTCATCCTCCTCCTGCCTCAGACTCAGAAATTGCCTTTCCATATCTGCTCTATGGTCATGAGGAAAGTATTTTTCTAAGAAAAGATCTTTGAACTCCCTCCATTCCATATTCGATATGTCATCATCTTCCTTTGTGTTTTGAATCAATGACCACCATTGATCAGCATCTCCAGTGAGGCGGTAAACTTCCATGATAACCTTTTCCCTTTCACTACTCCCCAAGGCGTGGAATATTTTCTCTAAGGAGTTTATCCATTTCTCAGATACTAATTGATTTGTACCCCCATTAAATGTTGGTGGTTGTTGCCTCATGAAGCGGTCTAACATTGATCCTCCACGTTGCGGATCAGGGTGCTCCATACGAGTAAGGTTATTATTCATAACCTGAGTGAGTTGTCCCAGTATGGTAATAAGTTTATCAGCACCAGTTGTATCTCCAGATCCACAATAATTATCTTGAGCAGGAGGGCAATCCCTACACGGAGTGCTTCCATTGATACAGTTTCCATTCCTTCCACTAGGCGCAATTTCTAAACAATGGCATAAACTATGTTAGTTTATGAATCAAAAAACATAATTCCATACTTGTAAGATACTTAACATAAATTGAACTATTTATGGATATAATCCATAAAAATGTTTTCTTTGAGGAAGTATATACTCATAACCCTTCATAGTGGTTTATAAATGAAATGAGAATTATCCAAAGCATATCCCTCGGGAGTGTCGTAACCAAGAGTGCAGCAAGGCCCGTTGTCGTGGACCAGTTCCCGTTCGAGTCTAGCTCAAAGCGGTGTTTTCGGGTTTTACCCCTAGGTACATCTGTTCCAGAGCCGCCTCTACCTGCTCGTATCCAGACATGGATGTATTGCTTGGAAAACTCACAAAATCTCTATAATACCAAAATTCTAGGACGTTCTTCTATACTAATCCTCAAAGTCTATCTTCGGGCTATGTGCTCTAATCAGAGTTTATCTAAATCTAGCTTCCAAGGTTAGTACTAAAATGCCTCTGATACCAACTGTAACGCCCCGACCCCAGCTACCCAGAGTCGGTGCATCACTTCGTAACATTGGCATGATCACAAAAGATCAAGTCTCGAATCACCGATTAGTTTAGTAGCCTTGGAAACACTAGATACATTCATAAGTCTTACATTACATCATAAAGTGAAAAACTAGTAACAAAGTCTTCATATTCCACACTCATATCCTCTTCTGACTATCACTGCAGGTCATTCCTAAAATACTTCTTCACATCCTTGAAAAATATTAAAACATTGAAAGGGGTGAGCTCAGATGCTCAGTAAGGTTAACAATATAGCGGAAGCTTTCATAAATAAACATTAACATTTAAGGAAATGTATAACTAAAACAAAAGCCTTTTAAACTTTAACTTCAACATAATATGGAAAAAGTAAAATGAGATAATGCCATTTACTTCATCACATGGATATTCTACTGGTCGAATAATCACATGCAATATCAATAACCACTTTAATAATGATGGAATGCATAATGCCAGACTATCATAACCACGTATTCAAGGCCTCATGCCAAGACCACAAATAAGATTTTGTCAAGGCCTCGTGCCAAGGCACTAGTTTGTCTCATGAGACCTGCCTATGCATCGATGAGCTATAGCGGGCTCCACCCGTCACTTATTAAGTCCAATTCATTCCTCATATGAATAGGTTTAAACATATCATAAACCATAACATAATCGTTTCACATAAAACATGCGTAAAGGAAACATAAAATTTCCACATTTCAATCACAAGATTGTCAATACAACACATTGATATAATAAAAACGCTTTCAAAACCATTTTCAATACCAAAATAAAAGCAAGTTAAAACTTTGTATTTATTTTTCATTAAAAAAAAGAGATGGCTTGTAGAGGAAGCCGAAACTCAAATAATGGTCACGGCGGCGGAGAAGTCGTTGTCGCCGAATAAGTACAGAAAGGAAAACATTCCCTTTTTTCGTTTAGTAAAATGCTTCGTATAAAAAAGATTCCTTATGAATAAACATAAAAGTGAAAGGGGTTTATACACCGTATAAAAGAAAGTTGTGTATAAAATAAAATATGCCTCAATGAAAGGAGATTGAGACGAAGTCCCATACAAATATCATTTTTAAAATAAAATAGATATACTATGTGTATTTAATATAAGTACACATAAATAAAGTACAAATACAAGATATTACATAATAATATAATGACATAATTTGAAAGTAGGAGATTAACCCAACGAATGGAAATTGGGTTAAGAAATTCCCTTACAAAGAAGGTATCCTTAAATTAAGGACAAATCAATCTAAAAAATATGTGTGACAAATATAAATACACCCAATATAAGTGGATATTAATTGTAAAACAATAAAAGGTCATTCACACATATTCAATGGATGACATATTCAATGACTACATGTTGATCCCAAAGAAATCGAAATTGGGTTAAAAAGTTTCCTTGACAGCCTAACGGCATCACATCAAAATGAGTTGATGAGAGATAAAAAGTGTATCTCATCACTTGGACATAAAATTTACATCAATAAGGATATATTAGAACATATCCCAACATAACAATATGTAAATTAAAATACCCATCAAAAGAAGTCTTTTAAAAAAGAGGAGGGTGAAAGGTTCCCTTACCGACTTGGGTATCTTTCAAAACATACACCCCATGAAAGAAGGACAATAGCTCATTGATGTAAATAATCATAAACGAAAGTATATTTCAAAAAGAGTAGAATAATGGGAAGTAAATACACCACTCAATGTAATTTGTGGCAAATGTAGCATAAATCTCACGGGAATAAAAGTGAGATGAAAAATCCCTTACGAAAACTCGGCAGCCTAACGACGGCACATAAAATATCCGAATATGGATTGATGAGGTCAAATAGGGTATCTCATCACATTACAATAAAATTTACAGAAAGAGTAATATAATAGAACATCCCCCAACATTACAAAGATGAGCCTAAAAGAAGTGACATAAAGGAGAGTACTTAAAAAGAAAGAGAGAGGTTATATCTCTTACGAAAGTTCGGCAGCCTCACGGTGCCACTCAAAACTTCCAAAATGGATTGATGAGAGAGAATAGGGTCTATCATCACATGAACATAAAAATTACAGTATGAGTAATATAAAAGAACATCCCAATCATAAGAAAGATGAGCTTAAAAGGAATGACATAAAATAGGGTACCTAAAAAGAAAGAGAGGTGTAGGATCCCTTACCTTGCGTCTTGTCCTGACTCGACCGTTCTTTAACCTCCTGAATAATAAACCAGAGTTAATTTCTATTTACTTAAGAACCTTTTTCATGTTCATTATTCCTTTTATATCACTTATTACCTTGTTATGAACATTATGTAATTATTTAAGTTAATAACGGTTGTTTTGTCGATCTTTGGTACTTGAGTCAAAAATATACTTCTTATAATTACAAGTTGTTCATGTGGTGAAATATCCATTATATCCAGAATTATATTCATGATGTAGATATCATATATATCATATATATACAGTATATACATTCATTCATAATGTCACGTAACATTTAGAGGTGAGAAATGAAATGCACCGTTCATGGAGACGGTAAGCCGTACGTACGCATGAAAGCTACATTCATTTCTATTTCGTATTTAATGGAATGAAATCATAATGATATAAATTTATAATATAATTAAAGTATAATATAGTGTATAATACCATTTAATCCATCCTTTATACATCCCACATATGGCATTAACGATTCAAATCACTTTGAGGGGGCGGTAGTCCGCACTTCCTAAAATGAAATTATCGCGTTTTACCCATAATGGAAATCATAAAGTATGCCATAAATGAGAAATAAATAAGCATAAGTAAAACATAAACACATTATATATCATATATAAATATAGTGACATCTTAATGGCCACCTTTTAAGGTGTTATATGAGTGTTGAACAATCATCGTTTCGTGAGGCAGAAATTCGCCATCCACAGAAACCGTATGTTCTTTAACCATTAGATGTAGGTGTGTGTAAGTGTAGCTCGAATCATTCTTATAACAACATACTAGTATATTGAGGATACTGGAGTTGTTACAAAAGAAATTAATAAAAAGATTTTAGGTGGTTGGAGAAGAAAAATAAAACAAAACAACATTAGAGAAGACATTACCTCAAAATCGGGTAACTCTTTTTGATTTGAGCCAAAGGCTTCCTTGGGAAGAGTTATGCCAAAAGTGAGACTTCTAGGAGTAATAGGGGGAAGTTGGGAGAGTATTTGGGCAGAGTTTGGCTGAGCCAAATGGCTTGAAGGTGTGAATAAGGTTGTAGAGGTGGGGGCCTTTTATAAGTGGAGAGGAGGGGCTCTTTTGGAAAGATTGAAATGTTACATTATTACACAATGCTTTTCGGATTCTAAAGGTATCACACTTATATAATTCGTGGCTAAGGTGATAAGGGTTCGAAATCTACCCATCCAATAGTCTTTGGACAAGTTTAGGCCTTGGATTTTACATTATCTTTTCATTTTATTAAAATCGTTAAATAATGAGGTCATCGCTGCATCATAATGATGTCATAAATAATTTAATTTATATAATGTCTAAAAATTATAAAAAAATTACTATGATTTAGGAAATATTTTTAGATTTCTAATGAATATTTATAGTCAAAATTTGGACTTGTGTAACCCCACTTAAAAACTCTTTCAGTAAAAAAAACTCATGTTTGTGTCAATTTAATTTTAACATTAAATAAATATATATTAATGTCATTTTCCAACTAAAGTGGCTCCATGGGGTCCCCAATTTGACCCATGGGTTGTCTTGGTCGGCCATGACTCATCCAATAGGAGTAGGACAAGTGTCAAGCTCATATCATATTATTAAAACATTGTTTTTACCTTAAACTACACTAATTACCTCTAATCGCGATTAAGAACTTAAAAGTTACTATTCACCAAAAAATTATTTTAATCTCATTGAACCACATTTTACTTCTTAATGACAACCATGTATGTCGGATTTTTGAAAATCAAATCACATAAGCGGTAATATTTCATTTATACAAAAAATCAGTTATTTAACTACCACTTAGTGGTTTCACTATTCATCAAAAATTGATGTTTTTCAGAACAATGCCAAAATTTCACCCTAAGCTATAATTGATATTCCGAATTCAAAAATGATGTCTATTTTACAAAATTCCAAACATATAAGTTGCATTAATTAATTTTATAATTAATTCCCACTGTCACAATAAATAGCGTGTTTTTATGAAACAATTTATATCAAAAGATTGGCAATTATTTATGTCCAATTTCAATGTTAAATTAATTATAATGACCACCATTGGATAAAATGGTAAAAATATATTCAAATTATACTTTAAAACCACTAAATAGTATAATTTATCACAATGCATTATTTTGATTAAAAAAATTGTTTTAAGTATTTTTCACTATTCATAAAAAAATTGGGAGTTCTCAGAAAGTTACAAAAAATTCAACTTAGGATAATTTCGATATTACAAATTCAAAAATGAAGACCATTTTGAAATATAAAATTTCTATAATTTTAAAAAGTGGTTATTACTATTCATAACGGCTACTTTGATTAGTCGCGGTGTTTTAGAACTCAAAGTTGCGTACAATGCAAGCTATTGCATTATTGAATGAGAAGCGTATCGTGGAAGCTCGGGGTGTTACAGATCATGTGATTCTATAGAAGTTTATTCTAGCTATTCCAGTGTGACCATGTCTTCTATAATACTCATAATTTAAAAAAATGAGTTAGAGGTAGATATTTATTAAATAATGAAACTCTACATAAAAATTAAGTATATCTCTTTCTGTTCTTAGTCAATCTCATAAATGAATTCCTCATTTTTTGTAATGTAACATAAAATAATTTTGTCCTTTTAATTTTCCTACTGGGAGACTAATGACCATTTTTCCCATCATAAGTTTCTGGTTTTCTTGTTGTTAACTTTATCCTGATCATGTTTTCTGTCCCTGACCATCAGAAATTGACTCTTAGTTTATCATCCATATCCATGTTTTCCTACATGGAATCCTAGTATGGGTTATCTTGGGTGACATTTGTACTTCTCATTCTTTCTTTTAAAGTGATAATTTTATTGACTCTTTTTTTGATATAGGACTTTCCATCATATTCACAAGCCCAATTTTAAAAATTCCAAGGACACAATTTATTTAAGGAGGGAAGAATTTAACACCACAAGCTTCCACAGTATGCGTCTCTTTGAATAATACAGTAGCGTGTGTTGTAGACAACTTCGAGTTCTAACACACCACAACCAATCAAACTAGCCATTATGAATAGTAATACCCAATTTTCTAAATTTTATAAATTTTATCATTCAAAATGGACTTCATTTTTGGATTCATAATATCGAAATTATCTTAGGGTTAATTTTTGGTTCTTTTCTGATAACTTTCATATTTTGATGAATAATGAAAATTACTAAATTTTAATTAAAAAAAATTTTTAAATTGAAATAATTAATAGTGATATATTATGAATTTGACTAATTTTAATGTTTAATTATATTATATCTTTACCATTTAATCCAATGTTGGTTATTGGACATAATTTTTCATTTAAACTCAACATAAGCAAGTGCCAAACTTTTGATAGTTATTATTTCTTAAAAACATGTTTTTGTTTTGACAACAAGAATTAATTTTAAATTAATTGTTGCCAGTTATGTGTTTTTAATCTAGAAAAATTCATTCCATATTTAGAATCAAGAGTTCCAAATTGTCTAAATAGGTAACTTTTAGTTTTAGAAATTTTGAATAATTACTTCGGTAAATATTTTATTTACCATGGTTAAAGGGTAAATCCGGTAAATAAGGGTAAACAAATAATATTATAATAATATTAAATTACCCTAAGACATGTCCTAAACTTATTGGTTGATACATGTCCGACCATAGGAATCTTTGGGTCGATTTTGGGACCCCATGGAGCCACTTGTAAGTGATAATGACACTTTATATTAATTCAGTTAAAGTAAATACAAAAACGACATAAGCATATATCTTTTAGGAAAACAATTTTTACATAGGGTTATATATGTTATATTTTCAACTATAAATATTAATTAGAAATATAAAAATATTTAATACATAATTATATTTTATTTAAAATTTTTAGACATTGAATAATTAAATTTATTTATGACACAATAATGATGCCGTATTTTTCTTATTAATGGAAGAATCCAATAATTGGTATTATAAATGTCAGAATAAATATAATTTGAATGTTTTGATGACATCAACGAATTTTATTGGTTAATATGAAATGTTATTATTTCATAAATGATTTTTGTTTGAGTTAATAAAGATTTTATGACTTTAACAAAAATCAATTATTAAATAGTGTCAAAATTGACATAAATGAGTTTTTAAAACAAATATTATATTATTAATTGATATTCTATTTCTAAAAATATAAGTTTAGGACAAAGAAAATATATAATGTTAGGTGTATCATTAATGGACCACTTGGGGGGTATCTTGGAAGTATATATTATGTTTATTAACTATATAATATAAAAATACAAAGAGACATGGTAAATGTCAATATATTTAACTAAGAGTTAAATAAAAAATATAAAGTTAATATAGTGACCCAAACCTATCTAAAAACTATTGGTTGAGTGGTTTTCACCTATACCCACATTAAACTTTAAATAATCTATTTTGGAGCTATTAAAAACCGAATATGAATTTATTATAAAATAATATTTCTAGCTTTTCCTAAGGGGCTTCTCAACCCTCTTATAAAAGGGAACTCCCCTACTCACTAATTCACACAATAAAAGCCTTTTGGATCAGTAAAACCCAGCCTAAATATCCTATCAACTTCCCTCAGATCATCCTAGAGGCCCTCCTTTGGTCAGGAAGCTATCTTAAGGAGCATTTTGATCAAATCAAATGAAATAACAAGAAGAAGACGTAACAATTTCACCACCCTCTTTTAAGTTCTTTTCTTCTTCCACTTCTTCTTTTTTTGTTATTTACATTCTAAAATAATAACTACAATATAATATATATAATTTGAGGTTATTATAAATATGTTACAACCATTTTAATTATTCTATCCATCCTTTGAATGACATGTCACCATACATACGTACATACGAATTACCATCTCCACGTCGTGGTGTAATTGTTATTCAATACTTTATTATTCGAATGGGTATAATAATGATGTATAATTCATGTAAATAATAAATATAACATGATAATTATTCTTTATATATGATATACCATCCAATTATATATTATTTTAATATCAAAAGAGTGATATTATCGCCCGTGTGTACGTACGGATTACCATCTCCACGAACGCGATGAGATTCATTCCCCATCATATCAATTCAAGAATAAATTCCATTTGAAGATTAAAAATAATGTTTAGAGACATGATATCATTCTGGATATGATTAAGAAACATACCATCTATAAAAAATATGACACACATAACAAATAATATAAAGGAAAATGAATTCGTTAACACCCCAAATGACGATAATACTAAGATATTATTAAAAAATCAATGTTAAAAGATCATATATGATAACATATTAATGTATATAATTATTGTATAATTAAATAAATATTATTTCACCATTATAAAGGACGTTAACCTACCCTCAAACATTGAAAAAGTACAAAGTAAGTGGTTTCTTATCTCACTTTTAATTCCGTGAGATTTCCATTGTTCGCCACTTATTTATTGCATGTGGTGTGTGTACTACCCATGATTGTATTCATTGTGTAATATATTTTAATTTATGGGTATTTACATCATCATTGTATGATCCTTCTTATGTGGGTGTATGTTTCCTATGTTACCAAATCGTTATTGGAATTTAAAATTTCAATTTCCACTCATTCAGCTTTACGCATTCTTTATTGATTATTTTACTCCAAGATTATGTGTGGAATCACTATTTATTTTCTTATGTCATAATTTACACTCCCCTTTCTGTGGATATTATTTTGATACACATAATAACTCCATTTATAAATTCACAAGTAATCGATATGAACTTGATAAGAGTAATTTTAACTCAATCTTCATTTGCTGAGTAAATATCCAATTCATTGGTGCTGTTTTTGCAAGAATATGCGTGATTGTCCTCTAATTTATTTACACTGAATATCCAATCATATTGAGTGTATTTATATTTTTCACACATAATTATGTCTTTTTTTATCCTTAACTTATGGATATATTCTTTATAAGAGATTTCATCTCAATTTACATTCCATCGAGACTTTTATGTTGTTATAAACCAATTCACTTTTATATGGTGTATATAATGTACATTGACATAGTATATCATGAATTCCTTTATTCTCATGATATTATAATGTTTTTATTACCTCAATTAATTGTAATAAAGTGTCTCTCATTTGGTTAGGAACTCTAACTAAAATCTCATTTAAAATGTTTTAAAGATTTATTATTCTAAATATTTCACATTAATGTCCATTTTTTAAAAATTATTTTAATGATTTATTTATATGGACATTAAAGTTTTAAAAATAAAATTCATTTTAAAAGTTTCATCGTGGTTTGGTACAATTTTATTTAAAAAATCTATTTTTAAATGGCTTCTTAACAAATAGTGAGACTTTTAAATGTTTTCAAGAAAAGGGGGAATACTTCTCTCAAATAGTTTTGATGATTATTTTCATCTATGTTAATATCCTTCATTATTATCGATTAAGGTTAATATATTACAATAAATTCATCCATATTGTATTGAATGAGATATGTTTGACTATGGATGTGCTATTTTTATACCAGTCATGGTTTGTGGATAAAGTATTGACATTTCGTATTCTAGTTTTTATACAAATGTTTTTGTTATGTTTCAAACTTTTCATATAAGGAATGAATTGGACTTAGTAAGTGACGGGTGGAACCCACTATAGCTCCTCGATGCATCGGTAGGTCTAATGAGAGAAACCAGTGTCTTGGCACAAGGCCTTGACAAAATTTAATTTGTAGTCTTGGAACATGGCGTTGACTATGTGGTTATGATAGTCTGGAATTATGCATTCCATCATTATGAAAGTGGTTATTGATATTTCATGTGATCACTTGACTAGTAGAATATCTATGTTAATAAGTAAATGGAATTATTTGATTGTATCTTTTCCATATTATGCTGAAGTTCAAGTTTAAAAGGATTTTGTTCTAGTCTTATACATTACCTTAATTTTTTGTGCTTATTTATGAAGGTTTTCACTATAATGTTATCCTTACTGAGCATCTGAGCTCACCCCTTTCTATGTCTTATTTTCCCAAGATGCAAAGAAGTTTATTATGACTAACCTCCAAGGATAGTATATGGGATATCAGTGTTGTCTATGGAGACAATGTTGTTGTAGTTTTCCATTTTATGATGTAATGTAAACCTTATGAATGTATCTAGTACTTCCAAGGCAACTAAACTAATCTATATTTCGAGACTTGATATTTTATGATTTTTCCAATGATACGTAATAATGAAACAAATCTGGATAACTTGTGTTGGGGCATTAAAAATTTTCTCAAATTTTATTTTTTAATATTTTTAATAATATTTATTTGAATTTTCTATTCATAAACAATTATTACCTCAACGTTGTATAATTAATTAAAATAGTTATTTATTCACTAAACATTAAAAATAAAATACAATGGTGAAGATAAATATTATATATTTAAAAATAATATTTATATTATAATATATCTATTGGGTAACCCTATATTAAAAATTAGAATATATTTAAAACATAAAAGTGGCATCTTTAAAATTCCATTAAATAAAATATTTTAAATATCATAATATCATCTTAGTGGTCTAAAAAGTGAAAAATAAAATTTTATCATGAATATATGTTTATTAAGTTAAATATTATCATCTAGATTCGTTCATAACATACCTGTTTCCCCATGTGGTCACATATGGGATATTTAAGATAAAGAAAGTGAAATTTTGTGACTTTCATTAATTTAAATATTATATAAGTCATTTTCATGGAACATTTTCCATTAAACAACTTAATTTAAAGGATTTGGTGTTAATTAACGAATTAAATTCATACAATAAAATTTATCCTTGTGTTAGGATCATTTTATAGTCCCTATCATTTTATTTTTATCCTAAATTACCCAATTTACCCTTAACTATGTTAACAAAATTTATCAAGGCTACTATTCATATTGGTAAAAAATAAAAGAATTATATTAACTAAATTTGGAACATATAAGTCCAAATTTTTCAATAATTTTTGAAAATTAAAATCACATAAGTTTGTAAATTGTATCTAAAATAAAATCATCAAAATGTCATGAAAAACAGTTTTTTTGGAAAATAGTTTTAAAACAGAAAAGGTATTTATAAAAAAATAGTGTATAAAATCATTTGTAAAAAAAATAATTAGATTATTTTAAATTAAAATTTATTAATAAAAATTTAAAACTAATCTAAAAAAATAATATTACCGTGTAAATTCTTTCCAATAAAATTTAGTTTTTAATAAAAATAATTATTTTCACAATTCATCAAAAGATGAAACATTTCAGAAAAAACCAAAAATTAAACTTGAGATAATTTTGACAATAAATTTTAAAAATATAAGTTTATTATTTCAAATATTATTTATAAAATTTCTAAAATTTAGTTCTAGAATAGGTGCATGATTAATAGGTTATAAAACTGCTTTTAGAAAAGTAAAGATTTTTATGCATAAAAATGGATTTATTATTATCTTATGCATATAAAATATGTTTAATGATTTTATTTATTTATTGTATAATATTTAAATTTAATTGTGTGTTTAAGGATATTCATTCTCACAAATTTAACATCTGTGGTATAATTTCCTTGTTTAAAAAATTAATTTAATAAATTGTAGCATTGTAGAAACTTAGTGTTTCATGTAAAACAAGATAATATGTTGTTTTTATAGCCCAATATTAATATTTATTATTGAAAACACAATACTTAGAATAAATTTAATTTATTTCAAAAAAAGGTTCATAAAAACTTGAGATGTTACAAAAAATGGTTATTTTTTTTGCATTCTAAATGAAATTTTGAGCATATTATAGGATTTTGGATGCAATATTTACCCAAGGGTGGTATTTTGGTAACTATTTGTGGGTTTTATGATAATCCATAAAAGTAATTTGATAGTGAAATTAATCAATTATTTAAATAATTAATTTTGTATGGATTATTTTTATAAAACATATAATATAGATATTATGTAATACTACATGCATTGTTGTTGAAGTGGAAAATTATAGGAAGACAGAAAGATATTTTGATAATTAATGTCATGTTCAATCACAAGATTTAATAGGATATTTAAATTAGACAATTGTATGAATGAGAGATAGATATAAGTAAATAGTTGATTTTGTAGGAGTTATATAATGGAATTAATGGGGAAAGTTAGAAAATTGATGGAGATGGGGCTCATTTTCTCCATCAATATCATTTTTTAGAGATTATATATTCTCATTATTCTCTCATGGTATAACCCTTTGGTATATTTTTGTAACAGTAAATCAGAGAGAAAAAAATGAATAAGATTATAAAAAAATCATTAGTGATCATTGGAGGATTATAGATCTCATTAATCATGGAATTGAGGTAGATGAACCAAAATTATCATCCTTTAAATTAATCTATGTGAATAATTCATGATTTTATTATCATGACTGTTAGATGATTTAAATAATAATTTGAGATAATTATTATATGTTAAATTATAATTTAAAATTATATTAAAATATAGAATTAGAATAATAGATATTCAAGATGAATATTTGAAATGACCATAAAGTTTATATAGACGTTATTGATGGGAATTGATAAATGTTGTGAGTCAAATGTTAAAATAGATTATAATTATACTTCTATGATAATAGAATATATATTAATTAATATGGATGTGGATTAATTGAGGAAAATGGTGAATAACGCATATGAATACAAAACTAATGACTTTATGGTGATTATTGATTACGAGTAATGTGTGAATCATTTTAGATAAATCACATTATTCATTTTATCAAATAATTCCACACTTATGGAAGTAATGAGAAAAGAACGTAAAAACCTATAATGATTTCAAATTATTATTCAAATGATCAAAAGTATAATAATTAACCATAGAGTGAAAATTTGAATCATTTTATTGATATTTAAATTAGTATTTTTGGCACTATGTGTTTGTTCTTTGAAAAACATAACCTATGTCTTAATTATCAAAGAAATATAGATTTATTTGGAGGTTGATCAACTCCTCATTCTTACCTTTCAACCTATGATTCATACTATAGTGGAATTGGCCTCCAGGAAACACCATAATTCCTTTATTTCCATGACTATGTGTTTCCCTTGTAAGACATTGGAATATTTTATAGAATATTTTCGAATATAGGTATTGAGTCAAAATGAGTATCAAGGGTCCATAAGGGCTCAGTTTTGAAATATTTAATTATAAAATATATTCTATCACATGCATTAAAAATTATAGAATAATTTTTTGTTGTTCTTTTTTGGGACTTTATAAGGGAAATATAAGAGAAATGTTACTTTCACAATGTAGGGTTTACTATAGGCATGAAATAATGTTTTTCATCATCAGGAAATTCAAAGATAATCAATGGAGGGTTGATTAGATAAATTAAATAATTAATTAATGTAATTTTTTTATATACTAAAACAAAGGCCCATATATATATTTTTTAATATAGAAAATATCCAGTTTTACTCACATAACCTAATGAGATTTGATAATAAGAAAAATAATTATTCGTTGGAGGATCGAGATCAATAAACAACAGTGAACAAATAAAAGTGAACTACGAGACATACAAAAAACTTAGTATATATTTTTCTCCATCTACAACAGACACATTTTTCACCAATAATCAATCTGATATTGAGGTAGGTCATGTTAATTGATTGATTTCTATCTTATTTTATTTGATAATCATGTATTGGAATACATTATTTTTTTATTCTCTATGATTTATATCCTTCGTATAAGGCCTTTTTATATTTTGTTACTCTTGATTTAATTAATCCTTTGTTTCAACTCTTTCTCACCCATGGATGTTGTAATTATGTAATCATTGGTCATGATAATTTTTTTGGTGGTTTATTCACTTCACTATTTTACATTCCCCCCACTATTATTCATATTAATCTACATTGACCCATGGGGTCGTAGTTGAACATTTCCAGGTTGGATTTGAGTGAGATCAGAACCCTTGATTCCTAGAGGATGCATGCACAAAATGTGGATGATTTTTTTGCAGATGAATCATGGTGTGATATTGGTGATGGTAATATAAATTGGAGGCTAGTTTTTTATACTTCAACCATGGGAGAGGATCAATGTGATGGGATGACCCGCAAAATATTCTGATAGTTCAAACTTGGACACCCGTGATTAATCGGGCACGGTCGGCCCTAGATATATACTCCCTAACACGATTGTTCATAAAAATGTTAGTGAAAGAAGTGTAGATCCCATCATCTGAAGCTTTATTTGGAATATAGAAAATTCTGACAAACATTGTTTGTAGTCTAGGAAGACATGTTGTGTAGTCCCCTGACTCTAGTGACTAGGGTTTCAGGTAAAGTTAAGTACCACACACCATGTATGACCCACACATTCCATGTGAACTGGTATTGGAAGCTTACTATGTACCCTAGGGGTACATGAGGATGGATAAAACTAGAACTATAGGCAGCACCATAGTACATAGGCCCAACCGTGTACTCAAATAAGACCAGGCTACTAAGAAATGACCAGTGTACACAGGCACATGCCAAAGTACATGAACCTGGTCCAAAAGGACACATTCATTCCTTGGGTGGCTAAGACATGACTTTTACCAACTATAAACACCGTGTAGTCCTATATGGATAACCAATCCACGTGTAGTCAATTACACATCTAGTTTTAAAGGCGATCTTTCATTTTAAGTGACCATAGGAAAATTCCATGAACCTCCCTTGGGATCTCCCACCTTGTTTATATTACTCTTATAGACACAAATATAGGTCTATGAGTAGCTTGTCTGAATATGTGTTCCATGTAAAACATGATATAAGCATTCCTTTTAGAATATGAGTTATGAAATAAGGTTTGATTAATATGAATATTCTTTTAGTGACACTTGGATGATAATAGTGAATGAGTCAGTTTATTAGAGAGAAATCAGGGTTTGAAACTCCCCATGTTGAACCAGGGTGTAGGTCACCAATATTCTTTACATAGGTAGGGTTGGAAGCTCCCCTAACTACATAAAGATTTATTCCTCAATCTATGGGGCTGTACCCCTATCTCCATGCACCAATGGGGAGAAGTTTGTCCATTGGATTTTACACCCCCTTGGGTGTAGAGGGTAGTGGGGAGGTGAAAACCCTCCAAATGGATTCTAGTGTAGGTGTGCATGATACTCGGAATCAAAGATGGAAATTTAAAGCAAGGTGTAGACTAAATTTTCTTATCTGAACATAGATATAGGGATCATATTTCTCTCTCTCTTGGGTTTCTTTATGAGCATATATATATTGGGTTTTGTTTCCCTCTTACTATTTGATGATCTAAATTTCTAATGGTGTTTCTACTAATCCCTTTTGGTATTCAATGTACTCTACTTGGTATGTATATAATCACCCCTACATGGGCCTTTCCATCAAGTGTCATGTCTTAGGTATATGACACGAATACTGGTAGTGAATTTTGCGGTGAATAGAAATACATGGGTGAATTGACTATATTTAATGGTGGATATGGAGGTCATGAGCTAGGAACTATGAATCTTTCACTTTTTTTTAGTTTTTTTTCAAGTTGGGGCCTCATTTATGGTTGGGAGGTAATTTTTCCCCTGCATATTTTTTTTATATTTTCATACTTTTATGTATTACCTAGAGGTTATTGTATTCATGGTATTTTAAAATAGTTATTGAAATCCTTTACTTTACCTATGATCTATTTCACGTGGATCGTTGGGTGCATGCATATAGTTATATTCCTATAAGGACTCCCATTATTTTTTTCCTTCTTGATACTTATCACCAAGACCTAGCCTAATGTAGGTGAGATTGGAGAGTCACAATTGACTATTAATTTTCTAGGAGGGAATCAGTAGGTTGGGTCATGATAGTGTGGTATCAGAGGTGCTTCATCCTCAAGTTAGTGTTAGAGTCACACCCCTGGAGAGTATTTGTTGGGAACTAAGGGAAATTGTGTTTTAGTGTCTTGAGTATGGATTTTAGGCTAGAGAACAATGTTTTGGTGCAGGGGATGATGTATCCATTCAACATGACTCAAGTTACCTTCTTGTAAACTCAAAATACTAAGGCATTGGTTACAAGGGACCAATAGTAGATATATCGTGTTGGAGTGTGTTCTTTGACTGTCATTCTTGAGTCAGATCCCCATATATTCTCATATGACTATATTTTTTATTGATAACCTTCAGGATTCATTTTCAATTTATACTATCTAGGATATAGATACAAAATTGTGATGATGATCATTTGAGTGACAAGGCCTCGATTTAGGTACATTATCATGAGTTATTTCCCCCCAGGGGTCTATGTGTAAGATCTATGATTTATGGGATAGACAATAGATCCAACAGGTTAGGATGAAAATTCATGTCGTATTAACATTCTATTCGAGTTCTAGTGATAGAGAATATTGTGGTTACATAGTGATCAAACCCTCTGGTAGTGTGGGGTTGTATTTATTTAGCGATATGAGTATTCAGTATTATTCAGACCTGGATTAATCATATGGTTTCACTTTCTTCCAATAATTTATATATAGTATAAATGTTCTGGTGGAGTCTAATCACATAGAACCTTGATGATATGACTCTCTCATGGAAAGACATTCAGTAGCTGTTTTGAGATGATAATTTCCCCTCATGATTATGCTCTATGAAGATTAAAGGGCTTCTTGAACTAGAAAATGGTGGTATGAGAGTTTTTTGTATTCCGTGAGGTTTGCATACCTCCCATGTTACTCCCTCAATATGGTAAAAGATGGTCTATTATAGTGATGAATGTTTTAAAAGATCCACAATAGAGACATCTATTATAGCATAATATCCTTATTTATTCCTACTTATACTAGAGCGTGGTAGTTGAATCAGGTTACATAGAGATTCTTAAAAGAGGGATACCAGGTAACTAGAGATGGAAGTGGACCTCATGGGGATCAATCTACTCTAAAATATAGTATGTATTAGTAGACTGGGTCTCAACATGGTCAGACTCCCAACAATCAGACTCAAATATGCGGATTTATAGTTTAGGGTTAACATAGAGGATCTAGTTAGGTGGGAAACATGCATTGCTTTATTGTGATGAGAGAGGTCACGTCACTTTTAATTTTCCAACCCTTCTTGATGAGGAGGGTATGAAGACAATGGATATACCACCATTATAGATGAAGTATCATGAACATGGATATCCTAGGAAGGGCCAGGATGAGCCTTAGAGAGGTAGTGTAAACAGAGGACTAGGTGGAGCTGCAAAGGGATGAACTGGTAATAGGGGGTGACACTATAGTCTTCTCACACTACCAGCACCAAGAATCCATGACTAGGCTCATATAGCTAGTGGTCGGGGATATGGGTAGCTATATGCCATGTTGGGGGGTAATAGTATGTTAATTAAGAGACAATTCAAGGTATGATATATTTCTTTTCTACTCTTCCCCAGTACTTGTAGACACAGGAGTGATTCATTCCATTATCTCTATATCTCTCATGGAAGAGTTAAATCTACTAGTTGAGCATTTATCCTATCATTTCTGGATATAAGTTTATATAGGGAGTGATTCTTCTATAGCATACATCTACTGACAACACGAGATGGTGCCAAGTGAACATGGTTTCTTATACGAACTTTTCATCATTGCGATGTAACCTTATGACATCATCTTGGGTATAGAATGGAAATCCATGATGTGTGCCTAGATTTACAATCATTGTAGTATATTTATAGGCCTCCTTATAGATGGGACAATATTTAGCCTGGTGGATGAGAGGGATGTTACGATCGAGGGGGTAGGGATTTTAAGAAGGAAGCTAAAACCCTTTACCCATTAGTTAGTGAGGTTATCCCTTAGTGAAACAGCCCCTACATTCTTCTAGATTCTAGTGATAGTCGAGGATTATATAGATATATTTTATGAATTTTTTGGGACTACCTATGAGGAGGGATATAAAATTATGCATTAACATTCACCATGAGACCACTCCAATACCTTCTTCGACATCTCAGATTTCCCCTATAGAGCTCCGAGAGTTGAGGGTGTAGTTAGAGGACCTTCAAGAGAAAGTTTTTATTAGACCCAATGCATACCTCTGGGTGGATCTAATTTTTTTGGGTGGAAAAGGTTGGATGGGATCTTAAATAATTCCATTGATTATCATTTCCTGAATTAGGTAACGATAATGAACAAGTACTCGTTGACGAGGATTGAAGACCACTTCAACTAGTTGAGAGGTGCGAGTTGGTTCTTGAAGATCGATATATTTTCTTACAACCACCAATTGAGGGTTTTTGAGGATGATATTATGAAGAAAACATTATTACGTCACTATAGATACTATGAGTTCACATTGATGCCTTTTAGTGTGAAAACTTCCCTTGAAATGTTCATGTCCCGTATAAACAATGTCTTTCAACCATACATAGAATAATTCATAGTTATCTTCAGCTATGAAATAGTCATTTACTTGACGTTATATGAGTACTATGAATACCATTTGGATATAAACCTATTGTTACTTTGGAAAAAATAGTTTAAGGTAATATCCCATAGTTTTGGTTTTGAATTGTTGAGGTTAACTTTTCAGGGCATGTCATCTAGGATCATGTTTTAGCTATGGACACTACAATGATAGATACAGTTCTTGTTTGGGATCCACCCAAGATCATAATAGAGGTTAAAAGTTTCCTAGTATTGGTTGGGTACTAAAGGTGGTTCATGGAATAATTATCTAGGTTATAATATACTTTTACTACCTTGACATGGAAAATGATCCTTTTACGTGGACTGATCGGTTTCAAAGAGCCTTAGAGGATATGAGGATGTTATTTACAAGTGATACCATGTTAGGAATACTAGGGGAGGATGTCTAGCATGTAGTATTTTGAGATTTCCTTGGAAATACACATAGTTTCATGTTGATGTAGATGAAGGTAGTAATCTCATATGAGTTGCGGTAGTTGAGATCCCATGATTATAATTACACAAATCACAACATAGAGTTGGTAGTAGTAGTCTTCACATTGAAGATGTAAATTCATTATCTTCTAGGTGATTGTATTCCTATTTACTGAAACCACCAAAGTCTAAGGTATAACTTCACTTAGAGAGACCTCAACTTGAGGTAGAGGAATTGGTTGGAGTTCTTATAGAACTCTTATTTGATATAGTCTATAATTAAGAGAATGTAAATATGGTGGTAGATTCTCTCAGTTTGAGATCCCATTCTCACCTGGTAGGAGAGGTGTTTGAGTAGTTGGTTTCATTGCAATAGACCCTAGTGGAGGAGAGGTGTATAATTTATCTCTATTCGATGGTAATGAATCCTCTAATTCTTCAGTGTGTGAGATATGTTTGGTTGGGAGACATAAAATATGATGTTTTCGGTGATCAGATATCCCTATGAGATACCCCAGATTAATTTTTAAAAGGAGGGGAGCATGCCAACCTTTTCTAGGGATATATGGCGGTTCCGATCACATTACAATAGGATGTGATGATGGAGTTTCATACCTAAAATTTCTCTTTATATCCGAGCATGGAAATATTGTACAAGTATATTTGGAGGTCATTTTGGTGTGATGGAATGAGTAAAAGTGTTGTCGAGTTCATCAGTCAGTGTCACACATGTCAGTAGGTAATAAATGAGCATTAGGTTCTAGAAGGTTTTTCACAACCACTCGAGACCCTAGAGTGGAATTCTAAGGAATATCATTAGAATTTTTGAAAGGAAATATATATATATGGAGATTCCATGATTCTAATTGGGTGATTATTGACCAACCTAACACACATAAAAACTTCCATTCCATTAGGGAGTATAGTTTAGTTGAGAGTATAAGGAAGTTTTACTTGCAAAAAATCATCAGACTTCATGGGGCAGACATGATGATCATATTTGAATGTGATGCTTGGTTTGAATCACTTTTTTAGAGAGGATCATAGGAGTATTTTGTGAACCATTTTAGGATGAGTATATCGTTTCACCCCCAGATAGATGGGTTGACCCTATATACTATCCAGGTGTTGGAGGATATGTTGATTTATTACATGTTGTATTTCATATAGTTATAGTAGGATCATTTTACATTGGCGAGGTTTCATATAATAATATCTATCAGCCTAATATTAGAATGTAACCTTTCAAGGTCATATATGGGATACCCTACAAGTCACCCTTATGATGGAATGAGGTTGGAGATACATTTATTGTTGGGATAGAGATGGTTCAGGTGATGATAGAAATTGTACAAGTGATCTGTAATCATATAGGGAAATACCATAAAATACATAAATCTTAAACAAATCGATGTCTTAGGCCTTTGGTGTTCAATCATGGAGACCATTTATTTTTGAGAGTCTCTCCATGATGAATATTAAAGTGTTTTATCTAGGGAATAAAATACCCCTGAGGTTAATTAGACAATTTGAGATCCTATGTTGGGTGGTATAGGCTACAGACCATGGGTCCATTCCCCAACATTTATACTGAGAGCATGATGTATTCCATGTACTGTAGCTGAGGAGACACGTTCATGACATGAAACATGTTATTGACTGGGGTGAGATGAACATCAAGGATAAATCCATCTTCATGGAGTATGAGATAGTTATCGAGGATGGGTATAATAGTATCATAAATGGATAGACTATCCCTTTTTTATGATTTGGAAACAGAGGATCATACAAAATAATTTTTGGGAGCATGAGGGCTAGATGAAAGCTCAATACCCTCACCTTTGTGTATAGATTATTTTCAGGGTGAAAAAACATGGTGTGGGGAGTATATTGAATATATTTTATTATTATAATAATTTGGAACATTTTAAAGAATATTTTCATAGTTAAGTTCCAATTAAGTGAATGATTCTAGACTGTGTAGGGTCATGGTATTAAAAAATATTAAATATATTATTTCACATGAAAATATCTTTTCATAATAAATCTTTTTCCATTTTTTGGGACCACAGAAGGAAAATATGAGACCACAATTGTTTTCAGAATATAGTGTTATTCATAGGCATGACATAATTTTAGTCGGTTTTGGGAATTCCATATAATATGGTCATTGGAAGGTATGTTAAGTAAATTAATTAATTAATTTAATTACTTTATTTTAGGATTTAAAACTAATATATCTACTATATATGTTCCATTATAAAAAATATCCAAGTTTATATGCATAATACTAGAATATTAATGAATAGGTGGAAGCATTTTTTGGAATATTGGGATGAAATAATGATGAAGAATAGATCAAAGTGAACCGTGAGACAATTTTCAGACACATTTGATCTTATTTTCCTTCACTATTAGAATTGTTATTTACCAAATACTGATCCAATATTGAGTTAGGTTACACTATTTGATGGATTTTAAAGGAATTTGATTCTATAGGAATTTATTTGTTTATCTCCTCTTTAATTCTATATAATTTATATCCTTCTCATTTTCCATGCTGTATTTTGGAACTCATGATCCGATTAATCCATTATTACACATTATTCTCACCCATGGAAGTAGAAAATATGTAATTTTTGTATAAGACCACATATTAAAATGATGGAATAACTTTGTTCTTGTAAATTTCTATCCAGAACTATTCATGTTCTTTTCCATTGACCCACGATGTTACTATTCAAAAATTTCAGGTTGGATTTGGGCATTATTAAACTCATAAATTTGTGGCAGATACCTGCATGACATTTGGATTGTCGTTTTGTGGATGGATCAAGGTGTGATGCGGGTTGTGGGTGATGGTTACTTGAATTAGAGGTTTATTATTCTTACTTCCTTTATGGGAGAGGCATGGTGCAATAGGATGACCCGTATGGGGTTTGTGTGGCCGAAATCCCACCATCGATGATAGATTGGGTTTGAACAGTTCTAGATCTGCACTCCCTAGTATGATTGAAGGTGTAAATGATGGAAGTGGTGGAAAAGAGAGGGATGTGTGATGATTTTATTAGATTATATTAAATCCCATCATATATTAAGTTTATTATTAGAACATACAATATTTATTCCCCTAGAAACAACGTTTAGGTTTTCATGTTATGTTAAGTGTCACATGCTGTGTATAAACCACACATTCCATGTAACCCAATACTGGTGATTGATGTGTTCCTTAGGGGTACATGAGCATTGAAACAACTAGGAAAACAGGAATGGACAAGAGACATGGGAACAACATTGTACAGAGACACGACCAGGATAATCATACATTACCAGTGTACATGGGAACATGTTGAAGTACATGAGAATAGTTTAAAAGGACATGGGCCATTCCTAAGAAACAAATACACATCATGTACTATATTTAGACATTTTTTAGTCCCACGTGGACAATAAATATGTGTTATGGTGAGGAAAAGGGTAGGTTTTAAGGTGATGTCACAAAATTTGAGTCCCTAGGTATACACTGCGTACCTCCCTCAAGATTTGCCAACTCATGTATGTCCTTCTTTTGGACTCAGATTTGGGCTCGAGGGTAGCATATCATGAGTTTTTTCCATGTAAAACACAATTAAGAACTTCATTTTGGTATCAAAGATACAACATTAGGAGTGATCATAATTAAAATTATTTTAGTTTTTTTAGGATATAACAATGATCGAGTCATTTTATTAGAGAGATACTAAGGTTTGAAACCCCCTATTCCAATAGGGAATAGGTCACACATACTCTTTACACATGTATGGTTGAAAAAGAACTTACTACATATGGTGTGGGTCCTCTATCAATGTGGTGGAACCCCCCATATTTATGTTCTAGTGGGGATATGGTCCTCTACTATAGATTTTCCCCCTCGACAATGGAGCATAGTTGCTTGTGATGTGGAGAATTAGAGATGGACCTTTGGATCTATAGGAATAAGTTCCAATATTAGTTGGTATTTAGAGATGTTTATAAAATTTCACACTCTCATGGGTTTATTTATAAGAATATATATGTTGGGTTTTCCTTTTACTCTTGTTGTGGGTTGTTCTAACTTAGAATGTGTATTTTTATTTCTCAATTATTGGTTTTTAGGGAATCCTATAGGGTATGTATATACTCTCCCCAGCATTGGGGTTTCCCATATGTTTTTTGTCTTATAAAGATGAAAGGAAAATCTTTGTTGAATTTAGTGGAGCATAGTGGTACTTGAAATCATTAACCACATTTGGTTTTCAGTCTTAGAGGTCAGGAGTTTGGTTGTCTCCAAATTTATATTTATTTTAATTTTTGAAAGTTTAGGACCTAATTTATAGTTGGGTGTGTATTTTTCCCCTTTATACTTTGGATTTATATTTTCATACATTTATGTGTTCCCAATAGGTTATTTTATGAATGATTTATACTATACATGTTACGGTCCATTACTTTACCCATTATATATTTCATGGAGATGATTGTGTGTGGCCATACAAGTACATTAGGATAAGGCATGAAATTTTATTTTATTCCTTCTCTGTGCTTGTCTCAAGTCCTAATCCTCTTGGAGGTAGGCTTAGTGGGTCACAGTCATCTTTTAATTATCCTAGAAGTCCAAAGTGGGTTAGGTTTGGAAATTTTCTCCTAAGAAGATTAAAAGAGTTGAATGCGGTCATCATGTATATCATAGTAGTCAGTTGTCATTATAAAACAACAGCACCCAATTTAGTATGATATGGAAGGTAATAGATATTCTCATTAGATAGTGGGACCTTATGGCCAACCTTACCATCAACATCCATTGAATAGGATGTAGAAACATTATTCTTTGATGAGGAACCTTCAAAACCTCAATAATTAGTTCTTTCCCTGCCTCAAAAAATATTCATATATGACATTTACAAGAAAAGAGAACAAGGCATTGGTTCTTCACTTTCCCTGGATAGATCATTATACAAAACCACTAAGGATTTACCTTTTCTATAACTAATGGTCACTAGAGTTTTGGATAAAAAAGGAGGAGAAAAAATAGTCGTTAGAGGATTCTCATTGGTTGATCGATGAGGAATGATCCTATGAATAGAAAAAGGATGAGGATAATTACCAAAATAATAATTATTAACTATATGGGTGGAAATTAATGACCAGGCTTCAACAGGTTTATACATGATGTTGGTCTGAGGTTTTGAATTTGGAGGATCCTTTATCTCAGCCTAAAGATGAAGGCCTCTTATTCTATGATGGCTATAGATGGAGGTACAATAAACTTTTATACGATAGGATTAGAACACAAAAACACCTTATCAAACTATTTTTTCATTTTTCAATATGATCCCCTACCTCTTTACCATGAGTTGAATGCATCTATGTGGTAGGGTATGAGAGAGGCAAAGTTTGACACAGATGTAGGGAAACCAAACCTATCTCAAAAAAATACTTGATCATTAATACAAATGAAAAAAATTAATTCAATCATTCATACCTTTGAGGATAGAATAATTCTAGAAGGGGATATATAATCCAAATTATTTAATCCACCCCATTACACATAATCAATCTCGAACTATGTTGAAATTTATTTTCCATCCAAAGAGAAATATCAATTGATCATTACAGATTTAATATTTGGAAGACCAAGAAAGTATAAAATGAAATATTGAAAAGTATTAGTACTCATATGGATTTGATCAAAAACACCTAACACATTTAGGTATTTCAAAAAAATATTATTTGATAAAAATAGAAAATAATTTTATCCTAATGAAATATGATCGATAGATGAAAATAAGGGTTCTTGAATGGAAAAACTCAACCTTCTAGAACACTAAATAAAAAATAGTGAAGGGTATGGATTTATTTAAAAAAATAACTTTCTTCAGGGTGATATATATAAGTTGAATCAAATGTACCCCAAATAAAAAAATGAGGGAAAACTATTTCATGGTAGATACGAAGAGAATGAAAGCCAGTGGTTCTTTCTATCAACCATACATGCCAACTAGTCTTACCATGCAATATGGAAATCATAAAAAAGGTAGTAGTTGTGTTGTAATATTAAAATATCAAGAGTGTCTCTATCATAACTCATATCTTTCCATTTTTAGTCAATTAATAGGGGAATTAATTTTTTTGTAATCTCTGATCAAAATCGGTGTTGAATTTTTTTATAAATGTCTATGAAAGTATTTATAAAAATTTAAAATCATATAAAATGCTATTATGATGAAATTAGTGGTTATAATTGATTAACATTTATATTTTCGTATTTTTATATTTTTTTTGGTGATTTTCAATAATATATAGCAACAATTTAGTAAAAATACAATTGAGTTAAGAAGGTGTTTTTTTGGAATTTAACACATAATTGTGCTAATTAAACATGATGGTGTGCCACTTTTTGTTGAGTTATACTAAAAAATTATATAGAAATAAATAATCCATATGTATGTGTGGTTCCAAATCATTGGGGGTGGGGTGGTGGTCTAAAATGGAACAAGTTCATGCCACTTTTATAATATATATATATATATATATATACATATATGGCAGTTTCTTAGTTGGGGGGAAATTAGATGCACAAATTTTGCGGGATATTTGAATGGGAGAAATATAACTATATAAATTTATGATTTTTTCAGAAATTTTGGGAAAATTATGTATGTGTAAGTATTTTTGTAAATAGAGGCACTATTTGTGGTGAATTATTACTACTATATTGAAGGTGATGATGTTGCGAAACTTGTTTATACAAAAATATAAATAATTTTAGTAATGTGGAAAATTACTCTCTACTATCTAGTGGTGGTGGACCTAGGTAGGACCATGCTTTAAATGTGCGGAGTTATTTCTTTCCCTAAGACCTTTATATGATTGGTGACCTAGTTTGGAGAATAAATGGATGGTTGTGTTATGGATAACTTTAAAATATTTGATAGGAATGTATAAGTTTTGATTCCTTATGTGGAAATAGTTTATAATACATGATGCTGATGGTGATGAGATTAATTGTAGAAACTCTTGTTTGAGGTATATAGCGTTTTAAATGCATTTTTATGTGTTTAAAGTGCTTGTAATGAATTATAATGATGTTGGGAGAGTTTGGAAGGGTTTTGAAAAAGTTTGATGGTTTTTCTAAGGGCACACGGATTGAGCACAGTTAGGGGAAACTATGTGGGTTCTCTAGGAAACCATGTTGGGGGAGATAGTAGGCCTCATATGGCCTGTTCACAGTTTTCCAAACTGTGTAAGGCAACCATGCAGACCCCTTCTCTTGAGGAAGTGGCATGCAAATATTTAGCATACTATTTTCTAAACCGTGCGGACTAACCATGAAACCACTTAAAAAGAGGGTTTTTAAATACGAGTTCATTAGGGATTGACATATTTCAATCCAAACCCTCTCCCACTCGAGACTCACTCAGGATTTTCAGTTCCCAAGGGTTGTAGGGGATCTCCCACTCACATTGGAAGAAAATCGATGGGATTTCAAGGTGGTTTCTCTCAGGTAAGTCTCTCATCTTGGTTTCTATTTGGTTTTCTCCGGGTCTTCTCTACCCTCTTTCTTGGTTTTCTAGATATATATCCATTTCATGTAGATCTAGTTTTTGGGGTTCCTTGGGTGTTTATTTTATAGGTTTTGGATGATAGGTAAGGAGATCTGGAGCCGTTTTTGGGAAGTATTTTCCCGGATTGGGGTGCAGTTTCTTATGGGTCAAATTCACCGGAACCCTAAATATAGGTGGCTTCTATCTCAACTCCAATTTTATAGAACTTAAAGCTTGGTTAAAATTAATTTTTTTTACTTAAAATTAATTTTTTTTATGTGCAACATTGGTTGGAAATCCCTTAGTGATGTTTTGGGATTTTTTTGGAAAAGGGGGATTTGTGGTGAAATACTCTTGTTGTGGGTTTTCAAATAGAGGTTTCAAAATAGGTTTCTAGGATTGATTTGTGAAAACGAATGATGAAAATGATTTTCAATAAAGATACTTTTTTATTTAAATGTAGTTTGGAATGGAAAATGATTAAAAAGTTATTTTATTAAATGAGTGATTTAATGAAGTGAATTGGCATGTGATTGGAATGATGGTGTGATTTTGTGTGGCCTTGGTGATTAGTGCTTGTTGGTTGATTAAGTGTTATTACTTGTGTGTAATTGTATTATAGTGGGTAGGAAGCACCACTATAATAAGAGGATGGATAGTGGATATAAGGTACACCATCAAAGGATAAGTGGAAGGGAATTAACACTTTTTGGAAGTGTAGCGAACGGGTTAGAAAAAAGCTCCATCTTTTGTTTTCCTTGTTATGTGTTACTTTTAAAGATAGGATTTGTTGTGATAATTTGAAAATTTGAAATGGATTGTGGAATGTTTTTTGGATTTCCTATGTGTTTTGAGTATTTTGGAGGAAATGGATTGGTAAAGGAGTGTTTTGATTGTTGTAAGTTGCATCATTATTGAATGTTTTATGTAATCGTTTTTATATAATTGTGCTAACAGTTTCATCTTAGTGGTGTGTATAAGGAAGTGATTTTTGGGAAACCTACTATGTATTTGTACTCACGCCCACTTTATCACTTTGGTTCTTTTTAAGATGATTTATTTCAAGACACAGGTAAGAGTAAAGAATCTCATTTTGCTAGCAGTTTGACATGATGCTTTGATGACGTTGTGGTGCTTAGAGAATGGAGCGTGGTCTAGAGCTATAGATGGTGTCCTAGTTCCTTGGAGTACTGTTGTAGTATACCACTTGGTACTCTAATTTTGGACATGGTAGTATTTTTCATGTGGGATTTTTAAGGATTAGTTAGTTTTCTTTTGGTATTGTATGAGTTGGTTGTTTTGCTGATATGCATCGTGTAGTTTTTTGATAGTGGATTGTTTGTTTGGTTGGTTTTGTCTCAAGGGAAAATCATTCCACAATCTATTATTGAAGCCCTTAACATTTATTTCCAGCCTTTGGTTCCTTAGGAACATCGATTAAGTCCAAGTAGCATTCCTCCGCCCTCTCAAGCCAATGATATGGGGCTGGATGTTACCAGTGGTATCATCTTTTTCCATCATAGGCCTCCATGTGAGAGCAGTTGTTCGATCTTTGGTATTGATCATTGGTCTTGGTGTTTACATTCCTTCTTGACCTATCCTTGAGTCAGGATGGTAGCAAGAAGTAGGATTGTCAGAACAAGGATTGTATAGCATAAAAGGAAATACCTAACACTTTTGTGATGAACTTCAAGTTACTTTGGATTTGGGTACATAATTGTTTAGAGACACTTATAGGCACTGGATATATCATTATCGTGGGTGTACCCAATGAGATGGCCTTGGCATGCATGAAATAAATGGCTCACCACTAGGATTCATTCTTTATTAGGGTATAATGACCTATAGTGTGATATGAATGTGTGGATTTTGAAAATCTATCTTGGGGTTCAAAACTGAATGATTTGATGCCTAGAAACTTGTGGTATTTTCAAAATGGGTTGATTTTCAAAATATGGGGTAATTTTCAGAATAGTGAAACATGAAAAATGTGAACTTGTGGAAATCCTAGTTGAGATAGTTGTTATGTGAGTGAATTTTAAAATTGTATACCCTTTCCAGTTAAGGGAGAGATACTTATGTTTGTGTTTGTGTTGATAGAAATGGCACCGAGCAGGCGTCGTAGAAACCATATGAAGGAAGCTGCAGAAAATGTTGTTGCACTAGAGCCTCAGGTGAACTAGCAGCTAGTGTAGAGTATAGTAAAAGATTTTTAGGATGTGGAAAGTGGGAATAAAGTTGATGAACCATGGAATGTGGATCATGTGGTTCATATTCAAAGGTAGAATCCACCCATGTTTAGGGGGGATTCAAAGATAAAAAGGGTTGAAGTGTGGATGAATATAATGAATATGACATTTGACTTCTTTGGAATATCGGTAGAGATGAAAGTGAATCTAGCCATATATATGTTGGAAAATATTTCCCTCCAGTAGTGGGAGATGGTGGTCCAAGTTGGGATGGAACAAAGTGTGACATGGGAGGGATTTGATGAATTGATTAATAAAAAATTCTACCCTCATATGTTCAGAATTCGTCTAACAACAGATTTCTTCAGTTTGACGAAAGGGAACAAGGTAGTGATGGAATATGTGGCTATGTTTATGAACGTATTGTGGTTTTCACCTAAGGTGGTAGGATGTACATCATTGAAGGTACAATTTTTTGATGTTGTGTTGAACCCGGAAATTTGTTCCAAGATAGAAATGCTGTGTATGGATGATTACACGTAAATGGTGAATAGATCTACGGTATCTGAGTGGGATCTTTTGGGGCATACAGGCAGGGATGTATATTGGTACTCATGGGGATTAGTGGGAACTCAAACGCTAAGTTCAAGAGGAAGAGAGACACTTATTTCCAAGGTGGGAGCATGACTCAGAATCTGATGACAAGATCGGAGAATCTTCCTCTGAAGCCTCAGAGCAATCTAGGATGTTTTCAGAGTGGTTATACGTGCCACATCAAGAGGGATTTTACGGAACAACCTCGATCATGTCATAAATGTAAGAATATGGGGCATCTGTAGTGTTATTGTCAGAATTCTCTGAGGTCAGGTATCTGTGACACACCTAAGGGGTTGTAGGGTTGTTATGCCTTTACGAGATGGGTGCAGCGACATACCCCTCAGTAGGAGAGTAAAGTAGGTCATGATGATTCTTAGAATAACACAACGCCTTAGTAGGGTAATAAGAAGTAGAGTGTGTCATGTAAGAAGTAGTTTGGAGCTAAGAATGGGGTGGTGGATGACCATTCTAGGCCATCCACGGTATAAGGTATGGATATTTTAAATTGAATATTGATGAAATATTTTTTTGATATAGGTGCTTCACATTTTTTTTATTGTTTCTCACATCATTGATTTTTTGGGTTTACACGTGGAAATGATGCCTTCTGTTTTGAAAATACAAACTCCTCTTGTTTAAAGAGAGTGTTGAGACATCCTATGTCAAGGCTGTTGTTTAGTTGTAGATGGATTCAAATTGATGTGGAATTCCTCAGTGATTGAGATGGATGCTATGATATAATCCTGGGAATGGATTGGTTAGAAATTTTTAAGGCCCACATCGATTTCTATGTGTGACTGATTTGTTTTCTAATGGAGGATGGCATTGGAAATATCTTTAGAGGGGAGAATAGTGCCAAGTTTGGTGTAATATATTTTTTAGCACCAACCATAGGAACAATCTTGTATATGTTAGAGGCCTTGTCATTGGAATCAGTGGAAGGTGTTGTGAAGGGTGTCCTTCTAGCAGTTGAGGATCAGTTTATGAATGTCTTTACCAAATAATACTCAGGGTTTCCACCCGTGAGAGGAGTAGAGTTTACAATGGATCTTCTTCTGAGGACCAATCATATCTCACTTCCATATTTCCAAATTCCCCTAGTAGAATTGAGAGAATTAAAGGTGATGTTGGAAGAGTTAGAAAATAAATGGTTCATCTGACCTAGCATGCCTCTATGGGAAGTGCCAATTTTTTTTGTTAAAAAGGTGGATGGAACCTTACGACTCTATGTTGATTATTGTAGACATAATTAGGTTACGATAAAGAACCAATATCCACTTACATGCATTGATGTTTTGTTTGACTAGTGTATGGGATACTAGTGGTTTTCCAAGATTGTATTGATGTCAGGATATCATCAGTTGCGAGTGAGGAAGGAGGATATTCTAGAAACATATTTTAGAAGAAGATATAGAAATTACAAGTATGTGGTTATGCCCTTTGGTATAACCAATTACCCAATAGTGTTCTTAGAATTGATGAATTAGATATTTTAGAGAAATATATATTCTTTTGTGGCTGTATTTGGGGATGATATACTTGTGTATTCGAGGAAAAGGGTAGATCATGAGCAGTACTTGGCGATAGTGTTGGGGATCTTGATGGATCATTGGTTGCATGCCAAATTGTCATAGTGTAATTTTTGGAAACAGAAGGTTATTTTCCTTGGCCATGTTATTTCTGAGTGGGGTGTTCCAGTTGATCCAGAAAATATAACATCTATTATCTAATGGAAACCTCCACATAACTTTTTCGAGATATGGAGCTTCCTTGGTCTGGATGGGTATTATCAATGTTTTTTTCATTATTTCTCAGGACTGGCTTCACCGATGACAGATTTGATAGGGAATAGTATCCCATTTCAATGGGATGAGCAGTGATAGAAATGTTTTGAAGAGCTAATGTGTTTCATTACATTAGGACCAATATTGTTTTTTCCAGAACCATGAAAGGGTACGTGGTGTATTGTGATGCATCAGGATCAGGGTTGGGGTGTGTTATCATGAAAGTGGATCATGTGGTTGCATATGGATCACAACAGTTGAGGTTTCATGAGAAGAACTACCCAACACATGATTTGGAGTAGGAAGTAGTGGTTCATCCATTAATTATATGGCATCATTATCTCTTTGGTGAGCAATTTATAGTGTTTACCAATCACAAGAACATAAAGCATATTTTCTCATAGAGAGATTTGAACTTGAGGAAAAGGAGATAGATGGAATATCTCCAGATGGTTGATTTTGATTTAATGTACACACCGATTAAGGGAAATTAAGTTGAAAATTCATTAAATAGAAAATCATATGCTCAAGTGGTGAAGCATGCGTCAGATCAGTGGAAGTTGATGTCATTCATAGCCAACATGCGGTTGGAATGTGAGGACAAGGGTGACATAGCAGTATTCTTTCTAGTTTCATTTGTTCTTGACATGGATGGTTTAGTGAAAGAGTTATAGGCATCAGATTCTAAGTGTATTATGATGGGGTCAAAACACATTTGGTGGGTAGACAACTGAGAACAGGGAACTGAATGGGAATTCAATCTTGTGTTTTTAGAATCATATGGTTGTACTTATGGCTTTTCATGAGAAACTTATTAGGGATTATCATCATTCCAGGTGGGCTATCCATCCTATAATTCACAAAATTTATAAGGCATATAAAGTACAGTTTTTGTGGGATGGCATGAAATGGAATGTTTCGGAGTATGTTTTGAGATGCTTCCATTTTCAGCATGTCACATTAGAGCATTAGTAGCTAGCAGGAATGTCGTAATCTTTACCTATCCCACTATGGATAAGGGTGAAAATAGAAATGGATTTTGTGATGGATCTCCCAAGAACAGTTAGGAAGTAAAATTCCATATGGGTGATTATGGATCAGCTCACAAAGTTATCCCATTTCATCCCAATTCACGAATCTCATATGGTGGGGGATATGTGAAAAATCTACATTTGGGAGGTGGTAAAGAGGCATGGTGTCCCGGTTTCAATTGTCTTATATAGAGATCCAAGGTTCACATCTTGTTTCTAGAAATCCTTACAGTGAGCCCTTAGGACAAAGTAGACGATGGGCACGTCATATCATCTGCAGACAGATATCCAATATGAGAGAACAATACAAACATTTGAAGATATGATAAGGTCTTGTGTAATGAATTTTGCTGGTTCATGGGAGGAGAACTTACCATTGGTGGATTTATCCTATAATAACTGTTATTAGGCTTCGATACATATGGATCTATTTGAGGATTTATATGGGCATCTGTGTCATTCTCCTCTATGTTCGGTGGAAATGGGTGAGACTTCAATGATCGGACCGAGCCTTGACCAAGAGACAATGAAAAATATCGAGTTGATCATAAAGAGGATGGAGATGTCTGAAAGTCATCAGAAATCATATGTAGACCATCGTTGATGACCATTTTCATTCGAGGTGGGTGGCAATGGGATTTTGAGGACATCTCCAAGGTTGGGACATCGTCAGTTTGGGAAGCATTGTATTTTATCTTCGAGGTATAATGGGCATTTTGAGATACATGAGTAGATTGGAGATGTGGCTTATCATTTGTATTTTACACCACGGTTTAGTGTGGTACACAATGTGTTTCAAGTGTTTCAATTAAAAAAGTATCATTTGGATCATTACCATGTGATTCATTGAGATCATGTTGAGCTATAGTTAGATGCTTCGTTGTTTCACGTTCCAGTGCGGATTGTCGATAGTCAGGAGAAAGTATTGAATGGTAAAAAAATTAGGTTCGTTCAGGTTTTTGGGAAGCATGGTCAGATTCAGGAGCAGACCTAGGAAATGGAGAAAGAGATGGCCGAGTAATGGACCGAGCTCTTTCGACAATGAGATGGTTATATACTTTCTGAGGACAGAAAGTCAAATGGTGGGGAGAATGTATAACCCATCGTTTTGAGTTATACAGCATTTTTATCCCTTTTTTATGTGTTTAAAATTATTGGGATGAGTTAAGAAGAGGTTTTTAGAGCTTCAATGGGGTTTGAGTATGTTTGGAGGCTTTTCTAAGGACACACGGCTTTAGCACGGTATATGGAAACCATGCGAGTTCTCTAAGAAACTATGTAGGGGGAGATATAGGATTCAAAAAACCTATGCATGGTTTTCCAAACCATGCGAGGCATCTTTGTAAACCCATTCTCTCAAGGTACTAGTGTGCACACGGTTAGCACATAGTTTTCCAAACCGTGCAGACTATCTGTGAAACCACTTAAAAAGAGGGTTTTTAAATATGTTTTCACTCAGGCTTCACTTATTTCACTCCAAATACTCTCCCACTCGAGCCTCACTTGGTATTTTCAGTTATCAAGGGTTGGAGGTGATCTCCCACTAACATTGGAAGCATATCAAAGGGGTTTTATTGTTTTTAAAGGTGGTTTCTCCCTGGTAAGTCTATCCTCTTGGTTTCACTTTGGTTTTCTCTAGGCCTTCTATGCCCTCTTTCTAGGATTTCTAGATCTACATCAGTTGCATGTAGATCTAGTTTTGGGGTTTTCAGGGGTTTTGATGTTAAGGCTTTTGGATGATAGAGAAGGATATATAGAGTTGTTTTTGTGAAGCGTTTTCCCAAATTGGGGTGTAGTTTCTTATGGGTCAAATTTTTCGAAACCATAAATATAGATGGATTCTCTCTCGACTCCGCTATTATAGAACTTGAATATTAGTTAGAATAAATTTTTAATTAAAATTATTTGTGTTTTTGATGTGAGAAACTGGTTGGAAATTCCATGGTGATGTTTTGGGTTTTTTTGGGAAAAGGGGGATTTGTAGTGAAATTATCTTGTTGTGGGATTTGAAATGGATGTTTTAAAATGGGTTGCTGAGATTTATTTGTGAAAAATGGTTGATGAAAATGGTTTTCAACAAATATTTTTTTTCATTGAAATGTATTTTATCCTGGAAAAATATTAATACTTTATTTCAAAAAATGGGTGATTTATTGATGTGAATTGGAATTTGATGGAAATGATAGTGTGATTTTGTGTTGACTTAATGCTATGTTCTTGTTGGTTGATTAAGTGTTATGACCTATGTGGAATTGTGTGAAAATGGGTGGGAAGTACCATTATAATAAGGGTATGTATAGTGGATGGAAGGGCCACCATCAAATTACAATTTGGTAGAAAGTACCAAAAGTTGGAAGTGTAGCGAATGGTTTGGAAGGAAGCTCCATCGTTTTGTTTTCCTTGTTATGAATTTTTTTGAAATATGAGATTTTATTTTCTAATGTGAAAATGATAAATTGATTTTGGAATGGTTTTTTGGATTTCCTGTGTGTTTTGAGCATTGGGGTAGAAATGGATTGATAGAGAAGTGTTTGAATTATTGTAATTTGTTTCATTATTGAATGTTTTATGTAAACTATTTTATATAATTGTGCAAAGAGTTTCATCCTATTGGTGTGTGTAGGGAATTAATTTTGGGAAAACCTACTGAGTATTTGTACTCACCCCCTTCTTTGGTAATTTGGTTCTTTTGTACATATTGTATTCTAGGACACATGTAATAGTAAGGGATCTTATTTTTCTAGCAGCTTGACATGATGTTTTGTAGACGTTGTGGTACTTGGAGCATGCAACTTGGTGTGGAGCTATGAATGGTGTCCTAGTTCTTTGGATTCTTGTTGTATTCTTCCACATGATACTCTATGTTTGGTCTTGGTTGTATTTAGCATGCATGATTTTTATAGATCAGTTGGCTGTCTTTTGGTATTGTATGAGTTGGTTGTTTTGCTGACATGCATCCTGTAGTTTGTTGATAGTGGATTGTTTGGTTTGATGATTTTGTCTCATGGGAAAATCATTCTCCAATTTATACTCAAAGCCCTAGATATTTATTTCTAGCCTTTGGAACCTTGGGAGTGTATCTTAAGGCCATGTAGTATTCCTTCTCCCTCTCAAGCCAATGATATGTGGTGGGATGTTATAGTAATGGTGATGAGGATGATGGTGGTGATAGCATGTATAATATATATAGACACATTTTATGTGATATGAGGTGTTTATTTGAATGTTGAGGAGGGGAGTGCCCTTGAGGGTGCATCCCTAGTAATATAGTAGTTATCCCTATGGGTGTAAAATTTCCCAACCAATGAAAATTGTGGTAGAGTGATTCCCTATGTACGGACACTCAAAAAACCAATGAGATTCACTAAGTTTATAGAGTTACCTGATCAATAGATGTATTTAGTGAGAGTGTTTATGGGTGAAAAATTATGTAGATATTATAGAGAGTTCTCTATTAGTAGATAGATACTTTGTATTGTAGATATCACAATGATGTCTCTTTGGGTGGAAAACTACATGAGGATATTATAGTCTGGATGGAGGAAAAAAGATTCAATACCTCTCCTCATTTAGAAATGATTTTCCACTCCAAGGAAGAGATGGTGGAAGAACCCTTTTATGTTTTTAATTTAGTTGAAGTATTTTATAGGATTCAATTAATGATAAATTAATGATAAATTAGTAAATAACAGTTAGAATGTATTGATAGGAAAGATCACATATTTCTCCAAAAATTTAATGAAGGTAAGAAAAATCCGGAAGAGTATATCAAGACCCAGGATAAGATAAAGTGTTCTATTGAGGATCTTATTCAAAATGATCCATCAAAAATAAATTTTTCATTGATTGGTACTTAAAAAGGTGAATGATCCCAAAAATTCTAAGATCATTTGGAATAGTTTGATGATTTCATTTCATGTTCAATTCATTTTTTTTGTTTTTTGTTTTTGATTATTTTATGTTTGGGATCCCATTCAACCATTAAAATTGGTTTTCATGAAAATGAAAAACATGATTAGTAGTGGATATTATAATGAGGTACCTAGTGGTGCTAAACTACTCTTTTATTAGATATATATTGGCAATAATTAATATTATAATGGTGGTTAAGTGATTATATGTGATAGATCAAGTGTTGTTGTTTAAATATTTAGATGATTATGTAGTATGAAATGGATGTTGTTATATAGTTGTCTTTTAGAGTTTGATATTGACTGAGGCGTCTCATACCCACACTCCTGTGTGTGGTTATAAAAAACATACATTACCTATTGGATTGTTACAAACTTATATGAACCAATTTATACATATCTATATTTTACATAACTTTAATTATTTAAACATTAAATCTCAAAAATATGCACACAATCCCATGAATGTAATGTTTAGTGTTTTTGAGGATTCTCTACTTATGTAACTTATATTACAACAGTTGTGAACATTTCTCTATAATTTAAGAACACTAGATTCCCTTTTATACATACACACCTCTTCATAACATATAGAAATAGAAGCAAATGAAAAGGGGTGATATCAGAAACTCAGTAAGGGTAAACATAAGAAATAATAATTAAAGATCATAAACGAACATACGAGTATAATAAAGTTATATAGGCATAACATAAGAGAATCAAACCCAACAAATCGTAGATAAAATATCATGAGTCCTGGCATAATTATTGACATGAAAGAACACATGAATAAAAAGAGAAGGGAAAAGTTATTCAAAAAATATAATCTATGAGAAAACTAACATTAGCCTAGGGAAATATCACATTTATTTTTCACACACATGTTCCCATGGTTGTGAGGAAATTTAATTGCACCTGCATATATATATATATATCCGATGATTTATTTTTTAATTAATTAATTAGTGGTAAATGTAATACCCTACCCCTTAATCACCCATACATATGTTTACCAATATAAACTAATCATTTTTAATATAATAAAGAACCCATAGAATGAAAATTGGTTTCATATCATTTTCAATTTGAGTTACATAATAAAATCATTCATCGTTCTATTGATAATCATGTCATGATAAACCCATGAAAAATAAATGGGTATCTAATGATATTTACTAACCTTCTAGGTAAATACCCTGAAATTATGATGATGAGGAATATGGTATTTAGACCATATAGTTAAAGATATACAACTTAGTCAATAATTTCCCCAATCAATTTGTGTATGGGTATCAATGTGACTACCCCTCAAATAATGAAATGTATTATAGTGTATTCATAGAGGAAAATAATTTAAAAAACATGTTTATAGATATTTGATGATTATGAAAAAGAAAAGAAGCGACTAATCATTATTTTGATAGAAAATAAAACTACATATTCCCTCCTGATAGGTACTATGGATTTTATCATTTGAATAATATCATTTATCATGCATATATTATTTAAAAATATATAGTCATGTATTAAAAATATTTTTTAGGATAATTTAAAAAATTGAGTTTGAAATAAAAAATAAAAGATAAATTTTGAAAATATTTAACAAAATAGAAATATATTATAAATATAGGAGGATAAAATAATCTTTTAGAAACCATAAAAACATATAAGGGTGTTTCATATAAAAAATAAAATGGTGTAAAAACTTTTTCATATGGAAACATTTAAAATAAATTCTTTTCACTCTTTAAAAAATAGAACCATATAGAATGAATTAAAAATTTATTTTAAAAATTTTCAAAGAAATTATTAATTGTATAAAATGTCTTTAATAAATAATTTAGGAATAAATATAGACATACAAAAAATAATCTAATGAATGTAGTCATGGAAGAGAAAGATATTAAATTAAAAAGAAGAGGTGGGGTTAGTTTTCCTTAAAATAGGTATACTATGAGGAAATAAGAAAATGAAATAGTAAAAATACATGTAAGACAACAAGAGTTACTAGATTTTAATAAAATTGTGTTAGTTTTAGTAATTTTTGTTTTAAAAATTCACCATATGGATTATCATTTAAAAAAAAATTTATTTGTAAATGAGATTGGTGATGATGATCTTACTGCCTGAGTACATATAATTTTGAAATAATTTAATGAGATACAACTTGAAATTAATCTTAAAATACATTTTATAAAATATAATTCATTATAAAAAATGTAAAATGTAAAATGTATATAACATATAAAAAAAACATGATTTGAAATATCAAATATGTCTCTTGGATTTGAGAATTGAGACAAATAAACCAATACAACTTTTGTAACTTTTGAATAAAATGGAAATTGAAGAATATTACAAGAAATTTATATTAAAAATACATTAATTTAATAAAAATTATGATAATATAAATTAATATGGACTTATATACTCTATATTAAAGGAATAAAGTGGTGAATATGGAATGCGTCTCTAGGGAAGGGAAAAAATATGAAATACCCTTACATTGCCCTTATATTTCTAATTAAAAACCCATTAAGGTATAAAATGGGATTTATTTTTTAAATAATATATTAAATTAAAAATTTTGATAAAAGAAAATAAATTCACCTATATACACAACAAAAAAATGAAACAAGTGGTGAAAACACATCACATATTATTGAAGAAAGATTTGAGATGTAAAAAACCTTATATTAATAACTGAATTCCAGAAAAGAAATTTCATATCCTTCATAAGAAAAATAAATATATTAATAAACTATTTATGATCCATTTTCATACCAAAAAGTTTTATACACTCCATTTATAATCATTTATTACCATTATATTATTTATTTAATTTTTATTTTCATTATGAGGTGTTTTTAGTATTGATTGTTTTTTTAGTAGTAGTTTCATAATATCATTTTAAATTATTATTTAAATATTTAAATATTAAAATTATAATATCCTTAAGGGTAATTCTATATATGTTTATTATTATTTATAATGTTATAATTTTATTTAATAATTATTTGAGTTACTATTCGTGATAATAAAGTCAACGATGATTTTGTCTGGGTAATTTTCCTGAACTATGGGTGGTATCTTAATAACGGTCTGGATACTAACACTAAGACTCTATAAAAAATAATTTTATTTTTATTATTTTCCAATATAATTACTAATTTTTTCCTTATTTAACCATGATATATGTTTATAACATTGTTCTTATATGTTGTTAAACTGACCCAAACAAGAACCAACTATAATCTATGGGTGAGTATGGTTAAGAATTTTTTTAATTTTCATAAAATAATAATCAAAGAATTATAATTTAATAAAGTGTTGAACCATATTTAAATATATTTTTATACACATTAAAATTACTAGAATGAAAACCTAAATATGCCACTTTCATAGAGGTTATAGTATGCACGTATGGATGGGAAACACATTCAAGTTTCATATATCATGAGAAATACGGAGAATGGTATATAATTTTATAATTTTAACAATTTTATAAATAGAATATTAATCATTTAAATTTAATTTTATAACTAGTAGTATAATGTGGTGATGAAATATTAAGCACACCTTCATGGAGGGGGTAATTCACATATACGCAAAATGATGCCTTATCTTTTCTAATTTTTTTAGTGGAAGGTATAAAATGGATATTACATTAGTATAATAATATTATAGAAAATTATTAATCCTTATTTTATCATCATTTCAGATATTTAATATGTTTTAGGGGGGATAAAAGTATAAAATAATTTAGAGAGCTCAATTTAGAACATTACCTTTCACTTTATATGTTCTCCCATGGGTAACTCTTTAAGGATACATAGAATGGTATTTTGGAAATAAAAAGGATTATAAAATACATGGATATTAAATAGAATATACTATGTATAAGTTTTGTTTGATCTAATTCTTTAGAATGAGTTGGAAAATTTGGTAGAGGTGAGTACCTTTTATAGGTGTAGGGGAATAAATTTTTTTAAACATAACATCTTAACAAAACAAGATCACATGTTTTACATGGAAATTTTAGAAAAAGTTGAAAATAATGAATTTTATATTAGTAAAGGTCTATAAACACTCAAACATTCATTTCCACACATGTTTTAACCATATTTTTATGTCTTTTTCACTTATATTTTTCACTATTACTATTTTTGTTTTTTACCATGGTAATTAATTTTTTTACTTGAGATATTTAATTGTGTTGAATAAAACTAAAATTATATTTATTAAATAATTTATAAATAATGATTCCAAATATGAAATAAATTTTATTATATAAAATCTTTTTTCATAATAAAAATTAATTTTAATATTATCATGTAAAAAAATTAAAAAGAGTTAATTTTTGGGATTAAATGTTATGTTTTTGTAAAAAAAATATCATCTTGAATTTAATTTAATTTATTTATTTATTATAAAAATGAGAGTTATTTTACTTTGAAATAATCCCATAACATAATATTTCATAAAAAAATTTAACTAATAGAGAAATATGAAAAATAGTTTTTATTAGAAAAAATATTTCCTAATTTTCAAAAAATTAAACAGTGGTTCCATAAATTTTATTTTTTTTAAATTCATTATTTCACTCCATAAATAAATATTTTATCTTGAAAATATTTTATATTTTTTTAATTGATACTTGATTCATGATATATTTAATGCCTCAAACTCAGAAACCAGAAGCTGATGCACTATTACATTACATTGGAACGATTATAAGGAATCAATCTCTGAAAGACCATTCAGTTTAGTAGTAATGGAAATAATTATTACATACATTATACCCATAATACATTGGGAAATAGGAAATACAATCATGATACATAATAAAATAAAATAAATTGCATCCTTTAATGATTATTCAAATATTTCTTCATCATAACCTAGGGAAAGAATCATAATAAGGGTGAGATCAATTTCCCAATACGAGTATGTAAAGAGGAAGAAATAATGAATAAGTATATTTTGAAAGGTAAATAACTGATCACACTTTCCCTTTACAAAAATATATAAACAATAAATAATATGGAAATTATGAAACTCAACACATGCCATAAATCAGTAAATTGAGAATAAACTAAATCCATAGATATGTCAATGAAAAATATCATGGATAAATAATAGTTAAAACTAAATGAGGGATATAATTTCCTAATGTATGTCATCTGTGAGGTACATGAAAATATAACAACCCTACTTTTTATTACACACATACCCCTAATTTATTACATAAAATCTTCACTTGATACAACATAGAATATTGAGAGGTTGTGTATCATTGGGGATTAGGAACATTACATAATAGCTTAGAATGTACAACAAACAACATATTTATTGAAAACATCATTTTCATGACCACTACATTCCCTCGTTCATAGCATTGCATGGGATTACCTGAGGACATGCATAAGAAAAGGGTAATCTATAAATCCTAATAAAGAAATAAAAATGGAATAACATGAGGAATACAATACATGTTAGACAATAGGAATATCAATGGAGAACAAGATAAACATGAACATAAAGTCATGATGAATCTTGATAATCATAACATGGAAACACAACCACAACACTCAACATGGAATTAGCATGAGCCAAGGCTCATTGTACATGGAGCATGAGTAAACCCTCATTGCACATGAATCATGAGTAAAACCTTGTTTAACTAGAATTATCATTAGTCAACACCCATTTCACATGACGTATCATGATACTATACTTTACCCAATGCATTGGAGAGCTATCAGGGCACACCCTTCTTAAACATTTCATTTCTTGAATAGGTGTTCCACATGAATCATATAACATGGAATTAATCAATATCCTAAGTTATTCCACAATTAAGTAATGTGAAATAAATACATGAAAGTACCATTATATTTTTATATGTTCATAAAGGTGAATATCCTTGATAGAGACATGGGTATGGTATTCACTACATAATGATCTTGGCTTAGGAAAACGCGAGGCAATTTCGGCAGCATAACGACTTGACATAAGGATTCATAAAAATGGTTGAAGAGATTGAAAAGGGTGTATCATAAAATTTAATTGAAATGGACAGCAAGGGAATCATATAGATAAATTTTCCAACTAATTTAATGTAATTTAGATGCATAATACAAAAGAATTACTTGGATGCAAAATAGGAGAGAGAAACCCCTCTCGGAATTTTGGCATTGTAACAGGTGTACATGGGAGGCATTAATGAGTGGTAAAGTGGTCCCCCATAATCCAAACATAAATAGGAATGTATGGGGGAGGTTAGAATTAATACCCCAACATTTTTAATTGAAAACAAAAGGTTATAACTACTTAAAAACAATTTGATAAAAATGTGAAAGGAAGAAATCCCTTTCTTGGAAGTGTGATCCCAAAGGCATGGGAAAGTATTGAGAGAGGCTTATATAGTGCTTGGGGAACCTTGGGAGGATTATATAGAGAGGAGGGTAGGGTTTGGTCGAACTACAAAGGCCTTGAGTGAAGAGGAAATTGGAGCTTGGATGGGTTTATATAGGGAATGACATGGAATTCTTTATTATTTAGGTTTGGGACACCTCACATTAAACTAATCAAAACCAAAATAAAGACCTTGGTTTTCCCCATGTTTTTTTTCAAAAGGGGAGTGTAAAACAATATTTTATAAGCCCAATGGAAGAACATCTTAAAATAATAGTGTTTAATATGTGAAGGTGAGTCACACTTTCAAGGAAAACAATTTAAAAAGTCAAAATGTTTTATAATCCTTAAAGGGTACACTAAAGCATTGTAAAATAAATCAAACAAATATAAAATCACATTATTTTAATTATAAAACATATATTGGCCGAAAATAATGTTTGTAGTATTTTATTACATCACTATCTAGTCATTATGATGTCATAAAACACATTATATATTTAAACGGTATTTAATTTTTTACCCAAAAATTCAACTGACTCAAACAATTATGAAAAATTCACCATTGGATAATTTTGATGTCATGATTCCAAAAATAATATTCATTTTAACTAAATAATTTTATAAATATGTGAATTTTTACTTATAAAATAAAAACGGTCATTTATCAAAAAGTCCTGGGTTTTTACAAAAACAGCTTTCAAACCTTAATAAAAATTACAATTGCATTCATAAAATTATATGATAATTTATATTTAATAATAATTAATTTAATAATAATAATATTTTATTAAAATATTATTTAATTTAAAAATCCATTAATTCATCAAAATAAATTTCTTAGTTGAATATTAATATAAAAAATACTATTTGTGCTTTAAAAACTATTTACAAAGTAACAATAACAAAATGAATGCACATTATTTATACACAAATAATGTACATAGTCATAGTGCTAGGGTCTTGTTACATAACCCCTTATAACACCCACATAAGACCAAAGGGTAAGGTGTGTAGTGGTGATATACCTTTGGGGTGGCTCGGATAACATCGCTCGGGTGGTAATCTCTATTAACTTCCACTTCTCCCATTGTCAGTTATGATAATGATTAATGTGTTCAAGCTAGGCTTGGGATTGGTCAAGAGTCAAGCCCAATGATGCCACCTCCTATCCAATCTCTGACAAATGGGTTGCGTACAAGGAAAGTCTACTGCACGAGGCCATCACTTCCTTTGTCTGAGTAAATTGGATTTGATAGAGCCATATATTTATACCTATCATGTGATCACTGTTCAGTGGCTATATTAGCAACGATCAAAATTCATAATGGTATTTTAAATTCTAGAAACATAAAACCAATGAATTTCACATTATATATAACTATAATAATAAATTTAATTAGATCACAATGAATATCCATTAATAAAAGTTTGGGTCTTTATAATCTACCCCCTTAAGAAATTTTGCCCCCAAAATTTCCTTTTCCCACACTAAAATAGATGAGGGTAACTCAAATTCATCACATCCTCTGATTCCCACATTGCTTCTTCAAACTTTTTTTTTCTCCACAACACCTTGACGAGGGGAAATATCTTATTTCATAGAACTTTTTATCTATGATCTAGGATCTTCAATGTTTTCCCCTCATAAGAAAGATCATCCTATAACTGTACTACCTCTAAAGATAGTACATGTGAAGGGTCTAGTATGTACTTATATAAGAGGGATACCTGAAATACATCATGTAATTTGGGCCTCGTAGGTGTAAGTGCTAGTCGATAGGCCACAACCCCAACATGATCAAGAATCTCAAAGGGGCTGATGTAGCTAGGACTTAACTTCCCATTCTTTCCAAACCTCATGACCTTATTCTATGGAGATATGTGTAGAAATACCATATCTCCAACTTTATACTCATGGTCTTGTTGACGATTATCTACATAACTCTTTTGTCGACTCTGGGATACCTTGATATGCTGTTGAATGGTTTTCACCTACTCCACTATTTCTTCGACCATTTTTGGTCCAGGAATCTTATGTTCACCGACTTCATCCCAACATGCTAGTGTTCTGCACCACTTCCAATACAGGGCTTTGTAAGTTTCCTTTCGGATGCTCAAGTGGAAACTATTATTGTAGGAGAATTAAACCAGTGGAAGTTCTAGGTCCCACCTTCATTTGAAGTCTATAGAACATGATCTTAACATATCTTCCATTGTCTAAATAGTTCACTTAGATTGGAAATCAGTTTGAGGATGAAAGGTCGTATTGAAGTTCAGTTCAGTATCCAGAACATGTTGAAGACTCTTCAAAAACATAAAGGTGAATCTTGGATATCGATAAGATACAATAGATAGTGGTACTCTATGCATCCTTACAAATTCCCTGATATATATCCATGCCAGTTGACCCAATGAGAAATCCTCCCGAATTGAAATAATGTGTGAAGACTTTGTAAGACAATCCACAACAACCTAGACTACAATATTGCCTTTGGATGTCTTCAGAAGTCCGGTGACAAAGTCTATGGTGATGTTCTCCCATTTCCATGCTGGTATGGGAAATGGTTGCTTTATCCCCTTATACTTCGGTCTCTCATCCTTCACATGCTGCCACACCAGGCACATTAATGTAAATTCATCAATCCCCTTCTTCATATTATCACACCAATAATGATCTCATATATCTTGATACATCTTTATGTTTCTCGGGTGAATAGAGAAATTTTAACTATGCACATCATCCAAAAGTTCATTCTTCATCTCTGAACTTGATGGAACACATAGACTTTTCCCAAATATGAGAATTCCTTGTTCAATAACATTGAACTCCGAGGATTTATCTCTTTTGACAGCTTCCACTTTCTTCTGAATTCCAACATCATCCTTTTGAGCATCATTTAACTTTTCAAAAAGAGATGGTTGAGAAATCATTTGGGAAAGGATTGATGATGTTCCCTTATTTTTGATTCCCATGTACATATTCATCAAATCTAAGAAGATTGTATCCTTTTCAATTCTCATAAATGATAGAATCACTGGGTCCTTTCTACTTAGATCATCCAACACCTTATTCAAATTCCTAGGGTGGTAATGGATTGAGCAGTCATAGTCTTTGATCTGCTCTAACCATCTTTGTTGGAGCATGTTCAACTCATTATGTTTGAATATATACTTGAGGCTTTTTTGGTTTGTATATATTTCACACTTCTCCCAAAAATGATAATTCCGCCAAATTTTTAAAGAGAAGATCACCGCAACTTACTCCAAATCATGTGTTGGATAATTTTTCTCATGAAAATTCAATTTCCTAGAAGCATTGGTAATGACTTTGTCATTTTTCATCAATACACTGCCCAAGACCATCTTTAAAGTATCATTAAATACCACAAAAAGTTCTCCACTTACGGGTAATGTGAGCATGGGAGCTGTGATAAGCCTCTTTTTTAACCTCTTGAAGCTTTCTTAGCATTCATCACTCCAATAAAACTTTACTCCCTTCCGAGTTAGCATGGTAAGAGGGTTGGACAATCGTGAGAAATTTCTCCCAAATCATCGATATTATCCAGCTAAACCCAAGAAGATATGGATATCCGTTACCGATGATGGACTCATCAATCACTCAATTGCATCTATTTTGGAGGGACGCACAAATATCCCATTTCCTGTGATGATATGACCCAATAATGATACCTCCTTCAACCAGAACTCACACTTGAAATACTATTCATAGAGATTATCATTATGCAAACTCTATAATACAGTCCTTAGATGCTCCTCATGATACTCCTTGGTTTTAGAGTATATAAGAATATAATCAATAAAAACTATGAGAAATTGGTCGAGGTAATCCCTAAAGACTCTATTAATCAATTCCATGAAGATTTATGGAGCATTAGTGAGTCCAAAAGGCATTACTATGAATTCATAGTGCCCGTGTCTTGTACGAAATGTAGTCTTGGGGATATCTATTTTATTCACCCTTAATTGATAATATCCCGACCACAAATCCACCTTGGAGAAGTATTGTGCTCCATGAAGCTGATTTAACAATCCATCGATTCATGGGAGATGAAACATTTTTTTATCCTGATTTTGTTAAGCTCACGATAATCGATGCAAAGGCACATTGACCAATCTTTCTTCTTGAAGAAGAGGACTGGTGCACCCCATGATGAAGCACTTGGGTATATAAACACTTTATCCAGATTCTACCATAGTTTTTTATTCAGCTCCTCAAGATCCACAACAGCCATAATATACAGATTCTTAGATATTGGAAATGCCCCAGGTATAAGGTCAATTGAGAATTAACCATCTCTTCTTGGAGGAAGACCATGTAATTCTTTGGGAAATACATCAGCGAATTATCTCACAATAGGCATTTCTTTAAGGATGGTTTTCTCCTTAGACTAAATTATCTGATCCAGATAAGCGTGCTCATAGTGAAGTAATATCCACGCTTGATATGATGGAGCTAAAGAATATTCTTCTTATTCCTTGCACTTTTATAGAATCAGGGGTTGATTCTCCACATGGAGGGTGATTTCCCTCTCACGGAAATTTATATTGGCTCTATATAAGGAAATCCAATCCATACTGACAATTTCATCAAATACCACTAGAGAGAGTACGATGAGGTCCGTTGGGAAATTCAATCCAAAGATTATGATAGGGGAGGAGTTATATTCATGGGATGCAATGACTGCCCCATATTCCGTACTCACCGACATCTTTACTTCCATGATTTTTGGTGGTGCTGGATTGTTCTACTAAACTTTTGTGATATAAAATAATGTGTAGAACCCGAATCAAAAATTATGTTCACTATTATTGAATGAATAACTAGCATACCTGTCCCCACTTCATTGTCGGGGTTCACTTCAGAAGTAGTGATGGAAAAATCTCACCCTTTCTACCTTGGAGGATGTTTGTTGCCTCCGAAAACCCAGGGCTTAGGGAATTGATTTGAAAGATGGTCTGGTTATTTGCATTTATAGCAATTAACAACGTGTTAAAGTTCGAATGGAACATTCCTATCCTCTGTTGTAGCCACAAGTTTTTTTGTCGGTAGTTAATAGCCAGGTTCCCTTATCTTCCACACTGAAAGCATTTCCTCATACCCATCAGGTAATTTCCAAGGTTCTTATTTTCACACCTTTGGCACATGGGGTGATGGATCGTCATAGAACTGTTGGATTTATCAATCAGACTTCCAACATTGAATTCCACCTTATGCTTCTTATCCCCATGATACCCCTGAGATTCTTCGATCTCCATTTTGACCTTGAGGGAAGATTAGGAAATTTCCTCATAGCTGTCGAAGTCATGAATCACAAGCGCTTTCCTTAGGCTAGGTTTCATCCCACCAAAGAAGCGGTAAACCTTTCATTCAGGGTAACGACAAAGCCAAAGGCATATATTTTAAGCCTTTTTACGTTTTCCTTATACGTACCAATATATTAATTGTCTTTTTTCTTGAGGTAAAGGAAGCACCTTTCCATCTTAAGCCAGAGGGTGCACGAAAAATATTTATCAAAAAACATCTTTGGGAAATCCTTCCATTCCAACCCCTTGATCTCCTCCTCAGGATTCATATTTTTGATAGAAATCCACCATTGATCAGCTTCACCCTCTATATGATAAGCAGCCAGGAGAACCATCTCTTGTTCAGAACATTGAAGGATGGAGAATATCTTTTCAACGGAGTTGATCCATTGTTCGGAGATTGAGGGATCAAATGATCCATTAAAAGTAGGAGGCCTTTGTCTCATGAATCTTTTGATAGAGACTTGTTCTTTATTAGGGGGGTTGAACGTTCCTCTTGATCCATGTTTCAATTCAAATCTTGAGTTAACTGGGAGAGAAGTGTGATAAAGTTCGTGATTCCCGCTCCCATCAGATTGGGCATCTCATTAGCACATTCATCACATTGATATTCACATCGGTTGTTAGCCCGAGTCCTCCTATCACCAAAAATTGGATGGAATAAAAGTAAAGTTAGTGGTAACACATAATGGGTAATCCATGGAAAAAAATGATGAATTATAAATAACTTTTATTTACTTAACTTATGAATCCATAGACATCAATCTATACTATTCATGGCATACTTTCTAACATATATTCTTAGAGGCATTTTTTCATTCGCTTAATAAGGGTTCATACTAAGCTTGTGAATTTACCAAAGCATATCCCCCGGGAGTATCATAAACAAGAGTGCAGAAAAGACCATTTTCATACACCAGTTCCCGTTAGAGTCTACCTCAAAGCGGTGTTTTCAGGTTTTACCCCTAGGATACATTTTTGCCAGAGCCACCTCTACCTGCATTTATCCAGACATGGATGTATTTTCTTGATAAAACACTTACTCAATACTCAAAAATACTTAGGTATTTTATTATTATACTTAATCTTGTCTTTAAGTATTCACCAGGGTTTTCTAATCCTAATACCAAAAATAACTTAACCTATCCTCTAATACCAACTATAACAACCCTTCTTTTTATTACACACTTAAACCTACTTTATTACATAAAATATTCACTTGATACAACATAGAATATAGATTGGTATAGTGTATTTGGTTCTTAGGAACATTACATGACAACTTAAAATGTAAATCAAACAACAAATTTATTGATAACTTCCTTTACTACATTTCCTCGTACTTAGCATTGTATGAGATAACCTGAGGGCATGCATAAGAAAAGGGTGAGCTATAAAGCCCAGTAAGGGAATAAACATAGAATAACATGAGGAATAAAATACATGTTAGACAATATGCATATCAATGGAGCTGGAGAGAAACATGAACATAAATTCATTATAAATCAAGATAATCATAACATGAAAATGTTCCAATAACTCTTAACATAGAATTAGCATGAGCTAAGGATCATTTGAAATGAAGCATGAGTAAACCCTCATTGAAAATAATGCACGAGTAAAAGCTTGTTTCACAAGAATTATCATGATTCAACACCCATTGAACACGACTTATCATTATACAATATTTTACCCAATGCATTAGAGACCTATCAGGGTGCACCCTTCTTAACCATTTCATTGCACACATAAGTGTGCCACATGTATCATATAATATGGAATCCACCAACATCATAAGTTATTCAATGATTAAGTAATGTAGAATAAATACCTGAAATTAACATTCAATATGTATATGTTCATAAAGGTGAATACCCTTGATAGAGACATGGGTACAGTATTCTCTACACAATGATCTTGGCCTGAAAAAATGCGGTGCAATTTCGGCAACATAACGGCATGACACAGGGATTCATAAAAATGGTTGATGAGATAGAAAAGGGTGTATCAACATATTTAAATTAAATGGACCGTAAGGGGGTCATATAGATACATTTTCTAACAAACGTAATGGAATTTAGATGCATAATACAAAATAACAACTTGGATGTAAAAGAGGAGAGAGAAATCCCTCTCGAAATTTCGACATTGTAACAGGTGCACATGGGAGGAATTAAGGAGATATAAAGGGTATACCATTATCCAAAAATAAATAGGTAAGTATGGGGTGGGTGAGAAATGATGCCCCAAAATTTTTTATTGAATAAAGGGAATAACAACATAATGAAAATTAGATAAAAATGAGAAAGGAAGAAATACTTTACTTGGAAGTGTGATCCCAAAGGCTTGGGAGAGGCTTGAGAGAGGATTCTTGGGAGATTGGGGCACCTTGGAAGGATTATAGAGAGAGGAGGTCAGAGTATGGTCTAACTAAAAAGGCTTTGAGTGAAGAGGAAGTGGGAGCTAGGGTGGGTTTATATAGGAAAGGTGAAGGAATTCTTTATTATTTAGGTTTGGGACACCTCACATTAAACTAATCAAAACAAAAAACCAACCCACGGTTTTTGCCAATGGTTTTTTCCAAAGGGGAGTGGAAAATAATATTTTATAATTCCAATGACCGAAATTCTTAAAATAATAGGGTTGCTTATATGGAGGTGAGTCACACTCTCAAGGGAAACAATTTAAAAAGATAAAATGTTTTATAATCCTTGAAGGGTCCACTAAAGCATTCTATAATAAATCAAACAAATCTAAAGTCACATTATTTTAATTATAAAACATATATTGGACTAAAATAATGTTTATATTATTTTATTAAATCACTGTTGGGTCATTATTATGTCATAAAACACATTATATATTTAAACGATATTTAATTTTTTACTAAAATTTCAACTGTATCAAAAAATTATGAAAAATTTACAGTTGGATAATTTCGACATCCTGATTCCAAAAATAATATTCATTCTATTTAAATAATTTTATAAATATGTAAATTATTACTTTTAAAATAAAAACCGATATTTATCGAAAATTCATGGGTTTTGACAAAACCAGCTTGCAAACCATAATAAAAATTACAATTGCATTCATAAAAATATAGGATAATTTATATTTAATAAAATTTAATTTAATAATAATAATAATATTTTATTAAAATATTATTTAATTCAAAAAACCATTAATTCATAAAAATATATTTCTTAGTTGAATATTAACTAAAAACACTATTTGTGATTTAAAAACTATTTACAATGTAACAATAATAAAATGAATGTACATTATTTATGGAAAAATAATATACATTGTAATAGTGCTAGGGTATTGTTATATAACCACTTATAACCACCACACAATACCTAAGGGTAAGGTGTGCGATGGTGATAGACTCTTGGGGTGGCTCGAATAACATCACCCGGGTGGTAATCTCTATTATCTTCCACTTCTCCTGTAGTCGGTTCTGCTCAAGCTTAAATTTTTCAATCTCGTCTTGGGCTTGGTAAAGAACGAAGCCCAATGACACCACCTCCTTTCCGAGATCTGAAAAATGGGATTCGTACATGGAAAGACTATTGGATGAGGCCATCACTTCCTTTGTATGAGTAAATTGGATTTTTAGATCCCTATATTTATACTAATCATGTGATCACTGTTCAATGACTATATTAGCAATGGTCACAATTCATAACGATATGTTAAAATCTAAAAACATAAAACCAAATAAGTTCACATTATATATAAACATAGTAATACATTTATTTAGATCAAGAGGAATTTCCATTAATGAAATTTTGGGTCGTTACAGAAAACCTATTACTTCCAAGACCTTTCAAAAGACTGTTTAAAACAAAGGGTAGAAACCCAATTTTCCATCTTATTCATCTCATGTGGACCTGTAGATACATAGAGGAGCTATAAAAAACCCTGGATCCGCCTATAATTTCCATTCCAAAGAATTATACATATTTAATTATCAAAATAAATAATATTACTTATAAAGTATCTGTATTGAAAAAAATACAAATTTAAAAATAATTCCCCAAATAATAAAATAATTGTCAATGTAACCACCGTATGAAAAATGATATACAATTTAGGAAATAATAATATCCATTGTATAATAATATTGATATTAAATTAAATTTTAAATGAAAAATGATCACAATAAAGTGGTTGATTTAAGTGAATGTTAAGAGTCACAAAATGAAGTGAGATTAAGAAAATTCATGAGGAGAATAAAATTTAAACATTCCAAATTGTCACATACCACTTCAAAACATTTAAATCCTAATCACTAGAAATGTGTGAAATTAAATTAATCTTATAATATAATAATAATAATATGATTCATGATATAATATATAAATAAGTTTATTAGTTTTGGCACACAAAATATGTAAGTAACGAATATGACATTAATCTCAAATATTTAAAAGTGAGATGAAAATATTTAACTTAACCATCCATTTGTTGTGTGGTTTTTAAAATCATGTATAATAGTTTAAAATATTTTACTTACTAATAAAATAACCATAGTCATGTTTATAATATCATATAGTATCTTCCTATAATATTTTATTATCTATTTGTTAATAATCTTCCACTAGTTGGACTATTTCACGCATTAATTGCCTAGTTTGTCGAGTATGTTTCAACATGTTATTTGTTGTACTTATAAAATATATCATGGATTAGTAATCATTATAATGTAAAACATGACTAAATTATCGTATATATTTGGTAAATATTTATTTATAACAGTCCATAATATCTGGATATTAGACATGAAGTGCACCATTTATAGAGACGGTATGTCGTACGTATGCATGAATTCCACTTTCATTTCTTTGTTGTATTAAAATAATTAAGACTAAATGATATATATATATTATAATTATATTATAAGATATATGTTATATAGTTTTATTAAAACTTTTTTTATACATTCCATGTATGGCATGAACGTGTCATATCTCTTTGAGGGGGCGTTAGTCTATATTTCCTCAAATGAAATTATCGTATTTACTCAACATAAAAATTATAAAGGTATGTTATAAATAAAAATAAAATAGTAATAAAATATTTTAAATAAAATAAATATAATATATAAATATAGTTTCTTTCATAATGGCCACCCTGAGGGGTGGTTGGGAAAAATTGAACAATCATCATTTCATTAGGCAGCAGTTCACCGTACAGAGAAACAGTATGTTCATTATCCATTAGATGGAGGTGTTTGTAATTTTAAGTTGAATCCTTAGGATAACAACATAATATTATATTTATTATAGTTATTTTATTATTTAATCATATAATAATATGGGTATAGTGAGTGGAGAATGGAAATGATACTCGAAAGTATGGGGGAAAGTGTTACCTCTTAATCAGGTAACATCTTTTGGTTTATACCAAAAGCTTACATGGATGCTATTATACCCAAGGGTAGGATTATAGGTAAATAGGAGGTATGTTGGGAGACGATTTTGATAGATTTTGGAGGATAAAATGTGTCTGGATAGGTGTGAGGAAGGGGTTGAGTGCTTTCCTTTTTATAGTGGTGGGGAGGTGGCACTTTTGTGAATACCAAAAATTATTCACAAATGGGTGGTATAACATAGTAAATTTACTACAAAATGGAAAAATAATGAATTAATGGAGACTAAAAGTTGATAAAAAACTCATACACACAAAAATATGTTTATTTTAATAATTTGGTTCCTTAACCTCTAAGATTCCCAAATTTTATCATTTTGGTTTTTATTAAAGAATCTAGATTCCAAAAATAATTATTATAACCATTAAGAATAATTTAAAGTGAGATTTATTAGAAAAAATAGATCCATTGAATTATTAATTTTATATTAAATTTTTAAATTAAATTCACATGTATTTTGGAAATTAATTTTAAAACAAGTGCATGTGACACACTAAAACGCTGCTTCAACCCAAATTAGGTTAACAACGTTTTTACAGTATATGGGTCAATATATTAATTATATAAGATTAATTGGTCAATTAATATTATATATTTAATATTTATTAACACCCAAAAATACCTGGGTAAATATAGGATATTTATAAATTTTAATTCATTTAATAACATTCATTTATTGTAAAATAACAATATGGTCAATTTTGAAATTATTTATTTAATGTTAATTATAAAATATCAATGTTATATTGGAATTAAAATACATAATGCTTAAAGGTGGGTAACATGATATATTAATCTAAATAAATAAATTAATAAAATAATGAAATCAATTAATTTCACTTTTAATATTTATAATATCATTGACTTTAGTTAATTATTAACTAAATAATCCCTATATTGATGTTTCTTAAGCATTTTATGTAATTATGATATCTCTTAAAATTATTGATAAATTATTATGATAAAAATAACCATATATCTTACAAAATGATATTTAAAATCTAAAACATGATGTTTTGTACATATCGAAAAAATTAATAATAATTAAAGGTAAGAAAATTTTACTTTTTTCTTTTTCCTTACTTACCATTTTATATATGGAAATTACTTTTAATAATATTCTAATAATGCCTAAATTTCAAACCAATTGGGTACATGGTAAAATTTTTGGCAGAAAATATCTTTTGGACAAGTGTCTAAGTAATTCTGGTCATTAATATTAAAGTATAGTTCCGTATTTAGCTTAATCACACCTTAATCATAGTAATTAATTTTATTCACATTCACTAATCATTTCGGTCAAAAAATTAAGTTTATCTTATTCAAAGAAAATATCATACTAATTATATCCTTTTTTGTCAGATTTTCAAAATTCAAAACACAGAAGGGGGAAAATTATGATTAACGCTAATCCCATAGATGTGGTGAAATAACGAGGATTTAAAAGATAAAATATTCAAAAGTGTGGTAAAATTTTTATTCAATTTCAAAGTAAAATTGATTCTAATTAAATTTATAGCATAAATAGATGTATATTTGATTTATTTTGACTCTAAAACAGATTTAAAATATATATTATCATTAATAATTATTTAAATGAAATGACTATTTTTAACTATATTACAATAATTTTACTATTCATCAACAAATGGAGTTTCATAGAAAAATGAAAAAAATTCACCATAAGATAATTTATATATACAGAATTAAAAGTGATGTTTTTTTAAAATTAAACTCCTAAATGTTTCAAAATTTAGCTTTAAAATATGATCTCTTTTAAAAGGCGGTAAAACTCGATCTCGTGGGTAACACAAGCTAATTTAGTGTCGTATGTAATGTATGTTTAATGTTGTGTATAAAGAATTCCAAAAAAATTATATTTATTATAAAATGAAACTATTATAATATATTGGGGTGTCACATTCTACACACATTAATAAAATTGCATCCTCACAATTTAAACTTGATCTCAATAATCAAGGGATTTAAAAAAAATTATTGTTGAAAGGGCCACATCGTAAAAATGGTTAATTACACATATTCTTAATAAGAGATAATGGAAATCACAATGGTCATGTAACTAGGTCCCCCTATAGGATAACATAGATGGAAATTGGAAACATGAATATAGAAGAAAAATACAACAATCGAGTTCTAATTGACAGTGCTAGAGAATATGTTCAAACAAAAGTTGTATCCCACAAGGACATAAACTATAGGTGAGAGTAATGGTCATTAATATCATAAAAAATGATGATAATTGAAAAAAAAATTTGTTTCAAAACCATTTTTTTCTACATTTAATGAAATATTTCACTCTATAAGAATATAGGTAAATATAAATTTCTATAAATATAATCTTTTCCTTTGATTATTCCTTGAACTCTTATCACATGATACAACATGTTTTGAAGTAATACTTTAACATTGAAAATATTATCTAATGATTATCTTCAAATAATCTATAAATGGTTAACTTTTACAACACATTATGATCCAATCAGTTCTAAAAGAATGTCACTGAACTTCCAAAGTGAACTTATCTTCAATATTTAATAAACTTGAATTTGATTTTAATTTTCACATTTCAAACATGTGAATAACTAAATTATGTATCCTTTTGAAATTTTGTAATCACTCTAATTATGATAAAACCTTATTAGAAATATCAATTCCTCATTATTACTTAAGTAAGAAACATGTTATTTTATATATTCCTTAAATCCAAAAAGTATTGTAAACTCTATCAATGAAATCATAGACCACATGTTCACAAGTCATTAATCTGTTCCAAGGAATTTAGAACTTGTCCAATAAGTAATATATTCATCATTATATTAACATCTAGAATATATTAAGGGTTTTATTTCCCTAAATTATGTATTTTATGAATATTTTTACGTTCAACAAAATAAATTTTCCGTGTACCATTCAACATATGATCTCAAATACATAATGAAAAAGTACTATAGTACAATCCTCATATATTCCATAACTCTTATAACCAGTACATTGCTGATAAAATATTAAAATTAAATTATTATTGATTAAGAATATTAATCATTCATCTTCATATACAAGAGTATCATAACTTCATCACTATCCCACAACATTTTATGGGGTATATTCCTTTGAATCTCGTGACATTGACTTGCATAGTGTCCCTTATTCATGAAGCTTAAGCATTGTACATTAGAAACATTTTTCATGCCCTTGAAAAAACAAACTTGGTGACCTTTTCTCCATACATATAACAAACTCCCATTCCCTTTAAGTATGTATTGATGTGTTTCTTTCCACAATTATCACATGTTAGAAAATCATTATTTATCTTTTCTTTATTTGACTCATTCCCTTTTTCATGGTGCTCTTATGGATTCTTCTTATAATAGTCTCCATCAAAGAAATAAGACATGGAGGCTTTCTTACCAATATCATTATCATATGATAGTATATCCTCATATAATGTCAATGCTTTGGGAGACTATTTCACATTGAAATTTTTTCTTAAGAATATGAAAGATTTCATCCTTCTTAATATTTGGATCATGTGCATTGCTGAGGTTCAAATTCCTTATAATATTTTTCATTTATAAACAATCACATAACATAAATTATCTCATTAAATTATGAACTTACTATAACTCTAGACATATTATATCACATAACATAAATTTCTACACTGTAAATCCCAAAATCATAAAATTTGGTTACTTTGGGGGAATAAATCCTTTATAAACATAGATAAATAAAATGTCAATTATTTTAAGAATTTCCCCAGGGAGTGTCAAAAAAATTTGCTTATTAAGGCCCATTGTCATATACTAGGTTACCCTAAGGCATGACTTGAACACCTTATTGGTGTTTTTAATCTTATATACATCTGTTCCAAAACCACGTCCGCTTGTAGTATCCAGAAAAGGATTTCATTATTAGAATTACTTCATAATAATTACTCTACAAAAATTATAGGATGTTATTCTATAATTATCTTCAATTTATATCTTATGATTTTTTCCCATAATCTATGTTTTCTAAATCTATTTTTCCAAGGTTGTTTCCAAACTTCCTTTGATACCAACTGTAATGACCCCACCCCAAAACCACAGAGCCGATGCATTATTACATTACATTGGAACAATTACAAGGAATAAAATCCCGAAGGACCATTCAGTTTAGTATTCATAGAAATCCATATTACATAAATGATACCAAAAATACAATGGTAAATATATAATACAATCATGATACATAATAAAATTAAATAAACTACATCCTTGAATGCTTATTCAAAATTTATTACCTTAACCATTATCTTGTTGTGTGGTATTTAGGCTCCTACATAGTGGTTAAAAATAGGTTTCATACTAATACCATAACCATAATAATGTTTATAATATCATATATTAAATTCTTACAATATTTTATTACTCATTTTTTAATAATATTCTATTATTTTGATTATTTCGATTCATAATTTCCCAAATTGTCAAGTATGTTTGGACCTGTCATTTTTGGTTCTTATAAAATAAATCATGGTTTAATAATCTCCATAATGTAAACCATTTATAAATTATATTATATTTTCTATGCATTTGTATTTAGAACATTCCATAATATTTGGATATTAGACATGAGGTGCACTGTTCATTGAGACGGTAGGCCATATGTACACATGGACAATACATTCATTTCTTTATTGTATTAAAATAATTAAAACTAAATTATAGATATGTATATTATAATTCATTTATAATATCATGGTTATATATGTTATATAGTTTTATTAAAAGGATCCTTTATACTTTCTATGTATGGCATGAAAGAGTTATATCACTTTGAGGTGGCAGTAGTCCACACTTCCTCAAACGAAATTATCATATTTACTCAACTTGGAAAGAATAAAGGTATGTTATAAATAAAAATTACAGAGAAATAATATATTTAAAATAACATATATATCATATATAAATATATTTTTCATTATAATTTCCACCATTAGGTGTGGCAGGGAAAAATTGAACAATCTTTGTTTCATGAGGCAACAATTTTCCATAAACAGAAACAATATGTTAATTATCTATTAGATGGAGGTGTTTGTAAGTGTAGGTAGAAAAATTTTCATAACCAAATATAAGTATATTGAGTATACTTATATTTTTATGTTATCATAGATTAAGAATATTTTAGGGAGTGGAGAAGGAAAATGAAACTAGAGAGCATGAGGGAAGGTGTTGCCTCTTATTTGAGTAACTTCTTTTGGTTTATACCAAAAGATTCTTGGATAGTTTTCTTCAAAAGGGGATACTTCTATGTCGAGGGTACGGATGTTGGGAGACTATTGCGAAAAATTTTGGATGAGCCAATGTGGCTTGAGAGGTGTGAGAAATGGGTATAGTCCTTTCATTTTTAGAGTGGAGGGGGAGTGACACTTTTTTAAATACCAAAAGTTATTCAATAATGGGTAGTCCTACTTACTGAAAGTGCCTCTAAAATGAAAAAATAATGGAGAAAAAAATAAGAGTCATCGATACAATCCTCATCCACACAAAATATATTAATTTTAATAATTTTTTTCCTTAACATCTAATATTCTGAAATTTTATTATTTTAGTTTATATTATAGCATCTTGTTTTCTAATGTTACTAAATTGATCATTAAGACCACATTAATGTGAGATTTATTAGAAATTATATATCCACTAAATTATTAATATTTTATCTAATTTATAAAATAAAATTCCCATATGTTTTTGAAATTAACATTAAAACATGCGTATGTGACATGCTAAAAGGCTTCTTGAACCACAAATGTGTTGACAACGTTTTTATAGTATATGGGTAAATATGATAATTAAAAAAGAGTAATTAGTAAATTAACAGAAAATATTTAATATTTATTGACACTTAAAATTAACTTGTCAGAATATATGTTTTTTATTAATTTTAATTGATTTAATAAGATTCCTTTATTGTAAAATTACAATAATGTCAATTTTGACATTATTTTTTTAATGTTAATTTTAGAATATCAATATTATTTTAAAATTAAAATATAAGTGGTTTAAATGTGTGTAACATGATATATTATTCTAAAAAATAAATAAATACAATAATTCAATCAATTAACTTCAATTTTAATATTTATAGTATCATTTATTTTAGTTAATTATTAACTAAATAATCCCTATATTGACGTTTCTTAAGAATTATAAGTAACTAAACCATGTCTAAAAATTATTGATAAATTATTTTGATACAAATAATGAATATATCATAAAATATGATATATATAACCTAAAACATGATGTTTTGTACATATCGCAAAATTCTATAAATGTTAAATGCATGAAAATTTCACCTTTGGTCTTTTTCTTTACTTACCCTTTTATACAGGGCACTTCAATTTAATAATATCCTAATGACACAGAAAATTTAGAACCCAGGGTGTAAATGGTCACATTATTGGAAAAAAATGGCTTTTGGAATATTTTATAAGTAATTTTGTTCCTTAATATTAAGTTTTATTCCTTTATTAAGCTTAATCATACCTTAATCACTATAAATAATTTTAATCACATTCACTAATAATATTGGTCAAAAAATTAAGTTGATCTTATTATACAAAAAATATCATATTAAATAAATCTCTGTATGTTAGATTTTAAATATTCTAATCATAAAAGTGATAAAATTAATATTAAAACTAATCCCACAAATGGAGATAAATAATAGTGGATTAAAGTATTAAATCGTTCAAAAGTTTGATATGTTTTTTTATTTTCAATTTCAAAGTTAAATAGATTTTATAAATAGATTTATAAATGATCTAATGTGACTCTCAAACAAGTCTAAAATATAAATTATCATAATAATTATTTGAACAAAAATATTGTTTTTAACAAAAAGGCCGTAATATTCCCTATTCCTAAAAATATAATGTTTCTCAGAAAAATCTCAAAAATTCACCATAAAATAATTTATAATTTTGGAATTCCAAAATGATGTTTATTTTTAAAAATAAAATTTATGAATGATTCAAAATTATGTTTTAAAATTGGTTCTCCATTAAATGGATGTAAAACTTAGTCTTGTGTGTAACACCCCATGCTTCCATGGTACATTTCCCTTGAATAATTCAATTTCTTTCATTGTACGTAACTTCGAGATTATAACACACCATGACCAATAAAACTAGCCATTCTGAAAATAAATACCCACTTTTTGAAAATTTATAAATTTTATCTATGAAAATGGACATCATTTTTGGATTCGGAATATCGAAATTAGAATAGGGTGAATTTTTGTTATTTTTCGGAAAATATTCAATTTTTGATTAATAGTAAAAAACTATGTTATTATTTAAAATTGACTTTTTATTTATATAATTAGGTATTTTATTTTCATTTATTTTATGTCAAAATAGATACACAATACCTATATATGTTTAATTTAATTCATTTGAATCATTTTATAATAAGTTTAGATATATAAAATTTTATTGAACTTTTAACGGTCTTTTACCCACCTTCTAGGTGCATTTACAAATTTTACTAAAACATAATTTTACAACTTCTGTGAGTGAAATTTAAAAAATACAAGAGAAAAGTTAACATCAATAAGTAAAATGTGGATTAATAAAATAAAATTGTTTTCGTGAATAGTAACTTTTGACTTTTATTTACAATAGTTAAAAGTAAATAGGGTAATTATGGGTGAAAATTATATTATAATTACCTAAAAAAATGTCCCAATTTAACTGGATAAGTGTAATTCTACCAAAAATAGCCTTAGGAATAAATTATGATCCCCTTTGGTCCACTTGGATTAGATTAGAACATTTATTATTATTTTATTTATAGAAGAGTTAAAAGAGTTAAATTCAAAGTTTAAGGAATAAACCATTTTTATTATAGGGTTAAACACTATATAATGTTGACTATAAATATTAATTAAAAATATAAAAATATTTCCTACATAATTATATTTATTTATAATTTATAGACATTAAATAATTTAATTTATTTATGACATAATGATGATGCATTAATTACCTTATAAATAAAATATTATAATATTGGATATTATAAATATCCAAATAAATGTAATTTGATACTTTTGATGAATTTATATAATTTTCTAGGTTAATATGACATTTTAGGGTTTATTAAATAATTTTTTTAACTAATCTTTTTGTTATTATTTTCACAGAAACCAAATACTAAGTAGTGTCTATATTGACATAATTGAGGGTTTAAAACAAATACTATATTATTAATTAATATAATATTCTTAAAAATTTACGGTTTAGAAAAAGGACTTAGATAAGGATATATATATTAATAATTTACCACTTTGGGTTCTCTTGGCTTTTATAGTATGTTTATTAACTATATAATATAAAAATACAAAGAGACATGGTAAATGTCAAACTATTTAACTAAGAGTTAAATCTAAAAGATAAGGTCAATATAGTGACCTAAACCTATCTAAAACATATTGGTTGAGATTTTTCAACCCATACAAACCTCAGACTTTAAATAAATCATTTTGGAGCCATTATAATTTTAAAATTATTTTATTATAAAATAATATTTCAAGCTTTTCCTAAAGTGACCCTCGCCTCTCTTATAAAAGGGTACTTACACTTCTCTTAAATTCAAACCGACAAATAAATTTGGCTCATCCAAACCCTATCAAAATATCCTCCCTTCGACCTAGAGGCCTTCCACTGGCCATAAATCCAACATACGGAGCACGTTTGATCAAATCAAAAGGATGAAGCCGAAGAAGAGTTAAATATTTAATCACCTCTTTCAAGTTCTTTTCTTCTTTGTATTCCTCCTTATTTGTTGTTTCCATTATAAAATAATAAATCTTGTATCTTATATATACTTTAATATTATTAAAAAAATATTACAACCATATTCATTATTCTATCCATCATATGAATGAAAATGTCACCATATGTGCGTACGTACGACTTACCGTCTGCACGTCGTGAAGTAGTTTGTTATTCAAACACTTCATTATTTGGATGGGTATAATAATGAGTATAACTGATGTAAATAATAAATATAACATGTTAATGATTCTTTATATATGATATACCATCCAATTACATATTATTTGACGATAAATATATTGATATTGTTGCTCGTGCGTACGTATGGATTACAGTCTCCACGAACGCGATGGGATTCATTTTCAATCGTAATCATTAAAGAATAATTTTCATTTTATGATTCAAAATAATTTTTATGAACATAATATCATTATGTATATTAATCAAATAAATACTACACATAACAAACATGGATTACGTAACCAATCATATAAAGGAAAACGAATCAGTTAACACCCGAAATGATGATACTACTAAAATATTGTAAACAATGCAATTTTATAAGATTATATATGATATCATATATATTCATATAAATATTTTCTAATTTAATAATAATGTTTTAACTATTATATATGATGTTAACATACCATCTACTAAGGAAAAGTACAAGGTAAGGGATAATTTCACAATCTCTTTATTATCCAAGGTTATTTTTACATAAGTATCTACTGGTACCTCTTTATCATCCACATCCATGTTTCTTAAAAATTTATATCAAAACATTTTTACTATTTACTAGGTTATGGGTTAAAGTCATTAATACCATTTTTTTAATTTTTATAAATTTTTTTCAAAGGAATATTTTAGTTTTTTTCCAAACAAGGTACTTTATGACCTTTTCGACAAAATTAAGGTAAGAATGTCTTTCTTAACTTCTACAGAGAGTGTGGCTATTTTCCACCATTATATCATCGTCAAAGCTTCCCATAAAATCTTATAATAATATTTCCAAAATAAGTGTTTTCTTTTATAATTATTCGACTTTTAAAAGATTTCAAAATTGAAAGAGGTATTTATTTCAAATAGTTTTCATTTTATCTATGTCAACATCCTTTGATGGATTTTAATTTTTTTTTAAAATTTATTCATTACGATACAAATCATTCATATTGTATTGATGTTTTTGAGATATGTTTGACTGTGGTTGTGTTATTTTTACACCATTCATGGTTTATGGATAAAGTATTGAAATTTCGTATGCTAGTTTTAATACGAATGTTTATGTTATGTTTAAACCTTTTAATATGAGGAGTGTATTGGAATTAGTGAGTGAAGGATGAGGCCTGATAAAGTTCCTCAAATCATCAGTAGGTCTCATGAGACAAACTAGTGTCTTGGAACATGTACCTTGACAAAATCTTATTTGTTGTCTTGGCACAAGGCTTTGAATTTGTGGTTATGAAGTCTGGCATTACACATTCCATCATTATGAAAGTGGCTATTGATATTGGATGTGATTATTTAACTATTAGAATATCCATGTGAATAAGTAAATGGTATTATTTTATTTTATATTTTCCATATTAGGACGAAGTTTATGTTTAAAATTATTTTTTGGTCTTATACATTGCCTTAAAGGTTTATGTTTATTTATGAAAGTTTCGGAAATATTGTTATTCTTACTGAGCATCTGATCTCACACCTTTCTATGTTTTATTTTTCCCAGATGTAAAGAAGTATTTAATGGTTGACATGTAGGGATATGATAAGGATATATGTGTATTCAAATGGGAACAAAATGTTGTTGATGTTTTTATTTCATTATGTAATTTAAAACTTATCAATGTATCTAGTACTTCTGAGGCTACTAAACTGATCAGTCTTTCTTGACATGATTCCTTGTATCATGAAAATGTTATGTAATAATGCCCCAAATTTGGGTAACTGAGGTTGCTGTGTTATAGTTGGTATCATAGGATGTTTAGTACAATCCTTGGAAACTGGATTTAGAAAAACTCTGATTAGAGAACACTACCATAAGATAGACTTTGAGGATTAGTATAGAATAACATCATTTAATATTGGTACTGTTGATATTTTTTAGGTTTTCCAAGAAATACATCCCTATTTGGATATGAGTAGGTAGAGGCAGATCTATCCCATTTGTACCTAGGGATAAAACCCAAAAACACCTCTTTGAGTTAGACTCATACGGGAACTGGTGCACGACAATTGGTCTTGCTGCATGCTTGGTTATGACACTCCTAGGGGATATGCTTAGGATAATTCTCATTTTTCTTAAAAACCATTATGAACAATTTATGAGTATATAATTTCTCAAAGAAAATATTTTTATGATCATGAGTTATATCCATAAACTGTTCAATCTATGTTAACTATTTTACAAGTTTGGAATTATGTATTGCGATTCAAAAACTAATCTAGTGTATGTCATTGTTTAGAAATGATGCCTAATGGAAGGAATGGAAACCGTATCAACCAACATAATTCATGTATGGATTTCCCTCTTACTAAAGATAATTATAGTGGAGATGGTGATGCAACTAGTGCTGATTAGCTTATCACCATACTAGGATAACTCACTCCGGTTATGAATAATATCCTTACCCGTATAGAGCACCCAGATCCACAATGCAGAGGATCTAAGATAGAATATTTCATGGGGAAAAGACCACCAACATTCAATGGGATTAAAAATCCCTTTGTACCAGAGAAAAAGAGAAATTCCTTTGAGAAAATATTTCATACTTGGGGGAGTAGCGAAATGGAAAAAGTTGTCATGGTAGTTTATCGCCTCACAGGAGATACAGATCAATGGTGGTCATTAATCCAAAACACAAAAGAATATGAAGAAGTTTGTAACATGGAATAAAGGGAGTTTAAAGATATTTTCTTAGAAAAATACTTTCCTCATGACCATCAAATGGATATGGAAAGACAATTTCTCAATCTGAGGGAAAAGGAGGATGAGAATGTCGCAAAGTATGAGGCTACCTTTACAAGGTTATCAAGGCATGCAGCAGATTATATACTTAACCCAAGGAGTAATATTGATCGATTCTTTGATGGGTTAAAACAATTTCAATGTCGAGCATTAGTCTCCAAATTCTTCTCATAGTACGAAGATATTATCTCATGTGCTATCAAGACAGAAAATGAACTCTCTAAGTCTTACGAAATTAAAGAAAAGAAAGAGAAAAAGAGATCTACAGAACACTTTGGAAATGGAAATAAGGGGAATAAGGGAAAATTTGAATATCCATCCTCTGGTAAATATAGGAAGAAATACCCTGGTACCTAGATAAAGGGAATGTGTGTTTGTTACAAGTGTGGTGAAAAACTCCACCAAGGTCATGATTACAAGGGGAAGAAAGAGGCTGTCAATGTTGAATGATACAATTGTAGAGAAAAGAGGCATTACGAAAATGAATGTCCGAAGCACCAAGGGAACTTACCTCAGAAAAGGCCAAGGGAGCAAGGTCAACATTATACGATCACTACTGCTGAGGATGAAGTTCCGAAAGACATGGTTGCAGGTAATTTAATGGTTTCCTCATGTTTAGCCAATGCTTTATTTGATTCTGGATCATCACATTGTTTTATATCTTCCTAGTTTTCTAAGAAAATTTGATATATTTAATTTGGCTTAAAAAGGTAGTTTTTAGTCAAAACACCTAAGGGAAGTATCATTGCAATAATGTTTTGTGAATCAGTTCCTATTAGGGAATATAAATGTTCTTTATCGACTGATAACATCATCTTACCCATGATTGAATTCGATATAATCCTCATAATGTATTGGATTTCAGACCATGATGAGAGAATTTATTGTAAGAAGAAGTTGATTACATTTTTCTATGATGATAAATAGTACTTAATATTGAGAACAGAAACATCACCACCTGATTCTTATCTAGATCGACCCCTAGTAGCTTTACTAAATTCTATTATTGTGGAAGAATAGAATGAAATTACTATGGTTGAGGAAAATAATTTTTGAGTAGAGGACGTACCTATTGTGCAAGAATATTTTGACATGTTTCCAAAGGATCTACCTAGACATCATCCGAAATGATAAATTGAGTTTTACATTGATTTAAGCCCTGGTTCAAGGCTTATATCAAAGACCCCTTATAGAATGGACACTGTGTAATTAGTGTTACTAAAGAAACAAATAGAGGAATTGATTAATAAAGGATTTATTCTCCCTAGTGTTTCTCCATGGGGAGGTTGTTTGTTGACTATAGGGAGATCAAAGCTATAACAATAAAGAACCAACATCCCCTACCTCGCATTGATGATTTATTTGGGTAACGTCATGAAGCAAAATATTTTTCAAAGTTTGATCATCGATCTGGATACCATTAGTTGTGTGTGAAGAAGGAAGACATTCCGAAGACAACATTTCGAACCTGGTATGGGTATTACGAGTTTACAGTAATACCTTTTTGATTTTCTAACACACCCTCTATCTTGAAGGATATAATGAATAAAGATTTCAAGGAATATCATGATGAATTTTTAGTGGTATTTATTGATGATATTTTGGTATACTAAAAAATCTACAAAGATCATTAAAATCACTTCTGCATTATTCTATGGGCTCTTAGAAGAAATGAATTATATTGGAAATTTACCAAGTGTGAATTCTGGCTTCATGAGATTTCTTTTCTTGTCCATATTGTCTCTAAAGATGGAATCTATGTTGATCCTTCAATGAACAAGGAAATCTATGAATGGCCAACACCGACTTGTATAACTGAGGTACGTAGTTTTATTGGTTTAGCACATTATTATTGGCATTTTTTCCAGAATTTTTCCTGATTGGATAAACCATTATCCAAGCACACACATAAATGGGTCAACATTGTTTGGACAAAAGAGTGTGAAGAATGTTTTGATGAAATTAAGAGAATATTAGTTAAGGCTCTTATCTTGACTCTACCATTGAAGAATTATGGGTTTGTTATTTATTGTGACTCTTCAAAGAAAGGACTTGGTTGTGTCCTTATGTAGAATGACATAGTTATTTCCTATGCATCACGACAACTGAAAATTCATGAACAAAACCATCCCACCCATGATCTTGAGTTAGTAGCCGTAATATTTTCTCTAAAAATAAAGAGACACTATCTCTATGGTCAAAAATGTGAGATTTATACTGATCACAAGAGTTTGAAGTATATTTTCTCACAAAAATAACTCAACGTGAGAAAATGGTGGTGGCTTGAACCAATAAAGGATTATGATTGAACTATACACTATGACATAGGGAAGGAAAATAAGGTGGCAATTTCTTTGAGCAGAAAGGATCTTGGAGTTTTGAACAAGATGAGAGTTTAAAAAAAAAATCCTATATACATAGATCTAGTAAAGATGGATATATGAATAACCATGGATGGTGAAACATCCATTATTTTTCAAATAGTTGCCAAAGTATATTTACTAGAAAGGATTAAAAGGTCTCAGAATAATGATGAGGAATTTAAAAAAAATATTAAAGCTGTGAATGATGGGAGACTGAGTGACTTCATATATGAAGATGGAATTTTGAAATTTGGGAAGAAACTTTGAGTTCCCGATATACTTGATTTAGAAAGGGAAATGCTAGATGATTCTCTTAGCTCTAATTTCTCTATACACCCTGGTAGCTCTATGGTGTATAGAGATTTGAGAGAACTTTTTTAGTGGGACCACATGAAGAGAGAGATTGCTGATTTTGTGTCCAGATGTATGGTTTGTCAACAAGTGAAAGTTGGAAGGCAAAAAACTGGAGGATTCATGTAACCTCTTCCCATACCTGAGTGGAAATGGGATAATATTAATGTGGACTTTGTCATGGGGTTTCCAAAGACTCCAAGAAGGAATGATGCAATATGGGTCATTGTTGATTATCTTAACAAGTCAATACATTTTCATTCTATAAGAGAAGATTTAACACTTGAATGTATTCCAAGACTATATATTAATGATGTTGTAAGACTTCATGGAGTACCCCTATAGATTGTTTCTGATCGTGATCCCCATTTGAAATCCAAATTCTGGAAAGGTCTTCAATGATCCCTGGATACTGAACTTCATTTGAGCACTGCATACTAACCTCAAACTGATTGACAATCAGAATAGACTATTAAAACCAAAGAAGATAGGTTGAGATCTTGCTCACATGACTTTCTAGGTTTGTGGGATCAATATTTACCTATGGTTGAATTTTCCTATAACAATAGCTTCAATTAAAGTATTTAAATGGCAACATATGAAGCATTATGTGGTAAGATATGTCAGACATCAACTTGGTGGGATGATGTTAGTGAAAGAAAACTCGTAGGCCTAGAAATTTTTGAGAAAACAATGGAAATGGTGAAGGTTTTCCAAACCCAAATCAATGTAGCCCAAAGTAGGCAAAATAGCTATGCTGATAACCAAAGGAAGGATTTGGAATCTTAAGTATGAGACCATGTTTTCTAGAATGTATCTCCATGGAAGGGTGATATAAGTTTTTTAAGAAGGGTAAATTGAGTCCCATGTACATTGGACCCCTTCAAAATTCTAGAAAACATCGGAGTTGTAGATTATTGTTTGGAAATGCCTCCAAGTCTCCAAATTTCATGATGTGTTCAACATATCACTATTGAGAAAATACATGCCTGACCCAATGCATGTAATCACCTATGAAAAAATTGAACCGAAAGCTAATCTGTCTTATTGTGAAGAGCCCGCCAATATTCTTGACACCAGAAAACAAGTGCTGAGAAACCAGATGACTCGCCTGGTAAAATTTCTATGGAGAAACCATAAGATGGAAGAGGCAATGTGGGAACCTAAGGAATTTATGATGAAGAACCACTCAAATCTTTTTATGTGGTATTATTCTAGATATTTCAAGGAAGAAATTATTTTAAGGTGGGGATAATATGACACCCCAGTCTTCCACAGTACATTTCCCTTAGAATAATGCAATAACATGCATTGAATGCAACTTCATGATTCTAACACATAATGAACAATCAAACTGGCCATTATGAATTGTAATACCCAATTTTTGAAATTTATGAAATTTTATCTTTTAAAATGGACTTCATTTTTGAATTCATAATATCGAAATTAGCTTAGGGTGAATTTTTTGTATTTTTCTGAAAACTTTCAATTTTTGATGAATAGTGAAAAACACCGCGTTATTGTTTAAAACAAAATTTTTATTTAAATAATTAGTTATTTTATTTTAATTTATTTTAGGTAAAAATAGATGCATAATACCTGTATATGTTCAATGTAATTCATTGGAGTCATTTTATAATAAGTTTAGATACATAAAATTTTATTGAACATTTTACTATCTTTTACCCACCTTCTAGGTGCATTTACAAATTTTACTAAAACATAATTTTAAATATTCTGTGAGTAAAATTTCAAAACTATAAGGGACGTGGTTAACATCAATAAGTAAAATTTGGTTCAATAAGATGAAAAAAGTTTTTGGTGAATAGTAACTTTTGACTTTTATTTACCACTGTTAAAAGTAAATAGGGTAATTATGGGGAAAAATGATATTATAATTACCTAGAACATGTCTTAATTATTTTGGATAAGGGTAATTAAAACAAAAACAACCTTAGGAATAAAATATTATCCCATTTGGTCCACTTGGATTAGATTAATACATTTATTATTATTTTATTTAAAGAAGAGTTCGAAGAGTTAAATTAAATGTTTATTAACTAAACCATTATTAATGTTGGGTTACACACAATATAAATTCAACTATAAATATTCATTAGAAAGATAAAAAGATTTACTACATAATTGAATTTTAATTATAATTTTTAGACATTAAATAATTTAATTTATTTATGACACAATGATGATGCAGTATTTACCTTATTAACGAAATATTGAAATATTTGATATAATAAATATCCAAATAAATGTAATTTTAGACTTTTGATGAATTAAACTAATTTTATAGGTTAATATTACATGTTAGTGTTGATTAATTAATTTTTTTGATGGAATCATGTTTTTATGATTTTCACAAAAACCAAATACTAAATAGTGTCAAAATTGACATAATTGAGTCTTAAAAAAATACTATATTATTACTTGATATAATATTACTAAAAATATATGTTTCAGAAATAATAATTAGATAAGGTTATATATATTAATAATGAACCACTTGGGGTTGTCTTGTCTTGTGATAGTAAGTTTATTAACCATATAATATAAAAATACAAAGAGACAAGGTAAATGTGAAACTATTTAACTAAGAGTTAAATCTAAATGATAAGGTTAATATGGTGACCTAAACCTGACTAAAACGTATTGTTTGACTGGTTTTATACCCATACCCACCTTATCATTTAAATAAATCATTTTGGAGCCATTAAAAACCGAAAATAATTTTATTATAAAATAATATTTCAGGGTTTTTCTAAAGTGGCCCTCACCTCTCTTATAAATGGGTACATCCCCTTCTCTTAAATTCACACCTAGAAAGCCATTTTGATTCCCAAATATCCTCTCCAATATCCTCCCTTTTACTTAGAGTCCTTCCTTGGGTAAAAAAGACAATCTAAGGATCGCTTTTAATCAAATCAAAATGAAGAACCTGAAGAAGAGGTAAATATTTAGTTACCTCTTTCAAGTTCTTTTTTTCTTCAACTTCCTATTTCTTTGTTGTTTTCATTATTAAATAAAAAATCTTTTATATTCTACATACTGGGATGTTATTATAAAAATTTTACTAGCATATTCGTTATTCTAGGAATCATATTAATGAAAAAGTCACCATACGTGTGTACGTATGACTTACCATCTCCACGACATGGTGTAGTTCGTTATTCAAACACTTAATTATTTAGATGGGTATAATAATGAGTAAAACTGATGTAAATAATAAATACAACATGTTAATTATTTTTTACATATAATATAACATCCAATTACTTATTATTTCACCATCAATATAATGATATAGTTGCTCGTGTATACGTACGGATTATAGTCTCCACGAAAGCGATGAGATTCATTTCCCATCGTAATCATTCAAGAATAATTTTTATTTTATTATTAAAAACAATGTTTATAAACATAATATTATTCTGTATAAGTATCAAAAAAATCCCATACATAACAAAAATGGCTTACGTAAACAAGCATATAAAGGAAAATGAATCTGTTAACACCCGAAATGATGATACTACTTAAAAATTATTAACAAAGCAATATTATAAGATCATATATGATATCTTATTTTTATATATGATTCTTGAATAATTTAATAACAATGTTTTAACTATTATACAATATGTTAACATACCATCGACTTAAGAAAAGTAAAAGGTAAGGGTTAATTTCACAATCTCTTCATTATCCACAGTTGTTTTTATATAAACATCTACTGGGACATCTTTATCATCGAAATCAATGTTTCCTAAAAATATATTTCAAAACATTTATACTATTTACAAGACTACTGTTTAAAGTCATTTATTCACTTGTTTGAATTTTTTATAATTTTTTTTAAAGGAATATTTCTATCATTTTCCAAACAAGGTACTTTATGACATTTTCCTAAAAATTAAGGTAATGATGTCTTTTTTAACTTATACAGTGGTTTTGGCTATTTTATGTCGTTATATCATCATTGAATATTCCCATAAAATATTATTACAATATTTTCAAAATAAATGTTTTATTTTATAATTTTTTGACTTTTAAACGATTTCAAAATATGAAGAGCTATTTATTTCAAATAGTATTCATTTCATCTATGTCAACATCATTATATGGATTTTAAACTTGTTTGAAGTTGATTTATTATGATACAAATATTTCATATTGTATTGAAGCTTTTGTGATTTGTTTGACTATGGATGTGTTATTTTTACACCATCCATGGTTTATGGATAAAGTATTGACATTTTGTATGATAATTCTATTACGAATATTTATGTAATCTTGAAATAGTTTCATATGAGGAATGAATTGGACATAGTAAGTGATGGGTGGAGCCCGCTATAGCTCATTGATGCCTCCTTAGGTCTCATGGGACAAACTAGTGTCTTAGCACAATTCCTTGAAAAAGTTTTATTTGTAGTCTTGGCATAAGGCCTTGACTATGTGGTTATGAGGTCTAGCATTATACATTCCATCATTATGAAAGTGGCTATTGATATTGCATGTGATTATTCGACTAGTAGAATATCCATGTGAATAAGTAAATGGAATTATTTGATTTTATATTTTCCATATTATACTAAAGTTTATGTTTAAAAGGATTTTGTTTTTGTCTTATACATTACCTTAAATATTTATGCTTATTTATGAATGATTATTCTATATTTTTATCCTTAATGAGAATTTGAGATCACCCCTTTCTATGTTTTATTTTTTCCAGGATGTGTAGAAGTATTTTATGGTTGACCTGTAGGGATAGGTTATGGATATAAGTGTCTTGAAAGAGGAACAAAATGTTGTTGATGTTTTTATTTCATGATGTAATGTAAAACATATGAATTTATCTAGTACTTTCAAGGATACTAAATTGATCAGTATTTAGGGATATGATTCCTTGTATCATGCCAATGTTATATAATAATGCACCAACTCTGGGTAACTGGGGTCGGGGCAGTACATTCTGTGTAACATAATTTAATTCATTTTTTTATGTATTGTAAGATAAACATTTTTTATAAAGAATTTCAATAAGAAAATTTTATTTATTATAAAATGAAAATATTGTAAATTATTTTGTTTTCATAATATATCCATAAAATCTATATTTTTAGAAAAAATTGTATTTTTCATTGTTCACATAAAAATCAATTACATTATCAAAACAATAAAAATTATCCTAAGATAATATTTTTATGATAAATAGGAAAAGAATTTATTTTTTCAAATAAATTTAAATTATATAATTTTTAATTAATATTTAAAAATATAATTAAAAATGTTTTGATTGGAAAATATCTATTTTTTTTAAATTACCTTTTTTTACTCTTATTTCCAATTAAATAATAATTAAATTAGTGTTAAAATTTTCATATAAATAATATAAATAATATATTTATCTTATTTAAATTATGTATATAAATTCTATAAAAAATATATATTTTGGAATAAACTGATATCATTACTTTTATAAATGCATTAGTAAATAATCATTCATTTTCTTTAAAAGTAAAAAATGTAAGAAATGTAAAATACATTTTTTAAATATGTTAATACATTAATAACTACATTTTTATATCATCTTAATTTCTAGTCAAATATTCTTTAAATATCTTTACATAAGATCAAAGAATATGGTAAGATATGGTGGATGTTTCAGGTGATGATTCTGCTAGTATGCATGTCATGTAAATTTCAATGATATTGAATTTCTCTCACATATGATTTCAATAATAACATAATTATCAATAATATTTTTTTCATTTGTTTAGTTTAAACCCTTGTTTGGTTACTTATTTCCCACGATCAGATAAATGATCTTTATAAGGGATACATCCCCAAACTGATTCCATTTCATTCATTTTTTTGTTTATAGATTTCATAATATGGTTAATTCTTTTAATACTCACTAATTTAATGAATATAATATAAAAATTAAATTTAATGATTTTATTTTAAAGTGTCATAGTTAAATTTTGGTTTGGTGTTTCATGTGAAATAATCTATTTAAATCATTAGGTTTTAAAGGAAAAAATTTAGTAAAACCATTTGGTGTTACATTAATTCCCATTAAATAAATTGTGTCCTCATAATTTTAATTACAACTCACTAATAAAATATGTATGGATGGCCATGAATCAATATTTTATTTTGAATGATGTTTCATATTCAGTATCCTAGGTATGATTTGTGAACTTATATTTTCCTTTATAATAGGAATGTCACTAATATTGAGTTTTTTAATGGTTTGGGATAAATACCCAATATGATTTGTTGTTAAGACCTATATATATTAAGAGTGATTTTTGATACAATGTTTATATTCTAACTTGTTCTGATAGCTGGTCGTGGGTTGATTTATTATTTTAAATGTGATTTTCCTCTATTATAAATTATCATGATCTCAACGTAGATAGAGTCAATCCATTACAAATACCATTTAAAAATCGATTGGAGGATTATATGAATTTATAGGGAACATATTCAATTAAATATATATTAGGGAAGAGTAACTTAATTAGAACACAATAATCAAACTACCAATTTTTTTATTAATAATTCAACATGTATTCATCAATATTGAGATTATATTTTCTAAGAAATAATCCTATGTATAAAGGATTAGGTAGAACAAAAATAAAATACAACACTCAATGTTCAAGAGTGGATGGTTAGTGTTCCTCACTCCCCATCATTTTTAGAACTTAATTTAGTAGTCATATTTCATAGGTTATCCCCTGTTCAATTATAATTGGATGTTTTTATGCCTATCTTCATTATTAATCCTTGAATTATGGCTTTAATTCATACAGTGCCCAAGTTTATCACATGTAAGGCATTAAACTATTAGTTGTACCTCAATATGTGATCTTTTTTATTTTCATCTTGTCCATTGAACTCTTAAATTTTCACCAAATATTACATGTTGTATTACCTCATTTTCTGTACATAAAACATCTTCTACTTCCTTTGAGGAATTTTATTGTGGGACAATTCCGACATTTTTGACATGCAATAAATTGAAAATTCTTTTCCCAATCATATTTATCACTTAAAATTACATCAGACTCTATCATTATATTATTTGGTGTGTCTTGGGAATTTAAATTTGTTTAAATTCTTATTAAAAATTCAAGATAAATGATTTAAAATTATCATATGGTTTATAAATTCAATTATTATTATAATTGGTTTCTTTTTTGGATAATATTTTCACTCTCCAAAGACCCAATCATTAACTTGATTCATTTGGGTGCATTCATTACTAAAATGAAAAAGATTTAACATGGGTGATGAATAATTAATATCATAATATAATTATGTTAATATAATTACCGGAAAAATTTAACCTCAAAATGTCTTACTTTTTGTTAGAATCGTATTAATCTATAGTTTTTTAGTCCTAAATCATGGTCAGTTTAATCTATGTTTCCTTAATTTGGGTTCTATTATATTTTATATCCTAATTCCTTATCATAATAAATCATTCATAATTTCATGTAAATATAATGTGATTAACCAATTAATATTCCCCAGAAGTGTTTATCTAGGTCTTAGTCTTACGCCCACTCATCGTGCACTAAGTGGAGATAAATTTGATACTTATTTAGACCTTTTATTGGTTATTAACACTAGGTGCATATATTCTACAACCATATCCACTTTCTAGTATCTAGACAAAGATTAAATTTGTAGGAAACCACAAATTCACTATATTAGAAAAACATCAGGTTGTTATCCTATATTTAGACCCATCCCTTGGGTTTCCACTAATGTTACCCGATCATAATACCATAAAATAATTGAATAATTCTCTAATACCAATTGAGTTACCCCGAACCGACACTCCCCAAGCTATTTCTAAAAACACATACATTACACATAAGTTTTATACTAATTGAAATGACCCAATAAATACATATCTTTATTTTAAGTTATTTTCTGAAGTTAATTATTATATCTCATAAATAATCAAAAAATTTCAAGAATCTATGGTTTATTGTATTTTATGACTAACTACATAAGAAAATTATTTTACAAAACTTGTTAACCTTTCTCTATAATAAAACTACACTAGATTCTATTCTAGACTTACACTCATATTTATAGCCCAGGGAAATGGAAACTTAAGAAAATAATTGATCTCAAACAATCAGTGAGGGTAGAGATGAGTGATATCAATTTGATATCATACAAGATCATAAAATGATTATATGGTTATAATAAAGGTATATGGAAATAACATAATAGAATCCCACCCAAAAAATCATATATCATAAATCACGAGTCATGGAATAAGGATTGTCATAAAATAAGACATGGATAAAAAGTCTATAGAAACATTAATCAATAACCATGAGATATAAGAGAGAAATAGTTGGATACCCTATTAGTGCTCTATAAAAATTAGAAATAGAAAAAATCACCTTTATGAGATGAACACTCTCTCCTACACTTAAGAGAAAATATAATTATAAAAATATGTAGATATATTTTGAGATTTAAAATTTTACCAAATGTATTTTAGGGTTATATAGGACCCCTCCCATCTATATTTTATACCAATGTGTTCCAATTGAAATAAATCACTAATAATATCATAAAGAACAAAAGTAAATGAAATAAGTTTCATATACTTTTCAAATAAAATCATAGAATGAAATATTATATAATTACGTAAATAATAATTACATGATAAATCCATAGAGCATAAATGGGTATCCAAAGATTTTAAGTAACTTTATATGTAAATAAACTTAAATTAACATGATAAGGTATATTGTATTTATAATATATAGATAAATGGTATGTAGTTTAGTCAATAATTTCCCTAATCAATTGATGTATGGTTATCTAAGTGAACACCCTTCAAATAAGGAAATTTAATATACAATATTCATAAATGAATGCAATGAAAGAGAAAAAAGTGTATAAACATTAGTTTATTAGGAAAGAAAAAGGAACCGATAAATCATTATTCTAATAGAAAATAAAATTTCATAAACTATGCTAATAAATAATTTGGATAGTATAATTTAAGAAATATCCTTGATCATGCCTAAAATATATCGAAAAAATTAGATATAGAAAAAAAAATTCCAGGTGAATTTGGAAAATTGATTTTGAAATAAGAAATTACCATGATATTTTTAAAAAATTTAATAAAATTGAAATATATAATAAATTAACCACAATAACATTCTATTTTTGAAACCATGAAAATTTACAGAGGAATTTTAATAGAAAAACTATAATGTGGAATGATGTGTTCCCAGGAACATTTTTAAAAGAGATTCTATTTGTACATTGAAAACAATGAACCATAAAAAAAGTGTTAAAAATTTATTTAAAAAGGTTTTAAATAAATTAAAAATAGTATAAAATTTAAATAATAACTAATTGATATATAAATAAGGACATACTAAAAATCATCTAATGAATATGGACTTAGTATAGAAAGATGCCCCACTAGAAATAAGTGGTGGTCTTGGTTTCTCTTTGAATGGGTAAACTATAAGCCAATGGGAAAATAAAATTTCAATAATACATGTTAAATATAAATAATTACATGAGGATAATAAAATTATGAGTTACTAAAAGATATATTTATAAATATTAACTATATAGATTATCTTTTAAATGTAATCTCTATTTTTGAATGAGATTGGTATTGAAACCATTACCGCTTGAGTAAATTTTAATTAGAACGCCTTAAAAGATAGAGAGATTTAAATTAATCTTAAAATACCTTAAATAAAATAAAATTCATTATATAACACATAAAATTTGCATCATATAAACATCATAATAGAAAACATGGTTCACAACAACAAACATGTCTCATGTATTTGAAAACTGACACAAAGAAACCATTTATACTTTTCTGAATTTTGAATAAAAAAGTCATCTAAGGAGAGAAAAAAATATATTTTAAAACCAAATTAATTTATATTAATTTATGGTAATATAAATTTATATGGAATAATATAAACTACATCAGAGAAAAAATGGTGAATATGAAATGCATTTCAAAGGAATAAAAAAAATGAGATGATATACACTAACATCATTATTATCGTTTGAATTGATAATCCCTAAAATTTAGAATGTGAGGTTGATTTTTTAGTCCCTTTGATCCCATGAAAAAGTACTAAAAAATAAATCATTGAACAAATATAAACCACACAAATTTATCAAGTGGTGAATACACATCATATCTCATTGAATCAAAATTGATATGAAAAAACCCTTACCTCAATTCCTGAATTACAAAAAAATCACATTAACCGCCTTTATAAAAAATAAATATATTAATAAACTATTTAAAAAATTATTATGAAGTAAAACCCTTTTTAATCGTCATTTATAATCATTTATTACAATTATATTATTTAGTTGTCTTTTATTTTCATTATTAGATTTTATTAGTTTTGGTTATTTTTTATTACTAGATTCATAAAAATGATTATAATTCTTATTTCAAGATTAAAATTGCATTATTATGATATCATTAAGGGTACTATATTATATATATATTATAATTACTTATAAATCTATAATTTCATTTCATAAATATTTTAGTTACAATTCTTGAAAATTAAGTTGATGATGAGAATGTTTTTATAACTTTCATGGATGATGAGTGGTATTTTAATAAAGGACTAGATATGTAACAACCCGAGATTTTATGAGAATTATTCTGTTTAATTTCATTTATTTCTTGTGTTATACGCTACATGAAAATTAGATTGTTTTATACGCAACACTGTATTAGGTTGCAGTATACGCAACACTATTCTAGGATCGTGTTACACACAATTTCAAGTTCCTTTGATAGTAGTAATTCTATGCTACATTGAGTGTATATATATATATATATATTCAATGTATAAATGAAATATGGTCAGATTTTGTTTTACACAACAAAAAATGAAGCTTGCACTACACACATCTATGACTTGGCTTGCATTACACGCTATCGTGACCTTCCTCGATAGTGTGTGTTGTACGCAATACCAGGTTTCACTAAACAACAATATATTGTTATAATATTATAATGGACTAGCCGTTATTAATATTATTAACTAGATTTTTAGTTTTATAACATTATTATTCATCTTACACATTTTCTAGAACATGTTATGAGAACAAAATAATTTGTTCGGGTAAAATAAGTATTTTTCAAAAAATACTGTTTTGCCACCTTTTGATGGAGCACCACCATTAAATCTAGTTTTGACATGTTTATAAGTTAAATTTGAAAAAATAAAATACTTCTTTGGAATCAGGATATAAAAATTTACTTTGGATAAAATTTTAATATTATTATGATAACTTTCATATTTTAATGAATAGTAAAAACACGCTATATTTTAATTAATTTTTCATCGTAAAAATTTATATGGTTAAATTATAATATTTAATGGTTTTAAAGTATAAATAGAATATATTTTTACCATTTAATATAATATAAGTCATTATCATTAATTTTACATTGAATTGATAGGTAAAAACATTTCAATCTTTGATAATGTTTTTACTTTTAAAACCCGTTTGCTTAACAATGGGATAAATTTTAAATTAATTAATGAAACTTCATTGTTTTTAATTTTGAAAAATGGATTCCATATTTGGATTTAGTGTTTCCAAATTATGTTAATAGGTAACTTTTATTTTTTTATGAGTAGTAACTATGGTAATTTTTATTTACTGAAGTTAAAGGTAAATCAGGTAATTAAGGGTAAAAGTAAGATTATAAAATTACCCAAACAACTGTAAAAATTCTATTGGATGACTGAAAGTCGACCCCTATCACCTAAGGGTCGGAATAAATTCATTTTACAGACTTTTTACCTTTAAAATAATTTAATTATAATTATAACGAAAGAAAGTGACAACATGTCACTCTCTTAAATCTTATAAGTATAATAATTTTAATTTAGTGATAAACTTCATGAAACTTTGAAGGTAAATATTATCCAAAAATCTAATAAAATAATCTAGATCATATGAATTTATTTATAATTTTTAGGGATTAAATAATTATTATTAAATATGCCACAATAGTGATGTAGAAATTATTTTATTGATTGAAATATCAAATAAATGATATTAATATTATTAAAATAAATATTATATGAACTATTAAATGTGATCCACTAATTTTATAGATAAAAATGACATGTTATTAATCTATTAAATATTTTAGTTCGAACACATATTCTATATATATTTTATCTAAACTGAAATAAATGAATAGTGTCAAAATTGACACTACTGCTAATTTATAGAAATTAAATATTATAAAATTGTTTAAAAATCACAAAATTTTTTAAAATTTAAAATTAAAATTTCGATGGTGTAAAATGTAATAAATTATAAAATTATGGACAATTAACAACATAAAAGTTATTATTTATAATGATTTAAAATTTAGAATATTATTACCACAAATAAAATTAAATAGATTATATAAGGATAAATCATGTTGATAATGTTTAAAATAAATTCCCAAATTTTCTAAATTTTATTAGATGATGATATTACTACCCTATATCATTTAATATTTGGATTTGTGTCATTGTTTGAGGTTTTTAAGTGGGGTTTTAATTTATTATAAATTAAAATTTCTTATAATTCCAAAGGTGCCACTCTCCTCCCTTATAAAAGGGCACCTCCTCCCTCTACTCCTCACACAATTTTGAGCCTTAAATATCAGGAAAAATCTACAAATTTCCTTTCTAAAATTACTTATCAACATACTAGAGGTCCTTGTTATCTCCAATGACCAATTTTAGTGCCCTAAGTGGAGGTTTCAAAGAGGCGTGTCGAAGAAGAGGTAATATCTGTTACCGATTCTTTCAAATTTATTTCTTCTTCTACTTACTCTTCTTTAGTTTTTTCATTATTAAGTAATAACATAAGTATCACTCATATAATGATATGTTATTATAAATTCGAAACAACCCTATTTCACCTTCTATCCATCCTATGGAAAATGAAATCACCGTGCATGTGTACGTATCGAATACCATCTCCACGCTGTGGTGTAATCTTTTTTCCACTACCGCCTTACATGGATGGGTATAATGGAGTAAATAATAACTATATATGATTATTTTAAAGTGATATTGATTCTGAAATAGTATACATACACTTAAATAAAATTCCATGATCATGGGAACGATATAATCGCTCGTGCGTACGTACGACCTACCGTCTCCACGATGTGATGTGACTCATTCTACCATGATCTTCATTGAATAATGATTATTTAAATGAATTGAATTTAAAAATATGATATATATATATTACAGTAATAACATTCTGGAAATGAGGTATCTATAAGATAAAAATAATAATAAGAATTTATTCGACAAAACATGCATATGAACATAAAGCAATAAACACCCGAATAACAAGTAGCAATGAAATATTACTAATAAGAAAATAAGAATATGACCATATATGATATAATAACAATGAATATGATTATGTAATAAGTAAATGAAATTATTTAAATCATTATACAGGAGGTTCAGATATGTACGAAGAAAATCGGACCTGAGGTAAGGGATAACTTTTCCGATCTCATTTTTATCCGAGATTGATTATTCATAAGTATTTACTGGGGTTATATTTATCATCCATGTCCATATTTTCTAAAAATTGTTTCATATATGATTAAAGTCCTTTTTACCCATTTTTACTTTTACTACATTTTATTAAAGTAATCTTTCTTTTGTTTATGTTAATGGTACTTTTTGACTTTTTTCAGAAAAAGTACGAGAAGAATGTTTTCTTAACACATACAAAATGAATGGATTTTTACATTTTCATAATGCCTCATTTTCATGAAGCATACTCAACAAGATTTCATGACTATTTTCACAAAATAATTTTCTTTTTAAATTGTATGGAATTTTGTGAAAGGAAAATGATTTTGAAGAAGAAAGAATATTCTCCTAAAGAATTTCATTTCAAGTGTTTTATCAAAACAATTTTCCATCAAAGATGACATTATTTCATATGTGTATGTTTCATGTATAATGTCTCTATGATTTACATGGTATAAATTTTCTTATGATGAAATGATATCCATTTGTTTTATATGGATTATGTTATGATGGGATGACGTTTATGAAATCCATTTTATTCTTTAGGTTATGATTAATGATTTATGTTTATGTTGTGGCACAAGTAAGAATGATTTAATTATGAGATGGGTGGGACCTATATCTCCCTATAATTAATTGGGTAAAGATTTATATCCCATGGGATAGACATGGCTGGAACGACATGTAAATCTGGTTTAGTAATACAGGGATGTAACGACAAGTAAACCCGATTCAGTAAGGGACTTTGTCCACTAAGATGGTATTAGTAGCAATGACTTGGCTACTATGGAAATCATATCACGTGCTTAATGTTTTTCCACAATTACAAGTTTTATTCCTATTCTATTTTATCATGATTAATTATCTTTTATTATCTATGCCTTATGTACTGCAATGTTTTATGTCATTGCTAAAGATGTTGATGATTAGATTTTTTGCTCATGTTTTTACATTCAAATGTTTATGGATTGTTTTATGTTCTCTATGTTTACCCTTACTAAGCATTTAACCTCACCCTTTATATGTTTTCTTTTCCCAATGATATAAAGAAAGGTTTAAGTAAGAAAACAAAATGGGAAGATCTTTATGAGAGATATTGAAGATCATTCGCCATGATTAGAAGATTATGTTCCAAGTTTCCAAAGACACTAATGTATTATGATCCTTGAGTTTTGGTTTTTGTTATGTATTAAGTATTCCAAAAAATTAATGTACTGTCTATGCATGTCAATATTTGGGTCTCTACAAGATAATACCATTACCGTAATAGAAAAAAATATATATTTATTTATTCTTTTCCAATTTCACCAGTAATTATGTTTCCTTAGTTAACAATGATATAAATTTATAACATTGTTTATGTAGGTGGTCAAACAAACCCAAACAAGAATAAACTATAATCTATTAGTGAGTATAGTTAGTGAAGTGGTTATTTTGGAATAATATAATTATAAAAGAGGTTTAATGATTTCATTTAGTTATTATTATTTTTTAAAATATAAGTTAAAAGATTTATGTACATGATAAAATACAATAGTTAAAAATGAATCATGTCACTTTTGTGGAGGCGATAGTCCATATATATGCAAGAGGGACAAATTTATTTTTCACAGATAGAGAGGAAGATTGGATATTGTTTTTAATTTAAGAATATTAATAATTTTAAAAACATTTTATTAATCATTGAATTTTACTTTTATAACCATCCTTGTATTGTAAGGATGAAAATTCAAGTACAACATTCACGGAAGAGGTAGTACCAATATACACATGAATACATATTAATTTTTTTAATGGTTTTGAAGGAATGTAGATTATGGATATTACAATAGTATAATAAAATTTCATAACATAACTAATAATTATGTTATAATTATTTCATGGATAAAAAACATTTGAGGGGTATAAGAACAAAAGAGATAAGAGAGATCAGTTGAGAACATTATCTCTCTATTTGGATGTGTCCCATTTAGTAACAATTTAAGGTTCCTTAGCTTATTATTTTGGAAAGAAAAATGATTATAGGACATAGAGATATTGTGTATGAGATAAAATGTATGATATTTATTAATGATAAATCTTTATAATGAGTGAATAAATGGGGTGGGGGTGATATCCTTTTATAATTGAAGGGGTTGATATTTTTATAAATATAAGTTCTTAATATTAAGAGATAACATTTTTCACATAAAAAGTGGATACAAAGGAGAAAATAATAGAGTTTGGAATGTGGTACATTATAAGATAACTCAAATATTCATTTTCACAGTTTTGTAAACTTGTTTTTAAGTCATTTCAACTTAGATTTTTCACTTTTACGATTTTTAGTTTTTACTATGGAAATTAATCATTACTTAAGTAATTCGATTTAACGGAATTAAAATATAATGGGAATTATTACGTAATTTTTATTGAATTATTCAAATAATGAAAACAAATTATATTTTTTCTGTAAGAAAAGATGATCTCAACATTTGTGTATAAAAATCAATTTTTAGAATATTTTAATTTTTAAGTATAAATGTTATGTTTAGGGAAAAAGATAAATGTTTTTTATTTTAATGAAATTAATTGGTTTATTATAAACATAAAAATTTATTAAAGTTTAAAATAAATCCAAAACCAAATTTCACCTATAATAAACATAATTAAAATATAAAGAATAAAAATTGTTTTTATTAGAAAAAATTCACTAATTTTCAAAATGTTAAATATTATTTTTATAAATTCCACCTAGTATTCATAAATGAATAATTTAAATCCTTCGATACATTTTTTATTATGTATTTTTTTTGAAAGATTTCAATATATACTTACCTCTTGATATGTCATAAACACTAAAGTTTTAGTAAAAAATGTTTTTCTAACTATTCTCTTAAATAGGAATTACTTTATAAAAATAAAAAAAATTAATCATAGGATAATATTCTTATCAAAAATACAAAAATGAATTAAATTTTGTCAAATTAAAATTATAATATTTAACTTATAAACAACAACATAAAAATATAATATAAATTGTTTTCATTTGAAAATAAATCTCTTAATTTTTTTAACAAATATAAACTGTTCATATTATTAGTTTCTACAATTTGGTGTTCTATTATTCATAATATATATATATATATATATGTATATATATAATATTTATTTTATTAAAGTTATGTGTATAAATTTATAGAAAATATACTTTTAAGAATAAAAAGATCTCGTTTTTTAATAAAATATTAGTAAAAAATACTTTTTTTCTTTAAATGTTAAAACTAAAAATGTGTAAAATTCATGTTATAAATAAATTGTTAAATTAATAAAGAAAATTATATATCATTCTAGTTTCTAGTTTCATAGCCCCAAAAATTCTCCCAATAATACCTAATTATAAGTTATGATTTGGTGGCAATTATGAGTGGCGATTATGAAAACATGGATCTCATAGTAATTTCCATGATCTTTAACTTATCTCATCTAATTTTTTTATCATATCATAATGGTTATATTTAGATTGGTATTGATCTATGTAAAACCCTTGTTAATCTACCCACTTTCTATGTTTTAAGAAAATGATCTTTATAAAGGATACATCCACCACCTGATGTCGTTTCTTTCCATTTTATTTATAGATTTTGCTATATAGATACTTCTTTTTATACCTACTAATTTAAAGGCTATATTATAAAAATAAAATTTAATGAATTTATTTTGAAGTATCTAATTTTTTTTATTTTGGTGTTACATGTAAAAAAACCAATTTAACACATATTGGTTTTAAGGAAATAAAATATAGTATAATATTTGGGCGTACATTTGATAGGTTATTTAAATTAATTTATTATATACATGGATTCATTAGTATAATTAATCTATATATCAAAATGAGAGTTATGAGGTGGAATATATTAAGTATATTAATATTATATTCCCTATATTATATGTATTGTTTTTTAGATTATCTTAATATAGTTGGTGGTGGTGTCAGGTTACATGATATCTGGGCGTATGAGTCTTGTTGGTAGAGGAAGATTTCATTACACCTTTCTTGAGGTATATAGGAGATGTAAGAATTTGCAGATTTATGGATACTTATGATTGAAATGACTTGAATTAATATACACTATTCTTTCACTATGAATTATATTTTAATTTATATTATTCTTAGTGTTTCAGATTTTCATTTAAAAAGAGAAAATTCATTACATATATGTGTAATGATAAAACCGTGGTGATAGTTTAAAACTGATGTCCCATTGATGGTGGGATTTATGGGTCACACTCATACTTGTTATTTTCTCAGGTATAGTCCTAGTGGGGGAGGGTCATGATACTAATCACATAAGAAACTACCTCAAGGGTGAATTGAAATGTTTCATGTATATAAATGATGTGAATCAAGAATATGTTTTTAAGGTATATGAAAAATAAAAAAAATATTATATTAGAGTAAGGATACACCTAATTACCCACCCATTTCCTAGTGTTTTAGTTTTAAGTAACATGGGGGTTGTGAATTTTAAATCACTTATCAAAGGGTTGGTGAGGATAACTGATGCCAATAATCTCAAAATATAAAGGAATGAAGATGAATATAGTTATCACTAATTCTAAGGTGGATCATGAAAATGAATCAGTGATAGGTATAATGTTTATTTATTCCTAAATATTTAAATTTCTATTTCAATTTAGTTCAATGAAATTCATATCACCCATGATCTTTAGAAATATTTAATCACAAATTGAATGCATGGATATTGAGTTATTGAGTAAAATACATTGTGTTGTAGTTATTGTACCTCAATTATAGAAATATTTCCCAAATAACATTTATAAGATTAATATTATAATAAATATTATTATTATTCCTTTTGTATAATTCAATTCTACACTTTTAATATATTGGGTTTCCTTATATAGAGATAGTATCAACGATTGAGAGATTGAAATATTATCCCATTTTCCAATTTGTCTTCCGATTCTATATAAATTTAACGATAATTATGAACCTCCATAGAAAATGCTCACAAGTATTGATATTATTAACTTATAAGTAAGAATATGTATCTTGTTGAACATAGAAAAATATAATAAATAATCTTTGAATACATTCCTATTGTGAGGTAATAAAGAGATGTATTCGTAAAAGAATTTACCATTATTAATTATGATTGATTGAATGAGTTCTTAAGGGAATTTATATCAGAAGATATTCATATACCAAATATAATATATATAATATCCCCAATGAATTATAATAATTTAAAAAGCAACTACAAGATAATATAGACAAGAGTTTTATACATCCTGGTAATTCACCATGGTGTACCTAATTTCTCTTTGCTAAGAAAAAGGATGGGACAATATGTCTTCACACTAATTATCATGATCTTAATAAGATCATGATAAATATAAAATAACCTATACCATTTATTGGAATCTTATTTGATCATCTATTTGAGCCATCAGTAATTCTCAATGGTGTATCTTCGATTATGATATCTTTAATTAAAGGTGAAAGTGGAGTATATTCCAAAGACTAAATTTTGTAAAATATATGGAAACTATGAGTTAAAAGTGATGAAATGTGAAGTAAAAAATTATTTATACATATTTATATAATTGATGAATACTGAGTTTATAAATTACCATTAAAATTTTATAATGGTCTTTATAAATGATATTCTCATATATTTTAAAAGAAAAGATGAACATGATGGGTATTTGAGTGTTATACTAGTGGATTTGTAACAGTGGAAGTTATATGAAAATTTATATAAATGTGAATTTTAAATGTTGAATGTTATATTATTTGGTAATTTGGTAACAAAATTAGGGATATTTTGGGATCCTTTGATCACCAAACTTATTAAAGAACGACCAAAACTAATATTGGTAGTAACACCCAATGATTATAAAAGAGAAACATCATATTCGATATGGTATATGAAACCCAAAAAAATATTATAAGGGAATTTAACACCCTAATAAATTATGATATATATATTTTTAACTAAATTCAATCTCTTTGATATCATAGAATTCATGAAGCACCATGTTTGTACGAAACATGATACTCTATTAAAATATTATTATTAAAATGACCTTTATAACCTAACTGTCAAGTTGGTGGGTATGGATAGTAATAACTAAAATATAAATATTATATGTTCAAAACATGTATAAAATAAATTAAATGGTTATATATTTATTAAAAATAATATAAGAACCATTTAAAATAAAAAGGATTTTTTTTCCGTAAAAAACTATTTTCCTCTCTCTAAATGATGGTCTAGCCATGCTTCGATCACATAATTTAAAATTAAATTTTAGAAAGTTTATAGCATTTATTCGAAAAATAAATATAATTTTCTAAATATACATGTCAAAATTTTCTTTAGGGGAATTACTGATAATTTTCTAAAAAGATATCTTTCACAATGAATATTGAAAATTAATAGTTTTTCTTAAAAAACATCTTCTTCATTGAATGAATTTACAAGATAAATTTTATTTTAATATGTTTCTAAAAGTAAAATTATTTCAATTATATAAATATATGTATTAAAATTAGGTTATTTTAATGAATTTCATTTTAATTTTTGATATAAAGACGTTATAAACTTTTGAAATGTTTTTCTTTATAAAATCACTTTTTCATCGCACCTACGAGATTAATTTTTAATTAAAATTTTACTCCAATTATAATTTATTTTCATAAAATGTATTGAATATTTTGAATTATAATGTTTTATTTTATATAATAATTTAACCTTAATTTTTCCTTATAGTGGATAATATAAATAGTAAAATTTAATTACCACGATTTAGTTTAAAGTGGGTTTACTAGGGGTTAAACTAACATGATAAGGGGTGTAATGGACTAGAAAATATCAAAACCTCATTTAATTAAAATATTTGGACCTTATAAACTCTAAATTTTGATAATTTACCATTTTTTATCATTGTGGCATGTGATAAATGTGGGAGAACCATTTTATTTTAAAAATTACAAGGGTTCAACTTACCTCCGTTATAAAAGGTCACCCCCTATCCTCTCCTTTTCAAACTTCCAAAAAAAATTTTTTAAAATAAATTCATTCATTTATTCCTTAATTACATCCACTCATCTTAGAGATATTGTTTTTATCATAAATAAAATCTGTTAAGGATTCAGCTTAAACATAAAGAGGTTGTCTCCAGAAGAAGTAATCCTTTTGTCTCTGAATTTAGTATAAATTATTCTTCTTAATCCTTATTTTTTTTCCAATTATGATGAAATAATAACATCAGTATATAATATATACTTATATGTAATTATTTTAATGTAATAACCTATATCCATCTCCACTTCCATCAAATGGTAATCAAAACTGTCAATCATGTGTTCGGAGGACTACCGCCATACGAACCATTGTAGTTCATTTTCCATCACCACCTTTAAAGGATGTATGAAATGACATATTAAAATATTTATATGCTATTTATTATTTTATTATACTTAATTAATTATCATATCATATATAACTACTTACATTACAATCCACGAGGGATACAATAATTTCACTAATGTGTATGGTGAACTACAACCTCAATAAATGTTTTGTTTTGTTTTTCACTTATTCATTACATGTAAGGTATTAAGGATAAAACTTAATTAATATATGTGATATTTAGAATCTAAAAATAATCATATATATATATAATATCACATATAACATATTGACTTTCAATCCTTAATAAAATTATACCAGTGCTTATGCTTATGTGTGGACTACCATCTCCACATAACAATGTAGAATGTTTTTTTTATTTTTATGTTGATGGTAATAAGGATAAATTTTATTAATCTATATTATATAAATAAAATAATAATTATTCTTAAAAGTTTAATTAATACTTATATTTTTTTGTTCCATCCTCCAAGAAAAATAAATACAGGATTCATAATGTATTAAATAATTCCCCTAAGGGAGACATAAATAAGATCCACTTCCTCACACCTATAAGATTAATTTATGATTATGTTTATTAATTGGGGCATGTATTAATATTCAGTATGTTAGTATTTCAATATAAATATATATTTTTATTATTCATCACCACTATAATATAAGAAATGCATTGGAATTATATGGTGATGTGTGGGGCCCAAAATTATATTTCCCCTTGATGCATCGGTAGGTCTAATGAGATAAATTAGATTGAGTATTTATATGGGGCCTTACCATTTTATATAATATGTATTTACATGAGTCCTTGAATTTATTAATTATTAGCTTGAATCCTCTACAGTATGTTTGAGTGGTATATAATTAAGAATTACATCATTATGAACTCATTCATTGACATTCCATGTGATTATTCAATTAGTTAGAAAATATATGGTTATATTTCAATATAATGTGATTATTTATAAGGAATTATTTGATCATCATTTATTCCTTAAATAATATTATAATGATATTGATGAAATGTAATGTGTTTTAGTTATTTAACATTATATACTTATTATTATTTATTTATTCATAGCATCCTTTATATGCATACCCTTACTAGGAATCTAGGATCACCACTATAATATATTTTATTTTCCCCAAGATACCATGAAGTGGTTCTTATTGTTATGTAGGGACAATATAAGAGGAATAATGGTGTTATTAATTAATATTATTTTTTTATTTTATTTTTTATAATTTAATGTGAATTTTAAGTTTGTATCTAGTTTACCAATACTAATAAATTATTAGGTCTTTAGGGGTGTGATTTATTATATCTAGGAACAGTGTAATAAATTAACCACCAACTCTAAGCTACTAGGTTCATGGTATATATTGTTGGTATAATAGAAATATTCAGTGGAGTCCTTGTGAACTATATTTAGGAAAACATATATTAGTGAATAAAACCCGATGATAGAATTTGAGGGTAAGTTTAGAATAATATTGTAAGGTTTTGTTAAGGAATATATTATGTGGTTTTTTCTAGAAATAAATCCTTTTTAGGATACTAAAAGTAAACTTCTTTCTTTGGAAAAATGTACATAGGGGTGATAACTCTAGAAAGTGTACATTGATTTTACCTGATCGTCACTTATTGCACAACGGTTAGCCTTACTATGCACCTAGTTTGACACATCCAAGGGATATTATTAAGATCATTCATATTTTAATTAAATATATTATGAATATATATTTAAAATAAATATATCCCCAAAGAAACCATGTACATGATTATGAGATTAACTATGCATAAAAATTTCAATTTATGTTATGTGTTTCACTATTTCTGAGATTATACATTATGTTTCATAAAGATATGATCTAATCTAGATTTTTCCATTTTGTTTAAATTGACATAATAGAAGGAATATGAACTGTATCAATGTATGTACTCCATGTTTAAATCTTAATCATTTGAATGATAATGAATATAGAGATAGAGCTAGAGCTGGAACACATCAATTATAACGATTTCAAGGTAGTTGACTTAGGTTATGAGTAATAAAATTTCCAATATAGATAATACTATTGATCCACCATGCATTGTCAAAATTTTTGTCCAATTCACATATAAGAAACATCCATCATTCAATAGGAATAAAAATATATTTTTAGATGAGAAATGGATAATTTTATTATAGAATATATTTTTCACTCTACGAGGTAGTAAAAAGGAAAAAGTTTTCATGGATTTTTATCATCTATCAGAAGATTTAGTTCAATGATGGTCATTGATTCAAAAAACTAAGTATGGAGAATAAATAAAAAAACCGAATGAAAGGATTATAAGGTACTATTATTGGATATTTATTTTCCATGTGAGTTATAATTGGATTTGGAGAGAAAATTCTAGAATCCAAGACAAAATGGATGATGAAGATGTTCCAAAGTATGAATATAACTTTTCAATGTTATCAAGTCATGCTATAGACTACACACATTATCCAAATACAAAGAACTAAAATTTATTTGATGGGATTAAAGAAAATTTTCAATTGGAACTAGTCCCCTAATAATTCTCATCATATGAAGACATAATATAATGTGTTATCAAGAAAAAAAGAATAATAAAATTATTGGGGATTCAAATGGAATAAAGAGATGAATAAGTCAAAAATAAAAAAATGGTAATAGGAAGAATGTAAAGAAGGATTTTACCACATGTGATACTTATGGAAAAAATAACTTTGTTACATGCCTCAAATAAAAATGTGTTTGATACTAGTGTGAAGAAAAAGGACATCATCCTCATGAATTTAAGTTTAAGGGAGAATTTCACAAAGTATATTTATTTAACTTTATGTAGGTAGGGAATTATTTCACCCATATTCCCAAGAATAAAGGGAATATAACTCAGAATAAGTGACGGTATCAATATAAATCTTATGCTATTGATACTGGTAAAGTAGAATGATTAATGTTCTTTTTTATTTGGATCCAAAAAATATTTTGTAAATATATTTTATGATGATATTACTATAATAAGAATCGTGAATTATATAATTATTTTACTACAATAGTATTTATTTATGTATTTTAATTCACATGGTGGGTGGTGACAATAAAAGTGATTTAGTGAAAAGTTGATATTTTTGGAAAACATAGTACTAAGTGAAGATAACCATTAATATATTATGTATGATTAAATAATAATGATACATTTTGTATGGGATAATATTGGTGGCCATGAAATTGGTTAGGGATATGATGGTTTCTTTTATACATGATGGAGTTCACTAAATTTTTGGATTTATGGAATATATTTGAAAATATAAGATTTATTTATAGAATCATGTATGTTTTCATTAAGCTCTTATGGTGATCAAGGTATTCCCATATTTGTAATTTGATCTTATGAGACAATTTATATTGTTTAAAGGAATATAATGTTGTTTTAGTGACATTAATTCAATATTTTTGGACGTTAAATTTTGAAAAACATATTATGGATGAGTATTATGGTTAATTATATATGTAATGGAATAATTTTAACTGTGGGTTTTATTGGAATTTTTTGACCCTTTTTCTTTTGGAAAATATTTACACATAAGAGGAATGAATTATTATTCTAAAAATCTGTTAAATGAGATTCAAGGATATATATTCATTTTGGATATTTATTTCTGGGAGTAAGAAATTAAGTAAGAATGGATCTAGGAACAAAAAATAATGAAATTTTACTTATGAAATATAAATATATTGGTTAACTATATTTCTTTATATTCTTAGACAGTAAGAGAATTAATCAAGTCTAAGAAAAGGTTTTAAACAATTGTTATCATAGAAACTTTATTTATGACAATTTAATAGACTTTTCACCCTTAATAGATTTATGGGTTTTTTGTTCATTAAACATATTGGAATCACCCACTTTATTGTAATTATTGATATCAAATAATATCTATTTTTTATATGTTCTTCCACATCCGTAACTTTACTTATCACCGTTATTTTCATACATGGAAACATAATTATATTGTTATTCCATATAACCTTAGTACTTGCACTTATCTCTTATAAAGAGTATTTTTATTAACAAATCTCATGATTTGGGATTTCCATAAGGGTATTTTCAAATCTCAAACCCTTTATTAATGATATGAAGACTAAATTATGATGATGCATATTAATTAAGGGTGTATAATGTTAGACCCTGGTATTTTATAATAGGAACACCATATTAGATATAACATATGACTCAAAAAAACACTTTTTGAAGATAATTTGACAACATAATACTTTATGATATATTTATTTTCAAATAAATTCACTATTTTTAATAGGTTGCAACTCACACAACACTAGGTTTAAATGAAACATGATACTATAGTAAAATATTATTATTAACATGACTATTATAACCTACATGTTAAGATGAAGGGTGTGTATATTAATAAATAAATTATAAATGTTAAATATTTTATACATGTATAAAATAAATTCAATGGTTACATATTTATTATAAATAAAAATAGAACCGTTTGATGGAAAAATAAATGTTTTCTAAAAAACTGTTTTTTTCTTCAAAATTCTATCTAGTCACACTTTTCTCAGATAATTTAAATATATTTTTTAATAATTCTAGACAGTTCATTTAAAAAAATTCATTTCTTAAATCTACATTTCATAATAATATTTGGGGGATTTTTTGAGAATTATCTGAAGAGTTATATTTTTCAGTGAGAAGTTAAAAATAATAGTTTTAATTAAAAATATTCATTTTCATTAAAAGTATTTAAATATAATTTTAATTTTTTAATTTTAGTCCAAAATTAATATAATTTCTATTATATATATTTATTAATCGAATTTAGCGTATTTTATTAAATTTTATTTTGAATTTTGATCTAAATACATTTAAATCTTTTGAAACTTTTATCTTTGGAAGACCATTCATTGTGTCTGTGGGATTAATATTAAAATAATTTTTTTATTATGTTAATATATTTTGGAAAAATAGATTCCATATTTTTAGTCATTCAAATTTATATTATCTAATAATTTTAAGTAAATTTTTTTACCACAATGAATAGTAAAAATAGTATAAATTAATTACAGCGAAGAAGCTGAAATTGTGGTTACCAAGGGGTTAAACTAAAACTTTAGGAACTAAAATGACCTAGAAAAATGTAAAAAACCTATTTTAATGACATATTTAGTAATTATAACATCTAATGTTAGATAATGACCTATTTTGTTCCTTTTTTATTATAAGATATTGTAGGTAAAACCTTTTTTTCAAAAAAAATTACAAGTGTTCCACTCACCACACTTATAAAAGGACACCCCCAATCCCATCATATTCACACGCAAAAAACAGTTTTGTTGGAAAATAACTAACCAAATTACTTAATTAACTACCCCAGAACATCATAGAGTCTTTGGTGTGATCACAATGTCAATCTATAAAGGCTTTAGGGTAAACCTGAAGAGGTTGTTTGAAGAATAGGTAACATTTTAAACTATTAGATTATGTAGTACTTGTTCTTCTATGTCATAAAAATATTTTCCAATTATGATATAATAATAATAATAAAATATTATAATATATAATTTTATTTTGTTATTATAATTTATTACCCTATATAAATATCCACTTCCCTCAAATGGAAAGTGAAATTGTGAATCATGTGTATCGAGTACTACCACCTTTCGAACCAATGTAGATCATTTTTAGTCTTGACATTTCATGTCTGGATGTAATGATGGATTTAAAAAATTTATATGATATTTATGAAATTATTATACTTATTAAATGATAATATCACTTATACCTTCTTACATTTCTTTCTTTAGGGAATACAATAATATGGATCGTGTGTATGACGGACTACCGCCTCACATAGCTATGTGATTATTCTTTCATGAATGCTCAAATGGAAGTAGTAATTATAAAAGTTAATGATTATATGTGATATTTATGATCTAACCATAATTATTTAATATAATATCACCTCAAAATTCTTACCTTCTAATCCATTGGAAAATAATAATGTCACTCGTGCATAATTATGGACTACCGCCTCCCCCTAATGATGTTAAAGGTTTTAAATTTAATTTTTACATGGATTGTAATAAGAATATATTTTATTAATTTAAATGATATATATATATATATATATTTATCATAATTATTATTTTTAGAATTCTAATTAATTTTTATTTTCCTTTCAATCAATTTATTAAGAAAAATGGAAACAACATTCATGCGTACTTATGACCTATCGTCCCCATGAATGGTGTAATCAATTTTATATCTATAAATTTTATCATCTCAATGAACTGTGTAATCAATTTTCAATACATTTTTTTACTCTTCGGGTTAATAATGAACTTTTTACGCAATATTACTATTTTTATGGACTTTAGGACTTATAATGGTTGAGAAAATGTTTTTAAGAAAATATAACATTATTTCGCCCTTTAGTCAAAAATATATTTTCTAATAAATATATGTTTTATAAAAAAATTTAAATTTTTTTTATCCTTTAAAAAATATTAAATAATTTTTTTCCCATTTGGATTGTTTAAAATATTAACCGAATTGAATATTCATGACTTTTTCAAAACAAGGCATGTTTTGATTTTACCAAAAATAGAAAAGGAATATTTTTTTTAACATGTATGACATGAATGAAACTTTCCACCATCAAGATGAATCATCATTTAATGATTATTTTAAAAAAATCCAAAGTTTATTTTCATATAATATTAATTTGAAAATATATTTTGAACTTTTAGATATAAAAATATTTTCAAAGTGAAACTTTTTTTTCCAATAAAATAAATGTCTTTTTGGAATTTCAATTCATCTAAGACAACAAACCACTATTTTAATTATGATCCAAAGGGGATATGTTTTTTGATATGATAATTATTATTTATCAAGATGGTTTAGGGTTATTTTATTGGGGATATATAATTCTATTACGATTTAAAATACCCCACATAATTGTTTATAATTTTGTTTATTTATTAGGGTATGCATTTGAATTTGGTATGTTAGTATTACAATATGATTTTTTAAATAGATTATATTCCACCCCTTTCTTATGACGAAAGTATCTAACTTATGTAGTGATGGGTGGGCCTTATAATTACATTGGCCCTTGATGCTTTGGTAGGTAACATAAGATAAACTATCTTGGATATTTAGATAAGTTGTTACCCATTTATGGAATATTTCTTTGAATGAGGCCTTGATGGAAATAATTCTTGGAATAATGCCTTGATATAATGTTTAAAATTTATGGAATTATATATTCCATCAATTCGTATTCAGTTATTGATATTCTATGTGATTATTTTATTAGTTATAATATCCATTGTTAAGTTTCAATCCCATGTTCTTATACATATGTAATTATTTGATAATAATTTATCTCTTCTATATTATGATAATGATATTAATTAAATGAAATTTATTTTAGTCATTTACTATGATATATTGTTGATTCATTATTTATTTATATCTTTCACTGTATGCATACACTTACTGACCATCTTATCTCACCCATTTATTATGTTTTATTTTCCCTAGGATACTAAGAATTGTTTTGTGATTGATATGTTAAAATATTCTCAGGGGAATAATAGAGATATCAATGAAAATAATTAGTGTATTTTATGTTTTAAAATGTATTGTGAATTTAATTTATTTCACTAGATTACCATGACTAATAAACTATCCAGTCATTTGGGATTTTATTTCTTGTATCTAGTGCCCACATAATAAAACAACAACCGGGTATAGGCTACTAGGGTTAGAGTCACTGCATATGTGAAGGAGAAACTTAGTTTCATTGAATTAATTTGGAATTAGTAGTGATTTTAGTAGAGTTTATCATAATTTTAAAACAATATAACCGCGCTCATAAATTGAAAACATTTATCTAGATGGAGGAATGTATAGAAGGGATTTATGGATTTTAAGAAGATGACAATTATGACAACCTAAACATAACATACATATATAATTTAATATTACACATGAATATTTATTAAATCTCATAATAAATCACACCCCTAGATCTTAATGGTTTAGTGTATTTGGAGATTAGATACGAAAATGAATAATTTTAAAACCCAATAACCATTTGTACATAATTCCACCACACTCGAACCCCTATTTATATACATATCATATGCTATACTCTTCTTCATAACATGGGGTATGTAAACATAATAAAAGGAGTGCTTATATTATTAGTAAGGGGTAAAATTAGTGATTCAATCAAAGATCATAAGCGATCATCATATGAACATTTTGGTATTAGAAAATAATAATGGAACATGAATATAACAAAAATATACCATACCCAAAAAAACATAGATCATAAATAATGAATCATTCTATATTAATTTTCACTTAATATAAGAAAGGAGGCAGAGTAAAGTGGAAAAAAGAGATAATATTACCAATCGAAGAATCATATATAAGAATATGGAATAAACATAATCATATAAAATCATTTCTTTTGTCCATACTCCTAATACTATCATCACACACTACTACAAAAACATGCTTTATCAGTACTCAAAACAGGCATTATCACTGCTAAAAAAGCACTGTAAAGCTCAGTGCTGATAAAGGGGGGTCCCCTTTATGAGTGCTATTTTAGAACTGCAAAAGTAACATTTGTCAGCAATAAAAGAGTGTCGATAAAGGAATAATTTATCATCATTAAAGGAGTGCTGATAAATGAATACTTTATCATTACTAATAGAGAGCTGATAAAGAAATCCTTTTTAGTACTCTCTTAGTGCTGATAAATGTACATTTTATCAGTTCTAGGAGAGTGCTGATAAATGATTATTTTATCATCACTTTTTTAGTGCTGATAAAGGCTTTTTTTATCAGTGCTAAAAAAGCACTGATAAAATCCCTGTCTACTGCAAAAAAAATTTCTACCGCAGCACACCCAAACAGCACCTGAAAATAATTTAGAATCTCAATAAGTACACCCATACAAAAATTAACACATAAATTTTATGCTAATTACACCATGTATACCCATACACCATTAATGATGTTGGGAAAATTGTGTTTTACTTGGATAATGTGATTATTGATGTGGATAAAGTGAATATGATAGCAATGATTACAATGGATCTGATTATCTATTTGTTGAAAAGTTGTCTATTTCACTATATATGATGTTTTCAAATTCTTGTATTTCAGTAATATATCAAGTTTCCATTGTAATACTGAATCATGCATGTTTTCCAAAATTATTTTTGGTAATTTATGTTATTTCCATGTTTCAAAAGAATATATGACGAGGTTATTCACATGATTGTATTGTGACAACTAAATATAATTTGTGATATATGGGGCACCCGTGTTAAGATGATTTTATGAACTTCCCTCTAATGTTATGGATTATCATATTTGGGAATGTTTATAAGGTTAACCATTTATATAATTATTAATATAATATTTGGATATTTTTTTTGAGAATAATCTATTATATGAAAAAATTAGGATTTATAAATAATGGATAACCTATTGTAATAACATGGTGTTGATGATAACTGATGATAGATTGGATTGAAAATCATGGTACAGGCTACACCGTGCTTTGGATTGAGGCAAGAATGACTCTTACACATCACAAAGGTCCCGTGGATCATTCTCCTAAAAGATCATTACAATCCAAATACGTTTGTTCAAATTTTCATAGGTTAATTGTTTTTTTCATTTAAAAGTTTGTCCATTTTAATCAAAAGTGAGACCTTTTGAGTGGTACCGGCCACACCATGCCTCGGATTGAGGCAGATATAACTCGTGCTTGTAAAAAAGGACCCATGGATAGATCTCCTAAAGGATCAAGACAATCTGAATGCATTTGGTTGAATTTTTGTAGGTCAGTTGTTGTTTTTACTTAAAAATATGTCCATTTTAAACAAAAGCGAGACCCTTTGAGTGGTTCCGGCCACACCGTGCCTATGATTGAGGCAGTAATGACTCCTACAAGTCTCTAACGCACCTTTGGATCATTATATTAAAATATCAAGACAATACGAATGCATTTGATCAGATTTCCGTAGGTCAGTTGTTATTTTGACTTAAAATTGTGTCCATTTTAAAAAAAGAGAGACCCTTTGAGTGGTACCGGGAACACCGTGCCTCAGATTGAGGCGAGGTTGACTCTTACACATCGCAAAGGACATGTGGATCATTATCCTAAAAGATAAAGACAATCCAAATTCATTTGGTTGAATTTCCGTAGGTCAGTTGTTGTTTTCACTTAAAAATCTGTCCATTTAAAACAGAAGAGAGGCCCTTTGAGTGGTACCGTCCACAACGTGCCTTGGATTAAGGTGGGGTTGAATCATGCACGTCCCCAACAAACCCGTGGATCGTTCTCTTAAAGGATCAACACAATCTATGTCATGACCCGTCCTCGGGGCCCGTGCCGTGACTACCCCAAGCCCACCTTCCATAGGCCAGGGGCTGGCGACTAGCACAAAAGGCATAAATCTTGATAAAGGGAAGGAAATGACTTTATATAAGTAAAAAACACACAACAGAGTATGCAAGCTGAAGTAAATACTATGAAAACTGAGTACAAAAGTAATTTCTTGTAGTAAATGGGACAGTATAAAAACCCAACTAAAAGTACAGTATAACTGAGAAAAGAAAGTACAACAGCTGAAAAGTAAAGCAACAACCACCAAGTCATCCTCCAGAATTCCCACCTGAAGGGTGGGTACAGATATCCTCGTCGTCTCCTCAGGTCCAGCCATCCACTCTGAGTATGTCTCGCTTGATAGTACACCTCAGGGTACCGTCTCACTCCACAATCTTCAACCATGATCAGCGTTGTCCGTCGTCTGCAACCAACACAATGTAGTGCGGGCATAGCCCGTGCATGGGTGAGTATACGGTACTCAGTAGGGACCCCGAGACCCCCAAAGGCCTCCCAGAATCGAAAAAGGATAATCCAAAAAGAAAAGATACAAACACAAGGTATCAACCAACTCTACATAGGTATATTTACATACATATACCTAAGTCATCAATTCCAGTTTGACTCCAACTCAAGAGCCCAAGTACAACCCAGTCTACACAGGAAACCACAACCCAATCCACCCAATAAATCACAAGCCAATCTACATAGGAAAGCAAGACAATTGTATCAAATATAATGATGTAAAGTCAAAACTCAGCTAACACAGGTATACTAATCACGAAGAGGGGTGAATAAGATTAGATGTAGCCTCTGAATCATCTCCTGTGCCGAACCCATGTAGGATCCAAGTACAGAAGTCATCACTGCCGAACCCACGTAGGATCGAAGTATAGTAACCATCACTGTTGAACCCATGTAGGATCCAAGTATAGTCGTCCTCACTGCCGAACCCATGTAGGATCCAAGTACAGTCCTCCTCTCTGCCGAACCCACGTAGGATCCATGTACAGTCGTCATCATCGTCGCAGTCACAACCATCTCTAGGGTTCCATCACATAACACGCTCGATTCCGGGAGGGTCCACTCCACGAGCCAGGGGTTGATACATAAACAGTCACGAAGTCCAAAGTTGATGTATCACAATGTTCCGTCTTGTCAATAGGAACTCAACGCGATAGATGGCGCGTCAATCAGATGTCCGGTCTGAGAGCTATTGGCTTTTCTGTCCTAAGGGCCATGTAGGTTTCTAAGCTAAAACCAACATGACCATACTCCAGATGCTTCCAAACCTCAAGTGGAGTAATCCAAAAGAACCGTCTCACTAAGAGGAATTCAATGTGATGGAAGACACGTCATTCGGATTTCCGGTCGTTAAGTTATAAGCGTTCTCGCTCCAAGGGCCCGGTTTGTTTCGGGTTCGAATGAACCCAGACGTATACAAACTTTGCCGAAACCTCAAATGTAATATACCGAAATTACTGTCTCGATCCAAATATCCCTACGCAACTGATGGTGCATTGATCGGAGTTCTGTAGCCCAAGATATTGGCGTTTGAATGAACTTGGTCCGAAAATAGGGGGTTTGGGCCCGGTCCGACCCAGCCCAATAACCCATGGGTCGGCCCAAACCGGGGCGACCCGACCTATATCTGGGACTGGCCCAGCCCATAGCAGGGTGCGGCCTGCGACCTAGCTCAGAAGCCAGCCGCATCTCAGCTCGCGGTCGAGTGAGGTGCGAAGGGGGGTGCCGTCCCCTTGTCTCTGAAACGGCAGACCCAGTGGGGTCCGCCCTAGGGTACTGTCGGGGGGTAACACCCCCCAGTTTTCTGAAATGGCCCACCGTAAAGGCCAGACTTGGGTGTAACCATGGGACCACCGTGGGTCCCGCCTTCAGGTGTCTCCGGTGGAAGGCTCAGCCGGCCACCCCCTTTGAAGACCGTCGTGGCCTTTGGCCACCCCTCCTTTCAGACCGGCGCGGCGCGACGACGCTGTGCCCCTCTGCCGCGGCCCACCCCACCGTGACCCCTTGAATATCCGGTGCGGCGCGATGGCATGACACTCCGCCGCCGCGGTCCGATCCTGGCCGCGACCTCCTTCGGCCTCACCGGCATGGCGCGATGGCGCCACACACCATTTTCGTGGCCCACTTCGGCTGCAGTCCTTTTCATTCTCGCACGGTGCAATGGCACCACACATCCTTCTCCACAACAATCAATGAAGATTAACAAGTTAAGGGGAGGAGGACCGACCGTGTTTGTGCGGTCCGATCTTCCCTCGTTATGTTGATAACAAGCGGCCAAAACAAATGAGATGCTCAATGATAAAACAAGAACAGTTTAAATTCATTAAAATTGAACTTAACCCATACCTCAAAGGAAGTTCACGGTTGTTAAGAGTCGCAGATGATGGCATCATTTATGTCATCGTCGGTGTCTCCTCCCTTGTCACAGATGAGGATGAGGATGGAGAAAACTAGAACCGCTGAGTCAATGTTCATCATTGGAGAATTTAGCGTTCTTCGTTGAAGAGTGACATTCTTCGCGGAGGATGAAGTTCTTCAAAATAAGAGGAAAGAGATCTCTTCCAAAGTACTCACACAACAATACAACCAACAAAATAAAATAAGGCTCCACGTTATTTTATTAATTCATGCCATGCATTAAAATATTACACATTCAAATACCAAAACACTTAATTATTTAAACACGTGTTGTCTAATTAATTATGTGTTATGTTGCAAGGATTAAAGAGGGAGAGAGGGGAGTTACTCAAATAAAGGAGGGAGTAAGGGAATTAGGGAATGTGAAGGGTTGGGATTGTGTGGTACCCACCTAAAAAATATCCTAACATGAGTAGTTAGAAACTTGTGGGTCCCACCCCATATTCCCCAAGTAGATTAAAACTACTTTATAAAAAGAAATAAAATTGTAACAAAATTTGATTTTACTTTCATTTAATCCACTTTTTTTAACAAATCCTCCCAAGTAGACGCACCTTCAGTAAAGGTCCTATTAAGAAATTACCGGCGCTGCGGTTCCATCAGTGCTCTCAGATTTCAATTCCATGAACCGGTTCAAAAGATAGAAAAACCCACTCATTCGTTCACCGAACGTACCCGAGCTAATCTTCAAAAAATGATTCTGAGCACACCGGGCCTCGGAATCAGGTACCGTAAAAAACTACGTGCTCGTAAAATCCCAAAGAATTTATGAAAAAAATTTCCATGAAATTTATGAGTCTTTAAATTACTCCCACCTCAGGGCTTTATGTCCCCATAAACCTACATCATAACTACAGAAACAAATGAGGGTACTGTGCACGCATATGAGCCTCCTTCCCCCATGTGCTCTCATGGAGGTTCCCGTGCTGCCACCTGATGCACACTAGAGGAATCGACCGTCCACATAGGACCTGCTCTTCTCCATCCTAGATCTCCACCAGGACCTCCGCAAATGTTTCCCCGTCATCAATGTCCAGCTCCCCGTGATCAATGATATGCATAGGGTTGTGCATGTATCTCCCAACTGAGATACGTGGAAGACATCGTGCACGTGGTGCAACTAAGGTGGAAGAGCCAGGTGATAAGCCACCTCACCTATCTTGCTGATAACCTGAAATGGTATGATGAATTGCGGAGATAACTTGCCGCCCCAACCAAATCATCATAGTCAACATCGAGGTGAGACCTGTAAGAAAACATGGTCACCATCCTTGAACTATAGTGGTCTCCACCTCCTATCATCATAGGACTTCTGTCAGCTCTTAGCAGTCCTCATCCACTCCTAGATGATCTGTACCTTCTCGGTTGTGGCCTAGACCATCTCTGGTCCTACAAGTGCTGGCTCCCCAGGCTTTGTCCAGCATAGAGGTGATCTGTAAGGTCGGTCGTACAATTCCTCGTAGGGTGCCATCCCGATGGTGGAGTTGTAGCTGTTGTTGTGCGCAAACTCCACCAAGGGTAGGTGATCCTCCCAGCTGTGACCAAAGTCAAGGACACATGCACTAAGCATGTCCTTGAGAGTCCAAATGTTCCTATCCATCTGACCATCCGTCTGAGGGTGTAAGGCAGTGCTTAGGCATAGCTACATCCCAAATTCCTCCTACAACACCTTCCATTGTTGGTAAGTAAAGTGAGCATGTCAATCGGAGATGATAGAAGATGGAACACCATGAAGTCGTATGATCTTCTGAACGTAGAGGCCTCCCAAGCTCTCCACTGAGCCCTGCTCTCTGATAGGTAGAAAGTGGGCGGACTTGGTGAGTCGGTCTACGATCACCCAGATGGAGTCGTGTCCTCAGGAAGTACATGGAAACCCTATCGCAAAATCCATAGATATCTCGTCACACTCCCACTCCGGGACCTCTAAGGGTTGTACCAAGCCTACTGGTACTTGGTGCTCTGCCTTCACCTGCTGGCATGTGAAGCATCTTGAAACGAACTCTGCCACAACCTTCTTCATACCCGTCCACCAGTGCTGTCATCTGAGATCCTGGTAAATCTTTTCTACTCCTGGATGTGCCACCGATGGGGAAGTGTGAAACTCTCTCAGCACCTACACCTATAATGAAACTGGTACCTTGTTATGTCCTCTGAAAAGGATGACATGCTCTCATCCAATAGAAAATCCATCAGGTTCGTGTCATGTGGATATCTGTGCACGTCACGTCTCATAGTCAACATCCCCATGCTGTGCCTCTCTGACCCGCTGATGTAGTGGAGGAGTGACTGTGAGTGGCTGTAGAAAGGCTACCCCATCTCTATCCATGAAGGATATCTCCAACGTGGCTAGCTTCTCCGTCGCCTCTCCAAGTATCTGAATTCCCGACCTCCTGCTGAGAGCATTATCTACTACGTTGCCCTTTCCAGGAGTATAGACTATCTCAAAGTCAAAGTCCTAGAGGAACTCGAGCCATCACCACTATCTCAGGTTCAGGTCCTTCTGCGAGATGATGTACCTAAGACTCTAGTGGTTAGATTATACTGTAAAATTCTCACCCATTAGAAAGTGCCACCACATCTTCAAGGCGAAGACCACTGATGCTAACTCCAAGTCATGTGTAGCGTAGTTCTGATCATGAGACCTCAACTGTCGTGGTCCATAGGCGATCACTGCCCACTCCTGCATCAGGACTCACCCGAGTCCGGTCTCTGATGCATCGTAGTAAATTACGTACCTTACTGCCTCCTCTGATAGCCTCAATATGGGTGCACTCGTCAATATCTATCTTAGAAAATGAAAGCTCTACTGACATCTATCTTCCCACACAAAGGGTTTCCCCTTCTTCGTCAAAGCTGTAAAGATTTCTCCTTTTCCGAAAAGATAAATCCGGTCTCATCCCCTGGATAAACCATGTCCATTTCTTAATACAGTCATTCCCGACATGAACGGTTCTAATTCATGCCATGGTTGATGTCCTAAGGCCTCGATGCTACCACCAAGATATCCAACCATCACTCTCGCCTCCAAGGGTTGAGTCACACTGTTGGAATTAGTGTGTGGTCAGTGGGTCTCCTCTAGTTGGACTCTCGAATGAGAGGGTCAAGTCAACAGTTTGAACCAGAACCTCTTAGTATTAACTTCATAAAAAGGCAGTAAAGAAAACACCACAAGGGAAAGTGTCTTTTATTACTACAGCTCAAAGTACAAATACACATAACAACCACAAACAACAACATTGAGGAAGCTAGAAGCACCAAAAAGGCCTCTACACCTTGAACTAGTCCCACTCCTGTCCATCTACTCCCAGAGCTCCATGGTCGTATGCCTTAGATACTTGAAGCTATGCTCTCCCCTTTCTACTTGTTCCCTATGGTCGGGGTGGACCTCTTGGTGGTGGTGGTGGTGGTAGGGTCTCGATACGTCATCCACCACCTGCTGGTCGACCAGAACCTCTTCCACGTCCTCCCTCTCTTGGCAGACCTCCACGGTCGAACCTCTGCCTCTGCCTAGGTGGTCCCTCAACTGTCTGCTACTCCTCTACATGGAGGGTCGGGAAGTCATGAGCCATGTGACCCTACCCGCCGCATGCATAGCACTGCATGCCTCTCATATGACTGGATCTACTGCGTGTGCCCCGCACCTCCGAACCAATGTCCTAAGGTCACCCACCTGATGGTATGGTTCACTTGGACCTCTGCGACATCTGTCTACTACCATCTGAATAAGACTCCACTATGTGTCAACCTATGGTAGGTCTCACTGCAGGTGTAGGAATAACAAGAAATATCTCCACAAGAAGGGCTCGCTCCACTACTCCTGCCTGCTTCAGAATGCTGAGGGAGATCATCGAAGCCCTGATCTAATGCCTCATTCCCTGCTCGAAAGTAAAGGTCCGGAAGAATGGGTCCCGTACCATGTCTGTGGAGTAACATGAGGGATCGGTAAATCTTGCCGAGTACTGGGATACTATCATGATGCCCTACCGTAGCTGTCGTAACTCCTGAATGAGCACCGCACGGAGGGTGGATGGAACGAACTCTGAGAAGAAGAGGCTCTCGAAGTCTGACCAAAGAAGAGATTCCTCATCGTCCACCTAGATCATCAGGCACCGCCATCTACCTGCTTCTGCATGTAGGAGACTTTCCGTAAGGATCACCATGAGGTCATCTGGTGTCCCTACTAATCTGAAGACTTGGACAACAGCCTCCAGCGAATCCTCAGCTACCTAAGGGTCCATCTCTCCAGGGAACCTGGGTGTCATATAATGCGGAAACTCATGCAGTTCACTCAGGTGACATGCACTCTCAACTGCTAGGGCTGGTGGCATCAGTGGCTCGGCAGGTAGGGGTACCGCCGGTGCCTCTACTGTAATGGGGCCATGCACCGAGGCCTTATCTCTCGGTGGGTACCATCTCGCACAAAGCTCAGAACCCTAGCTGGCTGCCATCGTGGGGCCGTCCTGATAGGAAAAAGGAGCGCCACAGTTAATACAGTATACATGGTGAGCTGACACATATTAATAACAAAGAAAACTTTTAAATCACACATGCAATCAATGTTTTCGTGCATTGAGTCGGAAATCAGAATTCAGGGTCCTGGTGTATGGATATGTCGGCCGCCGCACCAACACTGGACTCCCTCGACTGATAACCACACTCAATACACATATCACTATTTCTTCACAAGAAGAAATTATCAGAGTCCTATGTTCTACGGTAGAACCGACTCCTCTGATACCAATTTGTCACGACCCGTCCTCAGGGCTCGTGCTGTGACCACCCCAAGCTCGCCTTCCATAGGCCAGGGGCTGGAGACTAGCAACAAAGGTGTAAATCCTGATAAAGGGAAGGCATTGCCTTTATATAAGTAAACTAACACACAACAGAGTACACAAGATGAAGTAAACACAAAGTATACTAAGTAGAAAAGTAAGTGCTGGTAGTAAATGGTCCAGTATACAAACCCAACTGAATGTACAGTACAACTATGAAAAGAAATTACAACAACAGAAAAGTAAAGCAGTAACCACCAAGTCGTCCTCCGGAATTCCCACCTGAAGGGTGGGTACAGATAGAGTTGTCGGCTCCTCGGGTCCGGCCGTCCACTCTGAGTATGTCTCGCCTGATAGTCCACCTCCGGGTACCGTCTCGCTCCCCAATCCTCAACAACGATCAGTGCTGTCTATCATCTGCAACCAACACAATGTAGTGCGGGCATAGCCCGTGCAGGGGTGAGTATACGATACTCAGTAGGGACCTCGAGACACCTGAAGGCCTCCTAGAATCCACAAAGGATAAACCAAAAAGAAAATATAAAAACACGAGGTATCAACCAACTCTACAAAGGTATATTCCCATACATATACCTAAGTAATCAATTCCAGTTTGACTCCAACTCAAGAGCCCAAGTACAATCCAGTCCACACAGGAAAGCACTACCCAATCCACACAGGAAAGCACAACCCAATCCAAATAAGAAATAAAGACAATAATATCGAAGATAATGATGGAAAGTCAAGACTCATCTCACAGAGGTATACTACTCACGAAGAGCGGTGAAGATGATTAGATGTAGCCACTGAATCATCTCCTCTGCTGAACCCATGTAGGATCCATGTACTGAAGTCGTCGCTGCTAAACCGACGTAGGATACAAGTACAGTCTCCATCACTGCCAAACCCATGTAGGATCAATGTACAGTCATCCTTGCTGTCAAACCAACGTAGGATCCAAGTTCAGTCCTCCTCGCTGTCCAACCCACGTAGGATCCAAGTACATTCGTCATCGTCGTCGTAGTCGCAGCCAGCTCTAGGGTTCCTACACACAGCACACTCGATTCCAGGAGGGTCTGCTCCACAAGACAAGGGGTCGATACATCAACTATCATGATGTCCAGAGTTTATGTATCACAATGTTCAGTCTCATCAATAAGAACTCAACGAGACAGACGACACATCAATCAGATGCCCGGTCTGAGAGCTATTGTCTTTTCCGTCCCAGGGGCCCGGTTGGTTTCTAAGCTAAAAACAACCCAACCGTACTCCATATTCATCAAAAAATCAAGTGGAGTAATCCTAAAGAACTTTCTCACTAAGAGAAATTCAATTTCATTGACGGCACATCATTCAGATGTCCGATCTCTAAGTTATAAGCATTCCCGCTCCAAGGGCACTGTTGTTTTCAGGTTCAAACCAACCCGGCCGTACACAAAAATTTCAGAAACCTCATGTGTAATATACTAAAACGACCATCTTGATCCAAATATCCCTACTCAACTGACGGTGCATTTATTGGAGGTCTGTAGCCCATGATATGGGCGTTTAAACGAACCTGGTCCGAAAATAAGGGGTTTGGGCTCGGTCCGACCCGGCCCAATACCCCCTAGTTCGGCCCAAACCGGGTCGACCCGACCTGGGTCCTGGTCTGGCCCGTCTGGGCACAGCCCATCCCGTTGCTGGACATGGACTAAGGCCTGACTCGGAAGCCGGCCGCGGCTCGGCTTGCGGCCAAGCAGGCTGTGAAGGGCGGCGCCGCCCCCTTGTCTCCGAAATGGGGGACCCAGTGGGGTCCTCCCTAGGGTTTTGTCGGGGGAGGGGGGGGGGGGGTTACAACCCCCCCCCCCCCACGGTATTCTGAAATGGCTGGCCGTAATGGCCAGCCTTGGGTGTAACTGTGGGACCACTGCGGGTCGTGCCTTCAGGTGTCACCAGCACCTTGCTCAGCCGGCCGCCCCATTGAAGACCGCTGCGGCCTTTGGCTGCAGCTCCTGTCCGACCGGCACAGCGTGACAGTGCCGCCCCCTCCACTATAGCCCACCCCGGCTGCAACAACTTGAATATATGGTGCGGTGCGACGGCGTCGCGCCCCCTCTCTATTTCCCGCTCCTAGCCGCGACCTCAGTGGAGCGGCGCGAGGGCGTCGCGCACCATCGTCGTGGCCCGCTTCGGCCGTGGTCCTATTTGTTCCCGCATGGTGCAATGACACCGCGTCGCCTTCACCAAAATGATCAAGGAAGATTAACAAGTTAAGGGGAGGAGGATAGTCTGTGTTTGTACAGTCCGATCTTCCCCCATTATGTTGATATCAAGCGGCCAAAACAAGCAAGGTTCTCAATGTTAAAACAAGCACAATTTGAGTTCATTAAAATTGAACTTAACCCCTACCTCGAAGGAAGTTCGCGGTTGTCAAGAACCGTGAATTATGGAGTCATTTCTGTCATCGTCGATGTGTCCTCCCTTGTTGTAGAGGAAGAATAGAATGGAGAAAACCGGAACCGCCGAGTCAACGTTCTTCATCGGAGAATTTGGCATTCTTCGTTGAAGAGTGACGTTCTTCGCAGAGGATGAAGTTCTTCAAAATAAGAGGAATGGGATCTATTCCAAAGTCCTCACACAAAAATCCAACCAACAAAATAAAATAAGTCTCCTCCTAATTTTATTAAATAATGCCATGCATTCAAATATTATAAATTCAAATTCCAAAACACTTAATTAATTAAACATGTGTTGTCTAATTAATTTTGTGTTAAGTTAGAAAGCATTAAAGAGGGAGAGAGGGGGGTTACTGAAATAAAGGGGGAGTTAAGGAGTTAGGGAATGTGAAGGGTTGGGCTCATATGGGACCCACCTCCCAAATATCCTAACATGAGTAGTTAGAAACTTTTAGGTCCCACCCCAACTTCCCCATGTAGATTACAACTACTTTAGAAAAATAAATAAAATTGTAACACAATTTTATGTTACATTCATTTAATCCTCTTTTTTTAACAACTCCTCCCAAGTAGATGAACCTTCGGTAAAGGACCTCTGAAGCAATTACCGGTGCTACGGTTCCATCAGAGCCCTCATATTTCAATTTCGAGCACCGAATAAAAATATAGAGAAACCCGCTCATTCGTTCACTGAACGTACCCGAGCTAAATTTCGGAAAATGATTCCGGGAACACCGGGACTCAGAATCAGGTGCTGTTAGAAAGTGCGTTCTTGTAAAATATCAAAGAATTTAATAAAAAAATTTCCTTAAAATTTATGGGTCTTTACAATCTGAATGCGTTTGGTCGGAGTTCCGTAGGTCAGTTGTTGTTTTCACATAAAAATAAATCAAATTTAAATAGAAGAGAGACCATTCGAGTGGTACCGGCTACACTGTGCCTCGGATTGAGACGGGGATGACTCGTGCTTGTCCCCAACGCACCCTTGGATTTTTCTCTTAAAGGATAAACACAATTCGAATGTGTTTGGTCAGATTTTTGTAGGACAGTTGTTGTTTTCACTTAAAATTGGGTCCAATTTAAACAGAAGAGGGACCCTTTGAGTGGTACCGGCCACTCCGTGCCCTATATTGAGTCGGGGATGACTCATACAAGTCACAAAAGACCCTTGTATCTTTATCCTAAAATATTGAGACAATCCGAATGTGGTTGGTTGAATTTTCGTAGGTCAGTTGTTGTTTTCACATAAAAATCACTCCATTTTAAATAGAAGAGAGACCCTTTGATTGGTACCGGCCACACCGTGCTTCTGATTGAGGCGGAGATGACACATGCACATCCCCAATGCACACTTGGCTAGTTCTATTATAGTATAAACACAATCCAAATGTGTTTGGTCAGATTTCCGTAGGCCAGTTGTTGTTTTCACTTAAAAATCTGTCCAATTTAAATAGAAGAGGGACCCATTGAGTGGTACCGGACAAATCGTGCCTCGTATTGAGGCGGGGATGACTCATACACATCATAAATGACCCGTGGATTGTTCTCATAAAGTATTAAGACAATATGAATGCGTTTGGTCAGATTTCCGTAGGTCAGTTGTTGTTTTCATTTAAAAATTTGTCCAATTTAAACAAAAGTGAGACCCTCTGAGTTGTACCGTCCACACCGTGCCTTATATTGAGGTAGGGATGACTCATTCACATCACAAAAGGACCCTTGGATCGTTATCCTAAATGATCAAGACAATCAGAATTTTTTTGGTTGAATTTCCGTAGGTCAGTTGTTTTTTCCACTTAAAAATTTGTCCATTTTAAAAAATAGTGAGACCCTTTGAGTTGTACCGGCCACACTTTGACTTTAATTGAGGTGGTGATGACTCTTACACATCACAAAGGACCCATGGATCGTTCTCCTAATGGATCAAGACAATATGAATGCTTTTGGTCAAATTTCCGTATGTTAGTTGTTGTTTTCACTTAAAAATATGTCCATTTTAAACAAAAGTGAGACCCTTTGAGTGGTACCGGCCACACCGTGCCTCGGATTGAGGCAGGGATGACTCGTAAACATTTAAAATGAATCTTTTTATCATTATATTAATGGATCAAGACAATCCATGTGCGTTTGGTTGGATTTCCGTAGGTCAGTTGTTGTTTTCACTTAAAATTGTGTCCATTTTAAAGGAAAGAGAGACCCTTTGAGTTGTACCAGCCACACCGTGCATCGGATTGAGGTAGGTTTGACTCTTAAATGTCAAAAAGGACTCTTGTATTATTTTCCTAAAAGTTAAAGACAATCCGAATGCGTTTGATCAAATTTCTGTAGGCCAGTTGTTGTTTTCACTTAAAAATCTGTCCATTTTAAACAGATGTGAGACCCTTTGAGTGGTACCGGCCACACCGTGCCTCAGATTGAGGATAATTTGATTCTTTCACATCCCCAATGCACCCTAGATCATTATCTTAAAGGATAAACACAATCCTAATGCGTTTGGTCGGATTTCCATAGGCCAGTTGTTGTTTTCACTTAAAAATCTATCCAATTTAAACAGAAGAGAGACCCTTTGAGTGGTACCGGCCACACCGTGCCTTGGATTGAGGTGGGGAAGACTGATGGACATACCCAATGAATCCTTGGATCATTATATTAATGGATAAAGACAATATGAATGCATTTGGTCATATTTTCAGAGGTCAGTTGTTTGTTTTCACTTAAAATTGTGTCCAATTTAAACAGAAGAGAGACCCTTTGAGTGGAACAGGCCACACCGTGCCTCAGATTGAGGCGGGGATGACTCATACACATCACAAAGGACCCATGGATTGTTCTCTTAAATGATCAAGATAATACGAAAGCATCTGGTCAAATTTCTATAGGTCAATTGTTGTTTTCACTTAAATTTTTTTCCATTTTAAACAGAAGAGAGATCCTTTGAGTGGTACCGGCCACACCGTGCCTCAGATTGGGGAGAGGATGACTTGTGAACTTCCCCAATGCACCCGTGGATCATTGTATTAAAGGATCAACATAATTCGAATGCATTTGGTCGGATATCCGTAGGTCAGTTGTTGTTTTCACTTAAAAATCTGTCCAATTTATACAGAAGAGAGACCCTTTGAGTGGTACCGGCCACATCGTGCCCCAGATTCAGGCGTGGATGACTATTGAACATCAAAATGTACTAGTGGATCGTTATCATAAATAATGAAGACAATACGAATGTGTTTGGTCCAATTTCCATAGGTCAGTTGTTGTTTTCACTTAAAAATTTGTCCAATTTAAAAAAAAGTGAGACCCTTTGAGTGGTATCGGCCACACCGTGCCTCAGATTGAGACGACGATGACTCGTACACGTCCCAAAGGACCCGTGGACTATTATCCTAAAGGATCAAGACAATCCGAATGCGTTTGGTCAAATTTTTGTCGGTCAGCTGTTGTTTTCACTTACAAATTTGTCCATTTTAAAAAAAGTGAGACTTTTGAGTGGTATCGGCCACACCATGCCTTAGATTTAGGAGGGGTTGACTCATTCACATCACAAAGGACTTTTGGATCATTCTCCTAAAGCATCAAGACAATCCGAATGCGTTTGGTCAAATTTCCATACGTTAGTTATTGTTTTCACATAAATATTTGTCCATTTTTAACAAGAATGATACATCTATCACTCCTTGGTCTCTTCCATACATTCAATATCATCATGCCTAAATACCCATATATCCACCCATACACATGTCACAAACAAATAAAAAACCATATCCACATTAGAACCAAAGTACCAATATGGATTTCAATCTGGTTACTCAACTCAAGTGGTGTTGTGTAAGAAATAATAATAAAATATAATAAGTATTTAGTCAAACATAAATCTAAAACTGGTGTTAATAATCCAATAAACCCAAGGTATCATTCCATCTATCAAAATACTCTGAAGGATCCCATATACGATAGTAGTCCCTGGTGGTGAAGGTTCCTGAGGAGGAAGGGTAGAAAACGCACCTATCGAGGATTGAGGTTAGGCCACTGAGGTTGAAGGTGACCCTATACTCTTATAAGGGATCATTCCATATTTGACAAACCATGTCCTGGTACCCTAGGATGTTAACCCACTACAGGTGGAAGTGAAACCATTCCTGATGATCATGATAAGAAGAAATGGAAACCAAGAGGGGGGAGTGGTTCAAAATACCTCAAGAAAGATGGAAAAACATGGTATTTGAGAATAGGTTAGTGGATTTCATGTTGACTAGACACCTATCCAATAGACTCCACAAGAATTGATCGACCCTATAGTTGTTGCACCAGGTGAAACTGGCACCTGAGAAACTGAGATCAATGAGGCCCTTCCCAGCCATGAACTGAACAAACACCATGATGGCCTTCCTTAGGTGTAACACCCGAGACTTTTATGTTATATAAATCATCAAAGGAATCTTTTTCTACACAACACTTGCTTGGCTTGCTTTACACGCAATCGCAACCATCCTCGATAGCTTGCGTCGTACGCAATACCGAGTTTCACTAAAATGCTATTAAAACTAGTCGGTATGAATAGTAATAACCACTTTTTGAAATTTTATAAATTTTATTTTTCAAAATGGACTTCATTTTCGGACTCAGAATATCGAAATTAGCCTAGGGTGAAATTTTGGTATTTTTCTGAAAACTTTCAATTTTTGATGAATAGTGAAACCACTAAGTGGTAGGTTAAAAACTGAATTTTGCATAAAACTTAATTTTACCGCTTCTGTGAATGGAATTTCAAAAATCCGAGAGACACGGTTAATATCAAGGACTAAAATGTGGTTCAATGAGATGAAAATAATTTTTTGGTGAATAGTAACTTTTTACTTTTTTTACCGCGGTTAATAGTAAATAGGGTAACTAAGGGTAAATATGATATTAATATTACCCTAACACATGTCCTAATTCTATTGGACAAGTGTAATTCGACCAAAAACAAACTTAGGAATAAAATATGACCATTTAGGCCCACTTGGATTAGATTAGGACATTTATTATTAATTTATTTAAAGAAGGGTTAAAATAGTTAAAATCAAAGTTTAATAAGTAAATCATTTTTAATATGGGGTTATACATAAGATAAATTCAATTGTAAATATTCATTAGAAAGCTAAAAAGATTTCCTACATGATGATATTTTATTTGTAATTTTTAGACATTAAATAATTTAATTTATTTATGACATAATGATGATGCAGTAATTATCTTATTAATGAAATATTGACATAATTGATGTTATAAACACCACAATAAATATAATTTGAGACTTTTTATGACTTCCACTAATTTTCTAGGTTACTATGATATATTAGTATTGATTTAATAAACTTGGTTCGAACATATAATTCTGTTATGACTTTCAAACAAATCATATATCAAATAGTGTCAAAATTGACACAAAATAGTTTTTAAATCAAATATTATATTATTAATTGTTATTTTATTCCTAAAAATCTAAGGTTCGGCCAAATGACTTAGATAAGGATATATATATTAATAATAAACAATTTGGGGTTCGTTTGGCATGTTATAGTAAGTGTATTAACCATATAGTGAAAGAAAACAAAAAGACATGGTAAAAGTTAAATTATTTAACTTAGAGTTAAATTTAATTGATAAGGTTAAAATAATACCCTAAACTTGTCTAAATCCTATTGGTTGATAGGATTTCGACCCTTCCCCACTTTATCTTCGAAATAAGACCCTTTGGAACCATTATAAACCGATTTTGACTTTAATATAAAATAATATTTTGAGATATTCCTAAGGTGCCCCTCTCCTCCCTTATAAAAGGGCACCTCCTCCCCCTCCTCCTCACACCAATTTGAGCACTCAAGCTCGGCCAACCCCTGCCATTTTCCCTTCTACACTTCCCTAGAATAATCCTAGAGGTCCTGGTCTTCTCCAAAGACCAATCTTAGTTCCTTAAGTGGAGGATTCAAAAAGGCGTTCCAAAGAAGAGGTAATATCCATTACCGATCTTTTCAATTTCTTTCTTCTTCAACTTCTTCTTCTTCAGTTGTTTCATGATAAAGTAATAACATAAGTATTACTTACATACTGATATGTTATTATAAATATGAAACAACCCTAATTCACCTTCTATCCATCCTACGGAAAAATGAAATCACCGCGCGTGCGTACGTACGGAATACCGTCTCCACGCCGTGGTGTAATCTATTTTCCACCATCACCTTACAAGGATGGGTATAATGGTGTAATGAGTAACTATATATGATTATTATTAAGTAATATTGATACTGAAATAATATATATATATACTCCAATACAATTCCACGATCATAGGAACGATATCATCACTCGTGCGTACGTACGGAATACCGTCTCCACGATGTGATGCGACTCGTTCTACATGATCTTCATTTCATAATGATTGTATAAATGAATTGAATGAATGAATATGGTATATACTACACTAATACCATTCTGGAAATTAATTATCTATAACCTAAAGATAAGAATAAGAATTTATTCGACAAAACACGCATAAGAACAAAAAGTTATAAAGACCCGAGTAACAAGTAACAATGAAATATTACTAACAAGAAGCTAATAATATGACCTTATATGATCTCATATCAATATGTATGATTCTGGAATAAGTCAATAACATTATTTAAACCATTATACAGGAGCTTCGGACACGTACAAAGCTAATCGGACCTAAGGTAAGGGAAATATCACAATCTCATTTTTATCCGAGATTGTTTATTCGTAAGTATTTACTGGGGTGTATTTTATCATCCACATCCATGTTCCCTCAATATGTAATATTGTTTCCATCCACTTGAAATAGTTTAAATCCAATTTTACCCTTAGGTGAGTTTTTGGTAAAGAATATGAAAGGAATCTTTTGTCGTTTTTCCGTACGAGGTACTTTTTGACTTATCCGACAAAAGTACGAAGAATGTTTTTTTTAACTTATACGGCATGAATGGATTTTTAAAACATTACTTCAAAGAAGCTTCCTTTACAAGTTTTCATGTTTACTTTTAATCAACTTCTTTTATTTTAAAGTTGTATGACATGTTATGAAAGGAAAAATGTTTTTGAAGAAGAAAGGATATTTTCCTCAAGAATTCAATTCAAGTGTTTTATCAAAATTATTTTCCATCTAAGATAATAAAGGGTTCTGTTTCTATCCATATTTTTACATTGGTTTGACTATGTTGTGATGGAATTATGTTTATGAATTCCTTTATCATATATGAATTGATTTATGATGTCATGATGTTTCAAGAATCCCATTTTTGTTATATGTGTTATGCGATGATGTATGTTTTATGATTATGTGGCACACATAAGAAAGGATTCATTATAAGATGGGTGGGACCTATATCTCCCTCCAATGCATTGGGTAAAGATTTTATATCTCATGAGATAGACATGGCTGGAACGGAAGGTTATTTCGGTTCAGTGATACAGGACTGAAACGAGGAGTGAACTCGGTTCAGAAAGGGACTTTGTCCACTAAGATAGTCTTGGCAATGAGTCATGACTAACAAGAAATGATCTCCATGATTATGTGTGCATGCCACAAAGTTTCAAGTTTTATGTTATGATTTTGGGGATCTCATTTTCACTTCTATGATTTATTCCATGTTAAGATATTATGATCTCTTTTGCAGGTTTTGATTTTCATAAAGATATGATATGATTTTTTTCCTTTATTTGCCCTTGCTGAGCATTTGAGCTCACCCTTTTATGTTTTCTTTTCCCCAGGTCAGGAAGATGGATATTAAGTAGAATATGCTAAAAGGGACCCTAGATATGATGAAATAAATGGGAGACACTGTAGAAGATTTATGAACCAGTTGTTTATGTTTCCCAGTTTCTAAAGACACTATACCTATACGGTCCTTTGTGGTTTTGTCATATGTTGTAATAAGTGTGATTCAATTTTGAAGTATTAACAATGTATGTAAAGTGTGGGTCGTTATATTAGGAATGGGATTCTACCTTTCCTTTCTGTTGGGTTGGAAATGACATTAAAGTTCCACCCAACAAACAATGTATGGTGGCAATGATCGAAGGTATTTTGTTCACTCCATAGATATTCTATATGAAGTGAGTCATAGCTTCCAAAAACAAAAGTCATAAGGAAGGAGGTGTCACCGTTGGTCACCTTCATAGTGATGATTTGATTGCAATCTTGAACCGTCTCAACAACATATTTATTTTGAAAAAAATACATATTTGTGTCTGTTGGAGGGGTCATAGTGTAGAAATCCATGCAACATAATCTTCCCAGAGAATTCTATGATTATTATAGGTTTTTTTGTGTTATTTGAAAACAACGATAATGAAATTATTCCTTTTTATTTCTATGGTTAGGATGTCCGATTTAACATGGGACTAAAACCATAAGCATTACATATGAAGATAATAATGATGGGTATGACAAAACTCTGTGATTGGATCTAGAGACAGTAGCCTTATTGAAGTGGGAGGATGATCTCTCATTGATGTCCCTTGATTTTGAAGATTTTCATAACACCTTCTAGTTGGTAAGCTTCATATGAGTGGGAGATGAGGATCAAAATGGGAAGGTGAAGGATAGGTAATAAAACTTGGGGGTTGGTGAGGGAGTTCTCTCTGGATCAATAGGTATTTGGATCTGGATGACAGACTTAGAGCCAAGGGAGACAGAACAAACACTACTAGGAAGGGGCTTGGCCACTATAGAGAAGTAGTCAGTAACCTGAGTGAGGGAGAAGGATAGAGATAGAGGTAGGGGTGGCAAGGCTAGAAATCTTGGTGGTCTGGGCATCATTCCATACAAGTGCCCTACCAGACAAAGTCACTTAGATAGCATGAAGTAAAGAATGGGGGAACCCCTCGAAGAAAATAGGGTTCAAGCATTGGATGACCTAGAGATGTATCAGAACAAGGTGGTGTTGTCCTTATAGGAAAAGGTTATCCTTCATTCCTTACTTTATAGTGACATGGTGTTGGATCTAAGGGAATCGATGATACCTAGATGGAATCTAGTGAAACAGGAATCCAAGTGGGAAGGGCCTTAAATTTTTCATAAACTTCACTCTGATAGTGTAAACTCATTGATCTCCATTGATGATGAGCATATCAATATTTCCACCAATACTAGGTTTCTTAAGAGATATTTTACATGAATAAACCTTCCCTTTTATAGAAATTCAAACCATGTCAAACATTCCTCAAAGATTCCACATTTTTATTTACAGTAAAAAACTATACTAATAGAAAATCCTAGAATAATCGAGTAATGATAAATAAAAATAATAAATATTTCATAGCCACATATGTTCAAATAGTATGTGAAATTATAAAAAATACACCATAAAACACCACTAATTTCAAATTTCAAACAAAAATATACTATTGAATCATTCCACAAATCACGATTATACTCATGCCTTGATATATGCACCATGATGTGCCTGATCAACATCATCATCAACAACTTCACTAACAAGATAACAAACTAGAATTCATCACCTTAGGAACCTCATCACCCATTTCCAACCCAAAATATCCTAATAATGTAATTAAATAAAAGAATATATATTCTATAATTCAATCCATACCTTCTCATGAAGGTGATTGGTGGAAGAATTTATATAACATATTGAGCCATACCACAATCAAATTGAATGGTTTCTACGATTTAGAATAAAAAATACCAAATCACCTAAAAAACCCCGTAGTCATTAAAAAAAGGTGATAATTTAGGAGTAATAGATATATATTGGAAGATCACCCCCAATAACCCCATAAAAATATGTAGGAAGAACACTCATGAATCTATGATAAAGCATAATCATCACCATAAGAGGAAATAAAACCTAGGGATGAAATAATTCAACACAAAATCCACTAGAAAACCATTGATGGGAAAGAATCACATCCTGAAACTCAAATTAACAACATTTTAATAGTGTGATATGATTTATAGAATAATAGTTATAGAACCATTAGAATAAGTTGGATTAAAATCTAGCTTCGATAGGGGAATTAACCTAGAGACAAACATGAAGAAGAAAAGGATGAATCATGTGACCTACAACGATCAAAATCTCAAATATCCATTAAATATATCATGCCAAATCTATATATTGTTATGTGTGATGGGATAAGAGAACAATATTAAAAAATTATTTGGAAAACATGCCTTAAAGGGCGGTCCGGCAAGGCGAAGCTCAGCGGGAGGCGGAGGTCCGACAATGTGAAGATTGAGGGCTTTGCGGGTGGTGGAGGTCCGACAAAGTGAAGCTCGAGGGCAGCGGAGGTCTGGCAATACAAAGAACAACATGCAGTGGAGGTCCTACAACGGGAAGCTCGAGGGTGGCCAAGGTCCGAAAATGCGAACTTAGCAGGCGGCGGCAGGGAGTCTCATGGTTCTAGTACCACGAGAGCATTAGGTCGTGATAAAACGAAGGCACTGTGCGACTGACTTTATAAAAAAATAGACTAAGGTTTTATCAGCGCTAACAAAGAGCTGATAAATACTATATTTATCATCTCTTTTTTAGCACTGATAATGGTCCTCTTTATCAGTGCAACAAAGAATTGATAAATCCTTCCTGTCTCAGTGCTAACATTTTAGCGCTGATATAGGGATTCTCTATCAGCACTTTTCTAGCACTGAGAAAGGGTCATTTTATCAGTATTTTTTTAGCACTGATTAATGTTACCCTTTATCAACTCTAATAACGGTCCCCTCTATCAACACTAGAAAAGCGCGGATAAAGGGTGTCTATATCAGCGGTTTTTGCTTAGCGCTGATTTAAGGTGGTGTTTCCCTTGCCCGTTTTTATAGTAGCGACATTGTGAAAAACATTATCAACATAGTGGATTGCGTTCACTCCCCATTCAAATAAAAATAATATAATGGGTTAACTCTACCCTCCATATATTTTATTTCATGAGATATAATGATTTAACAAATGAATTATAGGGATATATAATTCTAATCCCACTCATAACATAACTAAAAACCATACATATGTGTGCCACATGAATATGACCATATTTATAAATCACCAATAACATTTATAAACCATGGTAAAGAAATGGGGTTCATGAAAATTTATAGAAATGATAAATAAATCATTTATATAATGGAAATGAATGATTTAATTAAAAATATATTTTACAAAATATGATAAACATGAAATATATATTGACATAGATGTGTGACTCTTTATAATAACATTATAATTTTAAAATAAAAATAAAAAGAAACACCCTTTAATTTTTGAAAACTTTTTATTTTAAAAGGAACAATTTACAATTAAATGGTTTTATAAAAATAATGCTAAATTAAAAAAAATTACATTGAAGAAATATGAATACTATAAAATAAATTTTCCCAAAAAAATATATAAAACGGTGGCAGAAAGTGATCCTATAAAACTGTTAAAAAAGATTATTTTCACACTTTTATTAAATAGAATCAATGTTAATATAATGTAACCTTAATAAATCATATAATTAAGTATAAAAAATTAAATAAAATAATATAAACATCAAGGTTATAGAAGAAAAATATTCCCGATCGTAAAAAAGAGATAAGGAATATTCCACTTACAGGTATCCTTTTAAGTAAATTATATACCACCGGTAGGGAAAATGGTGAGAAGGCATGTAAAAACAAAAATAAACATATTATAAAAAATATATGGTATTTTAGAGAGAAATAACATATAATTTCCCCTGATCTAACTTAAGACATAAACAATCTTGATTTCAATGTGCGATTAAAAAAGAAACCCAATTGGCTTTGGTAAAATTTGAATAAAAATCTCCTCAAAGAGTGAACATAGGATGAATTTGTAAATCACTTTAATTTCATGAAAATTAAGAAAAAATAAATTCATAGTGATGTTGCGACATGAAAAAAATGAAACAAGTGGTGAACATGAGGTGATTCTCAATGAAGGAAAGTTGAGATGAGGAACCCTTACCTTTATACCCAACATGCCTGAAAGCACTTTAAGATAATGTATAATGGACATAAATATGTTAATAATTTTTATAAAATACATTATTAATATGTATTATATTTTATACTAATAAATTATATTCATTTATTATAGATATATTAGTTAGTTATTGTTTATTTTCATCTCCAAATGAAAATAGTTTTGATAGTTTCACAAAAGTCTCATACCAGAGATGTCAAACCTCTATATTTGATAGGAAGTTATCATTTAAATACTATTAAAGGTAGTTTAATAATCTTTTTATAATTATTTATATATTCCCACATTTATTTTATGTAAGTCATGAGTATAGTTTGCAAGAATGAAGTCCATGATGGTCATGTGTTAGGGAATTTACTGATAATAAAAAGTTTCTTTATTATGATAGTTAATTTTTTTGTAACCAAAAAACAATAATATTAATTATATAAATAACCATTTAATATAATATAATGTTATTATTAATTTCTAGATACTCATTCATTTTGAAAATATTGATGACTGTACAACATCTTCCATGTTGGTTTATTATTAAACCAAACAAAATCATGTTCCACTAAGGAATGAGTAAGAGTATAGAGTTATATTAATATAATATCATTTTTTAATAATCGTAATGATATTAAAAAAATATAATTATAATGGTGAATGATATTTATAAAGAGTAGTGATGTGACTGTAATCGAAAATTAAGTGAAGAGAAATATAACCACTTTAATGAATTTTCCCCATCTAAAAACATATTTCTCTGTAATGAAGAATTTATGCCTCTTATTTTGGAAGTAAAGGTAAAAAACATAGAATAAGACTTTATGAGATGAAATTTTGGTAGGTATTTAGAAGATAAAATAAGGAAAAGATTTGATTAAATCATGTAGTCGAGGGATCCTTTTATAGGTGATTTTGAGTGGCATATCCACAAATACCCATTTTTAATGCATAAGGAATGAATTTTTTACATGTAACTAGATGAAAAGTTGATATATAATGGATATTGTTCTTGAATACACACATAAAAATAATTTCTATATATTTAATCTATTTACCCATCAATTAAACCCACTTTACCTCATTTTACCCTTATCATTGTAGCTCATTTTTTATTTATAACATTGTTTTTTCTTGAAAATGAATTTGACCATATTACCTAATTACAATACCATGATCAAAAAAAATAAAAGTCATTTTATTGAATTGGATTACTATATGTGATTAAAATTAATTTTTTATATAAAATAATAATATAAGGAAAATAATTTTTAGAAAACTATATTATAGACGTAAAAGAGGTTTTTTCCAATTTCATAATAAGTGATAATAATTAAATGGATTTTGTTTTTGTTTATAAATATATAAAAAACTTAATTATATGTAATAAAAATTTATCGTTTAAATAAATATAATATAATATATAAATGTTTTTTAATTTATACATCTTTCAATGACCAATAATCATTAAATTATTATTCTATATAAATCTTAAATTTTTTATTATATGTTATTTAATTAGTTTAACAATAATTCCTAATTTATTTTTTATATATTTTATTTAAATTATTATTCAAGGGAAAAAATTATTTTTTTAAAATTATTGCACAAAAAACATATTCCTTAAAATGATAGATGTTTTAAAATTTTAATTAGAATCTATTTATTTTTGGAAAAATTATTTATTTTAATTAAATGTAAAATATTTTCTGTGCAAATTATTATTTAACAATTACTATAAAAACTCAATATATATTGGATATAAGTGTACCCATTGACCACATAAATGAAAAATTTATATCCAATAAGAATATATATAAAGACCATAATATATTCTTATCTATAACCATACATGATTTAATGAAATTATTTCATCGTATTCATTTTATTCACTCTAAAATTTTATGTCATATATTTAATTTTCTCTATTCCTTAAATAATTATAATCAGTATTATTAACCTCAAGGAAAACCATGAGGATTAATATTTAATATTCATTAAATATTTTTTCTTAGGGTTTTATTCAATCTTTTTATTCCTAATTACTTTTTATATTGAATTATCACAATGTATTAATGTTTATCTTATATTCGAAAATTTTATTTCAATAAAATAAATCATGGTTGATTTTAGTTTAGTTATTCATATGGAATAAGACATTAAACTTTTTATAGGGTTAAAAAAGATTTTTCTTACATTCTACCACCCTTCAATTAAATTTCTTCCTCATAATTTAATTATTCAAATGAAAAAAATTATATTAAAGTTTCCTTATTACATTTTTGATTCACATGTCACTTCCTAAAACCTATGATTTCCCAAGAGGACTTTTACAAGTTTTTGGTCATGTTTCTTATAAATTTATCTATATGATCTAAGATATCAATTTTTTGTTCCTCATAAGAGAGATCATGTTATATTTGTGCAGTCTATGAGTTCAATACATATGATGGATCAATTAGGCACTTCCTTAAAAGTGATACAAAAAACACACAATTCACTTTTGAGAGGTTTAGTAGAATTGATATGGGACAAATTATTGTCCCCACATGATTGATTATTTCAAAAATGAAAATATATATAATGATGAACTTTACCTTCTTATTTAATCTAAAAACCCTCTTCTATGGTGATATTCAAAGGAATAATATGTCTGCAACTTCAAATGCCAAATTTCATGGATTATTATCTATATATATCTTCTATTAACTTTGTTATTATTCTAAATATCCTAAAAGGTTTTGAATATTCTATAAGATTTCAATAGAAAAATATGGGCCAAAAATATTTCTCTTTCTTACGTCATCATAAAAACATGGACTTAAACACCTCCTCTAATACAGAACCTCATATTGTACCATTTGAATTCTATAATGGAAATTGTTTTTTCTTGATAATTCTACCCAAATAAGACATTGATCCCAAAATCCATATAAATATATTAAACATGATATTATAATATCCACTAGCTTTTGAATGGTATTTTTATATTTCTCATCGGTTTTATAATGATAATAAGTACTAAAGATCAACTCCATATTTAATTATAGTTTAATACTTCTCTAAAACTTTTAGGTAAAACTAAAATCTAAATATTTTACAATTGAGGGATATACTTCACGAATCATTACCATAATATCTATATTCATTGTGGAATTTTTATTAAGTGACTAATTTTCATGAATAACAGTGAAGTATTCCATCCTCATAGAGTAAGAAACTTGAACTCAAATGGTATTATGGATTTTAAAGGTATGAGGAAGGCCTATAATTAAATACATTGTATTTTTTCATTAACATATAGGTATATGTACTAGTTTCATCATCCCCTTATTTTTATGATGTTCAACCCAAACTTGTTGAAAAATCAAGCTTCAATATGTATAATATTAAATCTATCTCTTTATACTTTCCAAAAAAAACGATTTTAGGGATCTCTATACATATTTTAAATTCCATGATAGATAAAAATTAATGAGTAATGTGTATCATTCAACAAATCATTATTTAATTTTGGTATTTATGGGACAAATAATCTTTTACTAACTATTATAGTTCCATCATTTTAAATGTTATGTTATAGGATATTACACAACTTTTTGTAGCCACATATCCTCATTATAAACCTCCTTGATCTTTACAAGGACAGTTAGTTGACCAATCATTTGGGAAAGTTATGATTTATCCAATTCCATTAGGATTTATAGGTTCTTCCTTTTAAAATCCATGAGTATTGGGTCTATTTCTATAATGTCCCAAACTCTATTCACTCGTAATTAACTAAAATCGGTTGACCTTAAGGCCTCAAGCCCAAATCCCCATATGATAAAGGATTCCATATAGTAACAAGGGAATATGGTGGTATAGTGGAGAGATAATACCATTATAATCAGAGTAACAATGTAGTTACATAGATGGATAATAATGGAATCATAAAAAATGATAACTAGAATAAAAAATTTGAAGGATCTAGATGGTAATAATATATATGACATCAATATAAATATATAGTTCCAAATAAAATATGATTTAAAGTCATATCTCTAACAAAAAAGGAACTCCAAAACATGGACGTAAAGACATATACATATAGGTATACCAAAGGAAAAAAATAATAAAATATTATCTCCAGAAAGTATCAAGATCCATAACTAAGTTCTAGTCTACTATGATCCCATGATAAAATAAGTCAAAATCATCAAACGGGTTCTTACCCTTTCCCCAAGATACATCCATGATGTCTTTCTAGGAAATAATCGGTGTCTTAAATAGGGTGTGAGATGTACTTAGTAGGCCACCACCATTGGTTTCTATAACAAATCTTGCTTATGTGCACAAACAATAACCATTTGTAGGTATAACAAGTATGATTTAATATGAAAAAAATGAAAATAGCACGATAACATCATATAATAAGATCAGGATATCACATATAAGTATCAATATGAAAATATAGGAAGTGTTAATAGTAGGTAACAACTATCTTGGAAGAAACCACATGTGCAAAGAGTAATAGTCCTACATGATATTGATTTTAAGGTGTATACCTTGGGTGGCCTAGATTTGTAGATGTAAATGTATATGGAATTTGAAGGTTCCAAAATTATTTCATCATCAATGGATTCATATCATAAATAATCATACGTAGGGGTCAAAATTGACATACTTCGATAGCATAGATGGTGTTATACCATAATAATCACACATAGGGGCCACATGTACCACACATTGAAACCTTGTTAGTTGCATACCATAATTTCAAACTTCACAAACCTTTATAATAATTAAGTTCCTTACTAAGATGTAATATGTTCCATACCTTAATAATAAATTAGTGATATAATGAGATGTCCAACATCAACCAAGTATATAATGTTTCAAGGTAAATGTTAGTGTCTATAACCAATGACAATTATCTATATAAGAGGCACAAGGGAAGAGAATATCCATATATTATATATAACCATTTGAAACTAAAAATTTAACAATTTTATTAGCATTTAATAAAGTGTAAAAGAATTCTTGATCCACTCCAAATATCTCATTTAATTTTAAAAGGATCTCAATACAATGATGGTGAGATCACACAGCCAATGTGATTTTTTAACACAAGAAAGATAAAAGAACACATATCATGGGTGGCATGGGATGAGGTTGATAACATCCATCCATGTTTTTTTGTTATAAGAGGGACCCCAATTAGGTGTAATAATTAATTTAAATATCATCATTTAATTTCGATTCAAAAGTTGGATGTTCCAGTGTGTATAATAATGATAATAGTCAAAAAGACAATAAAAAAATAAGGGAGAATTTATTTAGCACCTAACTTATTACTATGGTAGAACACTCATCCAGTAACAAAATTCATTTTGGTCAAGATCAGAATATTATTTTAGAATAGGCAAACAACCAGAAAATAGGTAATATGATCTCATAGAAAAACCGTGTCAAAGGTAGAAGAATAATCTAATAAATGTAGATAAAGGATCTTATCTCTTACCGAGAGGGATCCAGTAATACAAATGGTTTGTTGATCAGACATCGAATGAAGAATATCCATCAAATCCTAAGGGGATGGTATGAGAGACACTAGGGGTGTAGGGCCTTCTGCACGTGGAAGAGAAATGAAAAAGGGGGTGAGTTATAAAGAAAGAGGGAAAAATGGTATTTTAAACCAAAATTTAATGAATCACATTGTTTGGCTACATTTTTGTCTAAACCTTATGCCAACCATGCACCCATTTCTACCCAGAAACACCCCTAAAATGGATTTTAGTGTCAGGTTAAACAAACCATGCATATCCCATGAACACAGTCATTCATATCCCTACACAACCTTGTAACTAGCTCGTTTATTTTTATAAAATTGTTCGACCCATGATAGTGGTTTGGATCACCCAACATAGTTTTTTTAAATGTACGAACATGGATTCATGGTATATACTACCTATGTGGCCTAGTTCTTTCCTCCAAAATTCATGTATATTAGTTTGGAATAATTCTTTTAAACCATCATATCCTCTATAACCTAAAAAATAATTTCCTTTAATATTACTCTAAGGAAAAAACTAAAAATAAAATCTTCCATACCTTGAAGAAAAGCCAAGATATTACGGTCTTCATCCATAACAAAAATCATCTCCATGATTCCCTTTAATGGGTGGTAAAACATTACATTAGAAAACATTTGACCACTGAAAACATATGGTAGACTCTTTATCCTAGGTTTAGTCCTATATTCAGTCGTGCTTCCAAAGAACCCATACTAGAGGAACTGGCCTATCTTGGAGATCCTTCATGCCCTGGTCCACATTATGAATATGGATCTCCTCAAAGGATTAATAAATATCCATCTCAATTTCATCCAGAAGAAAATATGGAATGGATATTAATTGTACCAGGGAAGCCATGAAACATTGATTATTTCATGCATTGTTCGGTACCTCTGAGGTAGCTGTAATCGATAACCTAGTAACCCAACTCTCTCCAAAACATTTAAGGTATTAATGTAACAATGTAGTAACTTACCTTGTTTTAAAATCTATATATTACCTAATCTAGTTGAAACAATTAAGAAAACCTAATTCCCCCTTGAACTCCAGAGGATTATGACGGTAATTATTATATGAATTCTTCCTTTATTGAGCTATTGATATTCACTTCATGATCAACTAAACCTTCTCTAATGTTTCTTAAATGAGATGAGGTCTATGAAGTCACGCCTCAATTCTGTCTAACTAGTGGAAAATAGAAGGAAATTTCCTACCATATAAGACCTCATAGGGATCCATATGAATCATCCCCTAAAAGATGTTATTGTATTAAAATTTAAAAATAGATATATGTTCATCCAAATAACCTCTAAAATCAAGGATTCATTCTTGTAGAATTTCCTATAGTACCTATGTCATCCATTAAGACTGACCGTTTGTTTAAGGGTGAAAATATGTCCTCAAAAACCACATGAGTACCCAAAGGTCTATATAACCCCTTATAAAACCAATATGTGAAATGAGAATATCTATCATAAATGATAGTATGAGGGACCCCATGTAGGCATAAAATCTCAGGGACATACAGTCTCCTTGGATCATCTACCGAGAAGGACTATTTGATTCATACAATATGAGATACCATCACAATCATATCAATGATCACCCATACCGCATCACTACCTTGAGGGTACCTCAACAATACAGTCAAAAAATTCAATCATTACATCATACAATTTCCACTCTGGAATAGGAAACTACTATAAAATCCTAGGTATTCACTGATGTTATGGCTTTACATACTGACTAGTAGAACCCCGAGTAACAAAAATAGGTATCTCCATTTTCATACCAGGACACCAATATTTGTGACATAATCCATGATACATATTGGAATGGAAAATATGTACTTCCCAATAAAAATCTAATAATATTTCATCAATTCCACCCAGATGTCTATTCGAACCCAGAAACATGCATATATTTCTATAACCTCATCCTCATGAAATACTTATATTGAGAGTAGATACTCACCAAAAACAATTTTCATTAAGACCAGGACCTCCAGATTTGATAACTACCTCGTCCTCACTCGTTCCAAGATTGAAGATTTCATAGATATTGAAGAAAGTAAAAACATTCCAGGATGTTCAGGACCTTCTCAGTGGATCTCAGAAATCATTTCCATAAGCCACCACTCTCTGCTAGAATCCTAGAATGCCTATGTCTATTTCCTTAGTCTCAAAGTATCCTCTACATAATTTCCCTTATCACACATAGAGGAATGTCCAAAATTGATGGACTATAAGTATGAAACCTACCTTCCCCGCATGAGGTGCAAGTAACAATATGTGAAAATATACCAGAGAATTTTTTTGTCTTTAAAAACCACAAGACACTCTACAAATATGTAGTGCCTCCAACAATGCAAGGAATGAACTACAACTACCAACTCAAGATCACAAGTCCGGTAAGTATTATTATGAGGTCTCAAATACTGAGACCCATACACAATGATCTAACCACCCTACATTCAAACTCCTCTAATTTCGACACCGAATGAGTAACAATAGACAATATAACTTCTCTATGAATCAAGAAGAATCATGATCGGTGCTGACGTTAGTCTCCCTTTCAACATATGAATGGTTATCTCAATTTCTTATGACAATAAAAATTTAATTCCCTTCTTTGTAAAATATGTAAATGGTTAATCTAGGCATGAAAGTTTCAAAAACAATCACATTTAATATCTATCTAGATCCAAGAAACTACCTATTTCAAAGACGTTCTTTCGTATTCTCCTAGGTAACTGTAGCTCTCACTTTCTCCAGGGTAGCTAATGCTTCATCCATGAAAATTATCTTACCATGTAAGTGTACATTATAAATATAGAAGTGAAATTTCATGATCTTAGAATATAGTTAGTTCTCTCTATGTTTATTCGTAAACGTATCATAATATTTTTTATGGATTTTTTTAGTACAAGAAGTCATCAAGATGTAACATATGCACACTATTACAAATTAATCAAAAAAATGTATGGGAAACCCGAGTCATTAGAGCCATGAAAATGGCCAGTGCATCCGTGATACTGAATGGATGAACTATAGAATCATAAATATTATACGTATTATGGACTACATTACAATGTATTTCCAATGTTCTAACACACACTTAGTGATATCTCGAAATCAAATAAATCTTTGAGGAAACCTTTTCTGGTAAAATATGATCAAATAGGTTATCTTTACATGGAATTGAATACAAGTTATTTATAGAAAGGTGACTCAACTTATGGTAATCCATTCACGTCCTAAGGGACTTTTCCACATTCTTAGATAAAAGGGGTGGTGATTCCTAGGGAGAAGTATTGAGCCATATAAAACCATTAGCATCTATGTCCTCTAGATTTCAATTGATCTCATGAAACTCAGTAGTAACCATCCTATATAGATAAATGGACACTACTATATATTATGGAACTAACTCCATAGGGAAATCCACATTTTTATCTGGATGTAAACAAGAAAATTAGTTTGGGAAGACATCCCTAAAACTACCTATGATTAGATGGTAAACAAATTGATGTATTCCCCAATCATCCATATAAATTCTATCATTATCGGCTATCACTCAACCTAGTACACAATGATCTAGTCTAGATACACTGACCTTGAAATAACATTCGACCTTGTGAATATGATTACCACCCTCTAGTGTTGTGAAGGACACCCTCTAATGATATAAATACATATATACATGATACAGAACCATCCATTCCATCCTAAGAGTAACATTGAATCCCATCATCTTGAGGAAAAAGATGTTCCATAAAAAGGATAACTATATATATCAAGGGTAAATTAGTAAATTATAATATACTCATAGAACTTATATCTAAAAGCGTGTAAAGGGTCATATCCCCACATAAATAATGGATTTAATTTGCAAGGATTTCCATGATTTCCATAGAGATAAAAGAATCAGAACCAGATGTTTCAAAAAAAAATAGATACTAAGGTAGAAGATACTAAATTCATACCTGAAATAGTATAAGGCCTGGGACTCCTCTCCTATAGAATATGCTAGACTATATAAACCTAGACCATTCAGTAGCCTTGAGATACAACACGAAAAACTTTTGTGGGTCTACTCGGCTGGTGCTGTGAAACTTGTGTTTGGATCCCCCTTCCATGAACACATACCCAACCTGACTGTCTAGTAACACTCCTCCTCTATGCCTAACATAGAGCTACTAATCTCGCTCCAAGAGTTGTAGTCAATGCAGATCCTATATCCATATCCATGAGAGGGATGATTATGTAAAGAAACTATAAATGGTTCATCCTATTATAATATCGACACTAAATTGGGGTCCTCTATCACTAAGTTTTAATGTATCCCTACTTCCCATAATGATAAAAGACCAAAAAATAACTACTATGTTCCCTATGAAAGGTACTTCCCTCACCAGAGGACTTAAATAAATTCTTCTTGCAACTAAATACTGCACTATTGGGTCAATAAGATAGAACACTCTGATTAGAACCTCTATTTTTCCTAATTATATGTTCATTAATAATAGTCTAGTTTACTATACCATACGTGGAAGCCGACCAGAAAATAGTCACCTATGAATGAATAGGATACCTAAGACTATCCTCAAAACAGCTCATGTTCTCTAGTTCATCATTGGTATAGATATGCACAAAGAACTGTAGTTCTATAAAATAAGTTGAGTAGTCCATAATAGACATCAAACTCTACTACACGTCCATGAACTCCCTAGAATGATCATCCCTCGAAGTTTTAGTGAATAAGTATTCGTAGAAGAGTATATTACTCTAATTATGATCCTATGGGTTGATAAAATCCCACCATAATTTGGTATAATATCAAACCATCTATATAGGGAACTTCACTATCCTTCCCCTATGAATCTTAGGGGGATAAATAATAGTCAACAAGGCCTTTAGCCATGACTCTATAGTCTTTGGTTTAACATACCCTAAAAAAGTAGGTGGATGATGCTGCTGAAACAGTTACAACAACTCTACAATAGAATATAGAGGTTGTGAAGTTCCCAATATAGTCTGTATAATCCGAAAAAATTCCCATCACAACCGAGTATCATCACCCACATAGGGAACAATAAGAGGTTCCATATGTAACACCCCAGGTAAATAAAGAATATGAAATTTTTATAATTATCCCTTTTTGTGAATAAAATGTTAATATTAATTTAAAGGGAACGCTATGCTCGATGGATTACCCAATAAAAAACAACGAGTTCCTTTGAAATCTTACGTTGTACTCTAATAATAAAATAGTTTTATTTCAAATGGTAGTTAACACCTCGCCGTTGTAATGATGGGAATGAACAGAACTAACTAAAAAATTATTGTATATGTTTTTCAAATATTTTAACTTTTTACAATAAATGTTAGAGGATTAAAAATGAAAATGAATCCATATCTTAAGCGTAAACATTCTAATATTTTTTAAAAGGTCGATTAATCGCCTTTTGATGGAGAACCTCTTTTAAATCCACTTTTAGACAATTTTATGTGTTATATTTGACAAAATAAAATACTTCTTTAGAATCGGGACACCAAAATTTACTTTGTGTAAATTTTTGGTATTTTTCCTGATAAAGTTCATTTTTAATGAATAGTGAAAAATGTTGTATTTTAATTCAAAACCACTTTTTAATCTAATTTATTTATATGATTATATTATCTTTTTAATTGGTTTTAAAGTTAAATTAGAATATATTTTTACCATTTAATCCAATGGTGGTCATTGGAATTAATATCACTTTAATATTGGACATAAATGATTGTCAATCTTTTGATAGATAATGTTTTTTAAAAACACGCTATTTGATTTGGCAGAGGAATTTAATTATAAAATTAATTAATGAAACTTCTATGTTATGAATTTGGTAAAAATGATATAATTTTTGAATTCAGAATATCAAATATATCTTAGGGTGAATTTTTGGTATTTTTTTGAAAAACCTATATTTTTGATGAATAGTGAAACCACAAAGTGGTAGTTACAAAAACTGATTTTACGTTTAAATGGAAATTTACCTCTTCTGTGATATGAATTTCAAAAATCCAATATAAATTATTTTCATTATTAAGTAAAATGTGGTTCAATGGGATGAAAATAATTTTTGATGAAAAGTAACTTTTAAGTTTTATTAATCGCGATTAAAGGTAATTAGTGTGATTTATGGTAAAAATGATATTGTAATAAACTGAAAATATCTTTACACTTGTCCTAAACCTATTGGATGAGTCATGGCCGACCAAGACCACCCATGGGTCTATTTTTTGGACCCCATGGAGCCACTTGGGTATGATAATGACATTTATGCCTTTTATTTAAAGTAAAAGTAAAAATGACACAAACATGTATTATTTTACTAAAACAATATTTACATGGGGTTATACAAGTCATATTTTTGACTATAAATAGTCATTGGAAATCTAAAAATATTTCCTATATCATAGTGGTTTTTTTATAATTTTTAGACATTAAATAATATAAATTATTTATGACATCATGATGATGCACCGATTACCTCATTATTTAACGATTTAAATAAAATGAAAAGATAATGTAAAATCTTAGACCTACACATGTCAAAACCCTATTGGATGAGTGGATTTAGAACTATTATCACCTTATATTTGAAATACATCAATGTGGGACCTTTAAAATCCGAATCACATTTGAAAATAAAGTAACATTTTATACCTTTCCAGGAGTGCCCTCCTCTCCTCTTATAAAAGGACCCCAACTCGACCACCTTACCCACACCTCTCAAGCCTTTTTATCAGCCATGATCTGATCCTTTTGTCTCTAAACATACCTATCCTCATCCTATAATCCTTACCTTATGCAGTAATCTCTTCAAGAAACCCTTTTGGTTCAATCCAAAGGGAGTTACCCGATTTTAAGGTAACATCTTCACATGTGTTTTTTTGTTTTATTTTGCTTCTCCAACCCCATAACCTATTTTTATTCATTTATTTTGTAACAAAACCTGTATATTCCATATACTAGGATATTTTTATAAGAAGGATTCGAGCTTCACTTACACACACTGACATCTAATGGTTAAAGAACATACTGTTTCTGTGGATGGTGAATTTCTACCTCACGAAACGATGATTGTTCAATATTCTTTTAACATCTTCAATGGTGGCCATTAAGATGTAATGATATTTATATATGATATATAATATGATTATGTTCTCATTAATCTTCTATATTATTCATTTATGGCATACCTTTATGGTTTCCATTATGGGTAAACGCGATATCTTCATTTAGGGAAGTGCGGACTACCGCCCCCTCAAAGTGATTTGATTTTTTAATACCATATGTGGTACGTATAAAGGATATATTTAATGATATTATATATGATACCATACTGGTATTATAATACTATTATGTATCATTATGTTTTAATTCAATTAAATATGAAATAGAAATGGAAGTAGCATTCATGCGTACGTACAGCTTACCGTCTCCATGAACGGTGCATTTCATTTCTTACCTCTAAATGTTATGTAATATTATAAATGCATGTATATAATGGATATATACGATATATATGATATCTACATAATTAATATAAATATGGATATAATGGATATTTTACCCCATGAACAAACTTGTAATTATAATGAGTTTGTTTTTGGCTCAAGTAGCAATGATCGTTAAAACGACCGTTATTAACTTAAATAATTACACAGTGTTCATGACATGGTAATAAGTGATATAAAAGGAATAATGAAGTTGAAAAAGGTTCTTAAGAAAGTATAAATTAACTCAAGTTTATTATTCAGGATATTAGAGAACGATCGAGTCAAGTTGGATACAAGGTAAGGGATCCTACCCCTCTCTTTCCTTTTAAGTACACTCTTTTATGTCATTCCTTTTAAGATCATCTTTCATATGATTGGGATGTTATTTTATATTAATCTTACTGTAATTTTTATGTTCATATGATGATAGAACCTATTTTCTCTCATCAATCCATTTTGGAGGTTTTGAGTGGTGCCGTTAGGCTGCTGAATTTTCTAAGAAATCCAACCTCTCTCTCTTTCTTTTTAAGTACTCTCTTTTATGTAACTTCTTTTAAGATCATCTTTGTTATTTTGGGGGAAGTTCTTTTATATTCCTCTTTTTTAAAATTTTATTTTAATATGATGAGAGACCCTATTTGATCTCATCAATCCATGTTTGGATATATTAAGTGGCGTCGTTAGGCTGCCAAGTTTTCGTAAGGGATTTTTCATCTCACTTTTAGTCCCGTGAGATTTATACAACATTTGCCACCATTTCCATTGAGTGGTGTATGTACTGACAATTATTATACTCTTTTTGTAATATAATTTCATTTATGTGTATTTACATATTCATTGTATGACCCTTCTTCAATGTGGTGTACGTTTCAAAAGTTACCGAAGTCGGTAAGGGAACCTTTCACCCTCCTCTTTTTAAAAGACATATTTTGTTGTGTATTTTAATTAAAATACTATTATGTTGGGATATGTTCTTCTACATCCATATTGATTTAAATTGTATGTCCAAGTGATGACATAACCTTTTTATCTCTCATCAACTCTATTTATGAATTTTTGAAGTGACGTCGTTAGGCTGCCGAATTTTTGCAAGGGAACTTCTTATCCCAATTTTGATTCTTTGGGATAAACTTGTACTCCTTGAATATGAAGTTCTATGAATATGTGTGAATAAAATCTGATTGTTTTACACTTAATATCCACTTATATTTAGTGTATTCATTCGTCACACATAAATATGCTATTGATTTATCCTTAATCCAAGGATACCGTCATTGTATGGGACTTCGTCTCAATCTCTTTTCATTGAGGCACATTTTGTTTTATACACAACATTCTTTCATATGGTGTATATCCCCTTTTACTTTTAAATTTATACAAAAGGAATCTTTTTTTATACGATTCGCATTACTAAATGACAAAAAGGAATTCTTCTTTTAACGTACGCGGTGAAAATGACCTTTTCCGCCACTATGAGTATTATTTGGACTTTGGCTTCCACAACAAGCCATAATGTTTTAAAAATGAAATAAATACCATATAATCTTTTATGTATTTTGGTATTGAAAAGGGTTTTTATAATGGATTTTTTATGTCAATATATTTAAGTGATATATTATGATTGAAATGTGGAAATGTTTTCTCTCCTTTATAATTGTTATGATTTTATAATGGTACATGGACATATGATGGGTGGTTATGTGATAAACCATATGACGGGTGGTGCCATGAATACCAGGATGGGTGGTTACGTTATAACCTCCAATTCATTTGGTATGGAAGTCGTCCAAATGGCTATTCCATTTAGTGATATGTGTGGAAGTCGACGGTATGGTTATTCCATTTAATTATGTTTATGTCCCAAGTTACCTTTATATGTTATGTGTTCTTTATATGGGTTTTATGGAAATCTTTTGGTTACAAAGGGTAATTAATGGTCTTTTATTCAGTTAATAGTTTTTACTACTTCATAAAGGTGGAAAGTATTACATTGGTAAATTATTAATGGTTTACTTGTTGTTTTGAAAAACCAATAGTTTTCCTTATTTTTGTATCCTTTACTGGGCTTTTTATGCTCATCCCACGTTTTTGAAATGTTTTCGACATAACTTAAAGATGAATAGGGTCAAGGATGGGATCAAGGAAAGACATGCTATCTAAAACATGGAACTAGACATGTTTATTTTTAAGTGTTTTTTTATTTTATGGAAACTTAGTAGAAGTGTCTACTATGTAATCTTTTGAGATGTAATAGTTATGACCTAATTCTCTAAAACTCTAAACCTGAAAAGATCTTCTATGTGAATTATTCATTCAATTCATGATTAAGTAATGTTTATGGCCGGGGTAGTATAGTTTGTATCAGATTTTGGTTTAGATAACTTTAGTGGTTAGGGTATTCTTTAAGAATAAGGGACATTACTATAATGGTTAGGATTTCAGAAAGAGTCCCAGTTTTAGATAAAGTGAATTAGTACATATATCTTAGTGTTTATCTCCCTCATTAGTACATGATGGTTTTGTTGATATACTCACACTGACCATTTTGGTTTTAGTAAATGGTTGGATCTAGCAGGCACCAAAGTAACAGTTTATGTGAAGGAAACTGTGACAGTTTTCTGAGTGAGAAACTGAATGATATGGGAGATACAATGAGAACTCTTGTGTTTATCCTCAAGCAACCCGCTGGAGTCATGATTGACCACCTAAACCTTGGTGATTTCTATAAGGCATCATATATGCGAGAAAAAAATACCTACGGAACTATAGGTAATAATCATAAAGGTAAGTGTGTTCAAAAACCTATCTGTCAAAGATGTGGAAAGAAACACCTAGGAAAATGTTTCAAAGAGATAGAAATATGCTATAGATGTTGAAATGAAGGTCATAACTCAAGAACCTGCCATGGAAAAAGGAAGCATCCAGTTGACTCGAGGAAAGGGAAAGAAGTTTTTTCTGAGAGATCAATTGAATGTTTTAAATGTGGTGTTCAAGGTCATTATGGAAGCACATGTCCTATGAAGATGTTTTGGGAATGGGATCACCAAGATCGTACAAATATTCATTTACAAATACCTAATGCCATTCCGATTGAGGATGAAGAAACTGACAATGACCAATCAAAGGTATGGATTATTTCATAATATTTGATTTCCTATTATGGAATCTTAGGATTTTTGCAATGATTTTTTTTGTAGGAAAGAAGTATTTCAGAATAAGTTGGAAAGTAATGGATAATGGATTATGAATAATATTGAATGAGTAAGAAGGAAACATATAAGGGCTTCAAGAGTTATGGAGAAATTATTAAGAGTATTAAGTCTCTTTTGATGATGGGGTTACATTAGAAGAATTTTTATAGTATGTGTAACCATGATGATTGATATATGAAAATTTCATTCAAGGAATAATTATCTATTCTTTTGTGGACATAGTTATAAAGAACCATTTGGGTTTATATGATCCTTACTTTTGAGGTAATTATGGGTTACTATATGTTATGATGGAATATGAACGACATGAGATAAACATGAGGTTAAATTATGTTATGGTTATTTTTTATGATTTCATCTCTTTTTGGGGAATGATTTGAGAATTATATAGTTTGGAAAAAGGACAACATGCAGACCGTGTGACAATCCATCACGTCGGACAAAGCTGTGAGAATCGAACCCACAACTAATGTGCGACTGGTATTTATCGCCTACCACTGGACTACGTGAAGTCCCTGGTTAGTTTGACTAATTTTTTTTAGTTAGATGATTTTTTGAATCAAGAGTAAGTTGATTTTGGGTTATCTATGGATATTATTGACCTATCATGGAGGATATGTGATTAGGTTAATTTCTATTCAATACGAGACTTTAAGAGAAACTGATGTCATTTAGAGATAAATGTTAATTTTTACCTTGGAAGACTATGTGATTAAATCCATCAAATATTTGGGTTTCAATCTTAGTTTGGTTTACATTGAATAATTTTATGGAGAACTGTTTATTGAATGGTCTTTTTTGAACTTTGGATAATGTTTGACAAATTTTGGAGATTAAGAGTAGTGTTTCTTTTTATAAAGGATTATTCTTTTTTGGGATTATCTAATCTTATTCTAACAATTTTGCTTTTGGTTAAGGTCTAAAGACATGGGAAATATATAGTTCTCTTTTCTGGATTAGGTGATTCACTAAAAGTTGATTATAACGCTCTTAATGTGAACAAGTCATCCTAAATACTCGTCTTTTGGAGAAAATATGAGTTTGTGTAAGAAATATAGTAAGAGATGAAGGTCAAAACAACAAGAAAGTATGTTTCCTTATGATTTAGTTAAGATAATAAATAAATTCCTCAATGAAAAGTAAATTAAAAACAAAAATGTTGTCTGTTAAATTTTCCTATTGGGGAATCGAATACCATTTAACCCACCACATGTTTGTGATTTTCTTGTGGTTAACTTTCTCCTAAACATGTTTTCTATCACTTTCCCTCAGAACATGACCCTTTGATTTTTCTTCCATATCCATGTTTTCCTACATGGAATCCCAGTATGGGTTAACTCGGGTGACCTCTGTACTTCACTTTCTATTTTAAAGTGATTGTTTTACCGACTCTTGTTCTGATGTGGGACTTTCAATGATGTTTCTGAGCCCAATTTTAAAATTGCGAGGACGCAATTACCAAAAGGGGGGAAGGATGTAACACCCTAGGTAAATAAATAATATGACATTTTTATATTTATCCCTTTTTGTGAATAAAATGTTAATATATATTTAAAGGGAACTCTATGCTTGATGGCTTTCCCAATACGCAAAAATGAGTTCCTTTGAAAACTTACGTTGCACTCTAATAATAAAATAGTTTTATTTTAAATGGTAGCTAACACCTCACCATTTTAATGATGGTAATAAACAGAATTAACTACAAAATTATATTATATGTTTGTCAAATTTTTTTACTTTTTTACATTAAATGTTAGAGGATTAAAAATGCGAATGAATCCAAATCTTAATCGTAAACATTCTAATATTTTTTGAAAGGTCGATTAACCGCCTTTTGATGAAGAACCTCTTCTAAATCAACTTTTTGAAAATTTTATGTGTTATATTTGAAAAAAGAGAATTCTTCTTTATAATCGGGACATCAAAATTTACTTTGTGTAAATTTTTGGAATTTGTCCGATAAAGTTCATTTTTGTAATGAATAGTGAAAACTGTAGTATTTTAATTCAAAACTTATTTTTAATATAATTTATTTGTATGATTATATTATCTTTTTAATTGGTTTTAAAGTGAAATTATAATATATTTTCACCATTTAATCCAATGGTGGTCATTGGAATTAATATCACTTTGAGATTGGACATAAACGAGTGTCAATCTTTTGATAGATATTGTATCTTAAAAACACGCTATTTGATTTGAAAGTGGAATTTAATTATAAAATTAATTAATGAAACTTCTATGTTATGAATTTTGTAAAAAAGAAGTCATTTTTGAATTCAGAATATCAAATATATCTTAGGGTGAATTTTTGGTATTTTTCTGAAAAACATTAATTTGTGATGAATAGTGAAACCACAAAGTGGTAGTTACAAAAACTGATTTTTCATTTAAATAAAAATTTACTACTTCTGTAATTTGAATTTCAAATATCCAATATAAATTATATTCATTATCAAGTAAAATGTGGTTCAATGGGTTGAAAATAATTTTTTACGAAAAGTAACTTTTAAGTTTTATTAATAGCGATTAAAGGTAATTAGTGTGATTTGAGGTAAAAATGATATTATAATGAAATGAAAATATCTTTACACTTGTCCTAACCCTATTGGATGATTCATGGAAGACCAATAAAACCCATGGGTCGATTTTTTGGACCCCATGGAGCCACTTGGGTAAGATAATGACATTTATGCCTTTTATTTAATGTAAAAGTAAAAATGACACAAACATGTATTTTTTTACTAAAACAATTTTTACATAGGTTTATACAAGTCCTAATTTTGACTATAAATATTAATTTGAAATATAAAAAGATTTCCTACATCATAGTATTCTTTTTTATAAATTTTAGACATTAAATAAATTAAATTATTTATGACATCACGATGATGCACCGATTACCTCATTATTTAACGATATAAATAAAATGAAAAGTTAATGTAAAATATAAAACCTAAACAAGTCAAAAACCTATTGGATGGGTGGATTTCGAACTCTTATCACCTTATACTCGAAATAAATCAATTTGGGACCTTTAAAATCCGAAACACATTTGAAAATAAAGTAACATTTCATACCCTTCCAAGAGTGCCCTGCTCCCCTCTTATAAAAGGCTCCCACCACTACCACCTTACCCACACCTCTAAAGCCTTTGGATCGGCCATGATCTGATCATTTTGTCTCTCCACATCCCTCTCCTCATCCTAGAAGCCTTACAGTAGGCAGGAAGCTCTTAAAGAAACCCTTTTGGTTCAAACCAAAGGGAGTTACCATATTTTAAGGTAACATTTTCACTTGTTCTATTTTGTTTTATTTTTCTTCTCCAACACTCTAAAATAATTTTATTAATTTCTTTTGAAACAACAGAAGTATCTTCCAGATACTAGGATGTTGTTATAATAAATATTTGAGCTACACTTACAGACACCTACATCTAATGGTTAAAGAACATACTGTTTCTGTGGATGGTGAATTTCTGCCTCACGAAACGATGATTGTTCAATATTCTTTTAACACCTTAAAAGGTGACCATTAAGATGTCACTATATTTATATGAGATATATAATATTTTTAGGTTTTCCTTAAGCTTCTATATTTTTCATTTATGGCATACCTTTATGGTTTCCATTATGGGTAAACGTGATATCTTCATTTTAGGAAGTGCGGACTACCGCCCCCTCAAAGTGATTTGATTCGTTAATACCATACGTGGTACGTATAAAGGATAGATTTAATGATATTATATATGATACCATACTGGAATTATAATACTATTATGTATCATTATATTTTAATTCCATTAAATACGAAATAGAAATGGAAGTAGCGTTCATGCATACGTATGACTTACCGTCTCCATGAACGATGCATTTAATTTCATACCTCTAAATGTCATGTAATATTATAAATGCATGTATATAATGGATATATACGATATATATGATATCTAAATAATGAATATAATTATGGATATAATGGATATTTTACCTCATGAACAAACTTGTAATTATAAAGAGTTTATATTTGACTCAAGTAGCAATGATCGTTAAAACGACCGTTATTAACTTAAATAATTACATAGTGTTCATGACAAGGTAATAAGTGATATAAAAGGAATAATGAACCTGAAAAAGGTTCTTAAGCAAGTATAAATTAACTCATGTTTATTATTGAGGAGATTAAATAACGATCGAGTCAAGTCGGATACGAGGTAAGGGATCCTACCCCTCTCTTTCTTTTTAAGTACACTCTTTTATGTCATTCCTTTTAAGATCATATTTCTTATGATTGGGATGTTCCTTGATATTACTATTAATATAATTTTTATTTTCATATGATGATAGACCCTATTTTCTCTCATCAATCCATTTTGGAAGTTTTGAGTGGCGCCGTTAGGCTGCCGAATTTTCGTAAGAAATCCAACCTCTCCCTCTATCTTTTTAAGTACTCTCCTTTATGTCACATCTTTTAAGCTCCTCTTTTTTATGTTGGGGGATGTTATTTTATATTACTAATTATGTAAATTTTATGTTAATATGATGATATACCCTATTTGATCTCATCAATCTATTTTTGGATGTATTAAGTGGTGCCGTTAGACTGCCGAGTTTTCGTAAGTGATTTTTCATCTCACTTTTAGTCCTGTGAGATTTATGCAACATTTGACACCATTCACTTTGAGTAGTGTATTTACTTCCCATTTTTATACTCTTTATGTAAAATAATTTCATTTATTGGTTTTTAAATATTTATTGTATGACCCTTATTCACTGGGGTGTACGTTTCGAAAGTTACCGAAGTCGGTAAGGTAACCTTTCACCCTCCTCTTTTTAAAAGACATATTTTGTTATGTATTTTAATTCACATAATTTTATGTAGGGATATGTTATTCTATATCCTTATTGATGTAAATTTTATGTCCAAGTGATGAGATACCCTTTTTCTCTCTCATCAACTACTTTTCTGAATTTTTGAAGTGACGCCGTTAGGCTGTCGAATTTTTGCAAGGGAACTTCTTAACCCAATTTTGATTATTTAGGATAAACTTTTACTCCTTGAATATTTCGTTCTATGAATATGAGTGAATAACCTTTTATTGTTTTACACTTCATATCCGCTTATATTTTGTGTATTCGTTCGTTACACATAATTATGTAATTTATTTATCCTTAATCCAAGGATACTGTCTTTGTATGGGACTTCATCACAATGTACTTTCATTGAGGCATATTTTGTTTTATACACAATATTATTTTATATGGTGTATATACCCCTTTGAATTTTACGTTTATCCAAAATAAATGTTTTTTTATACGAAGCGTTTTACTAAATGACAAAAGGGAATGCTTCTTTTAACGTACACGGTGACAATGACCTTTTCCACCACCGTGAGTATTATTTGGTCTTTGGATTCCTCAAAAAGCCATAATGTTTTTAAAATGAAATAAATACCATATACTCTTTTATGTATTTTGTTATTGAAAAGGGTTTTTATAAAGAATTTTTTATGTCAATATATTTAAGTGATATATTGTGATTCAAATGTGGAAATGTTTTCTTTCCTTTATAATTGTTAGGATTTTATAATGTTACTTGGACATTTGACGGGTGGTTACATGATAAACCATATGACAGGTGGTGCCATGAATACCGGGATGGGTGTTTACGTTATAACCTCCAATGCATTAGGTATGGAAGTCGGCTGAATGGCTATTCCATTTAGTGATATGTGTGGAAGTCGACCGTATGGTTATTCCATTTATGTATGTTTATGTCCCAAGTTACCTTTATATGTTATGTGTTCTTTATATGGGTTTTATGGTAATATTTTGGTTACAAAAGGGTAAGTTATGGTCTTTTATTCAGTGAAGAGTTTTTACTACTTCATAAAGGTGAAAAGTATTACTTTGGTAAAGTATTCATGGTTTACTTGTGGTTTTGAAAAACTAATATTTTTCTTTCTTTGTGTATCCTTGAATGGGCTTTTTATGCTCATCCCATGTTTTTGAAATGTTTTCCATAGTACTTAAAGATGAATAGTGTCAAGGATGGGATCAAGGAAAGACATGCTATCTAAAACATGGAACTAGACATGTTTCTTTTTAAGAGTTTTTTTATTTTATGTAAACTTAGTAAAAGTGTCTACTATGTAATGTTTTGAGATGTAGTAGTTATGACCTAATTCTCTAAAACTCTAAACCTGAAAAGATCCTCTATGTGAATTATTCATTTAATTCATGATTAAGTAATGTTTAAGGTCGGGGCCATATACCATAGGTCACAACACTTGGGGAAAACATGGTGGATCAGTTTCCACAACCTCCAAATCTTATTCGTCCCCACCATACTGGCTCAAACCATGAGCCTCATAGTGGCATAACTCTACAAATTCCAATAAGAAACCTTGGATAAGATTTAAAGATAGTAACATCATTTATATAAGAATTGGATTGGTACAAGACATCAAATATAAGACTCACTACCATATTCCTACTCCTAGATCCTGGAATAGGTGATAATAACATTCATAAAGAACAAAAGATACACTATCTACAACCCACTACAAAGGCCAGGTCTTGGTCAACCATTGTGTTTCACTATAAGAGTCCCATTATATGGTCCATCAATTTAATGTTATATATGAAAAAACCCATGAAGGTTCAATTAGAAACCCCCTTTAACAAAGTTTGTATTATATTTTATGACTTAACAAATATTTCATTAACCATATAGACTCGTTAACCAAAGTACTGCTCCAAATTTAATCAATTACATGCTTTATATATTTCAATTGGTAGTGCATTTAACTATCTCCATTCCTTTAAATTTGATACGGAAATGTGACATCTAGTATAATATTATTTTACTAAATAAATAATCATTTCCAATATATAGTGGAACATGCACTCTTTAGATGACAAGTTACATTCAGGTATTCAAAATGAACTTTTGTTTACTCTATGTAACTATAGTCACATAACTCAAACTCATGATAACTGATTAGTTAATGTGGAATCAAAAACCTATATATGAAAAATAACTTTGACAATTCATACAATTGAATAACCAATTATTCAATCCTCTTTTTCCTAAAAAAACATTAGTTATATAATAGATATATCACTAAAGGGACACACAACAAGCACCATACAGTTAATTAATGAAACATACATTTAATGGAAAAATTATGGACCTATTAATCATATAATTTTATGAAAATAATGTGAGAAAAATGATTACTTACCACACTATCCAAGGATAAAATGTAATACAACCACAAAATAATAATAACATAATATATCATTCACATCACCCAATATCGGAATACAAACAACTATAACATTAATAAACTATAACACCGTGTCCCATCCTAGGTAAATTAACCTTTCCCCATATGTGGGTGAGCTACTCCAAAGTATATGATTATTATCAAATTCTAACACATCTATGTATCCTTTATATCTTCAAATAAGAGTTAGGAAAATAAAAAGAACTAGGACTCCATATTGGGATGTCTTGGAATTAGATCACTTAAAATAACTAAACCTAGTTTTCTAGAAGACCTCAGGAATGCATCCTTATTTTTGAGAGGCTTTAAAATAGTATAGAGGATATAAATTGGTATAGTGGGAATAAGTGGATAATAATGGAAGAATAATAAATGATAACTAGAACAATAAAAGATAAAATTCAGGATGGTAATAATTAATAAGCCAATAATAACAATATCCAATACCATATACAATTTTATTTAAAGTTGTATTTATAAAAAATGAATATGAAAATATTTTAGTAGAATCATACACATATATGTATATAAAAAGAACAAAAAGGAGAAAAAGAATATCTCTAGATAGCAATATGATCAACAACTCGCTTATGTGCCCCCCACTCCCATGATACATTCAACAAAGCATCAACAACCAAGAACATATCCTTGTACATACCTGTGTACATGAAGTCTATATGGGTACCAACCTATGGAATGAAAATTATATGAGATATATTCAATAGGCCACACTAATAGTGTCTATTAAAAATCCATCCTATCACTGGTGGATATCCCACCTATAAAAATACCTTTATCCCAATGGTTCGAAAAAACCATTGGGATAAGGAACCTATAACAATGGTTCCATAAAACCATTGGTATGGTCCTATATATGGTGTATTTTGCAAGGTTTTTCTCAAACCATTGGAAAATAACTGATCAGCGTATAGGTATCCCAATGGTTTTGCAAACTGTTGGTATATACCCTCAATATAAATGGATTTTACAATGTTTTGGGACAGTATATCCCCAAAAACAATCGACCTGTCTTCCTCCATCAATAACAGATCTTTTTTCCAAAGGAGAGATCTCCCTTCTGTGAACCCTACTTCCCAAGTGCTAACCCTAATTTCCAAGTGCACTTTCTCTAACCCAAACATTTTCCCTAAATGAGATATCTTCAGGCTATAAAGCATACTTCCCATCCAGAGACCTATCGTTGATTAAAGTAATATTTGTTCTTCCACTTAAAATCGGTACGTTGTAACTAAGTTATGGCTTCTACCTCTATTTATTTTCTCTTTTTTCATTTGATTTCACTACAATATTCTTTGTTTTACCCATTTTTTGTTATAATCACCTAATGATTTGATGCCATACATCATTTCAGGATGTGGTTCTATTGTGGTTTTGCTGTGATTTATATTTATAGATATTTTTTTATTGAAATTAAATATTTCCATATGATAATGAGTTATTTTATCCTTGTTTTATTTTAAATTTAAGTATTATTTACCTGATTTCATTGGTGAGACATAAATACACCTATGGAATATTTTATCCTAAGAGCAGCAATAAGATACTCATGCATTATGAATCTACACTTATATTTTGTCTTTGAAATATCACACTCTAACTTTAAGATGATGATACCCTCACTATAATTCATTCAAAGAGAACCATTATAATCCTAAAAAATTTTCAAACATGTCACAATACGAAAAACTAGGTATCAATTATTTAGGGCCACATGGTTCAATATTATTTATCATAAACAAAACCACTAATTAATAGGGTGATGTGTTCTTGTGAATAAATCAATCAACCTCCATTCCCTTAAAAGCAACTTGATTTTACTCAACTATACTAGTTAAAAATTCCATTTTGAAATTGATATGGGTTACACTACATGAATTAGTTTTATCTAAAAGTTAATTTCTATACATAGACGGAGTCATGAAAAGTTTAATGAAAAGACATTACGACATTGGTAAACCATTTGAAGAAATATTAGAGGCCAATACTCGTTGTTCCACAATATCCAAGCCGAACAATGGTAACATAATATCTTCAATATATGTCAAATCTAGTTCCACTCTATAAAAATCCCGCTCCCACTCAAATGTAACCATAAAATTATATCCATTACATGAAATGAATGAAAGTATCCTTCGATAAAAATCAACATTTTATGAATTATTTTCATCTATACCACCTTGATGATCACACCAAATATATTCATCATTTGGAACATGACACACCATGAATTTCCATTACTGAATGATATAATTAGACACTCAATAAAACAATGAAGATGGTTTAAATAATTCCCAATGAGTGTATTAAGATAAATAAACAATAAACTAAGTAGGATGATAAATTAATTCTAAAAAAATATAATATATTTAAAAATAAGTTGAACAATTATGAAAATAAGTAGTAAAAATAATTATTTTGGTCAAGAGTATACCTCTAATGAATCTTGTCCCTCTACACAAAATATTTGTTTCAAATCCACTTTATACACGTGGCCTTACTAATCTCCATGAACATGCCCCAGATATAAATAACCCCCCTAAGTGGTCGTTTTTTATGCGAATGAACCATCATCATTTAAAAGTAATTAATTTCACTCTGCATCGGTATACTATTTATTGTTACAAAATGACTAATTACAATTTTTAATAGAATGGATTGAAGTTTGATGTATGAAACTGATTGAATTTCATGAAATATTCAAAAAAATTTGGATAGATTTTTATATTTCAAATCTGAAAATTCTTCAGATAGTGGTCCCATACACTAAACATTTTATAATTTTGTTGGAAGTCCTTGGTTGGGCTAGGAAGAATTTAGCAACCATATAACCAAATATAGGTTTCAAACAAACAACTATGTGTGGTAACATAATGAGGAGAAAATGTAATCTCAAAATGATGATGATCCAAATGAGAGGGATGGTTTGGAGAATTTGATATATGACTAGTTTCCATTTATTCGTCATCATGAGAAGGAATTGATGTTGCTCCAAGAAGACTTCAATATGGGAACACAAGATGCGTCTAATTAAAATGATGATGTTGACAGAGTGAAAAAAATTTGTGATGTTGTGACAACACCAGTATATCCGCAATGTGGTAAAATGAAAAAGTTGGAATTTTTAATCCGATTGTTTTAATGGAAAACCATGTATATGATTTTTAATATTGCCATAAATTATATTCTTACCTTCTTGAAGGACTTACTTCTAGATGATGTATATATTCCCTCAAACCACTGTTTGGAATGGAAGTTAGTTGAAGAACAAGGATTTTCAAAAAAAAAAAAAATTCATGCTTGCCCAAAAGATTGAAGCTTATTCTAGGAAGAATAAAAAAGATTGAAATGATTGTATAAAGTGTGTAACATCTTGATGGAATCTAAAAGGTGATGGAACACCATCCCATGTTCCACAGAAAGTAATGTGGTAGTTTCCATTAATCTCTAGACTCCATAATCTTTTCATGTCTGATGAAATATCAATGAAAATGAAATGGAATGATACCGAGATAAAGAAGAATAATGAATAGTTGGTTCACCCTGCATATGGATTTTCATGGAAGAGATTTGATACTCGATATTCAGATTTTTCAACTAACATGCATAATGTGAGACAAGGCATTTCATGTGACATCTTTAATCAATTATGGAAGATTCTTACTTCACACAACACAAGGAATGTTTTAATACACATTTATAACCTTTCTATATGGTTTTGTTTGAAAAAACCTTTCACTTTCATTAGTATACTTATATTTGGCCCTTTTTATCCTAAAAATATTGTAGACATATACATTAAAACATTAATAAATGAGTTGAAACTTCTTTGGGATGTGGGTGTGTGCACATACAATGATAGTTTGAAAGACATATTTTAGATGTGTGGTATGCTTATGTGGACGATCAATGATTTTCTTGATTATGCAACGAGGTCTGAATGGAGTACAATGGGAAAAATATCATGTCATGTTTGTATGAGGAATACTTGATCCAGAAGACTAAAATATCATCATAGTTTTTGTTTTATGGGATATCGAAGATTCTTTCTAGTGGACCATCCATATAGAAATAATCTTCGAATATTTTAAAATACCATGGAGAATGATGATTCACCTCTATGTATATTTAAAACTAATGTTTTTAATGAATTTCAAGATTTCAATTTTTTATTCAGGAAGGGTCAAATGAAATATAGAAAGAGGATGAATGTTTCAAATGAAACGTATTACCACTGGAAGAAGAGAAGTATCTTCTTTGAGTTTCCATTATTGGTTAACCAATTTTTTACCTATTTTCTTAGACATAATTCATATTTTAATGCATATATGTGAGTATCAATGAATGTAAATGGAAAGTTCCATGTGATTCATATGTGATTACACCTACAGAAAAAAAATCCATAAGTAATAGAGACTATTAAGGTTCCTAATGAATATTCAAGAAATATATCAAAACAGATCAACAAAAGAGAGTTGAAGTTGAAATCTTTGAAGAATCATGATTATCACATACTTCTACTTGATTTGACTCCAATAATAATCCATCATCTTTTGTCTAATAATTTAAGGGTTTTAGTTATTTGGTTTTTCCATGTTTTTAGAGATCTTTGTTCTATGAAGTTTTCCATGTCTTTCTTGCAAAAAATGTTGTAAGAGACACCATTAATTTTGTGTGAGTTAGGGAAAATATTTCCTCCATCATTTTTCACATGCATGATGCATCTGACAGTCCATTTTCTAACCAATATACTTCTTGGAGGACCTGTAGATTTCGGTTCGATATATCAAACTAAAATAAATATGTACACATAAAAATACTATGTCTATAATAGGAATCATTCTGAAGGATCTATAATGAAAGGTTACTTGGCTCAAGAATGTATAGATTTATACTCAATGTATTTTTTTGGATCTAACTATGAGAATGAACCGACCAAGGAGAAATGAATAATAATAGTATGAGAAAATTCAACCCAGTTTCCCAACATCTCCTCAAACATGAGTAAAACATAGATCATATACATTGATTACTTTTAGCCTTGAAGAGCGGGAGATGGAACACCAGATAGTGTTGTTCAACTATGATTTGTTTAATGACTACATAAAGTAAGTAATTTGGGCATGTATATCTTATCTCAACTCTTTTGATTGTAAATATCTATTAAATTATTTCTATTTTTATCTACAAGGAACTTAAATAAATGATAAACAGAAAGAATAACTTTTTATCTTTGAGAAAGAGATAGACTTTTCATAGTAAAGAGGTATCTAATTTTTTTTCGAAATATAAGGTGTAAATATTGATGTAATAAATAAATTAAATCAATATTAATTAAGTTTAATATTTTATTATATTTTAGGAATCGAGTTTTCCTGTTAAACCAATCTCTGAGGAAATAATATCTTTGGCTTTTGTTTATAACACTGTGGTTTGGGAATGTAAATAAATTGTGATCAATGGGTACATATTTATTATCACTGAACAAGAAGAGAACTTGAGAGCACAAAATGATCATGTTATGATAACTGCCATAATAGATTGTCATGCCAGTGCATCAGATAATATACCTTATTTTAAAAATGTATATTATTTTGGAGTCATTGAAAATAATAATAATATTGGATTATTAATCTCATGGTCGAGTCACTATGATGAAATGCCAGTGGTTTGATTCGATGAAGAGAAAGGGAAACTTTATTTATGATTGGGTATTTTGTGTAATTTACATGACTCTCAATCTTACTACTAATGAACCATATGTATTTGCATCAATCATGAAACAAGTTTTTATGTCAAATATCATCTTCGACATGAATTTCGTGTCATTATTTAAGTAATCCGAATACTTATTTTTGATGATGGTGGTGATATAATGGACACCATCCCTAATCCCATTGGCCCTGATACATTTATTACTTATAATGACTCCCATACTTCAATTATTAGTGTTTTCTGAAATCCTGATGTTGTTGTGGGAAATATGTAAAATCATTTTTCTGTGTTCTCAGTTCTGTTAGTTTATCTCGACTTGAGTTGTTGAGGTTTGTGCAATAAAAAATTGATTTAATATTGATTAATTTTTTTATGCAACTATACCTTCATGTATATTTTTAATATTTACTGGTTGAAGTCTTTGTTGAGTTTCATTTCATAATATTTAATGGAATTTTATTCAAACCTACCAAACCAAACATAACAGAAATAGTTAAATTATAACAAAAAACTAGATTAATTGAGTTGGTCATATTAAACTAATTGATATAAAATAAAAAACAGTGAAAATAATGACCGAAACCAAGAAAATGATAAAATACCTAACCAAAAATATGAACCAAATGACCTATAAAAAATAATCCATGTCCTAATTTTTTGGGTAACATAATAGTTATCCTTTTCAAATTACTTTAATAATTATTTCTAAATGATAGAAATGAAACTATATGATAAGAAACAGTGAAAAAAGTTGATGAAAAACAATCATCAAATGGATGATATGGGAATTATTCTATTAGGGCATGTTGTGAGTATTTTAATCATATATATATATGTCAATAACATATAATTTCATGTGATTAATTTTTTTAAACATTTATGCAGGATCCACCACTGAGGAGCCAATTATTCAACGAGCATCCTAGTAGTGGTACTTGTACTCAAGATGCTGGGATGGGGGGGGGGTACGAGAGGTAGGCTCTCTAGTCAGCATACCCGTTTAGACCCTGCCCCTCCCACTAACGTACCTTCTTCCAGACATTCTGATATCGTTGTGTCAGTAGGGACACAAAACATATTTAGACCTCCCATGTGTTCACCATCCTTTAAATATGAGCCTCATCTCCCATATTTACCACATCCCATTATGATTCCCACTCCTCATCCATATTATACAATTGGTCAGTCATCCATGCCATCTTCTTTACTATCTATTTCTTTTTCTCTGGGCTTCTACATTCCTTCATCAAATCCTACTCTAACATAGTCTATGCCTACAAAGCATATAGTGGGACTCACTCCACTAGTATAGGGTGGTGTTACTTTAGTGGAAGTGGATCCAGAGCCTCCCATTGAGCATACAGCTGCAGATAAATTTTAGAACCCTGTCAATTTTTTTACCATAATTTATTTTAATTATAACAAGTATTGATAAAATATTAGTTTTTATATCATAACAGATACATATAATGATAAGAGGTGGGGAAGGGGGCGTACATGCTTGAGTTTTGTGGGGAACCGCCACACATAGTTGTTGGTGGACTACAATGAAGACAAGCAAATGATCGAAAAGCAGTGCATCAATGTCGGGGTTTTTTGGCGACACTTTCCAAATAGTCCGACATCATTCATGTTATCCCAATCTATTGGAGATTGTTTCCAAACGAATTCAAGAATAATGATTGGGAAAAAAAGTTTATATATATTTTATTTAATGTATTAATATTTTTTTTATTTATATGAATTAATATTTTGGTTTTATATTAGGTTAAATTTTCCAGATGGTGAGGGTACACGACCATCTCCTCAAAATAAGTTAGGGGAGTTTTAGAGAGCCTAAAAGCATGAGTTTTATATTGGATAGTGTGCTAGAGTTGGAACAATGTTAGAGGTGGTTCCTATCATTGATTATTGTTAGATAGAATAGTATCAAGAAATGATTTCTCATTGGACAACAATAAAGTTTAATGTATTAATAACATTTATGGTATTTAAATGACTATTTTCATGTTTTGAATTAATATTATATTTTGTATTATTGAATTTTATTTTGGAATATTTCTAAATCAAAATAAAATACATTGATACTAAAAAATACATCTACACATTGGGGTGTACTATGATGTCTTATAACGAGAGGAAGAATGTATGATTTTTGTTTATAATTTTTCTTTAGAACTATAACTTTATATTGTTTCCTCTATAATTTATTCAATTTTTAATGTTTTAATATGATTTTAGTTATGTAATTTCTTATTGCTAACCTATTTCTAATTAAGGTTTCATACATTTAATATCAATTTATAGGTATGTGTTTAATATTGAAGGAGGGGGGCCTCGAGAAAATTAGTTTTTTTGAGTAGAAGGAAAAAATATGAAAGTGCGGTTAATGAACCAACAAAATAGATGATTATATGTTTTAATTTGTTGATTTAAAATTTTGATATCTATTTTTATGTTAACAATCTATTTATATTTGTAAATGGTTGCTTTAGGGGCCCTCGATTCCCATGAACTTGACAATTTTCGTCCAAATGATCACATACATTATGTGTTGAGAGATGAGAACCCTACAAGAGTATGCTGCCGACCTGGGAAGTGTATAGACCCGATGAGTTATTTTCCCTTTTTAGGTACCAGTTGTACTACCACCACATTCAAAAAAGATAATTCATGAGAAAAACAGACTGAAAAGGGTCCAAACAAGTGGAAGAATTGTCTGCTAGGGAAAAAACGAAATTTATGAAACTAATTAATGTTTTCTGTACAACAGTTCCACCAGAGGTCAACACTAATTATAATGAATATATTCATCGATGTAATCAATACAGAGTGAACCATCTAGTTTTTAGATTGGTGGTTGATAAAATTTCATTCCTGGGAATGACGATGTTGAGGAAGATGTTGAGAATGAGGATGATTCCGAGATCGAGGCTGAGGCTGAGGCTGAGGGAGAGGCAGACACCGGGGCAGAGGATGAGGGTGAGGATGAGGACAAGGATGAGGTCGAGGATGAGGTTGTGGATGAGGATATGGGTAGGGATGAGGATGAGGATGAGTCTTATTATGATAGTGGTGATAATTAAAGTGATGGTGATGAGGGAAAAATTGATCTGTTACATTTTTTTACTGATATTATGGAAATTTGATGTTTTTTGATTTGCTGTGACTGAATATACATGTGATTATATAGGTCACATTATGATTGTATCTTTATTTGTTTATCTATAATTCTATTTATGAATTTTCTATTTTATGATATCAAAGCTATTTCACAACCCTATCCATCCTTATCTATGACACCCTCCCCAACTCACCACCCTCCCTACCAAACCACCCCAATCCACGACCCCTCATAGTATCCCCTTCCACATTATCTATTTACCACCCTCTCATAGTGCCATGGAATATTTTCATAGGCATGGGTGTGTAAACTATTCCACTACTCATGGAATTTCTTGTGGAGGTTTCCAGTGTCATTTTTAATTATGTATTGTATATTGTATTGTATTTAATGTAATTGCAATTAGAGGTCATTTTGTTCTCAATTTGAAGTCATTCAGTATATTTTATTGTTTTTATAATTCAACAGTATTGTATATTGTATTGTATATTATATTATATACTGTATTTTATATTTTCTATTGTAGTCATGTCATTTTTAATTCCTCATTAGCATCATTATGAATTTTATGTTGTCTATATTAGTGTCATTTTGCTTTCAATTGTAGGTAATTTGAGAGGGTAGGAAGTTGTGCGCTGCTTTCTGAAATTGCATAACACTATCCAAATAGTTTAGAAACCATTGGCGTATATATTAAAACTATATCTATGAAAACTGTTTTCAAACTTTTGGTATGGAGTTAACAATCAATATACACCAATGGTATTAAACTGTTAGTAACGATCTATTCAAACTATTTTCAGAAACTATTAGTATAGAGTAATTAATAGTGCCATATAGAAATTTTTATTAAATAACCAATTTTATAGATCTATCTACACACCTCAACATAAAACATTTTGGAAAACCATTGGTAAAGGTTATACCAATGGTTTTCTATATTTTCACAACAGTTTGAAACCATTGGTATACCCTATGTTTCTAGTAGTGCATGCATACAAACTATAGCTATGTGAAGTTATAACATATAATATTTAATGTTATTAAAAAAATTATTAGACCATGAGAAAATAATTTAACACAACTAGGCTATAAAATATGAGAATCGTTATATATATATATATATAATTAAAGATTCAATAATAGGTAACAATTAGCTGAACACACTATGCATGTAAAATTTGTAACAAAACTACATAAGAAAGGTCCAATGGATTGTAACTAGAGAAACCTATATCCAAAGATGTAAATGTACAAAAAAGTAACAATTTACATACCTCTATACTAATCAATTATTCCATAATAATAATAATCATATCTAGGGGTCATAGTTTCTATACATCGATACCCTAGCCAGTTCCATAAAATAATAATCATACCCATGGGCCGTAGGTACCATACATAGTCCCCCATGTTGGTTCCATAATGTAATGTAATTAGTGTTATAACATCATAATAAGTTAGATTCGTCCTATGATGTAAAAAGCTCCATACCATCATAATAAGTTAATGTTGTACCATGATGTAGAACTTCCACCAATAATATAGTGTGTCATGATATGTTCTGGTGTCTCTAACCAATTACAATTATCATTTATAGAATCACATTCAAGGAGAACATCCATCTCATTATACTTCATATTTTGAAACCAACAATTTAACAATTTTAATATTTTTTAATAATATGAAAAAGTTGCAGTGATCCACTAAAAATATCCCATTTAATTTAAAAGAATTCTCACTAGGGGATGTGATCCCACACACCCGAAGGGGTGGTTTAACAAAAGGAAGATTAAATAACACACATCATGTGAGGCTTGGGTTGAGGTTGATGGCCTCCAACAATTATTATTTGCTATAAAGGAGACCCAAAGTAGGTGAAATATTTAATTTAAAGATAATTGTCTAATTTAGAAGCAATAATTGGAAGTTATAGTGTGCTTTATAATGGATATAGTCAAATAGAAAACAAAAAACTTAGGGAAAAGGTATAGAACACCTGCCTTATACCTATGATGGAATACCCATCCTGTATCAGTCGTTGGTTTCTTCCATATCTAAAGAAAATAGAAGATGTGACAAAAAACCTACTAATTGATCATATAAGTTCACACCAAGACATCACCAAAGAGTTTGAGATAAACTGGGAAAAAAAGGAAACAGATCAATTATCTTACCGAGAGGGATCCAACAAGATGAACAATGGAACAATTAGATATCAAAAGGAGAATATCCTTCAATTCCTAGAGATAAGGAAGGAGAGACTCTATATAAGGTGGAACTACCTCACATGAAATATAAATGAAGGGAGGGGTGAGTTATAAAGAGGGATAAAAAATGGTATTTTTCAAAAAAAATTTAAAGAGTTTCACATTACTGCTACACAATTGGACAAATTGTGCATGGACCAAGAATTGATATCTATCCAAAAAGACTTGTCACATGTATTGAAATTAAGATTTATAAAAACCATACATTTCATGTGTGCACCCTATGTCTCATCCCAACACATCCATGTATCTTGTTCTCCTTTTTTTTAAATCCAGTAAATCAGGACAGTTCTCTCGATCACGCACACTGTTTAATATAACCATACAAACTGGGATTCATGATTTATACAACCATGTAGCCTAGTTATTTACTATAAAATTTTGTGATCCAGGCTACAAACAAGACTTAAAAATCCTCATTTCCTTTGTAACCTCATTAGAATTTTTAATTAAGATAAATAATATACTAAAAATAAAAGGTTCTATACCTTGATGAAAAGATGAGAACATATGATTTCAATAATCATCATAGATAATGTAGCATAATCATTCTAACTCAGAGAATTATCCATATTTGTTTTCTGTTTTGGATGGTATTGTACTAAGCGGTCAAAGAACTCGATCAACGATAACCTTATCAATTGAATTATGTTTAAATAATTTTGTGTTAATATATACATTAACATATTATGATCTATATATATATCATAATTTTTACAATATTGATATTTAACCAATATTTTAATAAAAATATTACCAAACCAAGATCTAGATCATGTGATAAGTAAATTTTCTCAAGAATTATTTAATATAGTCAAAAGATTTCACGATGAAATTTTTCACAAGGACACACCCTAACCCATTTATTAATGAATCATTGTATATTAAAAAACCTTATACACTATAGGGTACTGTGAGTACAATTTATGTGACCAAACATCTCTTAATTTCATTGAAACTATGTTCACATTATTCAATCCAAAGGAACTTTACTCCTATCCGAGTTAACAATTTAGATGATTTGAAAACGATGTGAAATTTATCATAATGAATTAATAATATCCAGATTATATAAGAATACTATTAATCTATATCATAATGATCAGTATCATCAATTATTTAATAATATTTATCTTTAAAGGTTCCATATATATATATATACACCATCTCCTGTGATTACATGACCCAATAAAGCTACTTTCTCTACCAAGAATTCACCCTTTCTAAATATGGAATATATTTTCTCCTTTAAAATTTAATTCAACACAATAATCAGGTGATCGTAATACTCTTCCTTTTCCATAGAATATAAGATAATATAATCTATAAATACAAACCCAAATTTTTCAATGTAATCTCTAAAGACTCTATACATTAGATCCATGAACATGATCGGGGAATTAGTAATTCTGAAAGTAATCACAAAGGTTTCATAGTGTACATATTTTAATGAAAATAATATCTTGGGTATATCCTTTATTCTCACCCTTAATTAATGATATTGAGAATAACTATCTATTTTTGAAGAGTATTTATCCACTTATAGTTGACCAAAAGAGTCATCAATATGGGGTATAAGACACTTGTTCCTGATAATGATCATATTAAGTTTATGATAATTTATGCAGTGATGTATTGATCTATCCATATTCTTAAAAAAGATAATAGGTGATCCCAATGGAAAATAACTTTTTTCATATAAAGTAATTATTCAGATTCTCATAGCATTTATTCTTTAATTCCACAAAATCAATATAGACCATCATATATGGAGTATTTTTATATTTTCATAGAAATAAGTATGAATTATATAGAATAATCAACCTTGGGATCTAGGGTAAGGCTTGAAATCACTTCTTTAAATATGTTGAAATAATATTATATAACAGTCATATATTTTGTATTGAGGTTCTCCATAAACATTTGAGCTAAATACCCCTCATGATTAGGTATTAAGACACATATAAGCGAAGTAATCTCTACAAATAATTCTATGTAATACTTGCATTATAATATTTTCCTAGGCTGATTTAGGAAAGTAAATTTCAATTCCATATCATGAAAATTAATATGGTCTCTATGTAAAGAGATACGATCCATTCTCAATGTTACATACTATTCATATAAATGGAGAATAATTAAAATTACAGGAAGAAAATTCCCACTAACCTCAACTAGAGATGAGATTTAGACATGGTATGAAATTATCATACTGCTAATTGTTTTAATTGATAACTTAATATCTAATAATTTTTATATGAATTAATATTATCATATAATTATTAATATATGAACGAATTCACACAACTAGGTTCATATATGATGTTATATTAATAATCATACCAATCACCACCACAATTTCATGATTTTGTCCTAATTCACTTACTAAAACTAAAAATGGTTAGCATTAGTATTAAACTGTAATTTTTATAATGAAAAAAATCATATTATAATGAAGATATATCTAGATATATATTAAAATAAGATAACTTCATTTAAACATATAACATTACTCATTGAAATTATGAAATTATTAGTTTAACATATAAATATTTTGAGATATCCTATGACAATATACCATGGTTCAAACTACATTAGTTTTTGTATAAAATTGTTTTATTTTTGGTTTTATCACTATTTTCTTCCTTATTTAATTCCCAAAAGTAAATAACCCCCACTTTGATAAAAAATTTGATGACCAGAGACAAAAAATACATACATAATACATAATTACACATAAATATTTATTACATCTAATAATAAATCATACACTAAAGACCTATAGGTTTAGTGTATTCTTAGATTAGATACAAAAATGAGTTATTTTAGAATATAATGAATAGTTATATAATTTCACTAAACATAACCATCATTATTTACATATCATATGTTGTAATATTATTCATAACTTGGGGAATGGAAACATAAAAAAGGGTGAGATTTAAATCTTCGTGAGGGGTGAATATATGATATATCAATCAAAGATCATAAGAGAGCATAATATGAGCATGTGGGTATAAAAATATAATCGAGGTACATAGATATAACAGAAGGAAATCAAACACAATAAAACATAGATTGTAAATCATGAATCATGATATATGGATTTTCCCATAACATATGAAATGAGGAATATTAATGTTGAAGAATAAGATAATAATCTTGATCCATGAAACCTAACATAAGAATGTGGAAGAAATATAATAATAGAAAATAATTTCATATGTCAAGGATCACTATCAAGACTATAATCATAGAGTGGAAAAAGCCCCATAACAGAGTGTATTGGGTTCACTCACTATTCCAATAAGTATCATGGATTGGTAAACTCCTCAGTCCCATACATGTTATCTCTTTAGATATATATTATTATCAAATGTATTGGTGGTATATGTAATTATAGGACCACCCATAAAATAATGAAAAACCTTACATTTAATGTCACAAATTTTCCATGTATTAATTTTGGATATTATATGGATTATTTTTGAGACTAGGTGCTAATATGGTGTGCTATTCTAAGGCCTAGTGTGCCGAAAATAAATGATTGAAATATATTATATATATTAAATATAATGCACATTTAGTTTTACTGAAAAAGTGGAATAAATTCTAAATTTGTCCCTAAATCATAAATCCATGGGTACCGTTGAGTTCACAACGTGAGGTTTACCCTATGTAAGACTTAACATTAGTTTCTATAGGTCTTTTTTGGAAAGTTTTCATAGACACATAAATGAATAAAAAAATAAAATAAATTATTTTAATCCATTTATTTGATGAATCGATGTGTGAATTTTCAAATAGATCATTATAAGTAATTTTTAGATGCTCTAATCAAATTCTATCAACAGAATATCATGTTCATTGTTTCTGAATGAGGTGTTAGAGTAGTTGGCCCTATTGTAGTTATCCTTCATGGAATGAGATGTCAAATATTATATCCAATTGATGGTGGTTACACCTATGATCTTGCATTAAATAATGGGGGAAAAACATAGGGATGTTGACTTCGAGACCCTAAATTCGCAAATATCAACTTTATATTATCCTAAAATATTTTCCAAAGGTAGGGAGCATATCATTATATTCAGAGGATGCATGATGGTATGACTGATGTTGTGGGTGGAGGTTCGAAGAGAGTTTATTTATCACCTTTGGAAGTACAGAAAGGCATGTAAAAGATGTAAAAATTCCTCTGACATTGGTTTATGTGGCCAGGGTTGAAGAAATGAGTTTCATAGCTTGTCTCTTGATTCCATTCTTGTCAGCAAGTGAAGGTTGAGAACTATGTTTCAGATGGTTTAGCTCAATACAATGCGGTTCAAGAATTGAAGTGCGATGAGATATCCATGGAATTTGTGATAGTCATACCAAATATGTATTGGGTATAAGAATCCATATGGGTGATCATAGATAGGCTCACCATGTTTACCCCATGTCCTAGATATCTGAGAACATAGTTTAGTAGAGAGATTGGGACACCTCTATTTGTATGATATAGTCAGACTATGTGGGGTCCCATCGATATTGGTTTCTAAACACGATGATCTATTTACATTATATTTTTAAGGGATTATAGTTGGAATTTGAGACCCATTTATTCTTGATCATATTGTTTCACCCCAAACTGAAGGAAAGATGGAGAAAACCATTCAAGATTGTGATGACATACTATGAGCTTGAATGTTGGACTTTTTCCATAGTTGGGGGGACCACCAAACAGTGGTGGAGTTTGTGTACAAAAAAACTACCATTCCACCATCAGTACGACACTATTGGAGCCATTGTATGGATGACCCTGTAGATCACCCCTATGATGAAATAACTCAAGAGATTCAACACTCATGTGCTTGAAGTTGTTATGAACTACAATAGAGAAGGTGTAGATCATCCAGGGGTATATGAAGACCCCATAGATATGTCAATAGTCTTATGATGACATGTGACAGAGGCCTTTGGAGTTTGAGGAAGGAGACCATGTGTTCCCATGGGTTTAACCTAGATGTAGATTATGAATATTTTTCTATCGTGGAAAGATTATTTGATGTTTATCAACAATTTCCAGATACTACGTAGAGTTAGTGAGGTGGAAGACTAGTTAGCTCTACCTATATAGTTAGACCAAGTACACAATGTATTCTATGGGTCATAGATGAGGAGGTACATGCATGACACACCACACATTATCGTCTGGGGTAAGTAGTACATCAATGATATAGTGACCATTGCTGTATACCCTGTAGAGACCAAGGATTGGCCTGAGATAATCCTTCATGGGTAATTGATTCCTTATGTACCTGTCCGGTGGTAGCTAGAGATTCATCAGAAGATCACATGGGAGTGGGAGGCTCATATTCATGCTGAGTACCTAAATCTTTTTGAGTATTCCAGGTTTATGATTTTTAGATATGTAAATCCCCAAGGTGGGGAGAATTTAATGTGACATATTTTACAAGTATTATTTTTGGATATTATATGGATTATTTTCGAAACGACATGTGATTACAATTCCTGGTGTACCTAGAATAGATGTATGAAATATATTTAATATATTAAACAGTACTCACACATAGTTTTTATAAAAAATTCGAATAACATCTAAATGGGTTCCCAGATTAGAAATTAGAGGGGAGCATTGAGTTTATAACATGAGGTTTACCCTAGTCACAACCTTACATTAGTCGGAACATGTCGTTTGTGGGAAAGATATTTTGGGTTCGGAAATGAAATCAATAATTAGAATAATGTATTTTAATTCATTTTGATTATGCCAAAATTGGTGGATTTTTAAATAAATTATTATATAGAATTTCTAGAGATATATGAACTACCCATAGAGTTTTGGAGAGCCCTTGGTGAGAGATTCTATAATCCTCTCTCAAGAGAATGGTGATAAAATCTCGATCGACGATCAACACCCCTTGGATTCGATAGATCTTTCAAACAATGATGATTATGCTTCATTATTCATCATCAATCAAACTAAATCAAGGTAGGGAATGTTTTTTTTATTTTTCGACTCTATGTTCTTTATTTTAATGATGATCACAGACCAATCAACAAAAAAATTGATCCACAGATCAATCGTCTTATGGGATGGGTTTATTTGGTTTGGTTTTATTGGGAGAATTTCTTTATGGATGATGATTATTATATATTCATTCTAATGATAATGAACCTTGATATATAATAACATTTTTCGAGGTCTATTAATCTATATTTGTTTTATTCATTTCACCCTTGGTTCATCATTCATTTTAGGTATTATTAATTTGTCTAATGACTCAACTTATCCTGATTAGTTGATCGTTTCACACCTATATCTTGCCACAATGATATGATATCATAGATCATGGATCAGTACAACACATTGGAGGCGTGATTATGAAGATGGAGAGATTCAGATGATGGATCATACCTGAATTCAAATTCTTTGGCATCCTTTGAAGCACAATGAATAACTTTTATTTGATTAGTCTTTTGAGTAGATTTAATGATGAAACACGTTGTTCAATGATGGTATGGATTGGAAGAGATGTAATCTTTATTTTATAGGAAAGGTTATAATGATATCAAAGGATGATGGTGCCAGATCAAACACGAACATCACATCCAGGATTCTACAAAATCCCAAACACAACACATATACAGGATCTACACAACATGATAGGCCCCATTAGAGGATTTAGGGCTCAATAAGAGTTTAAACATAACATGAAAAGTGACCCCTTATCAGAATTTGTCTGTACCTCATAGAATACTCAATTTTTACTTTGGTAAGTAAACAGACATGAGGTAGAGTACACTAGTTTCCTTCTTGGTGTGTACTCCTCCATAAGGAATGTGTTTGACCAAGTACATGGTCTTAGCCATGTATTAGTACACAGACATGGGTACATGATCTAAACCCATGTACTAGAACACTTGTACATACATAGGATTCCTACATGGGGTGTGCTACTACACAGACATGGTTTTATGACACAAGACTTTTACACAGGTAGGAATTGGGGCCAAGAGACCCGATGTGTAACCCTTATACATGTTATGTACTCATTATTACATGTCTTAGATCAATTATCCACATTGACATGGAAATGTTTCATTAGGTTTTGTTCTCGTTATAATTTTCTCAAATGTTGGTACATTATCGTTTACTACTCCTTAGAAAATAATAACGTCAAAAGGAATTAATGTATAGATTCATCAAAATACCTCATAGAGGCCTAGAGTGAGATCGACTATTCATCTTTAGGCCCTAGGTGGTGTTCTTGGTATCAACATGAGAAAAAACAGGCAAACACAGTTCCTCTACTTAGTAGGTTATTTTAGATTGAGTTGTTTGTATGATCCCATGGTCTTGGAAATGATCTTTATTTGTTGTATCATATATCTTCAATCTATCTACATGTTCTTTCTCACAATGAGACCCAATGAGAAATAACTCTTGGATGGACATCATCATTTCTATCAGACTTAGGATTTTGTTCTCCTCGATGAGTTCTTTTGGCATCACTGGATCTAGAATCATTGGGATGGTATACTACGATTGTGGATTACACCTAGACTATGTGTCTTTTTGATTATATCTAGATATTATTGTTATATTTATTGTAGAAATATACCTATGTAGAGCTGACTGTAATTTTCTTTATTGTATTATTTGATGTTACGGGGTGTCTTACAGAGTATTTTTATACTCACCCCAACACAGGATTTACCCGAACGTGTCATGTATTCTTCAGGTGATCAGAATTTGGATAGTGCCCTTGGTGGATCAGGACCAGATATTACTTAATTGGACCAGAAAAATAGAGGTGTGTTCCTACATCTTTTAGAGAGCAGTCCCTATACCTTTACATTCAGGTTGGGCTTGTGTTACAGACTCTATGGTGGGCTTATATTTGTCCATATTTTCATCCTTTACTTCCTGTCAAACTTTGGTTGTGGGATATAGATGTATGCACACATTGGCTATTTAGTTGTTTATATACTTCAAAATTTTATGGGCTTGGAGATGTGGGCATGTGTATAAGTACTTAAGAAGTTTTTCCCACGTTATTGGTATTCCTACTTGGTGCTAGTCCCCATCGCCTAGCCAATTGGATGTGGGCCTAGGGAGTCATGGCTTGGTCCCCACTGGGATAAGTTGTAAAAAGACATATGTGCTCCAAATGAAAAGGTTCACATTCATAAATTGATCATAGAATTAGTAACCCATGAAAAAGATAAATGTTTCTTTTTAATTTTCCAGAAATAATAAATAAATCATATAGAGAATGAAATTGGATGATTTAATATAATATTATCTAAATTTAATCATAATAAACATTAAATATACATAGATATAGGTGGAAAACACTTTATAAGAAACATAAATTTTTTTATAAGGTATAAAGAAATTCAATTTTTTTGATTCCTTTGATTTTAACAGTACTAAATTTATGAAAAAAAAGTTTTATAAAAACAATGATAAATTATTAGTAAATAATATAGGGGAATTTTTTTTAAAAGATAAAAAGAACACAAACCTCTTTTATGGGATAAAGGGAGAACACAACACAAATACAATGATCCAAAATCCAAATACAACATGACATTTCAAATCACATGTTCCATAGTCTCAAAGATCCAAACACAAGGCTTAATGGGACCAAAGGCCGAGTAGATAATCCAAATTCTACATGCAACCAGACACACCTTAGGACCCCACCATGACAAGATCTGTGAGCCGTCCACCATCGTTCAATCACTGAATCTAGACTCGCCACCACCCACATTCTGAACCAGACTGATTCCGCATCTAGATCCTATCAAAATCCAACTGCACCGTAACAAAGACTACCTAGCAGATCACCATTATAGACAGATCCCAGCCAAACCATGAGGCCACATCCAGTAACATCCAACCTAAACCTGTCTATTGAAATATAAATCCCATCACAACCTGTCCCACTGTAGCTAGAAATGACATGACCTAGAGAGCATCCCTTCCATGCATCCTGTGAAATGTTTTCACACCCATCCCAATACACTGCTTGAACCATCCACTCCAGATCCTATTGAATTTTTCTATCCCACTGGTTTGTTCATGTGGGATTCACCAGATCCCACTAACTCACACCATATTTTACCACCCTATACATCTCATGCGTGAAATGCTCTCACACACAACCCACATAATAATTTCCTTTCAAGGATGATATTCTAGATCCCCAAAATCGGATGAGAGCCTACTAAAAGTTTCAAATCGTTGACTCTATCACACTATTTGATGCCACCAAAGCCACAAGAAGCAAGGAGAGAAACCAGGGGTCAAAACCCTAGATCTGTAGATCTCTCCACCAAGGTATAGAGACCCCTTAAGTATAATGAGAAATTTTAAAATATATGATTATGAATTATGAAAACATTAAAGTTCATCTTCGTAAGGAGACCCAATGATAGTGGTGGCAGGTAGAGACTATGTAGAATATTTAAAAATAATAAATTTCAATTTTTTCTGAAATAAAGTTAAAAATCAATGGAAAATTAACATAATAAATCATTATAAGTAGGGATATGTACAACCATAAAATAATATAAAAAAATGGACATGGAAGAAAAATATTCCTTATGAAAATGTAAAGATATTGTCAGTTCCACTTATAAGAATAATGATGGATGAATTATAAACCAATAGATAGGGAATTTTTTATAATACATTTAAAATAGAAAAATAACTTGCGGAGAATAAAATAGACTTAGTTTTGGTTAGATATAACATATAATGTCCCCATATGGGAATTTTTAAATAAACAATCTCAATTTTAGTATGGGATTAGAAAAGAAACCCATTCAACTTTGGTAACTTTTGGATAAAAAGACATTGAAAGTGATAACTAGATGTGGATTTATAAATAAATTTTATTTCATGAAAAATTTAAAAAACACATACCTTGGAAAAAAAATACACCACAAATAATTTTTTTAAATAAAGAGTATATTTCAATGAGGGAAATTAACAAGAGGAATCCTTACCATTACTCCTGACTTTAAAAAAGTAATTTAACCTCCTATATAATAAAAATAACCATATTAATATCATATTTTAATAACCTTATTAATATTTATTAACTTTTATACTATTTTATTTATAATCATTTGTTACATATAAATTAGTTAGTAACAATTTATTTTAATCATCATAAGCTAGTATTTTTTATTGTTTTATAAAAGTTTCGTATTGGTGATGTCGATCCACATTCTATGATAGCAAGTTAATAATTATAATATTTATAAAGGGAGTGGATTATTTAGGTTATAATTATTTATATATTCCCATGTACATTTGATTGAATGTATGAGTATGGTTTATGAGAAGGGAATCCATGACAATACTGTTGTAGGTAATTTACCAATGTGAACAAGTTACTTTATATGGACCATTCATTTGTGGACCACCCTTAAAGAATGAAATTAATAATATAAATTAATATTTAATATCATAAATTACTAGTATTAATTTATTGATACTCATTCATTTTATAAATGATGAAGATAGTATAATATCATTCATATAGGTTATTGAACTGTCAAAAACAAGAACATGATATACTAAGCAATGATTAAGTGTATAGAGTTATATTATAGTAAAAAAAATCATAGAAGAATAATTTTTTTAATAAAACATCATTAAAGTGGTGGATAATATTTATAAATTGTGGATATGAGAATATATTTTTGAAATATTTTTAAGAATTAGATACTTTGTTGAATTTCCTCCATCTCAAAACATGTTCATTTAGAATGGATGATTTAGGCATCTTTTTTAAAACCAGAGGCTATAAAATATAGAGTAAGACATTATTAGAGAGAATTTTGGAAGGTATTTAAGAGATAAATAGGGGGAAATTTTGTTTGAAGTGATTATATGAGGAGATCCTTTAAGTTTGAGTTGAATTTCTAAAAATACCTTGTCCTTAATATGTAAGAACTATATTTTTTTAGTTGGAAAATTGATCCAAAGATAAAATATAATGGAATTGGGATATTAATCATATCATATAAGAATTTTATAGATGATTTTATAGAATAATTAGGAAATTATCCACTAATTGACCTCTTTTACCTTATTTGATACTTACCTTATTAACTCAATTTTTACCTTGGTAAATTTATTTTTCACCAATAATGACATTGACCCTCATACATAATTTAAATTCCCATATTATATAAAAGAAAAATAATTTTATTAAATTATATTTCTAGAAGATATAAAAATAAATTTTAATTAATTAAGGAAAAAAACATAAAAACATTTGATAAAAAACTATATTTTAAACATAAAAGTGACATTATTCTCATTCCTTAAAAATTAATAAAAATTCGATAAATGTAAATTAATTTATTTGAATATAGAAAAAAAATATTTCATTAAAAATGTGAAAAATTAATATTTTATAGAAAGGATTACAGTATATTGTAAAAAATTATCTTAATTAAATCATTAATAATTTACCGCGAAGCAGTAAATTCTTATTTTTTTATATATTATTAATTATTTTCGAGATTTTTTTGAATTATTTTACAAATATTTAATAGAATGTTGTTAATATATAATATTTAAATAATTATATAAAATTAAAAAATTTAATTTTAAGTATATTATTTACCAAAAAATATTTAAAATAATATATATTTTTGAAAATGAATTTTTATCTTTTTGGTTTATTTATATATAATTTATATCAATTACATGTAAAATATTTTTTCCATGATAAAATTTTTATTTCTAAATATAAACTAATGAATATACTTTTTGGATAAAAGTGTAAAAAATTATTGGGATATGTTGTCTGTTTTAGTTCACTAGATTCAGATTATCAGAAGCTAGATTAAATAAGTTTAGAGATAGTGGTAGAAAAACCTATAAAATCAATAGTGGAACCATCAGAAGTGGTTATCATAAAATTGAAATATATAGGTACAATATTTTGGTGGTCTGATGTTTTTGGAAGGAACACAAAAAGATATTCACTAGGTCAAGCATCCAATGTCAAAAGACTGTTAGTTTTTAATAATAACATTTTTGAATGGAAGTTTCTCTATGAATATTGGAGGATAATATAATTGGGATGACCATATATGAATTACTATAAATAGATGTGGAGAACTAATGAATAGTGTACCATTGAAATTCAAATTGAATCAGAATATGAATAGTGAGTTTGATATGGTTTTTCATCAACGAATTATAGAGTTTTAATCCATTGTAATTTATATTTACTTATGGGTTTTTGAATTTAAAGTGAAAGTATTTTGATTTCACAGATAATGGAAGAAATATTGTTTCTTACATGGAGGTTGACACATTTTATCAACCACCTTAATCCTCCTATGTTATTTCCTTATTTTCCATTGGTTTTAATTTCCATTTGAATGCTTGTGAGTTTATCTTGAATGTGTGTGTGAGGGATGACCTTATGTGGTGATTATAGTGCATAGAATTCCAATATTGGTGTATAGTTTAACAAGGGAGGTATGTTATAGATATTTTTGTTCAGTTTCATTGAACATTTGGTTTGAAATATTATGATTGATTAAGGTTCTTAGTTCATATGATCACACATTGAGCCCTTACAGAAAAGTGGAATAAAATCTTGATGTGCAGTTCTCTATGAACACAATTGGAGGAAGCCAATGTTTGATCTCTCTTAGATTGAATTTATTTCATTTCCAACGGTAGATTACTATCAATTGAAGGTATATAATCCAATGAAGGAAAACTATGTTTCAAAAATTTTAATGTATTTTTTTTTAAATTTTAGATAATGTAGATAGTGGATCATCTGATTTAAAAAAACATGGATATTCCATTAAATGGTGTATGTCCAAAAAATTAAAAAAATATAGAATGAGAATAGTTTGATTGGAAAGTACTTAGGTTATTCAGGTTGTCATTATCCTGAAATGATTATTTTAAATAAAATGAAGTGAGGGAAATTTTGGAGCACATGAAAGCCCTTGAAGAGATGAATAAAAATTCCAAAACACTTAATAATGTGTTCATTATGCAGTGGTTGTTCAACATTATGTTATCTAATGGATGAAAAACAATATATCATGTGAATTATTTCAATTTTAATTAAGGGTAGATCAAGTCGAAGTTGGTATAATTCATTGTTGTGATGGAACCAAACTTGGTAAAGGGTTGGGGGCACACTTTCAGGGGGGCTCTCGTGCTCTACTTCAAGCTCATGAAAATGGAAACCTCCATACTGGTCCCTCCCTCTTAGGTGGGGAGGGACCTCTATTGTAATTCATGGGAGAATCACCTTCATTTTTCTCATTTTCAAACCCCATGTTCCATCCTCAATTTCCTAAGTGCTCTTGGAGCCCTAAGGTTCCCAATTAGTTTAATAGATTCCATAATATTCCAATATCACTATAAGAGTTCAACAATTCTTCAAATATTCTCAACGGAACATTTACTTCTCAATTCTCAAAGTGAAGGTCCTCTGTGGATTCATTCAACAAGTTTGTGTTTGATTCCTAGTATTTTAAAGACAAGGGTGACATGGGGCTTATAGATAATAGAAACATTATGATTTAATTTACTTTGGAGGAGTATTTGATCAATTCTTGAGATTTTTCTCCCTACAATAACAACGAATTCTGTTTCTTCTTATTTAGATTTTCCTGAGACTTCCACAAGATGTGTGGCTCTTCCTCAGTTTTGATTTGGGTGAGTTTTATTAATCTACCCTTATTGTTTCAAAATACTTCAATTTTTAAGATGTTAGGAAATATCATAGGTATGTTTCTTTGTTCTAATAGCTGAACCAAATACCTTTTCTATCCTATTATCCCTCATGATTTTTTGAAAATTTATTCTTCTAGATCTCCAATAGCTTTTGTTTGGATAACTATAAGAGAAGAGTTTAGTTATATGTGACCTGTTGTTTATGAATCATTGGTTAATTTCTATTTGGTGAGTATGCATTTTGTGCACTGGTTGATAGTATAAAAAAGTGGGTCTAGATTTAACGATTTACATAATGTTATGGAGACCAATTATTGCAACAAGGATCCTGTGTCTAATGTGGTTGTTGCTACATCTTGGAAGGAGCATGCAGATGGGATGACAGTGGCTAAGGATGGACAATATGGACCTTGGGATATGAATCCCTGTGTCATTGAAATCTTCAATATAGTAATGAAGGATCTTCATATCTCTCAACAATATATGAATTATTCTTTGAAGGGCATGAGTTTAGAGACGAGGAAGGAGGATAATCCAGCTTCAAAATCTCAAATTGTGGACAAGGGGGTTCCAAGCCCTCTATGGGTTCATCTTATGAGGACGTTGTGTGTCCAGGGAGTGATATTAGTGCAGGTGGTCAGGTAGTGGTTCCTAAGGAATATAGAGAGGGTATTTTTATAAACGATAATGACTTGATCAAGGAGTTAGGGTATACAAACTTAATCCATGGATGACGTGGGTAGGGAGATGGTTAATTTATAGATGGGTAATTATATTGAAAGTTTGTAGTAGTATTCTAAGGAACTTGAGGATGCTATTGTCGGGCCTATAAATGAGAAGTAGGTCATTAGGAGGGAACACATTATTGTAGAATTAATAGAGGAGTTCATGGGTGATAGTCCTATGATCCCATGGATGAACAGTAACTGGAAGTGAATCCATAAATAAAGGAAGGACTACTATTTTTTCCTATTCCATTAGAGACAAGTTCAAATAAAAATACGAGATATAAGAAGACCAAAAGTTCTGTCAATTGTCATTGGTAGATTTCCGGTGATTCCTCTGAGAAATCCTTTGAATTTCTTATGTGCTTAGAAGAAGATGTTGCTGAATATGTGATGTACCTCAATTACAATAAAGAGGAATCTATAAAGATGATGGGGAGGTCATTGGGGGTGAATCACAATGAGGATAAATATTCTGAGATTGACAAGCAAGAACTGATTCTTGTTGGGGGATTAAATAGTGGGTAGGTAAGCTCTAAAGAGTACACCCTGTCTTGGGACATGTTGGATTTTGAAATTGATGATCTTATTTTGGATTAACTAGACACTTTGGTAACATTTATTTCTTGTAATGTTTTTAGGGATATTACATCTGATTGGATGAAATTATCCTTTAATGGCTCTAAAAAATCTTTTGGTGTTTGAGCTTTGGGATTCTCATTTTTTTCTCAAAAGTGTTTAATTAATAAAAATTGGTAATTTTTATTCAGGGATGTTTTATGGTAGCTATGAAAAATCCAAGATTTTAGTATGTATTTCTATTTAAGAAAATCTATGTAATTGATAAAGTTATTTTTAGTCAATGATGTTTTATGGTAGCTATGAAAAACCCAACGATTTTAATATTTATTTCTATTTAACAAACTCTATGTAATTGATAACTTATTTCACACAAAACACTGATCTAAAATATAAAATGATATATTTTTTGGAGATAAAATATTAAAATTAAAGATAAACATAAATACATCATGAGAATTCTTTATTAAACATCATTAATTAAATTATAACAGAAATAAATATACAAGTAAATAAACATACCACAAACATTAAATATTAATCCTTATTACTTACTAAGAAAATCATTACCCCTATTAAAACTGTAAAAGTAATGTAGATAATTAGAAATATAATTTTTATTTTGGAATATAGGAAAACCATATGAATGGTTTTAGTTTATATATAGGAATCAAATATGGACATTATATATGGTCCTTAGACTTATATATATTTTAGATTATAAGACCATTTTAGTATAACTATTTAATTGGTAGGTATAAACACAAGTAAATATATTATTAAATATATGTTAAAATGGGAAATAAAAAACACCAGTTAATAGAATTATTCTTTATGATTATTATTTGTTTGATCTTGTATGAGAGGTAGATTTATATGATGATGAGTATGAAGTTAGACGTGTACATGCATATAAGATGAAGATTTGAGTGGAAATTTCTTGGTAAGAAATCACCAGTGATCATATATCACCTATATAGACTAAGAGAATAAAGTATTTAAAAATATATACTTCCAATCACAATTAAAACCAAAATTATTTTAAGAATTTGGATAATATGATAAATTGGTTCAAACGATGAATCAGCAGCATGAAACAAAATTGAAAATCACATACATAAGAGACTTTATCAAGGCCGATAGAAAAGAATGACATTGTGATCAATTGGGTTTTACATAATATGATAAATAAATATAACATGGTGACTTAATAAAAATAATGACTAGTGTGCAATGGATATTCCTATATCGAATGAATCGATGTAGAGGAATCATTTTCACCCTTGGAAAGGCTATAAATAATCAATATATTTTTATTCATTGTAGTAAAAAAAGAAGTTCATGGTTTCCTAGATCGATGTAATCCAAACATCTCTAAATGGTATTCTAGGAGAAGATGTGTATGTTGACCAACAAGATGGAATTTTTATTCTTTTTGATAATAACATAGTTTTTTGGATGGAGAATGATCTTTATAGACTAAATCAGATACTGAGATCATGGTATTTAATATTGGATTAATACATAAATAATATCCATTTCTAGCATGGTGGAGTTGATTACAATCTCGATGTAAATAATGAGAGTAATGAAATGATGATAGTGCAATATTATGTGGATGAAATAATATTTGGTGGAGAAAATGAGGTACAATGAATACCATTTTTAGAATTCATGTAGTGTTAATTTTAAAGGTTGATTATTGTAGGTTTTACAAGAAAGAAATGACACATTTATTTCAAAATATAAATATACCAAGGATGTTATAAGAATATTTGGAATAAATAACCCCAAGAATATGACAACTACAGTTTTTACCTAATTGAAATTATCAATGGTTAATGGTGAAAAAACAATAAATGTCATAGAATAATGTATGATCATTATTAGACTTTTTTAATTAACAATAACATGACTTGAAATTGTCTTGTTTATATTTCTAGTGGAACAACATCATAGTAATCGCAAATAAAGACAATTTATTATAGTAAAAAAATAATCAGGTATATCAAAAGTGTGGTGGATTTTGGTTTTTTGTACTAAAAATAATGTAACCAATAGTTATTTGGATATATAAACCTAGATTGGGTCTTTTTAATGGTTTAAAGAGAGTAAAAATCAAGTGGTAAATTCTATCTTGGAGGATAGTGTATTTCATGGATAAGTAAGAAAACAATATTTCATTTATTTGAGCACAATAGGACCTGAACATATTTTAACCACTCAATATTTCAAAAAATGGCTGTGGATGTAGTAGAAACATTAAGATATGTGAAGTGAAGTCCCAGATTAGTATCCATTGTGACTGTTCATGTGCTATAAATCATAATAAAAATCTATTCCATCTCCTAAGGAAAAGTTAAAATAAAAATAAAATTTCACTTTATCAAGGAAAAAGTGGGATTTAGACTAGTTATGTTAGAGTATGTGGTTATAAAACATTAGGTTTCTAACATTCCGAAAAAGGAATTACTCAAGGAAGAATTTGAAATACATCAACTTTCTCTCAAAGTCCAGTCAAACCACCACACTAAAATGATGTGGATATGAAATCCCCCTACCCAAGGTTTGTTGAGGTTTTACATATGTTCATGTAATTAAAATAGATATTAATTATTATTTCCACTTAATAAGTATTGGTTTTATTATCTTATATTTCATGCATTAGCAGAATACACAAAAAATATTAAACTCTAATTACTCAAGATGGTCCTTATAACTGTTAATCTAGCAATAATATATAGTAATAACTGTGATATGAATTACTATATTTATGATAATTTATAGTTTTAATTTTACAAAATTAAGTTCATTTTTTTATTTATTATTTCAATATTATATTAAGATTATTTTTTGGATTTTTTGTAAATAATCATTTTTCAAATAGTGAAAATACCAATTTTCATAATAACTATTACTTTTATAATAAAATAATTACTTAAAATTTTATGAAATTGTTTTTACATATTGAATATATATATAATAAATAATATAAATATTTTTAAAATACTATGTTTAATTAAAAAAACTATTTTTATCATTTTTAGAAACACAAGTAATATTTAACATTAAAAAGTTGTTTACATGGTTTTATTAAAAATAATAATTTTATCAATTTTATAAATTAAATATAATCAAACTTATTTTTCTTTTGAGTTCCAAATTACAATATTATTTAATTTTTTTATTATATGTATAAATATAATATTAGTCTGATTAGTTCTAATTACCACGATAATGTTAAAATATAATTTCTAAAATAATTGTTTCATTAACATCGTGAATTTTTTAACCAATAAAATTTATATAATTGAAATAATTATTATAACATTTTGTTTAATACTATATATAATTATAATAACAATCATTTAATTTTTAATCAATACAAATTAAGATAATGATTCCATAACTGTTAAAATGTAATTTTTATACTAAAATAGTATTCCACATAATACTTATTCAAACTTAAAATACAATTTTATATTTTTTAGGAATTGTATTTGGTTAAAAAGAGGTTAAATTTTGTAAAAAAATGATTTTTTATATGAGTTATTTTATATTTCTAATAAAACAAAAAATAACATTGTTAAAAATAAGTAACATAGTTTCTAAGTAAAATAGTTAAATGTAAAACATAAACTATAAAAACCAGATGCCATGTTTGAAAAAATATGTGGGAATATTTTTTTAACCATTTATATATGAAAAAAACTATAAAATCCATTATATAAATTATATTTGACCATCAACTAAGGAATAGTGTAATGTCATCATGGAATTGTTAAGGTTATTCACAAAAGCTCCCTTATTTTCACATAATAAAATGGGATCACTTACACCACTCCATGGTTACAATTACTAGCCTAATTTACATTTAAAATATAAAGGAACTGTATCTTCATGACGTACATTGATCATCCTTAAGCTAATGGTCTCTCGAATTAATATTAAGGCATTCACTTATTAGGAAATATCTAAGAGGAGATCATGTTTCTAACTTAAGTATTACCTTCTTCGTGAAATTTTCTCCAAAGTACATTCCTTCAAAATAAATTATATCAATGAAAAATTAATTAAATAATTATATTTATTATAATAATATATTATTATATTAATGTAATAACCATTATTTTTTCTTCTAAATATTTTAAGAAAAACAAAATCCTTGTTAGTGCATTGTGTAGACTACCCCCTCCACAAAGTGACATAACAACTATTGCAACCCATTCATTGAGAAATAGAAACATTAATCATGAGTACATGTGAAGTATTGCCTCCTCAAGAAATGAGATCCATTTTTCATCGATACCCGTTATATTTCTCCTTAAAAATATATTTAATGTATTGAAATTATGTCTATAAAACTATTAATATAACTGAAATTAGGGAAATATTTTACAACTCCTTCCACCGTGGTCAATGTACATATGTAATTATGAAAAATTGACTGAAAAATATCAAGTATCTAATGTAGGAAAGAGAAATATATATAAAAATAAATGGAAAGAATAATAAGGTTCCTAATAATGTATATAATAATATTAACTTGGTTATTCCAGATGTTAGGCATGTGAACAGAATGAATATCAAACAATGTATGAGTTTTATCTCAAAATATATTTCATTGACACACATCTTCTTTTATAAACATTATTTAATTTAAATGGTTTAGATAATACCAATTTTATATTTATTATCATTTATTATCTTATTTAATAGTATTTAAACATTGAAACATCACTTTCATTCTTTCCCTTCATTAATTTGGGATATTAATTATGTCTTCTATAAAATATAATGGGTTTTTCAAAACTCAATATGCCGTCATAGGTTATAATTTTTATCCTTGTGTTTCATCATTAATTTCATGTAGTATAATTTTTTATATATTTGGATGTTATTTTTTAATTAAAAATTAATTATTCAGGAGTTATAATTATTTTTGAAAATGATACAATGATAAGAATAATTTGCATCACTTTAAACAATGGATTCCCCTCCTTGTATTTAATTTACCTTAATCCCAATGTTCTCTTCTAATTAGAACCTAATTATCAGTTGTCTCATGTTAACATAAAAGTTTCCTTTTTATATTTTCAAAATGAATCTTCCACATTCCTTTATCAATGTGATATTTCAATAAATGTATTTCAAAATGGATTTCATCCATGATCATATGGGATCTTACAAATCTCTTTCATGACCTTATGGTCGCACATTCACTATATTTTTATCCCTTTTATTAAATTTTCACCTCATTTAGCAATTCTATTTTTATATATATGTTCATTAAATATATAACTAGTTAAATATACTTTTCATTTCTATAGTTATTCACATTTTTAGTTCCCTTCAAAATTTCCTATTTTAAGTAAACCGAATTTAAGGGAACATTACTATTTATTATATCATGTGGAGAATAAACCCGTAAAATGTTTTCAAACAATGAATAGATTATAAAAATCCTTATTATTATATTAATAACTCTCTTGGTTCTATTTTGGTTTTACATAAAGTAATAAATCTTTCCCCTATTTAAAGAGATTAATAACTTATTTCATAATGCTTCACCCAGTTGCTATGTATTTATTCATTGTTTCCTAGATCTTCTCTTGATTTATCTTTATTAGAACTCAATGTTCAAGAATTTTTTTTATTTTTCAAATAATATCATACCAAAATATTTAATCTCTTATTTTATTTTTAATCCATATGATTTAGTCTTCGGTTATACCTTGAATTAGTGTTACGAAACCCACTTCCTCCTCTTATGTTTGATCATTCTTATGATTTATGCATGGTTTATTTTAATCATGTTGATCAAATATACAAGGATTTAATTTATGTGAAATGATGGGGTAGAATTATATAGACCTATAATGTATTGGATATATATTTGTATCTCATGCTATGTTTTATAAGGGATTAAGGAGTTTACTTAAATCCACTATGGGGATTTGGCCATGTTATGATGATTGTATTGGGGGTGACCCCAAACATAGGTTTATGATATCATTGTTTATTGTTTCTACATGTTTGTGGCCTTATAATTTTTTTATTCTTCCATGTATCCATGATTTTGATCATACACCGTTGATATCTTTTTATTCCTCTTAACATTAATGTTATGTTTTATTTTCATATATTTCTCTTACTGGGATTTCTTGATCACACTTTTTCCTTATGAATTTCCCCCAGTATATCTGATGTATTTTGAATTATATATGGATGTGAGGAGAAATATGTGGAATTTTAAATAAAGTTAATATATTTATGTATATGATGATATATTTGTGTGTGTAGTCTTCTAACAACACTAAACATTTCAATCTTAGTTGTTTATTTATTAGAATAGTATGTCACAAATAATGAAATAATATGTGTTTAATGATTCGGGAAACCTAGTTCAAATCAAAAGGGTGGACCAATCTTGAGGATATTATTATTTAAGGGGTTACAATGATGCATTTCTTAATAAATAAGCTGGTCTTCCTCTTAATTCTGAGGCGGAATTTTCAGTTGAACTAAAACCTAGATCTCTGTCAATAACCAAGGCTTCATATAGAATGGAAAAAATTGAACTAGATAATATGTTAATGTAATTACAAGAACATATAGATGTAGGTTTAATATTCAAGAGTGACTCCCCATGGGGTGCATCAGTTCTCATTTTCATGAATATTTATTGGTTGATACATCTCAGAATCGATTATCATAAAGTCAAAAATATCATGATAAATTACAAGAGTCATATTTCATGGATTGATGATTTGTTTGATCATTTATAAAGATCTCAACAATTCTACAAATAATATTTTTTGTTAGGATATCATGGATTTATAGTAAGGATAATGTTCCAATGTTTTTCTTTCATACAATGTACGAGCACAATGAGTTAAAAGTTATCATATTTGTACTCATTAATTCTCTTAAGATATTTATGAATATAATGAATAGTATATTAAGAGATTATATAGATAAATTTATTATATCATTTATTTATGATATTATATACTCCAAAAGAATGGGGGAATATGGGGAGCCTTTAAATGTTGTGATAAAGACTTTGAGGAAGGAGAAGTGTTATGAAATGTATAGTAAATAATAGTTTTTTATAGAGAAAGTAGTATTACTAGTGAATTTTATCACATTTAAGGGGACATATATAGACCCTTTGAAGACTATGGTGATTGAGGATTGTCCTTGAACATAATCTATGACATTGATCCAGAGTTTCATCATTTGTTTAGGTACTATAAATGATTTTTGATAAAGTTATCATGGCATTCAAACCCACAAACCAATCATACTCAGAAGGGAGTGAAGTCTATTTATAAACATGAGTGTGAAAAAAGATTTACGGATCTAGATAAGAGGTTGACCATAACACCTGTACTCACTTTACCCATAAGTTAGGAAGCTTTTTTGATATATAGTGATGTATAAAAAAGGGATGGGTTTATGTACTCATATATAATGATAAAATGACAGACTATACCACAAGAAAGTTCATAGTCTATGAAGAAAACAATACAAAACATGATCTTAAGTTGTATACAATAATATTTACATTAAAAATTTGGTGGCATTATCTCTACGGACAGAAGTGTGATATATATATAGACCACGAGAGCCTAAAATAAATATTGAAATAGAAGGAGATAAAATTAAATAGTGAATATGGTTGGTGACAATCAAGGATTATGATTTATTAATATAATAAAATTTAGAGATGTAAAATAATGAAAATGATACTCTAGATATAAAAGATCTTGAAACCTTATATATGTTGAGGATTTAGAATGATCTAATCTTCTTGGACATGTAAAGGATGTAAATTAGAATCTAGAAGAAAGTAACACTATCCTACCTTTATCGAATGAGTTTTCAGATATCACTACATGATAAGATTATGAATCATAAAGGAATAATATATATATATATATATATATATATATATATAGATATAGAAGAAGGTAGATGTCATGAGGATGAAAAAACTGATCAGTTCATGTTTGATAATGAATGTGTTTGATATTTGGGAAACATATTTAAGTTACATTAGATCTAGAGGTAAATATGGATCTATTGAATAATTATAATATCTACACATTCTTTAGCCATACCGGAAAGACAAAAATGTATAGTTATATAAGAGAACACTGTTATTGGGAAAAATGAAGAAGGATACTATGGAATATACATCAAAGTGCCTAATGTATTAGAAAGTGATGGTAGAGAGGAAAAATTCAAAAGGCATGATGCCACCATTTCCCATACCTATATACAAATGGGAAAAATAACTATAGATTTTTTCATGGGTGTTTTAAAGACATCAAAAGGGAAACATCTTATATGGGTTTAAGTGGACAATATTTAGAAGACTTATCACATCATTTCCATTTGAGCGGACTTCTCACTTGAACACCTTGTAAATATATGAATTAGAGAAATAGCGAGATTTCATTAAATAATAAAATAGGTTGTTTATTATCTAGATATAATGTTCAAATAAATGTTTCGGAAGAGACTTCAACATTCTCAAAACACTGATTTAAACATCATTACATGCTATTATCCACATAATCATTTCAAATTTGAATAAACTATGAAATAACATGATGATATGCTGAGATATTACTATATAGACTTCAAGGGATGTTGGGAATGAAATCTTCCTCTTATAGAGTTCTCTAATAATAATAGTTTACACTCAAGCATCCAAATGGACCCATAAAAATCCATATATAATAATATATGTTTTACACAAGAATTCTTGTATGGAGTAGGTGAATGAATGTTTCAAGGACCTAGGATGGATGAATAAATAGTAGAAAAGGTTAATATCATTCAAAAACACATCAAACCATCAATGATTCGACAGAAAATTTATGCTAATAATCATTGATGAGACCTATATTTTGAGTTTGGTGATGATGTGTTACTATATATATATTTTTGGAAGATATTCATGTGATTTGGGAAGAGGAAGAAGCTATGTCTGAGATATATTAGACTCTTTTCTATTCTAAAATCACATATAAGATATGTACTATAAACTAGTTTACACTGGAAAGATATAAATGTTAATGTCATGTTCCATGTATCCCTCTTGAGTATATACATAAAAAAAATCTCAAATGTATGTAATCATGATGTGGTATTGTTGGATAATGGTCTCTCTTATGAGGAGAATCCGACGAAGATTGTAGACCCTAAAGAAATATTTCTATGTAATAAGAAAACTCACCTTATGAAAGTACTTTGTAGAAACCATATGTATGAATAGGAAATGTCAGAACATGAAGAGACTATGAAACAAAAGTATGCTCATTTTTTAACCTAAGGATACAAAATCCAAAATTCATTGTGAATATTTTATTGGGAGATAATGTAATAAAATGATATTTTAATTATTATTTCCCCTTAGTAAGTATTGTTTTGAGTATCTTATTTTACATTAAATAATATACTAAACCAAAAACCATGAAATTTTAATTATTCCATATGACCATCATAGTTGTTAAAATATAGAGAATTGATAGTAAAATCAATTTTTTATTTCCTATTTTTACGATACATAAATAAATTTAATTTGACCAAATAAAATTCATTTTTATTAATATACCAATATTATTTTAGACGCATTTTTGATATTTTTATGAAATAATAATTTTTTTAGTGAATTGTAAAAATAAAAAATTTTCTAAAAACATTTATCTTTATAAAAAATAATTATGAAACAAATTTATATAAAAAATATATTTAATTTGTTTTATAAATCATCTCAATATACTTTATTGAATTTATAAAATACTTTTTTTAAAACATATGATATGCAATTAATATTTCACACTAAAAACTGTTTTTATGCACTTATATTAAAAATCAGACTTTATAATTAATAAAAATTAAATAAAAAAATTATTTATTTTGGATTTAAAATTTTAAATATTATTTAACATGGTAAATTACATTTTTACCCATTATGATAATATTAGTTAGATTAGTTCTAATTACAATGATAATGTTAAAATAGTCTTCAAAATAATTATTTAACTAATATCATGTAATTTTTAAAATCAATAAAAATTATGATATTTAAATTATGAAAATAATATTATTCTTAAATATATATAAAATTATAATAACACTCATTTAAATTATATTCAATATTAAATAATATTAAGAATCCATTATATTCAAAATGTCAATTTTCTTCTAAATAATATTTATTCACATTATCAATTATATATTAAAATTAAAACTAATTATTTCAGAAATTAAAATTTATTGAAAAAAGTTTAAAGTTACATATATCACACAAAAAATTGGTTACATTGGATTTTTTATATTTTTAATTAAACAAAAAATCACTTAGTTAAAAATAGTTACCTTTTTAAAATTAAATGAGTAAAATGTAAACATTTAATGTAAAAATCCATATAAAATGTTTAAAACATATGTTGGAATACATCTTTGATCAGCTATAGAAAAAATAACCCACTAAATTATTTCAAAAACCATTAAACATTTACCATATAATAATGTAATTTTATCACGGAGGTGTAAAGGGTATTCTCAGAAGTTCTGTTTAATTCACATATAAATGGTGATCAATTATATACATCCATGGTTACACTTACAACTAAAATTACACTATAAATTATACTTAAAATACCAATAACATAATTATTTTACACATCATTTATCCCCTAAAATCTATAAGTTATCTTAAGGACTTCACTTTTGTAGAAATATTTAAGAGAAGAACAAGTATCCAACATAAGCATTACTTTGTTCATAAGTTATTATCCTTAATATTTCTCTTAAAATATATATTATATCCATGAATATACATTTAAATACGTATCCTTACTATAATAATATTTCATTATATTAATATAATAACTATTATTTACTCATTTCTATGCCCTACGAAAATAAAAAGAGTTATATTTACATTTCATAGACTATCGCCTCCACAAAGAGATATTTTCTATTTTTTACCACCACCATTCACATATGATATTGAGTACATAATAGATAATAAATAAGATATATAATATATATATTTGAATCTAAAATTTTAAATTATATTTCACATTCTTACCCATTCATTTGTTGGAAAATGGAAACATTAATCCTGTGTACGTGCGAGCAATCACCTCCAAGAAAAATGAGTTTCATTTGTTGTCACTAACCATAATTTTTGGAATAAAAACAATATTTAATTTATAATAATTATTTCCATAAAAAATTATTATTATTTACATGATTAGTCTACTTTACAATTCTTTCAACCATTGGAAACATAAATTAGAAGTTATAAAAAATTGACTAATCAACTTCAATAAACAAATGTAGGCATAAAAACTATATAATAATTAAATTGAATAATATAATAAATAATCCATATTAAAATAATTAAATATTAATAAGTCACTAAAAAATCATATAATAAACATAATTTGTTTATTCATTTCTCTATGTGTGTGAGTGGAATGAATCTAGAATGTGGTAGGGGTTGAGTATGAAAACATCCATTTTTAGACATATATTCTTTTATGCACCTAATTTATTTTAAATGGTGTGAATAATAATAGTTGGATATTTAATATCAATTATTATTTTATTATTTTTATTTTATCATTTAAAATTTACTTCCATTCATTCCCTTCCCTACTATGGGATATGTTTGATGTCTTCCTTAAAATGTAAGGGGGTTTCCATTACTCAATATATTATATTGAGTTATAATGATTCTCATTATGTTTAATATTTAATTTAATATGGTATAATATATATCTATACTAGTATAATGAAATTTAGTGAAATAATCCTTATTAGTGACTTATAATGTTTTTCCGTAATGAAACTATGTTATGAATAATTCTCACTCATTTAAGTAATTATCTTCCCCCCTTGACCATAATTCCCATTCCCACTAATGTTCTCCATTAAATTAGAATACTTATGGTTATATATCCCATGTGAAATTAATAAATACAGTATTATATTTGGAATCATTATTATTTATACTTTCGTTATGGATCGATTAAAAAATTTGAAACCCACTTACTTTACATGGGATTGATGATCCTTATGATTTCTATATTATTTATTTTCCACACGTGGCTTGCATTTGTATGATTATAATTTTTGTGATTGGTGAGATTGTAATTTTATATCCCTATAATTCATTTTTAATGGTTTATATCTAAATATATGTTATTTAAGGCATTTAAGAGTGAACCTAAATCCACCATGGGAATTTTTCCACTTTATGATATTTTCTTGTATGTGACCCATTAATTTTGTTGACGATATCATGTTTTAAATTGTTTCCACATTTTTATGTTTTTATGAAATCATTTGATAATTTTATGTCTCTATTATTATGATTACAATCTTTATGATATCATTTTTTTCTCTTGAATATCATATTGCACTTTATTTCCATGTTTAGTCCCTTCCTGGGATTTAAAGCTCACCGTTTTCCTTATTGTTTTTCCATAGGAAATCCTATGATGTTTTAGAATATATATGAGATTTGGATAACTATGTAGATTTTTAAATTAATATGATGTTTTTATTTTTCAGATAGTTTATTTTTTTAACTAGTCATCTAAAGGCAATAGAACTCTCGATCTTCTGAGTGTATTTATTAGAAATATAAGTTCTAAATTACAAAATAATATGTGTTTAAGGATTGGGTCACCATAGTGATGAAAAATGTTATTTTATTATTATATAACTCAATAGTTGGACCTTTGGGTTCATTAATAAATTTTAATAAATAAGTGAAATTGGAGATTTGATTGATCATACTTGTTAGAGGGTAGAATAAGGTGACTAATGGGGAGAAATTAGGTTTATTTTGAATCAATGGGAGTAAGAGGGTTAGGGGAGTTTTAAATATGATGTTTCATAATATGAAAATTAATTGAAGATATTACGTGGAAGCTTGACGTTTGGGTTTTTTTATTCAAACAACTACCCAGTTGGGTTGAAGAATTGTTCTTTTCGAGAGCATAACAATTTGTGAAAATGTTAAAAAAATTGATTATTTTAGAAAATATTTTTCATAAAGTTCATTTTGGTATGGAGAATTATGTGTTTCATTGATGATATTTTAATGCTACCACTGTTTCCCATTTCAATCATGGATCATTTGGGACTAAAATTCGTGTTGATTAAGTCATTTATAAATATATAAGGTCATAGGATGGAAAATGTGGTTAAAGATGGAAGGTAAATATGTTCAAAAAATGAGATGAAAACATAAGGATTCAGTTTGTATCAAAGGGTGAAGACTTTTCAACATACTCAAAGGGGGATATATTTGAGAAAAAATCAATCAAGGTGACCTTGTAATGTTATTGGGGTGGTTGTGTTTGTTTTCATTTATGATCGAAAATGTTAATTATAAATATATAGAATGATTGATTAATAATTATTTTTAAATAGATATTTTATAGTGGATGATTATATGGGATTGAATAATTTATAATGGGATATGGGATATATCTATGCAAGAAACGGGACCATTGAAGAATGAAAGCATTGGAAGATGTTTAGGAAGGTACACATAATAGGTGGTGACTTTTCTGAGTGTCTGAAAAATATATTATCATCTAAAAGTTAGAGGAATGCGAAAGTTGTTTTTAAAGAAAAGAAAAGTTTTTCTTGCAAGTGTAAAAGTAATGTGAATAAGAAAAAAAGTTTTATAGAGTTTCAGGAAGGTCAAGATTCAAGGTTTCCTCATAAAAATATAGAAATGGTATGTGTTTCAAGAAAGTTATGCGGTTTCAAAAAATTTAGAGTTATATAATGTAGATTAAGTTACACAAACTCAAAAAATATAGATAGAGGTTTAATTATGTTAATAAGTTTCATGCTGATGGAAATGTCATGTTACTGGAGTCTGTTAAACTAGAAAAGTTTCTTGTAACGTAGATGATGAATAATGATGTTGTGAAAAGGGAAAAAAACATCTGTAAATAGGTTCTTACCTGTATCATTTGGAGTGTCCAACCCATAGAGAATATCAGATATATAAAGATATGTAAGGGTTGTGAGAATGTTTTTCTTATGTGAAACTCTTATGAAAACAATAATTTCCTAAAAAATAGACTTGTGCCTATGACCAATTGAGGTATATTACAATATGAAATTTTTTGTGGAGGTTGGGAGTTAGAGAACTAGTTGAAAACATACAAGAATGTTGGGAGTTCCATAAAGGATTGAAAAGGAAAAAAATATTTTGATGGTGTGAGAATGGTGTGCAAAGGTTACATGAATGTATAATTCTTACAAACTAATGATTAATTTACTAATTATTTTTTTAAAATTTATATTCATAATACGGATGAAATTATAGCTTCATGACACACTGAAAGAGGTGAAAAAATTAGATCAAGAAATCAGTAGAAGAATATTCTGGAGGAGTAGTGCGCATTCTTCACTTGAGAAATCCTTGAGCTCTCAAAGTATTATTTTTAGTAAACAAGGAGATTTAGTGAGTGAACTCAAAATGTTGTGATTGTAGTGAACTATAGTGGATTTAATACATTATAAAATTTTATTTATATCCTCCTTAGACTAGCTCAGTTAAGGGTGAACCAAGTAAAATCTTGAGGCTTCATGAATTAAATATATTATTCTCATAATTTTCTAAATGAATGAGGGAAAATAATTTTTTAACAAAGAAACAATATCCAAATAGTGAAGTGTTTTAATATGTCATACCCTGATTTATCCACACTATCAAGGTATTTAACCTAGCAGGGTGTACCAATAATTTAATAGAGACATTTATAAACATGGAAACCTCTATGAGATATATACAAGACGAATCACCACTCACGACAACCACTATGACATATATTACCATTATATGTTATATAGTAGTCATTAGAATATTTTTACATAGAGGTTAGGACGATATAATACCATAATTGTTAATAAATTTTCTATTCTCATATTTATTTTCACTTTACACATCTTTCATTTCCATAAAATTTACTTCCAATGAATAATAAAATTTCTATTTAACATAAATACATTGAAAAAATTTAATGCATATTAAATAAATAATAAATAATAAATAATTAGGAATAAAATCTTATTACGATAAAAATATTTTCTTAAAGAATTATAATTATATATAGTGTATTTTAAACCCATTGATAAATATTGAATAATATAGAATATGTTAATACTATATATATATCTAAATAAATGAAATTTTATTTAAATATATTTAGTTGGAAATGAATATGAATATTTTTTATGATTTAAAAATAAATATTTCTAAAATCTATTTTAAAAGTAATGAAAAATTTTATAACAATCAATTTTTTATCAACTCATGAAAATTTTCTAATAAATAATTTTCATATATAAAATCATAATATCCAAATTTTGGTATAAGGCCATTTTATTTCAATTAAAAAATAATATATCAAAGAAATAACAATTACCATGGAAAGATAACTGTTTTCCAAACATTGTTTTTATAAAAATTGTGTAATTATTTTCTAAATAAATTAAATTGATCACTTTAAATGAAAACATTAATATGATGCTTAAAAATATAAAAACATTATTAACACTCATTTCATTAGTAATTGATTTCAAATACAAATAGATCCACTTAATTTATACTAATATATTTTTCTAGAAAAACAGTTTTTCATAAATATTTTATCTTTTAATTTAAAATATAATTTTATCACATTTAGAAATTGAATTATATCAAATAGAATCAAAATTCAGATTCAACATATTGAAATTATCATGGAAGGGTCATCATAAATTTTTTAATAAAATAAATTACCATGAGAAATATGTAATTAATGTCAATATTGGTTAAAATTGGCAACTTAATGTTGATAGAATTTAGTTAAGTTTACATGAAAATTAGAGCTACTAGAATAGATTTTTATGTTTTAAATTCATTCCATTATGTCTCACCAACCCTTTGACACTTAACTCACCTAACACCCATGTGATTCTATCTTTATCCCTCACTTAATATTCAATTACAGTGAAAAGTACCTCCTTTTAACGTAGAAAATGATATCACTTCCACCCAAATCAAGTCATATATTACAGAGAGTTATTAAATAAAACCTAATAAAATTTAAAATAAAATAATATTATCACACATTTAGATTACCTTGGGAATAATAAAATGTATCAATTATTCCATTTGAAGGAAGTCTTTCAAGATATGACTCATGGCCTCAACATTTGTACTATCTACACCCAATCCTTTTTTCATTTATCTTTCCCATCCAACCTCCTTCAATTCTCTCCCAAAAGTGATAATATAATGAAGTAAGTATCATTAGTATATTTAAATGTTATTATATTTATCAAAAAACCATTAAATATCTCAGTCTCAGCTATTGAAAAAAAGAAACTCACTCATATTACATTTGCTATACCTTATCCATGAGTTACATTTTTTTCCTCACCACCATTCGTGGATGGATCTATGAGTGGATTTAATGAACACATATTAAATTTATTATATTATTAAAATTATGGAAATATAAATAATCCATTATATTAATAATACTAATAACAATTGATCATTGTAAATTTAACCACAAAAAATAATCATACAATAAAAAAATGATTTCTTCTTTGTAACTAATAGTCTATTATCATACCTTCTTCAAAAACCCATGTGAACTCATATTTATCTACTTAATGACATATAAATAATTTCATTATTCTCTTATAATTCTGATGTTATAAAAAAATAACTATTATACTCGTCTAATATTTATAACATTTAATTTGTTTAATTGGTTTAAACATATACTAGAATGATGCTATAAATTTCAATCATAGATGTCTATGTAAACTAAATTATTTTTATAATATGATATTAATTTTTAATTAATATTATTTTTGGTTCTATAATGGAAATATTATAATTTATCTCATTATTTAGATATTATAACACCCCAATATTTTTTATGTATTACATTTGAAATAAAATTGATGTATTTTATACCTTAATAAACATGTAACATTGACTTTAAAAAAATCTTGTTATACTATTAAATTATAATTATTTAATTTCATAGTTACCATATTTACATTTTATTGAAGAGAATAAATAGGACTATGAAAATAAAAAAATATTTAAAAAACTTATACAACAAATTCATTTGTTTTAAATTGATAACTGCTTTGGAAAGTATAAAAGATATATTTCTCTAAAATTTCTTTTATGTGTGTAGTGAATATTTCATTATAATAAATTAAATTAAACACTTCTAGTGAATTATTTTAAATATTTAATTGATAATATATTCAATAAAATGTTTTAACATTCATATAATAGTTTTTAATAGGCATGAGATTAGAATAAATCGAGTTTTATAGTTAAAAAACATTATTTAAAAATAGATTTCATTTTGTTTTACGTGCATATCCTAAAGTTTATTTCTACCAGTTCTATGAATTTAATATTTAAATATAGATTAAATATTTGGAATCATCATTTTCAAATTTGGAAAATATATCAACTTTATTTTCTGTCAATATGAATAGAAATTGTGCTAAGATTTGACACTTTAGTAAGGGTAAATTGAGAAATAATGGTTAAAAATAATTTGATAAGGCTTTAAATATATATTTACCAAAGGATTTATTTTTATTTTATGGGATAATTTTTACTATCATAATCCTATATTCGAATATGTGGAAAGATGGTCTATTTTTCATTGACAATGACATTAAAACTTTTTTATGAAAAGAATAATTATAAAATGTCACAATCTATGTTTCAATAATTCTAATATTTTTTCCTAGGGACGAAAGGCATTTATGTTTGGTTATTATTGTTTATTTCAATGATGTATAATATTTATTTCATGTAGTGTTTTAATTTTTATTTGTGGAATAATTATCATAAATGTTCACGCAACACCGACACAACAATTATTCTAGTAATTGCGAAATCAAATAAATAAATTTAAAAAATATTAAAAGTAATAAAATTTAGATGAATTACATTGTTAATTATTTTAGATAAAAATAAAATATTATTTATGTGTTAAAAGTTTGTATCTGTATTCTATTTCTATAATTTTATCTTTATAGTCTAGCTATGTGAATGGTCCCAAAAATGACATTAATGGTACCTTATATTAAATTTCATTTTATTATATGCATTAAATTCATAAAAATAAATTAGTTACAAAATTTAATGTGATTTTTCCAAGATTATCATCCACTATCCACTTATGGGCCCTTTTTAATTTTATAGTAACGTTTCTGACCCCAAAGTTGTAAAGAACATTGATATCATGACAAACATGAAAAGGGATAACGTGAGGTTAAAACTAAAATATAAGGGTTAAAAACACATAAAATTGCGTAAATTTATTACATGAGATCATTTAGACTCATAATAATCCTAAATATTAAATATTTCAATTTGGGCCCACTTTAAATTAGAAATTAAAGTATATTAATTTAATACTCTATGTAATTCCAAGGGAGCCCCTCTACACACTTATAAAAGGGAACCACATATTATACCTTATTAAAAATGTTTGATCCATATATATCTAAAAATTATTAATGTTATAAAATTATAACATCCCTTATCATGTCCTAACGAACCATTTCAAATCATAATTCGATCCATTCTGGGCTTATGGTGTAAGCAAAATGAGGTTTCTTATCAAAGAGGGATAACTCTTAAAAGAGTACTTTAAATTTAATTTCTTCTTCCACATTATAGGAACCATATTTATCCATAATTAAAGGATTAATATAGTAATATATATATATATATAGATTGTATTATTCTGGTAAAAAAATTATTTTCCACCTCCTTTCCATCAAATAATAATTGAATGTATCTCTCATGCATATGTGTGGATTGTCTCCTCCACATAACAATATGATTAATTTTCTTCACCATATTCCATGGATGACTAAAATATTTTATTTAATAAATATTTATGATATTAATTATTTATTAATTATGCTGTAATGATGATATATTTTTTATCTCTATTTCATTATTTTTGTTTTAATACAAGAACAACATTCATTCGTACGTACAGATTACCATCTTCGTGAATGATGAAATTCATTTTCCTAGACTCTAATATTTAGAGATGATTATAAATATATATCAAATAAATATATATGATATTTATATCATGAATAATATTCTATATATTATGTAACCATGATCAAAGTATACGTATCAGAATAGATGACCCATAACATTCATGAAAAACAATATAGTTAACACACAAAAATGATGATTTTAACAAATAATTGATTATAAATGGGAGATGAAATTTAATAATTGAACCATACATTGTATTACGGGTATTAATATGGTTATTTTATAAAATTATCATAAATTTCAATTTATTATATATTATTTTATAGAACTTACAAATAATAAAATACTTGAGGAAAGGGGGTTTATGTTACCATCTAATTTTAACCAGGATTGTTAATTATAAAATTTATAATGATGAAATTATTTTATATTCTATCAAAAATCCTATTTATTTAATCCAAATTTTTATTTTTATATATTATAATTCTTCCTTTTATTATTCATTTTTTTAATTACACTAGATCCCAATTTTTTTTAAGGAAAATCATTTTTGTTTTACTGTTTGATCGAGAATATTTTCCCATATGCATATTTTGTTTAAAATGTTACATGTTTTTTCATAATATTATAATAATATTTTTTAAAGTCATTTTTGGTGAATTATTACATTCTATATAATATTTTAAAAGACATATTCTTTTCATTTTCTGAAAGAGGTAAATCTTAAATTTTTTAAAATGGTAATGTATTCATTATTTTAACATACCTGAAATTAATATAATTTTCTACCATCATGAATTTAAAATTATTTTAATATTCCATTCATAGGATACTTTTTTTTATTTCAAATAATTTTTTTCCACTATTTTTTAAAATTTTATATTTTTAATAATTTACTTCAATTTGAAAAGGTTTATTTTCAAAAAAAATCTATTGATCATCAAATGGAATTTATCGCATATGATATCATGATTTGATGTTATTGATGATTCAATAGAGAGATGATTATAATATTTAAACTTTATTATTTTTCAAGATGTTTTATAGTTATAATAATGTAATATTAGTTAAATTAATTTTATCCTTCATAGTTTAAGTTATGATGGATTGAAAAAAATTTCATGATCTTATGTTAAACATATGAATAAATTAAAAAAATGTGATGGGTGGTTCTATTATATCCATATGATGAATTGGGTAAGGATTTATGTTTTATGATCTTAAAAGGTACAAAATAGTTTATTCCAATCCCAAAATAGGGTATAAAAGAGGTTATCCCAAGAAAAAAAGAGGGTATAAAGGAGTTTATACCATGATTGAAGTAGGTACATAAGTGGTTACACCAAGACAAACTTGGGATGAATGTTTTTGTAGGTATCCTTGAAAAAATATTTATATTGTTATGATTTGTCCACACATTATTCCACTTTTTTCTGACATAATATTAAGACACTATTATGCTATCAAGGATCATATTCATTGATTACATAATGATTAATTTCTTATGAACTAATAGGATATATTCCATGACTCATGATTACAATCTATAAATTCATATGTGTTATTTTAAAATGTTATGGGCAGGTTCTTGTAAATCTAAGAGCTTATTCTTAAATGATTATTTATTTGTTTGTTTTTTTACCTTTACTGAGAAAAAAATCTCACATTTTATTTTGTTTCCTCTTCTTTAGGATATGAAGAAAGGATATAAGTATGAAAATATCTAAGAAGGATCCTAGTTGTAAATATCTAGGTTGGAGATGATGTAGATCTATCATGTACATGGTATTTATATACCTCGTTTTCCCAATAAACTAAACTGTTATTGTTCAATGATGGATCATAATGATATATATAATGAATATTTATTTAAAAAGATTTAATATTTATGTATGAAATTTTTAGGATATCTAGATTTTTATAAAAAAAGAATAGTTATTTTGGGAAACTAGGATGAGAAAAAATTAGTGAGAAACTAGAGGATAATCCCAAGTATTGAAGAATATCCTTTGTTAGGGTAAAGATGGTGGTGTGGTTTCCATAGAAAATAATTATATGTATTGAAACTAGAAAGTGTGTGTGGATGAGTCACATTTAATCCTAGGGATAAAAACACAACATATGGAAGATTAGGTTTTAACTCAATCACCTTTGGTGCATGATGGGTGGGGATAAGACTACACATCAATCTAGAGAATATCAAGGGATACACATGAGGTAATTCACATTTTCTTTATAAATGATTATTATGGACTTTATTAGATAATGATCATAGTTGACATTGGGTAAACCAAAGGCATCACAGTTTGAAAACAAGGTGTCATGATATAGACATCATATGAATGATTTTTCATTATTATATGGTTTCTCACTTTGATTATTGTTTCTCACACTATGGTTTTTGGTTTTAGAAAACGGATGGAACATCAAGGAACTATTTTATCCCTGATTATGATAGAAAATGAAATTATTTTCCTCCTAAAAAACCTTATTTTCTGGGAGATGGAATAATAAATATTGTTAAATTTATTACATAACATTATCAAGAAATGAATTATGTTAAGATTCCAAACAAGGAAATGAGGGAACCATGTTCCATTAAGTCCTTTATGAGGCAAAAACCACCTTCATTTAGTGGGACTATTGATCAAATAGCTGTTAGGAAATGGATTAGTACTACTAAAAAAATATTTTTCAATCTCCAATGTTCTAAAAATGAAAAAATTAATTTGGATATTTATTATTTTTAAGGTGAAGTAGATCAATGGGGTATTCTCATTAAGAACATAGGAAAACATGAATGAATTTTCTCTATAGAGTGAAATGACTTTATAAAGTTAATTTTAAATAATGAATTTCCTCGTATTCATCAAATGATAACAGAGAAGCATTTATTAAGATAAATAAGAATGACGGGGAATACAATATTTCATTGGAGGGAAATTTTACAAGACTTGAGAGGTACACTTCTATTATTGTTATTGAACAAAAATAATATTTATTTATTCTTTAGGAACTAAAAATACTTTATAAATGGATTTAAAAACAAGGTACTTTAGTTGATATAAGGATTTTTTTAGAAGTGTTACCAAGGTAGAAATGGAGATTATATTTACCCATCAATATCATCTTTTTAATATGAAAAGAATGATAGAACTCAATAAGAGGTTATATTAATTAAAAATATGGATGAAATAAGATAATTATTTATATATGATAGAAATTTATAAGGAAAAATGAAGTACTTTATCATAATATAATTCATAAATAATTTTATTTTATAAAGGATTGTTATTGGGAAATATAATGTTGAAGTGATGGGAATATGTCAACCAATTATGCGAATAGAGAGAATGCTCCATAGAAGACACCACCGACACATAGTTTTTAAAATACAAAAAGTATGGGAAATATGAAAACCAATTCTCGAATCCAAGAGTTAAAGAAAATAAATGAAATCAATAACCTCTTTAGACTTAAATATAGGTAAATCTCATGTGATCTCTATTTCTTATGTGAGATATTATAATGATGTGGTGAAAGATACTATTACCATGCACTCTAGAACATCTAATGTATTCTTTAATTATGGATATACCCAATTTTTATATGTAAGTAATTTTTTAACGGTATCATAATACCAACCCAATGATTATTTTTTCAATTATTACTTAAAAATCATAATGGTATGATGACCCCATATTTATTATATATATCTTTTCTGACGGATGTTTTTGGTAATTTTCTTCTTTAAAATCTCATTATTCTTCCTCTAGTTTAATTCTTTGTTTTTTGGTCATGTATTGGATTTATAAATATAAATAAAATATCAATTTATGATGTAGGGAATTCACATTTGATATTTTGAACCAACTTATGATTTTCTATCAACAAGATGATAAATATGAACTTTTAAAGAAAATTACACCCATTATACGAGTCACAATTCCCATTTAAAGAGAGAATTTGTCTAAAATAGTTGGAGAGGAAATCTATAAAAATAATTATATTATATGAGAGTTTATTGATGTGTTTATATAATATTTTCTTATTCCTCATCTGAATTGTGAATTTGAGTTTTCAATACAACTCAAACTAGGTTAGACACATATTTTAAAAACCCTATATAGAATGGCCCCAATTGAGTTGCATGAATTGAAAATGTAACCACTAGATAATCTTGATAATGGATTCATTTAGCCAAGTACCTCACCATGGGGTGTACCTATTCTTTTTTTAAAAAAGAAAGATGGATCAATGCGACTCAATATTGATTATTATGAATATAAAAAGATCAAAATAAATAATAATTATCCCCTAATAAATACTGTGTATTTTTATAATCAATTACTTGGAGATCATATTTTCTATGATTCATATATGATTTGGATACTACTAATTGCGTTTTAAAAGTGAAGAGTTGTCCAATAAAAAATCAATACAAGGTATGTAGACTATAAGTTTATATTTATTCCATTTAGTTTTAATCATTCCCCTATAATCTCGACGGATTTAATTAATGGAGTATTTAAAGATTTCATTGATTAGTTTTTTTAATATATATAATATATCTTATTATATATTCTTAGAGTAAGGAATATCATGGAGACCACTTGATAATTATAATAAAGACCCTAAGGAAGAAGAATATTTATGAAAAGGTTTTATTTTTTGGATTATATAAAAGTTTTCATTTTTGGGTTATGTAATTTCAAGTGAGTGTATATCAGTGGATCCATAAACTAAATAAGTTATTGAACATTGTCCTAGGATATCCAAATTTATAAAGATATGTAGTTTTCTTGGTTTGGTTGGATATCATAAATTATTTGTGGATAATTTCTCATGGATATTTAATCCACTCACAATGTTAACCCATAAGGGTGTAATTCTCCTTTCAACTGAATAATGAGAAGAAAAGTTCAACGAAGTAATCTGAAAGTTTGTTAGTGAACATATGCTCATGATACCCTAAAATAGAGAAGTGTTTGTGATCTATAATGATGTATCAAATATTTAATAGTATGCATTCTCATAAAAAATGATATGGTGATAGCTTATTCATCATGTAAATTGATGGTTCATGAGAAAAATAAAATAACACATGATTTGGTGTTATCTATGGTAAATTTTTACATTAAATATTGAATATTTATAAATATACAATGGATGGATCTGGATATCTTAATGCAATAGGATTAATACTATGTTTCTCAAATTAGTATTCAACCTTCTATCCATTTAATGATTAAAGAGGCCCAAAAGGAAGATCTAGAGATATAAAACAATGTGTTAAATTTTCTTTACTTCATCCTTGATTTTGATGGAATGATATGGTTCCTGAATCGATTATGTTTCCCATAAATACCATCCATGAATTAGTTTATATAGGATTAAGCTCGTAGCTCATAATTATCTATTCATCCTAGAATTATGGTGATTTATAGAGATAGAAAAGAGTACTTTTAGAGGGAAAAAATGAAGGGATATATTTCATAATATCTATCTCAATACATAGTATATCAGAATGTTAATTACGAGAGACATAATTTGAAGGATATGTTACAATAATTAAAAATAACAGAATGGAAATGCGAAAACAACAAAATAGATTTTATCATCAGCTTCCCAAAACATCTAAAGGTTATAATTACATTTTAGTTGAAGTTGATCATCTTCTGAAATTAGTTAATTTAATTTACATCATGGAAGGTTTCTCTTTTGATAATATTTCCAAAGTATAAATCATGAAAGTAAAAATATTTCAAGGAGTTCAAATTTTTATTGAGATCAGAGGTGTATCTCAAAATTCTGGTTATTTCATCAACAATATCAAGATACAGAGTTGTGTTTCAAAACTACTTATCATACATAGAAAGATGGTTAGTATTTGTTTAAAATTAAATTCTTAGAGGATATTTTGAGATCCTATTAAATAAATATAAATGGTGTTTGGGATCAACACCTTCCTGTAATCTTGTTTTATTAAAACAATAACATTCACTTAATCATTTTGAAGTATCCTTATGAATCCCTCTATATAATGAAGTGAAGAACTATAAAAAGAAAGGTTGAAGTTTCTATTAACATTATATTCAAACTTTAACTGTCTAAAGAAAATGGTAAAAAAGTTAGATCCATTTAATAACACATCATGGTAGAACAATGATGATAGAAGAGTTATGTGAACAATCACCCATGAGATCTATAATTCGAAGATGGTGAGAAGTTTTTCCTGTGAATTTCTCAATGGAATAAGGTTATTGGATTTAAAAAGAAGTGAAATATAATTTTGAGGTAGATTAGTCCCTTCAAGATGCCTGACTGCGTAGGGACTATAGTGTATCACTTGGGGATTCCACCAAACATTATTCAAGTTCATGTTTTGTTCCATATATCTCTCATGGGGAAGTATATAATTCATCCTTCACCTATATTAAACTCAGAGGATGTAAGAATAATGTATTAACTTTAAAATAGAGAAAAATAAATAGAAATCATGTATCATAGTGATAAAGTTCTACAAAAAAAGAATACTCACATGGTCAAAGTTCTTTGGAGGAATAAAAAATCAATGAAGTTGGATGGGAAACTGAGGATGCAATGAAATAGATATATCCTTATTTTTTTAGATTAGAGTGATGCAATTTTATGGTATAAATTAACTTTAATTGGGGTAGAATGTAACCCCCAAATATTTTACTTCTATTTCCTTCAAAATAAACATACTGCTTTTAATAGATTTCTTTACAGTCAACACTACGTTTAAAAAACCGTGTTATACTATAAAATAATTATTATTTAGTGTTATATTTTTCATTAATCCAATGAATTTTTAAGTATTAATATGACTCAATAAATTATAAAAAATTAGTTTTGAATTATTTATAAAATTAATTATTTTTTTTCAAATGATAAAATCATTTTATTGTAAAAAGGATTGTTGTTATGAAGAACTCTTTTTATGAACATAATGTGTTGTTATTATAATATTTTTTTATTAACCTACATTGAGGAATATTTTTATAGAATTTATAAGTTATATATTCAATAAAATGTTTAAACATTAATCTAATGGATTTTACTGGGCTTGAGAAAAGAATAAATGCAGTTTTATGCTTAACAACACATTTTTCTAAAAACAAATTTCATTGTGTTTTGCATTATTATTTTAAAATGAATTTATTACACTTATAGAAATTTAATCATTGAAAATTGATTCCATGTTTGGAATCATAATGCATAAATTTTCTAAATAATATATCTATATTTTTTTACATCATGAATAATAAATTTGGATAATATTTATCACCAAAGTAATGTTAAATCTGGTAAATATATTAGAAAATATTGGGAAAATTCATTAAAAATATACATAACACTTGATTTATTTCACTTTTATGAGTTTATTTTGACCATACTTATCCTATATTATATGATATGGTAACTTGGTGCCATTTTTCTCTGATAATGACCTTGATATTATTTTATATAATGACTAAATCATAAATTTCTCTCTATTTTAAAATCTATAAAATTCTTTCATAGGGGAAAAAGAGTTTATGATTTTTATAAATGGTTATTTGAAATAATAATTATTTTTGTATCAAGGTAGTTTTTTTACAATTTTTTTGACAGAATATTCACCATATATTATTATGAAATACAGAAAAATTACATGTTCGTTTAATAAATCAATCAAATAAATAATTATAAAAATATTAAAATTAATTATGTTTGGGTTAATTATTTTTTTAAAATATTTCTTGATAAATATAACATTTTATTGATGATTTATGTTTTTAGTTAAAATCCATTTCTATCTAGTTCACTTTAAATTCAAATCATTTGGATATTCTTGAAAATGAATTTACTGATATAGTATATTAAATAATATTTAATAAATTATTTAAAATAAAAAAAAACAGTCTTTGGGAAAGATAATGAGATATGATTTATCATAAAATATATTACACATTGGGTCAATATTCATTTTATAGTATCATCCATGACTACTAAATAGAAAAATACATTGATATCATGAGAACCACTAAAAAGGTTAATGTGGGTTAAAATTAAGATAGAAGGGTTAAAAAGATAACTAAAATTGTATAAATTTTATTTTAGGAGATTATTTTCACTCATGACATAATATATTTTGAATATATCTATTTAAGTATACTTTAACATTAAAATTAATTTATATTAATTTAATTCTTTATGTAATTACAAGGTTTCCCATCCATTCAATTATAAAAGGGAACATCATATTCTCCCTTATTCTTGATGTTTGACCCTTATATGTTACACAAGACCAAAAAATACCATAACTAAATCACATACCATTTCCTATAGATCCTAGTTTAATAAAAATTACACCATTTCAATACTTAAGGTGTAAGGCAATGTAGGTTTCTCAATGAAGAGGTTTAACTCATAATAGAGTAATTTAATATTTTTTCTTCATACACCTTCTATAAACCTATTTTATCTCCAATAAAATGACTAATAATATATAATTAATATAAATATATTTCATTATGATGATTTAGCAACCATTTAAACCTTATTTACATCAAATGGGGATTGAAACTATCGTGCATGACTACCATTGGACTGCCTCATACACTTAGTGATATGCTTCATTTTCCACCACCTTATTTCAAGGTAGTTAATAATACTGGTTTCAATAAATCTATATGATATTTATAATTTAATAATGTTTTTAGTTATAAAATTTATTTAACTTTCTTTCGTTCTTTTCATAAGTAAATGAATACAATGATTATGTGTATGTACAGATTATCGTTTCCATGAACAATGTAATGTATTTTCATATCTCCCAATTTTAATTAAGATTATAAATATGAATATAATTAATAATTATTATGTTTATATCTGGATTAAAATTGTTTATAATATGGAACTATGATCAATGTACAAAGAATAGAAATCCTAACTTAAACTATAATGAAGAATAAAACCATTAACACCTAAAATCAATGTTTTTAATAAAGAATTATTAATAAATGTGAGATAAATTCTATAAGAAAACTATATATGGTATTATGGGTATGAATATTGTTATTTTTTGTAATTATATTAAATAAAAATTTATTACATATGGTGTTATAGTTCATACAAAGTAAGACAATGTTGGGGTAATAGTTTCTCATTACAACTTCATTTTATAGAGATATTTATGCTTAAATTCTCAATGTAGAAATAATATGATATTTCTCTCCCAAATATTATATATATATTCTCCTATATATTTTTTTTGGATATGAAGGGTTTTCCTTTAATTTTACTCTCTTTATGCATTGAATAGGCTGAATTTTTTTTCAAAGAAAATAAACTCTATTTTACTATGCATTCAGAAATATTTTTCTTCTTTATCCACATTTGCTTTAAAAAATTTCTATAATATTTTAACAAATATATTATTATTTTTTGTAGTCAATATTTCCAATTTTTTAATTTATATAGAAATTAATAAAAGATTTTTTTTTTCATTTTTTGAATAAGTTTTTTAACTTTTTTTACAAAAAATATGAAATGAATCTTCATTTTAACATACTTATCATGACCATAATTTACTACCATCATATGTTTTACTTTTTATAGAGATTCATTCTCATGTTTACAAGGTTATTTTTAAAAATAAATTCTTCATTTTTTTAAATTTTAAATTTTAAATAAGTGACTTTAAATTTAAAAGGGGATTTTTCTCAAAAATTGATATAGTGATCCATAAAAATACTTTTTCATATTTGATAATATCCATTAATTTTAATTATACATCAATGGGGATTTGATTCTATTCTAACATAATTTTTATTTCCCTGTATTTTTTATATTCAAAATGATGGAATATTGATGATGTCTATTATTTTATTCATGCGTTATGTTATGATGGACTGGTAAATGTTTTTGTGATCTTATGTCATAGTTATTAATTGATAAAAATATTTCATGGGAATGTACACTAGGGAACTCCAATGCATTGGGAAAATAATAATTTTTTATATTTTCTATGGGTACTTGGGAAGTAATACCAATAATAAAAGACTGTGAGTAGGAAGTTATCCCATGATCGAATTAGGTACAAGAGTGGGTAGCCTAAACCTATCATGTGTCGAATATCTTAGTATGGAGACCTTAAATATGATTTATTTGATTATTAGTATTCCATATTTTATTCCACTCTTTTAAAAAAATATATTAATATAATAATTTTCACTCATGGATTGTGTATTTGGATTTCTCTATGATTCATGTATTATGAATTAAAAATATTTATTCCATAACTCATGATAATTATATATGAATTATAAGGTATTATTTTCAAAATATAAGCTTATGTTCTCCTACCATAATACTCATATTACTCTTAAATGATCACTGATTTCACCCTTGTTTACCTATAAAATGATTTCCAGGACACCCATTTTTATGTTTCCTTATCCCTAGGAAATTAAGAAAGGTTTTAAGTATAATATTTCTAAGAAGGGTGTTAGTTGTGAAGAATTAAGTGGGAGATGATATTGATCTTTTATATACCAGTTGTTTATGTATCCAAATTTACAAATAAAATAAAACATTGTAGTTATCGCCTGGATCATGCTGAAATTTATAATTAATATTACTCTAATAATATGTAAAATTTAGGTATGAAATATCAGTGTCTCCTCCCAAATCACAATTCACTCGTTAAAAATTACTAAAATAACCTCCTCATATATTTTATATCCCCCAATCGCAACAAAAAGTCTCATGGAATTAAATTATAAATATATAATTCATAATGAAACATCGAATATATTAATTTAAAAGATATTGGAATGATGAAATTGGTATCAAATTTTGGGAATTTAGATAGACCTCACAATGCATGTGTGAAACAATCAAAATTACCAACATCAAATGATGAAAATAAACAATAAAAAAAAATTAATTTATGAAAAATTATTATAATTTAAGAGTATAAAACAGAATTTATATGAATAATTTTATTAAATAAGTAATAAAATGTGTTTATATTTATTGAAAAAGACTTTAATGTGCTTTTTTATTAGTCAAGAGTAAATCGAAGGGTTTTATATCTCAATTTTCATTTCCTTGATACATATTTTATATTGTAAACCATGATTTATTTTATATGGTGTACCCAAAACCCTTTTATCACCATGTATAATAAATTAATTCTATTTCATTAAATTCCTAATTCCCTTTCATGTTATATCTTTTATGGTCATTTGATTTAAAAGTTACAAAAACCATACAGTTTTTATCAAATAAATTTTCATTGTTTGAGACACAACCCAAATTCATCACATGTTTTTATTATTTTATTCACTTTCACATTTTTTTATTTTATCATTAATTTATTTAAATTTATGTTTTTTATTTTTCTATCTATCTATTTATTTTCAAGGGATTTTTTTCCAAATGATATAATGGTTGTAATGATTTTTTTAAACTCAAACCCCTTTTATTGTGTTATAAGTTTAATTCTTGATATTATTTCTAAAATATTTAGTTTATTACACCATAATATTTTAAAATATTTTAATTTCAATTTCTATCTAGGGAAAATTAAATTTATAATTCCAAGCCTTTTCCATGATGAATTTATATTATAGAAATGTATAAAATTTTTAAGAATAATCCTCACCATCCTAACTATTTTTTTCTATAATATATATATATATATATATTATTTCTTCCCAAAAAAGTTTAAATTTTTTATTTTTATTTTCAAATATGTATTATCTATTGTGATATTCATATATTTCATTACCAATTTTCCAGATTAATTTTTTTATTACTCAAGTTACGATGTGGGTTTCAGTAAAGGTATTTTAATAAACATAAGGGCTTTCCTGCCATGGTCATTTGATTTATCATATACTCAAAAACAATTAATGTATTCTTAACGGAATAATAATTTATATATATTTCCAATTAATGATGAAAATGTTTTTTCTGGTCAAATTCACAGAAAGAATGTTTTTTATAGTGACTCATAAATTCATTTTTCCAGCTAATGTTAATATTAGTTTTTCAAAACTATTTTTATGATTCAAACTCAATTTTAATATTTACCTCCAAAATATATATCTTATTTTCAGTTATAGTTTATGAAGAACACTATAAATTCATTTATGAAATACTCATTTTGGGAAACACGTGGGGTCCTATTTAGCCAACTAATTCATCTATTTATGTTTTAAATCTCACAGGATAATGATTTTGTTTCATAGACATGATTGTAGATAGGTCTATTCACATGTCATTTATGTCGAAAAAATTTAGTTATATTTTTACACATGTCTTTTTGTGTGGAAGTGATTATTGTATTTTTTTTCACATGTTCTTATTTTTTTTGTTCGGAAATGATTTCAGAATGATTTTTTGAACAGTTTTTTGAGGATATGATTATGAGAAACATTGTTCAAAATGTTGTTGTGTGAAAATGATTGATGATATATTTATTAACATGTTTTTTATGTGGAAATTATTTTAAATAGATATTATTTAACAAGTTTATAGTGCAAATAGGATTTTGGGTATCTTTTGTTCAAAAGTATGTTTGTGGAAATGATTACAGATAACCATGTTCAATTTTTTATGGGTACATGATCAAGAGTCACTTTTTTAACGAAATTATTCTTGGAAATAATTACCGATAGGCATATTAACAATGTTATGATTTCCTCTTATTATGTTTCTGAAATATTTCAATGTTATATACCTATGATATTCCCCTAGGAATGTGATTATTGTCTCATTATCCCACAATATTATTCCATTGTATATATTTGGTCATTTGAGATTACATGTATTAAAATTATATGAACAACCATTATTGGTCCATGTAATCTAAAGAATTTATTTAAATTATTCTCATATTTCCTCATCCTTATAATCTATCCCTTGATGAAATGTTTATAAGTATTCACTTAATAATCATTTGAGATAACCCATTTCTTATGTTTTATTTTACCTAGATTATAATGATGAGTACAACATGTGAGATGTCTAAATTGAGGTATAGTATGGTGTGATTAAGGAGTTATGGTCACAATTATGTTAAAAAATATCATTTCTATTTATATAAAATGTCACTAACAATTTCTGTTTTAGCGATTTTCAATTTTATATGGTATTTAATATTTAAATTATGAAAATAAGGTGAAATATATAAAAGTTTATCTTGTGTCATCTTTGTTGGTATGAAAGCTACCTTGTAAGGAATGTGGTTTCAGCACTAGGCCTTGAAGTGTGGATATGGGTCATCTATGTTGGTATTAGTGTATATTTTTTTTTATTTATGGGGATTTGGATGAAGAAAAAATTAATGAAAAATCATAATGATAAGCCTAAATATAGGGAAACCTTCTATAAAATTCATAAAATATAGAGTGTGGGGTTTCATAGCTACGAAATTCATGTCTAGATAGAAATAAACGGATGAAGAATCTAGATTAGGAGAAACTTGTGGTTGTAACACCAAAAAATGTTGGTTGGCTATTAAATGGATATTCAGTCACTGAAAAACTAATGGGCTTAACATCACAACTAGTTTAACAATCCCATGGTATTTTATGTGGTTCACTTTTACATGCTCAATACAAACCATTAAAAAATTTTGAAAATATTATTTTGGTATAGAACTAGTAAATATAGATAATATAACCAGAAAAATGGCCACTTAAAACCTACCTTAAACTAAAATAGTTATAGGTTGATACAATTATATCATTGTATAATTATATGTATCATTTTATTAAATAAAAATTCCATAGGAAAATATATATTAGGATTGAGTTGTCATATTTATATGATCATTTACTCTAAATTTATTTGATATTATCATAACCATTTTGGTTTTAGTATTTGGACACTAAGTGGATCAAGAATTTAAATCTATGAAATGTATGTCTCTAGAAACTCATAATACATATAGATAGCTATGGAGTAATATTTGGAATGAATGGTTGATTATCTCAACATGTGACTATTATAAAGAAAAATGTGTGTTTATTTGTATTAACAAAGATAGTGAGGTTGATATTATATCTTGAGTCCTTAAATTATCTATTTTCATTAGTGAGTTCTATTTAAAATTTTAGGGGATTGGTTTCTTTAGGGGAGGGATGTAACACCCCAATTATTTTGTTATGTAATTACCTATAATAAACAAGTTTTAATCGATAGATTATTTCCCATGCAAAAAATACTTCAAAAATGAAGACATGTTATATTGAGAAAATATATTAAAGTGAAAGATAATCATTAATAAGTCATTGGAATCAAATATTAAATTTCATTAAGAAAACTATAAGTTGAATAAATATTAAATTAAATAAAAATACCACAAATATAGAATCACTATCCGTAGGGTTTTCCTTGAAGATCGTCAACCTGATTAAATCTTTGGATGTAAGAAGAAAATTAGAAATATATTAGATATGTTAAAAGATAAGAACATAATATTATATATTTTAGGTTTTATATAGGAATAAAATATGATCTTTATATATATGGTCATTCAACTTCTATAAATTGGGATTATATGAACATAACAACATGATCGTTAAATATTAGTCTATAAACACAATTAACCAATTTATGAAATCTATTTATAAAAGGGAAATAAGTTGGATATATTAGTATAAGTATTCCTTATGAAGATCATTTTTTCAATTATGGAAGGAAGGTATATTCTATAGGGTTTTCCCTAGATCAATCCCAAGTAGTACTCTAACAAGTGCAGTCTGAGAAAAACTATTTTCTAGAGAAATTTGAGCTCATATGGATCAATACAATGCCCATGGAAACTATTTGACCTCCCAAGTAAACTAGATCTACTTATCTTACCCTTATATCTTATGTAGATCTTTTGAGGGAATTTTTATGTAGAATTTATGTTTATATAATCTTATATTTTTTAATAAATTTTATATTCTCATTACTAAAATTATTTTTTTCATTTAAAATCTCCGTAAAAATTAATTTAAAAGAAAAATAAATTTTGAATTTAACATAATTTTTTCGATAAAATTTATTGATTATTAAACCAGTAATCAATATTAAATAATTAGGAATAAAATCATTTAATAATAAAAAAAAATTTCTCAAAGAATAATACATTCCTATATATTGTTTATTTTCAAAGTAGTTGATCACTATGGAATAATGAAGAATATAATGAAAATATTCATAAAAAATAAATTAATGATCATCTAAATATTTTCACATGGAATGAAATATGAATAAATTATTATAATTATTTTGTAAATACATATTTCTAAAAACAGTTTTATTTCTTATGCATGAATATTTTAAAGTTAATTTTTTCAAAATCTATAAATTGAGTAAAATATTTATTTTCATATTTTTAATTAGAATACCCTAATTTTGGAATAAGTTCATTTTTATTTATAACACAAAAACAACTTACCTATGTAAATATTTGTTACCATGTAAATACAATTATTATTTAATTAATTTTTTATAAACATTGTGTATTTTTAATATAAATAAATTTAATTTTTATAAGTTTTATAATAAATATATTATGATGTTTAAACATAAAAATATATATTAACACTCTCTTATTTATCCCTTGGTCACAATAAAGTGTCCCAATTCCTCTTTTTCCAACGTCTCATTCAAAATAAGACTCATGTCCTACACATGAGTATTATCCACTCCCCAACCTTTTCTCCCTTATGATTCTCATCAATACTCAACTAGATATATTATAAAAATAATTATATAATTAAATAATTATAATCATTATAATTAAATGTTATTATATTTATTTGACAATCATTATCAATCTCACTCTCACCCATTCAAATAAATGAAAACATTTCTCATGTTACATGCGAACTACCACCTATAAGAATGACATATTTCATTTTTCATCACCAAAATTCATCGATGGTTATCAAACATTATATAATGAATATATATTATATTTATGAAATTATTATCATTTTTGATATATAAATTATTAATTCTATTAATAATATTAAAAATAACTGATCATTATAAATTTAACCTCCTAAAACAAGCATACCGAGAGAAAAAATGAGTTCTTCTTTATAACTATATCTTATTATCTTAAATTATTAATAAAACTATTATAAATTATAATTTATATATTTAACAACCTATAAATAATATATTTATAATCACATAATTGTGATATGATAAAGGAATCACTTTTATAATCATCCATTGGTTATATCATGTTCATCTTTGAGATGATTTAACCATCTATAAGAATGGTGCTGTAAATTTCCACTAAGAATGAATATGAATAATTAATTAGAATTAAAATTTTATGTTAATATGTAGATATGTTGGGGTTTTTATCGGAATTATTAATATTTAACTCATCATTAAGATAACATCATTCATTCAATAAATATTATACAAACTTCAATATCACTAATTTCATCTTCATGAATTTTAAATAAAAAAATTCTAGAATGAAGTTAGAACATTATAAATAATTATGTAACATAAATTATATAAAATAAAATAATATTTTATATATGAACTTGTTTTCAAATTATGGTAATTAACATCATCCTTATAAAGTCTTTACAAAACCATCAAAATTAATTACATCTAATAATGAAAATAAATAATAACTAATGAATTAATATATAATAAATGATTATAATTTAATCCTATAAAATGTAATAGATATGAATAATGATTTTAAATAATTAATAAATATTTTTATGTTTTTTAAATAGGTTATTAATGTGTTTTTTGTGGGGATGAAGATTAAAACAAAGAATTCTTTGTCCCAATTCTAAATTTTTTTAGAGAAGTTTCAAATTGGGTACCATGTTTTATATTATATTGTGTAACTAATTATCTTTTATATATATTTATAATAAATATATTTTAATTTTTGGGATTTAAAATTCAATTTATTTTTTTACCCGTCAAGGTATTTTCATTCAAAAGTTAACAAAACCATTAGGGTTTTCTAATCTCAATTTTTATTCTTTTAGAATAATGAAAAATTCATTAATTGTATTAGTTTTTGCAGTGTATATAATTATTTATAAATAAATTTTATCATAACATTCATCAAATTCATGGGATTTATAACTCCATATAAATTTATATTTTCAATGTATTTTTATATAAATATTACTACACCTATAAGGGTTTTTGTTAACTCAATATCCTTTAATTGAGGTATACAATTTATTCATGATGTTATTTATTCAAGGTTTGGTTTACTAAAAACTAAGGCTTAATTATATAAATGTTTTTCTTTATATCTGTGTAAACTTGAATTTTAATTCATATCATTCTCCTTGATGATTTTCTATCACATAAAAGTATAACATTGTTATGAATAATCCTTATCCAATTTAAAGAATATTTTTCCCATATTCATTTTATTAATTTCAAGAAATGTTTTCATTTATAATTTTTTAATACAAATATGTATTTTATCATGTTATATTTATATTTTTTACCAATTCTATAACATAATCTTTATTACCCATTTTATAATGTTCGTTTGAACAAATATATTTTAAAATATTATAGGTTTTTCCTAACATGATCAAATGTTTTATCATCCAATCCACATTTTATACAAAAAAAATTATTTATTTTTCATGGATAAATTATTTGGATATTATAATATATGTTTTGAAATTGTTTTTCTTGTCAAATTCTTGGTAATTAATTTTTATAGAAACTCATAACTATGTTTTGTCTCTCAATAATGTTAAATATATTTTTAAAAAAATATTTTTAATGATTTAACATACATTTTCCTATTTATATAATAAATGTTTATATCCTTTGGATTATGTTTTATAAATAACCCTCTAAATGAATTTATGGAATACTAATTTTTGGATATTTAATCATTGGTTGTAACCAATCAAATTATTGAATCCATTTTATGTGATACCATTTAGAAATGTTCTGAAACTCATTTTATTTCAATGTGTTCAATATAATATTATAAATGATTTATTTCGTATTGTACACACACACACAGATATATATATATATATATTATTATAATGTGATTGGAGGGTTCTAATATATCCCTCCAATTAATATATTATTGTTTTATATATCAGGAGATAATGTTGTTTTTCAGAAGATTTGATTACTGATGGATTTGTATAAAAGTTTTTTGTTTAAATATTTTTGAGATAGATTTGTTTAAAATCTTGTTGTATAAAAATGTTTGTTTTTATATTTGATCACAACATTGTTTTATAGAAATTATTACAGATAAAATAAATTATAATTTTTTTGTGGACATTGTTGTGGGTAGATTTGTTCACAATTTTTTTTATGTGTGTATGATTGAAAAAATATTTTTTCACATGTTTGTTATGTATAGATGATTATAGATATATTTTTCAATTTTATTATTATTTTAAATGACTATGGGTATATTTTTTCACAATTTTTTGAGTTTATATTATATTAGATACCTTTATTACCATGTTTAATTGGGTGTACATGATTGAAGGTCTCTTTTTTTATAAGATTATGCAAGAAAATAATTTCTGATATCCTTTCTCACAATGTTACGATATACTATCTTTATATTTATATCACATTTTTATGTTATATTCACATTTTATTCTCCATAGAACACAATTACTGTGTCATGATTTCTCTTTCTGATTCTATGGCATAGTTTTGAAAATTTAAGATTACATATCAATATATTTTAGGTAATACTCATTTTGGTCCATGTTCTTTTAAGCTGATGTTTCTCCCATGATCATGTTTTTTCATGTTTATGATATGGACCTTCATTAAAATCTATTAACATTTTTCTTATGGGGTGTTTAGACTCCCCACATTTCTTATGTTTTCGATTCACCTGGTCACAAAAACAAGTATGACATACGAGATGTCAAAAAGGTGGTCTAATGTGGTGTGATTATGGATAAGTGTTCAAAATTATGTGTAATAATATTTTTATGTAAATTATATCCAAATACACTAAACCATCTAGTTCTAGGGTAGTGTGATTATTTTTTAGTTGTAATGTTTATGTTTTGAAAATTATTTCAAATATATGAATATTGATATATAGTCATTTAAATTATAATAAATTTAGTTTACAAAGTATGTGCTTTTAGAAAAATACCTGAGAGTATATGTCTATGGAATCTCACAATACTTGGTATGAATTTGGGACTACATTAAATAACTCCTATGGAAAGATAAACTTAGTATATTTGGATTTATATAATTTTCTTCTCAATAAATATCTTTATCGGAGGGAATTCCAAGATCCATCTCGTAGTTCACTTAACACCAATGAATAAGGATGGTCATCCCAATGGATATTTTAGAAAAAAACATTGGAAGAGAAATCTAAAGAATGAAACTAGAGAAATTCAAATGATCCAGATTCTATATGCAAGAGTCATGGGACGAAAGGATATATGAAAAAAAATTATAGAATAATCATTGAAAAATATTGAAAGAAATAATATTCCCAGATGTCAAACTATATTATTATTATAGAAGTAAATAAGATGTCATTGTTCAGTGTGAATGTTACATTAGAATCATAGGTGGTTAGTTCTAGAATATCTTACCATTCAATGGAAGAATGCAGATACATGGTAAATTATGTATCCTTAAATTTTTGTAAAAATTCAACAAGAATATGATAATAACTTAGATATCATCAAAATGTGTTATGTAAATATCCATACGAATATTGGTGGATTCCTGAGACTCAAAAGAGTCATACACAAATCTAGGATACAAATGAATATAATTTCTACTGGACAACTTGACTTGGAAGGATAAAAAATGGCCTTTTCGAATAGGGTATGGAATGTTACATGAGGATCCATATAGGTCTCCAGATGAGTAAAGGATGGGATCTTGTATTTTACTTAAATCATATAAAAATGGAAATTACCATAAAAATTCATTAAAACATTTAGAAGTGTGGAATTATAGGATCAAACTTCTCAGTGAGAAGAAAATGAATGTTCCTAACATGTAAAGGATTACTAAATATTGATCACATGGATATTGAAAGGTGTGAAAGTTATGAGATAGGGAAATATAGATGTTTTTTATTTAATTTAGATTGATAGAATCACATAGATAAAAAGTTAGAACAGGTTCACTAAGATGTTTGGGGACATACCCCTATCTAGTTTCTTAAAGGTTCCATTTAAATTGTTAAATTTATTGATAATGATACTAAAACAGTTTTTATATACAACATGAGGTATATTTCTATTGTTTTTAAGATATAATTCAACAAAATTCTTTATGAAAAATGAATGAGGTCATAAGTTTTATTTTTTTCATTATAATAATTGTGGTGAATACATTAGACATAACATTTGAGGCTTATTTTACAATATTTTGATAAGGAATGGGAAAAATTATTATAAAAAAATGATAAAATATTGTTGATAAAATCATTATTCAAAAATTTATTGGGAATTATTAGACCATTCAGTTACACAACAAAATTTATAAAAAAATTTGGGTTGAGGTAGTCAACACGACAACATACCTTTTCAATAGAAGTTCAATATTATTTTTTTGGAATGATCCTCTAAATAAACCATGGTTTGGAAAAAATCTTGAGGTTATCCTTCCTAAAGTCATTATAATATTGGTATATTTTCATATTTATGCTAAGGATTAATAAAATCATGATAAATAATATAAGGTAATTTTAATATTGGGAAAGGAGAAGAAAATTTTAGATTTTGGCCACATGATAATGATAAGTGACAAGTCATTCAAATATAATACATTCTATTCAATGAGAAGGGTTAAATTGAAGGATTGAAACATGGTAAATAACCATATTTAGGTAAATTAACAAACTATAAATGTCCAAGTTTATTTTATTAAACATACCATAGAGGGAAGGGAAATCAAGAGAACTTATATAAAAGTACTGAAAGTTTGGAGGTGAGGCCAGTGGAAGATATTATAGAAATATTTATGTTTTTTGAAGCTCGAGTGGGAGTACGTAAAGTTAAGGATCTATAATATAGATCATTAATGATTTAGATAAGGCACCAAAATCAATTTAGTTGATCAAGTAGAGTCATATGACCAATTAAAAGGTTTTAGGATAACCTAAATTTCTTACTTTTAATGAATGTGTGAGAATAGAAATTCTCATAAGAATAAATGAAACTCAATGACTCAAAATATGGATTTTAGTAGTAGATAAAGAAATGAATTCATTTAAATCTTTACGAACATGGGAGCTGACTAATTTACCAAAATTAAAACATGAAACTAAGAATAAATGGTATTTTTATTTATATAAAGAGTCTAATAAAAAGAAGTGTTTTAAGGAATGACTATTGGTAATCGGATTTCAAAAAAAATTATTTGATTTCTTTGATATATTTTCACTAGTATTTAAACTTGAAAATATTTCTAAAATTTTATGTATAGTGGCATTAGAAGGCCTACACTTAAAAAATAGATGTAAATATGAATTTTATTCATGGAGACATATAAGAAGAAATTTACAAGAAGTAACCAGTGGGTTTCAAAAAATAATGGAACAAGAATTCAGTTTATAATCAGAATAAAGGTATTTATGGACTGAATTAAATGATAGGATAATAAAAAATAAATTTAGACACCTTTATAATAGAAAATGGATTCAAAATTCTCAACATATATCATTATTATGATAAGAAGGTTTTTATTGATGGGGCAGTCATTATACTAAACATGTATATGGATAACATGTTACTGGCGGGTCTAAAGTATTCATGGATTCATGGGTTGAGGAGTATATTTTATTAAATATTTGAAATGAATGATATTTGAATTGATAATAAAACATCCAGGGTAGTGATATAGATGAAAATAAAATCCAGAACTTTGGTTCTTTCTTATGAACATTTCATTCAGAAGTTCATTGAATATTTTAGAGTGACCATATGTAATCCCATATCCAAAAATCCTACTAGAAATTCCATTATATCCAATGTAAAGGCACAAAAAAGGAAAAATAGGTTTGATATATAGATAAAATTTAATTTTCCTCAGAAATAGAAATATTGATATTCAAAATGATTTCTAATTGACTGCACATAGCTTTTTTAGTGGGAGTTGTAAGTCACTTTATGTAGAAGGATGGGAAAAACAATGGGATATTATTATGGGAATCATTTGATACTTGAAAGGATTTGATAATTATAATCTATGTTTTGGGGATGAAAGGACATTGATAGGATATTTTAATGTAGATCTTTCCAAATAATTAGATTCCAAGAAGAGCATGAGAAACATTTTGTCAACCTATTGAGGAAAAATAATCATTTTGGTGTCATGAATGTAGATAATTATTTCTCAAAGTTAAATAGAAGTATATTTGTAATTGTAATTGATGTATGAATCGAATTTTTACTATAAATAAATTTATTTAAGGATCTAAAAATAATTTAATAAGGGGGAGTCTTATTCTTTGAAAATTATTGTGTGATCCATTTGGCCAAGAATTTCATGTCCCGTATATGGATAAATAATTTAATTGACGTACCACTTTATCCAGAACATAATGGAAGAATAAAAATTTAGAACTGTCATAGGTAGATAGAAGTTAAATTTCATCCAAAATGTTCACAATATCATTAGTAAAATAAATTTAAAGGATACATTGCACCTCTGTGTGAATTGGATTAATTAAATGAGGATATAGACTAATGCATTGTGTTAAAAGAAATTATATTTTTAATTTTTTTCCAACATCTTAGATGATTTTCAAAGATTCATTGAAACAATTTTTATGTGGGAGATAGTTGGGATGTGATGTTTATTTTAGTTTACAAAATTCATTTCATTATAACATGAATCATCTCAGTGTATATATAGTGGTAGTATAACTTCTATAAGTTATAGGGTAACTATTGTAAGTTTTTATATAAAAATGGAATGATGAAGGTACCCAAATTAGAAAATACTATGTTTCTATAAATTGTATATGAACCTGTTTACTAGATGAATAGGTAAATGTAAAAGGTAAAATAGAGATCAATAACTTCTTTTCCAATTGGATTCATCTCTATGAATTATGGAAGTTGGTGTAACTAGGAAAACGTGATATTTATTACAATAAAAGTATATAGGGATCCAGTAAATAGTGTACCATTGAAATTCACAATGAATCTGAATCTAAATATTGATTCAGTGATGGTTTTTGATCATTGAATTATAGAGTGTAATAATTTCTAATTAATCCTTACTGATGGGGTTTTCATTTGAAAATGTAATTTTTATACTTATAATAATAATAAAAGTATGAGTTGTTCTCCTGTTTATTTATCACATATTTCTCAAACCATTTAAATCCACTTATGTTCATTAATTTTTTTGTATTTGGTTGGTTCTAATAAATATTTGTAACCTTGTTAGTATTATTTGGATGTTTTTGTGATGGTTGACTTTTCAGGGTGAGTAGGTTTCAGATACTTATTATATTTATTTACACATAATAAAGGAATGTAATTTCAAATGATTTTTATTACACTAAATTTAATTTCTACTGTGTGATCGTTTGGTGGAACAAGGTTCTTCATTATAATGATTGGATGGTAATACCTTCCTAGAACCAATGAATACATAATCAATGACCATATATATCCAATGTACATATATAAATTGTTTATATTACATCTTTATTTATAACTATACATGCTTTATTAAAATTCATTCTTCCTATACATTTACTTCATTCTCAAAATATTTTTTATATTTATATTTTTTCCCTATTTCTATTGTTATAATCAATTGTACGATATTTAATGAAAACTAAGAGGATAAATATTTTACATTCATCATATTTTTATTTACATGTGGTTTTATTCTACATATAATGTTTATAGTGACGTTGTATATTGAAATCTCATAAAGTATAAATTTTTTATTGTATTGTAATATTTTAACTCAATAAAATATATCATGGTTCATTAGTGTTTTATGTGAAATAATTTTTTCAACATTTTCAATGGGTAAAAATGTTGGGTGATACTCTCGACACAATGACTATACTCTTACTATCCTTATGTGGTGGATGGTATGTAATATGAAAAATTGATTCAAAGAATATCATGTAATTTTATCCTCAGGAAAAATGATAAATTGAAGACCTATGCCTTAGGATAGTTAAAGATTCATTTGGAAATCACCAGATTCATGATATTGAGTTGGAAATGTTAATATTTTCATTGATGATTTGAAAAAATTATCACTATTTTGAAAATTCTGATATATATAAATATACTATTCAAATTTTTTTATTATATATATTCATAGGGAATGATCTCAACGTGTGATAGTGAAGACAATTAGAGCTAATAAAAAACAATGATTGATTAATTCAATTCCATAATAAAGGTGAAAAATGTGCAATATACTCCATGTATTTTTCTTTTAGCATTATCCAATATGTAAAATGAATGGGATCAAATATTATTAAATTTGAAAAGGATAATAATTGGGATCAAAATAAAAGGGACACCATTTTACCTTACTCAAATGATTGATTTTCCATCTATCTTGGATATAATTAAGGTTGTATAAAGAGATAATGATGAGATATAAAAAAGGGGGATTTAATAAGTTATGGAATAATTTCATTATTCAACACTGATAAATTTAGGATTATAAAATTTGGGACATGATTATGTGTACCATGAGTGATAGAGATAATGATATATCTTTTAGATTATGCTTATTTTTCATCTTTCTCTATCCTCCCAATAAGTACAAATATGTATAGAGACATATTAGAATAATTTTTGTGGGACAATATAAATAAGGTGATAACTAATTATATAACAATGTACTCGGCATTCTATTAAATTATGTTATAATGATAGAATTCCATTGTGATGATGTGGCAATTACCTAAATCTATATGGAAATGTGATAACATGACTATGTATTATTTTCATGGGATTTACATTGACATATAAATTAAGAAATATCTTATGGTTTGTGGTGGTTCAGCATACAAAGACTTATTATTTCATCTATATTTGACAAAACAACCCAATCAATAAATTTTACAAGATATATAATGGATAAGTAGTGAGACTATATAGAAAACCATTATTGAATGTATCTAATCATTATTAAATGTTTATCTAAATGTTTAGGAGGGCCCTTAAAATAGAATTGGATATATATTTGAACTTTAGAATGACATATTCCCCTTATATAGATGGAAAATATTAAAATTCCACTCAAACCTCTAAATATATACTCAAATAGGCCTATATATAATTCAATGGAGGATAGGATTAACATCTATTATTGATTTAGTTTTTGTTAAATAATAGAATATACTAAAAAATCCATATCGACCAATATTATGTAATTCAAGGGAACAAATATACAACATTGACATGATGTGATTAAGTTGTATAAAAAAATATTTTATGACTATAATTAGTGAAATATACGATATATAAATTCCAATTCATTCAATAACACTTTAGAATAGTACAATGTTTAAATAATAAATATGTAGAATAAAACTGAGGACATTTACAATAATTTTTTTTATAATGTATTCCGTTAAATATAAAAATAAAAGAGAGTTATAAGAAATGATAATTAGGGAAATCAAATATTTCGATAAATTATCCCCTTCAACATTCTAGACCGTGATACAGTTCTGGACTCTTGGCCAAGACATCCACCAAACTCATCTCAAGTACACAATGTGTTCCATTTATCTATCATGAAGAGTACATATCTTATCCTTCTCATGTAACAACCCAAATATGTTATAGTTAGAGCATGATCTATTTTATAGGGAGTATTGAATACAGATCATAAATACTAGAAGAAAAATTCCACAAACAAGATAATTGCACCTTGCTAATGTTATACTCATAAACATTGAGTATGAAGATGTAACATGGGGAACTGAGGTTGTAATGAATCAAAAGTTACCTTATCTATTTTTCATGGATATTGAATTAAAAATTTTCGTATTGTATTTATATATGCATTTAATTTAATATTTCATTTTTTATAAAAATTCCTTACATAATCTTTTATTTTTAGTAGTTAAATTTCTCAATTAGAATGTAAAAGTACGCTATGAATAAATCATTTATACTATATAACTTTAAATTATAATTGAAGGATAAATATATACCATAGTATCAATATAATAATAATGTGAAAATAAATCCTTATAAATATAATGACAAATACTTTGATATCTGATGGTTCATTGTCACTAAGGGATACTAAAGCTGGGAAAAACACTATACTAAGAAATTTTTTTTAAATAAAATAATATTTTTTTCAAAAATAAATATAATCATTTGATTAAAATAATTGAAAAAATAATATATGAAATAATTTCTATATATAAAAAGAGAAATTGATCTATGATCATTGTAAGGGGGGTAACATAGCTACTGAAAATATGATCTTTAGAATAATAACAAGACTATTTGAATAATAAATTGACTGTTTGTGTATTTCATGAACTAGACATATAATTAATGTCTAAAAAGAATTATTAAAGTAAATTTAAGTATCAAGATAACCTAAAATAAATATTAAATCCATGTAACATGATATAATCATAATAATATAGTTTTATTAAAATTTGTATTTTATTCTTTAATAAAAACCATACTTATTAGGTTGAAATTAAATGTTAAAATAAACAAATTTATAATTTTTATGGTAAAATGATTTTATTTTTATGAATCATCATGGTGGAATTATACAAGGGATATGATATGATGATTTTTTAAATACTTAAATACACTGGTGAATGATCAAATATAATAAAATATGGTATTTGAAAACAAGTTAAATACATGAAAAAACATAAATTTTGATTTTTATATGATGTAAGAAAGGATTTGGTTGGCCTCACATTTATATGTTAGTATATTTACTCACAGGAATCAATAATATAAATAGTATTGAGAAACAATATTAATCTATTTAACATTTTATTCAAAAACACTGATTCCCATCATTGATAAGTAATGACCCCTTTACCCCATTTCTCCTCACTTACCAAAATTACTATAATGCCCCACACTTCTATTATATTATTATCTTTGAATAATACAATAGCTTGTACTATACATAGCTTCAAGTTCTAGCACACCACAACCAATCAAATTAGCCATTTAAAAAGTAGATATGAATAGTAATACACACTTTTGAAATTTTGTAAATTTTATTTCTCAAAATGGACTTTGTTTTTTGGATTCATAAAATTAAAATTATATTTGGGTGAATTTTTTTTATTTTTCTAAAAAAATCATTTTTTGATGAATAGTGAAAACACTACATTATTCACTAAAGCCGACTTTTTTAAAAATATTTTCTTAGAATTTAAATTTATTTTAAATTCAAAACAGTTACATAATACTTATATTATTATAATTTAATTCATTTGAGTCATTTTATAATATGTTTAGATATATAAAATTTCATTGAACATTTTAACATCTTTAACCCACCTTCTAGGCACATTTGCAAATTTTCATAAAACCTAAATTTTCCAATTATATGAATTGAAATTCAAAAATATGATAGAAATGGTTGTAATCAGTAAGTAATTTTTTTTTGAATAGGATGAATTTTTTTTGTGAATAGTAACTTTTGAATTTTATTTATCACGGTTAACCGAAAATAGACTACTTAAAAGTAAAAATAATATTGTAATTACCCCAAAACATGTACTAATTCTATTGAATAAGTGATTTTCAACCAAAAAAAACCTTATGAAAAAAATATCAGAGAATTTTTTATCCATTTGGGTTAGATTAGGACATTTATTATATTTTATTTAAAGAAGAGTTAAAAGTGTTAAATTCAAATTTTAATAACTAAACATTTTTTAATATAGGGTTATGCTTAAGAAAAATTAGACTATAAATATTCATAAGAAATATAGAATGATTTACTACATCATAGTATTTTATTTATAATTTTTAGTCATTATATAATTAAATTTATTTATGACATAATAGCGATGTAGTAATTACATTAATAATGAATAATTAAAATAATTGATCATGTAAATATGAAAATAAATTCAAATTGAAAATTTTGATGCCATAAATGAATTTTATTGGTGAATATAACATATTAGGGTTGATTAAATGAATTATTGTCAGAGTAATAATGTTTTTATGACTTTTAAAAATCCAAATACTAAATAGTGTCAAAATTGACATAAATGTGTTTTTTAAACAAATACTATTTTATTAAATTATATAATATTCATAAAAATATTTGATTCGACAAAAATAGTTATATAATCTTTTTTATTTCATTAATTAACCACTTGAGGTTCTTTTGGCATTTTATAGTAACTATATTAACCACATTGTAAAAAAATACAAGAAGACATGGTAAAAGTTAAACAATTTAACTAAGAGTTAAATCCACTAGATAAGGTTAATATGGTGAAGTAATCTTGTCCAAAAAATTTGGTTGGGATTATTTCGACCTATCCCAACCTTCTCCTAGAAATAAATCTATTCAGAGCTATTAGAACCAAAAAATTATTTTATAATAAATTAATATTTTAGGCTTTTTCAAAAGTGCCCATCACCTCTCTTATAAAAGGGTATTTCCTCTTATCTTAAATTCACAACTCCAAAGACATTTGTGTCATCCATACCTTACAAAAATATCCTCTTAACTACCCTCAAATCATCTTGGAGGCCTTACTTTGACCAAATTTCCAATCTAAGGATCCCTTTAGTTCAAATCAATAGGAATAACCTGAAGAAGAGGTAATTATTTCATCACCTCTTTCAAAGTTATTTTCTTCTTCCACTTCCTCTTATATTGTTGTTTACATACCAAAGGTAGTTAATCTAGTACCTTATACATTAAATGATGTTAATATAAATACGGTTTGACCGTATTCATTATTCTATCCATCCTATGAATGACAAAGTCACGATACGTGCATACGTACGGCTTACCATCCCCATGTCGTGGTGTAGTTTGTTATTAAACACTTCAATATTTGGATGAGTATAATAATGAGTATAATTTATGAAAATAATAAATATAACATGTTAATTATTATGTATATATAATATACTTTCCAATTACATACAACTTCACCAACTATAGAGTGATATTATTGCTCGTGCGTATGTATAACTTACCATCTCCATGACGCAATGATATTTCATTCCCCATCGTAACCATTCAAGACTAATTTTTATTTGATGAGTAAAAAATAATGTTCAAAAACATAATATCATTCAGGATATGAATCAAATACTTCTTATCCATAACAAACATGACTTATGTGACAAAACATATAAAGGAAAATGAATCAGTTAACACCCAAAATAGCGATACTACGAAAATATTATTAAAAAAGCTATATTAGGGGATAATATATGAAATATTATTTATGTATGTGGTTCTTTTATAGTTTAATAAAAATAATTTAACAATTACAAATGAGGTTAACGTACCCTAAACTAAGTAAAAGTACAAGGTAATGGTAAATTTTACGAAATACGGAATCTATGATGGGATGACATCAAAAAGAAGGAATCCTTCCAAATCAGCAACAAGATATGGTCATAATTAGCACTAAAATGTTTGTTTTAGTATTGGAATAATTGAATAATTCTATAAATGGTGGTGGTATCCCTGAACGAGATTATCCAGATCAACAACAGAAGAACATATCAGTAGTGGAGCATTTCATGAGGCAACATCCCCCATCATTCAGAGGATCATATGACCCTGTGCAAGATGAAGGGTGTATTAAAGAATTGGAAAATATTTTTGATGTCATGGGGTGATCTAAACATAAAAAGGTTAGTCTTTCTATTTATCATTTTGAAGGTGAAGCCGATCAGTGGTGGTTGATAGTGAAAAATATGAGGGATAATGAGGAGATTTATGCTATTAATTGGGATGAATTCAAAGGTATGTATATTGATAAAATATTTTCTAAAGGTTGTTTTTCTTATGGTGGAAACAAATTCCTCTAATTGAGGTAGGAGAATGACTCAATGGATGATTATGAAGAAAAATTCACTCGACTGGCATGATATGCTTCGAATTTCATATGAGATATTGATATCAAAATCAAATATTTTTTACTCAAGATTAAACCCAATGTATTGAAGGGATTTAGCTTCTCGTGAGTTAAAAAATGGAAAACATGTTTGATGTGAATAGAAGGTGGAAAAGGTGTTTTTCGATGATAAGGAGTTCTTTGAAAAAAAACTGAATAAGAGATAGAGTTGCCAGAAGAAAGGGAATAACTCTTCAAAAAAGACTAATGGTATGAAACATAAGTTTATAGTTTGTGAGAATTGTGGTAAAAAGCTTGTCGGGTAATGTCTTTTGAATTCGAGTAAGTGATACTGATGTAGTAAAATGGGACATAAGTCCTGTAATTACACAGAAAAAGACTAGGTTAATGGTTAGACAAAATCAGATTTTCAATTATTAAAATGTTTTAGGTGAAATGAAATGGGTAATTATGCAAATGAGTGTCAAACAAAGAACTAAATTGAGGGAATGAAGTAGGACTATAAGAAGAAAGGGGTGATAAAATCCTTTGTAACTACTTTAGCAGATGTTGGTCAATCAAATTAAGTAGTACCAGGTTTACTATTTGTTTGTTCATATTATTGCAATGTGTTGTTTGATTATGGATCCACATATTCATTTATTTTTGAGAAGTTTTCTAGTAAATTGGGAATTCCATATTAAGATATGAATCATGAACTTTTGGTAAATAAATAAGAGGAAATTATAACGACCCACACTTTACATACATTGTTAATACTTCAAAATTGAAGCACACTTATTACAACATATGACAAAACCACAAAGGACCGTATAGGTATAGTGTCTTTAGAAACTGGGAAACATAAACAACTGGTTCATAAATCTTCTACAGTGTCTCCCATTTATTTCATCATATCTAGGGTCCCTTTTAGCATATTCTACATAATATCCATCTTCCTGACCTGGGGAAAAGAAAACATAAAAGGGTGAGCTCAAATGCTCAGCAAGGGCAAATAAAGGAAAAAAATCATATCATATCTTTATGAAAATCAAAACCTGCAAAAGAGATCATAATATCTTAACATGGAATAAATCATAGAAGTGAAAATGAGATCCCCATAACATAAAACATGAAACTTTGTGGCATGCACACATAATCATGGAAAATCATTTCTTGTTAGTCATGACTCATTGCCAAGACTATCTTAGTGGACAAAGTCCCTTTCTGAACCGAGTTCACTCCTCGTTTCAGTCCTGTATCACTGAACCGAAATAACCTTCCGTTCCAGCCATGTCTATCTCATGAGATATAAAATCATTACCCAATGCATTGGAGGGAGATATAGGTCCCACCCATCTTATAATGAATCCTTTCTTATGTGTTCCACATAATCATAAAACATACATCATCGCATAACACATATAACAAAAATGGGATTCTTGAAACATCATGACATCATAAATCAATTCATATATGATAAAGGAATTCATAAACATAATTCCATCACAACATAGTCAAACCAATGTAAAAATATGGATAGAAACAGAACCCTTTATTATCTTAGATGGAAAATAATTTTGATAAAACCCTTGAATTGAATTCTTGAGGAAAATATCCTTTCTTCTTCAAAAACATTTTTCCTTTCATAACATGTCATACAACTTTAAAATAAAAGAAGTTGATTAAAAATAAACTTGAAAACTTGTAAATGAAGATTCTTTGAAGTAATGTTTTAAAAATCCATTCATGCCGTATAAGTTAAAAAAAACATTCTTCGTACTTTTGTCGGAAAAGTCAAAAAGTACCTCATACGGAAAAACGACAAAAGATTCCTTTCATATTCTTTACTAAAAACTCACCTAAGGGTAAAATTGGATTTAAACTATTTCAAGTGGATGGATACAATATTACATATTGAGGGAACATGGATGTGGATGATAAAATACACCCCAGTAAATACTTACGAATAAACAATCTCGGATAAAAATGAGATTGTGATATTTACCTTACCTTAGGTCCGATTTTCTTTGTTCGTGTCCGAAGCTCCTGTATAATGGTTTAAATAATGTTATTGACTTATTCCAGAATCATACATATTGATATGAGATCATATAAGGTCATATTATTAGCTTCTTGTTAGTAATATTTCATTGTTACTTGTTACTCGGGTCTTTATAACTTTTTGTTCTTATGCGTGTTTTGTCGAATAAATTCTTATTCTTATCTTTAGGTTATAGATAATTAATTTCCAGAATGGTATTAGTGTAGTATATACCATATTCATTCATTCAATTCATTTATACAATCATTATGAAATGAAGATCATGTAGAACGAGTCGCATCACATCGTGGAGACGGTATTCCGTACGTACGCACGAGTGATGATATCGTTCCTATGATCGTGGAATTGTATTGGAGTATATATATATATTATTTCAGTATCAATATTACTTAATAATAATCATATATAGTTACTCATTACACCATTATACCCATCCTTGTAAGGTGATGGTGGAAAATAGATTACACCACGGCATGGAGACGGTATTCCGTACGTACGCACGCGCGGTGATTTCATTTTTCCGTAGGATGGATAGAAGGTGAATTAGGGTTGTTTCATATTTATAATAACATATCAGTATGTAAGTAATACTGATGTTATTAATTTATCATGAAACAACTGAAGAAGAAGAAGTTGAAGAAGAAAGAAATTGAAAAGATCGGTAATGGATATTACCTCTTCTTTGGAACGCCTTTTCGAATCCTCCACTGAAGGAACTAAGATTGGTCTTTGGAGAAGACCAGGACCTCTAGGATTATTCTAGGGAAGTGGAGAAGGGAAAATGGCAGGGGTTTGCCGAGCTTGAGTGCTCAAATTGGTGTGAGGAGGAGGGGGAGGAGGTGCCCTTTTATAAGGGAGGAGAGGGGCACCTTAGGAATATCTCAAAATATTATTTTATATTAAAGTCAAAATCGGTTTATAATGGTTCCAAAGGGTCTTATTTCGAAGATAAAGTGGGGAAGGGTCGAAATCCTATCAACCAATAGGATTTAGACAAGTTTAGGTTATTATTTTAACCTTATCAATTAGATTTAACTCTAAGTTAAATAATTTAACTTTTACCGTGTCTTTTTGTTTTCTTTCACTATATGGTTAATACACTTACTATAACATGCCAAACGAACCCCAAATTGTTTATTATTAATATATATATCCTTATCTAAGTCATTTGGCCGAACCTTAGATTTTTAGGAATAAAATAACAATTAATAATATAATATTTTATTTAAAAACTATTTTGTGTCAATTTTGACACTATTTGATATATGATTTTTGTGAAAGTCATAACAGAATTATATGTTCTAACCAAGTTGATTAAATCAACACTAATATATCATAGTAACCTAGAAAATTAGTGGAATTCATAAAAAGTCTCAAATTACATTTATTTTGGTATTTATATTATCAATTATTTCAATATTTCATTAATAAGATAATTACTGCATCATCTTTGTGTCATAAATAAATTAAATTATTTGATGTCTAAAAATTACAAATAAAATACCATCATGTAGGAAATCTTTTTAGCTTTCTAATGAATATTTACAATCGAATTTATCTTATGTATAACCCCATATTAAAAATGATTTACTTATTAAACTTTGATTTTAACTATTTTAACCCTTCTTTAAATAAATTAATAATAAATGTCCTAATCTAATCCAAGTGGGCCTAAATGGTCATATTTTATTCCTAAGTTTGTTCTTGGTCGAATTACACTTGTCCAATAGAATTAGGACATGTGTTAGGGTAATATTAATATCATATTTACCCTTAGTTACCCTATTTACTATTAACCGCGGTAAAAATAGTAAAAAGTTACTATTCACCAAAAAAATTATTTTCATCTCATTGAACCACATTTTAGTCCTTGATATTAACCGTGTCTCTCGGATTTTTGAAATTCCATTCACAGAAGCGGTAAAATTAAGTTTTATGCAAAATTCAGTTTTTAACCTACCACTTAGTGGTTTCACTATTCATCAAAAATTGAAAGTTTTCAGAAAAATACCAAAATTTCACCCTAGGCTAATTTCGATATTCTGAGTCCAAAAATGAAGTCCATTTTGAAAAATAAAATTTATAAAATTTCAAAAAGTGGTTATTACTATTCATAACGGCTAGTTTTAATAGCATATTGTTGTTTAGTGAAACTCGGTATTGCGTACGACGCAAGCTATCGAGGAAGGCCGCGATTGCGTGTAAAGCAAGCCAAGCAAGTGTTGTGTAGAAAAAGATTTCTTTGATGATTTATATAACATAAAAGTCTCGGGTGTTACATTCTACCCCCCTTAAAAAGAATTTCGCCCTCGAAATTCGTCACTTTGCAACAAACAAATGAGGATACTTCTCCCTCATCATATCCTCAAGCTCCCATGTAGCTTCTTCAAGTTGGTGGTTTCTCCATAAAACTTTCACCAAGCGAGTGGTCTTGTTTCGTAGGACTTTTTCGCTACGATCCAGAATCTCTATCGGCTGTTCTTCATAAGAAAGATCTTGCTCCAGCGGTACAACTTCTGAGCTGAGTACATGTGAAGGATCTGGTATGTACTTTCTCAGGAGAGATACATGGAACACATCGTGAACTTGAGAGAGATTCGGTGGAAGCGCCAATCGGTAAGCTACCTTCCCAACACGATCCAATATTTCGAAAGGACCGATATATCTAGGGCTCAACTTCCCCTTCTTTCCAAATCTCATAACCCTCTTCCAGGGAGATATTCGTAAGAACACTTTATCACCCACTTCAAACTCTAGGTCTTTTCTTCGGTTGTCGGCATAACTTTTCTGTCGACTCTGAGCTGCTCTTATGTGTTGTTGAATAGATCTAACCTTTTCTGCCATTTCATCAACGAGATCAGGTCCTAATAGCTTTCTTTCCCCAACTTCATCCCAGCAAGTTGGAGTCCTGCATTTCTTTCCATAGAGAGCTTCATAAGGAGCCATTTGAATACTGGAGTGAAAGCTATTATTATAAGAAAATTCCACCAAAGGTAGGTGTTGATCCCAACCTCCTTTGAAATCCATAGAGCAAGCTCTCAACATATCTTCTAGGGTTTGAATTGTTCTCTCAGACTGACCGTCTGTCTGGGGATGATAAGCAGTGCTGAAACTCAACTCTGTATCCAGAGTATGCTGAAGACTTCGCCAGAACTTCGAGGTAAATCTCGGATCTCGATCAGATATAATAGAAAGTGGTACTCCATGCAATCTTATCACTTCCTTTACATATATCCTGGCAAGCTGATCTAGAGAGAAATCCTCACTAATAGGAATGAAGTGTGCAGACTTTGTAAGACGATCAACTATGACCCAAATAGCATTATTGCCTTTGGATGTTTTAGGAAGTCCTGTGACAAAGTCCATAGTGATGTTTTCCCATTTCCATTCGGGTATGGGTAATGGTTGTAACATCCCCTTAGACTTCTGTCTCTCAGCTTTAACTTGTTGACAAACCAAGCATCGAGAGACATATTCAGCAACATCTCTTTTCATGCCATCCCACCAGAAGTACTCTTTCAGGTCCCTATACATCTTCGTGCTTCCAGGATGAATAGAAAATGATGAACTATGAGCCTCATCCAGCAGCTCATTCTTTAATTCGGGGATGGGAGGAACGCAAACACGATTCCTGAACTTTATTATCCCATCACAATCAAGGTTGAATTCAGGAACATTTCTCACCTTCTTTTGTAACTCGACATCTTCTTTCTGTGCCTCTTTAATCTTCACATGTATAGATGGTTGAACATTCATTTGAGAAAGATAAGATTTTTCCCCTTCCATTATAATTCCAAGATCCATCCTTTGTAAATCCATAAATATTGGATCTTTTGTGATCCTCATCATGGATAAACTAGCATGGTCTTGTCGACTTAATGCATCTGCCACCTTGTTTGCTTTCCCAGGGTGGTAATGGATTGAGCAGTCATAATCCTTAATCAGCTCCAACCATCTTCTTTGGCGCATATTCAACTCCTTTTGTGTGAAAATATACTTTAAACTTTTATGATCAGTATAAATATCACACCTTTCACCATAAAGGTAATGCCTCCAAATCTTTAATGCAAAGATTACCGCAGCCAACTCCAAATCATGTGTTGGGTAATTTTGCTCATGGATTTTCAACTGTCGTGAGGCATAAGCTATCACCATATCATTTTGCATAAGAACACACCCCAATCCCTTCTTGGATGCATCACTGTAGATCACAAACCTTTCTCCACTACAAGGCAGTGTGAGCACAGGTGCACTGGATAACCTTCTTTTCAACTCCTTGAAATTCTCTTCACATTCCTCTGTCCAGACAAACATAACTCCTTTCCGAGTCAACTTGGTGATTGGATTAGATAATCGTGAAAAATCTTTTACAAAACGTCGATAATATCCAGCCAAACCAAGAAAACTTCGGATCTCAGTTACTGTTGTTGGTCTTGACCATCTTTCGATAACCTCTGTTTTTGCTGGATCCACAGATATCCCCTCTTTTGAGATTATATGACCCAAAAATGCAACTTTTTGAAGCCAAAATTCACACTTGGTAAATTTGGCATAAAGCTTCTCCTTTCTTAGGGTCTTCAATATAATTCTCAAGTGATCTTCATGCTCTTCCTTGCTCTTTGAATAGACAAGAATATCGTCTATAAAGACTACCACAAATTGATCAAGATAGTCTCTAAAGACTCTATTCATTAGATCCATGAAGATAGAAGGGGCATTAGTAAGACCAAATGGCATCACTATAAATTCATAGTGTCCATACCTTGTACGGAAAGCCGTCTTTGGTATATCCTCCCTTTTGACCCTTAATTGATGATACCCTGAACGAAGATCAATCTTGGAAAAGTATTGAGCTCCGCGTAGTTGGTCAAATAAGTCATCAATGCGTGGGAGAGGATATTTGTTCTTGATAGTGATCTTGTTAAGTTCTCGATAATCAATGCAGAGTCTCATTGATCCATCTTTCTTCTTAACAAATAGAACAGGTGCTCCCCAAGGTGACGCACTAGGGCGTATGAATCCCTTATCAAGATTCTCTTGGAGTTGCTTCTTCAATTCCTGCAACTCAATTGGGGCCATTCTATAAGGTGTCTTTGAAATAGGCAAAGCACCCGGTACGAGTTCTATTGAAAACTCAACTTCACGATTTGGTGGGAGACCCGGTAATTCCTCCGGAAAGACATCATCAAACTCCCGTACAATGGGCATATTCTTAATCGTGAGTTTCTCACCAACTATTTGAGATAAATAACCTTCATTTAGTGGAATCAATACCCATAAGATGGAAGAAATTTCCACTGGAAGGTTATGTTCATCCTTGCATTGATAGACGATCGTAGGTTGATCTGGAATATGAAATGTGACTTCCCTTCTTTGGAAATTGATATGATCTCCATGTAGAGAAATCCAATCCATGCCAAGAATCACATCAAATTCCACTAAAGGAAGGATCACAAGATTTGCAGGAAGCACTTTACCACAAACTTCGATCGGAGAAGAATTATAAACTTTTGATGCGATTGATGTGCCATTAGGTGTTGTCACGGCTAACTCAACATCTAATTGTTGAGGTAATACGGTGATACCATTAGAAAAGTCTTCAGAAATAAAAGAGTGGGTGGATCCAGAATCAAATAAAACATTTGCTACTTTAGAGTGGATGGTAAGTGTACCTTTCACCACATCGTTATCGTACTCCACATCGCTGATGGAAATTGCATGTGACTTTCCTTTGTCTTTAGCCTTAAGATTTTGTTGACGTCGACCATCATCATCAACCCTTGGATTTGGGCATTGATTGGCATAATGCCCCATCTCCTTGCACTTGAAACATTGAAGTGTAGTAGGTTCATTCTGTGTATCCCTTCCTTTGTTTGCATCATTAGACATCTTCTTCCCATTATCACGGCATTCAAATGCCCGATGACCTTCCTTTCCACATTTAAAACATTTACTTGTACCTTTAAGACAACTCCCTACATGTTTCTTTCCACACTTTGAGCATAAGGGAAAGTTCATCTTCTTTTCCGTGTGCTCTTTAGATTTTTCTTTGAATTCCATCTTCCTCTTCTTATCAAACCCATGTGACTGATGGGTTACTCCAATCTCCATCTCGACTTTGAGAGCACATCGAACGATTTCCTCGTAGCTATTGAAGTCCCTTATGGCTAACGCCCTTCGAAGACTTGGTTTTAAGCCACTAAAGAATCGATCGATCTTACTCTCAGGTTGGATAATAATACCAGAAGCGTACCTTGCAAGTCTTGTAAAATTTGCTTCATAGGTACCAACAGATTCATCATCCCTTTGCTTCAGTTCAAGGAACTCTTTCTCCATCTTTGTTCGGAGAATACGAGGGAAGTACTTATTGAAAAATAAGTTCTTGAACTCGTCCCATTCCATAGACTCAATTTCATCCCTTTGCCTCGTATTCTTAACAAGATTCCACCATTGATCCGCATCTCCTTCCAAACGGTACACTGCTAGGATGACTTTATCATGTTCAGAACATTGAAGAACTGAAAATATCTTTTCAGTAGTACTAATCCATTGTTCAGCAACTAATGGATCAGTAGACCCGCTGAAAGAAGGTGGACGCTGCCTCATGAAGGATTCAACAGAATGTTGCTCCCTCCTTTGCTCGTTTGGAAATCCTGCATGATTCATAGCTTGAGAAAGTTGTGTGAGCATGGCTACAAGATTTTGCATTCCAGCTCCCATATCGTTTGGTTGCTCAGGGGGACAATCATTGCATTTCCCATCGCATTCCGCATTAACACGGTTCCTTCGGGTTCCAGCCATTGACTAAAACCAAGAAGAATAGTGTGAGAAACACTAATTATAATAGGAAACCACATAATTCAAGAATAAAATTTTCATGCTTATGGTCTTATCCTAGGTTATTCATGGCCATTTCTAAAACACTAATATTGTGTTCTATGCTTAGACTTATCCTTAGGGTTCTTACTAAGGCTTTCACATCCTAGTTTCCAAAGGTTGACTATACCTTTCCTCTGATACCAACTATAACGACCCACACTTTACATACATTGTTAATACTTCAAAATTGAAGCACACTTATTACAACATATGACAAAACCACAAAGGACCGTATAGGTATAGTGTCTTTAGAAACTGGGAAACATAAACAACTGGTTCATAAATCTTCTACAGTGTCTCCCATTTATTTCATCATATCTAGGGTCCCTTTTAGCATATTCTACTTAATATCCATCTTCCTGACCTGGGGAAAAGAAAACATAAAAGGGTGAGCTCAAATGCTCAGCAAGGGCAAATAAAGGAAAAAAATCATATCATATCTTTATGAAAATCAAAACCTGCAAAAGAGATCATAATATCTTAACATGGAATAAATCATAGAAGTGAAAATGAGATCCCCATAACATAAAACTTGAAACTTTGTGGCATGCACACATAATCATGGAAAATCATTTCTTGTTAGTCATGACTCATTGCCAAGACTATCTTAGTGGACAAAGTCCCTTTCTGAACCGAGTTCACTCCTCGTTTCAGTCCTGTATCACTGAACCGAAATAACCTTCCGTTCCAGCCATGTCTATCTCATGAGATATAAAATCATTACCCAATGCATTGGAGGGAGATATAGGTCCCACCCATCTTATAATGAATCCTTTCTTATGTGTGCCACATAATCATAAAACATACATCATCGCATAACACATATAACAAAAATGGGATTCTTGAAACATCATGACATCATAAATCAATTCATATATGATAAAGGAATTCATAAACATAATTCCATCACAACATATTCAAACCAATGTAAAAATATGTATAGAAACAGAACCCTTTATTATCTTAGATGGAAAATAATTTTGATAAAACACTTGAATTGAATTCTTGCGGAAAATATCCTTTCTTCTTCAAAAACATTTTTCCTTTCATAACATGTCATACAACTTTAAAATAAAAGAAGTTGATTAAAAATAAACTTGAAAACTTGTAAAGGAAGATTCTTTGAAGTAATGTTTTAAAAATCCATTCATGCCTTATAAGTTAAAAAAAACATTCTTCGTACTTTTGTCGGAAAAGTCAAAAAGTACCTCGTACGGAAAAACGACAAAAGATTCCTTTCATATTCTTTACTAAAAACTCACCTAAGGGTAAAATTGGATTTAAACTATTTCAAGTGGATGGATACAATATTACATATTGAGGGAACATGGATGTGGATGATAAAATACACCCCAGTAAATACTTACGAATAAACAATCTCGGATAAAAATGAGATTGTGATATTTCCCTTACCTTAGGTCCAATTTGCTTTGTTCGTGTCCGAAGCTCCTGTATAATGGTTTAAATAATGTTATTGACTTATTCCAGAATCATACATATTGATATGAGATCATATAAGGTCATATTATTAGCTTCTTGTTAGTAATATTTCATTGTTACTTGTTACTCGGGTCTTTATAACTTTTTGTTCTTAGGCGTGTTTTGTCGAATAAATTCTTATTCTTATCTTTAGGTTATAGATAATTAATTTCCAGAATGGTATTAGTGTAGTATATACCATATTCATTCATTCAATTCATTTATACAATCATTATGAAATGAAGATCATGTAGAACGAGTCGCATCACATCGTGGAGACGGTATTCCGTACGTACGCACGAGTGATGATATCGTTCCTATGATCGTGGAATTGTATTGGAGTATATATATATATTATTTCAGTATCAATATTACTTAATAATAATCATATATAGTTACTCATTACACCATTATACCCATCCTTGTAAGGTGATGGTGGAAAATAGATTACACCACGGCGTGGAGACGGTATTCCGTACGTACGCACGCGCGGTGATTTCATTTTTCCGTAGGATGGATAGAAGGTGAATTAGGGTTGTTTCATATTTATAATAACATATCAGTATGTAAGTAATACTGATGTTATTACTTTATCATGAAACAACTGAAGAAGAAGAAGTTTAAGAAGAAAGAAATTGAAAAGATCGGTAATGGATATTACCTCTTCTTTGGAACGCCTTTTTGAATCCTCCACTTAAGGAACTAAGATTGGTCTTTGGAGAAGACCAGGACCTCTAGGATTATTCTAGGGAAGTGGAGAAGGGAAAATGGCAGGGGTTGGCCGAGCTTGAGTGCTCAAATTGGTGTGAGGAGGAGGGGGAGGAGGTGCCCTTTTATAAGGGAGGAGAGGGGCACCTTAGGAATATCTCAAAATATTATTTTATATTAAAGTCAAAATCGGTTTATAATGGTTCCAAAGGGTCTTATTTCGAATATAAAGTGGGGAAGGGTCGAAATCCTATCAACCAATAGGATTTAGACAAGTTTAGGTTATTATTTTAACCTTATCAATTAGATTTAACTCTAAGTTAAATAATTTAACTTTTACCGTGTCTTTTTGTTTTCTTTCACTATATGGTTAATACACTTACTATAACATGCCAAACGAACCCCAAATTGTTTATTATTAATATATATATCCTTATCTAAGTCATTTGGCCGAACCTTAGATTTTTAGGAATAAAATAACAATTAATAATATAATATTTGATTTAAAATCTATTTTGTGTCAATTTTGACACTATTTGATATATGATTTTTGTGAAAGTCATAACAGAATTATATGTTCAAACCAAGTTGTTTATATCAACACTAATATATCATAGTAACCTAGAAAATTAGTGGAATTCATAAAAAGTCTCAAATTACATTTATTTTGGTATTTATATTATCAATTTTGTCAATATTTCATTAATAAGATAATTACTGCATCATCTTTGTGTCATAAATAAATTAAATTATTTGATGTCTAAAAATTACAAATAAAATACCATCATGTAGGAAATCTTTTTAGCTTTCTAATGAATATTTACAATAGAATTTATCTTATGTATAACCCCATATTAAAAATGATTTACTTATTAAACTTTGATTTTAACTATTTTAACCCTTCTTTAAATAAATTAATAATAAATGTCCTAATCTAATCCAAGTGGGCCTAAATGGTCATATTTTATTCCTAAGTTTGTTTTTGGTCGAATTACACTTGTCCAATAGAATTAGGACATGTGTTAGGGTAATATTAATATCATATTTACCCTTAGTTACCCTATTTACTATTAACCGCGGTAAAAATAGTAAAAAGTTACTATTCACCAAAAAAATTATTTTCATCTCATTGAACCACATTTTAGTCCTTGATATTAACCGTGTCTCTCGGATTTTTGAAATTCCATTCACAGAAGCGGTAAAATTAAGTTTTATGCAAAATTCAGTTTTTAACCTACCACTTAGTGGTTTCACTATTCATCAAAAATTGAAAGTTTTCAGAAAAATACCAAAATTTCACCCTAGGCTAATTTCGATATTCTGAGTCCAAAAATGAAGTCCATTTTGAAAAATAAAATTTATAAAATTTAAAAAAGTGGTTATTACTATTCATAACGGCTAGTTTTAATAGCATATTGTTGTTTAGTGAAACTCGGTATTGCGTACGACGCAAGCTATCGAGGAAGGCCGCGATTGCGTGTAAAGCAAGCCAAGCAAGTGTTGTGTAGAAAAAGATTTCTTTGATGATTTATATAACATAAAAGTCTCGGGTGTTACAGAAATGTTGAGACCAAATGAAATTATAGGATCCTTCATGTACTTGTCTGTGAAAAGAATCTACCTACAAACCTTATTGATTTTCATGTAGTACAGTTTGATGTTATTTTGGGTATGGATTGGCATGACATTTATCATGATAATATTGACTGTAGAGCTAAAGAGTTTTCTTTTTTGAAATATTTTTAGTTTGTGTACATGAATGAACCCTTACTTTTGATAACATATCAGGAAGCTAAGAAACTAGTAAAAGATGAAAATGAATGTAACCTTGCACATATGGTTGAAAAAAGGAACTGTACAGATTAATGAAGTGTCATTGGTCAATGAGAAACTTGATGTTATTCATAAGGAGTTTCCTAGTATTATACCTGATCGGGAAGTTTAATTTACTGTTGACTTTGTTCCTAAAGCTAAGAAATTTTCAAAACACCATTATTGAATGTCTCAAATTGATCTTTTAGAGATAAATACAAAATTGAAGGAGTTATTAGATAAATGTTTTATTCGACCTAGCACATCACCATGGTGTGCCCTTGTCTTGTTTGTTAAAAATAAATATGGTTCAATGAGACTTTTCATTAATTATAGATCACTGAATAACATCACTATTAAGAAAAAGTATTCTTTTCCTCATATCAATGATTTGTTTGATCATCTCCAAGGAACTAAGTATTTTTCAATGATTTATTTGAGGTTGGGGTACCATCAGTTGAATGTAAAGGAAGAAGACATTCTGAAGACTGCATTTCGTACTAGATATGGCAATTATGAATTTGTAGTTATGATTTTTGGGTTAACCAATGTACCTGCTATATTCAGGGATCTTTTGAATATAATTTTCGGTTAGATCTTGGATAATTTTGTGGTTGTGTTCATTGATGATATTTTGATTTTATTCAAAAACTAAAAAGGTCCATGAAAGTCATTTAAGGGTTTTCTTGGAAACCATTAAAGAAAAGAAACTGTATGGAAAATTTAGAATGTGTGACTTTTGGTTACAACAAATTTCATTCCTTGGTCACATTGTCTAAAACATTGGAATTACTGTTGATCTTGGTAAAACGAAGTTGTTGAATAATTTACGAGACCCACAAATATAACCAAGTTCCATAGATTTCTTAGTTTAGTAGGTTATTAATGGAGTTTTGTTAAGAATTTTGCACAGTTATCTAGTCTAATGACTAAGTTAACTCGAAAAGGTATTAAGTTCATTAGGAAAAAATATTGTGATGATTGTTTTCAGGAATTTAAAAGATGAATGGTGAATGATCCAGTTTTGACATTACCTTCAAGAAATTGTGAGTTTGTTATCTACAGTGATGGTTCATTGAAAGGACAGGGATGTGTCCTTATGCAGAATTATAATGTAATTTTTTATGCCTCACATCAGTTGAAACCTCATTTGTTAAATTATCCTACACATGATTTGGAATTAGCTTATGTTGTTTTTTCTTTAAAAATTTGGAGGCATCATTTGTATGTATTAAAGTGAGAAATATATACTAATCAAAAAATATTGATGTATATATTCACTCATAAATAATTGAACATGAGATATATAAGATGGCTAGAATTAATCAAGGATTGTGATTTCATGATCCATTAACATTTGATAAAATCAAATAATATGGCTGATTCTTCGAGTCAAAAAATTAATTCTTCATTAACCATGCTATGTTTGGAATGATATCCTTTGGTTTTTGATTTGATAAACTTTGGCCTAGAAGTTGTTGGTGTAAGAAATACCTTTTTGTTGTTTTATGTGTCAATGAAATAATCTCTATCAGATATAATTAAGAAAGCACATAAGGAAGATAGTGAGTTGCAGAAAAAGGTAGAGTTGGTTCAGATGAGTAAGTTTCCTAATTTAAACATGGATAATAATTCTATTTTGAGGTTTGTGGAGATATTATGTGTGCATTGTGATTCACAGTTGAAGAATGAGTTATTATGTGAATATCATAGTTCTCCGTTTTTAGTTCATCATGACAATACTATGATGTATATAGAACATTGGGATTATTACTTGTGGGATGGAATGAAAATAGGTATTTTCGGCTTTACTGTGAAGTGTTTGACTTGTAAATAGGTATAAAAAGTGTTGTAGTCTCCCAAAGGGATGCTTTAGTATTTAACAATGACATAGTGTAAATGGGGAAATATATACATGGACTTCATTGTTGGATTACCAAACACATCTTGAGGTAATAATGAAATCTGTGTTATTGTTGATCGATTGACTAAATCTTCTCATTTTTTTTCATATTTGAGATAATTTGTCTATAGATCAACTTTCTCGGTTGTATGTTAATGAGATAGTCAGGTTTCATGGAGTTACCCTACCCATTGTATCATATCAAGATCCCAGGTTTACTTCAATCTTTTGGAAAGGCCATCAGAAGTTGTTGGGTACTGAAATAAATTTTAGTACAACTTTTTATCCTCAATCAGATAGGTAGTTGGAACGAAAAATTCAGACCTTGGAGGATATGATACGTTCTTGTTCAATGGATTACTAGGGATGTTGGGAACAAACTCTTTCTTTGGTTGAATTTTCTTATAATATCATTTTTCATTCCAGTATACAGATGGCTCCATTGGAGGCACTATATGTGAGGCAGTGTCGAACTCCAGCTTTTTGGGATGAAGTTGGTGAAAGGATATTTATGGGACTAGAATTGGTAGAAGATATGGAAGAAAAAGTTCAGTTGATTCCAAATCACATGACAATAGCTCAGAGAAGGTAGAAAATTATGCGGATAACTGGAGGAAGGATCTCTCTATTGAGGTAGGTGATAATGTCTTTCTAGATGATTCTCCATGGAAAAGTGTGATGCATTTTTGTAAGATGGGATTGTTGAGTCTGAGGTTCAGTGGATATTATGAAATCCTAGAGAAATTTGGATCAGTTGACTACAGAGTGGATTTACATTAACTTTTCTCCTAGGTACACAATTGTTTTAATGTTTCAATGTTGATATAGATTGTACCAGATGCATTTCCTATTTTTAGACCATAGGTAGTTCAGTGGGAAGAGAATCTCTCTTATGAGAAACAACCAGTTCAGATTCTTGACCAAAGGGAGAAATTATTGTAGAATAAGGTAATTGATCAGTTAAGGGTTTTTAAAAAAAATCATATGGTTGAAGAGGCAACCTGGGAATCTTAAAATGCTATGAGGGATAAATACCCCCACTTATTTGATAAGTGAATAAAAATTGTGAGGATGCAAATTTCAAAAGGGGGGAAGGATATAAATATGAAGTAAATAAATAATATAACAATTTAATATTTGTTAATATTTTATAATTAAACATTAAATTTACATTAAATGGGATTCTATGTTTGATAGGTAACGTGATACACAACAACGATTTTCTTTGAAATCTTACGCTGCAGACAAGAATGGGTCATATTGAAAAATAATAATATATTATTATTTAAATTGGTAGTTAATACCTAGAAATTATAATGTTGGAAATGAATATAACTGTATAAAATATAATTATACATGTTTATTAAATGTTTTTACATTTATCCAATAAATTTTAGAGGCTAAAAATAAGAAAGAATCCTATTTTAAGCAAAAATACTCTAATAATATTTAAAAGATCTATTTACGACCTTTTTATGGAGAACCCTATTCAAATATAGTTTGGACAATTTTATATGTTATATTTGATAAAATAAAAATTTTCTTTATAATCATGACATCAAAATTTACTTTGGGTAAATTGTCGGTATTTTTCTGATAAAATTCATTTTTAATGAATAATGAAAAATGCTGTATTTTAATTCAAAACTGTTTTTTAATATAATTTATTTATATGGGTATATTATAATTTTAATTGGTTTTAAAGATTAATTAAATTATATTTTTACCCTTTAATACAATTTTGTTCATTGTATGTAATTTCACTTTGAAATTGGACGTTAACAAGTGTCAATGTTTTGATAGTTATTATTTCATAAAAACACACCTTTTTGTTTTGACAAAGGTAATTAATTTTAAATTAATTTCTTTTAATTCTTTGATTTTAATTTGAAAAAATTAATTCCATATCTGGAATCAGTAGGTACATAATGTTAAATAGGTAACATTTATTTTTATACATTATGAATATTTACTTCAGTAAATATTTTATTTACCATAGTTAAAGTGTAAATTTGGTAAATAAGGGTTAACAAATATTTTTGTAATAATATAAAATTACCCTGAAATGTGTCCTAATCCTATTGGTTTATACATTTCTGACCATGGTCATCCTTGTATCAAAATTTGGATCCCATGGAGCCACTTAATATTTATAATGACACTTTATATAAATTTATTTAAATTAAAAACAAAAAATGACATAAACATATATCTTTTAGTAAATAAATTTTTACATAGGGTTATATAAGTTATCACTTAGAATATAAATATGAATTTGAAATATAAATTTATTTCATACATGAAGGATTTTTTTTTAAATTGTAGACATCAATAAAATAAAATTATCTATGAAACAATAATGTTTAGGTTTTTACATCATTAATGAATGATTTAAATATAAGAGATTATAAAGATTAAAAAAATATATAAAACCTATCCAATTTTTTTTGGGTGATTTTATTTTGAACAATAGTCATATTATATTATACTTTAATAATTTTTGGACCTTTATAATTCTAAAATCATTATGTAATAAAATAATATTTTCAAACATTTCTAAAGAGCCCCTCCTCCCCCTTATAAAAATCTGTCACCTCTAACCCATTACTAATACCTCTGAAGCCCCTTGGATCATCCAAAATGTTTATAAATAATCTCTCAAGATTCCTCTCTTCCACCGGGATTCCTTACCTTATGCAGAAGGCACATCAAGAATTTTTTTTGGTTCAAACCAAATGGAGTTACCTGATTTAAAGGTAACGTCTTCTCTTAAGTTATTTTCTTTTATTTTATTTATCCATCCCCCTAAACTCTATTTATTTCATTTTTTATAAAAAAATCATTATTTTAAATATATTAGGATGTTTTTATGATAATTATTCAAACTACACTTACACATACATCCATCTAATGTGTAAAAAACATAATATTTCCGTGGACTACGAACTACTGCCTCACGAAACAATGATTGGTCAATCTTCTCCTACCACATCTTATAGTGGACATTAAGATGGAAATATATTTATATGTGATAGATACTATATTTATATTGTATATATGATTCATTATTTTTCATTTATATCATACCTTTATGGTTTCCATAATGGTTAAACACGATAATTTCATTTGAGGAAGTGTGGATTGCAACCCCCTCAAATTGATATGACTTGTTCATGCCATATGTAGAACATATAAAGGATGGTATTAATTAAATTATATATTATATTATACTTTAATTATAATATACATATATATAATTAATTTTTCACTCCATTAAATATGGAATAGAAATGAAATTAGCATTCATGCGTACTTAAGGCTTATCGTCTCCATGAACGATGTATTTCTTTTTTATCGCCAAATGTAATGTAATATTACAAATAAATATATTTAATTGATATATTATATATATATGATATATATATACTTAATTTCATTCTATAGGTAACGTACATTTGACTACATGAACATCTTGTAATTATAAGATGTTCATTTTTGACTCAAGTACCAAATATTGACAAAACGACCGTTATTAAATTAAATGAATGCATAATGTTTATAAATTGGTTATTAGAGATATAAAAGGATTTATAAACATGAAAATGCTTCTTAGGAATGTATAAATTAACTTTAGTTTATTATTATAGAGATTAAAGAACAAACAGGTCAAGTCTGACACAAGGCTAGGGACATTTCTCAATCACATGTCATTGAAGCATATTTTTTATACATGGAATTATATTATATGGTGTATAAACACCTTTTAATTTTTATTTCATTAAAATGGAATATTTTTCTATGATTCGTTTTACTAAAAGACAAAAAAAGAATGTTTATTTTAACATAAGTAGAGACAATGTCCTTTTCTGTCGCCATAGGTATTATTTGATATATGGATTCTTTAAAAAGATGTAATGTTTTTGAAAGGAAAATAAATACAAAATACTCTTTTACGAACTTTCGTATTTAAAATTATTTTGATAATGGAATTTTTATGTCAATATACTTAAATGATGTGGAAAAGATATCTTTCCTTTATTATTGTTTTATGTGTTTTGAATATTTTATGGTTCATTGGCATTGTTTATATATATGGGTTGTTCTTTGATAAACCTAAGGCTGGTGAGCCCAAGATAGCTCTCCAATTCATTCGGTAACATGGTAGAGGTAAATGACAATGTTTCTCCTATGAAATTTATGGAATATACTATGATAGGTATTCCAAATGAAACTAACTATGTAGTTGCGAGAGCTACAACGTAAGTATGTTATGGATGACAAAAGTTACCTTTAGGAATAGTGATTTCTATGTGTTATTCATAAATATTATGATTTCAAGAGGTATGTTAAATAGCTTATGTTATCTATTTATTTATGAAATAAGGTTTTCTTTCTCTATTTTCTATCCCTTACAGAGATTTTTATGCTCATCCTAGGTTTTGAAATGTTTGTCATAGGACTTGAAGATGAATAGGGTCAAGTATGGGATCATGGAAAAGTCATGCTGTCTAAAACATGGATGTATACATGGATCTTTTTATCAAAAGTGTTTATTTTATGAAAAAATCGATACTATGTATAAGTATCTACATTTAATGTTCATGATGTTATGTATATTTTATGACCTAATTTTCTAAAGCTCTAAATTTAAAAAGATCCTTGATGTGAATTATTATAAAAATTCATGATTCTGTAATGTTGAAGGTCGGGTTCTTATATTTATTATATGTTTAGTAGTATTTATAAATAATAATATATAATATAAGAATTTTATTGATAGTTTTTTTATGCTATGTAGAACCTATCATCAAGAGCAACCTATTTTTACAAACTACTTCTATTAGACTCTATGAATTCATCTTTTTGAGTGTCTCTTACTATATAAACTATTGAATAAAAATATAAAATACACACACACACACTTATTCACATTAATTGTACAAAACAATTTTCCATCACAATAATTTTTATCCATTTTTCATCAGTTTTAGAAATATAATTCACTTAGAACTAAAACCTTACATCCCTTGTGTTTAAAACATCATAACTACAACACTATAAGTTTTAAAGTAAAATTGTTATATCCATAATGTCTTTAATCCAGGATTGAATTTATCTTTATTTACAAGGAATGATTATCATTTTTTTGTTTTTGATAAATAGAGAAATTATACAATTATTTTTACTATTATTTCCTTTCTTCTTCTTAGTGTTTAAAAATAATAAATTTCCAAATTTAATTTGTGATGGAGCTAAAAAATTATATTTTTCTTCTATGAGTACCATTTAACGAAATTTTAAAACCACTATGTTTTTTTGACATATTATCACTACTACTTTTGTTATATTTTGATTTTTGAGAATGTTTAGATATTTTTTAAATAATGAACACGAGTGTTTTTGTTGTGTGGTTCTAACTAATGGACAACTGGGGGGGGGTAAATTGAGTCAATTTTTTGTATATATTGTGGATATTATGAGAATAATTATTATTAGTGTGTCTATAACTAGTAATAACATCCTTATAGATTCAAATAAATATTAAAATTATGATATCAGAGCCGAAGATCAATCATATATAAAACACCTACTAATATAGATTAGTGATATGATTGAAAAATAATATCAATTTAAGGTTAAATGTGTCAATAAATGAATATGAAAATGAATGGATATAAAATATGGCTTTTTTCCATTAAATTTGAAATAATAAGAGAAAATTTAATTGTGTAATGGGAAAAATTAATTCAAGTATTTTGAGAATGAATGTATAGTATAAAGTGAGGATAGAGAACAAAAAAATGAGATAAAATAAAAATAATGAGGTAATTTAAAATAAAATATTATAAAATTCATTGAAAATGTTTCAAATGTTAATGAAGAGAAACATATAATTGATATATTTCGACCAAAACAATAAAAATAGTTTTGTTTTAGGAGTTTTCTGGATATGATAGCTTAGGTTGAGTAAAATTATGATAATAAGGAATACATTTTTTGAAAATATTCCACTAGTTTTGATATGTGTTTAAGTAATAACATAGAACTATAAGTTGAATAATTTAATGATGAAAATACCAAATTGGGAAATATACTTTTTGAAAAAATTAAAACCTCACCTTGATGTCATTTTACATATATTAGAAGTGTTAACCCTATTATTATTCATTTTCATGTTGATTATGTGGACTAGGAAGTGGAATTTTAGGAAGTATTATTTGATGAGAACTCATATAATTATACACTTTATAATGATTTATACGAATCCATTTTTATGTAAATTGAAATATGTTTTTATAATATTGTGGGAAATAATTTTAAAATGTAATTAAATAACACAGATTTTCATAGAACTGAACTAGAGATAATATTACTAAAATTGAAATTTAACACGCAGATGACATTTAATTTGTGGATGATTTTTTTAATTTTATTTATAAAAAAATTTAAATATAAAATAATTTCTGTAATTAAAAATTACTATTCATAATTAGTGATTGTTATTTGTCATTTTATAGTTGATTAAATCTTGGAAGAGAATAAAAACATGTAAAAACCTTATTTTGAAAATAGTTATTCTAAATTAAAGGAAATTATTTTCTATAAATCCATGAATTCTTAAACTATTTTGGGTACTAAATTTTATTATGGAGCATAGTTTAATTTGAAATATGGTTATTTTTTATATCCAACAGTTTATGTTATTTTTATAGAATTACTATTTTGTCAGAATATATTTTTCAAAACTCTTCCATGTGAACCTTTATAAATCCTAATTAAATTAAAACAGATGGAACCATAACTATTTATTCTATGAATTATTTTTAAAGATATATTTTTAGGTTTTTAGATTACATGATTCGTAGTAGAGATTAAGGGATTATATTGTATTAAATATGTTTATGAGTGTTTAGAAGCCACTAAGGAGGTGTAATTTTATTATGTTTCTTCCAATACACCATTAAATTATTATATTATTTTCAACACAATCAATGGGTGTTTCTAAGAAGTATTTTTAGCTATAAAGTGATTAATTGTTCCCTTATGGGGTTGGAATCTTAAATAACTATTTTTCTCAGTCAAAAACATCTAGGTTCACAATATGATGAAGTTTATGTATAAGAAAAATATCTTACAAGTGAAAATGGGTAGTTCTCTAGAGATGTATTCCTACATAATATAAATTTAGCACTACATGGGAGATAACCCATTGTTTAAGAATTAAATTTTTATTTTTTATTTCAAAATAAATTCATCTCCATTTTTGTTTGTGTAGCCTCATGTTATTCATAAAAGATTCAACTATGATCATCTCTTCTCAGACATGAAATAGAAACATTTGGTCCACTGTATCACCAAATCAATATTAGGATTCTTAGAGACTTACTCCCATATTCTATCACATTTTTCATGGATTCATTTATTACTTATTGGATTTAATTATTTTTCTTTTCTACGCTTATAGGTTATTTAATGTGAGAAATTAAGTAGATATTTAAGAGTTATAATGGAGACAAAAACTGTTAGTAGATTTTTACTTTGAATCATTTTCATTTTATCTCATAATTTAAATAATAAAATCTATTTCAGGATTCCTTATTATTTTTCCGGGTATTTTAGATTAATATTTATCTTAATATACATTTAATTATATTTAATTTTATGATATGTTGCTATGGGGATAAATTGTAAAATATATTTTCTTATTTCTAGAAGAAAATGTATACGAATGTTATTTGAATATTATTTCTTCTTAAAAATGGGTTTGGACTGATGGGTGTTATGATTTTCTAAATCAGTTTTGTTGATTTTTTTGGAATTAGTATTGAAAAAATTTTAGCAACTAAAAAACTACATTTCATTGTTTGAGAAAATTGAAAATTGTTTTGATAGTGATATTTCATGATAAATTTATCAAATTAGAACTAGTTTTTGAAATTATTAATATGTTGTTATATAGAAACATAATGATTTCCATGATTTTTTTCACATAATTGAAAATATTTTTTAACATTAACTTTATGAATTCATATTTCATTTATGATCTTGCACATTTATATTTTTTCCAAGTGTTGAATACAGTGTAATTTCATATTTGTGATATGAAATATCCCAACATTTATCAACATTTATGTTTAAATGAGAAGTGTAGAGGATTTAAAATATATTAATTAGCCATATTTTTCAGTAATGAAAATCAATTCATGGAGTGTTTTTTCCAATAATCCTACTAAATGGGAAGAAACTAGATATATTGAAGAGAATATAAATAAATACTTTTTAATATAAATAAAATGAATATCTATAGATTTCACTGAATTAAATCCAATAAATTTTCCGGAAACACTATTTAATAATATGATTTTATTAGGTGACTTTGGGAATATAAAGAATAATGAAAAGTTCCCTACGTCATGTTTTGGGTTGAGGATGAGAATCATAAAAGAAGAAATAATCATTTTTAGAAAACATTTATATTTTAAGAGAGATTATATTTTTGAGGGATTCATTGGATTATTGATTCAAAACATTGAAAAAAAAGGAATGATAAAGAATAAATGATTTTGGGAAAGCACAATTAGGACCTTCAAGGTGAGGAATATTAAATAAAAGATGGAGATACAGATACAATATCTTGATAGATAAGTGTGTCTTTATTTCCAAAATTTTCCTTATTATGTTTTTCTATTATGTTATACACATAAAATTTTATATTGATAAAAATATTTGTGGTTAAATCCTTGAGGGGATATGATAATTTATTTTTAATGATTCATTCTAAATAGAAATTTTCATCTGATTCAGTCTTAATTTTTTTATCTATTGAAATATGAAAATAAAATTTTATATACTTATGATATCATTTTCCCAGTGAAATATATCTATAGATTGTGAAGATGGAATTAAAAATAATTTAAATTCAAGGGTAAATGACAATGCATTATATAAATAACACCAAATCAATATCTTTTCTTATTACTATAAAAAATACCTCATTAAAAAAGACTATGTTTAAGTATAAAAGTATATATAATTATATAGAAAGACTTAAAAAAATTTAGAGATGTATTTTTTAAGAAATTTTAATCCCATTTACAATACATTCATATTTTCATAAGATTATTTAATAGGACCTCTACTCTGTCATATTTTTAAATACCTCCTACTCCAAAACCCTTTGACTGACTCTATTAACACCACAAACCAACTTCTTCACTTGAATTATGAACACAATTTTATATCACATTAATATTTTTCTACAATTTTTTGTGGTTAGTGATAAAAAACCCAATTAGTTCATTCATCCTAATTCCCTTGGGATTGACCCTTAACTAATATTCTAGAAGTTGTTTACAATTGAAATTATAATGGCCATGATGACCTCCACATCAATAAAATTTAACTTCTTAAATGGAACTTTTTATGTATTGGTAAGATGATGTTGTGGAACCAATGGTATTACCTACAATGGTAGGTCTCTTTCCTCATGTTTTTAGAATATTTTTCTGATTTACGTCAAAATGGGAGGTTTCATTCAAAATTGATTTATTTATAGGAATGGAAATAATTTCAATTCTACCCTACCATATTACTTTCAAAAAACTAATATATATGGTAAATTTTTATGAGTATATTGATTCCTAGGGTTTAATCAAATATATAACGTCCTTTTGAGGTGATCCTATCCATTTTACTAAGAAATGTTAGTGAAATGTATACTTATATGTGGAATAAATTATATTAAATAAGTTAGAACTAAAAATTATTATATATTACCTCATTTTAGTGATTTATTTTATAAATTTATAGGTCCTAAATTATTTGGGAAGCTTCACCTTTGAATTAGTTGTCTTAAAATATAATTGAATATGGAAAATATTTAAAAAAATGTGTTTTAAAGCTAATATGGTCCCCAAAATTAAGTATTTATACCATTTCGATTAAACAATACTCCTACTATCTTTAAGGGAATAAAAAAAATTATTTCTCATCCATTAATAGACACTTTCATGTTTGTATTTAACGGTTGGTATACTCATGTACTCATAATATTGGGAAGAAAGTTATTGGTATGCTTATGGTATATTTGAGAAATTAAAACGTCACCTTCTTTTTTTACATGATTTCAAAATACCACTTATTTATTTTTTATATGAAATACCTTAGTCATGATGTATAAGTGAATTAAATAATAATAAATAACAAAACTATTTATGGTAATATCATAGCTGATTTCCTATATTGTTTTTTGATATTAGGACTCTTAGGGGGCTGATAGGTATTATCAATGATTCATTCAATAATTTTCTCTACTATATTCTCCTATTAACACATTTATGGATATGGAATAATATTTTATTTGTCATGATCAATATTAGAATTATTTTCTAGAAATAAATAATTCGTAGACAATTAATTATATATAGATCATTATAGAGTTAGGTAAAGGTTTTGAATTCAAATATGATTTTTATATAGTGGGTATTTATTTTTTTACTAATACAACATATAATGTGGTAGATTGTGTTTCTTATTAACATTTACCTCATGAATATAACTATCTGACCCATGATATTGAGTTATCTTGTATAATGAATTATTATAAAGAATATATCCACTATCTATATAAATAATGATTCATGGTTAATACTAATACAAGGAGCCTGATATGAAAATATTTTTATTGGTAAAAACTTTTTTTAGAAACATATGCTTTTAATACCTATAATAATTCTATTTTTAACACCTTTATGAACATAGAAAAGGGAACGTGGTTATAGATTCCATTAATAGATAATAGAAAAAATAGAAGGTGCATGATGCAATTAAGTTTTGAATATTGATATCTAAACTAACTAAGATTCACAAAGATATATCTATGGGTTTTATTGATATTAGTTTTTATCATATTTATCCTTCATTATTTGTTTTGGAGTGATATCAGGATTACCAAATCTTTTATCATTATTATAAAATTACACAAGAAATAATTGATAGGGGGAGATTCTTGGTGATGGTATTGATATCCGAATTCATTATTTTATATTAATTTAATGTTATGGATGAAAAAATATAATCTATAGTGTTACAAGGGAATATCATTCATCCCAATGGGTTTCCCATGCATAAATAATAAAGATTCATCTTGATATTCATTGAAATTTATGATTTATGAGTATAAAATACAAAATAATTGGTCTTATCATCAAATTTATTACATACCAAATTTTAAAATTTGAGAAAAAATAGATTTCATATAGATTATTGGAACTCCCTTCTCTAATTTTTAATTAGAAAAAAATAATGATATATTTTAAGAACACATTACCAAGATCCTGAAATATATGAGATAATGTTTGGGAGATCATCATACATTTTTCAAATATGAATAACTTATATCCTCTTAGTGAATGTTTTTTATTGGATGGGGATGGTAAATTATAATTTTTGGAGGTAGTAAAAATTCACGTTCAACTGACAAGAGTTTTTTATAATTGGGACCTAATTTTATTCTCTACATTTTAGTATGGGATACTGTGATCACGTGATACTCAGGTAAAATTAATTTCAACTTATCAACTATATACTAATATCTAATTAATGATGTCCATTAACTTTATAAATTATTATTTTTAGTTTTTTTCTTTATTTTAGTGGCTCATGTGAATATAACTTTCTTGTAGTGGAGTTTCCAATCATAATATCAACGAGTTATCCATTCAGATGGATCAATTATAATGTTTCTTTTCTGCATTCATTCCAATATTTTTTATGTCAAGGAAACATGGACATATTAAGGATGAAAAATAGATGCATAAAGTTGAGTATTAATCTCAATGACCTATATTATTACATATAAAATCTCAATGATGATTCTCGGGGATGATAATTCTATTCAGGGGGAGTATATGATGACCCATGTTATTCTAGGTTAATTTTTTTAATTTTGGTTATCCACTCATAAAACTATTAAATATATTTTTAAAAAGATTAAAAATAGGTATTTGATGGGATTAAGTGGAATGAAATTGGGTTTTATTGATGTAATTTCAATAATTTTCTTTCTAAATCACCAACCTCATCTCCCCTAAACTGATACTCAACATTTTCAACTACATAACTTATGTAACTTTTTTGATATCCATGGACCACCAATAAATTACAAGGAATCAAAATAACTCGGCTGGGAACAATTCAAAATTTTTAATAATAAAACAAAATGATAACCTTGACCCAAAATATTGGAATGGAAATCCCATATGTTGTAATGTCAATCTACTCAAATAAGAAATTTTATAATAAAAATCATTTCAAACTTACAATAACAAGATAAAAATAATTCTAAAATATATAAAACATGAACATATAATAAGTAAACAAAAATATTATCTTATATAGTTGACCATGATACATTAAAAAATGCAATAAGAATAAAAATATAAGGCGAATACCAATGGAAGTATATATGGCCGAGTAAAATAAAATCACCAATATATATGACCATAATTAATCATAAATAATTATTATAATTACCCATATCTATGTGATAAGTGATTTGACTGAGAATATCACCTTTTCCATCCTTGATAAAAACATATCAAGATCCCCTTACCTTCTATAGGTGCTTTATTTTTAACAATATTAGATAAAAGAATTTTTGTATACATTTATAGGCTATATATAGGATATGATAAAAAACATACCTATCATGTCTGCACCAAATGATTTATGTAAAACCTCTTCAAAATAAACCATGTCATTCATGTTTGAACAACATTTATGAAAATAAAATGTTTCCCATTTATGAAAAACTAGTTTGATATATATTTATATATTTATGTGTGTGTGTGTGTTTTTTTAAATTATTTAGTACCCAAGTTAAATGATATTATATAGAAAAGATAACAACATTGAAAATAAAATTTATAATAATTTTTTTAATGAGGTGTAATTAGTTAGTACCGAATGAACTATGTATGGGGGAACTAGGATCCTTATACTAATAAAATCCATAACCCTAGTCTCATTCTTAATTATAAAAATAATCATATCCTAATATATATCAAATTTTTCATGGGATTCTAGACAAAGTGGCCTCATACAACACTGGGAATAATCAGTAGACAATGTGGCATCCTACTCAAATGATAAATATTATAAGAGTAGTTACCTCATAAACTAACATGGTACACATATTAAATAACTCCTAATAACCAATAGTATTTACCTATGAATTTATTTCTATGGTTTTTTATTTTAAAATAATTTAAAAATAATATTTAAATTTACCCATTAACTCATATTCATATTTATTTAGCAAAACAACAACATGTAAGTGAGATAAATAATATAATGGAGACCTATCGTTAAAATGGATGGATCATGATAAAATCATTTAAATTTAAAAAAAATAAATCTATAATAATATTTGATGAAACAAATATTTCATATTTATAATTCATGTTTAAACATTCCCTAAAAATGCCTCTATTTAATTTAATGTAATACTAGACTAGGGTTTTTTATGAATAGTTTGTGGCCATCATTGATAAAAAACCGGTCATAAAAATTTACAAACATTCCTTACTGTATCATTTTTCTTCCAATTAGATAAATTCTATTGTTGGAATAATACATCAAATATAGTGAGTGTAATTTTTATAACACTATTTTTTTAAAATTTGTCAAGAACCCATGGTTTATGAGACCATTATATTTATATATAAATAACTAATGATAATTATTGAATATAATCCCAAAATATGATTATCCACTAAATAAAGAGATAATGTTACTTTAAAAAAAATTTAAAATACAAACTCCAAAAAACTACAAATAAATTTCATGGAAACCCAAGCCCTAGGTCACCATGTAAATAAGAGTGGAAAAATAGTGTTAGTATGGGGAAGAAAAAGATGATGGAAGTAGAATAAGGTTACTGACTTAATGAAATAAAATATATATTTATAGATATTCACTAAAGATAAATCCATGACGAAAGGTACACAAGGAGGATAAATTTGGTGTGGGGGTTTTATGGATGCGCATAATGCAATAAATGAGAAATCCTGAGTCTTATTTTTTAAAATAAAACTTTAAGAACATAAAAAACTCATATTTTTTAAAAGTATGAACAATCACTCATACCTATATACATCCTTGAAAAATACACTTGCCTTGAACATTTAATTTTAATGGTAATTATAAATAATTATTGGAATTGTACGGTTTAGAAAATTCATTGAAATATTCAAATTTTAACAATAAAACTCCAAAATTAAACGATGAAAAAATAAATAATAAAATAATTTCTAAAAGGTGAAATAATGCGTGCCATAATTATCTCTATCATTTCACCTTCTATTCCTAAAATATCATAATGAGTGCTATTTTTCAAAAAATAATTGAGGGTTTTATTCTGTCATTTGCAATTCACTCCCCCATGTCTTATAAGATTCATTCCCATGCTATCACAAAACAAGAACTAAAGGAATAAATTTACGTTATAAAACAAAATTATATTAAAAAAATAATACATACTGGTTATTAATCCATTGAAATATATTGATCCTATTCTAGTTCTTCCCAACTCATAATGTGAGGGGAATAATGGTTATAATTAGTTAACTACATAACATGAAAGATGTTGTGAATTAACATTATACAATAAAGGTATAACTAAATAATATGAAAACTTTTAGATCCTTTTCGCAATGTTAATAGGTTATAAATACATCCAAATCAACTTACCTAATATTCCTAGTCATGAGTGACTTAAAAATATATTCATTATTTAATACATAAGCAAAACCTTAATATTTTATCCATATTTAATGATGACTGGAATATAAATTCAAAAAAGATAGCATTTCCACTAGAAGATTCCAAATAATATGAATCATTTGAGTCAACTTTTACACTATGACTGGTCTCGCTAACATTGTCTCATTAATAGAATCCCAACAAAGTATATAACAGAAATGAAAATAACCTAAGGCTACAAAGGTATCCATCATTATTGATTATTTGGTGGAAAGGTCTTAAGTGAATTAAACTGATAATAAATGATAATATTATGATCCCCCAAAATTATATACACATGAATGAATCATATATCCAAAAACCTTCATTTACCTATATGTTTTCCAATATTTTTGAGGATGGTATATCAGACTAAAATTCACTTGGATTCTCATAGCCCATTGAATTCATTTTTAGAATCATGGTTTGAATAATCGATTTGAGTCATAAATTTTTGTTGATCGAAGCCCATTCAATGTAACTATATCATTCATTTACAACTTCCTAATCTATTCAAAAATGACGATAAAATTTCTTATATGAAAATGGTTTGATTTTGTTCATTGATCAATGATTAAATAGTTCACATTCATACTATGTGGCGTCCTATAATAAAATAAATTGATACCTTTTCCCATCTCTATATATGAACAAGATAAGTATGAATCATAATGGAAGGATATAAATGTTATGATATTCATTTTTTTCAAGTGACACATTGAAACATATACTATGGAATATCACTTCTCATAACGAGTCATCAATATTGATGTTTCATATCATAATGCATTTTGGTCGTGCTTGGTATAATATTCCATTAAGAGTGATGAAAGTATTTAATCAATAAATTACACTTAGAAAAATGTAACATATAATTATACCAAAAAATGATACCATCAAGGGAGGGTGAATAACCAACTGTGGTATCCCTGATATTTAAGAATCTATTCATACATTGACATTCATTATCCGTAGTATGCTACAAAAAATTTAATTGAAGGAGATAATGTGTAATCTAATAATATTTTGGAAACAGAAGATATGTATCTTCTTTCACCTTTTGGTGTATTTATGAAAAAACGATCATTAGATTAAATTCATTACTAATATATTATAATAATAATTTCTAAATTTCTACTTTCAGCATCGAAGACTACATTACTCTTTCTAGGTGTATAGGTGTGTTCAAAATGAAATTTTTATAGATACCCTAACCATATAATTTTTCTATGGTGTAACATCCCAAGTAAGTAATTAATAATAGATATTTTTATCTATGTCTATTAATGATTAAGATAGTGTTATAGAGGCTTAAAATGAAAATAAATACAATCTTATGCATGGAATACACTAATATTCTTAAAAGATTGTTTTACTGCCTTTTGATGGGAAACCATTTTGGAATCTATATATTGACAATTTTATAAAATATGTTTTTCAAAATAAACTTATTCATTATGATTGGGACATCAAAATTTACTTTGTGTGAATTTTTGGTATTTTTCTGACAATGTTCATTTTTTTAATGAATAGTGAAAAATACTGCATTTTACATTAAAACTGTTTTTTAATATAATTTATTTATATGATTAGATTATCTTTTGAATTGGTCTTAACGTATAATATGAATATATTTTTACCATTTTATCTAATGGTGGTCATTGGAATCAATTTCACTTTGAAATTAGACTTAAACTGGTGTCAATCTTTTGATACTTATTGTTTTGTAAAAACACGCTATTTGCTCTGGCAGCGGGAATTAATTATTAAATTAATTAATTTGACTTATATGTATTGAATTTTTTAAAATAGAATTCATTTTTGAATTTGGAATATCAAATATATCTTAGGGTGAATTTTTGTTAATTTTCTGAAAAACTCCAATTTTTGATGAATAGTGAAACCACTAAGTGGTAATCAAGCAAACTGATTTTTCAGTTAAATGAAAGTTTATGACTAATGTGTATTGAATATTGAAAATCCGACATATATGGTTGTCATTAAGAAGTAAAATGTGGTTCAATGAGATTATAATAAATTTTTGGTGAATAGTAACTTATTAAGTTCTTAATCGCGATTAGTGGTAATTAGGGTAGTTTAAGGTATAAATAATGCTTTCATAATATGAAATGACCTAGACACACGTCCTAACCTTATTGGTTGTGTCATGGCCGATGAAGAAAAGCCATGGGTCAACTTGGGGACCCCATGGATCCACTGTTGTTGGGAAATGACAAAAATAACTTTTTATTTAATGTAAAAGTAAAAATGACACAAACATAATATGTTTTACGAAAACAATTTTTACATGGGCTTATAAAGATCAGATTTTTGATTATAAATATTCATTGTAAATCTAAAAAGATTTTATACATCATAGTAATTTTTTTTATAATTTTTAGACATTAAATAAATTAAATTATTTATGACATAATAATGATGCAGCGATGACATCATTATTTGATGATTCAAATAAAATGGAAAGATAATGTAAAATATATGAACTACACATGTCCAAAACCAATTGGATGAGTGGATGTCGAACCCTTATCACCTTATCCACGAATTATATCAATGTGGGACCTTTTAAAACCGAAACACATTTTCAAATAAAGTAATATTTCTTTACTTTCCAAAAGTGCCCCTCCTCTCCTCTTATAAAAGGCCCCCTACTCTTCCTCATTTCACACACTCCTAAAGCCTTTGGCTCGGCCAAAACCTGCCCATTTACTCTCTCCACATCCCTCTACTCATCCTAGAGGATTCCCTTTGGGCAGAATCCTTTCAAAGGAAGCCTTTAGGCTCAAATCAAAAGGAGTTAGACTTTTAATGGTAATTCATTCTCTCATGTTCATTTGTTTTATTTTGCTTCTCCAACCCCCTAAACTCTTTTTATTTACTTCTTTTGTAACAAAACCAGTATTATAAATGTTCTAGGATGTTGTTATAAGATTTATTTGATCTAAACTCTCACACAACTACATCAAATGGTTCAAGAACATACGGTTTCTGTGGATGGCGAAATTCTGCCTCCCGAAACGATGATTGTTCAATACTCATTTAACACCTTCAAAGGTGGCCATTATGATGTCACTATTTTTATATATGATATATAATATGTTTATGATTTACTTAAGCTTCTGTTTTTTTTTTCATTTTGGGCATACCTTTATGGTTTCCATTATGGGTAAACACGATATCTTCATTTTAGGAAGTGCGGACTACCGCCCCCTGAAAGTGATTTGATTCGTTAATACCATATGTGGGATGTGTAAAGGATAAAGTTAATGATATTATATATGTTATTATACTGGAATTATAATATACTCTTATATCATTTTGATTCCATTCCATAAAATATGAAATAGAAATGGAAGTAGCGTTCATGCGTACGTACGGCTTACCGTCTCCTTGAACGGTGCATTTCATTTCTTACCTCTAAATGTGATGTAATATTATAAATACATGTATATGATGAATATATATGATATATATGTTATCCAAATCATTAATATCATTCTGAATATAATGAACCTATGACCAAATTAACAACATTTAAGTGTAAGAAGTCTATTTTTGACTTAAGAACCAAATACCGACAAAATGAACACTATTAACTTAAATCATTACATGATGTTAATAACATGGTATAAAAGGAATAATGAACTTGAAAATGGTTCATAAGCAAGTAGATATTAACTCATGTTTATTATCCAGGAGATTAAATAACGATCGAGTCAAGTCGGACCCGAGGTATGGGACTTCTTCTCAATCTCCTTTCATTGAGGCATATCTTATTTTATACACAACTTTCTTTTATACGGTGTATAAACCCCTTTGACTTTTACATTTATTCAAAAGGAATCTATTTTACACGAAGCGTTTACTAAACGACAAAAGGGAATGTTTTTGTCGTACGTATGCGGCGACAATGACTTCTCCGCCGTCGTGACCGTTATTTGAGTTTCGGCTTCCTCTACAAGCCATACCTTCTTTTTTAAAAGAAAAATAAATACCATATTTTACCTTTCTTTTATTTTGGTATGGAAAATGGTTTTCACAATGTTTTTGTGTTGTATTGATATCTTGTGATTGAAATGTGGGAATTTTATGTTTCCTTTATGCATGTTTTATGTGATACGATTATGTTATGGTTCTTGGGCATTATTATGAAGATGGGTCGTTCCGTGATAAACTAAGGGCGGGTGAGCCCGATATAGCTCTCCAATGCATTGGGTAACGCGAAGGAGTGAAACGTTAAGGTTTCTCCGAAGAGATTTTAGGGAATATACTGTGATGGGTATTCCAAACGTAACCAAGAGGGTTACTCCCTACGTAAGAATGTTATGAATGCCTCATGTTACCTTTATGTCTTATGATTTCTATGATTTATTCATGATTTGATGAGGTATGTTAAAGTGCTTATGTTTTATGGGTAAAGTATGATCTCATCCTTATGTACATATGTACCCATGTTTCCTTTTCATATTTTTATAACCCATACTGAGCTTTTTATGCTCATCCCAAGTTTTTTTGAAATGTTTTCACAGGTCAAGGGAAAGTTACATGATATGATGATAGTGTCAAGGAAGTGTCAAGAATGAATACATGTTTTATTTTAAATATGTTTCCTTTGATGGGAATGAAGAATACTATCTTTATGTAACCTCTTTGTTTATATGTGGAATGTAATGTATGTTTTATGATCTAATTCTATAAAACTCTAAACCCGAAAAGATCCTCAATGTGTAATCTTGTAATAACTCAATATTAAGTAAGGTTTAAGGCTGGGGCCTTATAGTTGGTATCAAAGGTCAGTTTAGATAACTTTAGGAGTTAGAATTCTATTAAATCATTATCCAAATTTATTTATTTATTTTGAAATGATATAGCATTTAAAGATTACCGTGTTGCTTCATCTAAGACATGTTTGTTCAGAATGGTTTTCCGTAGAGGAAATAGGGAAGCAGTACTAGGATGGCATACAGAAGGAAATAACCTTCCGAATCAGTATCCAGAAATAGTCGGAATTGGAACTGAACAGTTTGTTGCAGTAATGGCGCAGTTGACTCAAGCGATAAATGGTGGTGGTATCCATGCACGAGATCAGCCAGATCTACCGCAGAGGAACATGTCAGTGGTGAAACATTTCATGAGGCAACATCCACCATCATTCAGACTATCATCTGACCCTGTGCTAGCTGAAGGGTGGATTAAAGAACTGGAGAAGATTTTTGATGTCATGGGGTGTTCAGACAATCAAAAGGTTATTCTTTCTATTTACCGTCTGGAGGGTGAAGCAGATCAGTGGTGTTCTATGGTTAAAAATATCTGGGACGCCGATGAGATTGATGCTCTTGACTGGGATGAATTCAAAGGTATGTTTCTTGAGAAGTATTTTCCTAAGGCTGTTCGACTTATGATGGAAAATCAATTCTTGTAATTGAGGCAAGAGGAAGACTCAGTGGCTGCCTATGAAGAAAGGTTCACTCGATTGGCAAGGTATGCTCCAAATTTTATTCAAGACCTTGATAGTAAAATCAATCGTTTTTACTCAGGATTAAAGCCAAAATATCGAAGGGCATTAGCTTCTCGAGAGTTTAAAAGTTATGAAAATCTTGTTCGATGTGCTGAGAAGGTGGAAATGGAGTTTTCCGATGACCAAGTGTTCTATAACAACCAGCAGAAGAAGAGACCGAGGTGGCAGGAGAAAGGTAAGAATTCTTCAAAAAAGTCTGATGGTAAGAGAACTAAGTTTCCAGTTTGTGATAAATGTGGCAAAAGTCATGCTGGGGAATGTCTTCTAAATTCTGGAAAGTGCTACTGATGTGGTAAAATGGGACATAAGGCTCGTGATTACACTGAAAAGGATCATGGTGAATGTAAGAACAAATTTGATTTACAGTTAGTGAAATGTTATAAGTGCAATGAGATGGGTCACTATGTAAACGAGTGTCCGACAAAGAGCTTGAGTGATGGGAAGCAGTTAGACTACAAGCAGAAAGGGGTGGTGAAATCCTTTGCAACTACTTCAGCAGATGTCGGGCCATCAAATGAAGTTGTATCAGGTACTCTGTTTTTTCAGATTATGCTAGTGTGTTGTTTGATTCGGGGTCTACACATTCTTTCATCTCTGAAACCTTTTCAAGTAAAATGGGAATACCATCTCAAGAAATGACTCCTGAACTTTTGGTAAAAACACCTAGGGGGAATGTTGAGGCGAAAAGAATTTATAAGAATCTTCCTATCCTTATCTGTGGAAAGAACCTACTTGCAAACCTTATTGTTCTACCTCTAGTAGAGTTTGATGTTATCCTGGGTATGGATTGGCTCTCTATTTACCATGCTAAGATTGACTGTAGGGATAAAGAAGTTTCTTTTCAAAAATACTTTCAGTTTGTTTACAAGAATGAACCCTTACTTTTGATAACATATAAAGAGGCCGAGAAACTTGTAAAAGATGGAAATGAATGTTACCTTGCACACGTCGTTGAAAATAGAAGAACTGTTCAGATTAATGATGTGCCAGTGGTAAATGAGTATCCTGATGTTTTTCCTGATGAGTTTCCTGGAATAATACCAGATCAAGAAGTTGAGTTTACTGTTGACTTAGTTCCTGATTCTAAACCAATTTCAAAACCCCCTTATTGAATGGCACAAATTGAACTTTTAGAGTTGAAGGAGCAATTGCAAGATTTATTAGAGAAAGGTTTCATTAGACCTAGCACATCACCATGGGGTGCTCCTGTTTTATTTGTTAAAAATAAAGATGGTTCTATGAGACTTTGCATTGATTATAGAGCCTTGAATAATATCACTGTTAAGAACAAATATCCTTTGCCTCATATCGATGATTTGTTTGATCAGCTCCAGGGAGCTCAGTTTTTTTCAAATATTGACTTGAGATCAGGGTACCATCAGCTGAAGGTAAAGGAGGCAGATATTCCGAAGACCGCGTTCCGTACGAGATATGGCCATTATGAATTTGTAGTAATGCCTTTTGGGCTAACCAATGCACCTGATGTATTCATGGACTTAATGAATAGAATTTTCCATGAGTTCTTGGATAAGTTTTTGGTGGTTTTCATTGATGATATTTTGGTGTTTTCTAAAAGTAAAGAGGAGCACGAAAAACATTTAAGGGTTATCTTGCAAACCTTAAAAGAAAATAAACTGTATGGGAAATTCAGCAAGTGTGAGTTTTTGTTGCAACAAATTTCTTTCCTTGGTCACATTGTTTCTAAAGATGGAATAACTGTTGATCCTGCAAAAACAAAAGTTGTGGAAGAATGGCCAAGGCCCACAAATGTAACCGAGATTCGTAGCTTCCTTGGTTTGGTGGGCTATTACCGAAGGTTTTTTAGAAATTTTTCACGGTTATCTAGTCCAATGACTAAGCTAACTCGGAAGGGTGTTAAGTTTATCTGGACAAAAGAATGTGATGATTGTTTTCAGGAATTGAAAAGAAGATTGGTGAATGCTCCAGTTTTGGCACTACCTTCCAGGAATGGTGAGTTTGTTATATACAGTGATGCTTCATTGAAAGGAATTGGTTGCGTCCTAATGTAGAATGATCAGGTAATTGCTTATGCTTCACGAAAGTTGAAAATTCATGAGGTAAATTACCCTACACATGATTTGGAACTAGCTGCTGTTGTTTTTTCTTTAAAAATTTGGAGGAATAATTTGTATGGAGTAAAGTGTGAAATATATACCGATCACAAAAGTTTAAAGTATATATTCACTCAGAAAGAGTTAAACATGAGACAGAGGAGATGGCTAGAATTAATCAAGGATTATGATTGTACAATTCATTACCATCCGGGAAAAGCAAATAAAGTGGCTGATGCTTTGAGTCAAAAAAGTAATGCTTCATTAGCAATGATGCGTTTGGAACGTGATCCTTTGGTCAAGGATTTGATGAACTTTGGCATAGAAGTTGTTGGTGCAGGAAGTCCTTCTGTTTTGTTTTAGGTATCAGTGAGATCATCTCTATCAGATAGAATCAAGCAAGCACAGAAGCAAGATTGTGAGTTGCAGAAAAAGGTAAAGCTCGTTCAGAAAGGTAAGTTTCCTGAATTCAACATTGATAATGATTGTTTTTTGAGATTTGGGAAGAGATTGTGTGTGCCTTGTGATTCACAGTTGAAGAGAGATTTGTTATGTGAAGCTCATAGTTCTCCGTTTTCAGTTCATCCGGGCAGTACTAAGATGTATAGAGATATGCAGGAGTATTACTGGTGGGATGGAATGAAAAGAGATATTACTGATTTTACTGTGAAGTGTTTGACTTGTCAGCAGGTTAAAGGAGAGCGGCAGTTACCGAAAGGGATGCTTCAGACTTTACCAGTGCCAGAGTGGAAATGGGAGAATATATCCATGGACTTTGTAGTTGGATTACTGAAGACATCTCGAGGTAATAATGCAATATGGGTTATTGTTGATCGCTTGACCAATCTGCTCATTTCCTTGCTATACGAGATACTTTCTCTCTTGATCAACTTTCCTATTTGTATCTTAAAGAGATAGTCAGGTTACATGGAGTTCCTCTCTCCATTGTATCGGATTGTGATCCTAGGTTTACTTCTAACTTTTGGAAAGGCCTTCAGAAGTCGTTGGGTACTGGATTAAATTTTAGTACAGCTTTTCATCCTCAATCAGATGGGCAGTCAGAACGAACAATTCAGACATTGGAGGATATGCTACGAGCTTGTTCTATGGATTATCAGGGAAGTTGGGACCAACATCTTTCTTTGGTTGAGTTTTCATATAATAACATTTTTCATTCCAGTATACAGATGGCACCATATCAGGCATTATATGGGAAGCGGTGTCGAACTCCAGCTTTCTGGGATGAAGTGGGTGAAAGGAAGTTGATGGGACCAGGATTGGTAGAGGAGATGGAAGAAAAAGTTCAGCTGATTCAGAAACACATGAGAACAGCTCAGAGCTGGCAGAAGAGTTATGCGGATAACCGGAGGAAGGATCTATCTTTCGAGGTAGGTGATCATGTTTTTCTCAAGGTTTCTCCTTGGAAAAGTGTGATGAGATTTGGTAAGAAAGGAAAGATAAGTACAAGGTTCATTGGACCATACAAAATTCTGGAGAGAGTTGGATCAGTTGCATACCGAGTGGCTTTACCTCCGAGTTTATCTCAGGTACACAATGTTTTTCACGTTTCGATGTTGAGAAAGTATATGCCAGATCCATCTCATGTTTTGAGTCCAGAGGTAGTTCAGTTGGAAGAGAACCTATCTTATGAGGAACAACCTATCCAGATTCTTGATCACAGGGAGAAAGTGTTACGGAATAAGGTGATTCACCAGGTAAAGGTTTTGTGGAAAAACCACATGATTGAAGAGGCAACATGGGAATCTGAAAATGCAATGAGGGATAAGTACCCCCATTTATTCGATAAGTAAATAAATTGCGGGGACGCAATTTTCTAAAGGGGGGAAGGATGTAACATCCCAAGTAAGTAATGAATAATAAATATTTTTATCTATGTCTATTAATGATTAAGATAGTGTTATAGAGGCTTAAAATGAAAATAAATACAATCTTATGCATGGAATACACTAGTATTCTCAAAAGATTGTTTTACTGCCTTTTGATGGAAAACCATTTTTGAATCTATATTTTGACAATTTTATAAACTATGTTTGTCAAAATAAACTTATTCTTTATGATTGGGACATCAAAATTTACTTTGTGTGAATTTTTGGTATTTTTCTGACAATGTTCATTTTTTTAATGAATAGTGAAAAATACTGCATTTTACATCAAAACTATTTTTTAATATAATTTATTTATATGATTAGATTATCTTTTGAATTGGTCTTAACGTGTAATATGAATATATTTTTACCATTTTATCCAATGGTGGTCATTGGAATCAATTTCACTTTGAAATTAGACTTAAACTGGTGTAAATCTTTTGATACTTATTGTTTTGTAAAAACACGCTATTTGCTATGGCAGCGGGAATTAATAATTAAATTAATTACTTTTACTTATATTTATTGAATTTTTTAAAATAGACTTCATTTTTGAATTCGGAATATCAAATATAGCTTAGGGTGAATTTTTGGTAATTTTCTGAAAAACTCCAATTTTTTATGAATAGTGAAACCACTAAGTGGTAATCAAGCAAACTGATTTTTCAGTTAAATGAAAGTTTACCACTAATGTGTATTGAATTTTGAAAATCCGACATATATGGTTGTCATTAAGAAGTAAAATGTGGTTCAATGAGATTATAATAATTTTTTGGTGAATAGTAACTTATTAAGTTCTTAATCGCGATTAGTGGTAATTAGGGTAGTTTAAGGTATAAATAATGCTTTAATAATATGAAATGAGCTAGACACATGTCCTACCCTTATTGGATGTGTCATGGCCGACCAAGAAAAGCCATGGGTCAACTTGGGGACCCCATGGATCCACTTTTGTTGGGAAATGACAAAAATAACTTTTTATTTAATGTAAAAGTTAAAATGACACAAACATAATATGTTTTACGAAAACAATTTTTACATGGGCTTATAAAGATCAGATTTTTGATTATAAATATTCATTGGAAATATAAAACGATTTCCTACATCATAGTAATTTGTTTTATAATTTTTAGACATTAAATAAATTAAATTATTTATGACATAATAATGATGCAGCGATGACATCATTATTTGACGATTTAAATAAAATGGAAAGATAATGTAAAATCTATGAACTACACATGTCCAAAACCTATTGGATGAGTGGATTTCGAACCCTTATCACCTTATACACGAATTATATCAATTTGGGTCCTTTTAAAACCGAAACACATTTTCAAATAAAGTAATATTTCTTTACTTTCCAAAAGTGCCCCTCCTCTCCTCTTATAAAAGGCCCCCACCTCTACCTCATTTCACACACTCCTCAAGCCTTTGGCTCGGCCAAACCCAGACCATTTACTCTCTACACATCCCTCTCCTAATCCTAGAGGATTCCCTTTGGGCATAATCCTTTCAAAGGAAGCCTTTAGGCTCAAATCAAAAGGAGTTACACTTTTAAAGGTAATTCATTCTCTCATGTTCATTTGTTTTATTTTGCTTATCCAACCCCCTAAACTCTTTTTATTTACTTATTTTGTAACAACACCAGTATCCTCAATGTACTAGGATGTTTTTATAAGATTTATATTAGCTACACTCTCACACAACTACATCAAATGGTTAAAGAACATACGGTTTCCGTGGATGGCAAAATTCTGCCTCCCGAAACGATGATTGTTCAATACTCATTTAACACCTTCAAAGGTGGCCATTATGATGTCACTATTTTTATATATGATATATAATATGTTTATGTTTTCCTTAAGCTTCTGTTTTTTTTCATTTTGGGCATACCTTTATGGTTTCCATTATGGGTAAACACGATATCTTCATTTTAGGAAGTGCGGACTACCGCCCCCTGAAAGTGATTTGATTCGTTAATACCATATGTGGGATGTGTAAAGGATAAAGTTAATGATATTATATATGTTATTATAATGGAATTATAATATACTCTTATATAATTATGATTCCATTCCAGAAAATACGAAATAGAAATGGAAGTAGCGTTCATGCGTACGTACGGCTTACCATCTCCATGAACTGTGCATTTCATTTCTTACCTCTAAATGTGATGTAATATTATAAATACATGTATATGCTGAATATATATGATATATATGTTATCCAAATCATTAATATCATTCTGAATATAATGAACCTATGACCAAATTAACAACATGTAAGTGTAAGAAGTCTATTTTTGACTTAAGAACCAAATACCGACAAAATGAACACTATTAACTTAAATGATTACATGATGTTCATAAAATGGTATAAAAGGAATAATGAACTTGAAAAAGGTTCATAAGCAAGTAGATATTAACTCAAGTTTATTATTCAGGAGAATAAAGAACGATCGAGTCAAGTCGGACCCGAGGTATGGGACTTCGTCTCAATCCCCTTTCATTGAGGCATATCTTATTTTATACACAACTTTCTTTTATACGGTGTATAAACCACTTTGAATTTTACATTTATTCAAAAGGAATCTTTTTTATACGAAGCGTTTACTAAACGAAAAAAGGGAATGTTTTTGTCGTACTTATGCGGCGACAACGACTTCTCCACCGTCGTGACCGTTATTTGAGTTTCGGCTTCCTCTACAAGCCATACCTTCTTTTTTAAAAGAAAAATAAATACCATGTTTTACCTTTCTTTTATTTTGGTATGGAAAATGGTTTTCACAATGTTTTTTTGTTGTATTGATATCTTTTGATTGAAATGTGGGAATGTTATGTTTCTTTTATGCATGTTTTATGTGATACTATTATGTTATGGTTCTTGGGAATTATTATGAAGACGGGTGGTTCCGTGATAAACTAAGGGCGGGTGAGCCCGATATAGCTCTCCAATGCATTGGGTAACGCGAAGGAGTGAAACGTTAAGGTTTCTCCGAAGAGATTTTAGGGAATATACTGTGATGGGTATTCCAAACGTAACCAAGAGGGTTAATCCCTACGTAAGAATGTTATGAATGCCTCAAGTTACCTTTATGTCTTATGATTTCTATGATTTATTCATGATTTGATGATGTATGTTAAAGTGCTTATGTTTTATGGGTAAAGTATGATCTCATCCTTATGTACATATGTACCCATGTTTCCTTTCAATATTTTTATAACCCATACTGAGCTTTTTATTCTCATCCCATGTTTTTTTGAAATGTTTTCACAGGTCAAGGGAAAGGTACATGATATGATGATAGTGTCAAGGAAGTGTCAAGAATGAATCCATGTTTTATTTTAAATATGTTTCCTTTGATGGGAATGAAGAATACTATCTTTATGTAACCGCTTTGTTTATATGTGGAATGTAATGTAAGTTTTATGATCTAATTCTCTAAAACTCTAAACCCGAAAAGATCCTCAATGTGTAATCTTGTAATAACTCAAGATTAAGTAAGGTTTATGGCTGGGGCCTTATATATGGTTTAGGATTATTTGAAGTAAAATGTAACCCAAATTTTTTGGTCCATATATACTATAAATATTAATTGAAAAATAAAATGTCACAATTAATTTAAAAATGAATAAATGATGCTTGTGTATGGTTTTTTGTATGAATATTTTTTATATGTGGTCAAAATCAGTAAGAACCATAATCTACTATATGTTCACCTTGCATATGAACACAAACTCACTTCAGTAATGATGCATCACAATAATCAATAAATCCTTCCCATAGATTAGGAAGAATAAAAAATGGTCCAATTATATTTTATACTTTGTCTCATAGAATGATATATAATATTTAGGTATCCATTCAAAAATCATTCCCTTGTGAGTGATATCCATTTAAATAGATATACTATTTGAGAAAAACCTTTTAATGTACCAATAATATCCCACAAAATACAAGAACCTATGTATATTGATTAAATTACCCTGATAGTCCCCAAGTCCTAACAATTTCGACATTATTAGAACCAAATGAATACTACTGTTCGGATATGATGTTCCCCAATAAATTTACTTATTGAATCTAGAAATGAATCATAGATAATTTCACAAATAGGTGATGGTCATTAAGAGTATTTACAATTATATATTTTATTCTCATACTACACTTTTGGTTTTTAATAACCACTATTATTTTCCACTAAAACAATAAGAAATGAATTTATATATTGGTGTAAAGTTTATTTCATAAGTTACATTGAACTATATGTTCATTTATCAAATAAACATACCTCACATGGTTCTCAAAGGGACCCTATATATTATGAAAAGGGGTTATTGTTATATAAGAATTCATTACCTTGAGTTGGTGATACCCAAAACTAATGTTAATTTTGGAAAAAAGTTTCCCATTTTAGTTGATTGAATAAGTCATTAATAAGAGAAACAATGCATTTTTTCTTATTATCCACTTGGTTCAAATTCTATTAATCAATAAAAATGTATAACATTTCCTCATATTTTATTTCTAAGAGAACAAGAGATACACATGGTTACAAAGTGGGATGAATAAAACCCATAGTATTATGGTAATACAGTTGAGACTTTAATTCATTTAGATAATCCAGAATTAAAATATATGAGGGTAATGAGATATGTTACATACAAAAAAATGTTAATATAAAACTCAATATAAATATCTGAAGGAAACCCTAATAAATCATTATGAAATAATTATGAGTATTTTAACACCTTGGTAAGAATAACATTCATTGATTTACAATATAAAGACCTTATTAAAAGGGAATATATTTGTCCTAAAATATCTTCGTCTTCAAGACTACTAGGTCTACTTTGTCTACATCTTGGGTCTTATTCACCATAAAATAAGTGACAACTCCCATTAAAAGGCCAACCTCCAATTATAAAAATATATATGAGGTTCAAATGGATGAATTCAGACCATTCTAATGAAGTTGTTAGAAATTTCTATTTCAAAAAATGAGAATCTCCCATGAGAAATCATCATTAGATATGAAGATTATATGAGAAATACAATGTATTCTATGATCTTCCTTCCTTCTAAGTGGGTATGGGGTCATTACAACATAAAACATTCATTCATATGGGTAATTCAATTCTTAAACAATATTAAAGGATATAAATTACTATGATTCACCTGTAAAAATAAAAAAACAACTATATATGATTTGATAAGTATATTATCTCACACTTTTACATGACCATATTTAGATTCCATGTGATCTTACTCTATACATAATAATTTTCTAGATTTAGGATGAGTTTAAGGAATTATATAAAACAATGTATTTCTCTTTAATTGGATATTCATATTTGATAAACCAATATGACCTTTATACTCCAACGGTCAAGACCCCACTACCTTAGTGGAATCATATTGCACTAGGGTTACCCTGGGAGTGCAGGATCCTAAAAATCTTGTTTCTAATGGTTTCCACGTATAAAATAATTAAATACGTTCCATTAGGCTAATGAATGAAAAAAATGTGTGTCATAAAAGAAACTCATATATAATGCTATCTTTAGAAGGAATGTCATATTAAGTTACTATTTCCCACTAGTACATAAGTGGATGATTTTGAAAGACTTCTTCAGCTACTACTACCCACCCATATTAAATCATCCCATTTCCCTTTTCTCTCTTGGAAACCTCTTTTAGTTATTCTTGGATCACAAGATGAATATTGACTCATCATAGAAAAATCCATGTTGATTTTTACATCAATTTGTGTCTTTTCCACCGCATTTTCATATGTTGGTAGTTATAAAAATGTTTTTCCTCAAAATTATTAATAGGATACCCATTTAAAACCGCTAGTTATTTAATATTTAATATGTGGAAATATTCTATGTGAAATTAATAGTCCTAGAAGATTGATTCATTTATTGCATTAGCTTATATTTATCTTGATTGAGATAGTTGAACTAAATTCACATAGCCAATTCCATTGTGTTAGGGTACAAATATTGATTAAACATGAAATTGGAATCATTCCATGCTTCGTTATCTTAATATTTCACAAAATGATATCCTCTAACCATATAGGAATTTTCCCCGAATGTATAATGGTTTCACACAACTCTTTGGATGTTAAAGAAATTTCATGAAGATGGAAAATTATTTGAGATTTCTCACAAAAATTCATGATGATCATTACATCTAAAAAAATAAGTATCATTGTGTCCAAAGAACTCCTGAGTTCGATCATATGATTTTAAAATGCCATATTTTTGTTCCCATTCCATAGGTTATACAATATGTGTGGCTTCCTCAATTATAATTTTATAAACTATTGTATTTTCTAGTAGAATATTTTGATTGGTATTAGGATTTTTGTTAGGAAAAATATCCATTACTCCCTCGGGATGGTTCATAGGTACACAATTATGAGAATAGTGATATACATAATCTAAAATTTAAGGAAATGTAATAAAAACATTCAAATATATTTAAAATAATTCAATAAAAATTAATTTAATTGATATGTATTCCATAAGAAATTAAAAAATGGATTAATAACCACTATAGGATATATTAATGAAAAACAAATTATTTAAAATATACACAGTTTGGATGCATGATAATTTAGATCATGCATATAATATGCATGTCATATTAGGAATTCATTAATGGGTTTCATAGTTTTTATGCCTACATTATAGCCCATGACCAAAAACCACATGCCTAGAAAATTCCCTTTAAATTACAATTCTTTTGATGAAATATCAAAAAACAAATAAACAAGAATTGAAAATCGACAAAAAATATACACATATAAATTATCCCATATATACTCCAGAGTAACCACGATAAGTATTACCCCTACACATATTTTTAATATACATTCTATGTCATGATGGTCATACCTATTTACTATTTAGATGTTCCCAAATTTCATTTCATAAAACCTTACAATGATACAATTTTTTTAACATTCCAGAAAAAACTACACTTACTTGATACCCAATCCAATAAATATGACGCTCGAGACACATTAATAATTTATATGGGATAAAAAAGTATATCTATCCATCAAACTTACTTAATTCGAAGTGATTTAAACAATTGAATCATAAAACAAAAGGATAACCTACAACCAAAAGTTTAGTATGGTTATTCCATATATTTGAATGTAATGATATGAAAATAAGTTGTTTTTAAATAAGAATCATTTTAAACATATAATAACAAGAGGACCATAACTATAAAATTATTGAAACATAGTAAAACCAAAAATAAACCCGACCTAAGTATCAAATATATATAAATATATTTAACCATTACTTATACTATAATTGAAAATGGCTAAAACTTAATGGAAAAATGTATGGGTGGATAATATGGTTGTGTATCAGAGAATCATAAAAATATATAACTAAAATTATCGAAAAATGATAATGGTTTCTACCCATATTTATCTGACAATAAATCATACCCATCCTTCAACCTAATTAAAACATGATAAAAAATATTTCAAGAGACCAGTACCTCATATAAAATATTTAACATTACATGTATGATAAAAAGGACAACATACAACCAGATGTTCTTTGAAGGTTGTGAAAAAAAATTCCCTATAAGATTCTACCCCATGCTCTAATAATTCATTTTTGAAATAACCAATAAATTATACCTTTAACTATATTTTGTAAAATACAATTTTTTTCACCATTATAATAAAAAAATAAGTAGGGGTTGCATTATATATATATATATGAAAAAATAAATATTTACCATGGTGAAATGTAATGTAGTTGAAAATAAGAATATATAAAAAATATAATTTATATTAAAATTTCATAAAAAAATTTCATATGTGAGTACTGAATGAACTAATGCATGGAGACCTTGAATTATCCTATTAATTAAATCCATAGACATAATTTTAATCATCATAACATCTATAATAATATCCCAATCCATATCAACCTATGTGGGATCCACTATCTAGAGTGGCATTAAGAAATAATGGAAATAATCACTAGGTAGAGTCATATCCTACATCAAAAATTTCAAATCGAGGGAATGGTGTATCATATAACAAATATTAAATGTTTCAAACATAAATAAATCCATATAAAATTATACAATTAAATAATACATTGGTATATCATTACAAATTAGGTATAAAATATCCGTAAAAAATCTTCCATTTAAGTCAATGTCAAACTAGAATATGTATTTTTAAAAACACATTATGGGGACCATATATAACAAGACTAATTTGAAATTTAGAAACTTTATATCCCATATTAATATTAAACTAAGATGATAAAATTATAATGTTAACATAATTTATCAATGATAACAATAATAATTTTAATAAAACTAAAAATATCATTTATGAAAACAAAGAACCCATAGTTTTTGGGATAAAAGGAATTTGAATAGAGGTACATACTAGGAATTATTGAATCCATACCAGAAAAATGTATTCTCACCAATGGAGATAATTATACCTTAGGAGACAAGATAACACACTAGTATAAAAAATAAATTTGATAAAAACTGAAACATTTGGCCACTATGGACATATGAGAGAAAAAAAGTTGATGAAGAGGGAAAAAAGATTAGTCTAGGATATTTAGTTTACTTACATGATGATGTAAATGGGTTTTAATAGAGAAAAAAACATATTATTCAATATGTAGAGGTATACCTAGACATCATTGTGATGGGGAAGGGATTTTATATTCTCTTTGAGGATTGTCGAATAAAAATAAAGGATTAAATATTTTATTTGGATTTTTTGAACTCAAAAATTTATAATTGTTAAAAGACTACCTGATCTATATGAATAGTTGTCCTCACTATCAACCAATATTAAAAAATTAACTACTATTATAAATTTAAAATTCACACTCAATATCATTTGATAGGGGAAATGTTCACCCTAACTACAATCTATGGAAAATTATTTGAAATCTTCAAATTTTGGCTCCAAAATAAAAAAATAAATGATTAAACAAATGAATAATAAAATAATTAACAAAAAGTCACATCATGGGTATGAAACTACCCCTATTTATTTTGGGATGTATATATATTGTCATTCATAATCATTGATAGGGAAATGCATTAGTGAATGGTGGTTAATGGATGAAAAATATATATTTCTTAGTTATTTCCCAAGTTAGTGATTTCTGTCTTATGAGAAGATAATAATGAGTTGTTTTGGGTTGTATTTTTTGATATTGATTAAATGAATTTTCTTGTTGATTTTAAATGTTTTTTCCAAAATATTTTGTAAATATTTCCTACCACTATTCATTATATTTGGTATCAAATGAAAAATGAATATATTATTGTAGTTCAAGGTAAATTTAGCTTTCATTTTTAGTTTATATCTAGTAATAAATCAATATTGTAAATCACCATTCCAAATTATCTTATATATCCTTCATTATTTACAATGAACTTCAGTAATTGGTAAGCATGCATAGGATTTTATGGAGATTTGGGTAAAAAATAATAATTTTGGCTGGGATATTTCAATCCAACGATTTTAGATATAACCAATGTAATATGAAATGTATCCACCTAAAGTTATAGTATATAGACTTAGTTATGTGCAATGAAGGAGAAGGTTCATGATCCTCACTCTGAATTCCCCAACACTAGAGCTTATAGGAATAGTGGTGATAAAATATTTTCATCGCACTACATTTAGTTTCAATGACACTAAATTGGTATAGAGCTAACTCCTAAATAAATCACATGTTACCTTTGACTCATCACGATCACTACTAATTAAATTCCACAACTATTGAGTTTTCTTTTTCAACAAAGTAACCATTAATGATATTCAATTATAATTATTTAAATGAATCAAAACAAAGGTAATATCAATCAACTTCATGAATATCTCCTTTCATTGATAAAAATAAACCCATCATAAATTAAAAAAACAGATTAAACTCAATCGATTTTGTTATTCACAAGCCACCCTCCCCAGGTTCACCTCATCCATGTTAAACATTATTATCCCTCTATAACTCACTAACCTGATATATGTGAGGTTTTCATCCACTATAATTATCTATGTACAAATAGGAAAATTTTAAAACCAAGATATTAATTTAATTTATAGTATTATTATTATTATTTAATGGATTTCCAATAGAAATATCCTTATATACGATCAAAATTATAAACATGAATGATGTTTGTTCTACACATTGGTCTTTATCTTTTAGTGAGTGAACTACTTCTTAATAATGTTCAGTATATTATCAATTTCCATTTTTGGATCATAGTGGAACTTATAAATATTATCATTTCTCTTTAGCGTACATGAAATGAAAATATTAGATCAAATACTTCCCTAACAAAAAATTTCCATCCAAACCAGTGCCTACACTAAACTAATTCCTAAAAATAGTATCCTGAATAACAATTTATCCTAAAATGTCTCCACTAGACCACCTCCTTGTGTAACTGTAATTTTTTTTATCCCTGAACCCTGCATATAATAAGATATGGTTTTATGAATCACATGAAGGGAATATAAAATTCAATATTAGAGGAATTATCCTTTTTAATGCTATAAAGGGAAATGAAAAACACTAATCCACACCAGCTCCATTGATAAAAAAACCAATAATCACATGAATGTATATATATATATATAATGAATCTAACTTCATATGTAAAAAATAAGATAACATCTCCAAAAGTTATTAAAAAATTAAACATCCCATTGAAATGATTCATAAACACTCTAATGAAAACCAATCCCCATATATGAGGAAATTAATGTCCATCCAACTCCCCAAAGGAATCTTATATATATATAAAAATATTATGTAGAAACAATGGTGACCAAAAATATATAATTAGTAGGTCCCCCATAATATATTGACTCACTATTGGAGAAGAATTAAAAAGTCCCGGTGAATAAATAGTAAAATTGACTCATTTTCTACCCCACACCATCATTAAAATTTATTTAGTTTTCCTCACATATCAAAAATATATTTTCTACCCATCCCATACATTCCAATATCCACATAAAAAATCCTCATAACTATATAATACAATCACAAACCATAACCATATACTACAAGCATATATTATTACCTCACATCGTAGACACATATTTAACTTATCACAAGAAATTCAGGAAAACTATGACTAGAAGGAAGAGAACAAGAATGGGAGTAGTCACCCATCTATTTCACCGACATCCTAGATGTTGGGCATTCACACAATAACCAAACACCTTATATGGGATTCAGTTTGGCTATCTGAATTGATTGTTGAGGTGTAAGAAATAAAAAAGTTCAATCAAATATAATATAAAAAAAATCAACTTAGGATGTACTTAATATCTAGAAATATCATAAACCATATCCAATCATCCATATCGACAAAACTATTTAATTTAAGCTATAACCTCTAACCACACATAATGTTAACACATCAAACACTCATTCTAAAAAATGTGTTTTAAACAAACACTATTTATATGGAATCACCAACAATAACATCATTATTTTCTATAGTTTAGGCATAACTTCAACACACCATCTATTCATTATAAATGACCGAATTTAAATCATTAACCAATAATAAAAATTTATTTATTCATAGAATACTATACAAATTTCTCAGAAAACATGAAACTCAATAATTTATAACACATTCCACTCCCCCTTAACATACAATTTCATCACCATTTTAATGTAATGAATTTACTACATCATTAGAAAAAAAGAGAAAACAATCCACTAAATTCCTTTATTTAATTGATTCCTGTCTTTCATTACAAATCTATACCTAGAACAAACTATGAAATCTAATCTATACCAACTTCACTATACTACTATTTCAAACAAGAAATGATAATACTTTCTATAAATATATTTTTATGTTAAATTGTTAGGATAAAATATAATTCCCATAAATTCCTCTTAGAAAAACATTACCAAATAAATCAAATATAAAAAATCATAAACTAATGATCACATATACAATAATTTCAACCACATAGATCTCATAAGATTCCATTTTAATTTATATAGTTTATCCAATCTCAATAATATAATAATAAAACCCATATTATTATAAATAAAAATCAATAAAAATTTCATATATGTATGATTTTGAATGACATATCATGAAATCATCTTTAATAAAAAAGTCAAAAAATTATTACATTCAATTCCCTCAACATCCATTTTTCAAATGAATCTTATAAAAAACTTGAATTCCACCAATCTCGCATCAATTATTCATCATAATAACAAATAAACCATTGTATTCATATTCATTGAGATACAAAAATAAAGATAATGAAGGAAAATATGAATAATGGTACCTTGAATCATACGAATTTAATACTATGAGATTAGATACACAAGGATCCACCAATATAATCATAAACCGTGGCAAGGAGATACCCTAACCATCTATTGTCATAAGAGAGATTAATTAATATAATAATTAAAAAACAGTCTATATTATTTATATTTAAACTTGATCAGTATAAAAATTACATGGTATACTGAATTACTTTATGATTTATATTCATCAGTGATGATTCAAAAAACATGACAACTTAAACTCTCAATATTAATATTTATATATGAAATTCCATTTTCAAAAACATGTATTTAAAAAAAACAATGGATTGTGTTATATAAAAATACATGTTTTACTCCTTAAACATCAAACCCTTTAGATAACATTGAAATATTTCCCCATGAACCATATAATATTTCAACCAAGATGAAAAACGATGATATGGATTCTCTAATCATTTCATTATTATACTCTACTAAAATTCATTTAGAAACCATTGTTTAAAAAAGTATATTATAATAAATCAATTAAATGGGTGTTAATACCATGACACAGTGTTAACATCTTGGTGACTAAAAGAATCCCTTGACTATTATTCTTAAAAAATGATGACACTCTATGATGATAACCAAACCACAATGAAGATAAGAAATCAAAACTCAAAGATAATAAAAACAAATTTCATTTTTAGAAATTCCCCAAAACATAACTATTAATAAAAAATACACATCTGGAATCCCTTCCACCATCTCATACTCCTAAAAAATAATATATTATAGGATCATGTAAATTTATTCATCTACTCACATCTAACTCTATTTTTTGAAGTGTGATCATACTGAAACATAGCTGTTAATAATTTGAACACCTTCAATCAATGAATTAATCTATCAGGGAAACAATTATTAAGTATTTCACCCTATAACACATAGATATAATCATATATTTCTCTTTCTAGGACCCTTATAAATCATTAATATGATTTCTGGTTCAAGGAAACGGAAGCACTAAAATAACATGCAATGAAATATATAAATTTAATGTATAAGGAGATTAATAGTGAGATAATCATTATCTCCTCACATCATAAAAAAATAAAGAACATATATTGAGTAAATAAAAATTAAAAGCATAGATATATTATATTATAAAAATAAAAAAACTACACTAGATTTTACCCTTAAAATAAATAATTCTTTCTAGCTCTATGAAAATTAATATTATATAAACTCGAAGAGAAGGTAATCACAAAAAATGAAAATATAGGATTATAAAAAATAAGCTAATCTATGGTGACTAAAATGTTTTCTCTCAAAACATTTTATATTTATTGACAAAAAGTCAACATATTCTTCTTCTTTATCATTTCATATGTTTTTGAGAAGCTTAATGTTATTTTCATGTGTTATGTGAATCATCTATACTATCTACTTTAACATCACTATATGGAGATAAGATATCGTTATCATTATCATTATAATATTTCTTATGATTGAAGGGATCATTTTTATGGTATTTGGAAAATTTTCTAATTTTGTTTGACATACATTGTAATAAATCATCCACATCCCATAGACTATTCTACATGAACCATAGGGAATTTCCATTCACATTAATGACTTTGGGATATTGAAATTAAAGAAATATTTATTATTTATATAATGAAATTTGATGTTTTATGAAATAGGATATCATATTTGATGAATAGTTATTTAGTTCATTATCCTTGTATTTATTATTTATATGGTCATATTATAATAAATGGTAGGTGATTCTATATTATCATCAAAAGTCCACCATAACTAATGATTTGTTTTTAACATAAATTGAGGTAGAAAAATCACTTGTAATGTCTCTGTATTTTGGCCAATAAATATTTTCTTTCAATTTTGTTCATTTTATTCATCATAGTATATCTAGTATTTTGATATCACATGGGATGAAATAATTTCATGGACCTATTCATTAAAAATGGGGTTCCAAAACTACATTGATATAAATCAATATCATTTATGGTAATTGGATTAAAACTATCAATATAGAAAATTTTAAACGATGATACCAAGTTTGGTTTTGTTTTTTAGTTATGAAGGCTTTCTGATATGGGTCTATCATATTTAGGACATTAGTTATATATGGTGATTTTATGGTATCATAAGGTATGGGTGGATAAAAAATATTTCAAAACAATTATCATGACTAATTATACTAACTCCATTAATTGGATAAGATTATCATCATCTATGAATATATCTATAATAAAATATGTTATATATTTTTTCTTATTGGGATGATTATCAACAATAGAGATTATCCATATTAGGTCAAATTACATATATAGATTCGATTCTACCCATTGACTCCAAATTTATTCATTGGATTCCTCGATGTTAAATCAATTAAACATTAATATTAAAATAGTTATGGTATAACAAAAACATATATTCCATGAATAATATAAATTTAATTAATTTTCCATTTTAGCTAATTTGATTGGTTAATTCCAAAATGATCAAAATAGCTAAAAATAAGTTAAATTATATAACATTTGAAAATTAAGGTGATATATTATAATTAATTACAAAATAAATTTGGTAAAAATTAAGCTCTATCTATCCCCCACACTCAGCCAATTGTGTCTTAGTAAAATAAAATCAACAAATTATAAGAATTTTGATTACTCAACCAAATTTTAAAAAACATTCCAATGTTCCAAAAATTCTAATTAACTCATTAATTAATATACCCATTATTCTACTCATATTCACTATGTTATTTCTTTCTAACTCCCTTCATACATATGTTTCAATGTTTTATTATTAACTATCCTCAATTATGGATTAAATTTATAGAAACTATATCTCATCAATTAATGATCGTATAATGGGATTCAAGATCAATAACCAATTAAATTTATCCTATATATATATATATATGATATATATGATTCTAAATTATATAATTATATAACCAAAGTAGTCATTAATCATGGTATTCTAAATAGTGTTTCTCTAGTATTTAAGGGCATGTGGGAAATGAAATAAAAATTAAAAGTCCAATGAGGAGGTTTTATCTTATTCAATTATAATGAACGACATATAATTTCACAAATAATTAAAGATTTTTCACTCATTAACTTAGAAGGTATCACCCATCTCAAATCTCCCATTATTTTCTTAATAATTCACGTGTCACTAAAGTAAAAAATAATGAATGAGACTTTCCTATTTTCTATTAATTTTTCACTTTATATTTAAAATTATTATATATTTTTTTATATAAATATATTTTTTATTTTGGACTAAAAAAACTACATGGTATTACAACAATATATTTAGTTGTAACCACTCACTACCCATAACTAATGAAAACACCTCACATTATATTCTTATACACTGTACTACCACCAAAATAAAATCTTGAACAAACCCTCCACAAAAACATAGATTAAATATATCATAAAATGTACTAAAATATGTTTATATATAGAAAATATCACATATGATATAAAATATCAACGAGGAATTACTTGTGTTTTTAGGAATTAATGTTATGTTAAAATGAATGGACAGTCTCAATGGGTATAAATAGACATGAATGTAAACAATTTCCTAAATCATTATTTAAAAATTTACTCTTAAAGATTTGAAAATTAAACAAGTAAGGATTTAGAAGTTCACACAAACAAAGACTCTCATTGAATAGTGTATTAAAAATAATATTCCATGTTATTTTAGTATTCCTCTATTGAATGGGAATTTTATATATTGGATAGCCACTTGAGGAAAGAAATTTGTCTTTCAATTTGAAAAAATAAAAAAGATATAAAATAAAAAGGATATTTATTAGAAATCCATTTAATTTATTATTTTAGAATAATATAATTTTACACAAAAGGTAATGTTTTAAAATTCAGTGTCTTTTAAGAATATTGTTTTTTGAATTTTTCCAAAATATTAGAAATACAATAAAAATATTAATAATAGATTTATTTCATACTATAAAACACATATTTTTTTTATCAATTTTTAATTATAAAAAATATTTAATTTTTTAAACAGATAATTATATTGGAAAATAAGAAAATAAATTTTAAGTAATGATATAATACAATAATTATTCCTTGGTTGAAATAATTGATAAATTTCCACATGTTCATAAATATTCCTATAATAAAAACATTAGAATTGTAAAAATAATTAACCTATATCTGAAATAAGTGAAAATATATAAAATTAAAAATAAAATTTTGGGTTTATAATAAAAACGTGTTATAGCTCTGTGTCTCTTTAATAAATCTCATATAAACCCCCTATATTTAAATTTTTCATTACTTCCCCATATTTAGAGATATGATTTTGAACGATGGTATTTGAAATGATGCATGAGACAACCATATTATTAATATAGGATGTGGTACATATAAATAATCTGGAATATATTATTTTTCATTATTCCACAACTATCTAAAAACATTATATTTTATTTCATGGATCGATACAATTATATCTTCATTATATACTTCAGTGAAAAATAAAATATATTTTTTATTTCTCCTTGAAAATTAATATTATGAAATAATAGTGTGGTATCATTAATATAAAAGTATGAAGGAATTTTTTATACTTCATCTTATACAAAATTTACTCAATAATCACTCAACATTGATTGATCTCCATCAAATGAATTTTATATGGTTATATTTTTAATGTGAAATTACTTGAGCATATCGTTGGTTTATATAGTGGATTTATATCCTCAATATTTTCTACCATTATATAATATCAAATGACGGCTAGAAGAATTATTCATTATTGAATTATGATTTATCTAACCTCTTTGTTATCATCAAATGGATTGAAGTTGTTTCTTGTTCCACTTATGGATTTACCTCCAATAACATATTATTATATATTATAACCTTTAGTCTTAAAATATATATTTAATTATTTCATCAATGAAAGGTATTAGTTCTTATTAGAATATGTGATGTTGATATATATAGTAGCATCTTGCACATGTTTTTCATTAAGGATTGAACAATTGATATTGTTGGTATGATTATTGTTCCCAAAAGTTAGATGCTATATTTTTAATTTTCTCTAAGAATTACATGCATGGATTTTTTATAATTAATCCATATGATAGTTATTTTATAGATAAATTATTTATACTAAATAAAATCAACGGAGGGAGCCTCATATGAAATATTTTACTTTCGGGATTATAATGTTTTTTTCAAACACAATAAAGGATGAAATAAATAAAAAATATGATATTTGTTTCTACGAAAATGGGTCCAAATTGTCACTATTATTATCACATGGTCACACTAAATATACTATAAATCCAAACATAATGAAATATAATGAAAATATTTTTTTATCTCTAAAGGATTATTAGATATCACATAAAATTTAAAATTTATAATTATTATATTTTTTCTATTTTTTACATTTAAAAAATGGGAAAAGAAATAATGGTGTATGGATGAAATTAATGATATGAAAATAATATAAATTAACTTTAAAATAGTTAAAATTAATAGTGAATAATAACATAGTATATTACTAGTTTTTTCATTTATTTTATTCCAATGATTAACATGGGTTTATATATCATAATAGCTATAGTTAACATCAATCATGAAACAACTGCTAAATATTAATAATTTAATAAGAGGATTAAGTCATACATACAACTAAGTGAGTTACAAGAAACACACTAATGGAGCATATGAAATGAGATTATATAACACCTTGTATATCAACCTGTTTAATCATCATTCATTGAGTGTTGTATCTATTATGTACCAAATTCTTAGGTGTTTCTACCCAGATCACATTGAAACAATTGTACCTCATTCAATCCATGATATTTAAATATTAATCATATAATGGTTTTATAAAATAAGGGGAACGATTGAAATTGCATGTAGTGAATAAAGTACATGAAGTGTAAAGAAAGAATAAATAATTTTCGATCGCCACCACCACACTCATGATTGAAACATCAAGAAATCATACTATATAAATAAAATCATGAATCTCATATACTATTATATATCATCCCAATAGACTAAAAAATACATGTTATCCCTCTAAAGAAATTGATACTTTAGATTAAAGAGGATATCATTGTTACACGTAATAAAAAAGCAGTAAAATAAAACTAGTTGTAATATATGGTAACTATAAGGTTTTCCTTTATTCCATTATTCTTAAATTTGTCAACACAATAATAATATCTAATTATTTTGGAATCATTCATGTTTTATATGGAAAAATATTATAGTTCCATATGAAATGTGAATCTTTTTTACTCTCCCCTTATACTCAACCATAGAGATTTAATCCCTGAAAATCCTTGAAAATTTTCCTCTCTTCTACTCAGGTGTACCATTTAGTTATGTAGTCAGTAAATTTTTAAAATTATGTTATACATCCATTATAATGATTCTTATATCTCCCCAAACATATTAAACAACTTCCAAGACCCATATCTGAGTAATACAAGACATCAATCAATGTCCCCTATCTAGTAGAGGGTAGACACTAGGGTTGAGGTAAAACGTAAAATAATAGGGAATGACTTTAGAAAATATTTCTTCCCCATCTTCATCCATTCTAATTAATGTAACTATAACTAGAAAAAAGAATTCTAATTAAGTAAAGATAAAAATATTTAGTGTACAATAACTATGAAAAATATCCTCACCCTAATCACTACAATATTTTCAATCATTTCTAGTACTTTCACTCAAAACTCATGAAAATGTTCAATAATGTTTAAAAAACACAAATTGAAAGAACAAAATAATTTTTAATGTGGTTTTAAATTATTTTATATTTTCACATAAGAAACATTTCAACACATCAAGTCAATACATCATAAAAAATTTACAACCATTGTAACATAGTTGTAGAATATATCACAAACCCTAATTTTCACATGATACCTCATAATGTAGTCCCTAAAACCTCTTATAGTTCACCCAAACTAATCAAACAGTCCCATTTACCACCTAATTGCACGAGGTCCATCCATTACCAAATGTTTCCATCAATACTTTATTAATGTATCCAAATTTCCCACCTTACTTCATATGAAAAAACCTTTCCCATTTTGATCAAATGATAATATCATTCTATTTTTCATCTTCTGAGAAATCGTTATCTTCTATCTTTTTCTCCACTCATTATGATCCATCCATCATAATATGGAACCTTCAAATCACATTACTACTATACAATGAGGAACAAAATCTGAAACCATCACATGTTCAAAAGGTATTCCATAGTTTTTATTTAAATTCAATTGAATCCAGAATATGAAAAAGGATTCATAATCCAAAAAATCTCCAACATGAGGAATAATTAATGGAATTACATGGAATATTCCATAACTCTATATAATCTCTTACTCTTACACTACATATAATGATTATATTTCCCATATATTCACCCAAGTGTGACTGAGGCACAATGTTTACTCAGATTCACTTAGACTAATATTTTTGTAAAAATATCTTCCCATGTTTGTCTTATATAAATATTTTTCAACAAGAACTCACCATAATTCATTATATAATTATAAAATGGATTTTAGATTAATATTCTTTACCCTTTAATGAAATATTTTTCTAGATGAATTTATTGCACTTTTATTTTTCAAGTTATGTAGTCAACTTTCCTTGTTATATCTAATATCCTCAATAAAATAACACAACCATATTATTTAATTTTTTACTTCTATTAGAACCACATTATTTTCATTTATTGAATAAAGAAAAATCACTAGTTGAAACATTTACATAAAAATTATAGTGCATTAAACAAAATTTAAATTATTTCTAGTTTTACTGTTCAATTTATTTTTGTTATCCTTAAATTATTTTTTGATAGGATCTAGAAACTTTTCATCCTATCTAAAACAAATAGATTTATTTTAAAACCCTTTGACACAGAAAATATTAAATTTAATATCATACCAATGATATTTTACAATATTCTCCATGTATCGATTGACCACTCCAACTGTATAAGATATGACTGGATGAGTGCACACTATAGTATACCAGAGACTTTCGGAAACTGTTGCATAAGATAATATAACAATGTTATTTGAATCATATTCCATATATGTCACCTAATCCATTGAAATATTATGGTCTGAAAAATGTATTTTAAGAATAATTTATATCTAACCAATCTAAAACATTCAACAATCCTCGAGATGTTATCATTTTGAGATTGAACCATGATTCTGACATTACCATCTCACTCAATTCACATGCATAAGATATTATTTTCAACACCATGATATTTCATTTAAATATTTTTGATAAGTACTATATTATTGTAGTAATGTATTTAATTCATATAACTAGCAAAAATATATCTTCAACATACAATAACAATGTGATTAATTCCCCATCACTGTACTTTTTCTGGTAATATAAATAGACTAAGTGTATTATCTTGAAAACATTCTCCTCTATGAATGAGTAAAACTTAAGGTTCTAATAATGTAGTACTTATTTCATACAAAAAAAAATCTTATTTTTTTAATTGCAATTCCATCCAATTATTTTTAATACTAATAGATTACTATATATTGATTTATCTCTTCAAATTCTTATGAAGAAAGGTCATATTTAAATCCATTTTCACTAGAAGTAAACCTTGGTAAGAAACTAAACATAGAATAGTTATAAATATAGTATGTTTTAATATTGAAAAAAATATTTTATACAAGTATATTCATTTATTCTATTCAAAAAAATTTACCCATGAACATAATTTATACTGATTACTTTTTTCAAACTCTTCCTTTAAATATAAAATCCACTTATTTACATGTTCCCAATTTTCATGTTGTCTAACAATTAGCACCTATTTTTTGTTCACGTGTATTGAATCTTACTCCTCCCTTATACCATGCTCCCACAATCCAAAATGACCGAGTGTTGCTAATAGTTATTAACATTTATGTTCTCATGAATCTATTAAATGTAAGAAGACTAGGTTAAATCCATAACTTTTTTTCTAACTATATTATTATTTTGTATCATTATAAATTAATTTGTGATTCTACCCTCTCTGGAACTAAAATCATCAAAATTTCATCATCCATTATTCTATATTGAGCATCACTAGTTCATAAGATCTCATTTACATCTATTTATAGTAAAATTTACAAACTATCTCTCCTATCCTCTAATATTTACTCAAGAACATATGGTTTTTAATATGATACATATATATCTAAACTATCCAAGACATATATCATTTCATAACCTCTATTTAAGTCATCATGTATTTCACTTAATTATTTACATAAAATCTCATTATTTACCATGTTCTCATCCATCCATAATTCTTTCTGATTAAATGTTACATTTCATCTTTTGATAACCTTCCTTTTATCATAACCCGAAAGTCAAAAAAATATATTTTAATATCCATAAAACACAAATGAAAATATGTGAGACATATATTCAATATTTTAATTGACTTTAACAACCAGATAAAAACATGTTATGATTTTTAAGCCATCAGTGCATGACCCTGAGATTTTCAAATTTACTTCAATTTAATTAATAAATATTTTTTGATATATTATGAAGAATGAAACCCCTAACTTATGTGAATTGTGATTATAAATTATAGAATAAATATCATTATTTGCAAATTATATTAAATGTAACTGTTAAAAATAATTTACAATTCACTTAGTAAATACTATTGATCATAATAATCAATTTTATTTTTTAGGATAATTGTTTTTATAATATATGATTTAAAAAAACTTATTTATAGTAATAAAAGTATCAAAATTTTTTATTTAAACATATATAAAATGATTTTATTGAATGTGAATTGGATAGAAATGATGAAAAAATAATTTTTATTTAAAAAATAGATGTTTATATAAAAATTATTTTATAAACTATTTCATACTGGGATGGGTGGACTGAAAAATGGGTTTTAGGGGATGATTGTGGTTTCACAATCCTTTTATTAGGTCAATACTCATATCTCATAGAATTTCCAAAATAGTATATTCATATAAATAGAAACCAAAATGACTCCCACATCTATGATGAGCAACATTAAAAATTTCCAAAGCTTTGATGTCATTGGAATCTCTTAAAAATGATGGTTAGGAACTCAAAATTTTCAAGTGTATGGGTGGTCATACATATCACACCCTACTGGAGAGAATTATTTTCTATTCTACGAATCTCTTATAAATTTATTTCATTATTTTGAATCTTTTCCTTACCCTGATATCAAACCATTTACCAAATTTTTTAGTAATCAGTTTTTAGCATATAATATCATGAATGTTTCTGAATATTAGTGGAATCCCATCAATGTAAAAATTTGTATATATTAGAGGATCTCTATTGATGATTCCATATGATCATATCAGTGGTTCTCAATATTGTAATTTAGTATTATTTAAAATATGTGATTATTAGTAACTACATTTTAATGTAGTATTCGTGGGAAAACAGCATGGGTGTGTAGAATTTTTACTTTCCAATAACCTTTGCAGTGATGGGGCCTAAACCATTCTTTTCTTGAGTAATTTTACCTTATGTAGGTAATTTATTTTTAATGAACCAATTTTTAATTTTTTGAAGAACACTGATATATGAGAATATTATTCCTATTCTATATGATTTGTTGTAACATATATAAATGAATTGATTGAAAATATCAAAACTAACTGCCACCTCCCATGTTACATTTTCCTACCAAGACTCAGAAAATACTTAATTAAACATCACTTAGAGTATCTTGAATTTGAGTTTCTTCCATTATATGATCAAAAAATTATTATGGATGTGCTCAACCCAATACTGGATAGTTACATTCTATATAATTTTTTTATTGTGTATATAAAAAATCTCATAACCAATATATTTGTTAAAGTAATTAAAAAAAATTGATGGAAAACACACTCTATATACATGATGCACCACATTGTCTATGGTTCAGATATGAAACCTCATATTTTAAATCCCAATAAACATTTATATTGATCAATTTTTTTTTCAACCATTAATTAGTCAAAATGCAAGATTAAATGTTGATACATTCATGTAGGATGGGGATTAATTCCCAAAATGATGAGTTTTATTAGTTACATAATATGTGTGCTGAATTTGATGATGAGAATAAGGAACTCACTAGTTATGAATCTAAATAGGTTTCTCATACATACATATATACATATATGCACAATTGTATAGTTCCTAATTTTTTGTGACGGTGGGTTACACAGACTAATAGATCCCATTCATTGCATGGTTAATTAGACATCATTTTAAAAAGAATTTATAAATATTAATGGGTTCCCATATGAGGAGAAATATTTGATGAATTATCCATATAATGGAAATTTGGGAGGTTGTTGATTGGAAAATAACCAAAGAGAAAAAAAATACAAGAACTAACCTTGATGTTTATGGGGTAAGATCCCTTACCATGATTTAAATTCAATTTTTAACAATGGGTAAACACCTCATTGAAAACCCTGGGGAAAGGACCCATCTATATGCGTAAAATTGAGTTACAGAAAACGTACAAATGAAAATATGTAATTATTCATTTTGTTTTCTTGGAATAGGGTTAATATGAAGTGGTGGGCTATATAAAAGATATCTACATCCCCACCAAGGTTCGACTATTAAATTACCATGAAATATGAATACGAATTTATATGATTCCAGTTCACAATGATAATGGTAGTGTGTGACTAGGATAATTTTTATATTACAAGTGTTAATACATGAATAGTAAATGGTATTATAAGTATTTCTTGGTTAATATCAACCAGTGTACACTATAAATGTATATGGAAAATTCTACATTTTTTATTTCCTGGTATTTTGAAGTGATATAAGGATGGATAGAAGTTCATTTCAGTTTTTATTCCATACTTAGTGATTTTTTTTCTATAGACTCTAATTTATCCCCCTTATTCAGGCTTCTTCAAGAATCATTCCCCTATATTTTAAATGTATATAAAAAATAAAATTATTGAGTTTATCTGAAGAGTTCAAATACCTCCCATATTGACATCCCCCAATATGGTGATTGTTGAAAGTGTTCATTGTGACTATGAGCTATGGTCATATATGATAACCCAAAAAGTCGATGTGTTTGTGATATAGATAGATAATGATATCTTCTATGATATTTACGATAGTTATAAGTTAAAGGTAAAATTTAGGTTCCTACAGTATCCAAATGTGTCAACTCCAATAAACATCTCATAAGAAAATTGTCTGATGGTAGTAAAGAAACACTAGGTATTAATGTCCTAGGGAGCCTCTCAGGTTGTCAAAAAGTTTCTCTATAGAGATAATATATTGGATCGAAATTCACATTTAATAATTCATGGATTTATTGATATCCTCAATGGATGCTGATAAAAAATAATTCCTCAATATTTTTCTGTTATGCCTTAGGGTTGGGGAAAATTTGACAAAAGGGGTATTCTAGAGAGTGATAGGGATGAAGTATTTATGTAATAAAAATGACCCAAATCATGGGCTTCAAAAGGACTTAGAGTGAAATAAATGCATTAATCTTAATAAATTTGATACATTATCATAGTCATAACCAGAAAGAGACCATATCCCAAGTTGTTCATGTTCCAACTAAGAGGGGAAATGAAAAGTTTACTTGGGACATCAATGACATCATGTACACTACACAACTGGAAAAGGAATCCTCATATTTATATGAACTATGGTGGTCTGATTTTTGATGAATGGACACTCTAATGTCAAGTATTTATGGATTAATCTTTAGGTTGATTTTCATTTTCCTCAACTTGAGGATATACATGAATCCCCAATGTTCAATTATGATATCAATCATATGAATGTAAGAAAATGTAACCAATAGATATAGAGGATTATATATGACACAAAAATAAAAATATCTATCATATAATAGTTATATATAAAATGGTAGATTGAGAAATGAATGAAGGGGTGTTCGATTGATACATTAAAAAATCGAAATAACTTTTTGATATTGAGTATGTAAGTAGCATAACAATGTATTTTTTGACATTTTTTATAAATTAGAAATTATTGTTGAAAACAAGATACCATATGAATTTTCAATGTTTATGGAAACGATCATGTCTAATGAAATAAACATGGAATACAATAGCTAGAAACCCCTTTGAGGTTGAGATTTTATTTTCTCTAGAGGTTGGCGATTTGACCTCAGGAAAGAGACTCTTGATTGAAGTGTTTGGGGAAGGAAATTTTCAATTGATTACACTGATACTAGTACTTGAGAATGTTTTTACCCATCCACTTTTGTTTGAATTCAAAATTATGTAAAGACTAAAGATGTTGTCCAAATGTATCCTTAATAAGAGATAGGTACCAGAACACATCATTGAGTTGTTTAGTTTATATGTATAACTATATTTATCAATTTAATAACAAACCTATCTCTAATCACTTATGGATTCTATATAGAGTATTGAGGTTGTTGACGAAAATTTCCCAAATAGAGTGAAGTTATCAATTGATGGGGTCGTACCGATGGTGGGAAATGTATTATTAGAATGAACACCACCTGATATAATTAATATATTGGAATATAAGAGTCTATTTATATGAACTGTGTATGGATATAATGTTATGTTATCATTACTGTCTTTTTTAACGAGTTCCATATTTTTTTTAGAATCATCACTTACATTAGAGGATCCCATGACATCCATTCGTGTTACAAGACATAAAACATTCTTTGAAGGATCCAGTTAGGAAATTGGGACAACTAATGTGATCCATGAGCTAAATACTAATGTTATTAATCAATTTGGAGACTATTCCCTATATATTGAGGTAGACATCATTGTTTGTGGTTATTTAAGATCAATTAATTGTCAATCCATTATGGGGAATAATGGTTATCTCATTTTGATATGTCACATGGAGGTGATTAATACCCAAGAAGTATTACTTATACATTATCCAATAATATTTTCTATGAGTTTGACCATTAAGGATGTTTGAATGTGGAAGAAGGTAAATTTATTAGTAATTGTTCCCTCTAAAATCTGTGAGTCTCAAAATATTTATTGGTTTGTGGATCTAAAATAAACTAATGGGGTTACCATTGAATAAATAGTCACTTAATTTTTGGAACAGATGGAAATGTATACTGACATATGTATCTAGAGAGTTTGATTCATCTATAGAGATGCAATGAGTTCCGACACTCCACATAATGACCTGCTAATAGAAGAATATGTTCTTGAACACATTGATATAATTAGTTCTACAAATATTTTTTTAAATTTAAATAAAATATTGGAAGTATATAAGTTCTCTTTTCTATCCAAATTGTGCTCTTTATTCGTGTTGTACTAAAAAAATAATTGTACAAATTTATCTTCAGATGTCATTTCTAAGGATATCCCTCATTAATGAGTTGTGGTATCTCATACCACTATGAATGATGGGTTGTAATTTCAGAATCTATGAATTTAATACTATCTTTAATTTCCTTACCAATAGTACTCTATAATGAGTTGCTAAATTAGTTTACTACATGGACACAACCGCACCTCTATGTACTGTAGAGGTTGTTGACTCGCAGTGGAAGTCGGTGATGGCACTATTGGGATACTATACCACATTTTTCAGAGTGTGAATGAATATATATAAAAAAATCATTGTATTCATATATAAAATGTATATGGATTTTGGCTTAGTGGTAAGCACCCCTTAATCCTACATGAAAATGGGGGTTCAAAACCCATTGGGAGCAGGCATTGTAGCAGCACTGTAGCAGCAGTGGCACTATAACAACACTGGGCACTGTAGTGGCAGTAGGTCACTATAGCAACGGTAGGGTATTGTAGGAGCATTGGTCCTACAGGTCATATAATGGGATATATGCCCACCGATCCTTCAGGCTATGTAATGGGTCTCCCTTTACCCAGTTAAAGTGAACTTTTCTTTGCTTTAATAATAAATTAGGCTTCGGTCCCAACCTTTAAAAAACATTGTATGATTAATTAAATGTAAAAACAACTATAATTCATTAAATATAGAAGGCCCAAGGATTATTTTTATAAATACAACAGTTCACCCACAAGGCTAGTCAAAGATACAGACCATAATAAATGAAATAAAACAACAATGAGATACACTACCTCTCTAATCCAAACCCCGTATAATCTATTAAAAAATATTTGAGTTATCCTATTTGACCATGAAATCATTGGACTTAGCCCATCCAATGTCCTAGAACAAACCATTACATGATTCTCATGTATCCAAGTGTAGCGGTGGACAATGAAATATGTCAGATGAACCTAATAAGAAACCACTAATAGTGTTTAACAAAATCACATTTGAGTATATAGTGCATGAAATAGTATGATAAAAATGAGTATTAATTTATTTAATTAATACTACTGAACATAAAATAAGTCTAATAACACTTGTTTATTGAGTGGAGACCCATGGAAAGCCTACCTACTTCATGAAATTCCTATTTATATTTTTTGATGGGTGGATCCACCTACAATAGGATGGATCACACATTCCAGCACATATTTTCTGTAGTACCCCCTATTTCAGGTACATAACCCCTTTCCTCACTTTTTTATTTAATTTGGTGTGTATTAAAATATAGTGTTTTCATAAAATATAGAGTTTCCAAAAATTTGGATATTTCCATAATGTAGGTTGTTTCAATAAATTAGGGTGTTTCCAAAATGTTGGTTGTTTCCATTAATTGGGGTGTTACCATAAAGTGTGATGTTTCCATAAAAAATGTGTTTCCATAAAAAGGTTAAAGGTGAATTATGGAAGAGTTTGGGAGTTTAAAATGAGTATAGGGACATGAATTATCGTCACACTATCTATACATGTTTGGCAGAAACCGTGTGGTCAAATCTTGCACAAAGGTCAAATCTAGATCCTATTTTTTAGAACCTTTCTCTTTTTTGATCTATTAATTTTTTTGGCATCAAGACGCCTCTAAATCAATATTACTCACCCTATAAGGCTGGGGAACCCCTTCCACATGATTTGAATCCATTCTGGTGCCTTCCCTTGGTAATTTCGAGTCATATTTTTGAGGTATGTCACCATTCATTACAGTTTTGTCATGTTTTCTTATATCTGCTTATATCTACTTATCTGATCTCCATTATTTCTCATATATAAACCTATATAAGGTATATCTACGTTTATGGATGAAAAATATTTTAGTTTTTGAGTCTTGATATTTCTATGATACGATATATAAGGCCACTCTTAGAGAATCGACCTGCTTTCTTGTGCGATCTTCGTCAATTGTTAAAGTTTCATCAAGACATTCGAGGTTGGCGACTTCTCTCTCAACACATCTTGATTGAATTGATTGTATTATATTATAATTGGTTTATTTATTGTAAAATTCTTGGAAAAATATTCATTTGTGACGATTTATTGTTTTTGTGAAATTGCTTGATCTTGGTGAATAGTTGTGCAAAAGGGGGTTTCCTTTAAAATGATGATTTTAAATTGTTGATTTTATGGAATTACTAAATGGTTGATGAAAAAGTGGTTTTCAATAGAAATGGGTTTCAATAAAAATGGAGTTTTATTGAAATGGTTTGGAGTTGAAATGGTTTTGACGGAAATAAATTTCAATAAAATGGGGTTTTTATTGAATGGTTTATTTTGGCTTGATCATTGGGGAAATGTTATGTGTGTTCATATTACATATACAAGTATTGGTTGAAATATAACCTTGTTATTGGTGGAAAAGGATTAATGGCACATGGGAATTACATATACGAGGCTTTGTTGAGATATGATATTGTGCTCGACGCTAAAGGATTGATGGAACATAGGAAACAATTACCCTGTGACCACTTGGTAGATCAAAGAGAAACCACTCATGAGTATGGAACTATCATAACAAAACATTCATGGTTGGTATAATGGGTTAGTAAATGGTTAGGTATGCCAAAAAGGAATTTTTTTGAAATGGTTTTTAGGATTGTTTGGTTATTTTCTGGAAAAATAACTTGCTAGAAAATTGGTTTCAATTGCTCTAAGAATGCCTTTGGTTATGAATGGTTTTGGAAACTTGTTTATATTTAGCATTTGAGAAAATTAATTATATAAAATGGTTTTATATAAATTTTTATAACTCTTCTATCCTAGTGTTGTGAGTAGAGAAGTCATTGGGGAAAACCTACTGAGTTTTATACTCACCCCTTCTTTGGCACTTTGGTGCTTTTGCAGATATCGTATTCCGAGACATAGGTAAAGGTAAGGCATCTATTTGCTAGTGGTTCGTGGTGACGCTGGGGTGATGCAGTGGTGCTTGGAGCATGGATCTTGGTGTGGATCCATGGAGTGTGTATTGGTGTCTATTGAGTGTCTTGAGTTGTGTCTCTAATGTTTTGTACTTTGATGTGTTTGACTAAAATGAAGCTGCTTAGCTGTCTTTCAATTGTTCATGCATCATATAGTAAATGTTTGGTTATAGTTGGTTGGTTCATTGGGTTATTCCCCATAGGGTAAATTTTCCCCCACATGTATTTTAATCCCTTCAACATTTTTTACTGCCTTTTGCATCTTGGGGATGTAGCTTAAGGCCTAATAATGAATTGTTGTGCTCTCAAGCCAATAAGAAATGGCAGTTCATTACAAATGGTATCTGCTTGTTCGGTCCATCCCTAACAAGTAGTCATATATGTTCCTAGTTTTGGAGATGAAATCCCTTCTTGTCTATTCCTTGGGTGGGAATCTCAGAAATGAGTAGGATTGTCCTAATTTGAAATGTATATCATAAAAGGATGTAGCAAACCCTTTTATACTGAACTTCATGTTACCAGGGAGTTGGGAAAATAAGTATATTGAGACACTTGAAGGATTTTGAAATATCATTGTCACAGGTTTATCCAATGAGACAAGCATTACATGCATTATAGAGGAATGAATTCCCACTAGGATTGCATACATTATTTGGAGAAATGAACATTTTTCAAAAGTATGGAATTGGTTTTCAGTTTTTGAAAAAGTGAATGATTATGGTATTTTGAAAATGGTTTAATTTTCAAAAGCATGTGAATTAGTTGCAAAAGTAGTTGAAAATGGGAAATAATGATTTGTTGAAATACATTTTTGTGATACTTTATGTGATAGAATTTGAAATTCTAAGCTAACTGTTGCTAGAGAGTGAGATTAACGACGTTTTTTGTTAGTTTAGAAAATGGCACCTGATAGGAGTCGTCGAAACCAACCTAAAAAAGTTGTGGAGAATATGGTTGCACCTAAACAACGTGTGATCCTAGAGATGTTTCATAGTATTTTCCATTCTTTTCAAGCTATACACACAAAGAACCAGAGGAATGAGCCATGACATGTGGATCAGACCATCCAGTTCATGAAGCAGAATCCACCCAATTTCTTGGGTAATTTTAAACCCGAGAAGGAGGATATGTGGTTATTTAGGATTAATTGTATCTTCTACTTCATCGACACACCAGTAGAGCTAACAGTCAAACTGGTGATGTATTTTCTTGAGGATCTTTCTTGTTAGTACTGGGATTTTGCGGTTCATGCTAAATTGGATAAAGGACATACATGGGAGGGCTTTGACAAATTGTTCTACAAACAATTCTATCCTCACACATACAAGATCCAAAAAAACAACAGAATTCTTCATCCGAAAACAAGAGAGTCTATATATCACCGAGTATGTAGCTAAGTTCATTAACATAGTATGCTTTGCACCAGAAGTTCCAGCAAGTGCCTCTTAGAAGGCACACATCTTCTAATCAGGACTACGACAAGAGATTCGATCAAAGATTTCAGTACATTGTATTACAGACTATACAGAGATGTGGAACAGAGCGATTGTGGATGAATGTGATATATTAAGATCTAGGGGAGGCATAATGTTGATTCCTACAAGAAATAGTGGGAACTCAACTGCTTGGAACAAGAGGAAAAGGGACACCTAATTCCATGGTGCAAGTGGAAATCAGAACCTGACGACTGGATTAGTAAACCTTCCTCCACAACCCTAGAGAAAAAAAAGTTGTTTTTAATGTGGTTATTTGGACCACAAAAGGTGAGATTGTACGACACAACCTAGAGAATTTCATAATTGTAACCGTATGGGACATCTCCAGCGCTATTTTCACAGTTCCCTATGGTCAGGTGCTCAAAAAACATCTCAGTTATCGCAATCATCATATGCTTCAACTGGAGAGGATATCAGAATCAGTCTTATTGGCAGTGCAGAGCTAGCCATGGTGATTCTAGAAACACCATGACTCATCAAGCAGGGAATCCTCAATAAGGAAATAAGGAGAACAATATAGTGAAGAAGCAAATGTATGGAGCTAAGAAGATGATTGTCGATAACAAGACTGGAACATCTATAGTGAGAGGTACGATTATTTTTAATTCTACCTTTTTTCAAGGGTTGTTTGATACTATTGCATCACATTCCTTCATTTCTTCTCATGCTATTTATTTTCTATGTTTAAAACTCAAAATGATGCCTTCTATAGTGAAACTACAAACTCTTCTTGGTTAAAGAGAATTTTAAGCCTTTGTGTGTAGAGAATATGTTATAACTATTGATGGAGTCAAGTTAAAATGGGACTCCTCAATGTTGGATATGAATATCTATGATGTAATCCTAGGTATGGATTGGCTGACAGTGTTCAAGGCTCAAATTCACTATTATAGTAGAAAAGCTAATTTCATGACTTAGGATGGTATCGAGCATCATTTTAGAGGAGAGTGGATTGTAAATAAATGTGCAATGAGTTTGTTGGAACCAATTTTTAGAATGATATCTTACCAGTTTGCAGCGTTGGATTTGGCATCAATGGAAGAGATCAAGGAAAATAGTTTTCCTGCTTTTGTGGATCAATTTCCAGATGTCTTTCCCATGAACATCTTAGGGAAACCACCACTAAGAGAAGTGGATTTTACTATCAATTTCTTTCCATAAATCAGTCCTATTTCCCTTCAATTTTATTGGATAGAACCAATAGAGTTATAGGAATTGAATGTGTAGTTAGAAGAACTGGAAATTAAGCGTTTCATTCGACCAAGTAAGTCTCCATGGCCAACAACAGTTTTTTTTCGTAAAAATGGTAGATAGAACTCTTCAGATGTGTGTTTGTTATTGTAAGCATAACCAAGTGAAGATAAAGAATAGATATCCACTTCCATGCATTGATGATCTATTCAATAAATTAAAGGGAGCTCAATGGTTCTCCAAGTTTGACTTGTGATCGGGATATCACCAATTGAGAGTTCGGTAAGAGGATATTCTAAAGACAACATTCAGAATTAGATATGGCCACTATGAATATGTAGTCATGCCTTTTGGTCTAATTAATGCACCAACAGTATTCATGGAATGGGTGAATCGAATATTTCAACAATATCTGGATTCTTTTGTTGTGGTGTTTGTCGAAGAAATTTTGGTCTATTCAATGACTAGGTCTGATCATGAGGTGCACCTAGAAACAGTGTTTCAAAACTGAAGAGATCATCATTTTTATGCTAAACTATCAAAGTGTGATTTTTTGGATACATGAAGTACGTTTCCATGGCCATGTCATTTCTATGAAAGTTGTTTCTATTGATCCTGAAAATATATAAGCCATTATCTATAGGAAAACTTCGAAGAATTTGTTCGAGATATGAAGTTTTCTTAGCTTCGATGGTGACTACCAATGATTTGTGTGTGATTTATCATGAATAGATTCACTAATGACATCAACGACCAAAAAAGAATGATCCATTTCAATGGACAGAGGAATGTTAGAATTTGTTCCAGGAACTAAACGTTCAGCTTACATCGGCACCTATCTTGATCTTTCCAGAATCAGGACAGCTGTATGTGGTGTATTGTGATGCATCGGGATCAGGGTTGGGTTGTTTTCTCATGCAAATATATCACATGGTTTCTTATGGTTCAAGGCAGTTGAGGTTTTATGAGAATAATTACCCAACACATGATTTGAAGTCAGCTTTAGTCGTCCATTATTTGATAACATGGAGTCATTATCTATTTGGTGAGAAATTTATTGTGTTTATGTTTCAAAGACGATTGAAACACATTTTCTGATAGTGATATTTGAATCTGAGGTAAAGAAGGATGATGGAGTATCTCCAAATGTCTGACTTTGACTTGATGTACACACTATGGAATGGAAATTCAGTGGCCGATGCATTGAGTAGAAAGTCATATGCTTAGTTGGAGAAAGAGGCTTCAGATGAATGGCAGTTGATGTCAGTTTTAGTCGACATTCATGTTGAATGTAAAGACCAAGGTGATGTTTCCACTTTCTTTTCATCTATTCTTGTTCCATATTTAGTAAAAATGATCAGAGAATCACAAATATCTAATGCATAATGCCTAGTTGTATGTTCCAAACTCAATGGAGGGGAGACCATTGATGGATGGAAACTTGATGGAGGTTCAATTTTGTGTATTATAGATCAGATGGTTGTACCTATAGTTTTTTATGAAGAACTAATTAATGCTTACCACCATTCAAGATGGGATGTACATCCAGGTACACAGAAGATGTATAAGGCGTTGAAGGCACAGTTTTGGTGGAGCAACATGAAAAAGAAGGTGGCCGAGTTCATCTCGCAGTGCCTAACTTGTCAGCAGGTTAAATAAGAACATCAGAGTCCAGCTAGTATGTTACAATATTTTCCCATCCCAGTGTGGAAATGGGACCAAAGAGCAATGGATTTTGTTACCGGTCATCAAATAAATGTCCGGAAACACAATTCTATTTGGGAGATAGTGGATCGTCAAACCATGTCGACCCATTTCATCTTGATTCGTGAAACTCATACAATGGAGGATCATTCAAAAATATATATCCGAGATGTGGTAAAGAGGCATGGTATACCCATTTCAATAGTCTCAGATAGAGATCTGAGGTTCACATCTCTTTTATAGAAATCATTACATCAATCCCTTGGAACTCAATTGACTATCAGCACTGTGTAACATCCTCAAAAGAATGGGCAATCCAAGAAGACAATAAAAAAAATGGAAAACATGTTGTGGTCTTGTGTAATGGATTTTGGTGCCTCATGGCAGAAGAATATACCCTTAGTGGGGTTCTTATACAATAACTTCTATCAAGCCCCAATATGCATGGATCTGTTTAAAGCATTGTTTGGGAGCCCTTGTCGTTATCCACTATGTTGGGTGGAAACGGGAGAAACTTCACTAGTCGGGCCAAGCCTTGTCCAAGAAAAAACAATGAAGATCCATTTGATTAGACATAGGATGGAGATAGCTCAGAGTTGTCCAAAATATTTTGAATATCACTGTCAGAGATCATTTTCATTCGTTATGGGTGACCATGTCTTCTTAAGGATATCACCAAGGCTTTTAAATCATCGTTTCGAGAAGCAGGGAAAGTTATCTCCTTGATAAAATTTCCCTTTTGAGATACTAGAATGGGTTGGAGAAGTGGATTATTGGATGGCATTACCACCATGATTTATTTAGGTTCAAAATGTTTTCCATGTATCCCAGTTGAAAAAGTATCGCCCTGATCCTGACCATGTGATCAGATGGGATCATGTTGAGCTAGAATGAGATGCATCACTGGTACATATTTCAATACAAATCATGGATAGAAAAGAGAAGGTCTTAAATGGGAAAAGCATCGGCCTCATGTGGGTTTTATGGAAACATGGCCAGATTCAGGAAGAGACATGGGAACATGAGAGGGAAATGAAAGAGTAGTGGCCAGAATTCTTTTTGGCCTGCAGGGGTTGTCTACTTTCTGAGAACAGAAAGACTAATGGTGGGGAGAATGTAGTACCCTCGGTTTCAGGTACATAACTCATTCGCTTACTTTTTTATTTAATTTGGTGTGAATTAAAATAGAGAGTTTCCATATAGTTGGATATTTCCATAATATTGGTTGTTTCAATAAGTTAGGGTGTTTCCATAATGTTGGTTGTTTCCAAAAATTGTGATGTTTCCATAAAGTGTGATGTTTCCATAAATAACATGTATCCATATAAAGGGAAAAGTTGAAGGATGGTAGAGTTTGGTGGTTTTATAAGGAGTGTTTGGAAAATAAAAATGGTCACATGATCTATACATGGTTGGCACAAACCGTGTGGTCAAATATTGTGCAGAGGTAAAATCTAGATCTTATATTGTAGGAGCTTGCTCATTTTTTGCTCTATTAGTTTCATTATGGCTTCAAAGTGCCACTAAATCGATATTAAACTCCCTATAATTGTTGATAACCATTCCCACATGAGTTAAATCCATTCTGGAGCCTTCCCTTGGTGATTTCAAGTTAGATTTTTGTGGTATCTCACCATTCATTATGATTTTGTCATGACTTCTTAGATCTGCTTAGATCTACTTCTCTGATATCCATTATTTCTCAGATATGAACCTATAGTAGGTATATCTACGTTTTTGGATGCCAAATATTTCAATTTTGAGTCATGACCTTGCTAGAATAAGATATATAAGGCTTCTCTTAGAGAATCGACACTCTTTCTTGTGCGTTCTTCGTCTATTTTTAATGTTTCATCAAGACTTTGAGGTAAGTGGCTTCTCTCTCTACTCCTCTTCAGATAATTTATTTTTATATATTAAAATTATAATATTGATTGTGAAATTCATGGAAAAATATTCATTGTTGATGATTTATGGTTTTTGTGAAATTGCATGATCTTGGTGAATAGTTGTTTAAAATGGGGTTTAATTTAAAATGATGAATTTAAATTATGGATTATTTCGAATTTCTAAATGGTTGATGAAAAAGATTTTTTCAATAGAAACGATTTTTAATAAAAATGGAGTTTTATTGAAATGGCTTGGAGTTGAAATGGTTTGTCATTTAAATGGTTTTGACAGAAATTGTTTTCAATAGAAAGGTGTATTTATTGAAAGGTTTATTTTGTCTTGATCTTTTAGAATATGTATTGTGTGTTCATATTACATACACAGGGCTTGGTATAAATATGACCTTGTGATTGATGACAACGGTTTAATGGAACATGGGAATTACAAATATGGGGCTTGGATGAAATATAACCTTGTTCTCAAGGTCAAATGATTGATGGAACTTGGGAAAAAATTACCTTGTGAAGACTTGGTAGATCGACGAGAAACTACTCATGAGTATGGAATTTTCATAAAAAATAATGCATGTTTGGTAACATAGGTTGTTAAATGGTTGGGTATGCCAAAAATGAATATTTGTGAAATGGTTTTTAAGCATGATTGGTTATTTTCTTGGAAAATGACTTGGTGGAAAATTGGATTAAATTACTCTTAGAATGCCTTGGGTTATGAATGGTTTTGGAAAATTGTATATATTTAGCTTCTGAAAAAATGATTTATATAAAATATTTTTATATAAATCCTTCTATCTCTACTATTCTAGTGGCGTGAGTAGGGATGTCATCAGGGAAAACCTACAGTGTTTTATACTCACCCCTACTTTGGCACTTTGGTGCTTTTGCATATGTTGTTTTCCGAGACACATGTAAAGGTAAGGAATCTCATTGATAGTGGTTCATAGTGATGTTGGGATGATGTGGTGGTTCATGGATCATGGATCTTGGTGTAGAGCCGTGGAGTGTGTCTCGGTGTCTTTTGAGAGTCTTGAGTTGTGTTTCCGCCACTGTGTACTTTGATGTGTTTGACTAAAATGAAGTTGCTTAGCTGTCTTTCAATTGTTCATGCATCATATAGTAAAATCTTGGTTATAGTTGGTTGGTTAATTGGATTATTCCACCAAGGGTAAATCATCCCCCACTTGTATTTGAAACCCTTTAGTATTTATTGCCATTCTTTGGCATCTTGGGGATGTCGCTTAAGGCCTAGTAATGACTCTTTGTGCTTTCAAGCCAATGGGAATTGGTGGGTCATTACATTTTCCTTCCATGGATGAATCACCAATGTCATGTATTGAGAAAAAATGTATCTTACCTTAATAAAGAATTTATGTAATCATCTCACCCTCAGGAATAAAATTTAAACACACATGTTTCCCTTAGGCATCATCTAATTAGGAATCAAGCCCTTAGGATTTTTGTTCCCGTGTATCTAGCCCTAAGGTGGTGGGTAAACCTGATTCTTACCCTCATATGATATGTTATGGTGCATCTATCATCCATGTGGTTTATGACCATGGACTTTTCCTCAAGGAATAAATATAAAATGGCATTATAACGAGTGAAGACTCAAAAAGTTCATGTAAAATACCTCCCTCAGGAATCACTCATAACCGATTCGTTAAAAAAATGATAAATAAGAAATTCACATGGAAAATAGCCATGTGTAATTGACATGGAATCATACTACATAATTTTCAATTCATCCCATTACTAATTACCTATAAATTTACATTCCATAAATTCTAGTTTCCAGCTAACATTATTATTGAAAATCATTTTTCTCATTTACCATATTGGCCCCAAAGCTATTAACACATCAATAATAAATTTTTGGTCATGTGATTATATTATAAGAAATAAATAAAATTCATATGTTATTACAAGTTGGTAAATTTATCTAGCTTAAAAATATTACGGCATCTATTCTAATTTTTTGGATTCTCCTACATAAGAAGAATCACTGAAGGTAACCCTCATGTGACTAGAAAACTGATTCAAATAGTAGGTTCGCCCGAGTCAGGAAGAATAATCGATTGTAACAATCTAGTGGCTAAATGTATATAATCCATCATGTTTAACTCATCCATTTAATATTTTTACAATCTATTAATTCATTTTTTTCAAGTTACCAATTATCACTTATAACTGTGATTAACTCTATTACATACAACAAAATAATCCTAAGTTACACATAATATAATGATTTACCCATAATAAAAATTAACAATGTTATAATTATTCAATGTTAAGTAAAATATTGTTTGTCATGTCAATTAACCAACAAATATAATTTTATCTAGGGGTTGAGTCACCTCTCAGGTGGCCACAAGTCCCTGTATCCACTCTATTGAACATGATGAGTTCCCTAATTGGTCTAAACATATAAAAATTCATCAAATTAGCTTCCTATTTATTTAGTTAGTTCATTTTAATATTGTGTTAGTGTGATAAAAATTATTTCACATACTTGAGAAATAAAAATAGATAACATACTATTTATTATGGACCACATACCTCAAATGGAGTTGACTTTATGCTTATCTAGTTCAAAAAAACATGGCTTCACAAGTTAAGTCTGTTTATAATTATTCAAACTAATTAGTTTTTATGACATGATAAATCATCCCAATTAATTAATTAGTACTAAATTTTTAATAATTAAATTATAAGAGGGATTCTAACACCCTACGGTTAAATCAAAACACGTCGAAATATATTCTTGGTGTCCCTGCCAAGCTTGATCCTCGACTGAGAATCTATAGAGAATTTGATAAAACCCTCTAACCCAAAACCAAGAAAAATATATATTGTGAAGAAACAGAAAATCCAATTTAATATTATTAATTAAAAATCCTTGAAAATGGAAACTCAATGAAATATATTCAATCTCTCACACTTCAATAAAAATTGTTCATGAACATTGAATACCCTCTCACTATGAAAATCTAAGATGTCATCATACGTGGAGAAATCTTTAATGATTCAGTGGATTCACTATATGATTTATCATTTATAATAAATCCATGAAAAATTTATGTGTAGGATCGAAATAATGATGTAGATGCTCAATATTCAAGAGGGGGTGAATTGTATACTTTAAAAATTCCTTTGGAACCTTTAAAGTTAGTTATTAATAACTATGTTTTACTTATATAAAGGAAAGTGCTAAGTTTAAAAAAGTTTAAACTAAGAAATTTCACAACACCTATAACACCACCTGAAAACTCGTAATAAGGAATGAAGTTATAAACATCAAGTCCTATGAAAATTCTTAAAACTGAAAAGAGATTCTGAAAGTAGGTTCCGAAAATATTGTTCTGGAAATTGAAACTTAACAAAAGATTACAATATGAGATTCTACCTTAAAGCGTATAGAATATAAATAAAATAGAGTACAAGTAAGTAAGTATAAGAAAATTATACTTTCCTTACAATACAATATGCAGTGGAAAATAAACAATTAGTAGAACTACAACTAACAAGATATAAGTTTTTTAACCCAAAGAGAAGGGTATCCAATAACCTTGGATAAAGGTCCCTTGACTTATACATTCAAGAAAGTATGTCTTACCCACACCAGGGTAAGCCCTCGATACGAAGATCGGAGTCTCTGTCTTGCTATCCCCGCAAACCCTCAACTTCAAGGTAGTTGGAAACCTCTGTCTTCCTATCCCTGGAAGTCCTCAAATGTAATCACCAACATTTGGAGTCGCAAGAAGCTTTGAGAGTTAATAAGAGCATCTCTCTAGAAATCACTTCAACAATATGTATGCACAAAGTCAAAACAAGTTATTTCAGCTATATATCATGCTCTTTCAAATGAGCTCCTATTTATAGGTAAGGTCAGACTCCTTCCCAACGGTCATATTTTCCATAAAAAATTGGAGGGACCTGTACACGTGTAACTTAACCAACGTTTAGTTTATAACAGAATAGATGACATCGTTTTATAACAAAATAAGTGTAACAGAATGTACGACACTGTTTAAAACCTAACTCAAAAGTTTGGAGTGAATGTTCAGAGAGTAAACAAAAATAATTTTTCAGAGTCTAAATAAATGCGGAGTGTATAAACCAAAGATGATTAGATTCTGTTTAATATGTGAATTCAGAATGAAAATTCGGAATGAGAATTCGTCATCAGAATTAGTTAAGAGAATTCATCATCAGAATTCTTAATCAGAATTCCTCATCAGAATTCGTAATGAGAATTCATCATCAGAATTCGTAATGAGAATTCGTTGTCAAACTTCATAAGGATTCGTATCCTGAATCTGGAGTAAAACTGTATCTGGAATTCGGACAGAAACTTTATCACGGTTCTTATTCTGGATTTCAGAGTGAAACTTTATCATAGTTCTTATCCAGAATTCGGATCTTAAAATAGAATATTTCATATCAAAGTTTCATGCAATTCCAAGAAAATAGAAATGAATTTGAATCTTATACTTAAGAAAAATATGGATGAAAATATGATAAGGATAATATTTCTTACAAAAGCGATTTTCCTTATAAAAGCAATTTTCCTTATAATTTTTTTTTTCTTATACAAGAAATTTTCCTTATGGATAAGGTGTTTGTGATTTTCAAAACAAGAAGAAATGGAAAAGTCATAAGGAAAACCTTATTGACTCAACAATCTCCCCCTTTTTGGAAAGCACAAACATCCTTACAAAAAAGAAATTCTCAGAAGAAAAAAACATTAAGGCTTATCTCCCTTTTCTTTAAGGATATTGATGAATACGACTAACTCCCCCATAAGCTTTGAAACTCTAAGGATCGTATTCTAGATTTCCGAGGTGGCATTTTATTATGAATAAGAAAGTATTTTTTAATGAAAAACTCCCCCTTAGATAAACTCTTATTAGAGTTCTTTTTTTAAGGATCTTTTCCTTATCCCCCTTTGTGATTTTCAAAAAGAATACATAGGAATGGAAAATAGAACAAAGTACCTGAAAGATTAGTAGTAACAATAAAAAGAAATGAGCAAGAACAAATTTTTCATTAAGTTTGAAAATTTCAACAAAAAATTAGTTAAGGTACAACAAAAGATCGGATCTGTATATTTTGGATATTTTTCCTTCGCTATGAGACCCTTAAGAATAATATTTATTTTCTTCAAGTCTTTGTGGTCTTCTTTGTCTTGCTTCTCTAAGACCACTATTCTTTCACTTTGAGCTTAAATCTTGTCTTCCTGGGCTTGAATATTTTCTTCCTGAGCTTTGATATTTTCTTCCTTAGCCTTCAATTTCTCTTCAAACTCAACCCTATGATCCCTTCCAAACATCTAGTTTTGAGAAACAAAATGCAGCTTCCCATTCAGATCTCTGACTTCGTGAATCCGGAAGTTCTTTTCATTTGTTAGTTTCTCTTCAAAGGACGAAGTCAGCTCATTTATGTTGTTGTCCTTAGTCTCAAAAGCATCTCTAACATTGTCTTGAAATTCATCAAACAACCTCATCTCTTCTACAGTTTTCCTCGACCAGCTCGTCATCCTCTTGAATGATATTTTGTGGGCTTCATAGCCAACAAGAAAAGACTTGAATTCAGCTTCTATCTCCACACAGTTTTCCATAACCATGGATACAGAATCTGATTTCTGATTCAGAGCATGTTGGAGCATTTGGCATCTGGAATCTATAGTTGAGATGGTCGGAATGGAACCTACTAACTTTCTTAAAGATTGAACAAAAAATTCATGTCCCAATGAGGATGACTCCGAATCCGAAACATTTCTTGGAGAATTTCCTTCATCAATAAGCTCCAACATCCTTTTAGACGAATCAACAAATTCTCTTTTCTTGCTTGCCACTGATTTCGGAGTATCAACAAGGAGTTGCTTTCCCTTGTCTTTTTTCAGAATCGATTCTTGATCTGGAGTTTTTTGCTCGCTAGTAGATACTTGAATAACATCATCAACAACTTTTTGAACAACACCTTCCTCACTAGTATCCTTCTCTAGGGTTACTAACTTAGAGGATACAGCCTCTGATGTTCGGAGTGACAGATGTTCCGAAGGTGACCCCTTATAATCATCTACTTCTTTCAATAGATCTCCATATTCACCACTTCCTTCAGTAACTGCTTCTTCCTCTTCCACTTGCTGAATCTTCTAGAGTTGCTCAACATGCTTAGCTCTAATCTCTTCCGGAAAATCAAGGTTTCTTCCTAGAGCCTCAGGTAGAGATTCCAAGGAGAATGATCTTGGAACTGGAATGCTTCCGGATACCAACACATTAAATTTTAACAAAGATTGGACTGCCTCATCATCTGACATCTTCTTCTTGAACTTCTTTTCTTTTTCGTGTTTTACTAATTCATCTTCTGTCTTTTCCTTCAAAGCCTTAGCTTCCGCAAGATCCAATCTGAACTGTGAATCCACTTATTTCCTTTTATCTTTATCTTCTCTCCACTTCGCAACTACTTCATCAGGATATGCTTTCTTCTTCATCGGTTTTGGAGGTTCGGTTTGAACTTCCTTAGATTTAGGGTCCTGTACTTCAGCTTCAACTTCTTTCAACTTTCGTTTCTTTAATGGTTTAGATGATTCTAGTTCAGCAGCCTTCATGACCGCTTCTTCTTGATTTGGAAAATCAAAGAACTCACCAATCTCTTTGTTGAAATCCACATCCATCCTCTTAAGAGTATCATCACTTACCAAAATTTTTTTGCAAGCCCTTGGCTTAGACTTGTAGGCCTCCTTGAAAGATTCAAGGCACCGAACTCTCAACTTTGATAAAATTGCTGGGTACATTACGATTTGGGCTCTGATATTTCCTTTCTTAAGATTCTCAATGGTTATAAGAATGTGCCTCAGGAAGTTAAACTTCCTTAGATTTATCAGAAAATCTAAGATATAGATTTCACTGTTCTTCAGATTGTCTTTATATCAATTCCTCGGTATGATAAGACCCTGTACCCACAACTCTAGAATCCTGAAATTTGTAGATAACCTAGAAATCTATGGAGATTTGTCATCAGAGAGTCCGAGAGTTTTCAAAGATTTTTCCTTGTTGAAGCTTCCTATAAAATCTGGAAAAATGTGAGATATGAACTCAGCTTCTCCTTCATAGGTCAGTCCTACCAAGCTTGCTGCCTTGGTGTAAGAATGTTTATATGTCTTTCCATAAGACTTAAAAGAAAACTTCTCCCTATTATCTTCCTTAATTAAGGAAACTGTTTCATATAATTCAAAAAGTAACTCCGAAAAAACATCATCTTGATTCCCCGGTTTGGACACAATAATATCTTCCCACTCGTTCAACTTTATATTCTTCGAAATAAGAGAATTATAGTTGTTGAAGAAATCCGGATGAACCAACCTTTCTCTGTAAACTAAACATTGTGAAATCGGTTTGGAGGATGACATTTCTTGAGAAGCTAATTCCACATACATTTGAATTTGAAGACCTCTGAGAAGTTCAGAACGGAGAAAGCTGAAGTTCGGAATGGTCTTAAAATAGAGAGGCAGTGCTTCGGGATGCAAGGGATTAAAACCGATGTGGGAAAACTATTTGGGTCCCCTTTATATAGGCAACGAAAAAATGGTTCAACTTCCACGGTTGATCGAACAGTTGAGACAAGCTGAGATCAGATCTGACGGTTGAAAACCAATTCTCAAGAAAACTTGAATCCGATCTTTTGAGGTTTTTAATAAAACAAAGAATTAAGAAAATTATAATCCAAAAGAATAATATAATAAAATGCCAGCAATAAAAGTATGACTATGAAAACTTATGTAAGGAAATCATACATTTCAGACTGGATTATGAAGATTATTCGTAATTGGTAACATTCTTAAGAAAACAACAAAAAAAACTTTAGTACGAAAAACAAACTCAGTACGAAAAACTCAGTATGAAAAATTCATTCTAAAAAAATCATTATGACAAATTCGGTATGAAAATTATGTAATGAAACTACCAGTACGAAATTTTCCATTCCGGAAGTTTTTAATATGAAAATTTCTATTTTAGAAGTTTTCTATATAAAAATATCCATTCTGGAAAATTTTAGTTTCGGAAATTCCGTTCCGGAATTTTAGTTCTGAAAAGTTTTGAAAACAAATTTTGAATAATTTTATTATTCTAACAATCAGATGTACTCCCCCTATGAAAAGGAGTTTATTGTTATAAGGAGACTTTTTCAACAGAAAGTTAATTAAGGAGGATTACCTTGTGGTTATCATCCCTAACATTTGTTTAATGTATTCAAATCTATCAAAAGGCAATGATTTTGTGAAAATATCAGCAAGTTGATCTTGTGTTCCGATAAACTGAAGAATAATATCTCCTTTAAGTGTGTGATCCCTAATAAGTGATGCCTAATATCTATGTGTTTTTCACGGGAGTGATGTGCAGGGTTCTTACCAAGGGCAATGAAACTTGTGCTATCACACAAAATTTGAGTTTTAGTAAAACTCAAGCCATAGTCTGTGAGTGTGTGTTGCATCCACAACACTTGAGCACAACAACTTCCAGCTGCTACATATTCATATTCAGTAGTGGAAAGTGCTACAGAATGTTGCTTCTTGCAGGACCAAGAGACTAATGAATCTCCTAAAAAATGACAAGTTTCGGATATACTTTTTCTATCCATTCTACATCCACCAAAATCAGCATCAGAAAAGATTTTTAGAATAAAATCATTTTCAGAAGTATAAAATAATCCTAGATCCATGGTCCCCTTAAGGTAGCGAAAAATTATTTTTACTGCCTTTAAGTGAGATTCCTTAGGATTGGATTGATATCTTTCATATAAGAATACTAAGAACATTAAGTCTGGTCGACTAGCTATTAAGTAAAGTAAACATCCTATCATACCTCTAATGGATGTTTGATCTACTAGTTTCCCAGCTTCATCAAGATCTAAAGAGTTTGAGGTACCAATGGGAGTACTTATACTCTTAGTGTTTTCATAACCATACTTTTTAAGAAGATCTTTAATATACTTCTGTTGAGATATGTAAGTTCCTTCTGGTTTTTGAGAAATTCGAAAACCAAGTAAAAAAGTGAACTCACCCATCATACTCATTTCAAACTCAGATTTCATTAGACTTGCAAAAGTGTCGGTCAAAGATTGCTGAGTTGAACCGAATATGATGTCATCAACATAAATTTGAACAATCAATACATTTTTCTTATCATTCTTTATGAAAAGGGTTGGATCTGCATTTCCCTTAACATAGTTATTTTGAAGAATAAATCCTGTGAGTCTATCATACCATGCTCGTGGGGCTTGATTAAGACCATACAAAGCTTTGGTAAGTCTAAAAACATGAACATGATGTTTTGTATCTTCAAAGCCAGGAGGACGTTCAACAAAAACTTCATCATGAACATAACCGTTAAGAAAAGCACATTTCACATCCATTTGAAAAAGTTTAAAATTAAAGAATGCTGCAAAAGCAAGTAGAATACGGATAGAATCAAGTTTAGCTACTGGAGCATAGGTTTCTTCATCGTCTATTCCCTCTTGATGATTATAGCCTTTAGCAACAAGTCTAGCTTTATTTCTTACTATGACTCCATTTTCATCACATTTATTTCTGAAAACCCATTTTACTCCTATAATAGAAGTTTCCTTAGGTCTTTCAACCAAGGTCCAAACTTTATTCCTTTCGAATTCATTTAGTTCATCTTGCATGGCTTTGATCCAATCATCATCACCTAAAGCTTCATCAATGCTTTTAGGTTCTAATTGGGAAAGAAATGCTAGATGTTCTACTTCATTTCTTAAGGAACTTCTAGTCCTTACAGGTTGGTTTACATCAACAATGATACTATCACTGGGATGATTCTTAAGAAACACCTGATTTTGGTTTTGTAAAACCTGTTCATCAACATAGGGTAGAAAGTCTTTTGGGGTAAATGTTTCAGAAGTATCTTCTTGAAGAATTTCCTTATCATAAGGTTCTTTAATAAAAGGTTGACAATCAGTATTTGAAAACACATCTGAGGACGTTGGTTGAGGTGGTTTAAAAACAAAAGGATCTGACTCATCGAATTTTACATGTACTATTTCTTCAACGGTACTAGTATTTTTATTAAAAACTCTATAATCCTTAGAAGTTGTGGAATAACCTAAGAAAATTCCTTCATCAGATTTTGGTGCGAATTTATGTAAGTTGTCATTAGTATTTAGAATAAATACTTTGCAACCAAAACCCTTGAAGTAGGATAGTCTTGGTTTTCTACTATTCCATAACTCATAAGGGGTTTTATTAAAAAATGTTCTAATCAAAACTCAATTTATAGTATAACAAGCAGTAATTGCAGCTTCAACCCAGAAATTTCTAGCAATAGAATATTCACTCAACATGGTTCTAGTTATTTCTTTAAGAACTCTATTTCTTCTTTTAACTACACCATTTTGTTGAGGAGTTCTAGGTGCTGAAAAATTGTGACTAATACCTTTTCTACTACAAAAAGTTTCAAAATCAGAATTTTGAAAATCTCCTCCATGATCACTATGAATAGTTTTCAATGGAAGGTTTTTCTCATTCTTAACATGATATCTAAAACTTTTGAAATAGGAAAATCTTCAGACTTCTTTGCTAGAAAATAGACCAAAGTAAATCTAGTGTAATCATCAACTAGAACAAACACATAGTATTGGACTCCAATACTTCCAGTTTGTGTTGGACCGAAAAGATCCATGTGCACTAACTATAATGCATCGGTTGTTGAGACTTTACCGATTGACTTAAAACTAGATTTATGTTTCTTTCCATATTGACAAGGATCAAAAACATTAGAAGAATCAAATCTAAGCTTCGGTAGATCCTTAACTAGTTTCTTCTTAGAGAGTTTACATAGGTTCCTAAGATTACAATGACCTAGTCTTCTATTCCATAACCAAGAATGATCTTCCAGTTCACTAAGTCAAGGTAAATCTTGGCTTCTAAGGTCTTCTATGTTTGAAGTGTAAACATTCTCTTGCCTATTGGCTGAGAGAATAAATTCTTCCTTGGAATTGTGAACTAAGCACTTATCAATCCTAAAATTCACAAGGTAACCATCATCACATAACTGATTTATGCTAATGAGGTTGTGCTTAAGACCTTTAACAAAAAGAACATTTGAAATCAAGGTTTTACCAAGGAGAACAATATTACCAATACTAACAATCTCTCCCTTAGCATTATCTCTGAATGTTACCTTTCCTCCTTTCGTTTTGATAATCTTTTCAAAATAGCTTTTGTTACCAGTCATGTGCCGGGAACATTCACTATCCATGTACCATGTATTGTTGCTGGTACTCTCTTTATTTTCCTGAAATCATGAAGAGAATTAGACTTTCAGAATCCATACTTGTTTGGATCCTAGATTTCTAGATAATAATATTTTAGGAACCCACATCTTCTTAGAAAAGTAAGCTTTGTGAAATCCTAAAGATTGGGTTATGTTTAAGGAACAATTCTTTGCCCAGTGACAACCACATTGAAACTTAGTACAAAATGGGGCACTTTGAGGAACAAACTAATTGTTACTGAAAATTGTTTTTGCATGGGTATAACCAAATCCGAATTTATTTCTTAAAGTTCATATTTGGGAATACATTTTATCAAAATTTTCCTTACCATGGGTAATGTTTGATAAACACTTCTTTAAGGAGAAAATTTCAGACTTGTGTTTTATAACCAAGTTTTTATCTTCAAAATCATTAGTTTTAGAAATAGATCTAGGCTCAAAAACATTTTTCTTAGAAATTACTTTTTCTAATTCTTTAGAAAGTTTGTTCTTCTCAGAAATCACTTCCTCAGGATTTTTTGAAATACTTTCAAAATCAGCATTTTTCCTATCAAGATCTTTAGAATGATCTGATATCTCTTTTGTAAGAATAGAATTCCAAGTGTTTTCCTTATCATGTTTCTTATTGAGTTTGGAATTCTCAATTTTAAGAAGTTCAGCAAACCTAGAGACTTCTTCTTAAGTAGGTAAAGTATTTTCTTTATCAGAAGATGATTCTTCATCAGAAGAGTTATAATAATTACTATCATTATAATTTAAGGAAACATTGGTCAATGATTCAGCATTTCGTACCTTAGCCATAAAACAATGATTATTAATAGGTAATCTGGCTATAAGACCAAGATTCTTCTGTCCTGAAGATTCGTAATCAGAAGATTCATCTGAAGAGTCACTACCACTGGAACTCCAGGTGTCATTAGCTTTCAGAACATTCTTAGATTTGGATTTATAATATTTCTTTTTGTTCCTGTCTGAATGCCTTTCTATTCTTTCTTTATTTTTGAGCAAAGGGAAATCTGGTCTAATATGTCCAGCTCTCTTGCATTCATAACAAGTAACTTCTCCATATTTCTTATCTTTCCTTTCCTTTTTCATATACTTGGATTGGAAATTTCTCTGGACAGCTATCTTGTTCATCCTTCGAGCAAGATTTGCTAATTCATTTTCAGAGACTTCACTCTCACTAGATTCGTATTGGAAAATAAAGTTCTTAGACTTGGATCTGGTTACTCTCTCAGGATTCTTAGCTTTCATCTGATTTGATGTGGTTGTAAAAGAAATAGTACCATTTACATTCTTCTTCTTGATGTTGTCAGCATCTCTCTTCATTCTGGTTTCATGTTGTAGAAGAGTTCCAAATAACTCATCAAAAGAAATTTGGGGGACCTTCATATTCTCATCTATAGCTGTTCTTTTGGATTCCCACTCATTGGGAATAATATCAATTATCTTATCCACAAGTGCTTCATCATCTAAACCTTTCTCTCCCATAGACTGTAGACTGTTGACGATAGTCATAAATCTCTGTTGAACTTTACAGATTGGTTCACCATAAGGAATGTTGAAGCCATGATATTCAGCTCTAAGCATAGCTCTCCTAGTCTCAATCACTTTAGAAGTTCAAAATTTTGTAACCTATAACTTATTCCAGATACAATTAGCTGCTTCAGAAGAAGAAATTTGTCTATATAAATTTCTTGTCATTGAACACAGTAAAGTATTGCATACATTATAATTGAGTTGATATTCTTTCTTTTCCTGGTTGGTAAAAGTTCTAACTTCCTTGTCAGGAATTTTATAATCACCAGTAAGCATAACAAAGTTGTCCACTCCAGTATTGATAACAAAAGTCTTCATTCGATCTCTCCAGTACTCATAATCATTACCATCAATGATTGGTGGTCTTGTAGGATTTAGATTATCTATAGAACCAACATTGACTCATGCCATACATAAAAACCCTCGATACACAAACTTGTTAGTAGAAAAAAATCGTAATAACAATGTTCAGAATGAGAAAGTTCGGAATGATAAAATGAGCAAGAAAAACTTATTTGTGAGTATAAGTATTTCAGAGACCTGCTCTGATACCAATTGTAGGATCGAAATAATGATGTAGATGCTCAATATACAAGAGGGGGGGGGGGTGAATTGTATACTTTAAAAATTACTTTGGAACCTTTAAAGTTAGTTACGAATAATTATGTTTTACATAAGAAAAGGAAAGGGCTAAGTTTAACAAAGTTTAAACTAAGAAAATTCGCAACACCTCTAACACCACATGAAAACTCGGAATAAGGAATGAAGTTATAAACTTCAAGTCCTATGAACTTTCATAAAACTGGAAAGAGATTCCGAAAGAAGGTTTCAGAAATATGGTTCCGGAAATTGAAACTTAAAAAAAGATTACAATATTAGATTCTACCTTAAAGCGTATAGAATCTAAATTAAACAAAGTACAAGTAAGTAATTACAATAATGTTATACTTTCCTTACAATGCAATATTCAGCGGAAAATAAAAAAGTAGTAGAACTACATGTAACAAGATACAAGTCTTTTAACCCAAAGAGAAGGGTATACATCAACCTTGGATAAAGGTCCCTTGATTTATACATTCAAGAAAGATTGTCTTACCCACACCAGGGTAAGCCCTCGATACGAAGATCGGAGTCTCTGTCTTGCTATCCCCGCAAGACCTAAACTTCAAGGTAGTTGGAAACCTCTGTCTTCCTCAGCAAGGAAGCCCTCGAACATCAAGGTAGTCGGCAACCTCGGTCTTCCTTTCCCCGGAAGTCCTCGAAGGTAATCACCAACATTCAGAGTCGTACGAAGATTTGAGAGTTAATAAGAGCCTCTCTCTCTAGAAATAACTTCAACAGCATGTATGCACAATGTCAAACCAAGTTCTTTCAGATATATATCGAGCTCTTTCAAATGAGCTCCAATTTATAGGTTAGGTCGGCCACCTTCCCAACGGTCATATTTTCCTTAAAAAATCGGAGGGACCTGTACACATGTAACTTAACCAATGGTTAGTTTATAATAGAATAGACGACATCGTTTTATAACAAAACAAGTGTAACAGAATGTATGACACTGTTTAAAATCTTACTCAAAAGTTCGGAGTGAATGTTCGGAGTGTAAACAAAAATAATTTTTTGGAGACTAAATAAATGCAGAGTGAATAAAACAAAGATGATCAGATTCTGTTTAATATGTGAATTCGGAATGCGAATTCGGAATGAGAATTCGTCATCAGAATTCGTTATGAGAATTCATCATCAGAATTTGTAATGATAATTCCTCAACAGAATTCGTAATGAGAAGTCATCATCAGAATTCATAATGAGAATTCGTTGTCGAACATCATAAGGATTCGTATCCTAAATCTGAAGTAAAACTGTATCCAGAATTCAGACTGAAACTTTATCATAGTTCTTATTCTGGATTTCGAAGTGAAACTTTATCACAGTTCTTATCCAGAATTCGGATCCTAAAACAGAATACTTCATATCAAAGTTTCAAGAAATTCTGAGAAAATAGAAATGAATCTGAATCTTATACTTATGAAAAATATGGATGAAAATATGATAAGGATAATTTTTCTTACAAAAGCGATTTTCCTTATAAAAGAAATTTTCCTTATAAAATCAATTTTCCTTATAAAAGAAATTTTTGATTAAGGATAAGGTGTTTGTGATTTTCAAAACAAGAAGAAATGGAACAGTCATAAGGAAAACCTTATTGACTCAACATGATGAAGGATATTTCAATGACAATTAGAAACCTTAGAGGAAAAACATATAACTCGCAAAGAGGAATCTCTTATAACAAATGATTTATTAAATGGTGAAAGAATGATATCTATGTGGCTCCCAAAACCCAGAACCCTTCATTACATTCACTTTACAATTTTATATGTAATTAATTTATAGGGTCTCTAAAATTAGATTCTGAAATTTAAATATTGGAAAATATATAATTAAAGAATTCATGGTGAGAAACATTGTTTCACAATACAACTTTTTTAGGGAAAATACATCTATGTGTCTAGATGACATGTCTCATGACACAAATCATTGGGTCAGACCAGGAAGTTTCAGAGATATACCCCAAGATTCCCTTTTTTATAGCTTGAGTTTACTTAATGCACCCCATGAATCCAATTCATACCATGAATCAAATTTTTTATGTGAATGATATACTGGTTATGTTTTCATTATATCAGTATACTTGTTCCACCTCTAGTGCTCACTCATATAATTAGGCCTTCTATTGAAATATAAAACACATGAAAAAAAATTATGGAGGTGGGGGGTTAATTTATCAAAATCAAATTCCAATTCCCGATTCTCAGAATGATATGTCAACTAATGCAGTTAAATTTAAACTTTTACTAAAATTGTGAAACGTATGGATATGGGTTCCTACAATCTCCATATCATAAAACATGGAATCCATGAGATTCCTCATCAATAATTCACTATATGAACCTAACATACTTGTATTTCAAGGATTCCCTCAAATATTGATGTTCTACTATAGAGTGTCAAAAATATTAAAATGTGTAACTCTAGTAACATGGCATGTTATTCATGAAAATTTAGGCCACCACTTATAACCATCACCAAAACCCCTGGACGACATTGCTGACACCCATATATTTTAAAACTAGTGTAGTTCAATCAACAATTTCACCAAACTATTCATGGTTATCCCTAACATATAAACCAACTTATCATAATAACTTCTGACCCACGACATTCACCATTATCTGAATTGTAAGTAAAAACATGTTCCCAGTTGTCTCATGACCCACTCAACATGGGTTCCATGTTTCCATACCCTATTATGGTTAAATTTACCACTAGAGCTTATACCACATCTCATCTCCTATTTTGAGATGAGATGGCTGTGTATCCATAACACACATAGAGAGCCCACATCCATAGACCATTACCTAGAAGGACTAACCAAATGTCAAAATACTTCTATCATCCAAAAAAATTTCAGAATAATTATACCAACTTTCGAATAATTTCAAGTGATATTATCTAAAATAGAACCTTTATCAGTTTTAATCTCTTATTTAACCCCTTAAAATATGTCATGAAATATTTTATTTCATGTTTCACCCCATGAACCATGTTAAAAATAAGGATTTATGATTTAAGAATGTGAAAAAACTATTTATCCTACTAATCTACATAATAATTAGTGGTTTCTCCCATGAAATGTTTCATGAAACAGATGTTACCCTCTGAACCTCCTTCTGACCACACCATAAATTTTCAATCATGGTGTTAACAGTCAAAATCTATCTAGTGTATTACCTAAATTTTAATTTGGTTTTTTACTAAAGCATATAGATCATACTTTACAACTTTCCCTCACTAAAAATTCCACCCCTATCATCTAAAACCAACTCAACCAAGACAAAGTCCTTTCTCAATAATGAGTAAAACCCCAACAACCCACTGTGGTCTCCTAACAATAGACATTTCCTTGCACTGCTCTTCTAGAAAAACTAGAAGGAAACCCTTTTTCCAACCATAATGAATGATGGGGAGTATAACATATAGACAAATATCATTCAATTTATTTTAGAAAATTTCAATATATTGTGAAAGATAGAAACTCAACTAGGAGTACAAAAATATTTCATTAATGATTACCAAAATAACCCAACCATTCATGATGTCATTTATTTATATAAGTTCATATCAAACACATTTAAAGGTTCTAGGAGTCCCTACCTACAATAATCCCATCAACTCTCATCCACCATTATTCATGGAGTATTTATAAAAATATTGTCAATACCTCATGGCTCTAGGAAAATAGACATTAACTAAGCTTTTTTATTGCACGAACACCACCACACTATTATAGTTTCTCAACAACAACCTAAATAATTCTCCAGGGAAATGTAAATGATTTGATGTATTAATCCAAAACCAAATTATCCCACTAAATATAGTTCTGAATAAAACAATTTCACAAAAAAATTGATTTCTATCAAGCCACATGGTATCATATCCAAAATGAAATTATTCATTTACAATATGTTCTAGTGATTATAACCACACTAGGAAACATCAGGTCACATGTTTTTCATGAACATTCAATGAATGTGTTTGAAAAAACCCTCATGAATTTCATTACATAATTTAAGATCAAACAACCATTCATGTAATGATTCATTCCTCAAGGACCATTATCCTCATCGAGCATGTGGAACCCCTGATAATTCCATTCTACAACTCTACATTTTGCATGAGTGAAATCCAAACACAAGACTAACCATTACATTTAATAATAATTACTTATTCAGAATCATATATCTAATCTATAATCACCCTTGAAATACCCTTCCATGTTCAACATAAATTCGTTCATCAAACATCATTTTAACAACATATTTACACATCCAAATGATCAAACCCCTCAAAACTAGCCTTAAAACCAACCACATGCCCACAAGGTGCGTCCCATAGAAGGTGACAAGGGAACAACCATAAACACTACAAGAAATTGATATCACCTACATTAAATCCATATCTTAAACCAAATAATACCCAATTCCCCTGTAAACCCTGTAAAGGGTCATCATCATACAAAGGAAAACACTAAACCATCAGGGTATGAGTCAATGCTATGATCATCTAGGTCTCCCACATAGACCTACCATTCATGTAACTGGAAAACCACTAAGTCTTCCCACCTAGTTAAATTTTAAACCTCATAGAATTTCACCGCTCATAGGGAATCAAGAATAATCCCATAGAAATTTCATTTGACACTGACATTTCTAACATCAATCTCCAGGGTGTCGAAAATGAAAGGTGTTATAAACCAAATTAATTTTTCACAACCTCAGTAATAATCATATTCAATAATATACACAAAATAATGTTCCCTAAAGGACAATAAAACATCATTAAACATGTAAAAAATATTCCATAAGTGGTATGATGGTTAAACACCCACATCATACAAACCCACTGGGGTCACTGCACCTATTGTGCATGAGGACGTGTCCATCCTCTTCCTCACAAAATATCCCTCTATAGATTCACATGAACTTCCATTAGTAATAATCCATATAATATTTGACATAGATGATTAAAATTCCACCTTGTACATATATATAAATATTCTATATGATTAGTTTTATAAACATTATGTCATTATGATTTTGTCATAAGTGAATTCACACACTATTAGGCCTATATGTCATATGAATCCTATGTGCATAATCTAATTTATATGATTCTCCATGCCTCAAAAAGATAATAGTTAAAAAACATACTCATATATTGGTAATGGTACATTATCTGATATATCCATCAATAATAAAAACATCAAGTCCACTATTATTCTTCCAAGGAGAAATATAATTACAACTGTATCAAAAAAATAAGAATAGTATCCCAATTCCAAGGTAACCTAGACATCCTTCTGAGAAAATCTATTCATGAGACCACATCCCAAAATCAATCATAGGCTCCAAAACATTTAAAAATATCTATTCTAATAGATCCAAAAATATTATGTGAAAAGAACAATAAACAAATCTAATACAGCTTTGTAATGCCTCATCCTTGTATACATTATAACCTATAACCAATCTGCTTTACCACATGGACATAAGAATAACTCCCCATAGAAAAAAGGCTACTGAAATGTAGTGGTTGATAAATATGGTACAATGAAGAGATTGTAAACCCTATATTTATGTGAATAGTAAAATATAATATAAGAAAATAATCAAAGTATTCATAAATTAATTGATGCAAGAAACCAGTTTTTCTATGAGGTGTGGAACCATAAAAAGCAAGTATAATGATTTTTTCGACATTTTGTTGATTTGTAATGAGTTCATAGAAGTTTCAGGGGCAGTATAAGACTTTTTTGGAGCCCAGTACCCTTGCATATGAAGAAATAAATTGGGTCAAGTTGTTAGTAGAAACTATATGAGCCAGTATACATTATTTCCCCTAATTTTGTGGGGAATTTCACAAGGAAAAACATAGTGAAGGGTTTTCCCTAACTGTGTGAATATTCCCACATTCCCATGAGGTTGTTCTGAGAAATTTCTCAAAACCATATTGCATGGTTGTCTTAGGGTTACTCAAACCAGGTGGCCAAACTCTGTGGGGTCCCTCCTTAGACAGTTCGTGGCACTGAGTTTGGCCAACCATATGGCCAAACCATTCCAAAAAAGATATTTTTGGGGATTTTAAAAATCTTCGATAAAATATAATGTAACTCAATACCAAAAATAATTTTATGTATTTTCTAGTGGATGAGATGTTTTCCTCTTATTTTGAGCTGAAGCCTACTCTTAGATTGTATGTTTGATATCTCAGTCATCTCAAATCCAATTTGATTTCTGTTTATTCATTAGATAAAAATCAATAATATATTCATTAATAGTGATCCTTTCATCATTTTTATTTATATTTATAATTTTATATGGGTGTTGGATCTTAAGACCTATTTTTTAGCGCATTACACCTTTCTTCTATTTTCTCTTGATCCATGCCAAACAAAGGGATCATAAATTATGAGGAGCGTACTTTGAGTTTGAGGTTGGTGGTCTAGATATCATCCCTCAAAGATGAGGTGATTTATAATATGATTCATTTTTTATCACATAGGTTTCATCATGAGTATCTGTAAATTTATTTCTCCTTTAAATGGTTACCTTGGTCGAGAACCTTTTGGCATTTTTAGGACCATTCCATTTGTCCCAACCCTTGGAAGTGTGCTGATTATAATAACAATGTAGATATAAATGACTAAATGGTAAAACCATCAAACAAATTGGTTGGGAATGAATTATAATTTTTTAAAAAATTAATGAATTTCATAATCTATGTGGCATTTTCCTGTATAACACACTTATAAATTTAAGATGAATTGAGTATAGGTGAGAGGTACGATCACATCACCCAAATAAAGGGAACCATGGTTACACCATTGTTATTATTGAATATTAATGTGTTTTAAATATAAAATGGATTATATTAAATAAAATGATAACTTATCAATGATGACATATGATCATGAAGACCCTTATTAATTATGGTTAATGGGCCTAGTGTCCCTTATAAATTATAAGTGTGTGTGTGTATATATATGGGAATGGGTTATGCTTTTTCTATTGTGATATAAGAATTTCAACCCTTTACAAATGTGATATGGGTATGATGACCCTTTATAAACGTCATATTAGATGGAGACACCTATGATTGTGATGTAAGGGCATGGTGACCCATGTTGTTATTTACGGGCATGAAGGATACTCTTGATGTGATAATGGGAATGAAATCCCCTATTCATATGATATATACATGGAACCCAAATGATTATATTATTGGGAATTTGACCCCTACTAATTTAATATTGGTCCTGGATTTCCTTTTCCTATTATACTTGGCATGGAGTCCCTTTATAGTTCTGATAATCATGATATAACTTATAGATGTCAGAGTTATGCCTCAATTCCAGGATAGTAGTTGTAGAAACATATTTGGTTATCAATATCACTATATATAGAGTACATATATGTGTAATAATATAGTTACATATTCAGAGAACATTCTTTAAGGAAAAGGGAGGTATTGTCAGCCCAATGTCACTCTCAAACCAGATCCAACTCTTTATAGTTTTATTTTCATTTTTCCATCATTACCTTCATGTTCCCATATCATATGAACTGACCAGATATTTATAGACATAATTAGTGGTAGACTTCTATGTGTATCTCATACTCTATCTAGACCACTGATAGTACATATATATATATATATATATTATATTCTTACTTTTTCTGATAAGGAGAAATGTACACTTATTGATTTGTGAATTCATGGATGAATTATTATTAGATCTTGAAAATATATGACTAGGCTAGAGCTCAAGATGCTGGGATATATTTTGAAAATTTTGTTTCTTTTGTATATCATGTACCATATTGTCTACTTTCTTGCATGTATATATGTTTTATATATTTTGAAGTGAAATGAAATCATCACCTTTTTTATATGATTCAGATTACTTATTTTGATTATTATTTAGTTCTGGGTTGTTTATACATGCTTCTGCTATCTTTTCCATTATCGATATTAATATGAAATTTATTTATTAACATACTATTGTGATACTATGACCATAGGGTGTAGTATATCCCTATATATTCTTTATTCCCTCATTGATGGTCAAAAACCTCTAACATATAGGTATGAATGCTTGAGGCCATGTGTCCCACTTTTTTGGGGAACCTCTGAGTAGAACTGGGGTCTCCATGTCATAATGTGGTATCAAAGGAATTTCTTTTTTTACAATTTTTTGGAAATATTAGAGTGGAGACCAAGAATGTATTAGTATTTATTAATTCCATGTTCCTGGGATTATTTATCCCATACATACAAAATATCTAAATTACATGGGATGTGACATGATGTTCGGTATTTTTCCAAATATAGTTAATTTTCTTCCCATGTTTGGTGATGCACATAATATGTGGTAATTATTATTATATGGAGTGTGGTTTTCCTATTTTCCTTGTCTCAATAATATAAGGTAATTGAAGCATTGACCAAGAATAATATTATGTACCTTTTAGGTAATTCACATTCTTTTCATATACCATTCCATATAGTGGCATCACATTTCTTTTATTTCCTATATTTTCTATGAATTCATTTAACTCTATAAATATAATTGAATAATGTTTTGTATCGGAAATTGAGAAATAAATTGGTACTTAGCGTTCTTGTTTTAACCTAAATAGTAGTTTCCGACATAGGCTATAGAATACACCCTAATCCATCAATTATGGACTATTGTGTCATCGACCATTGGTCACATGGCCTAGAATGTGTTATGGTTTGGATTAAGAAGACTCAAAACATTTTTTTATAAGGTGTAAGAGATCTTATGGATAAAAAATGGTGAACCACTTGGTTAAACTATCTAAAATTAATTTATATGTAAATATGAGTTTAAAATTAAATTGAAATTGTACCATAGAGGTTAACCCATACCTGAACTAAGGTGTAGGAATTATGTAGAACCTGGTTTTTTCTATATAAATGTTTCTTTCACCTCAACATAACCCTTTGAGTTAGAAGTGGGGTGATGATATTACCTAATAAGTCTTATACTTATCCTCTTTATGTATTTGAAATTTTTTCACTATTAAATTTTATATGAGGCATCGTCTTGGAATTTATTAAGAAATTTCAACAAAAACTCTTCTGGTCAAATATCAGGGGGGTGGTGATAACCATTCTCTATAGGTTGTGGTCAATAAGACACCAATGATAACTCTAACAGTTCCAGAAGAGGCATCTCATGTTATCCAAGATGAGTGAGAGGATACCTAGTTTTGAGTGGAGTTTATGTGGATGATTCTGACCATACAAGGGGATTTATGACATGCAATTTTTGTCGGAGTTCTTACATTTGAGTTACAATAACAACATCTATATATGATTCAAGGGATGATGTCCCCCAAGATTCAGAGCTATGTCTTAATATGGTTATGTCTATATCAAAGCATCTTGAGACACATCCTAAGAGGAGAGTGAAACTCGATACTTATATGCCTATGGGATCCATGATATTCTAATGGGATATTTTAAATCTTGTATGTTTGTATCAAAAATTTACATGAAGGGATTAATAGTCATGATTTTATGAATATATTTCCCTAAGACCCCATGGGATAATTGTTAAAGGGAATTCATGATCCCATAATAGGGTTCTATGATAGTAATGGACTATTGAACTTGTTTTTAAGATCTTCATCACTTTTCCCATATTTTTACGACTAATGAGCTAGATAAATAATTTTTTTGAGGATGACCTTTAGCAACCAATTAATTTTCATGTATAGTTTATTTCTAGTTGAATACTATATCTCAAATAGAGAACAAAACTCTTATCACTGAGTGGTACCTGAGAAAAGCATAATGTGTAAGCTAGTTCTATTCAAAATAGAGGTAGCTTATAATTTCTGGCAGAGGTCAGAAGTGATTCTTTACGACTACACATGTGAGAAAAAACAGCTAGGTGATACCCTCTAATAGTAATGTAGTTTTTCACTAGTGTGGGAATCCTAGTTATAATAATCCCTAGTGTCCCTCATACCCCATTGAGGGCTGAGGCATCATCAAATTTGGGCATCGAAAATGATTTTTCAGGACTATTCCATCTGTGCTGGGTGGGAGATGATCCATGTTAGTTACACATTCATGAGTATGTTTAGTAGCACCTCTCTAGAATGCTATATAGATTAGTACTGACCATCCATGTAGAGGAAAATGTTGTGGATAAGGAATCCAAGCTTATGATATACAAAACCATATGATCAAACCTGCTACATGTATTTTAGTTGTAGCATAGGGTCATGGATCTGACTAGTTTTATTTAATTAATCATATTCTTGTGGGCTAGGGTGTCAATCCATCTATTATTATAAGTACTGTGATAGTACCATATACTATAGTGTCTTCCTTATTCAATATACCTATTTTTCACTTCATTTTCTTGGTGGATATTGTAGAGAGACAAATAATTCTTATTGATTACTCTCAGGGAGTAATAGAAACATGATAATCCTCTAGGTATACGCTAAAATAATGTAATAAAATGTCGATATTTCACCTTGATATATGATCCAATTTATTTTCAAAGTCAATATTTCCCCATGAGATGGTGAGATTCAATGTCATTCTTGGGATGCAATGTTTGGTCCCCTATCATCGCTTTGTAGATTTTTATCACTATAGGGTGTCTTTTAACCCACCAATGTGTGGTACTTAAATTCAAAAGGAAGAGTGAAATGTCCATGCATGTTGATCTAGACCCGAGAATCTTGGTATATGGGTAGTGACTATCCATATTGATGAATTTTACATGGATGAATTGGGGTTACATCAGACTATATTTACTCCTATGGTCGACCGATTCATCCATTTTTTCCCTGATGAATTTTATATACTACTTCCTATGATAGAGGCATAGGTTACTACTGACCTAGTTACTAGATTTGAACTAGTATGCATTATTAATTATAGGATGGATTCAATATAGATACAGGATCACAAGGGGGAGATATAGGATTTAGGGGCTATGGGTATTATATGGCCTAGTTCTTTTATCTGGGGTTCACTAGTCATTTTTTCTATGAATATAGATAGAACCCTTGGGATTTATATGGATTCTTGGAATTGAATTAGATTTCTCTGAAGAACCATTATCCATTACCTAAAAGATATGAACTTTTTGACAAGCTTATTGGTTCTAGGGTACTTCCAAATATCATCCTAAGATCAATCTATCATCAGATTCATGTTGGGGCTTCATATAATCCACATACGACTTTCTATAGTCAGTAATATTTATATGATTATCTTTTTATGTAATCTTGTATTATGAACATGCCAGGTAGAAAAATGGATTCAATGAATAATGGTTTTCATGTCTATCTACAATACATAGTGGTGTTATTTTTAGATGAAATATTTGTATATTCTCAAATTTAAAACCACCATGCCACATGTATTGAGATAGTTTTGAATACACTAACAAGGAAGCAACTATTTGATATGCACAAAAAATGTCCCTTATGGATTGATAAGGTTCACTTCCTAGGTAATATTATCTTATAGGAAAAAGATTCAGTCAACCTATAGAAGTTGAGAGCTATTGGTACATAGTAGAATTCCAAGAATGTCTTTGACATTATGAGTTTCTTAGTTTTAGAAGATTATTATAGGTGCATTATACATGAATTCTCATGATTAAAATAAACTATTAAGAGCATGTCTAAAATTTTTGTGAAGTTTATCTAGTATGATTCCTGTGAGATAACCTTTTAGGAGCTGAAATAGTGATTGACTTTAGCAGTAATCTAGATTCTATTAGATACATGTAGAAGAAATATAGTATATTTTCATGCATTAGGTATTATGATAGAATTAGTTCTGATGTTGGATGATCGAGCCATTGAATACAGGTCTCAGTAGCTAATACCTATTTCGTGAAATTACATATTGGTGGACCTGAAGTGGGAAATTGTTGTTCATGCCTTACATTGTTGGAGGCATTATCTAATAGGAGAGTGTTTTTTTTGTGTTTATAAACAAAAAAATATTCAAGTATATTTTAATATAGCACGAAATGAATCTTATTTACTGGTGATGGATTGAATATCTATAATACCTTGAATTAGAGATTTCTTATATTCATTGAAAAGGAAATATTGTTGTCATTACACTAAGAAGGAGGACTCTGATTTAGGTTGTTCAAGAGGCCTGTAGTCTATGGAGGCTTATGGATCTGCTTTCTAAAATGAACATAGAGGTGAAAGAACATCATGGATTGTATGTACTTGAACCAAAATCTGTGAAATCCACACTTCATGAGAATGTTAATATGAGGATGTTTTCATATCCTATTTTTTTTCCTAGGAGAGAGTATTTTGGGTGAGGACCCACCTTCGAATTGGTCCATAAATGATGATGAAATCCAACATATACATGAGTTTATTTGGGTATCCAATGATATGATAGAGCATCTGATGTGAGAGTAACATGGTTATAAATAAAAAATTCATCTTGGTAACCCCTAGATGTATCATTATATCCACTGATAATATTGATGGCACTATATAAAACATCATATAATAGGTTTCATCACTAGGTGTTCTACCAGTCGGCATGAAACTGGTGAATACCGGTGAATTATAGTATTTTTACATCCATTAACTATCCTAAAATAGAAATGTGGAGATGTTGTGATGGATTTTATCATCATTTTGTCAAGGTCACCTTGAGGTATCGACATAGTTTCAGTAGTCCTTGATCAACTGATGAAAGTAGCACACTTCTTTACAATCTTTGGGACTTTCTTAGTTGATGAGTATGGCTTATTACTTGTATGTGGGATTATATCACTACAATGGGTCCATCATATTATCATTTCAATTAGGGATAATAATTTAACATTAATGTTCTAGTAGGGGTTACATGGTGATATGGGTACATAGGGGATTCAGAGTATATCCTTCCACCACTAGACCAATTTCTTGTCGGAATATATGATACATGTGTTGGAGGATATGATTTGGACATGAGTTATTGATTTTGGTGGTTAATGGAAGATGAATATCCATATCATAGAGTTCTTTTATAATAATATATATCATGTTATTCTACAAATAGATTAATTTGAGTCCCTTTATGATAGGTTATGTCGCGCACCCCTATGCGGTTTAGAAGAAGGAGATGAAATGATACAATGTCCTGATGTCATTTATGAGACTTTAGAGAAGGTTTATCTTTTTAGGAATAGTATTTATACAACCCGATAAATAAATAAATCATATAACACTTGTATTCAGAAACCTCAAGAGGTTGAGTTTGGGGATCATGTTTTCTTGCAGGTATCACATAGATAAGGGAATAGATGCATATAGAGGAAAGGGAAGTTATAGCCTCGTATGATTTGTTTATTTGTGATATTAGAGAGAGTTGGGTTCATAGCCTATCTATTTCTCTCACCTTAAGGGAACCATTCCATTTATGATATCTTACACATTTCACAACTTATCTATTATCACGCAGACATGTCTCTTAATTATGATCCCATGGATGTTGAGTTAAATAATTATTACTCTTTTGAGGAATATCCTATTTGCGTCATTTTTCATAGCATGAAGTATCTCTGAGGTCATTCTATCCCTTTAGTCTGGGTGTTATGGAAGCATTGAAGGAAACTAGATGGGACATGTGAGTGAGTGGTCGACATAAATGCTAAATGGCCAAAGGAATCCTTGTATAGTGTTTCCCCAAACATTGAAGGTGAACTCGGGGATGACTTCCATTAAAGAGGGAAGACAATGAGAACATGGTTTATCTATAAGTTACATATGCTTTTAAATTTTGGTCTAATTCTTTGGTTTAGGTTATTTAGGGATGCCTAATTATTTCACATATGTTATGGGGGGTGTCTAATGCTTGTTCAGAGGATGGAACCCAAAGCGGTGGAGGAAAGATCATGGCCATGTGGTTAGTAGAAACTATGTGAACCAGGCCATAGTGTTTGTCTTAAACATACATGGAATTTCATAATGAAAAAAGAGCACACAATTATCCCCAACCCTACGCCTAGTGACTCATTCCTATGAGGGTGTTATACAATCTTTATTAATTCCATTTATGATGGTTGGTGTATATTTACTCAAACCAATATTCCAAATCATGTGGGGTCCCTCCCAAGATAACGGGAGGCATACATTTGGAAAATGTGTTGGCCGACCATATAACCCAACCCTGTGAACCAAATATTTTGGGTGACTCTATAATTTTCCATTGAATATAATTTAACCCAAACCCATCTATCATTTTATTTTTTTACAGTGAACATGTGTGTTTCATCCCATTTTGAGCTCAACACTACTCCTAGATATGCCCTTTAGTATCTCGGTTTTCAAGACTCTTATTTGATCTCTGGACATATTGCTAGATTCAGGATAGTAAGATATTCATTCATCTTACTCATTTCATTATTTTAATATATACTGATGAATTTATTTAGGTAGAGGCTCATATAACCAATTTTTTCAAGAAATTCATCAATTATTCTATTTTTCAAGATCTATGCCAAATGAAGGTCTGATACAATTTGGGGATAGTACTATGAGATCGAGGTTGCTTGTCTAGTTATTATCCCTTATTGTTGATGTCTTTTATGATATTTTCAATTGTTTTTGAATTCAAGGTTAAATGTGTATTACCTATAAATTTAATCATCCTTTAAATGGTTACATTAATAAAGAACCTTATGAACTTATTCAGCCCCTTCCACTACGGTCACCCCTTTATGTTGTGGTGACTGTAATTAAAAATTTCAATACAAATGACTAAACTGTCAAACCATCATCTAAATGGGTTGGGCATAACATTAATTTGTGATGACATTAAGTGATTGGATAATCGATTTGGTATAGCATGGATTTCATATTTATCAATTTAAGATGTATTCAATAGAGGTGAGTGGAATAACCACGTCACCCCAAACAAAGGGAAGAATGGTTACAACCTTGTAATAATTAGATTCTAGTGAGGTATGAATTATGAATTATCTCATATTAAACACAATGTATACTTACCAATGTTGATGTATGGGAATTAAGACTCTTGTTAATTATTGTAAACGAGAATGCTGACCCTTATGCATGATATATATATATATATGGGCATGGAGTACCATTTTTCTATTGTGATATGGGAATAGAGACCCAATATTATTTTGATACTGGCATAGATACCATTTATAAATGTGATATAATATTGGTGACCCTTATTTCCATAATATACTAGCCTGGTGACCGATGTTGTTATATATGGGCATGAAGACCATTCTTAATATGATACTAGGAACGGTGTCCCCTATTCTTATGATACAGGCATGGAGTCCCTATGATCTTGATACTGGGAATGTTGAACCTTTTGGGTGTGATATTGGGCATGTTGTCCCATTACCTCTGATACTTGGCATGTAATCCCTTGACACTTGTAATAATCATGATACAACTTATCAATGTCTGAGTTTAGCCTGAAGTCTAGGATAATGGTAGTATACACATATATAGTGAACAAACACATTGCATATAGTCCATATATGTGTATAAATCTGATTACTTATTCAAATACTATTTGGAAATGTACCAAGTACATACTAACCACATGGTGTCCCTCTGGGAATAGAGCCGACCATTTACTATTTATTTTTATTATTTTCCATTATTACCTTCATACTTCCATATTATATGCACTGACTTGATATTTATAGATACTTTTATTGGTGGCCTACTGCGTTTATCAAACACCAAATTTGGGATACTTCTAGTACCTGGACAGACTATATGCTTGCAAGTGTAGATAAGAGGAATCATACATGTATGGACGTGTGACATCTTGCATGACTTCAGATTGATGATTGGTATAAGATGATTAGGGTGGAGCTAGAGATTCATGGATAGATTTTTTTTTAAATTTTTTTCTTTTTTATATCATGTACAGTATTTTATTCCTTCTACCTTGTTAACATGTTTTCAATTTTTTTGAGACATAACATCATCATATTTTGTTTATGATTCCAATTAATGATATGTGTTATTATTAATAATTTTTTTAGAAATTATAATGCTACATTTTCTATTATTCTTATTCTTTCACTATTTTTTATATGACATAACAATGTGATACTATGATAAGATAGAATAGTCTTCCCACAAAGATGTCATTGGACAATGTTTCTAGTTGGAAGCCTCTGTCTTATAATGATTCTAGTTTAAATCCATGTGGCTCACCAGTTCAGGGAACCTATGAGTGGATCCCAGGATGGGATGTCATAATAGAAAACTAATAATAATAAATAAAATGCCTAGAATCCGAACAACCATGTAATATATATAATAGTTTACCGACCGGGATGATCAAATATACATACTAGAATATGATAAATAAAGTAAAAATGGTTCCATTGAATGATTGAGCGGAACTCTAATGATTCTATTGATACCATCCATGAAATCTTTTCCAACCATTCTACCAGAAGACTTAGCCGTTCCAAGTACTTGTAAGAATCATTTAGGAGTATCTATGGTTCCCCTGTGAAATTGTGGAATGAGTAGGCTGTGAATAGAACATAGTAAACCACCACCAATGGTGTCAAAAATAAACTAGTCTTGTTATACAGTTAACAGAATAATACAACTAGAAGTGTATTAATTTATTTAATTAATACTATAGAACATCAAATAAAAAACCTGATCCTTGAGCTCCGTGTCAACAACTGGGGTTATCCAATCATGATGTGGCACAATATGAGATATCTCTTCCAAGGGTATTATCTACCTACATCAGTATGGATCACCAAATTCTTTGGTAGATTATCCCACATAGGATAAATTGATGATATTATGGGTATAAAAATTGTGCATCTTTCCATCCAAAAAATATTTTACCTATCTTCTCATCCATAGGAATCAAATTCTAACATAAACTGTACCCATAGGAATCAATTAATCATGTGTCGATCCCTCAGGTGGTTTTTAGACATGCCTCTATCCATCAGGTGGTTTTATTACCGTGCATATATTTTGTCAAGAGGAAAGTTTCTATGAATCTAACCATTAGTAGATATGTAACTGTTCTCCTGTAATTTAAGCATAATCATAAAAAAAGAGTCATAACAAGGAAAAAAATAAAAATTAACTTGTGACATCCCTCCCTTAGGAATCATTCGAAACATACAAATCTCAATAGAAAATTCTAATCAAGTAATTTAAATGCCCATGAACCATGAACAATAGAAATTTCATAATAATCTATATTATTAAATTTATTAAATTAAAAAATCTGTATCATTTTTAATTCTATAAATTCAGGTTCCCAATTATAGTAATAATTACAACTTATTCCGCTCATTTATCATTATGAACCAATACTTTTGACACTCAAATAAATGAAATTTATTTCATGTGATTATTTTAAAAAAACTCATAAAATAACATATTTTATTATAAGTTACTCAATGTATCATGTTATAAAATAACAAATCATTTATTCATATATGGTTGTCTTTAATACCTAAAAGGAATCACATAAGGTAAGACTCATGTGACTAGACACCTCAATCAACTGGATGATTCTTCTCTGTTAGGAAACATTATCAGTAGAAATCATCATGAGACTAGATATATATAATACATCATAGTCAACTCATCCATTTAGCAATTTAATAATACCCTAATTATTCTTGTACAAGTAACCATTTTTCACTAATGATTTTTATCATATCAATTACATATAATAAAATAAATCCATCATTCAATTTACATTCCAATTTATCCATAATAAATATTTGTAACACTATATAGATTCTATGTTAATACTAAAATTATGCATCAGGTAAATTAGTAATAAATTGAATTTAATCATGGGGTCAGAACACTACTCGGGTGGCCATAAGTCCTTGTCACAATGCTATTAGACCCAACAGGGTCCATGGGAGGTATAAGGATGTGGATTTTCATCAAAGTAGTTGTCTTTAAATTTAGTTAGGTTGCACGAATAGAATGATGGTGTGATGAAACTTATTTTACATAGTTAAAATATTTAAAATACTTAAAGGGACTTGTTCTAGACCATCTACCTCAATCAAAGTTATTTCCAATACAAGGTTAGTCCAACGACCCTTTGTATGTTACCCAAGTACATTAAACCAACCATAAAAACCACAAGTTTATATCTCCTTCCAAATAACAATAAATATTAATTATAATAAAAAAATAATTATTTATATGATAAAATTTAATATCATAGTAAATTATGAAGAAAAAAATTATGAAAGGAATACTAGTTGCCCCTACTTAGCCGAAACCTTGATCAACCATAAATGAAGAGTTTGATATGAAACCCCAACACCAAATTGTATGAAATAAAAATCATGTGAAAAAAGTAATAAAATTAAATTAGAAACCACAAAATTGGAATCCTAACAATTAACCTTCAATGTATTTCCCTCAACAACATGTGTTCATTAACACATGATTCCCTCTAACAATGATGATACAAGATCTAATCATATGTGAAAAAATATTTCAAGATGTGTTAGATTAAATATTAGATCTCTTAATAATAATCAATAGAGGACCAATTTAATATGGATATTTCAAGGAGAAATATAAACATGCAATTATCGGAACATAAAAAACTAACTAAGAGTAATCCATTACAATTTATGGCACTTAAAATGGTTATAGGATGAGGTCAAAGTGATCTCAGAAACTGTAAAACTTAATTGAAAACATTTTACATGTATGTGGTTTATAGGTAATAATTTATATAATTTCATAGAGAGTATCATTAGATTAAAATGATCACAATACTATCTAAGAGGAATTCATGATGTGAAACATTTGCTGACATAATGTGTTTTTAGGGTAAAATCAATCTACAGTCCTAGATGAAAAGATCCACTTTTTGACACAGTGGAAAATTTCTTGACCTATTTGGGATATCCCCCAGGATCCTCTGTTCACTTCTTGATTTTAATTAGTATACCCAATGAATCCAATTCATATCATGATTAACATTCATGATGTGAATGAACTACAGGAGCCATTTTTAATAGCTTGAGATTCTCATTACACATCTAGTGTTATCCCGAACATTTTGGAATTCTTCACAAAGATAAAAAGTAAAAAATATCCAATATTGGATGTTAAAATTTATTTTAGTATCATTCTAATTCCAATATCTAAAAACTAACCATATAAAAATGTATAATAATTTTATCTTCATCTAAAATTCTCAATAGTATGGATATAAGTTCATACACACTCATGGGTTATCTAAGGTTAGCCATAAAATTTCACAGGAAAGTGTGATCCCTTATAAAGGCCCAAATTCATGTATATATGAATTCATGAGAGTATATATTACTAAATATTCACAAGTTTATTTTTTATGAACCTGTTCCTATAACTCTATTGATTATACAACTTTTTTTAAACCATTAATTTCTCTTATTTTGTCACTTTTAGTAGGTTTAGTTCAGCAGTCAGATCAATAAAATAGGTACCTAATATGATTAATCTATCCATGAATTATGTATCAAAACTAATATAGAAACTAAAAATCATGTGACAAAACAATAAATTATATTTACATTATTTTAAATTAAACAAGAGGAATTCGATATCACACCCCACTCGTAAAACCAAGTAATTATGCACCCTGTTATAGTAAACAATCATTACCAAATCTTTTAATTGTTTGTTACGAGTAGTAGTAACCAATTTATAAAAAAATGTGATTTTTTTTTATGATTTCAAATTGCTTTATGTATTCATTATAAATAATTACTCAATTTTCAGAAAAGTTTTTTATGCCTTAAAAATATATTTTCTTCCAAAATGGTTTTTATCACATTTTCTACATACAAAATATATAATCAATTTCAACCATTTATAAAAATATTTTCAGAAAAAATAAATTTCACTTTGAAAATCATCATGTATATATTATCTTATTGTGAATATTTATTATGTTTTTAAAAAAATTAATTTTCAATGGATTGTGAAAAATATAGAATATTTTAAAAATTATCATTTATTTTCAAGTAAATGCATAATTTTATTCTGAATTTTTATTAAATTAAAATTTGTTTTATCTTATTCTAAATAATTTTAGTAATTACATAAGAACCATTATTTTACAATGCTATGTTATAAAAAATGTTTTTTCTGAATGATAGATTTTTCTAAAAAACTATTTATAGGTAAGCATAGTGTTTTAATTTAATGAAAATAATTTAATCTATTTTTATTTTGGTTTTTAAATAAATTTATATATTCTATATTCTATATAATATTTCATTATTATTTTAATGTTATTTTAAATACAAGAAATGTTGGTAAATTATGTTTACCCTAAAAATTTTAATTTTTTTAAATAGGTTTTCATTGCAGTTTGGGAACTTAATATAAATTAAATGATGTAACACATTAAAATTTAATTTGTTAAAATGGATTCCATATTTGGAATCATAATATTTCAATTATTTTAATTTTTTCAACTTAATTTCTTGTCATAGTAAATATTAAAAACAAAAAAAAATTTCTTACCATGGTTATGAATAAAACGAGTTTACCAATGGTTAAAAAAAGTGGTAAGGGTAGGATACAGACCTAAAACTAAAAAATTATTATTATATGAAGATAAATAAACCTTATATTATGATAAATTATATTACCATTTCATTTAGAGACACTTTCCCATGAATGTAAACTTAAATATTAGAATTATTATAATAAACTCAATGTGTGTTAGTCTCCTCACAAATAAAATAGAACCTTTTATCATCCCATATTATCAAAATTTAAGTGTTATATCTAAAAAAATATTAAAAAAATGCATAGATTTATTTCATAAAACATTGTTATTTGGTATTCTTTGAAGGCCAATCCATCAATTCACAAGGAGGAAGCCAAAGGTGGGATCTCAATGAAGAAGAATAGATCCTTACCAATATCTCTCAATTTAATTTATTCTTATAATTCATCTAAACTTGAGGAATGCATAAAAAATATAAATATAGTATCATAAATATAATTCTTTTCTAACATTAGTATATCAAAAAAATTACCATATCATCCCATTGAAATGGAATATGGAAGTATAGCTCTTGAATACATATGCACTACAACCTCCATGAAGTGATATGACTCATTTTCTATAACCATAATTCATGGTTAATTATTATTTTTTTAAACCTAAAAATTATATATTAGATTTATATAATAATATTTATCCAATGAAGGTAAATTAATATTTATCATTCTTTCATTGAATCTATCTAAAAATTGAAACACTACTCATTAGTACGTACATACTACCATCTCAATATAGTTATGTAAATCAATTTTAATCACCAATTTATATGAATCGTTATAAATATTTTTTTAATAAATATATACAATATTTATATAATTTTTGATTCATTAGATGATGTCACCTTGATGAAAATTCAAGGACCATAGTCACCAAACCAAAACATACTTGAAAAATGAAGCAATTAACATCCAAACTGATGATGATAATTAATGATTTTTAATAAATGAGAAATAAGATGTTACAAGTAAACTATATATGATATTATTGGTATTATTATCGTTATGATATATAATTATAGTATATTTAAATTTATTATATCTTATGATAGATTGATTATGATGGAAGATAGAAATGAAGTAAGTGTTTTATGTTACAATCTCATTTTTATCAGGATTATTTTTGCTAATCCTTTTGGATTATAAATTTATATGATTTACCTCACCCAAATATTTTTATTGTTTTTCTGGTATTTTTATTTTTTATATTTAATGATTTCATTTTATTTTCAGGTATTTTTGTACTGAAGTGATATAAAAATGTTTTTTGGAACACATACCTTGTTTTCCCCTTTGATCAAGAATCTTTTCATCCATGTCTATATTTCTAATTAAATTGATATTATGAAAATTTTTAACATTATAAATATATTATTTAAATAAATAATTGACTATATATTACTTTCTTAAATAGGTATTAAAAGTAACATTCTTGTAATTTTATATACATTTCACATTTTTATTTTTATTGATAAATTGAATGAAATTTTTGTTTTAACATAAACTACATTAACCGATTTCCCCGCCTTTATGAATAACCTTTTTATTAAATCTATCTACATAAGTTAATTTTGTTTATTTGAATATAATATATTTTCCATAATATTTTGGAAATTTAATACTTTAGAATATGTTATTTCAAATAAAATTTTATTTTCCTCAAGAAAATTTCTATAGATATTATAATGGTTTTTTGATCTATAACAACATACTTTATTGATTATTATGATTTACTAGGGTGTGATCAAATATCACCCTCAATTATTTACATATTTTTTAAAATTTTTATGATTAAATTTAAATGAAATCCATATCCTTTCCTAGGCTTATGATTTGATTATATGATATTTTTTTTTTGTTCATGTGCGACACAAATATTACGAGTTCATTAGGGTATGGGTAAGAATAATTCTATATACGACTCTAATTCATTAGGTAAATAAGGATTTATCATTATATAATAAGACTATAATGGGGAGAGAGCCTAGTTAGGTAAGAGACATTATATAATAATTTAGTCTTTGGTGTGATCCATGAATAAAGAAACTATGGGATAAGGTAGTGAATATGATAAACAATGATTTCCGTGGAACTAAAACTTTGTTAAAGAAATTATATTCTATGATTTTTTTTATTATAGAAATTTATTTTTTACTCTTATAATATGTTTTCATTGACTATTATTGATTATTTATGATTATTTTATCTTTGTTATTTTATTATTTTATTGATAAAACATGATGTCATTTTCAATGAATTATATATGAAATAATGGGTTTTATTTTAAAATGATTAGTTAATGTTATTATACATGTAATTCTATTTAATACTTATATTATTATCTATTGAGATCATTTTTATTTCATTTGTTATTGAATTTAGTAAACATATGAGCTCACCCATTATTATTTTTCCATCCCTGGAGTTTGAATAAAGGATAAATGTTTTTTATTTCTATGAAGGGTGCCAGTTAGGATGAAACAGATAATATATAATGCATATCTTTTTTTACATTTTTTTTACAAAAAAAGGTTTGTAATAAAACTAATACTCTATGATAAACATGCATGTATCTTTATAAAATTTATATAATATTTATCTGAAATGAATTAATATTTATATATGTAGATTATGTGTTTCTATAGTTAGTATGAGAGATTAAATTTAATAACTTTTTTAAATATGATGAATAAACGTTAGTTATAACCCATAGGATAATCCAAATTATAGGATAAAAATCAAAATTATGTTGAATAATGGAGTGTTGTTTACATAAAAATATATATCATTATTGGGATACTAAAAGTTGACATGGACTTAGAATATGTTCATCTAAAGGTAATAACCCTACAAAAAGTAAGTCATGTATATATCAACCATTATTCTGGTTCATGATGAATAAGCCCTTATTGAGAACCTTTTTTTTACCCTCTTAAGGGATACGATTATGTTAATTAAAACTAATATCCAACCCAAGAATTTTCATGACACTATAAATAAATTGTTATTTTCAAAAGGGATTCATATTTTAAAAATTTACAAATGAACATTAGAAAATATTTGTTTTTATAGAAGTTATCAGTAGGTATATTGAAACATCTATGGAATAGAGACATAATTATAATTGTAGAAAACATTAATGATTAATGTGAAGGAATTAAAATTAATTTTTACCATGGATAAATAGAAATCATGAGTTTTCATACAATATAAATAAGAAAAAATAACATTGAATATCAAAATTTTATCATTGATATATTCAATGTCCATATGGAAGTGGGGAATAAGGGAAGAGGGGACAACCCGAAATTTGGGTATTTTTTTAATAAAATTGGTGACATGAATTATGCACAAAATTCATGCCTCAAAATATATTGTTAAAAACCCAAAGTAGTAGTACAAACAAGAGTAAAAATGAATTTACACAAGCATATATTTATAGAATTAAAAACCAAACAATACACAGAGAAAAAGCCAGCAAAATCTCTAGAAGAAATAATTGATCAAAACAACCTACTATCAACTATTCCATGATGTCCAAAAGGCATGTAATATCCATAGGTTCTACCCCAATTCTGGTCTGAAGGGATGTTAGGACCCGTCCTCGGGGCCCCTCTCGTGACTACCCAAGCACACCTTCCATAGGCCAGGGGCTGGCGAATACAACAAAATTCATAAATCCCTAAGTTAGGAAGGAATTTACTTTATTAATGTCAAAAAACACAACAGAGTAAGCAATATGTAGTAAAAACTATGTAAATTGAATATAAAAGAGTGTGTTGGAAAGTAAATGGGCCAGTATACAAAACCAACTGAAAACAAGTACATGTAAAGGGACAAACAACAGAAAGTAAAGTGGAACGCCTAGAATGTCCTCTGAGAATTTGTACCTAAAGGGTAGGTATAGATAGCCACTTTAGAACCCACCCCCATCAGTCTCCACCATATGCAGACTCATCGTAAGGTCCTCCTCCAGGTACTTTCCAGTCATGGCACTCTCGGCCACTATTAGTGTTCTGTGTCATCTGCATCCCACACAAAGAATTGTGGGCATTGCTCATACAGGGGTGAGTATAACGATACTCAGTAGGGACCCCGAGACTCTCGAAGGTGTCACAAAATCCATGAAGGGTAAATCACAGATGAAAGATAAAATCAAGAAGTATCAAAAAAACCTACATAGGTATATGCCCATACATATACCTATGATGTCAATCTCTGTTCGGATCCAACTCTCTAGCCTGAGCACAACCCAGTCCACACAGGAAGTAAAGTAAATCACATAGATGATAATGATTTAAAGTAAAGACTCGGCTCACACAGGTATAAATATTTTGTATAGCGATAGATATGATCAGATGTAGTCACTGATTCATCTATGCTGTTGTACCCACACATGATACAAAGATCAGATAAGCTGTCGGACCCACACAAGATACATGATCAGCTACTCTGTTGGAACCACACAGAATACAAGTACGGTGGCCAAACTGCCAGACCCACACATGATACAAGAACAGTAGTCAGTGCTATCGAACCCACAGAGGATCCCAGTATAGTAGTCGTCGCTATCGAACCCATGGAGGATCCCAGTACAGTATTCGTCTCTATCGAACCCACATATGATTCCAGTACAACTGTCGTCATAGTCGCATCCATCTCTAGGTTCCCGCACACAACACACTCGATTCTGGGAGGTTCCGCTTATCGAGCAAAGGGGTCGATAAATCAACTATCATGAAGTCTAAATTTGATGTATCATGAAGTTCTGTCTCATCAAAAGGAACCCAACGTGACAGACGGTGTGTCAATCAGATGCCTGGACTGAGAGTTATTGGCTTTTCCGTTCGAGGGGCCCGGTTGGAATTATACTCATTATAAACCTAGAGGTTTTAAAACTTTGTTGAAAAATCACTTAGTGCATCGGAAAAGGACCGTCTCATCGCGATGATCCCAGTGCCACAGAGGGTGCATCGATCAGCCGCACAGTCCAGAAGTAATTCACATTTAAGTGAAATGGGCCAGGCCCGTCAAGCCCAGTGGGATGCCAGTTCGGCCTGACCCGGTTTGGTGGGTCCGACCCAGCTGTGGGTGGACCGACCCTATGGGGGCATGGAATAGCCCAAGCACTGTGGCCCGAACCACTCGAGGGAAGCTTGGAAGGCGTGGCAGGGTGCGGTTCAGCCAGCTGGATGAGCAAAGTGGGGGGGGGGGGGGGTGTTTCCTAAAACGGCGGCACCGAGCGGCGCTTCCTCTCCTACGTGGCCGGCTGAAGCCGGACGGTTTTCTCTGGGATGAGTGGCCTACACAGTGGGCTACTGTCCTCCCATGCGACATCATAGATTCTTTCTCCCAGAAGGTAGGAGGCCATCCGGTTTTCCCTCCGAAGAGGCCCGCCCTATGCGGGCCACAGTTCCTCCACAACGTGGTGCCAAGAGGCACCATGATCCTCTAGCTGGAAGGAAGGTGGCTGACCGGTTCACTCAGTAAAGTGATAGGTATTCATCCTGTAGCATGATGCCAAGGTGGAGCTGCAGATCTCCAGCTAGTTTGCTTTCCCCGTGCGGCCCACACTGCGAGCCGTAGTTTCCTCCAAACGGCCGGTGCATGAATGCCACCTCCGGACGCCACCACCTCTGGTCACCACAGCCTCTGGTTGCCACCGCCAAGATATTCAAGAACCAACTGAGGGTTGTCATGCCATGTTTGTTTGGACCCCTCCCTCTGTATTAGGTGATAACAATATTCCAAAGACAATCCATGATATTCAATGAAGAACAAGGTACAATTGTATTCAATTAAAATTGATCAAAACCCCCTAACTCAATTCAAGGTGCGTTGTCGTTGTCATGAAAATCAGAATCATGGATGTCGGTGTTGTTCCATCAATGTTAGTGGAAGTCTAAGGTAGGTAGTGTTCTTTGTGGAATCGCCTTATTTCATTCCCCGGTTGAAGAAGTGGAGGAAGATGATCGAGCTCCTCTTGTTCTTCGCTAGAGAGAGTGAATTCTCCCAATGCCTTTCAATTGAAATGTTTCCAAGGAAAATAAAATAATAAAAGGTTCCCCCAAATTATAATATTTCCAAGAATTTCAAAATATTTCAAATGAAATCATGACACCAAAAATAATTAATTAATTATGGATCTCAATTAATAAATTAGTAATATTGGCACATTAAATGAGAGAGGAAGGTGGAAGGTTTAACCCTCATCAATGGGGGGTCCCAAGGTTTTCAAGGGGGAGTTGAAGAGTTGATGTTCGTGTGGGCCCCACACAAATTATCATCCCATGGGAGGTTATGTGGGGGTAGCCCGCACCATCAAACTCCCTTCGAAGAGAATAACCTCCAACTAAATAAATAGTGGAACACAACAGTTTATTTAATTTATTTTAAATCCCCAAAATATAACTTCTACTCCCAACCAAACACAACTATGGTAAATGAACCCTTAAGATAATACCGGCGCTGAGAGTTCGCCAGTGTCCTAGGATTTAAATTCGGAGCACCGATTTAGAAGATAGAAATACCTGAATGTATGTTTACTAAACGTACCCAAACAAAACATCATAAAATGGTTCCGGGCACACCGGGCCTTAGAATCAGGCGCCGTCAGAAATGGCAAAATCAAAAAATTCTAAAGAATTTATGAAACAAAATTCAATGAAATTTCAAGGTCTTCACATGACCCCCACCTCAGGGATTTACGTCCCCATAAAGCTATAACACACAGTAGGGAAACAAATGGGGTTACTGAGCACACATCTGAGCCTCCCGCTCCCATGTGCTCTCCTGAAGGTTCCCATGTTACCAGAAAAGGCGTACAAGAGGAATCGACCATCCACGCAGGACCCAGTCCTTTTGATCCTCAATCTGTACTAGAACCTTCTTGAATTTTTCCCTATCATCGATGTCTAGCTCCCCATGGTCGATGATGCGGGACAGGTCATGCACGTATCTCCTCAGCTGAGATACGTGGGAGACGTCATGCACCCGATGCAACTGAGGTAGAATGGCCAGGTGGTAAGCCACATCGCCTACTTTGTTGAGGACCCCGTCGAGGTGAGACCCGTAGGAAGACATGATCTCCATCCTCGAACTCCAGTGGTCTCCATCTCCTATCAGTATAGGACTTTTGTCTTCCCTATGTAGTTTTCATCTTCTCCTGGGTGATCTACACCTTCACCATCGTAGCCTACACCATCTATGGTCATACAAGTGCTGACTCCCCTAGGTCAGTCTAGCACATAGGTGATCTGCAAGGTCGGTCATACAGTGCCTTGAATGGTTCCATCTCGATGGTGTAGTGGTAGTTGTTGTTTTACGCAAACTCCACCAAGGGTAAGTGAACCTCCCAGCTCCAAACAAAGTCATGAACACATGTACGGAGCTTCACCTCTTGAGTATGAATGGTCCTCTCAGTCTGACCATCCGTATGAGGGTGGAAGGTGGTGCTCAAGCAATTCTACTTTCCAAAAGCCTCCTATAACCCCTTCCATAGTCGTAAAGTGAAAGGAGCATCTCGATCGAATATTATAATCGATGGAACACCAAGGACATGTACGATGTCCTTAACGTAGAGGTTTCCCAAGCTCTCTACTGAGACCTTCTCTCTGATCAGTAGAAAGTGGGTCGACTTGGTGAGTCGGTTAACAATCACCCATATAGAGTCATGTCCTCTGGATGTACGTGGAAGCCCCATCAAGAAATATATCCATATCTCGTCCCAATTCCACTCTGGAACCTCTAAGGGCTGAACCAAGACTACTGGAACCTGGTGCATTACCTTCACTTACTGAAAAGTGAGGCATCGAGAGACAAACTGTGCTACTTCTTTCTTCATACCCGACCATAAATGCTATTATCTGAGGTCCTAATACATATTCACCACTTCTAGATGTACCGCTAGATGGGAAGTGTAAAAATACCCCAGCACGTCCTCCTGTAATTCAACTAGTACCATGGTATGTCCTTTGAAGAGGATGACATGTTCCCCACCTTCAGAAAATCCATCAGGCTCCATTCTTGAGGATATCTGAGCATGTCATGTCTCACAGTCAACGTCTCAACGTTGTGCCTCCCTAAATCGCTGATGAATTGGAGGATTGACTATGAGAGACTGATGAAAGGCTTCTCTATCTCTATCCACAAAGGATATCTGCAATGCAGCAAGCTGCTCTATCGCCTCTCCTCATAGCTGAATGCTCGATCTTCTGATGAGAGAATCTGCTACAACGTTCCCCTTCCTAGGATTGTAGACTATCTCAAAGTAAATGTATTAGAAAAACTCGAGCCATCATCGATATATTAGGTTCAAGTCCTTCTGCGAGAAGATGTACTTGAGACTCTGGTGGTCAGTTTGGACTATAAAACGCCCACCCATCAGATAGTACCACTACATATTCAAGGAGAATACCACTACTGCTAAATCCAGGTCATGGGTATCGTAGTTCTACTTATGTTGTCTCAACTTCTGTGAACCAAACATGATCACTACTCGCTCCTGCATCATGACAAACCCAAGTTTGATCCCTGATGTGTCGCAGTATACTACATAACCAATGCCCTCCTTTGGTAGCCTCAAGATGGGCGCACTGGTCAATCTATTCTTTATCTCTTAAAGCTCTGCTGGCATCTCTCTGACCACATTAAGGTTTTCCCCTTCTTCGTCAATGATAAATGTGGTGTTGTAAATCTGGAGAAGTCTATCACAAATCTACGATAGTACCCAGCCAGTCCCAATAAACTTTGAACCTCCGTCAGACTCCTGGGTGGCTCCCAAGAAAAAACTACATCGATCATTACTGGGTCCACTATAACTCCAGCCTCCGAGATAAAGTGTCCCATGATGTGATCCTCTTGAATCCACAACTGGCACATCGAGATCTTACCATAAAGATGGTGCTCTTGGAGTGTATCCAGTACCACCTGCAAAAAGGTAGGCATGCTCCTACTTAGTAGTTGAGTAAATCAGTATGTCGTTGATGAAGACTATGACAAAACGGTCGAGGAAAGGTTCAAAGATCATATTCATGAGACTCATGGTCACTGATAGTGTGTTGGTTATGCCAAAGGGCATAACCAAGAATTCATAGTGTCCATAACGACACATGAATTCCATCTTTTACACATCCTTGTATCGAACTCTGAGCTGGTGATAACCTGATCCGAGGTCTATCTTTGAGATCCATCGTCCTCCCTTGAGATGATCAAAGAAGTTGTCTATCCTCTAGAGTGGGTAATTCTTCTACAAGGTCACCTAATTCAGGCGACGGTAGTTGAGAAACAGTTTCATGCTCCCATCCACCATTTTGGTGAACAAAAATGGGTATGCCAAGAGTGAAACACTAGGTCTGATAAATCCCTTCCCCTGTAAGTCCTCCTGTTTTACCCGTAGCTCACGAACCTCGGCGGGGTCCATCTGCTATACTAGAGTAGATATCAGTGTTGTACTGTGGTATAGGTCAATGTAGAAGTCTACCACTCTGTGAGGAGGTAGACATGGAAACGTCGTCAGGGAAAACATCCGCATACTGATCCACCATGACAGGAAAACTCAGACTCCACACATCAAACGATCCAAGTATGAGACTAGCCAACGGATGTGTGATTGGATACCCCCTCCTCTGCGTAAGTCCATCCTTTGTTTAAAAGGATCCCCTCTCTCCGATGAAGGTGAACTTGGTCCCATCACTACCCATACACGACATGTTGCGCCTAATATAGATAATCTGAGCATGAACAGTGGATAACCAGTCCATACCCAAGATGAAGTCGTAAGGCCTCGACGCCACTACGAGAAGATCCCAGCTGAAGCTCTCGCCTCCTATATTAATCTCACACTACTAGTACTAGTGTTTAATGGTCGAATCTACTCGATTATGAGTTTCTAGTCATAAGGATCGAGCCAATGGCCCCGCCCGAATCTTCGTGCTCTGAACAAGGGCCGCAATATTAATACAATGACCCACACATGTGTCTATAAGTACTGCAGTAAGGGTGTAGAAGACATAGATAGTACATCGAATCATCTCAGGTGCGCCGTGATCATAGTCCTTGACTACCTAAAGCTGAGCCCGCCTCTGTCCGCCAGCACCATATGGTCGGCATTGACCTTTTGGTGGTATTGGTTGTAGAGCCTCAAAACGTCGTCCAGCAACCGCTGCTCGGCCAGATCCTCTACCACATCCACCTATTCCCGGCGGACCACCATGGTCAAACCTCTGCCTCTGCCTGGAAGGTCCCTCTACTGTCTGCTACTCTTATTCATGGTAATTCGGGCAGTCACGAGCCATATGTCCCTGCCCGTTGCATGCATAACACTGCCTGCTACTCATAAGTATGGATCTGTTTCATGTGCCCCGCACAACCGAACCTGTGTCCTGAGGTCTCCCACCTGATGTCCTGGTCCGCATGGACCTCTAGGTCAACTGTCTGTTGTCGGCTGTAGAAGACTCCACTAAATGTCATCCTACGGTGGGTCTCACCACTGGAGATTCCTCAACGAGAAAACTCTCCACTAGAAGTGTTCTCTCCAGCACCCCCGCCTGCGTCAGGATGATGAGGGGAATCGACGAAGACCAAATCTCATGCCTGAGTCCCTGCTCAAAGGTCTGGGGCCCGAAGAATGGGTCTCGTACCATATCTGTGGAGTAGAGTGAGAGGTCGGTGAACCTCACTAAGTAGTGAGCTACTGTCATGCTGCCTTGCTGTAGACGAAGTATCTCCTGAATCTGTACCGCACATAGTGAGGCTGGAACAAACTCGGAGTGTAAGAGACTATCGATGTCCGTCTAGAGTAAAGATGCCTCGTCTTGCACCTGGAGCATCATCCTCCACCATCTACCTACTTCTGCCTATAGGAGACCTTCGTCAAGGATCACCATAAGTTTGTCTGGTGTCCCTCCTAATCTGAAAACTCTAACGATAGCCTCCATCCAATCCTCAACTTCCTGTGGGTCCGTATCTACACGGAACCTGGGCGACCTCTATCGCTAGAACTCGTGTAATGCACTCAGGTGGCGTGAACTCTCTGCTACTGGGGCTGGTGGTTTCGGTGGCCCAGTAGGTAGTGGTACCGGTGGTGTCTCCGCTGTGATGGGCCCCTGCACCGATGCCTCGTCGCTCGGTGGGCAACCATCTCATACGTAACTCAGAACCCTCGCTAGCTGCCTTTGTGGGGCCATACTGAAATGAAAAAGGTATTCCATGGTCAAACAGTATACTTGGTGAGATGACACAATGTAATAAAAAAGAAATCGTTTCAAAGGAAACGCACACACAGTCAGTGTTTTCATGAACTGAGTCAGAAATCAGAGGTTAGGGTCTTGGTATATGGATATGTCGGCCGCTGCACCAACACTAGACTCCCTGGACTGAAAACCACAGTCAATACTATTAACACTATTTCTTCATAGAATGAATGATCAGAGTCATGAGTTCTGTGGTAGACTGACTCCTCTGATACCAATTTGTCATGCCCCATCCTTGGGGCCCGTGCTGTGACTACCTTAAGCCTGCCTTCCATATGCCTGGGGCTGACGACTAGAACCGAAGGCGTAAATACCTAAGCTTGGAAGGCATTGACTTTATGAAAGTAATGAAATACAATAGAGTAAGAAATATGTAGTAAAAACTAAATAAACTGAATACAAAAGAGTGTGATGGAAAGTAAACGAGACAGTATAAAAACCCAACTAAACAAAAAGTAAAAGTAAAAGGACAAACAACTAAAAGTAAAGAGCAGCTCCTAGATCATCCTCAGGGATTCCTACCTGAAGGGTAGGTACAGATAGCCACCTCAACACCCACTTCTGTCAGTCTCCTTCATATGCCAACTTGTCGTAAGGTGCACCTCTTGGTACTGTCCAGTCATGGCGCTCTTGGACTCTGCCAGCGCTATCCGTCAACTGCATCCAACTCAACGAAGTGAGGGCATTACCCACACAGGGGGGAGTATAACGATACTCAGTAGGGACCTTGACACTCCCGATGGTCTCCCAGAATCCAAAAAGGATAAACCACAGAAGAAAGATACAAAAACAAAGTTTCAACCAAACCTACTTAGGTATATGCCCATACATATACCAAAGTTATCAATCTAAGTTCGACTCCAACTCTTGAACCCGAGCACAACCCAGTCCACACAGGAAGTAAAGTCAATCAAATCGATGAAAATGATTGAAATTCAAGACTCACCTCACATAGGTATACATCTTTAGTATATCGATATAGATGATCAGATGTTTTCACTGATTCTTCTAAGATGTCAGACCCACACACGATACAAATACAAAAGTCAAACTATCGGACCCATTCAGGATACAAGAAAAGTAGTCACCACTGTCGATCCCATGAAGGATCCTAGTACAATAGTCTTCACTGTCTAACCCATGGAGGATGCTTGTACAGTAGTCGTCGTTGTCGAACCCACAAAAGATTCTAGTACTATAGTCGTCACAGTCGCAACCAGCTCTATGGTTCCCACACACAACACGCTCGATTCTAGGATGTTCCACACCTTGAGAAAAGGGTTAGATACATAAAATATCATGAATTCCAATGTTTATGTATCCTGAAGTTTTTTTCTCATCAAAAGTAACCCAACGTGATAGATGACGCATTAATCGGATTCCCGGTCTAAGAGTTATTGGTTTTTCCATTCCAGGGGCCCTGTTGGAATTATAAACGTTCCAAACCCCGTCGTTTCCTAAAGTTGTCCAAAAATCACATAGATTATGGAAAAATGACCATATTTTCGTGAGGATCTCACGCCGGTCGGTTTTCTCTGGCATGAGCGGCCCGTACAACAGGTCGTTGTCCTCCCACGTGGCCCCAAGCGGCGCCACGTCTTCTTCTGCCCGACCAACATGTGGCCGACCGGTTCGTCCGCCGAAGAGGCCTACCCAGAACGGGCCATTGTTCCTCTACGGAACAGTGCTAAGAGGCGCTGTGATCTTCGGGCCGACCGGCAGGTGGCCGAGTGGTTCACCCTGCAAAGTGACCTGCATAGCGGGCCACAGTCTTTTCACTGCGCGGCGCCAAGGAGGCATCACGGCCATTCAGCCCAGCAGGCTATGGTTTGCCCGTTTGCTTCACCCGAGCGGCCCGCACAGCGGGTCACTGTTTCCTCCACATGGCTGGTGGGTAGCCGCCGCCTCCAGACACCGCCGCCTCCGGTCTCCACCACCTCCGGTCGCTGCCGAAAAGATATTCAATAACCAACGGAGGATTGTCAGGACATGTTCGTTCGGCACACGCCCTCCGCGTTAGGCAATAACAATAGGCCGAAGACAATACAAGATATTCAACGGAGAATGGGGTACCATTTTATTCAATTAAAATTGATCATAACCCCTACCTCGATTAAAGGTGCGTTGTCATTGTCGCAGAAATTAGCATCGCGGATGACGGTGTCGTTCCGTTAACATCAGAGGAAGAGGTAGGTAGGTGTCATTATTTATGCTGTCACCTTCTTTCTTTACTAGGATTAAGAAGTGGAGTAAGATGATCAGGCTCCTCGTGTTCTGCACTGGACAGGGTGAATTCTCTGAAAGCCTTTCCATCGAAAATTTTCCAAGGTAAATGAAATAATAAAAAGCTCCCCCAAATTATAATATTGGCATGCATTTCAAAATATTTAAAATGAATTCATGAAACCAAAAATAATTAATTAATTATGGAGCTCAATTAATTAATTAGTAATTTTGGCACATTAAATGATAGAGGAAAGTGGAAGGTTTAACCCTGATGAATGGGGGGTTCCACGGGTTTCATGGGGGAATTGAAGAGTTTATGTTCCTCTGGACCCCGCACACATTATCCTCCCATGGGAGGTTATGTGGGGATGGGCCCCACCATCCAACATCCTTTGGAGATAATAACCACCAACTAAAAAATTGGGTAACACAACAATTTATTTAATTTATTATGGATTCGCAAAATATAACTTCTACTCCCAACCAAACACAACTGCGGTAAAGGTCCCCTTAGGTGAATACTGGAACTGCGAGTTCGTTGGTGTCCTTAGATTTCAATTCATAGCACCAGTTAAAAAGATAGAAAAACCCACACGTATAGTTACTGAGCGTACATGAACAAAACTTCAGAAAATGATTCTGGGAACATCAGGTCTCGGAATCATGTGCCACCAGAAATGGTCGTCCTATAAAATTCCAAAAAATTTAAGTAAAAATTTTCCTTGAAATTTCTGGGTCTTTACAAGGGAATCCATTGCCTATAAAACTTTTCTTCCCTATCAACATGAGACTTGTACTTTATGTTGCTATACCATTTTAATTGTAAATTAAAGGATAAAATGAAACCTAAGAAAGTACTTAATACACTCTAACCACCATTTTGATACGAAAAGCAGTGAAAGGTTGCATCAATAGGCTGTTTAGAATGTCTTCAAAATCACATTCACATAATTCAGTACAGGGTTCCATCTTAAAGAAAACCACATGTTAAAAATTTCCTAAAAACTACTATACCAACAAGCTTACTGGAATCCAATATTCATACAACACACACAAACATAGCAATACATCAGGATCATCCCAGCCTCATAGGTCATGCACTGACCAGTGATACTCATGCACTTCCAAAAGGAATAAGTAAAACAGAAAAAGGAGGTCATACCAGTGGAAATGCAATCTAGGAAGCCTGTACAGATAGGAGATGGTCAACCAGGGCGAGCCTTCCCATTATTCAAAACTGAAACCTCAAGAAGTCATCCATATTCTGCCATAATTATTTGAAATTGATAATCTGAAAATAGGGGCATTCTAGTGGAGAAATCAGCCTAGGACAACCAGAAAAATATCTCGTCGTTAGGAAAAACAGAGTAGAATCTCCAAGATACCATCAATAACTCAAAGCAGATTGTTGAACATTGTGAAAAAGGCACTCTCCAGTGCATGCAAGAAAAGTCATCCGGAAAAGCATAAAAAACAATGAAATCATGAAACACAACATCATGGAGGTAAAACCCAAATATTATTCATAGACATAAATAAATACAGTTCATAAAAAGCATTTAAATTCCTTAGGGACTTTCTACCACATGTATACATCTCATATCTATTATCGATCCTTGCAGTAGTGAAAAATGGTGACAAACGAAACCATGTAATCTATTTTGGGTATCAGGTATAGTAATCAGACACTAAAAACTTGTGGAAAAAACATGTTAAAACTATATTTTTTAAAATTAACTAAAGAGTTCATGTTGTAAATAAAATATGAATTGATAATTTGAAAAGAACCGAATCATTAATTTGTGATTATTACCTCCCCATTGCACTGAAAAATTTCAATCATATTATTCAGTGCTTTTGTTTATGTTTTCCTCCATGAGGGGATGCTATTCATTGGAAATTATTATTGTTTTTGTAGAGTCTTGAGATGTTGATACATTTATTTTGACTTAATCATCAGCATCAAACTCAATGAACATATATTGCTACAAAATGAATTGACATTAAATAATAAGTACTAAATACTATTGAAAATTAAAATCATATAACCAGTAATCTGATGGTTAACAGTTTCCAATTGATAAGAAGAAATGCATTGTACATTTTAATACTAGAAGAATGAAAATGAAATGAAAAAGGATGTTTTTTCATTTCCATTGATGTCATGAAAGTAACACTCAATGAAGATAACGAACATATACCTGAGTATAGAAAATAGTTGTACCTCTTGTAATAAATCCATTTTCACTGTTGCAACACACTACTAATGATCCACTTTGATTTTCAGGTCATGCATGAAAAAATTGAATATTACAAAAATTTGGCGATTGTTTTTATGAAAATTTAAATGGAGAAATTAAAAATAGTAGTACCTCGTTATGTTCAATTGTAATACAACTATTCAATAAAGGTTGAGAAATTGTAGGCACATCTTAATGTAACAAACATTTTGTAGAATCATTATGTGAAATAAAGTTCTCAAAATAAGATGTAAAATTGATCATTAATACACCTATTAACAAAAGGAAAATATTATGATCAAGGAATCAAAACTTCATTAAAATATCAATAGTCAAATATTAGAACTGCAATTAAATAAATCACACCTCAAATATTAATTAGTGATGTTATAATATCCTTAATTACCTATAGCATTTGTGGCATCACTACCAAGTACACAAGTTCACCCATTACAATAACATAAATTCTTCCATGATTAGATTATGTAATCTTAAAAACATGATGTAACATGACAACATATTATTAGAAATATAATCAAACATCATCTCCTAACATAATGAGATTATGGGTTTTGAAGATTATATTTTCAATGTTAATTAATAAAACTTCATATCCTATAGATATTAATTCAGTGCATACTAAATCTATATATAAAAATATTTACAGATACGATGGTCTGCATTGTGCTGTTTTAATATATATTGATGAAATTTTTTAAGACTTAATATTTTTTTACTACAATATGGGAATAAAATATATACAGTGAAGATATTAGTGTGATTAAAAAGGATTTTCATTGATGGATTGGATATTCACCACATCATGAGACTCTAATATTTATTACAAACAGAATTCTATATTGGTTACTTAATATAGACAATACTCTAAATATACTGATTTTTTCTCCTAAAATGATTCATTGATCTAATAAATCATGTGATCTACATCTCGATCAAATAATATGATCTAGTACTGAAAAAAAATTCATGATTCACATGCTCAAACTGGTTCCACTGCTCTAAAAAAATAATCCATTACTGAAATAAAATACATGATGCACTAATAAAAGAAGTAAAAGATACTATTTGCTGTAAACATATTTACTACTCTAAAACACAACAATTCATATTTAGTAAAAGTAATTATAACTATTAAGATTTGGATGTTAAATGATTGATAACCAATAATAATGCATTTCTAGAAAAAAAATATGTTATTGTACCTGGTTTTTTATTTGTGAGGAATTATAGTGGCCGAAGAACATATAATAATCCATGAGCTGAGGATATACACATTGTTCCAATATATTTACCCCACATATACATTTATGTTTATGATAACATACTATGTATGCCTAAAATGGAACACTATAATATGAAATCTAGAAATATGTATAAAATATCAATAAAAACACATTTTTTTCACAATAGGAATAGTTAAAAAATAAATCCATAAATACCAATGTATAACTAATAGATAAACAAATACATATAAATAATCTCGAATCTTTTATGCTTCAACCTATAAGAAATTATTTAATGTTTAGTCCAAGGTTATAAGAATTCATTTCCCTTGTAATAAATATCATCATGAATATATATATTTGAAAAAATGTACGTTAATGAATAAGAAATAAATTATTATTTTAATCATTGATATTTGAATTACATGAATGAAATGAACATTGAAGTTGATGTTTTAAATATTGTTAATTATAATATACAATGTTGATGTTGAGGGCATAAAAAAGTAAATGACAAACCATGGAATAAATGTATATATTGTAGAACATATTATGTTATAGTAAGAACTTAATACATATAACTGACCCAAAATTTTGAGAACAATAATCAAAATAGAGGCCAAATAAGATTTAATACAAGAAAAGTCACCTTATATCGAAGATAAAAAATCTAATAACTGATGAGATTTTGATGCATGACAATACTGCATTGTGGAGGCCACTACTTCTTAATGCCCATTCCCAACCACCCCTACACCAAGAACCCTCTCCCATCTTTATGCACAACATCTCTAGAAGAAAAAAATTTAAATAAAAGGTCCAAACACACATCTTCAATTAAAAACCCATAAACATTTGTATGGAATAAGTTATTATAAATGACAATTGAAAAATTTATTTTTTATTATTTCTGTCAAATGGCACCCTAATTACCCATCCAAAAATAAAGAAATATTTCAATGTACAAACAATATCAAAGAATATAATCATGTGATAAATAGGGTTAAGAAGTTGATTCATTAACCAATAGAACACAATCAGTTTTCACATATATTCTTCAAAAAAACATTTCAAAACAAAAATCATAAATTAATTTAAATAAAAAAGGTTGATGATACTAAATATAATAGAACACACCAGCTGAATTGGATAAAAACATTATAGATCTATAATACATACCATAATAAACCATGTAAGAAGATTTATTTCTCCTTCTAAAACTTTTCCCATGCCTAGGCATGGCTGATGCACCCCCATATTTGGAAGACCCGCTTAATCCTGAACACTACATCAAATAATATTAAACTGTTTATCATCATAATAGAAAAAAACAAAGAAAAACTGAGATTTGGCACATAGGGGTGCCAAAAAAAAGTATTTCAGCATTTAAACCAGAAAATACACCATTAATATAAATTCTAATCCCGTGTAAGTGATTCGACTTTTATTACATTCTAATTTTTTTAAAAAAATAAAAAATTGTCAAAAAAACTATTATTTCTTTTTTAATTTCATAATTATTTTTCCTCATATATAATCTATTGCATTTTTGAATATACTTATGGAAAATGAAATTATAAAACTTATTTATAACCATAATAACCTATATTGTTATGAACTAAAAATATATTATAAATTAAAATTTGATATTATATGGATACAAATACAGTTCACAAAACAAAAAATAATAATTCAAGTGGACAAATTTAATTATTCCATTACATGTAAACAAACATTTAACTCTGTGAAATAAAACATCTTCCTCCAACATCACATACTTCTTACGTCATGCATATAAGATTTGAAATTATATTGTAACTTAAAAATAATGTGAATGGAAATGGATTGTAATTATTCTACGTAATATTGTAAAAAAACTAGATATGGTAGATGGAGAAACAACATAGTGATTGGAATAAAAGAACACTAATCCATGTTAATAATAGGTCATGTAATCTATAACCATATGACAATATTGTTATTATCCTTTTTGAGAAATAAGAGTGTATCAAATGAGTAATGTTATAATTAAATCAGCGGTCATGTAATGAATAACTAGTCTAAGAGGCATTAAAATAATATTCTTATCACAGTGAATGCAATTACCTATCATCATTGACTTGTTTAAATTGAGATGGTGATATAGAAATTCATGTCTACACCATTCCATGCTTGGTTCAAAATTGAAAATGAAAACAGTTTAAGAAAAAAATACCAAGAAAATAAAAATAAAAATAAGCATAGTAAGAACAAAGTCATTCAAGAAAACAGAAAACATAAAAAGGACCAATTATCAATGATTTTGTTTTTCTTGACTTCTTGAAATGTTCTTGAAAAATAAAGACAATCAGTTAATGGATTTTTGAAAAAGATAGTTAAAATGCATCTGAATCATTAGTCTTTATCATGGAAACTGTATCAGAGAGTTTTAACTTAACTACACAAATCCCACTATTTTATAGCTACTCAGAATAAAAGGACACAAACAAAGAGTACCTTTGATTAAGATTGAAACTCATGGATAGAAATAAAAATAATAGGAGAAAGGACATATAATGGGTAGTAATAATTAAAACCTAGGAAGGCCCATGACAAGAACATGAATTAGGGAAGTAAAGAAAACACATAACTCAAAATCTTCAGATGGATCGTGTTGAAGGGAAAAGGTAGACTTCTATGGTAAAAGATAAAAACTCTTTTATACCAACAAACATCCTAAATTGATTGGTGCAAAAAAAATATTAGAAAATAAATTTTGATAGATTTTGGATACAAACCAAATCTATAAAAGTGAAATCAACACAAAAACAAAATAAACAATATGTGGATGTAAAAAATATTATAATAAAATAATTATAATAATTTTTTACATTCCAAAGAAATTAATATTTTCAACTGTGTCAAATTGTAAAAATACATGTCATTTTTTGTTAAAAAATTTTATTACATGGAAGGAAAATAAATAATTCTAATGAAAATATGATTAGGAAAGAATACGTATAAGTAGAATACAAATTATTAATGAGGAATTTTATCCATTTAGATGAAATTCAATCAGATTAAAATAGATGATGCATGTCATTGCAATAAAAAAACATATCAGAAACAATAAAAAACAATCAGAAATATATAAAATACCAAAATAAATTATTTAGAATATGAATAATTACCAAAATACTCTTCTTATTGATGGAAAATTGTTGATAAAAATAATTGATTTGTGTATGCATACTAACATTCATGTGGTGGTACACATCAACCATTTTCATTGCATCTCGTTATAATAGAGATCCCATGTAATTATGAAATGATACTTAATATATATCAAATAAAAATGAATATAGTGAAATTAAAAGGTGAATATTAGAGAAAATTTCAACTGTGGAGATTAAGAGGGAAATTTACTGTATGTCTGAGGCATCAAGTAATAGGATGAAGATTTACAATGGGGATATACTAAAAAATAAAAAAAAGAATATGATTAGTAAAAAATACATAAATGTAGAAAAAATATTATTAATGAGGAATTGAATCATCTTAGAAGAATAGAAATTAAAATAAAATAGATGATGCACGTCATTGTAGAAAAAACACATGAAAAAATAAAAAATAATTAGAAATATGTAAAAATACAAAAATCAATAATTCAGAATTTGAATAATTACTTAAATATATCATAAATACAACTGAAGACATTCATCCATTGTTTTGAATTATTATTTTAGCAACTGGATAGTATCATCCATATCATCTTCCCCTATACTAAATACCACTCCATAAACCATGGACTCCTAAATAAAAATATGTGAAATAAATATGCATGATTGCAATTTTTAAGATAAATTATATATATATTTGATATGAAACTATGAGATACACAAAAAATAAAATATGTGTGATGGAAACTAACTAAAAACAATTCTATAAATCAAATTCAAACTAATTTAAAGATAAATTATTGATAAGAATATGAAAAATGTACTAAATAGTGGATTGAACATTCATTAAATGTGTGCATGAACTTATCATCACATAAACACGTTACTACAATGACAATAGTACCTTCTTATAGATTTACATAACATTCCAAACTGGGGCTTGTAGACAATCCAATATAATCTCTTTAACATATTATATTTTTACAACAAACCCCCTTCCTTGATAGGTCCAATTAAATTGTCATAACATCACCCAAAAAATACCATGTGTTTTACTGCTTATTTATTGTTGTTGGGTCGCAAAAAAACATTAGCACCACTAGAAGCCAAAAGAGCTGTTTATGATTTATTTGTTTGGGTTTTTAAAAGAAAAACCAGAGAAAGATAAAAGGACAATGGGTGTGCATTTGTATGAGTTGAAGGAAAAAGTCATACAATAAAAATAACATACTCAATGGATAAGGTAACAGGTTCATCTCTTGCTACAAGCTCCATAACATCCACTCTTCAACACTTTCTAATAATTTGAAATATCTAAAATAGATTTGTTGTCAACATGATTGAAAGAAAAAACCCATCCCATAAAAAAAGATAATTCGTATCACATATTAGTTCATGAAGAGAATCTTCAAAGAAATAATAAGGCATTGATTTTTCTTTCAATTTTAGTTGATGAGATAATGAGGCACAGTTCAGGTTGACAGTTTTTTATTTTTATTTATGATGATAAGTGAAAAAAGGAAACATATGAACTGTTTTATTTTTGGAAAAATTTCAAAGAGATTCATCTTATAAAAAATTACCATTTTTTGGACTCCCAATAAGATATCCATATAAAGGGATCTTTCATGGGCCTCATCGAACAAAATTACAATAATAGGATCATGTCCAAAAAAATTAATTTATGGACACATATAATATGGATTTCAATGGAATATCAGATAATAAATTAGAATGCATTAAAAGGAGAATATAACACCAAGTGCAACCAAAATCTTCTCACCAGCCAACTAGAATATGCTCACTCTGCTTCACTGAAAATTGATTTTGTATGACCACACTTAGCACTAGATCCAAATTTTTGTGTAGAAACAATGAAGATACTGTATCCGCAGGTAGTAATTAATGGTGTGGTGAAAATGAAGGTAATAATAGGAGATGAGCGTTGAGTAAATCATCAATGAATATACATTGAATCAATCAACTATTAATATTACCGAAGGTTTTGATCAATTTCATCTTGGTTAAGAGAATATAATGAATAATAAAGGGTAATATACCATTAAGTGAAACCAAAATTTGCTGACCCACTTACCAGACTATGGTCACTATGCTTCAATGATCATAGATTCTGAATGACCACAGTGAACACTGGATCCAAATGATTGTATGATAGTGATGAATATATTGTATCTGTATGGATTAATTCATTAAGCAGTGAAAATGAATGCAACAATAGAAGATATACATTGAGTAATAAATAAATAAATGGACACTAAATAAATCAAAAGTTAACATTAATGAAGGTTTCGGTAAATATAGGGTTACCTCCAGTATAGGCGACACAATTCATGACCCAAAATTGACACACATGATTCTATTGATATCAAAAGAGATCAGTGGTGGCTTAAGGGAGTCGTTCATAGTAAAAAATTGCGAGAATCGTTCATAGTAAAAAATTGCGAGAAAAAGTCAAATGCAAATAGAATCACTGGTAAAAAATCAATGGACGTCAATGAATGGAAAATGAATCAATCAACAGTTAAGTGTTAAGAATGTTTGGGTAAAGGTAGTTTCACCTCCATTATAGGTGACTGGATTTCTGATCCAAAGAAGTATCGAAAGAATTGATTGATATCATATAAAATAGGTGGACTCTGAAGCAAGTCTTTTGGAGTAGACATTGCGAGGTCATGGTTGTCCTTCAAATGTGATAACCTCCAATCGATATCAATATAATGGAGAGGATGTCGAATTGAACTAGAGGATACAAACAGAACAAATCATTTGGAGGTGTTTTTCAGTAGGAGAAGCAATTTTTAGGATCCCTTAGAGAATAACATCACATAGTGTTATGTGGGAGGATAATCAGACAATGAGAACCTTATGCAACAATGAGTGAGCAGATGTTTTCAGTGATAATGATCAGGAAGAGGTTTGTAGGAGGAGAATATGATTTCAAGAAACCTAGATTGGTAAAATCTATTTCGGAGAAATTGTTCGGTGATGTAGAAGGTAGATCTATGAAATATTGACACTAAAAGGATTATATTGAGGGAAACCATGATCAGTGAAATCGTTGGCTGACGAGGATGTCGATCTGATGATGCTTTGTAGCAGTGGTAAACAGAGAGGAAAATCAGGATGGTGGGAGAGGGTGACACGTAGGAATGAGGGAATAGGGTTACAGGATAGTGGAATGAGTTGATGTGGTAGTGACACATGGCAGAAAAAAGCATTCATTAGTAAATATAAAGATTTATAATAATATCCATTATAATGGATTTTAATAGATAATTTCCATGGATTTCATAGGTTCAAACTAATGTGTCATTGATTGAAAATAATGTTTCACGATTTTGAAATCATATAAATGTTTTTCATGATTATATGATCTCCCACTACAATTGGTTTTACAAATATTATTATGTTTTGATATATTTAATGGATGAAACTATAAAGAACAATGTTATTTATGAATTTGATAGAAAATGAAATTATTTTACACTAATAAATTGAATTCTATGTGATTTGTAATAATATATCTGATTTCTATGCTTATGAAACTTTCTCAAGCCATGAATCATGTTGAGAATACAAATTAGAAAAGGGAGGAACAATATACTATTGACTTCTTAATGTGGAGACATGCAAATTTCTTTAGTGAGTCTAATAATCCATTAATTTATTAGAAATAGTCATCACCATTGAAATTATATTTTCCATTTTCCAGTGCTCGGATGATGAATGGTATATCTTTTCATTTAATCACTTGGAAGGTGAATCACATCAATAGTAAACTATTATCATGAAAAATAAGAAATGTGAATAAATTAATTCCATAGAGTGGGACGAGATTAGTATCTTTTATTTCAAACATATTTTCTCTCATATTATTCAAATAATGTTGTAAAAGGAATTAGTTGAGGTTATTTAGAATGATGGTGAATCCATTGGTACCTATGCAGAATGTTTTGTAGGAAATCAGAGTTAATATTATGTTATTGTGATTAAACTAAACTGTTTGAATATTTCTTTCATCAATATCATAAAAACAGGTCTCCGAAGGAGAATTATTCCTTTGAGCCACCTATAACTATAAAGAAATCATTTTATGTTATATCAAGGTGGAAATGAAGATTTGATTCAACCATAAATGTCATGTTTGTGATAAGAAAATGATGATGAAATTACAATAAAATTATAATAAAAACCCATAAAGAGAATAAAATTTATATTACATTATTCTAGAAATGTAGAAAGAAGCATGTTGGATTTTTTTAAGGATACTGGTAAATGTTTTCATATGGAAAAGAAGTACATTAGAAAATAAAATTCTAGTGAACTGTGAAAATGTTTTCTAATGATACAAATGGATATAGACATCCATAGTATACATGAATAAAAATAAAATGCTAAAATTTCCTGGACTGTGAGAATTATTCTAACCAATGGATGAAACACATGGTTAATGATGATGAATGATGTTAGTAACCTCTTAATCATAGATCCAAAGAGAAATCTCATGTGATCAATATTTGTGATATGGGGTGGGAAAATGAGGTGGAGAATGTTGTACATACCATCCAATAAAGAACTGATAATATATTATTTTATTACGGTTCAATCCAGTATCTTATATCAGAAAAAGTTTCTAACGATATCATAGTACCACCTTAATGAATATATTTTTAAATAGAAGGGAAAAACATAATGGTTTTAGGGTCACATATAATGTCCTTGAATCTTCCTAAATTGATGTTGGTGAGAATTTTCTCACAGAAAATATTTTTATTCATCCTCTAGTTGTATTTGATATGACATTGGGAATAGATTGGATGTATTTTTATAAATAACCAATCAAATATCAATGATGGGTAGTCGCATTTTATACTCCATACCAACCTATGATTTTCAACCGTTACAAGGATAAATGTGAACATCCATTTTAAATTTCATCAATTGAATTGGTATTTATTCATATTAAAAGTATTTTTTTATCTTTGATGGCTAGGGAGAAAATAAAAATCGATGATATACCTTTTTTATGGGTGTTTTTGATGTCTTCTAGAAAGTGTTTCCTAGTCTACTACAAAATCATGAAGTTGGGTTTTCAATAGAACACAGACCTAGTGCTTCCCCGATTTGAAAGACTCCATATAGGATATCCGTGCATTATTTACTATAATTTAATAAGATAATTTAGGAGAATCTTGATAAAGGATTTACTTAAACATGTGCATCACCATGTGGAACAACTGATATTTTTGATAAGAAGAAATATGGGTCAATGAAAAAATGAATTCATTAGTGGGAATATAACCAGAGCATGATGAAGAATACGTACCCTCTAGCATGTATTAATTATTCTTTGATCAATTATGGGAAGTAAAATATTTTTCAAAGATTGATATTTAATCTAGATAATATCAAATCAAGGTGAAAAGTGAAGACATACCCAAGAAATATTCTTATTCAAGCTATGGATACTATGAATTTATATTAATTCTATTTAGTCTTACTAATTACCTTGCAATATTTTTGGATTTAATGAATATATTCATTAGATATCTACTTTATCTATTTATAGTAGTCTTTAGAAAGGATATTATTATATATTCTATGGGAAAGGAAGGCCATGGAGATTATTTGAGGATTATACTAGAGACCCTATATAATGATAATTTATATGTAAAATTTAACTTGTTTTATTTTTGCCTATATATATATTCATTACAGATTTATATAATCTCAGGTGATGGTGTATCAGTGAATCTATCGATGATAGAAGTTATTGATCATTGAAGTATACCAACAACAGTGGAAAAAATCAATAGTTTTTTTTGGATTGGATGGATATTGTAGATTTATTGTGGTTGTGTTATCATAGATATATAATAAACTCACCTTGTTAACTTGGAAGGTAGTTAGGTCCCTCGGGACGGAATTATTTGAATAAAATATGAAGGAACTCAAGTGAAGTTTGGTTAGTTTATCTATTCTCAGACTACCCTATTATGGTGAAGGGATTGTGATTTAAAATGATCCATCAATGAAATATATCAAATTTTTTTTCATGGAGAATGATATGGTGATAGTTTGTGCCTCACAATAATTGAAGTGTCATGATAAAAATTAATTGAATCGTCATTTAGGGTTATTTTAAGTAATATTTTCATTAGAAATAATGGGGAGTTATATTTATGGAGAATGGTGTGACATATATATTGATCAGAATTGTTTAATGTGTATTTTCACCCCAATGGAGTCAAATTTCTACCAAATAAGATGGTTATAGTTGATTAATGTTTATGACTTCTCAATAAACTACCAACCTCAGAAATAGAATAATGTGGTTTATGGTTTAAGTCAAAAGGGACAATCTAGATTATATTTTATGAAGTTCACAAAAGATCTAATATTTATGAATTTTTAGAGGATATAGCATGAAATTATAATATAAGGGTACAAATCTTGTCATTATAAAAATAGTGTTCTACCATCTATGCATGTAAAGATTAATTTTGAACAATAGGGGGATATTATGAAAAAAGTTGAGAAGTGTTAATAAGTTCTATAATTATTTTATTGAATGATAAGGTTCAAGAAATATGTTTGTGGCTCACCAATACCAGATCTGTAGGAGGATTTATTGGAAGAATCACATAGCTCATAATTATCAATTCCACATGGAAGTACTAATATGTATAGAAAATCAGAAAGATTATTTATGGAAGGTTAAAAGAAGGAGATATATTGTAGAGTATATATTATAATCCCTATTTTGATAGATAGTCAATACCAAGAGAAAGAATTATAATGGGATTTTACAACAATTATCCATACCAAAATTGAAAAGGGAAGTCACCTCCATGAATTTCATTTTTGACTCCCTAAAATATATAATGTCATATTACTATTTGTGTTGTAGTTATCTTCCTTAAGAATTTAGTTCAATTCAAATTTAGCATAGAAATTTTTTATATTAATCATATTTTCATGATATATGTTATGTAATATATATGGTTACATGTGATACCACATTATATTTTATATGATTTGGATCTAATGTTTACATCAATGTTCTAGATAATTGCTTATAATGATCTAGATAAAGAGTTTGGATTCAGTACTACTTATAATCCTTTGATAGATAGAAAATTTGAGAGTACCATTCAAACTCAAGAGTATATGTTGAGATGCTATTTTTTATAATAAACTTGTAGTTTATATAAAAACGTTCATATATTCAAATTTTCAAACAATAATAGATTTCACTAGAGCTTTTAGATGGATCAAAATGGATCCTATTACGGATATAATAAAATATTTATGACATAATGAAATGAATTTGGAGAAAGAAATATATTCGGTCCAAATCTAGGCGAGGAAACGATAGAGAATGTTAGAACCATTTAGCTTTATATCAAGGTAGTTTAGAGTAAATAATAGAGTTATGCTAACCGTCAGCAATGTGATATGAAATTCAATATTATAGAGAAGGTTTTCTCAAAAATTTCTCCATGGATGAAGTTTATGACATTATGAAATAAGTGAATATTTATTATTATGTATATTTGTGCATTTGATATTATTGATCGAGTAGGGATTGTAGATTATCACATTATAATCCCCCTAAAAAAGTTTTAAGATAAATATATATCTAATGTATCTATTCTAAGGAAGCACATAAATGGCCTTTCACATGTATTGAACTCGAATATTATACCACATGATTATAATCCTTCCTATGAATAATAATTTTTATAAATCACGTATCTTAGAGATAATTTCCTATGGAATAAGGCTAATCTCCTGATTAAAGTTATCTGGGGGAATAAATTTTTTTGAGTATTTTATATAAACACGTGAGGATGTGATCAAACATAGTTATCCTCATTTTTTTTACCAATGTGATGAAATTATGAGATTAAAATGAATTTTTGTGTGGGTAAAATTTAACAACCCAACATTTTTTTGGCATTTTGTTTGAAATAAATCATGAAATATCTTATATCACGTCTTATAAGTTTCCACAATTTGTTAGGATGCCGGATATAGTAAAACATTATAACCATGATATTAAATTTGAAAGAATTAATTATAATAAAAACATTAGGAAAACATCATATAAATATTATGTGAATAAAAATTTATTGATTAATTTATAATAAATAAATACTCACCTTAACATAAAGTCATTTTATGATTCAAAAATATTTTATCTTCATAAACAGTTTTATATTATTTTTTCATATGAATATTATAATTATTTTTCACAATTTTATAAAATAATACCTGATTGAATAAATATCATTTTTAAAATAACATTTATATTTTATCATATGGGGAATGTTTATGATTCCCTAAAAATTGATTATTTATCAGTGAATAATAAAAAATATATATTTTTGAAAAAATTATAATTTATATTCAAGTAATTATACCATTATGTATTTAATTTTATATTATAGTATCCTAGTACCCTGGTAATTATAAACAATATAGTTAATTATATAGGTATCATCTTTATACTTGATTTTCCTATGATAATTTTTGGTCATTAAATACATTTTTCTAAAAAACTATTTTTATGCTAATTATCTATTTTACCTTAATCAATAAATATTATATCTATATTAATGGTTTTATGGAAATTCATAGATTATATATTAAATATTTATTATATAATTCAATTAATGGTTTTTAAATTGAATTTAATGGTTGTAAATTATATTTTGCACTAAAATATTAGTTTTTTAAATGGGTTTTCATTAATGTTGTCACACTACATTAAAATTAAAATTTTCCAATTATAGAAATTGAATCTAGTAAAATGGATTCCATTTTATGATTCATAATAATTAATATAATTTAATAATTTTAACATATTGTTCGGTCATAATGAATTGTAAAATCAAAAAGAAAAATTCATCATGGTTAAGGTTAAAATGAGTTCACCCATGTGTTTAAAATTATATAAGGGTTGGATTTACAACAAAAAATTTTAAATTATTACTTTTTAAAATTGTCTAATATTTTTATAATCCTACATTTTAATACCAATTAATTTGGAACCACTAACCCATGAATGTAACCTTAAATCACTTAAAACTTTTAAAAAGTTTCGTGATTATCCATCAAAACCCTTCCTCTATTATACACCTTCACCTTATAGATTTTATAATTCTATAAAGTCCTATCAATCAAGGATTAGTGAGAAACAAAAATAAAATATCTCAATGAAGAGGTATATATCATAACCAAGATCATTCAATATTTTTCCTTCAACATTATAAAAAAATATTGTATCCATCAAAACATGATGAATCTAGCATCAGAAATATAATAAGATGTAATTATGATTATTGAACAATAAACTACCACAAATTCTAAATAAAATGATATATGAATGTATTTATCTTGTATATTTGTGGACTACCACCTCTATGTCGAGTTAGGAATCATTTTCACCACCATAATCCATGGTGGTTTATTATGATAGATTTAATGTTTATATATGATATTTGTCTTTAAATAATTATTATATAAATGTGAATTAATATTCACGTATCTTTCATTCCGTCTATCAAAAAATATAAACGTCACTTGTGGGTACATACACACTACCAGCTTCACATAGTGATGATATTCAATTTTTATCAGTTATTTTTTTGAAATGTTATAAATATTTTTACAGTGAAAATACATGATGATTCTATCATTATTACTATATTTTAGGATGAATTTTTCAATATAAAAGTTGAATGACAATAACAACCAAAAAATAATATTATAAACTAATGCAGATAACAACCTAAATGATGATGATAATGAAAGATTATTAGTGAATGAGTAATAAGGTTTTTCATATAAAAAATGTATGGTGTTATAGTTATGATTTTCGATCTATTATAGATTTATAATTAATATTATTTTATTATATTTTTTTATATAAATAATAATTAAATTTGGGCTTGGGTAAATTTTTTATGTTACAATCTTTTTTTATCTGGATTATTTATTCACAAATTTTCCAATGTAGAAATTTAATGATATATATCTCGAAAATATTATCAACTTTCTTCTATAATATTTATTCTTATATATTTATTATTTCCTTTAATTTTAAACTCTTTAGGTTCTCATTGTGATGAAAAATATTTTAATGAAAACTAAATCTCTTCTCCCCATTGGCCATGAATACTTCTTTAAAAGTACATATTTTTTATGATAATGTTTTGAAGAACGTTTTCACTATTCTCCAAATATGTTATAAATTTATATTATATGTTATTTTAGTTTTTATTCCATTTATTATACTGGACCTTCTTATAATTTCCAAATGTGAGATTTTTTAAAAAGATATTTTGAAAGATATTTTAAAATTAACAAACACCATACAAATGACATTACTCACCACCATGAATACTTATTTATTTAAACATTCCTTTATAAGTATACTTTGTTATTTTAAAATATTTCTTCTCCTTCAAAAAATTAGAAATTAATTTATTTTAAATAATACATTTCAAATAAAAATGTTATTTTCCACATGAAAAGTTCTATAGATCTTTTTTAGTTAATTAATATATAATAATATCAATTAATGATTTATATGATTTACTATATTGTGTAACAATATTAATTATTTTTGTGGAAGGTTTATTACTAAGATGATAAATTTTTCTATGAAACCAACATTTTTTCCATGGGATATGACATGATGAATTTTTATGATAATGTAATGTACATATGTATGGATTTGATTATGTGACAGGTGGGATAAAAATTATATAGCCCCATAATGTATTGGGTGAAAAAAATCCCATGAGATAATAAGTAAAAGAATCGTGAGTGGACATGGTTTAGTAAAAAACATTTCTATTAAGATAGGATTGGGAGTGAACCATGACTTTGGAAATGTTGAAATTGGGAGTAAACCCAATCCTCTATAATAGTCTAGTATGTGATGACTAAGGAAATAATTATCTATGCCTGTGTTCATGCCAGAAAATTATGTCTTATGGTTATGATTTTTTTTCATGGATGATGAAGGATTGTAAAAGACTCCACAATTAATTTTCTTATATATTTTTATTTGTAAAACTTTTTCACATGTTTCATGATACTCATATATTAATTAATGGGTATGATTTTCTAATGTTGAACTCAGTTTTAATACCCCTGTGATAATATTATTCTCACTTAATATCATTTAATTATTACTATTAATTTTTCCCTTAAAAATTTTCTGAGATCACCCATTCTTACACTTACCTCCCATAGGTTATGGAGAAATGTTTTAATTATATTATGTATAATAGTGGATCTTATTATAAATAAATAATTCAAAATGATATTGTTATTTTTTTACAAATGTTTTTATGAATCCAAGTTTCTAATGGCCCTAAACAACTATGTTACTCAATTGATAATTATTGTGAAATGTGTTGAATTTTAATATAAGGTGATATAATATTTATATATGAATGTTGTGGGTTGTTATAAAGATAATGGGTGTGAAAAAAGAAGTTTCCTTTATTGATAAAATTCTGATGTATGTCTCATATCCTATGAGTTGTTTTGAGGTTGACATGGAGGCTCAGAATAGATTTTTGGTATCTTACTAGTTTATCTGGTAAAACATGTGAACGATGATTTTAGACATTCCATAATAAGTCCTTCCTTGGAAACTCCAATGATTATGTATTATGTTTACGAAGGGATAAAATGGGTTTGAAAATCTATTAATCCATTTTTTAATAAAGGAATTAATTGGATGATGTTAGTAAGAGAAAATATCAAAAAAACATCTTATCAAGGGTATTTTTATAGATAAAATTTTTCATATCTATTATAAATTTTCTTAGGAAAAATGTAGCCATGATAAAGAGACAGTGGATCATCAACACTAAGTTGATGAGAAAGGTCTCATAGACATATGTATTTATCAGGGGTTTGATGCTTCCTAGGAGGAGTTACTATCGCTCCACTAGTAACATAAAAATGTCCAAATTCAAGGAAAATATGTTGTTTCTACTACTATGGAATATATTTTAAAATCTATTGAAGTTGAAATTGTAGAGATATTCTGGCCTTATTAGGGTAATGACGAGGATTGAATTTAAATACAACAAATCCATATTTTTGTTTATGGGATTTTGTAATGTATTACTATAATGAATATAGAGAATATATTTAGTGGATGTGCCAGACATTTTGTAATGAATAAAATGGTTTATTTTGTTCTTCAATATCCATCTACATACATATAATTAACACATAATTTTAAATAATTTATAATAGAAAAAGTTCACTTTAAGCGTGGATAATAGAAAAGTAATGATATACATACCATCACCAGTGCACAATGATAGTCTATTAAGAATAATTGTGAATTACTCCTAGACATGGCTCATGGATCAATATATATATATACCATCACTGATGTAGGATACCTGGTCCATTTATAACAAAATAATAATAATTTCTTCATGTGTGTATCATAAATGGATATTGGATCAAACATCATCACTAATTCATGAGAGAAAATTAGTTCATAATAATGATGAATTTATACAAAGAACAACTCGTAGAAAAATATAATTTAAAACATAATCAGAAATGAAAAAGAGATAGTCCATTAAAGAATAATTATGAACTCATCGTGGAAATTTCTCAAAAATGGGTATAAATATAAAAATCTTCACCAATTGTCTAGATCTAGTCAATTTAGAATAACGATTAATTCCTCTTAGGTGTAGTTCATAGATAAATATTGATATAACCACCATCACTAACTAACTTTATCTTGTACAATTTAAATATTTATTAACATCTCCTAGGTGTTTCTCATAGATTGATATCATTATAAACATCATCACTAACATGCTAGAGTCGACCCATTTAGAAAAAAAAGATCAATCTGGATCAAAGGGGTTATTTTGGACAGAATTTTCTGGAAAAGGAACAATCTAATTTTTCCTAATATTATGGACTAGAAGCCATAGGAAGACTATTAATGGGACGTTATGATGGGTCCCCATAAGATCAGTGTCTTTTTTTAATTTTTTTAAATTACCTTTTCCAAAGCTTCACACGAGGAAGGATTAATAGGAAATGACATAGCTTTTTATTAGGCCTGTTTTTTTTATTTTCATCCTAACAATTTTTATACCTTTTAGAATTTTTTTAATTATCAATTTTTTCTTGATCACTCATAGTTCAAATCTATCCAATAGATGATTGATATTTGTATAGACCTTCCTTTACTTGTTTTCAACCTTGTGAGTACTATGTATATTTTATTAGGTTGTTTAAGGTCATACAAGTCAGAATAATGACCTGTATGGTTTCAGGTCATGTGGCTAGGATTTTCAGAAGGTTCAAGAATGTGTTACCACGTATTTTATCTAATAAAAGGTATGGTATATGGTGGTGTAATATTAGTGATATCAAATCCACTTTAATATTGGGATTTTGGGATATGTAAATCACTTCTCAAGGAGTTCAAATATAGGATAATGATATATGTTATGTACACTAAGGATTATTGATAATCATATTTGAATGGTGGCTTCAAATATGATGTTGATTGGTCACATAGAGATTAGGGTACCCTTTTGTGAGGAAGAAAAGCCTCTAGTTGGTAGGCCAGACTAAGAAAACATATCTAATTGCCACATTGGGGAATGTATTCATAGTCAAACTAAGGTGTCCCTTGAATATAGATAAACATATTACCTATATCCGAAAATGTATAGAAAGGACTCAAAAACTCTGGGCAATGAAGTAGATTATATTGCGAATCCAATTCAAGGAGGTTTCAAGTACCCTAAAGGGGTATTTTCATGTACTATACACATTATCGAAGTGTGGGGACATAATGAATCATTACTATATCATAATCTTTATAAGGTATATTTAATTAAATTAACTTGTCTTTTACAAAGGTCATACTATAGTAAAAAGGATTTTGTTTTACTTTTATTTGTCCTCTAACTTCTTCATAATCACTAGTCAGATAATGCTTCGAAAGGGAATGTTTGACTTTTTATCAAACCTCCCTTAATTATTTTTCATTCTATTTTTTGTCACTTTAACTAGTATTTTATGGTGTTTCAATATATATCATCAAAGTATAATTTTTTGGTTGTATATATTTTACTAGGGTACACAAAACATAGTTCTATAATTTGGGGAATAGATAATCAATTATTTTAGATCATGACGCATGGACCATGGAAAAGGGTAAGTGTGGCACTAAACCCCAATTAATATTACCAAGGTTGAGAATTATATAACACCATTTTTTATAGGGGATAAATATTCTATATAGTATTTTTCATTGTTATTTATTCATAAGTAATGGTTTTAGAAAGGAAAAAATGGATGTCCACTAACCATGTTTGAAGGACTGACCCAATAATAATATTATTAGGTTATAAAATGATAAGTGGACCCTTTCCCACTAGATAATGAGGCCTTCGGTTAGATGGCTATACTAGGGTCATCTATGTATGAAGAAAATTGGGGAATGTATGCATATCTAAAGAGCAGCTTCCATAAAAATTGATATATTCATTACTGATAGACATGAATGTTTTATGGTATCTTGGGTCACTAAATAAATGAATTTTGATTTATGGACTAATTTTTTTAAAATGTTGATGGAAGTATCCCAATACACTATAGTATGTTGTTAATATATCATTATCCTTTAATGATGAGTGAAATTGATTTATGCATTGTGTCGTTTGATGTTTTTTAAAATGATATAGATTTCATATAGTTTATAGAAATGTGAAATAGACAAATATTTGATTTTGTTTAACATCATGTGACATGGACTTTATGCTACAAATATTTGCATTATACAACTAGGAAGACGTTCATAAATTTTAACATCATGTGTCCATGAAATTTTGATTCATAATTAATATAAAAAAAGTATCTTTTGAGATACCTTTCATTGGTTTGAGGTGTTTAGATATAGGTGAAATATTCATCATTGAATATGTTTGAGGGTGAGAACCTATAAATCAAAGGGGAGTGTTTCTCATAGGGATATGACTCATACACAAGTAAATAATATATGTATGACTAGATCATTATTGATTAGTTTAATATCCTATAATGTGGAATAATTTTTTGTCCTATCCATAGTCATGATGCTTTGAGTTACACTGATAGGGGTGATCGGTCAAGACCTTCTATATAATGTGTGTGGTACCCAGTGTGACAAAAAAAATGAAATTAGAGAATTACCTAAACCATGTTACATAAAGGTTCATTTAAAAGGAAATACATGAAATATGAGAGACACATTATCATTACGTAGGTCTACGATTACATGGAAAATGCTATAATGGGAAATTTTTATTTTATCTCCTTCATCGTTGTAGGTTGGTGAAGGGACCAGCACCAAAACATTCAATGTTAAGGTAAAATGAAATTTTGGTTAGTAGTACTTGGGGTTGAGTAATGAACATAAAACCCAGGTGTATCATGAGATAATGGGAATCAAGACAAACATTGTTCTTATAGAGCATGTTACTTGAAAGAATCTAAATCAAATCCATATAAAAGTGTATTTTTATGAATAGGTTTTTAAATGAGTTAACCCAATTAGAAAAATTATACACATGTGAATATCATATGAAAGAGCATTAATTTTAATATTTATAGGGTTTTTATGGATATTAATTCCAAATGAAGTAAAATAAACTCATATTATTGTTAAAAATTGATAGGGCCCATCATGATTTCAGAATGATTTGATCAATCACAACCATGGGTTGGGGGAATTTTTTTATTTTTATGGATGAAATCATCTCCCTATTTATATGTTCCTTATAAGGACATGAATTAAACAATATATAGATTTCATATGTAATTATTTATACATATCAGGTTCCTATATAAGGGTGAGTAAATTTTTAGAATAGATTCAAGAAGATATCAATGTTGAATATTACCAAATAGATTTGGCTCATACAATAGAGAGGGAAAATTTTATTTATCTTATACTACACAAATCATGTTTTCTTCTAAGAAACCTATGTTTCAACTTAGTATAAAAATATTTTTGAAAACCAATGATTCGTCGGTAGATTGATAATAATAAGGTTAATGGAATACTTTTTGTGAAATTATAGTTTTTCTATGGATTTGAAAGTGTGGAATCACTATGTTATATATATATATTTGATTAAATAAATTAATTTTTGTAAATAAATTTAGTACGACAATCTAACTCATATGAATAGGGATTTAATTGTTTCATGGGGATTTTTTTTGTTTCTAGGAAAAATATATTTAGTCATAACTATGAATCACATGATTCCAGGAATCAATATACACATTGTTATCATATTGGAGGTCCTTTTTAAAAATCTAGATCACAACTAGGGGGATATAGGGAATTTTGTTTTGAATTTGTGGATGATCCTAGGATAGAGAATCCTAACATACCTACATATCACGTGTGGTCTTGAATCAGTACATAAATAAATATTAAATTTTCCCTAAATAGATTTATCATATATATTGAGAGAGAAAAATTTTGGGTTCAAAATTATTTTTTTACCCAAGATAAGATATCTTCGCATCACTACTTCTCCTGTGTTGATAGGAATCAAGACACATATAATTCATCTTTTCAGTTCTTTATGAAGATCAAGATGATGAAAAAAGAGATTATTTTTAGAATGACATCATTGATTGATAACATTATGAAAAATACTTATATATGTATATATATGTAGATCATATGTAGGATGTGTTATTTTATCAAGTTGGACCTAATTTTTTTTATGTATCCTCTATCTGCATATGGATCATGTATAGGGAAAGGGAGTTTGGGATCACAATAGTTTTTTAAATCATGTAAATGATGTAATACTATAAAGGGTAAATCATAATAGAAAATGTGTCAATTTTTTTTTAAAAAAATCGGTTGAGCCTAGGATAAGAGATTCAAGCTACAGTACATATCCTATATTGATATAAATCAATCCACATGTATTTATTACAAAAAATTTACCAGGCACATTTCTAAAAAATTTATTGGGGATGCATGGGGGGTATTTTTTGAAATTTGTGGTTGGTCCTGGGAAAAAGGTTTTGGACATCAAATCATATTATATTAGTAAAACATTCTATCCATATTTATTCCGTTTTATGTATTATTTTTTGTAATGATCTAGCTTATAGCTAGAAATAATGGAATTAATGTTTTATGTAACATGAGAATTATAATACAAGTACATTTACTATAAGGCCGTAGCCTTAAACCCTATTTAATCTTGAGTTATTACAAGATTACACATTGAGGATCTTTCCAGGTTTAGTGTTTTAGAGAATTAGATCATAAAACATGAATTACATTCCACATTTAAACAAAGTGGTTACATAAAAGATAGTATTAATTTTTCCCATCAACAAAAACATATTTAAAATAAAACATAGATTATTTCTTGACACTTCCTTGACACTGTCATCATATCATGTACCCTTTCCTTGACCTGTGAAAAACATTTCAAAAACATGGGATGAGCATAAAAAGATCTGTAAGAGATATACAAATATGGAAAGGAATAATGAGTAAAAGTATACACAAGAATCAATGAAATCATATTCTACTCATTAAACATAAGCACTTTAACATACCTCATCAAATCATGAATAAATCATAGAAATCATAAGACATAAAGGTAACTTGAGGCATTCATAACATTCTTACATAGGGAGTAACCCTCTTGGTTACGTTTGGAATACCCATCAGAGTATATTCCCTAATTCTCTTCGGTGAAACCTCAACATTTAACCCTTTCGCGTTACCCAATTCATTGGAGAGCTATATCGGGCTCACCCGCCCTTAGTTTATCACGGAACCACCCATCTTTATAATAATTCACAAGAACCATAACATAATCGTATCACATAAAACATTTATAAAGGAAACATAACATTTCCACTTTTCAATCACAAGGTATCAATACAACACATTGATATAAAAAAATTATGAAAACCATTTTCAATACCAAAATAAAAGAAAATTAAACCATCATATTTATTTTTCATTTTAAATAAAAGGTATGGCTTATAGAGGAAGCTGAAACTCAAATAATGGTCACAGCGGTGAAGAAGTCGTTGTCGCCGCATACGTACGACAAAAACATTCCCTTTTGTCATTTAGTAAAACTATTTGTATAAAAAAGATTCATTTTGGATAAACGTAAAATTCAAAGTGGTTTATACACCATATAAAAGAATTTTGTGTATAAAACATAATATGCCTGAATGAAAGGAGATTGAGATGAAGTCCCATACCTTGGGTCCGACTTGACCCGATCGTTCTTTAATGTCCTGAATAATAAGCATGAGTTAATTTCTACTTTCTTAAGAACATTTTTCATGTTCATTAATCATTTTATATCACTTATTACCATGTCATAAACACTATGAAATTATTTTAGTTAATAACGGACGTTTTAACGATCATTGGTTCTTGAGTCAAAAATAAACTCTTTATTATTACAAGTTGTTCATGTGGTAAAATATCCATTATATACAGAATTATATTCAAGATTTAGATATCCTATATTTCATATATATCCAGTATATACATGCATTCATAATATTACATAACATTTAGAGGTAAGAAATGAAATGCACCGTTCAGGAAGACGGTAAGCCATACGTACGCATGAACGTTACTTTTATTTCTATTTAGTATTTTATGTAATGGATTCATAATGATATAAAGGTATATTATTATTATAGTAGAATATCATATATAATATTATAAATTACATCCTTTAAAAGTCCCACATATGGCATTAACGAATCAAATCACATTGAGGGGGCAGTAGTCCGCATTTCCTAAAATGAAGATATCACGTTTACCCATAATGGGAACCATAAAGGTATTCCATAAATGAAAAATACAGAAGCTTAAGTAAAACATAAACATATTATATATCATATATAAATATAGTGTCATATTAATGGCCACCTTTTAAGGTGTTAAAATAATATTGAACAATCATCATTTTGTGAGGCAGAAATTCACCATCCACGGAAACAGTATGTTCTTTAACCATTAGATTTAGGTGTGTGTATGTGTAGCTCGAATACTTCTAATAAAAACATCCTAGTATATGTAAGATACTGGTTTTGTTACAAAAGAAATGAATAAAAAGAGTATAGGGGGTTGGAGAAGAAAAATAAAACATAAGAACACAAGAGAAGACACTACCTTTAAATCGGGTAACTCTTTTTGATTTGAGCTAAAAGGCATCCTTGGGAAGAATTATACCCAAAGTGAGGCTTCTAAGAGTTACAGAGGTATGTGGAGAGGAAAAATGTGTAGGCGTTGGCTGAGGCAAAGGCTATGGATGTGTGGGTAAGGTGGTAGAGGTGGGGGCCTTTTATAAGAGGAGAGGAGGGGCACTCTCGGAATGTTAAGAAAAGATACTTTGTTATAAAATGATTTTCAGATAAATAAGGTCCCAAAATTATAAATTTCAAGGATAATGTGATAAGGGTCAGAAATCCACCCATACAATAGGATTTTGACAACTGTAGGTCATAGATTTTACATTATATTTTCATTTTATTTAAATCGTTAAATAATGATGTAATCGTTTCATCATCATGGTGTCATAAATAATTTAATTTATTTAATGTATAAATATTATAAAAAAATATCATGATGTAAATATTTTTATCTTTCTAATTAATATTTATAGTAAAAAATATGACTTGTATAATCCCATTTAAAAATTGTTTTATTAAAACAACTCATGTTTGTGTCATTTTTATTTTAACTTTAAATAAAAGGAATTAATGTCTTTATCTTACCCATGTGGATCCATGGGGTCCCAAAAATAGACCCATGGGTTGTCATGGTCGTCCATTACACATCCAATAAGGGTAAGACATGTTTCAAGTTCATTTCATATTATTAAAACATTATTCTTTCCTTAAATTACACTAATTACCTCTAATCGTGATTAAAAATATAAAAGTTACTATTCGCCAAAAAAATTATTTTAATCCCATTGAAATACATTTTAATTATTAATTACAATCATTTATGTAGGATTTTTGAAATTCAAAACACAGAGGTTGTAAAATTTCATTTAAACAAAAAATTAGTATTTTAAGTACCACTTAGTGGTTTCACTATTCATAAAAAATTGATGTTTTTCAGAAAAATACCAAAACTTCACCCTAAGCTATATTTGATATTCCGAATTCAAAAATGATATCTATTTTAAAAAATTCAAAACATATAAGTTTTATTAATTAATTTAATAATTAATTCCCGCTATCAGAGCAAATAGTGTGTTTTTATGAAGCAATAAGTATCAAAAGATTGACACTAGTTTAAGTTCAATTTCAAAGTGAAATTAATTCCAACAACAACTATTGGATTAAATGGTAAAAATATATTATAATTTAACATTAAAACCAATTCAAAAGATAATCTAATAATATAAATATATTATATTAAAAATAGGTTTTGAATTAAAATACATGATTTTTCACTATTCATTATAAAAATGAACTTTATTGGAAATATACCAAAAATTTACCAAATATAAATTTAAATGTCCCAATCATAAAGAATAAGTATATTTTGAAAAATATAGATTATAATTTTTTCAAAAGCGATATTTAAAAATGGTTTTCCATCTAAAGGCAGTAAAACAATCTTTTAAAAATATTAGTGTATTCCATGCTTAAGAATGGATTTATTCTCATTTTAAGCCTCTAAAACACTATCTAATTTATTAATAGACATAGATATAAATATATATTATTCATTACTTTCTTGGGATGTTACATCCTTCCCCCCTTTTTAAAATTGCGTCCCCGCAATTTATTTACTTATTGAATAAGTGGGGGTATTTAGCCCTCATTGCATTTTCAGATTCCCATGTTGCCTATTCAATCATGTGGTTTTTCCACAAAACCTTTACTTGATGAAAAAACATATTTCGTAACACTTGATCCCTATGGTCAAGAATCTGGACCGGTTGTTCCTCATAAGATAGGTTCTCTTCCAGCTGAACTACCTCTGGACTCAAAACTTGAGATGGATCTGGCATATACTTTCTCAACATCGAAACATGAAAAACATTGTGTACCTGAGATAAACTTGGAGGTAATGCCACTCAGTAAACTACTGATCCAACTCTCTCCAGAATTTCATATGGTCCAGTGAACCTTCGACTCAGCTTTCCTTTCTTACCAAACCGCTTCACACTTTTCCATGGTGAAACATTGAGAAAAACATGATCACCTACCTCAAAAGATAGATCCTTTCTCTTATTGTCCGCATAACTCATCTCCTTACTCTGAGCTCTTCTCATGTGTTTCTAAATCAACTGAAATTTTTCTGCCATCTCTTCTACCAATCCTGGTCCCATCAGCTTGCTTTCACCCACTTCATCCCAGAAATCTAGAGTTCGACACCGCTTCCCATATAACGCCTCAAATGGTTCCATTTGTATACTGGAATGAAAAATGTTATTATATGAAATTTCATCAAAAAAAAGATGTTGGTCCCAAATTCCCTGATAATCCATCGAACAAGCACGTAGCATATCCTCCAATGTATGAATTTTTCATTCTGACTGCCCATCTGATTGAGGGTGAAAAGCTGTAATAAAATTTAATTTAGTACCCAATGACTTCTAAAGGCCTTTCCAAAAGATAGAAGTGAACCTCTGATCACGGTCAGATACAATGGAAAGAGGAACTCGATGTAACCAGACTATCTCTTTAATATACAAACGGGAAAGTTGATCTAGGAAAAAACTATCTCGTATAGTAAGGAAATGAGAAGATTTAGTCAAGAGATCAATAATAACCCAAATTGCCTTATTACCTCGAGGTGTATTCGGCATTACCACAACAAAGTCCATGGATATATTTTCCCATTTCAAATCTGGCTCTGTTAAAGGCTGAAGCATCACTTTAGGTAACTGCCACTCTACTTTAACCTGTTGACAATTCAGACACTTAACCGTAAAATCAACAATATCTCTTTTCATTCCATTCCACCAGTAATACTCCCACAGATCTCTGTACATATTAGTACTTCCAGGATGAACATAAAACGGAGAACTATGAGCTTCACATAACAAATCCCTCTTCAACTGTGAATCACAAGGCACAAAAAATCTCTTCCCAAGTCTCAAAACACAATCATTATCAATGTTGAATTCAGGCAACTTACCCTTCTAAACCAGCTCTACCTTTATTGGCAACTCACTTTCTTGCTTCTGTGCATGCTTGATTTTTTATGATAGAGAAGATTTCACTGATACCTAAAACAAAACAGAAGGACATCCTGCACTAAAAAACTTCTATTCCAAAGTTCATCAAATCCTTAACCAAAGGATCACGTTCCAAATGCAACATTGTTAATGAAGCATTTCTTTTTCGACTCAAAGCATCATCCACTTTATTTTCTTTTCCCGGATGGTAATGAATTGTTCAATCATAATACTTGATTAATTCTAGCCATCTCCTCTGTCTCATGTTCAATTATTTCTGAGTGAATATATACTTTAAACTTTTGTGATTAATATATATTTCACACTTTACTCCATACAAATGATGCCTCCAAATTATTAAAGCAAAAACTACAGCTGGTACTTCCAAATCATGTGTAGGGTAATTTACTTCATGAGTTTTCAACTGTCGTGATTCATAAGAAATTACCCGATCATTATGCATTATGACGCAACCAAGTCCTTTCAATGAAGCATCACTGAAGATAAAAAACTCACCATTCATGGAAGGTAGTGCCAAAACTGGAGCATTCACCAATATTGTTTTCAATTCCTGAAAACAATTATCACATTATTTTATCCAGATAAACATAACACCCTTCTATGATAGCTTAGTCATTGGACTAGATAACAATGAAAAATTTCTAACAAACCTTTGGTAATAGCCTTCCAAACCATGGAAACTACGAATATCTATTACATTTGTGTGTCTTGGACATTCTTCAACAACCATTCTTTTTGTATGATCAACAGTTATCCCATCTTTAGAAACAATGTGACAAAGGAAAGAAATTTGTTGCCACCAAACTCACACTTTCTGAATTTCCCATACAATTTCATTTGTTTTAAGGTTTGAAAAATAACCCTTAAATGTCTTTCATGCTCCTCTTTACTTTTAGAAAACACCAAAATATCATCAATGAAAACCACCACAAACTTATCCAAGAACTCATGGGAAATTATCTTCATTAAGTCCATGAATATAGAAGGTGCATTGGTTAGCCCAAAAGGCATTTCTATAAACTCATAATGGCCATATCTTGTACGAAATGCAGTCTTCGGAACATGAGCTTCCTTCACCTTTAGCTGATGGTACCATTATCTCAGGTCAATCTTTGAAAAATACGGAGCTCCCTAGAGATGATCAAACAAATCATCGATATGAGGGAAATGATATTTGTTCTTAATAGTGCTGTTATTCAAGGCTCTATGATCAATTCAAAGCCTTATTGAACTATATTTATTTTTAACAAATAAAACAGTAGCACCTCATGTTGATTTGCTAGATCGAATGAAACCGTTTTTCTAATAAATCGTGCAATTAGTCCTTCAACTCTAAAAGTTCAATTTGAGCCATTCGATAAGGGGGTTTTGAAATTGGATTAGCATCAGGAACTAAGTCAACCGTAAATTCAACTTCCCGATCTGGTATTATTCCAAGAAACTCATCAAGAAAAACATCAGGATACTAATTTACCACTGGTACGTCATTAATCTGAACAGTTCCTTTGTTTTCAACAATGTGTGAAAGGTAACATTCATTTCCATCTTTTACATGTTTTTCTGCCTCTTGATAAGTTATCAAGAGTAAGGGTTCATTCTTGTACACAAACTGAAAGCATTTCTGAAAGGAAACTTCTTTATCTCTATAGTCAATCTTATCATGGTAAATAAAGAGCCAATCCATACCCAGGATAACATCAAACTCTACTAGAGGTAAAACAATATGGTTCGCATGTAGGTTCTTTCCACGGATAAGGATAGGAAGATTCTAATAAATTCATTTTGCCTCAACATTTCCCCCAGGTGTTTTTACCAAAAGTTCAGGAGTCATTTCTGGTGATGGTATTCCCATTTTACTAGAAACGTTTTCAGAGATGAAAGAATGTGTAGACCCCAAATCAAACAACACACTGGCATAATCTGAAAAAACAAAGTACCTAATATAACTTTATTTGATGGCCCAACATCTCCTGAAGTAGTTTCAAAGGATTTCCCCACCCCTTTCTGCTTGTAGTCTAACTGCTTCCCATCACTTGAGCTCTTTGTCAGACACTCATTTGCATAGTGACCTATCTCATTGCACATAAAACATTTCACTAACTGTAAATCAAATTTGGACTTACCATCACCTTGATCTTTTTCAGTGCAATCACGAGCCTTATGTCCCATCTTACCACATTGGTAGCACTTTCTATAATTCAGAAGACATTTCCCAGCATGCCTTTTAACACATTTATCACAAACTGGAAACTTAGTTTTCTTACCATCAGACCTTTTTAAATAATTCTTTCCTCTATCCTTCCACCTCGGTCTGTTGTTTTGGTGGTTGTAATGGAACACTTGATCATCAGCAATCTCTATTTCCACCTTCTCAGTACATTGAACAAGCTTTTCATAACATTTAAACTCACGAGAAGCCAATGCCCTTTGATATTTTGGCTTTAATCTTGAGTAAAAATGATTGATTTTACTATCAAAGTCTCGAATAAAATTTAGAGCATACCTTTCCAATCGAGGGAACCGTTCTTCATAGACATCCACTGAGTCCTCCTCATGCCTTAATTCCAGGAATTGTTTTCCCATCCTATGTCGAACAACCTTAGGAAAATACTTCTCAAGAAACATACCTTGGAATTCATCCCGGTCGAGAGCATCAATGTCATCAGCATCCTTGATATTTTTAACCATTAACCACCACTAATCTGCTTCACCCTCAAATAGTAAATAACAATACTAACCTTTTGATTCTCTGAACACCCCATGACAACAAAAATATTCTCTATTTCATTAATCCACCCTTCAGCTATCACAGGGTCAGATGATCCTCTGAATGATGGGGGATCCTGCCTCATGAAATGTTCCACCACTAACATGTTCCTCTGCAGTTGATCTGGCTGATCTCGTGCACGGATACCGCCACCATTTATCAATTCAGTGAACTGCGCCATTACTACAACAAACTATTTAGTTCTGATTCTGACCATCTCATGATACTGATTTGAAAAGTGATTTTCCTCTATATGCCTTCCCAGAAAAGGTGTTCTATTTCCTCAATGAAAAACCATTCTTAACACAGAAATATCCTAGTCCAAGCAACATGGTAATCTTCAAATGCTCTATCATTTCAATTTGACCAAAAAAATATATTTTTGGATAATCATTTAATATAATTATAACTTCGAAAGTTATCTAAACCGACGTGTGATACCAACTATAAGGCCCCAACCTTAAACCTTATTTAATCTTAAGTTATTGCAAGCTTACATATTAACGATCTTTTTAGGTTTAGAGTTTTAGATAATTAGATCATAAAACATGCATTACATTCTACATTTAAATGAAGTTTTTACATAAAAGATAGTATTCATTTTTTCCATCAACGAAAACACATTTAAAATAAAACATGGATTCATTCTCGACAGTTCTTTGACACTATCATCATATCATGTACCCATCCCTTGACCTGTGAAAAACATTTTCAAAAACATGGGATGAGAATAAAAAGATCAGTAAGGGATATAAAAATATGGAAAGGAAACATGAGTACATGTATACACAAGAATCAATGAAATCATACTCTACTCATTAAACATAAGAATTTTAACATACCTCATCAAATCATGAATAAATCATAGAAATCATAAGATATAAATGTAACTTGAGGCATTCATAACATTCTTACGTAGGGAGTAACCCTCTTTGTTACGTTTGGAATACCCATCACAGTATATTACCTAAATCACTTCCGAGAAACGTCAATGTTTAACCCCTTCGCATTACCTAATGCATTAGAGAGCTATATCGGGATCACCTGCACTTAGTTTATCACGGAACCACCCGTCTTCATAATAATTCCCAAGAACCATAACATAATCGTATCACATAAAACATGCATAAAGGAAACATAACATTTACACTTTTCAATCACAAGATATAAATACAACACATTGATATAAAAACATTATGAAAACCATTTTCAATACCAAAATAAATGAAAAGTAAAAAATCATATTTATTTTTCATTTTAAAAAAAGGTATCTCTTGTAGAGGAATCTGAAACTCAAATAATGGTCATGGCGGTAGAGAAGTCATTGTTGCCACATATGTACGACAAAAACATTCCATTTTGTCTTTTATTAAAAATATTTGTATAAAAAAAATTCCTTTCAGATAAATGTAAAAGTCAAAGGGGTTTATACACCGTATAAAATAATGTTGTGTATGAAACATAGTATGCCTCAATGAAGGGAGATTGAGACGAAGTCCCATACCTCGGGTCCGACTTGACTCGATCATTCTTTAATGTCCTGAATAATAAACTTGAGTTAATTTATACTTGATTAAGAACCTTTACAAAGTTCATTATTCCTTTTATATCACTTATTACCATTTCATGAACACTATGAAATTATTTAAGTTAATAATGGTCATTTTGAGGATCATTGGTACTTGAGTCAAAAATAAACTCTTTATTATTTCAAGATGTTCATGTGGTAAAATATCCATTATATCCAGAATTATATTCAATATTTAGTTATCATATATGTCATATATATCCAGTATATAAATTCATTTATAATATTACATAACATTTAGATGTAAGAAATGAAATGCACCGTTCATGGAGACGGTAAGCCGTACGTAGGCATGAACGTTACTTTCATTTCTATTTCGTATTTTATGGAATGGATTCATAATAATATAAAGGTATATTATAATTATAGTATAATATCATATATAATATCATTAATTACATCCTTTATACATCCTACATATGGCATTAACGAATCAAATCATTTTGAGGGGGCAGTAGTCCGCACTTCTTAAAACGAAGATATCACGTTTACCCATAATGGGAACCGTAAATGTATGCCATATATGAAAAAAAAGAAGCATAAGTAAAACTTAAAAATATTATATATAATTTATAAATATAGTGTCATCTTAATGGACACCTTTGAACGTGTTAAAATAATATTGAACAATCGTCGTTTCGTGAGGCAGAAATTCACCATCCACGGAAACAATATGTTTTTTAACAATTAGATGTAGGTGTGTGTAAGTGTAGCTCATATCCTTCTTATAACAACATCCTAGTATATGTAAGATGCTTTTGTTTTTAAAAAATAAATTAATAATAAGCATTTAGGGGGTTGGAGAAGCAAAATAAAACATAAGAACACAAGAGAAGACACTACCTTTAAATCGGGTAACTCATTTTGATTTGAGCTCAAAGGCTTCCTTGGGAATACTTCTGCCCAACATGAGGCTTCTATGAGTTAGAGAGGGATGTATAGAGACAAAATGGGAAGGGGTTGGCTGATCCAAAGGCTTTGGATGTGTGGGTAAGGTGGTAGAGGTGGGGGCCTTTTATAAGTGGAGAGGAAGGGCAATCTTGGAAAGTTAAGAAAAGATACTTTGTTATAAAATGATTTTTTGATAAAAAAGGTCCCACAATTATAAATTTCGATGATAAGATGATAAGGGTTCTAAATACTCCCATCTTATAGGTTGTTTACAAGTTTAGGTCTTAGATTTTACAATATATTTTCATTTTATTTGAATCGTTAAATAATGAGGTAATCGCTGCATCATCATGGTGTCATAAATAATTTAATTTATTTAATGTCTAAAAATTATAAAAAAATATCATCATTTAGTAAATATTTTTAGATTTATAATTAATAATTATAGTAAAAAATATGACTTGTATAAGCCCATTTAATTTTTTTTAGTAAAACAACTCTTGTTTGTGTCATTTTTATTTTAACTTTAAATAAAAGGCATTAATGTCTTTATCATACCCAAGTGGCTCCATGGGATCCCAAAAAACGACACATGGGTTTTAATGGTCGGTCATGACACATCCAATAAGGGTAGGACATGTTTCACGTTCATTTAAAATTATTAAAACATTATTCTTACCTTAAATTACACTAATTACCTCTAATCGCAATTGAAAACTTAAAAGTTACTATTCACAAAAAAATTATTTTAATCCCATTGAACAACATTTTACTTCTTAATGACAACCATGTATGTCGGATTTTTGAAATTCAGAACAAAGAGGTGGTAAAATTTCATTAAAACGAAAAATTAGTTTTTTAAGTACCACTTAGTGGTTTCACTATTCATCAAAAATTGAAATTTTTCATAAAAATACAAAAACCTCACCCTAAGATATATTTGATATTCCGATTTAAAAATTGATGGATATTTTAAAAAATTAAAAAAATATAAGTTACATTAATTAATTTAATAATTAATTCCCGCTGTCAGAGCAAATACCGTGTTTTTATGAAACAATAAGTATCAAAAGATTGACACTAGTTTATGTTCAATTTCAAAGTGAGATTAATTAAAACAACCACTATTGGATTAAATGGTAAAAATATATTCTAATTTAACTTTACAACCAATTAAAAATGTAATCTAATCATATAAATAAATTAGATTAAAAAGAGTTTTTGAATTAAAATACAACATTTTCACTATTCATTAAAAAAATGATCATTATCAGAAAAATACCAAAACATTACCCAATGTAAATTTCAATGTCCCAATAATAATGAATAAGTTTATTTTGACAAATATAGCTTATAAGATTGTCAAAAGAGAGATTTAAAAATGTTTTTCCATCAAAAGGTAGTAAAATAATCTTTTAAAAATATTAGTGTATTCCATGCTTAAGATTGAATTTATTCTCATTTTAATCCTCTAAAACACTATCTAATTCATTAATAGACATAGATAAAAATATATATTATTCATTACTTACTTGGGATGTTAAATTTACTTGGATTTATATCTCATATAGCAAAGAATCCTTACAACATTACTACGGTAGTATTATTATTTTAGATTCATGATAGATGGAAATCAACATCATATTATAACATCATGCAATATAGACTATGAACATATAGTTTAACATTATCTTGTAAGGACATATGAGATATATCCAGTATAAATTATTTCCACTAGGATATAGAAATTTTTTTTAATATAAATCCATTACCCTAGTACCTGAAATATTTTTAGAAATTAAGCATGTATATATTAAGAAATCATGCATTTGTAAGGGCATGATAGATTTCCCATCCATCAAGGACAAGGAGTAAGATCCATTGGAACCAACCTTATATATGAAGTAAATTCATTAATACATTTGTTATAGATTGGATACATATTAATTAGTATCGTTAGGGTCCTGAGAATCAATAGTATCACTTTTTTAAGGAAGTAGTTGATGTATACCTTCATGATGAAGGTTGGGACAATATAAATTAGATGGAGTTCGTAATTATGAATTGTATGCAACCTATATTTATAGATTCATTCTTACTTATTGGGTATCTTACAGTATTTTTCATCTTTTTAGTATTGAAAACATATAGTGATTTTATGATAATGAAAATATTCATTAATTGGTAGCACTAAATTTATTCTATAGATAATACAATATGGGGTTGCTTGTGTGGTTGAGTGGGTTGTGGTATCATAGACCTAGAATGAATGTATATGTTTTTATGGAATACATTTCTCACATATATCCACCATTTTATAGAGTATTTTTGATAGGGTATTCATGAAAATATATATCTTCCCATTTTCAACTATGTGGTAGTGAAATGAATGGATGGAATCAATGATGTACTCTTGGTATAGCCTTTTCAACATTTAAGAATATAAGATGATTAATTTTCTATAAATATTATATGAGAGACCCCAAATCGAGTGATGATGTTGGAATTCACCAAGTTGATGATGTTATTGATCTTAAATTATCATTGGTGTTTGGCCTTAACCCATTTGGAATAGAATTTGGTGGTAGTAAAGATATAATTAATATACATAGCTATAGCTGGGGGACATGGACAAATATTATACATTCCATATATGAAAAATGTCTTAGAGTTTATGGGAGTATTTAACAACCTCTAGGGATGATGGATAAAATTTTCATGTATTTTACATTCATGAAACATCATGGTGAATTAAATTTAGTATTATATCATTGATGTATAAAAAAACAAAGACTCTATATGTGGTGATAGGTCCAAGTTTCCGACTGATGAGAACAATTAGAGAACGCAAAAACATTCTACATTATGCTGATAGTCTCTTATTCTTCAATGTATTAGAGGTAGACTCCATAAAAAAATCTTTTAAATATTACAATTGTATCATTAAACCCATCAAAAGGGTGAATTTTTATTCTCAATGCAGAACCTATTTATTTTTGTATTTGTCTGATGGGAGGGTCCTAATTTTGAGGTACTCTGTGATAGGGATCATTTATCCAATAATGGATTTTGGCTCAACATGACTTCGGAAAACACTACTGTGATTGGTTTATTCCATGTATAATGTGATGATTCTGGATAATACCATTTTTTGTAATGAAAATGATTGTCTCATCCTAGGTATGGTATCATAAGGATATGGTTACATTAGTTAGAGCATCAACATGATCATTTTTTGAATGGGTTAAATGATTGAACAATAGTTTGAGAAGAAATTCCACCATAATTCCTATTATTTAAATGAAGATAAGGGATAAATTTTATTCACAATAGAATATTATCCAATTATATTATGAATACCTATATTTTAATCCTATTATAAATTCATATGGGTTATCTACATTTGAATGGATATTTCATATCCTTCAATATGATACTTGCATTCTTCCACCTTATTTGAGAAGCCTTCATATCATAGGAACGAATATAGAAGAAATACCTTGGCCAAGGTGAAAAATATAATCCCTATACCAACTGTCTTGATATACGAGGTTTCCATTCCTTTCCCAGTCAAATTTTGAGAGTCTCCATAAAAATAAATATCCTATTTTTGTGGAGTTCCATGGGAATATTAACCCACTTCATATGGAAGAAAATTATTTTCCTGCATGATTTCTAGGGTAGGATATTCTCTTACAAAATTTGATAAGAAATTCCTATTTATTTCATTATATACTAAGAATTTAATTTCCTATTATTTCAAGATATCCTCCATTCAATTAAAATTCCCAGTTACCATAGAGAAGTAAAGGATGTACTTAGGTAAGAAGATAATGAAAGACCATAAATCTAGTATCTTAGAGTCAATGGATACATTTTTAAATTAAAAATAGATACAAAGAATCACATTTCAATGGAATAAATATTTTAGTAGTGTCAATAAACATTATATATAATATACTCTATATTACATCTAAAAACATAAAATAAAAACATTTGAAATGTAGATATTATTCTTCCCTGTAATCATTCAATGAATTCATCTTTGTATCCTGGGGAAAGAAAATAAAATAAGGGTGAGGTTAGATACTTAATAATGGTTATGTATAGTGAAATACACCATGATCAAATAACTAATAATCAATACAAAAACATACATAACGTTAAAGAATAATTTGAATGCGAAAAATATTGATAAAATAATTTTGTATAACCAATCACATGAGATCCAAACTAATACATGGATATCATAACAATTTAAAATATCACATGTACATAAATAAATAATATAATAATTGTTATAATTACCAAAATCTTAATCATACTTTCAAGCCCTCCTTCCATGACATCTTACATAAATGGGTAATCCCTATAAAAAATCTTCACTTTAGTATATATTAATTCATAATTTATTACATAAAAATACACATAATACAACCCATAATAATGAAAAATATATTGTATTTGGTAATTTGGTTCATTACATATGAAATTAATACAAGTAATACCTAGTCATTGCTGAATATTTCTTTAATATGATCATACTATTCTATAATACATAACATTATATGGGATAACATGGGGACATACATAAGAAAGAGGAGAGATATATATCCCCGTAATGGAATAATCCTAAAATAACATGAAGAAATTGATAATTGTTAGAAACTATGAAAATAAATGAGACATAAGAACGGTGGGAGTCATTAAAATGAACAATGAGGTAGTATATAACATGTTAACATAGAGGCAACATGGGTAATGTGAGAACAACTCAAAAAACTCCATTATAAAAAATGGTCATGGAGAAATACCAAGACATAATGATGGAAAAATTCCAATGTTGTATTATGTTCAATACCTTATCATTTTCATGATTTCTCATGAGACTTAAACAATACCCAATGCATTGGTTCACCATACAATTCTGGGTGCACCCATCATCTTCATTTCCTTATCATTCTTAAGTATGCCTCATAGATCATAAAACATGGAATCATTTTTCATAAATTTTAATTCCAATACAAGATATTGTGTAATATGTACATGAAATTACAAAATAAAATATGTTTATGTTCTTATAGTTGAACACTATTGATTGGAATTGGGTATTGGTGTTCACTATACATTTCATTGACATGGAAAATTGTGGTGAAATTTTTGCAGCATAACCGAGGTGTATAAATATTAATGGAAGGGATTAATGAGAGTTTAATGGGTATATAAATTTATTTGCATCATATAAATAGTAATTTATAATTGGATGAATATATCTAAATAATAGTAATTTGAGAAAATGGGATAATATAACGACGATAAATAAATATTATAATGAAAGAAAAGAACATTTAGCTTGAGATGGTGATTCCTAATGGTTGGGGGGGGGGGTTCATGAGGGATTTTTGGTACCTTCAGAGGATATAATATATGAGAGGATAGATTAAGGGAAATATACAAGGATTTTTGGTGAATAAAAATTTGTGAATGGGTTGGTTTATATAGGAAATGAGTGGGGAATGCATTACTATTTCACAAAAATAGTTTTTTTTGATTCTATAAATTAAAATAACAAAAACAAAAAATCTCATATTGGGGTTTTCCATGGTTTCTGAAAAAGGGGTGTATTTAACTATTTTATTTTACCAAGTGTGAAACTTATTAAAATATAATAGTTGGTGAGGAAGAGGTGAGTCATACTCTAAATGAAATGATTTTTAGACCTTAAAATATATCAAAGATTTTAGAGGATTCATAAAAGATTTATAAGTTAAAATAATAAAAACAAAACAAAATTATTTTCAATATTAAACACATATTTTTTCATGGATGAACATTATAATATTTATTACATCATTTGGGGTCATTGTGATGTCAAAATACAGGATGTATATTTATACCGTATTTAGTTATTACAAGAAAATTCAAAAATCACAGAAAATTATGAAACATTCACCATTGGATAATTTTGATATTATGATTCCAAAAAAAATATTCATTTCCTATAAATAAATTTTAAAACATATTAATTTACTCTTTTAAAATAATAGTTGACATTTAATGAGAAATGATGAGTGTTTTACAAGAATAGTTTTCAAACCCATATAAAAATTACATTTGACATCATAAAAATCATATGATAATTTATATTTAATAGATTATATTTAATAATAATTTTCTAAAATAATAATTATTTAAAAAATCTATTAATCAATAAAATTAAATTCCACAATTTAATTTTAATGTTACCTAAAAATACATTTTGTGTATTATTTTATCAAAATAAAAATAATTTATAAAGTAATGATTAGAAATAATATAGATATTATTATATAAAAATAAAATATAATGTTTCATAATATTATGGTCTTAATATATACCCCTTTAATAAAAAATCAATCTCTATTAGGGTAAGGTGTATGAATGTGAGACATTCATAGTGTGGTTCGTTAGACATGATCTCAAGGATATTGAAATTATCCCATAAATGGTTTCTCTCATCATTATGTTGTTGGATCTCATCTTCAGCTTGGTCAATGTAAAATCATAGTGATGATACCTCCCTTAGATGATATAATAAATGAGCCTCATAGGGTATGATCCTACTCGTCGAAGCCATCAATTATTTTGTTTGAATCATCTTCTTTAGTTAAAACCCTATATATACTAATTATAAGATCAATATTAAATGTCTATATTATCAATGGTAAAGATTATTAGTTGTATTTTAAATTTGATAGGATATAATAAACCCAAGTAACTGTATGTGCATTCTTTAACAATAATACAGAATAAGACATTTAAATAAATTAAATAGAGGATTTTAGTTAAAAATATTTTAGTCAATAAAATCTTCCCCATTAAAAATATCACCATAAAAATTTCCATTTCACATAAAAAATATATAAAGATAAATCTATTTCATCACCTCATCATATTCTAACATAGATTCTGAAAACATGTGGTTCCTTCATATCCTAATGACCAGGCGAATCTTTTTATTTTATAGAACATTGTATCTATGATATAACATTATCATCAGCTTCCTTTCCAAAAAATATCATTATCCAATGGTACCTTCACTAAATTGAGTTCAAATTAGCGACATGGAATATGATTACTCAAATGAGATACATGAAATACATCATATACTTGAGATAGTATAGGTGAGTGTTCTAGTTGATAAACCTCCTCTCCAATGTGATCAAGGATCTCAAATGGACCAATGTATGTTGAACTAGAATTTATATTCTTCCCAAATATCATGAAATTTTACCATAGTGATATACAAAGTAATTCAATGTATCCAGAATCAAATTCTAGGTATTGTTTATGATTTTCAGCATAACTCTCCTTCTCAAACTAATAAGACATGATATATTATTGAATGGGCTTAATTTTTTCTAACATTTCCTTGACCATTTCTGGATATAGTAGTTTTATGTTCCCGAACTTTATTCTAGCATGTAGGTGTTTTTTAACCACTTCCCATGATGGGAATCATTGGACATTTTTATTTTACTACATCATGACTATAGAAATATGTTGATCCCATCCCCCTTTTATTTAAATATATAATGTTATGAACATGACCTCGAGTGTCTGGAATGTTTTTTCAGATTGTCCATCAGTATGAGGCTCATTAGCCATGTTGAATTTTACCTCAGTAATGATTACTTGTTGGAGACTCTTCCATAACTACAAGTTAAATATTTTATCTCGATTAAATACAAGTTACATAGGTGTTCCATGTAGCCTCACCAATTCACAAATGTATATACTAACATGTTTATTGAGTGAGAAGCTATCTCAAATCAAAATGATATTATAAAATATTCATGAAATGATCCACCACAACCCATATCGTATTATTTTTTCATGTTTTCTTCCAAAGACTAGTGTTAAAGTCCATGGTGATGTTCTCTAATTTCAATATAGGTATGTGTAATGATTTAATCATCCACTTGTATTTTTGACTATAAACTTTCATGTGCTGACAAACAAGAATCATTGATGTATATTCTGTGATCATATTCATCATATTGTTCAAGAAATAGTGTTGTTGTAGATCTCGAAATAGATTTTTTATTCCTAGATGGATGGAGAACATTGATCTATGTGCATCATGTATTGGACCTTTCATTAACTCGGGATTTGATGGAATAAATAATTGTGACCCAAATCCAACATCTCCTTCTTCATTTATATTTAAATCTATAGATTTACATTTTATTATATCTTACACTTTTTTTCTAGATTTCCACACCACCACTTGGATCATCAATTAACTTCTTCACAAGGGAAAAATGAGCAGTCATTTTTTAAAGGATTGATGGTGTTCCGTTATTTATTATTCCAATGTACATTATTTTTATGTAAAATAAGGTTGGATACTTTCCAGTTCTATTCAATGATAAAATTATTGTATCTTCTTTACATAGATCATCTACCACATTATTCGCATTCCTTTGATGGTGGTGGATTGAACAATCATAATTATTAATCAGTTCTAACAATCTTCATTGGTGAAAATTAATCTCATTCTATATGAATATGTACTAGAGGATTATTTTACTATATATTTAACACTTCCACTATAGAGATAATTCAACATGATTTTCAACATGAAAAAGTCCTCATCCAACTCTAGATATTTCTTTGGGTAGTTCTGTTCAAAAAAAAATCTAAAGTACCCTATAACACCCTGTAAAGGTAGGAGAGAATTAGGGTGTCCAATTTTACTTTTAAACATTATAGATCTTGTTCCCATATTGGTAGGAACATGTTAAACTATTCTGAAGAAGAATATCAGAAAACAAAAAATCCCAAGCAAAACAATGGTACAATTGTTTTACTTGGTTCACCGCTAAGTGTTAAGTCCATGGAGCATATGCCGATAGTATGTATGTCATACCAAAACCACTAATCTCTTATAGTTTAGGAATACAAGAGTTTTGGCATAGTTAATATGTCCGATGCACACTACCTTTACATGTTTTAAGGGAGAGAACACTGTACCCCTCATATCACATCTGTCAACTCCCCTTACTCACTACGTTGGACAAATCTTCACTCTGTTTATTGACCTAAAGGTCACTTCTAATGTTTAACATTAAATCAATAATCCTTAATTGTAAATGGATTCTATGTTGATGTCCCATAATCACCCAAAAATGTAATTTATTTTCCCATACACTAATATGTTTTCAAAATTAATTTCACAAACTGATTTGGCCAATTTTCAAGCTTCCTTGTCTGTTCCTCATATTGTGTTCCAGCTATGTTGCATAGACCACCTCCTCTGTGTATGACTTCTGTTTCTTCGTACTGTCAATCTACTTAGTGATCTTCCCTACTCCATGTACTACCTTTATCTGCGTTCTAGTTATCTTATCTACATATTTTTCCTACTCCGCGTACTGCCATGCTCCACTACATACTGCGAGAGTATCCTGTGTGAAACTCACTCTCATCCGCATACAGTTTTTCATACCCAGATGATTCTCACTAGGTACCATCTTCTCCTCCACGAACCACTTCAGACATTACTAGATTTATCCCGAAAGATTAATCTCCAATGTCACCCCTTAAAAAATGTGAATACTACTCTGTAAAATAGGCACACAAGTCTTCAAATTTTGTTATTCTGATTTACCCAAATTTTCAATGTGGGAAAATCATCAAGTATACTAAACTCCATTGGCGTACTATTATCCTCAACTGTATACTGATACTATTTCATTAACAATATAAATCTTTGGAATGTTCAGCATTCCATGTATTGCATGCCTTCACCATGTACCACCACTATGAACTGATTTTGTCTCTATGCACTACTCTACATACTTCTCCGGTTGCTAGGTACATGATCACAAACAATTCCAGGAACATGGTATGTGGTCCATGTTCTGAAGTATGCAGTTCCATTATTTTTCCAATTTTCTTATTTTTTTCAAACCATTCACTCATATGTGAATACACTTTGTTTTCCAACACAAAACTCCTGATTCTGTGGCCCAAACAATTTAAACACGCTATGAAACTAAACCACCTTCAATACATCTTTCATCCCCAAACATATGCCCTCATTCTTGGAAATATACCTAGTCATCCATGTGAATATTGACAAAAAAACCCAAACTCAAATATTATCAATGAAAATCCTTGGCTCCAACAATATCCCCCTTTTGGTTTGTTGGGAGTCTCCAAATAAATTCAATAATGTGCCAGCTACTATCAAAACCTGAACCTTAAAGAACGAACCCATCAACCACTCTATCTTTATGTGAGAAGTTATTGGTGTAAAAAACAAGATATAATAAATGAATTGAGTTCTTAGTAGTATCTTCTATCCCTCATTTTTGTAGTTCTAGCATTTTCTATTCCCCATCGTTCACGTATCTAGAAAAATACAGATCCATCTCAATTGAGTTTATCCATTCTACCCCATTGGAAATAACCCCAATGAACTAAATATTGTCTTGTAGAGTTAAAAACATGCTGCCCACAGATCATATCTCTCCCATAAACCTGCAAAAATTAGATAAATTTATAAAATTCTGTTAAAAAAAGGGAGAGGAGAATCTCATAACCTGATTTTGCATTGGGATGTGGCAGAACACTGAGGTTCAACCAATGTTTCTCAAACACAGCCACAACCCGTAGCTTGGTCACAATGTCATCCAATTTCTCATCGGTTCCCACAATGGTGATTTGGATATCACATTGGTCATCTTTTTCTTCGATGAGGTGATATATAATCTCTATAAGTTTTGTACAATAATGTAAAACCTGATTCTTCATAAAATTAATTATACTCTTGTTATTACAATAAATCACTATTGGTTGTTTCAACTCATCACCTATGTCAATAATTTATTGCTTCATCTAAAGTAACTGAGTGATAACCTTGGTATTGGATAAATATTCAGATTTTATAGTACTAAGAGATGTAAATTCCAATTTATTTCTCATATAACTCACACATTTCATCCCAATATAAAATGATCCACCACAGGTTGAATTAATTTCCACTACATCTCCATCCTAGTCTGCATAAAAAATAGTTAGATCACTATCTATTCATGTTGAAATGTATAACCCATAATTATGTGTACCTTGAATGTATCTCATGATTCCTTTCACTAAATCCATATGACCTTCTATCGAATTACTCTGAAATCAGACCACATGGAATGTTTCATTGACAATATCTACTTGTGTCACTATCTGGTACTATAGGATTCCAATGATTCTTCCTTACATGGTGGGATCCACAGAAGTCCCATCCTCATGTCTCCTGATCTTGGTTCCAACTGAAATCGGCGTTGACATTGGTTTGGAATCTTGCGTATTGAATTTCTTCAGTAGATCTCTTGCATACTTTTCCTAAGAAATGATAGTGTTTTCTATATTCTAAAACACCCGAACCTCTAAAAATTATGTGAGATCACGATTCAAAAACATTTAAAATTATGATTTCATGTGATTGGAAAATTCATCCACTAATCAATGCCTTTTTCCACTGAAAATAATATCATCCTCATATACCATTACCCTGAACTGATCCTATTGAGAATTCTTCAATGAGATATTGTAATACACTCTTATTTTTCACTCATGCGCTCTCAAATAAGAGTCCAACCGATAGTATGACACTCATGGTGCTTATTTCAAACCATAAAGAGCATTAATTAATTTGAAAACCATCAGTTCATCATCTACATGAAATAAACCTATGGTTTTTTTAATATAGGCTCTTTCTTTCAATACTCTATTGACTAATTCTGTCTTGACATTAATTTATTACACATTATAACCTCATTATATTTTCATTGAATGAAATAGTCTGATTGACTCTAGTGTCGCTACTAGAGAAAATCACTTTTCAACATCAACACCATCATTTTGTGAATACCCATTATAGACCATGCATGCCATATTTCAAATCATATTTCAATGATCGTTATTCTTTTTTCGAAAATACATTTTTTACCAATCACATTGTGAAATTCGGGTCTTTTAATAAGATACCAAGTCTGTTTTTTTCAATATGATCTAAATATTAATTAATTTCATTAACCCATGACTCATCCTTTGCATCCGATTCAAATAAAGATGGTTCCACAGATGATAGAAATAACGATTTAGAATTATTCTTCATTCTCCTCATCTGTTTAGGTGTATTTCAATCCAAGATAGTGTTGGACATATCTATATTTTCCCTTCGGTCTCTCCATTGGAGTTCGACCAAATTATTTATAGCTATGGATTTCTATTATGATTCTTTTTCTTAGTCAACATCATGATATTAATCCTGAGAGTTTTTTACATATTCCTCTCCCTCTTTATTAAAATTTGTTCCATGTTCACATCCTACCTCATCTTCTATCACAACAGCATAAGAATTTCATAAAGCACACATATTTCTCTCTTCAATTATCATTACATCACTAATTTCCATAATTCATCCTAAGTGCTTATTGAAACACATGTAGGCTTTTCAGTTCAAGGAGTATCCATGAAATATACCTCCATCTGCATTGTCACTATACTTCCCCTAATTTCCATGTATATTTTAAACGAAATATTTTCTTCCTAAAACACAAAAATATTTCATTGAGGGCTTCCTTCTATGTAAGAATTCATATGATGTCTTTGTATCATCCATATATAGCCCTGTATGGTTTTGAATATACATTGCAGCTTGGACTGCCACATTCCAGTAAAGTCGGGGAATACAACAATCAATCAATAGAGTTCTAGCCATGTTGTTTACCTATCTATTAATGCACTCAACAACTACATTTTGTTGTGGAATTACCACATTATCCACCTCATGTTTTATCCCATGATTATCTTGGTAATTTTAAAATTTAATAGATTTTTATTCCCCTCCATTTTCAGACCATGGGACTTTGATAATCTATCTAGTATCATTCTTAGTGATTCTTTGATATGTTTTAATGCATTCATGTTCTTGTAAATTTGTGTTTATAATGATCACACATGCCATTATACTATATTCAACTATTAAATGAACAAAGTGCCTCTCTCAATTTGTTTAAGAAACATTTATTAAGCCACCGAGGTCTATATGGATGAGGTTAAGGAGATTAGATGCCCTTTTCTTCTTTGGCCGGTAGGAACTGTATACCAGTTTCCCTCATATGCAAGAATCACATCTATTTTCCCTTTCAAACTTTATATTAGAGATATCCATGACAATATTTTTCTTAGAAATCAATTTCATTTCCAACTAATTGACATGATCAAATATCTGATGCCACTAGTTTTCTCCTCTCCAACTGTTGGGTAGAAAATGTTCTCTTTTCTATCACCCTAATATATGTTTCCTTCGGTTCTACAACCTTTAATGAGATAATTCCCAGCCATTCATCTTACTATAGAACCATTATGATTGAATGTCACAATAAGACCTCAGTCATAGTGTTGAATCAAACTAAGAATATTGTGATGAAAACCTTATACATAAAGGACTTTAGTTTTATTCCTATCTCTATTATCTAGCTCAGTACTTCCACTACCATTTATCTTCAACGAAACATTGTTACCAAACCTCACTGTTCCATCGGCATTTTTCTTGACATTCCTTAATAGATATTAATTACCCAACCCCTGGGATGAACATCTGGTATTAAGAATCTTGGTGTTGTTCTTCGTATCATTGTGGGATACTTCTACAAAATTGGATTTATTTCAATTTTCCTCTTTTCCATCCACGAGACATTAAATTGAGTTCAAGAAACTGATGGCATTTGAATTATCTCTTCCACGTACATGGGTTCATCATATTCAAATTATTTTTCTAGAGGTGAAAACCTATTTGAAATTGCAACACAGTCTGGATGATGAGTATTTACTCATATCTGAGCATTGAATGAATTTCTCCTATCACACCTCTTATTGCAATACACAGAAGTATGTCCAAATATAGAACAATTGAAACAACATCCATATAAATTATTTCTTCATTATGAAGTAGGATACAAATATTTTCTCCTTTTTTGACCTCGTAACTTTTGTCAATACATATAACTACTTGAATCTTCATATTATGACATGGTATGGCCCAAATATCCAAAAAATAGACACATCAAGAAAGGAAATTTCTTTTCACTTCTATTTCTCCACATGCATTCGACATCATGAATATTGTTTGAAATCCTATAATTTTTGAAAACTCGAGGATAATTTTTTGTTATCCTTTAATATTGATTTAAGGGTTTATTTTTCTGCACTTCTGGTGGATTTTGCAAATGATCAACTTTCTGCTTTCGATTATTTTGGTTCACTTGATTTATAGAATTTTACATTTCAACATCAATAGAAATTCCACTATTTCCTAAGCATGTGGATCATTGATCACTAAATTTCTTTTCAACTCCATCAGAACCAAAATATTCTCTCTTTAGCAGCTCAGCATCCAAGAACCATCCAAATATCGTTTTCTTATTTGACTCTATATAAATTGATTGACTTTCAAGTTTACTTCTCAGAGTAACAAATTGTTCTTTTAGTACCTCAACGGTTTTGGAATTGTCCTCTAGTCTAATGGACTTCACCTCTCCGGTTCATTCCTTTGGAAAATGTGGTGTTGGAGGTGTTCCGGGAGGACAATATGAGTTGGTGTGTGTTTGGGTGGACTTTTAAGGAAATCCAAAGGGTTATGGCCTTCGCATGTGGGTTGCATGGTTTGCCTATACCATGCGGCCAAACCGCGCAAGGATTGTCTTAGAGGCAGTGGCTAACACACTATTAGCGCACGGTTTGTCTAACTGTGTGTACTAACCGTGAGAGGAGTGGTTTTCGAGGTATAATCTAACGCATGATTAGCACACTGTTTGTTAAACCATGCGGACTAACCATGTGGTCACTAAAAGTTAGAACCTAAAATTTTGGATCTAACTCATTTTTCCATTAATCACCTCATTTAAGACAATAATCACCGATTACTCGGGATTACATTTCCTAGGAGATAGGAGAATCTCTACCAAGCATTTTGGAGATGATCTGGAGGCTTCCCTTGGAAAATCGGAGAAGATTTATTGTGGTATGATTCCGTTCCTGCTTGATTTTCTTAGATCTACATAGATCTACTTCTCCCATTACCTCGGTTTGATAGATCCATGCCCATTATGGGTAGATATAAGTGTGTGGATGTCTTTTATGATGAGTTTTGGTAATGGTTGTGTTAGGAGAAGAGATCTAAGGAGGATTCGTGGATAATCAACCTGGTTTCTTGGGAGTTCATTGACCATTGTGGTTTTCCTAGAAAACCTTTGAGGCAGGGGATTCGTTGCTTCCCTTTTGTATGTGTAATTTTATCGATAGCATGTTGAATCCCACTAAATGATAATGGAATTGACCTCATAATTATATTTGAACCGGATAAGGAAATTCCTTTGATCGTTTGTTATTGCCTCTTGTTTACTAAATAGTGTAATATATATGCCTTTCTTGTTAAGCATGTTGTTCTTGAGGAAATTGACAATGAACGTAAAGCCGGAATCAATTGATAATTGGTTGGATAAATATAAATAGGCATGAAAACAGACCTGGTTCTTATTGTAATTTGATATTGATCAAATTTTTCATAGTAATCATGTTTAATATTGGGAGGTAGCTTATTTAATTCGTTCATGACGTTGGAAACAATGAATCGAATTTGATAATTCAAGATGGATTAAATAAATCGATTTAATTCCATGAAGGGTTCTGAGTTACCCCCTTGTTGTGAATTATGGCTCAAATCCCATTTGATGTGGTGTTGTTTTCCTGCTTCTTGTGTTCTAATGTGACCCTAGAGGGGTGTTTTGATATGTGGAGGCAGGGGGGCCTTGTGTATGTTATGGCGGATGATTTCTAGAGTGGAAAGATGCATCGAATTATACATGTGTGTGTCAGGGAGGACACCAGGGATGATGAAATGGGATGGATGTGTTTGTTAGATGCTTGGTTTCATTGTTTAGTTGTTTATCTGTTTTAATTTCCCCACTGCTCAAGGAAGATGGTCTTGATTACCCTTCTTCCAAAGGAGGTGATGAAATGCGCGGTATGCCACATGCTTTCCGTGTTTAGCCTCTCAAGGGATAGTGGGTCTACACTCTTGCAATAGGTGGAAAAGACACGATGGGTAGTACATATACTCACCGTGTTTAGCCCCCTTCTATTTAGTAGCATAGGTTGGTTTTCTAGAATTCCTAATAATATAGGAAAGTAATTCTGTAATGAATGTTTGAATAAATTATGTTAACCCATGGGGTTGGAGTTTGATTAAACTTAATTATGAGGTTGAAAACATTGAAGGGACAGTGGTTTTTGGATGTGATGTCAATGGAACTTAATGTGGAATTGTTCTTGGTTAATTAATGTTCGAAGAATTAATTAACGTACAGAGGAATTGATTAAAAGGGGATGGAGTAATCTAATAAATCTCATTAAATGGTTGTGTGCTTATAGGATACATAGTCTTAGAGGCAGAAGCTTAGAGTCCGAGAGACGTTACCTGCAGTTGTGTCGAAGACTAGGTTATTCCCATAGTGTGGTTGTGAGTTATATATATTCTGTACTTTTTTTGTTCTATACACCACTCGAACATGTTGGTAAGGGAAACTGACACCCCAGGGATTTTGAGCCCTGGGGGGGTGTTTTCCCCAACATTCTAAGAGGATGTTGAATGGATGACTACCCCCTTTAGCCCCACTCTCTTCTCTTGGTAGATACTAGACCCATTGGAACAGCGGTTAGTCTCCCCCATATATGTGTGTAGAGGGCTGTAATTGCTTGTGGTTATCTCACACACATGTATTTAGGAATAGTATCCTATGGACTACTATAGGTGTAGTGTGTATAGGATTTGATGGCTTGAGGATCCTTACTCGATGTATGGGTTGTAATGGATTGAGGTATAATACCTGACGTATGATACACGTTATGCGAGCTTTGGTGGCTCCCAGAAACTACCTAGTTACTTTTGGTTGTGAGGATGGTGTGGTGCTTAGCGCAGGTGTCTGCGGGCAAGCGTTTGTGGTGCACGTGGTGCAGATTGTGGAGCTTAGCCCAAGTTTATACGGGCAAGCATTTGGAGAGAGATGCATAGGACGTATGTTGTTGGGGAAAAGCGGAAAACCGGTGGGGAAGTAGTAGCGGGGTACCCTTTATATTCTTTACTATAAGATATATTCTTGTATGCGTTACTTGGGGAGAGTAGCCATGGGGATGTTGGGAACATAGTATACCGGTTTAGGTGACGAGTTAGTTTCACTATTTTTCACTGTGATTTAGCATGCTTTCATTACTTCTCCACAAGAGGCTTCGGGGAGGATACTACTGATTATAATGTTATACTCACCCTACGCATATATAAACTATTTTTCAGGTCACTTGGAATAGGTTGGAGATCAAGCTGGTTTCTACTAGCACGGGGTTTCCGGAGCTGTTTGGGCTTGTGTTCGCTGCTATTTTTACTTTCTTTTAGGTACTTGTAGTTTTCCCTTTCAGTTGTGGTACGTTTTCAAGGATTTACATATATATACATGGGTTTCTTTTATATTTCAGATTTGAGTTGGAGTTGGTTGGTGTCTATCTTATCTCTCTCTTCCGCATGTGTTCTCTTAGAGGGTAATGCCTCCCATTTGTGTGATTATTATATCCTCGGTTCTAGTCGACAACCTGAGGCCTACTGGAGGCATGACTCAATGGTCATTATCCCCCATTTTACATTGCTGGCCTAGAAGGGGTACACATTGTTGGGAGGGGGTCGTGAAATCTAGTCTCAAGGTAAGGTTATTGATGACCTTTCATGATTCTTCAATTATGAGTTTTAGTTCCAGAAAATCATTACTATATTCAAGGATTGATGATTATACATTCACCAGTTCATACAGTCTTTCAATTATCTCTTCCAGCAGATCAATATATTCTGATGATTCCTCCACCATTTCATTCCACTAAATTCATATCTTACATTTATTATCAATCATACCAAAATAATCTTTAAGTTTCTTATGATTCCTCCACCATTTCTTTCTAATTAAATACTGGTTTTTTTCTCAAAAAATTTATTATCATCATCTTCCTCCACACAGAAAAAACTCTTCATATATTCTTTCTTTTCAAAAATAATGTTTCCACTTTTGAAGGCTATTTTTTGCAGCCTCTTCATGTTTTCGTGGTCTCTCTCTTCACCATCAAATTTTCTTCAGAACTCAGAGGAAATGTTCCCATCTCTTCTACAGTGAAAATAAGCTAGAGTTATCTTACCTTCACATTTCTCTATTCCCTTCTTGAGCTTCTTCGAAATGAGAGAAATAGTTTCATTTTTCTAATCATCATTATTATCAACATCTTCTAATACTTTTAGTTTTTCCATGGATTTGAATAAAATATAATTACTCACATGAGTTGTGGATTCTTCTGGCCTATTTTTCATTAAATATTAAAACATATTGCTCAAAAGATCATCCAATAAGAGTTTAGCAAGATATCATTCCACTATGGATGAAACCATTTCATCAAGAAGTGGTGTATGTATTCTCAAGATTTTTATTACTATGTAAATGTCTTTTATTCAATCACCCAGACCTCAGATTGCTCATACAACTTCAATAATTCGATTGAAAAAGGAATCTGTATTCTCATCATGGTGCATCTTCAGATCATCAAAGCAGTTGTGTAGTAATTGAACGTTCACCTACTTCACTTTTTATCCCCTAATCCAATATTATCCATTTTATAGCTAAATTACTTGGCATATGTGAAACTCATTACCTTTAGATAAATATTATGAAAAATAGATACAGTGGGATAATTATATGATTTTCTTCAGTATAAAGCAGTTTTCGGTTAGTATCTATCATTGGTAGTCTTGTAGGATCAATGAATTATATTCCCAGTGCAATAGAAAATAAGACATCCATTCCAAGAGACCTTAGGTGAGATCCCATCCTATTTTTTCATATCTGAAAATTACCTACATTATAGAGGGGGACTCCCCCAACATTTATTGGATTCTCCATGATGGTAGAAAAAAAATTCAACGCCAGAAACCTTTACCCTATAATACCACTTGAAGGACCTTGCCAACCCTTAACATGGGAGGGTTGAATCAAGGTGTAATTTTTTTTAAACATGATGGATCATGTTCCCATATTGGTAGGAACCTGTTAACCATTTATGAAGAGGAACGAAGAAAACAAACAATCACATGCAATTCAATGATAGAATATTTTTACATGGTTCACCACTAAGGGCTACATCCATGATGCATATCTCAAATAGTGTGTTGATCGTACCAAAAACTACTAAAATTCATAAATTGTGGAATACAAGAGTTTGGGAACAATCACCCTTTCCCAGAAACACTACTTTTAAAAGGTTTAAGGGATAGCACACTCTGTCCCTCAGATCACTTATGCCGACTCCCCTTACTCACTATATTGGAAGAATATTCATGTAGATTATCAATATCAAGGTCTCTTTAATGGTTTAACATTAAATCATTCATCCTTAAATATAAATGGATTCCTTGTTTAAGTCTTGCAATCAACCATTAATGTAATTTATTTTCTTGTACACTGATATTCTGTGGAAATTATTTTTTCAAACTAATTTGGCAAATTTTTAGGCTTCCTTGGGTGTTTTTCATACTGAGTTTTGGGTGTACGGACCCGACCACATCGTATGCGTACCACTTCAATTTATACATATTATCCAGCTCCAAAAAGAACTTCCCTACTCTGCGTATTTCCTTTCTCTGCATACTACTCAACTTCAACACATATTGTCATTCTCTACATACTACCTTTCTCCGCCGCATACTGCAAGAGATTCCTTCACGAACCACACTCTCTTCCACAGACTGTTTTCCATACATGGATTATTCTCCCAGCTTACAGTCTACTCCTCTATGAACCACTTTAGACTTCATCAAATTTATTCCCAAAATGTAAATCTCAAATCTAATCCCTTAACAAATGGGATTACTTCTCTTTAAATAGTCACATAACTTCGCAAATTTCACTAATCCAATTCACCCAAATTTTCAATGTCAGATAGACTTCACTGTATACTGATCTCCACATGTGTACTGTTAGCATACATCGCATACCTCTCCTATTTTTTGAACTAAATAAATATTGCGAAACATTAAAATTCTGCGTACTACATGCTTTCACCGCATACCATCGCTGTGAAATGTTTTCAGTTCTGCGCTCAGCTCCACATAGAATTCCTGTAGCTATGTACGCTACCGAAAACCATTCTCTGAACATTGTACACAGACCATGTTTTGAGGTATGTGGTTCCCTTATTTTTTCTATTTCCTTTTCCATTTCTCATACCATTCAATCAAATGTGAAAAACCGTGGTTTTCCAGCACCAAGCTCTTGATTTTAATGCCCAATTTTTTTTATATACTATGATACTGTGCTTCATTCAAAACTTCTTTCAACCACAATAATATGACGTCATTCACTTCGAACACCCTATTTATCCATATGTAAATTTAAAATAACACAAATAAAGCTCCATTATTATCAATGAACAACCTTGCATCCAAAAATATCCCCCATTGGGTTTATTGGAAATCCCCAGATAAATTCACTGATGCGCTAGCTATGATCAATAACTGAACCTTCAAAAAACAACCCAACCATCACTATAAGTCTACGTGGGTAGTGCTCTGTGTAGAAAACAAGAAATATGACATGATTTGACATATCATTATTTTCTTTTCTCTACCGTAGTTATAGTTATTGTTTTTTCCATTCTAGAAATTTATTATATCCACAAAAAATAAGATCACCATCCATTGAATTTCTCCATTCTCCACCATTAGCAATAAAAACAATGAACTGAATCTTTACTTTTTGAGTAAAAAATATGCTCCCCCTAGGATCGTATCTCCCCCATAAACATTTATTATTTCCATAAAAATATTAAGAACATTTAAAAAAAGGGTAGAGAGAAATATCTTAACCGCCTTGTGCACTGGGTTGTGGTTGAACACTGAGGTTCAATCGATATTTATCAAATATAGCTTTTGACAGTGGCTTGGACATAATGTGAGCTACATGCTCATCGAATCCCACATGGTCTATTTTGATCATTCCTTGTCCAACTTTTTCTTCTATGAAGTGATATATGATCTCAATAAGTTTCATACAGGAATCATGTACATTATTCTTCATAAGATGTATTGAGATATTATTACCATATTAAATCATCATTAGTTAGTTCACCTCATCACCAATGTCAATTAGTTACAGATTCATCCAATGTAACTGTGTTCATTCCTTAGTAGCTGATATATAATCGGATTTCACCGTTCTTAGAGAAGTAAATTCTAGTGTCATGCTTAGGCATCCCATATATTTCATCCCAATATAGAATGCTCCACTACTTTGGGAAATTCTATCCACTACATCTCCATCCAAGTCAGCATCAGAAACAGAAGATAGATCACTATCTATTCCTACGGAAAATTCTTTCCCATAATTATTTACACCATGAATGTATCTCATGATTTTTTTCACCACCTCCATATGTTCTTCCTTTTGATTACTCTGATAGTGGATAACAAGGAATGTTGTCAACATCATATCTGGATATATAACTATTAGGATCAGTAGGCCTCCAATGATTCTTCTATACATGGTGGGATCCATAGAAGTATCATCCTCATGCCTTCTGGTATTTGTTCCAACTGAAATTGGAGTCATAATTGGTTTGGAATTATGCATATTGAATTTTTTTAGAAGATCTCTTTCATACTCTTCATGAGAAATGAACATGTAATATTTCATCTGATTCTCTTGCAACCCTAAAAAGTACGTGAGTTCATGAACCATGGACATTTAAAATTATTATTTCATGTGTTTGGAAAATTCATCTACTGATCCAAGATAGCTTCTACTGAAAATAATATCATCCATGTATACCAATATGATGAACTGATCCTATTGAGAATTCTTTACATAGAGATTTTGACCCACTACACATCTTTTAACCTCATTCTTTCTCATATAAGAGTCCAATAGAGAGTACCACTCCCGTGGTTCTCATTTCTGGTCATAGAGAGTTTTATTTAATTTTAAAACCATCCGTTCATCGTTTCCATGAAATAACTCTATGGGTTGTTCAATGTAATCATCTTCTTCCAATACATCAGTTAATAATGTTTTCCTGATATTCTTTTGATACAATTAATAACCTCTTTGGACTTCCATGGTCAGAAATAGTCTTATTGACTCCAGTCTCACTAATGGAGAAACTGTATCTTCAACATAAAAACCTTCAATTTTTGAATATCCATTATAGAACAAGTGTCCCTTATTTCTGATCACATTTCCATTCTCTTCTAAATTGTTCATGAAAATTCACTTCGTACCAATCACATTGTGACCTTCAGGTCGTTCTACAAGTTCACATTTCTGATTTTTGTCAATTTGATCTAACTCTTTATTCATTTATTTTACCAATAATCCATCATTTTTATCCTTTTCAAACAAGGATGGGTCCACAACTGATAGAAATGTATATGAATCATTATTTAACATTATCTTCCTCTTTGTAGGTGCATTTTGATCCCTAATAATTTTGGACGGATCAATCTTTGCTATTAGATTTCACCTTTTTCATTCGACCACATTCTCTCTATCTATGACTTCCTCTTTTGATTCTTCTTCTAAGTCAGCATCATGATGTGACTCCTAACAGTGTTTTACATATTTCTCTACCTATGTATTAGAATTTGTCATATGTTCACATTCTTCTTTATCTTCTATCAAATAAATATAATAATTCCCTGAAACATTTGTAGTTTTCTCTTCAATGATCGTAACATCACTTTTTTCCACAACTCTTCCAAAGTGATTATTGAAATTCATGTATACTTTTCTTTTCATTTAATATCCATGAAATAGACCTTCATCTGTATTTTCAACATACTTCCCATGATTTTCATCATTTTTTCTATTGAAACATTTGATTTGAAAAACCCAAAAACATTTGAAGGAAGGATTCCTTCCCTGAAATAATTCATGTGGTGTCTTTTTCAGACCCATGTATAGCCCTGTTCATTTTAGAATATACACTTCATCATTGAATACCTCTATCCAGTAATGATGAGGAATACGATACTCGATCATCAATGATCTTTCCATGTTGATTACCTATCGATTCCTGTGCTCAATATATCCATTTTTCTATGGAGTTCTCACACCACCCACCTCATGATGTATCCCCTCCCTCTCTATGTAATTTTCATATTCAACTAATTTTTATTCTCCTCTATTTTTTGGCCACATGACTTTGATCATTCATCCAGTATCATTCTCAGCGATTCGCCGATAGGTATTCATGAAATCAACCACTTGTCATTTCCTATGTATAATGATCACACATTCAATTATAATGTATTCATCTTTGAAAATAACAATGTACCTTCAACTATGTGTTCCAATAACATTTATCATACTACTTATGTCTTTATGGATGAGGTCAAAGAGATTAGAAGCTATTTTCTTCTTCAGATGGTAGGAAAAACATACCAGTTTCAATCGCATGCAGGCACCACACATCTTTTCTCGTCCACATATTAGATTAGGTATATCCATTATTATCATCAGCTTAGATATCATTTCCATGTCATACTGATTGATGTTCCCCAGCATCCAATTTCACATGTTGTTTTCCTCTCCAAATATTAGGTAGAAAACTTTCTCTAAAAATCAACATGATATAAGATTCCTTTTGTTCTAAAACCAATCATAAGGGAATTACTAGACTTTCATCTTATAATACAACCATTCTGATTAAATGTCACTATAATAAATGAGTCATAGAGTTGACTCACACCAAAAAGATTGTGTCATAGACCATACACATAATCGACTTCAGTTTTCTTCAGGTCTCCATTAGATAGCTCATCACTTTCACTACCTTTTATCATCAATGCACCATCGTTACCAAACCTCACTATTCTGTCGACCTTTTTTCATACATTCGTTAATAGGACTGCATTACCTATCATGTGGTATGGACATCCACTATCAATAATTCAAGTGTTTTGGTTCATTGTATCTTTGAGGGCTACTTCTCCAAATAATATTTTTCAATTTTACTCTTTTCTATCAATGAGATATTGGATTGAGTGTAGAACACTTAGGTTCTTTCAATTCATATTTACATGTACATGGGTTCTTCAAATTCAAATTATTCTTATAGAGGAGAAAAACTATTTGAAATCGAGACACCATATGATGGATGAGTATTGACTCATCTCTGAGCATTAATAGAATTTCTCCTGTCATACCTCTTCCTACAATATAGAGCTTTATGGCCACAATAAGAACAATAAAAACAATATCAATATAAATTATTTCATCTATAAGATGTGGTATATGAGTATGTTATCCTTTAGTAATCTCTTAACTCTTCCCCATTCATATAGCTCCTTGCCTCTTCACAGTATGAAATAATATGGCCCAAAAACCTCAAAACCGCCACTTCATGAAAGGAAATGTTTTTTCACTTCAATTTTTCCCATGCCTTATTCCTCGAGAAAAGTGTTTGACTACCTTACATTTCAATAAACATGAGGATAATATTCATTTCTCTATTAGGTTTTATTTAAGGGTTTCGTTCTCTGCACTTCTGGTGGCTTTTCATCATGATCTACTTTTAGCTTGCCTTTATTCTGGTTCACTTTCATTATAGAATTTTACATTTTGGAATCACAACCAATTCTAATATTTCCCATGAATGTGGGTATTTGATCACTCAATATCTTTTAAAATCCATCAAAATGAATTTTTTTATATCTATAAGCTCAACATCCTAGAACCTTCCATTTTTTATTTTCTTCGATTCTTCTTTTGAAATTGATTAACTTTCAAGTTTACTTCTCTGAGTAAGAACTTCTTCTTAGAGTAACCCAACGGTCTTGGACTTCTACTCTAATATCGAGGTAAGGTCATTGATTACCTTTACTTGTTCTTAAATTCTGATTTTTATTTACACAACATCATCAATTATTTAAAAGATTAATGATTGTATAATCCCCAGTTCTTCCCGTTGTTCGATTTATTCTTCCAGATGATCAATATATTCTGATGATTCCTCCACCATTTCTTTACACTTATTTCATATTTGGCATTTATTCTCAAGCATACTAAAAGAATTAATAATTTTCAACTTGCGATCAACATTAGCAATCATCTGATTATCTATAGCTTTTTCTGTTAATGGTTCTAACTTTTCAACGGTAGCCATCGCGGAGGCATGGTTTCCAGTCATAAATTCTGGATCATTTTCCTAAGAAAATTCATTGTCATCATCTTCCTCCTCACAGACAAAAAATTTATTAAGTACTTTCTTTTCAAATTTGAACTATCCCTTTTAAAAAATATTTTTCGATGATTCTCTATGTTTTCAACTTTTCTCTCTTCATCATCAAATTTTCTTGAGAACTAAGAGAATATATGACCAACTCTTCTATAGTGAGAATATTTCATAGGTAGTTTTACAACACGTGTCCCTGTTCCCTTCATGAGAATCATGGAAATGAGAAAAGGAGTTTCATTTTCATTATTATCTTCATAATTGCTATCTCCTGAAACATTTAGTTTTTCCATGGATTTGAATTCTATTTCCTTGCTCACATGAGTCATAGCTTCGTCTAGTTTGATTCTCATTTCATACACTTATTGATTGTGTAACTGATCATCCAATGAGAGTTTAGAGAGATCTCTTTCCTCAAGGTATAAAACCTTTGCATTGTAAAGGGTTGGAAGTCTTCAAAATATTTTATTTTCCATGTCAATGTATTTCCTTTATTTACCCAGACCTCAGATGGCTCCTACAACTTCAGTAATTTCATTGAAAAACGAATCTACATTCTCGTTAGGGTGAATCTCCAGATCATCAAAACTATTATGTAGTACATGATGTTTTTACTCATTCATATTAATATATCCTTTGTAAATAATCATTATTTTATCCTAAATTGACATAGAGGATGTGATACTCATTACTTTAAGATAAATACTATCACATTGTGATGTAGTGAGAGAATTCCATGCTTTTTCATCAACATCATGCAATTTCATGTTTGAATATGTCATTGAAAGTCTGATAGGATTTTCGAATTTTATTCTATAATAATAGAAAATAAGACATCCATTACAAGAGAATGTAGGTGAGATCTCATCATGTTTTACATATCTGAAAATTACTTCCATCAAAGAGGGGAACTCCCCTAAAATTTACTCAATTCTCCATGACGAAATAAGATAGATTCAACACCTACAACTTTTACCATCATATACCACATGAAAGACCCCAGAACACCTTGATAGGGGAGAAGTGAAATAGGGTTTCAAATTTTTCTTATAAACATGATGGATCTTGTTCCCACATTGGAATGAAACTATTAAACTTGTCTGAAGGGGAAGAACAGAAGACCTAAAATCACATGAAAAGTAATGACACAATACTTTTACTGGGTTCACCACTAAGGGCTATGTCTAAGGGGAATACACCAACAATGTGTTGATAATAACAAAAACCACTAATATTGTCAAGTTGTGGAATACAAGAGTTTGGGAACAATCACTCTATCCCTTGCACACTGCCTTTACAAGGTTTTAGGGATAACCTAATACATCCCTCAGATCACTTTTGCTGAATCCCCCTTCTCACTGCTTTGGAAGAATCTTCACCTAGTTAATCAACTTGAAGGTCACTTCAAGGGTTTAGAATTAAATCATGCATCCTAAACTATAAATGCATGATCTGTTGAAGACTCTTAATCATGAATAGATGTAATTTATTTTCACATACACTGATATGTAATAGAAATTAATTTCACAAATTGATTTGGTCAATTTTCTGGCCTCCTTGGGTGTTCCACATAATGTGTTATAAGTATGGTATGTGGGCCACTTCCTCCACATTCCACTACTATTTCTATATAACATCTCGCTCCTCAAAAAAACTTTATTCTCCACATACTACCTTACAAAATGTACTACTCAGCTTCTCCACCTACTGTCTTGCTCGGTGTATTAACTTGCTCTACCGTGTACTACGAGAGCTTCCTGTGTGAACCACACTCTCTTCAATGGACTATTTTGTATATGAGGATGACTCTCTACATGTATTGTATTCTCCCACAAACCAATTCGGACATCACTAGATTTCATCCTAAAAATTTAATCTCCAATGTCATCCCTTATCATAGGGTTTTACTACTCGTTAAACAGGCAGATAACTCCCAAAATTTCTCTAATCGGATTTAAAAAAAATCAATGTGGAAAAATATTAAAATTATACAAAACTCTATCTACATACAGTTAGCATCCACCATGTATCGATCCTGTTTTGCTGACTGACTCAATCATGTAAAATTTCAGCATTCCGCGTAGCACATACCCTCACCATGTACCTTCACTGTGAACTGTTTTCGGTTATGAAAACCACTCTATGTACTATTACTGCTGCCAGTTAGAAGTGGAGGCATGAATTGGTCACCCAATCCATGCCCCAAAGAACTTTATTAAAAACAAAAGTTGTAGAACAAAAATGAGGTTTAATGAACATACACCAGTAAGGATTGAGAGAGATATATTATGAGGTATAAAGATCCCATATTTCACCAATTTTATTTTTTGTTTGACATACCATTCAATCGAATTAAAAAAATATTTTCCATCACCAAACTCCCAATATTGAGGCTAAAAAAATGGAAAATACTGGGAAACTGGGCCACCACCAATACTGCTTTTAGCCTTAATCTTATGACCCCATTCCTTGTGAACTCCATTTTCATACATGTGTAGATTGAAAACAAACACAAACCAAAATCCATTATTATAAATGAACATCCTTGGTTCTAGTAATTTTAACAACCTTGAATCACAGGCTCTAAAATTTTCCGTTATAACTGACACAGAACCCAATACACTATTCAAAGCATCGTTGAATACCCCAAACGGTTCTCCACTTTTGTATATTTTGTGTACATGTGCAATGATACACCTATTTTTTCACTCTATAGTGATCTATTCACAACCATAATTCCAATAAAACTTGAAAAACATCCATGTTTACTTGGTTAGAGGTTTTGAAAATTGTGGGGAATTTCTCACAAATTGATGATAGTCGTCAGGTAATCCATGAAAACTACAGATATATGTCAAATATGTAGGCCTCAAACATCTTTTAAATTATTTTTTCGTTTAAGGGTCAAAATATATTCAATTTATTGAGATAATATACCCTAATAATGATATATCCTTCAACCAGAAGTCACATTTGTGGTACATTAAATGAATATTCTTCTCTTTTAAGGACTTAAAATATCGGGTGCATGCTCCTCATTATCCTTTTTACATTTGTAGTATATTATAATATCATTTATAAACACCAGAAAAAATATGTTTCGGTAATCTATAAATACTATACTAATCATGTAAATTAATATTTCAAGAGAATTATTGAACCTGAATGGGATTTCTATGAACTCATTGTTCCCTTACCTTGTACAGAAATATGTCATGGGATATCATTCTTCTTAACCATAACTTGGTAACAAACCGACCTAATATCCCACACAGAGTGGAATTATTCTCCACATAATGGATGGGAAAAGTCATAAGTATATTTTAGAGTAGACTTTTTTTTATCAGGATATTTATTATCTCACGATAATCAATGAAAAAATGTATTGAACCGTCCTTCTTATTTATGAAGTGGATTATAGAACCCCATGGGGAGGAACTATGGAATATGTACCATTTATCTATATTATCATAATTTTTCTTCTTTATTTCCTCATGTTCTATAATTTATATTCTATGCAGATTCTAGGATGATGTTAATTTCCCAGGTATAAGCTTGATTAAAAATTCAACATCTCATTATAAGGGGAATTTATTGAACAATGATTATTTCCTTAAAATCTATCATTTGATTTAGATATTCTTGATCATTGGGAAATAATAACCATTATTGATATTTTGGTACTAAATAAGATTCATACATCTGCACGTATTTGTGCAAAATAGTAGGTGGATTAATAAAATGGAAGGTCATTTCATTCTCATTGAAATTTATATTGTCTCTTTATAGGGAAAACCTATCCATAACTATAATTTCGTCCAATTAATCTAATAGTAGTATCAAGAGGTTCAATGGGAAATTCATCCCAAAAATTAGATAGGGGAGAAGTTATATACTTATGATGCAATAATTTTTAGGTATTCTATTTTCCCTAATAGCTTTACTATCATTCTTTCTGGTGATCCTATAATTTTTCTACTAAACATTCATGATATAAAGAAATTTTTAGAATAAGGATCAATATATACATCTACTAACCTTTAATTAATAACAAGACAACTTTTTACCACTTTGTTGTTGGGATCGAACTTTGTGGCTATGATAACATAATCTCTCCCTTTCTACTAGAGTGGTAGTTGGTTGTATCCAAAAACAAATAGGTTAAAGAATTGGTTCAGAAAGGGCCATAGATTCATAAATTTGAAACAATGAAAAATGAATTGAGTGTTTAATAGATAATTTCTTTTCTCTAGTACATTAGTGGGTTTCTCATTTCATCAATAACTAGCTCGGTGTCCTTGAATCGCTCACCTATTGAATTTCCTCGTTCCCTAAGGTAATTTTCAAGGATCTTATTTATGCACTTTGAAAAAGTGGGATGTCTAAATTTCTTAACAATGTCAGATTTATTCATCAGAAAACAAGAATTAAACTCCATTTTCTGCTTCTTAACCACATGATACCTTTGATATTTTATAATAACCATTTTTTCTATGAGTTTACATCAAACAAATTCCTCAAAACTATCATTATCATAGATCATGAGGGATTTTCTTATAATTTTTTTAACCCACCAATGAAGAGTTCAACAATGAACTCAAAGGATATGAAAAAATTAGAGGCCTATCCTGGAAGCCCTATTTTTTATTCATTGTATGCCATGATATATTCACTATATTTTTTCTTGAAGGAAAAAATACCATTCAATTTTATGTCAGAGAGTCCAGTGAAAATATTGATTAAAAACCTTTTATTGAATTCCTTCCACCGCATCTCTTCCATATCATCCTCAAGCATCATATTCTTGATCAATGAAAACCATTCATCAACTTCTCCATCCATATAATATACAAAAAGTAGATCCTTCTCTTACTTATAACATTTAAAGATATAGAATATCTTTTCAATTGATTTGATTCAATATTATGTGATAAAGGGGTAAGATGATCCATTATATTTAGAGGCCATTGTCACATATTGGTCTCAATTATAGCTTATTATTTATTAGCAGTATTTGGGATCTCATATTGATCCATGATTCTATTCAAAACATGAGTCCACTGTAGAGTATCATCATGAAGCTTGTTATTTCAAATCCCATCTGGTTGTGAATATCATTGGGGTAGTCCTCACATTTCCATTCACATGAGTTGTTTACCTAATTCATTCTTTTTTTGTCCATTGGGAAGAATTGAGGATATAATTTTGGAGGACTATTTTTTAAATATTAAACATATAAAAGTTAATCCAATAACAGTAAGGTCATACCATACAAATGAAATTTATTTGTTAACCAATGAGTTTTAAGGGGTCAATATATGTTTTGCATGATTTATTTCCTAACAAATATTCATATGATAATCTTCTAAATCTATTAATAAAAGTTTATAATGAGATTATGAATTTACCAATTCATACCCCTTATGATTTCAAATCCAGTTGTGAAACAATGCCCATTAACATGCACCATTTCCCAGTCTACTTTAAATCAATGTTGTGATTTCTAGTTTTACCCCTATTTACCTCTATTCTATTGCCACATCCAATTATAGTATACATATATGGATTTATTTTCCCGATAAACCACTTATCATATAAATTAACAAAATATAGGAATTTTATTATAATAAGTCTTAACATTGATGATTTACCAAGTGTTTTATAAACATAATCCCAAAAAATAACTACACATATCCATTGATACCAACTTCGACAACACTTATCTATATTTTATATCAATTAATTATTTATTACCAAAAAATACACCTAATAAAATCTAGAGGATCAAGATGTATAGAGTGTTTAGTAATAAGGTAAAATAAATAACAAATTAAAACAGCTAATATATTATTTTCATTGAAATCTCCATAACATAGTCATAATAATCCTTCATAAATAACACCGTATGGGATAACTGAGGGACATACATAAGAAATGGGTGATCTATAAATCCCATTAGGGGAAGAAAAATGAAATAACATGAATACATTGATGCATGTTACACAATAAAATTATCAATGATGCCTAATATGCGTGGGAATCATAAACATGAATAATGAGGCACTTTATAGCATGATAACATAAATGAAACATGAGAAATGCAACAAAAATATAAAACACATCATCATAAACATAGGTCAAGGGAAAATTCCATGAAATAATTGTGAAATAAGACCCATGATAGATCAGGATCACTCCCAAATACCTTAAATGACATATCACGATACTTAACCACTACCTGATGCACTAGAGTGATATATAATTCCGAGTTCACCCATCACATTCACTCCATTATCATTCTTAACTATACAAAATATATCATAAAACATGGATAAAATTTCATCAAATTTCATTCCAATATCAAGGAGTGTGGAATAAAAACATTTATGAAATGAATAATTTAAGTACATTTTCAGAAAGGTGAACACCTCTGATATAAATTGTATATGTCTATTAACTACATATTTGTTTTTCATGGAAAATCACGATGAAATTTCAGCATTATAAAAGTGGAATATAAATTTTCAAGTAATCGATTAGTGGGAGTGGAGGGGGAATATAATCATATAGAAGTCATAGGTGTAATACATGATATATGGAATATCTTATACCAAAATAATTAATTGGAGAAAAAGGCCACAAGAAAATGATGATAATTGAATTAAAAAGAGAATAGAAAGAACCCTTACCATGATAAGTGATACCAAATTATAGGGAGGAGCTTCAAAAGGGATTAGGGGAACCTTAGAAGGAATATAGAGAGTGAAAGAATGATTCAGGTTGTTATCCATGAATTTTTAGTGAATAGAGTTACAATATTGTGTGGTTTTATATAGGAAATGAGTGGGGATTTCATTCTTATTTCCCAGAGATAGGTTTTTTTATTTATATAGTAAAATAACCAAAAAAAACCTTCCCATGTTTGTTCTAATGGTTTCATCAAATAGGTGTGTTTTGAATTATTTTATTAGCCCGATGGCTGAACATATTAAAATATTACCCTTTTTTATGTGGTGGTGATTCATACTCTTAAAGAAAATATTTTATACCATTAAAATATATTATAGGTTTTTGGGGATTCATAAACACTTTATAAAATTAATAAAATAAACATAAAATAATATTAACTATATATAAAAAACAAATTTTTTATCTATACCATTTATTGTATATATTACAACATTTTGGGTATTTATTTTTCCATAATAGACTCTATATATTTATACCGTATTTAATATTTAACTGAAAATTCGACTTTCTCAGAAATTTAGGAAAAAATCCCCATTTGAAAATTTGACACATTTGATTAAAAAATAATATTTAGTTTATATAAACAAATTTAAATATGTTAATTTATTATTTTAGAATAATAAATGACTTTTATTATGAAAAGATGTGTTTTTTTATAATAATTGATTTCAAACCCTTATAAAAATTACATTTGACATTATTAAAATCATATGGTCATTTATATTTAGTGAATTTATTAAATAATAATATTTCAGTAAAATATTATTTATTTTAAACATCCATTAATCCATGAAAATATTTTTCATAATTGAATTTGAATATTACACAAAAATAAAATTTATGATACATTATAACAAAATGAAATTCATTTATACAATAATTATTGGATGTAAATATAAAAAAAAATTATATTGAAAATACAATATAATTTTTCATATTATTACGGTCTTGATATATATCCCATTTAAACACCAACAGTTTACCTAAGGGTTTGTTGCGTGCTAGTGAGACATTCATGGTGTGGTTCAGTGTACATGGATAGTGTGATGATCTCGATGAGCTTGAACATATCTTGTAAATAGTATATGTAATTACTATGTTATTAGATCTCATCATGAAATTGGATAGGGTAAAAAACTAGTGATTGTATCCCCCTTATAAGCTCTTATAAATGTGCTTCAAAGGGTATGATCCTACTATATGAGGCCATCACATCCTTTTTCTGAGTCCATTGGATCTATTTAAAACCTATATTCATAGTAGTTATAATATCATTATTCAATGACTATATTGTCTATGGTGAAGATTATTAACGGTCCATAAATTTGATAGAATATAATAAAACCAAATAAGTGTGTTTCTTTCAATAAAGAAAATACAATATTAAAAATTAATTTAAATTACAAGGGAAATTTTATTTATAAATGATCAAGTCATTGTAAGGCCATAAAAAAAACACAATATAATTTTTCTCATGAGGCCTACAGATAAATCAATGGTTTATAGAGGCATAGACCATCACTTATTAATTTCAATTAAATAATCTTAATAATTTGGTGTATTAAAATTCAACACAAGCCCAATATAATTTTTTTAAAAAAACATAGAAAATAAACATTAATATATCTTTACTCAAATTGATCATAACCCATCCCGAGAAAGAATAAGGTTGATATCATGAAAATAAATCCCCAGTTGATTCTATGTGGTAAAAAACCATCCCCTCCACATTTTATTGAGTCATGTGGGAATTTATACTATTCCTTAGTTGAAATCCCCAAGAAGCTACATGCTAAAATAAATGCCACTAGTTTCCATAAAATTGGGGGATGATTTTTCCCTTAAAAAAAAGAAACCAAAAACATATATCCATAACCAACAAACACTATTTTATTCAAGATAAATATATGATACAAAAAGAAAAAAAACACTAAACTATATGATAACCCATATAAGAGTAATATTCAGAAACAAAGCCCTTTATAATTGTACAACAGGGAAGAAAAAAATAGAAGACTCTGTGTTTAATAACTCAAAAACTCCTAACATGTCCAATGATTTGATTCCACATGATATACTTAAAGTGTCACAATGCATCACTAAATAAGTGAGATACATTTCCTCTCATTGTGTCTTGATAAGTAATATCTGTAATGGACCAAATTACTAATGAAGGGGGTGAGTAAAAAACTCAGTAGGTTTTCCCCAAATGAATCCCATGCTCACATAAATAGGATATAAAATGTTAGCACATTTATATAAAACACTTAAAAACATTTTCACGTTTTATATAAAAGCCCATGTAATTCAAATCCAAAAGAATTTTCCATATCAAAATAGTTGTCAATAAAAAATATAAAATGCTTTAAACCATTTCATATTACTTTTTGGAATAACTATTCAATTTTTAATATAAAATGACACGTTCATTCATCAGCGACAGTTCCATAATTAGGAGCAGTTTCTTATCCACATAGTGAGTCTTTACTATGTAGAAAATCTCATTGTGTTCCAATGTCACACACCTCTTAACCAGGGTAACCTCTATTGTACCCTAATGGTATACATATCTTATATAGGGTGGCATAAAAAATGAACTCATAGTAATCTATGTATTCCAAAACCATGTAAACCAGCCACTTAAATCCTTTTCAATAAAACATTTCATTTATTAAAAACATCTCCATTGAATAGTTTTGATGAATAAAAAATACACATCGCAAATTGATTATTTTAAAATCAATAGACATATCACTTTTCAGATAAACCAATTTCCAAAAATCCAAAAAACATTATTAAATAGGGATTCTACCATGATTTAAAAAAAAATTCACAATCAATTTGAATCAATTCAAAATATTTGAAAGTCATTCTTCATGTCCTAATAAGTGTATTTGATATTGAATCCATCTACCTCAAAAATCATGCTGAAAATGAATAACAACAAGAATTCTTCAATGAAACTATTTTATATCTTTAAACCCCACCGTAGTTTACATTTACTAACATCAAAATAGACAAATCATGTAATTATTGAACTCCACATAGATAGATCTATCACCAAAAGATCATGTTTATGAATCCAAGTGAGGGAAGAATAATAAATCTAAGAAAAACATTATGAATGATGAATTACCATGAAATATATCTTGAAAATAAATATGATTTGACAACATATCAATGTGTCGTCTAAGGGGAACGTCTAAACAAACATTTGGAGGAAAAATCCCCGATTTAGGCTCAAAATCAGTGAAATAGTATATTTTTAGGATAAAACCATGTGATATACACTTTTTTAGGATCTACATTTTAACCATGCATGGATGGGTAACACTGTTAGGAAAACAATGTGACAACCATATAGCAGATACTACCTCCTAACACCCTTCCCATGGTTTGTTCCCAATGTTAGAAAAACCTTGTATCCGCCATGTTATTTCCTAGGTTTCAAAAAAAAGGTTACTCATAGATGTATTCATGGTTTTGAAAAACTATGTGGCTAACCATTCCCTAAAAAATAACCTTTTTTCCACTTTGACATTTTTTATGTAGGATTTTCATGGATTCTAAAAACATTTATCAATCCATTCACCTAGATAAATTCCACAAAGTCATTAAAAATGCCTTTTAATACCTCCAAAATATCGCCCAAAAACATTACATACATAACATACTTAAAGAAATTGTAATTTTCATGATACTAGGGGTGATAAATTATCACCACCATTTTCCATTCCATCCATAGAAAAATGAACACTAATGTTATCCTAAATTAATTTGATCCATTTCTCAACCATTTTTCTCATGTTCCCATGTATCCTCATGAATCAGAAAATTTTTCCCTAAAAACTACACTAGACCACTGGTTATCCCATGTAAGACATTCTATTTCTTATCCAAAAAACATAGAATAATACAATATTAATTAATCATCTAAATCAGGGTTAATGTGATCCCATCAAATCACATGGTCCTGATCGAGAAGATGTTTTTTCAACTAAGATACAGGAAACAAATTATCCACCATACTAAACCATGATGAAAATTACAACCTATATCACACCCCAAAAATACATTAATGGATTTGAAAAGGGTATATTCATAGAGGAGATAACATTCCATACATTATAAAATGATATTTCCCAATCCTTGGATAGATTATTAATTACACATGATCACTCACCTCGAACAACAACAGTCATTAATGATGATCTCCATAGAAAAAATGATGATTATGAGTTTCCTCCAATCACTTCATGATTATCTTTATCATCTCTATGGACTCTTGGACAAGGATTTAACAAACATGTGAAGCCTCTCATGTTTCCCACTAATAAAGTGTACAAGCACAAAGATGTCCATGTAATGCTTCAAAAAGATCCTTTTGTATCAAGTAATGATAACTATTATTATATGAGAACTATACTAATGGTATGTGATCCTCCAAAGAGCCAAAAAAATACATTAGAAAAGCCTGCAACATGTCTTCTAATGTTTGTATCATCCTTTCATATTGTCCATACAACTGTGGATGACAAGTTATACTCATGGACACTTGAGTCCCAAGGGCTTTCAATAATGATTTAGTGAAATGAAATGTAAACCTAAAATCTCTATATGATAGTATTGATACTGATATTCCATTCCAAATTACCAATTTTTAGTCATAGATTTTAATCAATTCCTCCAAAATATGAGATTCACGAATAAGGATGAAATGAGATGACATTGTGAGGTTATCCTCTATCACTAGCATGGTGTCATGTTTCTGAACCATTATTAGGATAAATGTTAAATAAAATATCTCTATCTACTCCCTATTTTAAATATTTATAATTAAATAAAAAACATACCCATGGGATACTAGTTCTCTATCATAACCTACTAGTAGGTGAGTCATCATGAAGCAAAACCAATAACCTTACTTTTCTTACTTGCCCACAAAAACTACTATTTCAATGACGTATACATATTTTGTATTCGAGGGTGAAAAAACCATCTTGAATAGTGGTTGGAATGAAGAATTTGTTTCTAATTAGTCATTGATACAATCATCCAATGTTAAAACCACAAAACCAAAATTCCATCTAGTATCCATCCCTCATTGTTCTCCCCACTGTTGAGTTTTCGCCTCATAGAAACACAATCACAATCAGATTTTTGGGCCACTTTAACCATATTAATCAAATTAGGATCCAATGACACTGGAAAAAACACCACAACATCAACTTATTCGTCATAATCCATATGCATGTAAGCTATGGCCGACATCAACCCCCACTTATATAAAGACTTCTTTTCCAACTGATCATACAATTTTCCTTTTAATGAATCTGACATTGAATTACATTTACTATATTTATACATATATTTAATGCCAAACATTTTTTATATTCTCCATCTATCTTATTTGTATCAAATTCGAATCCCATTTGGAGAAAATATGCTTCAAATTCATATGATCTGTAAACACCATGAATTTCCTTCCAAAGAAGTAATGACAGAACTTTTTCAAATCATAGACTATATCAGATAACTCCAAATCATGTGTGGGTAGTTCCTTTCATAAAACTATAACATCCAGAAGAAATGTGAAACAACATGATGTCCCTACATGAGAACACATCCCAACACATATCCTGAAGCATCATAATACAACACATACCCTCGTCTGATTCTAGAAAATTCAATATAAATGACGATGAAAGGATAACATTAATCTATTGGAATGATATCTAACATTCAACATTCAATTCGTTGGGAACACATTTCCTTTTGAAATATTTCAAAGGTGAATATGGTCATGAGAATTCAAAAAAAAAGAATCGATAATATCCACCTATCCATGGAAAATATGTATCTTGATGAAATTTTTTGGTGGTTTCATGAGATATAAACCTATCTATATTATGGATCCATAGAAACACCTATTTAAAACTCAACCTGTCCAAGGAAACCTACCTATTGTAACAAAAAATTATACATTGATAATTTTTCATACAAATAATTATCTCTCATGATTCCTAATAATGCCATTAAGTTTTCTCATGCTCATCCCCTTTCACTTAATTCACAAATATGTCATCAAAATACACCACCACAAAAGAATCCAGATATATTTGGAATAACTCATTCCTTAATGACATAAATACTAATAGTGAATTTATTTGATCGAAATGCATAACCATGCAATCATAATAGACATATCTACTCCTAAAATCTATCTTTGGAATATCTCTCTTATGAACTCTTAATTGGTGATATCCTAATCTCTACTCAATTTTATAGAACCACTCAACTCCCCTAAATTGATCGAATAATTCATCAATTCATGGAATTTGATACCGATTCATTGCTATAACATGGTTATGTTTACAATAACCCATACACAACTATAGTGTTCAATCCATGTTTTGACACAGAGGACTGGTGGTGGCCATGGAGACTTGCTAGATCGAATGGATGCTTTTTCATTCTAGCACATCCAACTACACATTCAATCCCATCAATAAATTTTGTAACATTAGATAATATTTATGTGATATAGGACTAGTCCCTGGTAGTTTATCAATCTTAAAATCCAGTTATCTTATGGGGGGAACCCTAGATAATTTTTTGGGAAGATATCTAGAAACAACTTGATAAACACATGAAACTATTATGCTTGATCTCTTCCATAGATTCCAAGGAAAAAACTACCAACATGTATGATATTATACCCACTACTGATGCCAAAAAGACCATCTCACCTTCCTGTCCATTTCGGTCCCCTGTAAAGAGATTTTCAATATCATCATCAGTCATAAAACTGACCCATTATCTATAAAACTCATCAATATTTGATCGTAGTAAATCAATCCATAACCACGATTATATCATAGAAATCCATCTCAAGCACTATGAAATCCTATTTCAAATGAGCTACATCTATAGTTATATAACATTCTTAACACATAAAGGCTCAACATTCTCGTTGACGAATAGAAGGTCGAAGTTTCAAAAAAGAAGGCATCATCACAACATTAAAACCAAAAAAATCAAATAAAGTAGAAGAAATAAATGAGTGGGATTAAACTATATCAAACAAACAATTAATAAGGGTATAATTTAAAATAATTATACCTTTTACCATTGATGGTCTAGATTGACCATCTTTAATAAATAATTACCTTGTCAAATTTCATATTTATTTCCCTATTGTGATTTCCTTTGATGGGGAGTCATAGTTTTCTTTGAACCACTATATCTAGATCTGTTCTCCTAATGACAAGTATTCTAAATCACTTTTATCGTTGAAGCATACAATTTATGTGATACATCAAAATATTCTTGAACACCCAACCATAGAATACTATGAAAATAGCACTGAAGGTGCCCTATTGGGTTGAAATTGTAGAAGGGTCAAGGTGGTTCCATACACTATCTATTAATGTGATCAAAATATTATCATTGAAAGCATCCATCATTACGTTTTTATTTTTGGAGGAATATTCATAGATCCAACCATCGAATTCTAAGTCATTATAATACCTTTAAAATAGGTATATTTATTCCCATTTTTTCAATCATTAGTGTTACGACAATTTCTAGTAGGTATTAACGAGATTCCCCCCATAGTTCATGAGATGTATCTCTCTACCAACATAACTATATTGACTATATATATACATATATATATAATTCATTATACAGAGCATGAAAATCATTGAGTGGATATATTTTGTTATAATTTATTCAATAATGTATCCCTTAATGGATGAAGTAGTAAAAACATCTGCATTGCAGTGTAATAAATTCATTAATATAACCACATATTCTTTCACTAAGAGATTATATTACTTTATGATGAAATATTATGTCATTTTTTAAATCCTTAACATATTAGGATATATTTTTTTTTCAAATAATTCTTCAAAAAACTTCCCATGTAATGGATTGGTATTATTTAGCCTGAAATTATAAATCCCGCCACTGATGTGCATTATCTTATAGAATAAATTTCTTCCACCTGGGATTATACGATGTTAGTGTGCCATGAAAATTGAAGATTTGATTCATCAAATTCATCCACACCTTTACCTTATATAGTTACTAATCAAATAAAAATATGTGTGGATTATTTATCTGTAAGTGACCAGAATGATCCATAGTCCTTATTTTATCCCTAATTTACCCTCGATCAATATCTTGAATGTCTTAGAATATAATCTGATCCAGCTATTGGTTTACCTATGGCTCACGTGCAACCACATTCTTAGAATCGTCCTCTGGTCCATTTCTATTATGCCTACGGGTTCCATTTTATTTAACAAAAAACACCATAAGTCTCACTCTCTAGAACCATAAGGCTAAAAAATTTCAAATTCCCCATATAAAAACTGTCATAATATCCTTTTCAAAAAATTAAATACATTTCAATTGAACCAATTTTTAAAAAGTCAACCATGCATTTAAAAATAAAACTATTTTTGAAAAACTACTATCCTTTGATTTTCAAAGTCTCACATATAAAAAATTTCAATAATTTTTTAAAATCATCATTTTTTCCAAATGATAAATCATTACTCAAAATGAATTATTCCCTCGTAGTGGTAAGTCATTACTATCAATCTATGTCACACTATTTGAATTTGATAATCCCATGACAATGAGATTAAAAATGATATAAGTTTCTCGAAAATAATAATCTTCCGATATCCTTGGAAACCAATCGTTCATTGTAAATAGGATAGATATACCGTTTTATGCTCAATATTTTAACATCAAACAATCCTAATACTTTCTACCAACCCAACTCTAGGACTAATCAAGAATGATTTTCTCACTCCAATACCGAAGATCCTATACCATTTGTTCAAAAATAAAAGAAATTATATCTAAAACTGATACCATTTATAGAATCCTACTCATCCTTATTATTTTCTTTTGAATTATAATTTCTACTTGGTGTTAAGACTCATTCCACTAATGCCAAAGGATATTAATAAATTTCACGCATTTCAATACAATTGGACGACGATTTTACATTTTTAAGTAAAACAAAGATAAAAAAAATAACAAAAAATGAACAGTCAATATATAATGAACAATAAAAATGTCATACTAAAATAAACCAATACCAAACTATACCATAACCCATATCATAGTATAATGAGGAAACCATAACCAAATATTAGAATATAAAGCAGAATACAAAACAACAAAAATAAAAACTCCAAGGTCACCAACTCAACATCTCCCAACATGCTCTATGATTCAACTCTACCAGACTTACTCAATTTATAAAGATTTATCAAAAAAATAATTGAGATACATTTCCATTAAATATGTCTCAAAAAACTATATCTATAAAATCACTTATTTTCCAATAAAGTGGGTGAGTAAATAATATTATTTGGTCTTTCCAAAATGACTTCCCTACTCATTTATCTAGTATATAACGTGTTAAAAAAGTATATAAAAGTATTTATATAAAAATTTTTAAAAAAATTAATAGTTTATATACAATCCCATGTAATTCAAAATAAACACAATTTTCAATATCAAAATAGATCTCAAGAAAAAAAACAGATTTATTAAACCATTTCATATTCATTTTTGGCATAACATTTCTATAATTTACACAAAAATAAACACAAATGCATGCTTCAATGATAGTTTCACACAAATTATAAGTTTCTTATTCATATAACAAGTCGTCACTAAGTGGAAAATATCCATGTTACACAACATAACAAACCCTTTATCTAGGGTCATGTCCCCTATAAGCAATGGCATACACCCCTTGACTTCAAAATCATGAAATCATAAAAAATCATGTATCACAAAACCATGCCAATGAAACCATTTAAATTAAAACTAATTTTAATGAAAACATCACCATAAAACCAATTAAAATATAAAAATCCAAATATTAAAATCACCATTTTAAAATCAAAAAATAATGCACTTTTCGTGACGGACAATTTTCAAAAATTCTTAAACCATCACTGAAGAGGTTTTCTATGTTTCTTTACAAATAAAATTCACAATAAATTTCAAAGGATTAAAAAATTTAAACTATTCCTTCCGGATCAAATAATATGAGTCAATATTGAATCCACATACCTTAGAAATTATGGACAAATAAATGAATGTAAATAATTATTCTATATATCCGTGTTGAATTTCCAAAAAAACCCTACTTTGATCTCATTTACTTACATCAAAGAAGTCAAAAATCATCATGATTGGAATCATTAAACATAGGTCTATCCCCAATAGATCTAATCTAAGAATCCAATAGAAATAAAAATACATCTATAAAACCCACCAACAATAGAGGCATACTAATAAATATGGCCTTCAATACACCATGATTTGACAAAGGATAACAATCAGATCGAAGGGAAAAATATCCATAACTATTGGGAGGAGGAAAAACATATTTATTGTCAAAATAAGTGAAAACTGTTGGTTTAGAAGAAAAAATGAGTGACATACACTTTTTTAAAATTTATCTTTTTTCTATTAATGGTTGAGTAACACAACTAGGAAATCGGTGCACCAACCACACAATGACCACTTCCTCCCAACACCCTCTACATGGTTGGCTTCCATGATTAGACAAATGGTGCACCAAAATCATTTTTCCATTTTGTCTAAAATTTAAGGTTAATCCTAGGTGGACACATGGTTCGACAAAACCATGTCCCTAAACATACACATAACTAATAGCCTCTATTTCACTTTTCACTGCTTCCTGTTGGAGTAAAATATTTTATACTAACTTTGCTCAAACCATAAACCTCTGGAAAATCCTCCAAAACCTTAAAAAAGTCCTCTAAACCCTTCCAAACAACACTCAAACACTTTATATATGGAAAAATAATATATAAATTGTTACATTATTGAAACTGAGACTGCTACATGTATAATAAGGTGTTATTATTTTTTATGATTATAAATACAATTAAAAGATCATCAAAAAAATTCATGAATAAAATACCTTTTAGATTTTGGAATCCAATAATAAAATAATATAAATTAATTTAATACCATGGAATTTTTTTGTTGAAAATTAAATTTTAAACATGTAAATTATGCTTCAAATCATTGAGTGGTCTTGATGGAGGGAAATTATATGTTCATGCCATATAATTTAAAAAAACACTCCACTAACCCTTTTATAAGTAATTAAAAAATTCCATTTTTTGGAAAATGCTGGGAAGATTACTATTAATACATTTTATTAAATTCTATAATTTTATTTTTATAATAAATGATATTAAATTAGTAAAAATATTTTATAAATTTTTGTATATAAAATATTCTTATGTAAGAAAAATATTCTCAGATGAGTATAAAAACAAATATTATTTTCCTCAATGACAATATTTGAATCCCTTGAGTACATAAAGAGTGGAAAATGAATTTAAAACATAAAATTTATAAAAAAAATATAGCGGATTTTAAAATATAATGTCGTTAAGATATAATGATCAGGAAATTCATCATGTGGAGACTAAAACACAAAAAATCCTGAATAATGATGATATTGTAAAATAAACCCTAAATGCATTGGTAAATATTGAATTAGGAACCCCATTAAATAAATAATATTAAATGAAACATTAAATAAAATGAATATAAATATATAATTTATATTAAATTTTATTGGTAATTAGATACACCTCATAAAAGAATAAAGGTGTAAAGTTTAACATATGTCCCAAGAAGGATAATTTGAGATGAAGAACTCATATCAATGGTTTGACTTCCTCTATATATGATAAAACCACATAAATATAAAATATTTATGAATTATTCATCTATTAAATAAAAATAATTATATATAACCTACAACATACTATTTATATGTAACCTTTTATCACCCATGTGTTAATAATTCTTTATTTATGTCATTATTCTCGGTTATAATTACATCACCATACATATATATTTCAGTTCCATAGTTTAGGTCATTATAATTTGATAATATTTTCATAATATACCTAATTTATAGTGTGATATATATATATCATATATATTTATTTTATACATATTTATACTCATCCCAAATGTTTATAGATTGAAAAAATAAAATACACCGCTCAGGGAGATGGTACGTTGAATTAACACACAAGTGATGTTCTCACTTACCATTTGATGGTAAATAGGGTTGATAATGGTTACATAATAATATTAATAAAATTTCAGTAAATGTTGGATAATTATTTTATATTTATTTAATGATCTATACAATATATTTAATGGAGGTAAAAAATATGTAAAAATGTTATTTGTTAATGCGATAAAATCTTCTTTGAGGGAACACTTTTAGATATCCTTTTAAAGGTACTGGTTATGATATTATGTGATGAAAATAACCTATATATTTGGACAATTTTTTTAAGATACAATTTCTCAGGGTATGGTGGAGTTAGACAGCTCATTGTGTTGTAATGAAGAGAGGGAAACAATGTGCTTTTATAAGTGAGGGGACGAATATTCTAGGAATTTCTTATAGTATAAAATTATTAAATATAATTTATCATTTCTAAAATCAAATAAATTTATATAATTAAAATATAAGATAAATATGATTCTGAATTCTATAATATAGTAAAATTAGAATATTTTTTGGTTCTTTTTTCCGTTATATTTTAGTTTTGAACCACATTAACTATTTTGAAAATTACCATGATATTAATTTTTTCAACCCATTAAGAGTTAAGAATGTCACCATAAAAGAAAATAAGTTCTGTAAATGGAACATGTATGAGATTTTAAACAATATCTTTTTTATTTTTCTGAACATAATATTAATAATAAATCATTAAATAAAATATTATACATTATAAAATAGTCCTAATGTAATTTATAAGACTATTCATTTAATAAGACTTTAAATACATAAATAAAAATGTGGAATTCAAATATAATCTAATAAAAATTCATTAAAATATCATATATGTCAATAAAATCCATGGTAAAAATTTATTCATTCAAATTATATCATTTTTAATATTCTTAAATCATTTATTTTATTTTTTCTATTAATTTTTATCAGTATAGGGTCGACGTTACACAAGTATTGAAGTTAATTATTTCATCCTGAAAAATTATAAATATGTTACCATGATTGGAAAATTATTTATACTTAAAGTAACTATTTATATCTCAATATAGACTCTATTAATCCTTATGTTTAAAATTTTAAGATAATAAAACCAAGAGAATGAAATTTTTGAATTTTCTTTAAATAAAATAATATAAAGGTCTAAATAAAAGCCAAATTTAAATTATAGATCATATATTAATGTATTGGATTAGTGTGGATGAAATTATATCATCAAATGAAATTATATAAATTATTAGAGGTATTTTATAGTCGTTATCATATTATGTTTAACCATAATTACACGATTTACACTTACCACGATGACAATTTTTTACTCTAGTTACAATTTATAAAAAAAATAAAAGGGTCATATTTATATAATCCTTACCTCTTTATTTCAAATATAGAACCCATTTTTTTAATTTCATTTTCTATAACTAGATGTAATTAATTTAAATTCAAAACACAAAACAAAACAGAGACATATTTTTCATAAAAATCACTTTTTATTGTAAAAAATGGTTATATACCAAATTAAATAATAAAATTGATTCCCCTAAACTTAATTGATATATTAATAATAAAAAATACCTAATTTATTTTCAAAATAAATTTAAAAAAATAATTTAAATTTATAAATTTCTGAATAAAATATAAAGTTTTCAATAAAAATGATATTACTTTTTATTCACTTAAAAATATATATTTAGAATAAAACACCCTAAGATAAATTTGATATGAATATTTAAATATTATAATATTTTTATAAAATAAAATTTATTTGTTCTATATAAATTGTATTTAATATTATTTTCATAAAAATCAATGAATATTTATTTTTAAGAAAACACATTTCCTAATAATAAAACATATTACTAAAAAATTGAGTACTGATTATTTAAGGATTGGTAAATTAATTTTTACTATGTAGGAAAATTATATATATATATATATATATTTCATAATTAGGTTAATATTATTGCTAATAATGAATTATTTGATTGGCCTATAACAATCATATTAATGTAAAATTATTTTTCGGGTTTATTTAATATCATGTTTTGTATTCTATATGCTATCATACATAGTTCCCTTTTAAAATTATTTGGTTCTAATTATCCCCCCTTTTAAAAAATATAATTTTAAATATGGACTTATTACAAGTAATCAATGTTTTTATATTTGAAAATGTCTTTTTGGAAAACCCAGATCATATAAATGGTTAATAAAAAATCCTTTTTGAAAAAGGGAAAGGAAAATACGATGGTTGTCGGGAATGGAAGATAACTAGGTTTCAAAATTGGTACATATTAGTGGGATGTTAATATATATATATGGGATAAATTTTTAATGTTTAAATAATTATGGATTGTGATGGGAATAGTTTATCACAATAAATTCATAATCATGAGAACGTTATAAACTACATTACCCTAAGACAAAGATTGGTGAAAAATGCCTTCAAATCCTTAGAAATGAAGGTAATAGGATAAAATTTGTATTTCAATATCATTTTCAAATTTTTTTGAATTACATTACCATATATACTATGGAAATAAGTAAATAAACTTACTTTAAAAGTAAAATTTCATCCTTTAGTAAATTTCAAAAAAATCTAATATTTTAATCTAAATGATCAGTATTCAGGATGACTTATTTTCCTATAGATGTAAAATATAATTTTAATTCATAACATATTACAAAAAAGGAAAAAATATCAATTAATAATATATTTATAAACTAAACAAATAAAAAATGGTTATGACAATGTTGAATAATATAATCAATTTATTGTATTTCATGTGAAATGATAATAAGTTTTACATAAAAATTTCAACAGTAAAACCAAGAGTTTAACATATATTATTTCATAAATAAATAACCATACAGACCAAAAAACCTTAATAAAATCACTATTAAACAATGTCTTAACAAAACAATTTATGTCATACCCTTCAGTGTACGCCTCCAAGAATGTAAAAATATTCTTCCAAAATAGTCTATTACGTTAAACTTTGAGGTAATATATATATTATCCCAATAGAACAACTCGTGAAATTTCATTAATCACAAAAAATACTAATAATTTTAAAATATATGATCCTATAATATGACCCCCAAAATCAAATTAATATTTTTACATCAAATGAATTATATAAAAATAATGGAAAACTAACTTGGACATCACATAGGCATTTAGTAGGTGCTGAAACCTTATCTTCATTTGGTTTTGGGTTCAAGCCCCATAAACATGATTGATGAAAAATGTTGTTTCCATGATTGTTGGATATCCTTTTTCTAAAACTATAAATTTTTTAACAAAAAGACTAAAATCCTAAAAAAATAATCATCAAATCAGTTTAACCACTATGGTTTTATTTATTTTATATTCCCAAAAACAATTTAACACACATATCTCGATAAAACATAAATATCTCATCCAAAAAATAACATTAACACTACAATTTATCAATAACTTCACACTTCTATCCTCAAAATAAAAATTTACTATTCCCTAGTAATCCTTTTCACTAAAACATATAACAAAACCAAGGGTTTTATTCCCATTACTATTTCCCAAAATTTCCATAACAATGTTACTCTTCAAGCACATAGTGCTTCAAAAGGTTATCTATGCGTGTAAAATTATGATCAATCGTAGTATTATCATCCTATGAAATTTTAGGTGTATAATAACATGAATATGATATTAAAGGATATTAGTGAATCAATCAGGTATTTTCTAAAAATATCATCTTATCGCTAACAAATTTTTCTTGGTTATTTGTACCATTAAACAGATGTTATAAATTTATTAAAGTGAAACTACTATGAAATAATCCTTATAGGTTTCATGTTTCTAACATCTATTATGTCATTTATATAATAATTCTACATTATGATTCTAAAATACCAATACTTAAAAAAGCTATTCATTCCCCTTTAAGGATTTTCATGGAAGAGGTCTTTACATGATCTAGGAGTGTACCCTTAGAAAAGGGCACTGATCTTGATAATTAACACAGTCCTCAAAAATAATAAATTGAATTATAAATTGTTCTATTGTGTTATGTTTAATCCCTCGAATAAAAAACTTCAATTTTCTTCAATAATTCTCTTATATATTCCATTACTTTCCATATAAGAACATTTTACCTCCCCATTGAGAAATTAAATTGGATGTATATTTACAAATATATTACTTGAAGGAAATTTAATCTCATTCCACTATAGTATCTACCACTTGATATCTCAGGGACCTCTATCCTTATCCTCTTTATTTAGTTTTATAGATGATAATCGAAGAAGTTGATAATAATTTATCATGATAAATTATTACGCATAATAAAAATATCCTTCACTCTAGTCATCATCACATTTTGTTTCCCATAACCATCACAATTGATGCAACATAGTTATATATAGTTTTAGACATTCACTATAATCTGAATGCAATGGACGAGAAATAATAATCATAGTGGGGAAATATGAGAAATACTTAGTAAGATGTCCAAATCTTAAAACCATATTTTAATTCTATTACACAAGATCTTTATCCAACTTAGTCCTTTGTTTTATCTATTCATATCCTTTAGAATGGTTTATGAATAAACTCTGAGTTAACCAATGAAAACTATTTGGGAATCTCAAACCAAATTCATAGTAAGGGAACACGAACCATACACCATAATGATGTTTTAGATATACATGAATGACAATTTTTGGGTTTATTGTCCAATAATCAAGAATAATCATTAATTTTAGCATAGGGTAATGTTCCATAATCATTCTTTTCAAAAATCTAGTTCTCAATGTTTTAACATAACTTCCTCTTATAACAACTATAAAGACCTTGAATACAATAGTTTAGATCCAGTGGTGACATTATTACATTGGCACTAGATATAAGGAATCACATACTAAGAGAGAAAATAGTTTTTACTCTTATTAAACATTATAAATATTTTACCCTCAAATTACATTTTAAAAAATTTAAAAAATTGTGCATGTAAAAATTCTGAATCATTGAACTCATTAAAATATTCCTTATTCATATAGAAAATTAATGAAATTAAATAATATAGATTTCATATTCATTGTAATGTTTACAAACAATAGAATATATCGTGGTCATTAAATTTATACTAAATATAGAAAATTAATTTATAGAAAAAAAATTAAATTTAAATCAATAACTTAATAACAATGAATAATATGTGAATAATAATGGATTATCAAAAAGTTATATATAACTAATCAAAAGATCTTGATAATTATCCATAGATATAATAAATATTCTTATAATAATATGGAAATTAATAACAATTCTCATAATGGTGAAATACATAACACTGAATATCATAATCATACATTCAATGTCTTGTGGAAAAATAAATTACATAAATAACTAATCCTCCATAAAATACCAAAACTAGTCTCCCATGTGGGACCTACTGATGGATTGAAGGGATATACAAGATATATCATGTCACTCAATATGTACAATTCACAAATCTTATGAAACATGAGAATAAAAATAAACTACATAATGGACATAAAAATTTGTATTAAAAAAACTATCAAAGGAAATGTTCACATTTAAAATGTCAAAATGATCATAAATGATCGATAAAAAAATATGTATGTAATAATTAGAACATATCCCCATTTCTTTATAAGTTGAATAATCGTTTATTTAATTTAATATTATAAATTCTCCAAAAAATCATAAATTTTTTAGTAAATTTATATATTTATATTGAAATAAAGTGTTTAAAATAAAAATTTATAAAATATTAAATAAAAAACTATCATTTAATATTACCTTTTAGGGTTTTTATGTAATCTTAATATCATTTATTGTTCCCAATTTTTTTCGATTATTATTATTACTTATATGTTAAAAACCCATTGAATCTTTTCTAAAAAATAAGAAAATAGCTCATTAGAAATAATGATAGGAAGATTATTTTTATGAAAATTTTTTCAAGTCAAAGGATGGTAAATTTTTATTAAATATTTAAAAAATATTAAAATTTTTATTTAAAACAATTTAAATTATATATTTATATGGAAGAAAGGATTTTTGATTGTGTTGAAAACAATGTTGTCTTTCCTCAAAAACAATATTTTGGAATATTTAGTACATAAAGAGTGGAAAATGAAATAAAAACTTATTATTGATAGAAATAGAATAGGGAATAAATATTTATAATGATTGAGATAGAATTATTAAATAAATCATGTAATGGATAATTTATTATAAAAAGTCTTGAATAATGATGAAATTATGAAATAAACCGTTACCGCTTTTGTAACATTTGATTTATTACCCTCATGAATGAAATAAATTAAAATAAAAAATAAAGTACAACGAATATAAATATAATAACGATATGAAAATTAAAAGGGGTAGTAGATACACCTAAAAAATCCTAAAACATGACATTTTTCCAAATAAAGATAATTTTATATGAAGAAACCTTACCAAAGGTATGACTTCCTCCATACATGTTCAAACCTCCTTCATAAAAAAATAATTTTTTGTATAAATATATTATAGAACCATAATTATAAATATCATATCATATATTATTTACTTATAACAACGTATCACACATTTATTAATAATTCATAATTAAAATAATTATTCCACGTGAAAATTTCATCATCTTACATGTACATTTTGGTTTGATAGTTTTGGAAATTTTACATTGATTTTGTTTTAATCATATCTACAATTTTAACCATCATATAAATATATTATATATACAATATTTACCTATTTAGAGTTGTTAATAATGTTTATAGAAGGTAAAATGAGATACACCATAAATGGAGATGATAAACCATAAGTATGCATGAATGATATTTTCACTTACCATTTGGTGGGAAGGTGGAGGGATAATTTTGATTTAATAATATTAATAAATTTTCAGTTTATTATGGATATTGGATTTTTTAATTAATTAATGATTGATACCAAATATTTAGAGGGGGTAAAGAAGATGAAAAAAAAAGTAATCAGTTATGGTGGAAGCCTCTTCTTTGAAATAAGACTTTTTTACTATCATATTAAGGACCCAAGGGTTGGTATTTTGGAAGAATATACCCTCCAAAATATGTTTAAGGAATTTTAGGTGAAATATTTGTTGGGTATGATCGATCTATAAGGCACAAAAATAGTTTAAAGAATAGAGGGAATGGATGTAATTTTACAAGTGAGAGGATAGTGTTTCTTGGAGTTTCTTAAAGTATTAAACTAATAAACATTATTTTCAGGTATAAATTTCTCCAAATTTATATTATTATAATATATGACATTGATGATTTGAAATACTCCCATTAAATAAAATTTTATTATGTTTTGATTATATATTCATTCACAACTTCTTGTTTTGTCCCCCATTATTCCTTTTTTCAATTACAACAATATTAATGTTCTCTACACTTTATAGGTCATGAATATTACCATAAATAGTAAAAAAACAAAAAATTGAAAAAAAAATATCTTTTAAAAACTATACAATTAATTTATTCAAATTAAACATTTTTCTGAATTTTGATTCATTTAATAATATATTATATTTTATAAAATATTATTAATCCAATTTTGTGTGAATTCATTTAATATGTCTTTAAATACATTAATAAAATAGATAAATTTGAATAAACATATTTCACACATCTCTAAATTATATATATATATATATATAATTATTGACATACCTTAACTATTTCTAGTTATATCATTTTAATTATTTTAAATTCATTTATTTTATCTTTTTCTATAAATTGAATAAATAGAGTGTCAATGTTGCATAATCATTTAAGTCAATTATTTCATCAGTTAATATTATAACTAAATCAAAAGTTACAAAATTATTTTTCTTTCAATAAACATTAATAATCTTACATGGGATCTGTCTATTCTTATGTCAAACATTAACAGGTAATAAAAAAAATGAGAATTCCATTTTTGAATTATCTTCTACAAAATAATATTTAGGTCTAAATCATTGAAAAATAGAAATAAAAGGTCATATAATCGAATATTATATGATAATGGAATATATAAGTTCATAAAATAAAATAATTTAATGTGATATATTCATATTTTATTCATTATAATATAATTTGTAACCATAATTTCTTTATTTACCATTATGAGGGTGACAATTATTAACTACGGTTATTATTCGTAATAACAAAAAATATAAAGGGGTTTTATAAAAAAATTTGACATCTAAAAAGACATAGAATCCATTTTCAGGATTCAATATCTATTATTGGTTATAATTAATTTGAAATCAAAATATAAAATGAAAATGAAAATAATTTTTTAGAAAAATGCATTTTATTTGTAAATTTTTTTATAGAAAATTCAATCATAAAGATGATTACATGAAACATAATTTAATTATTAATAATATAACAAAAATATTACTAATTTTTAATAATGATCAAATAAAACGGTACATCACGGGTTCTTTAATAAAAATATAGTTCTCAATAAGTAGTTATATAAAATAACATCACCCTAATATAATTTTACTATGTTGATTTCAAATTTTTTATAATTTTTTTTAAATTTAATTTATAAATGTTTCACAATATTATTTTAATATTTTCCCACACAAAAATAATAATGATCATTTTAATAGAATACAAATTTTTAATGCATAACACATCATTATTTAGAATTGAGTACTCATTTGCTAAGAATTAATAATGGAATTTTTATTGAGTAAGTCCATTATATATATTTCGTAATTCATTTAATACTATTATCTTTGGATAATTTGTCTTCTAGGTTGTGAAATATTTTAATAATAATATTTCATGGATTTTTTATGATTAGTGTTTTGTGTTGCATACACTATCGAATATATTATCATTGTAAAATCATGGAGTGCTACATGTGATATAACCCTTCGTTCTGCAATTGGTTCTATATTTTTTGGTTCACAATGATAATTTCATGGAATTTCATTCAATATCCAAATACAGAGTCTTGACGTATAATATTTTTATGCAATTAGATAATTTAGTGTCGTACTTCCCTACATCAGTCTTCTGACTAAGAAGGGAACCAAGAGATCTATATATATCGTCCACATAAAGGTTGAGTTACTACCGTTATACTGGTGTAGCTAAAACCTATGGGTATAATATATATCACATAAGGTTTTCAAAATCTTCTTTTACATTTTTATCCCATTCCTACAATACTCCCTTATTTATTAACCTCATTAAAGTGAAGAATTTCAATTCAATATTGGATATAAAATTCATATTTTAAGCCAAAAATATATGAATCCCTTTTAACCCCTTATGGTATTGGGGAGGAGGAACTACAAGGATTTCACTATTCTTCTTATGATCTACCTTATATATTTGTATAATTTCTATAAAACCATTAAATATCATAGAAATTTCCCTAATGGAATAATTCATAGGTTTTTTATTCAAGATGTATTACAATAACACGATTATGTTTTTTTTGAATATTAATGTAATGATCATAAGACTATTGGGACATAACAACCCGGTTATGGAAATAAAATTCTATGATTATTTGAAAAATTTATTCGAAAATATGATACATAATGTATTGGTTTGTGGCTCTAACATTCATAAAAATTGGAAGGATCTTGTAGTATAATTGGGGTTCTCTAATGGAAGTGAATTACTAATCAGTAGGGACCATATTTATCTAATTATACCATGAGTTCCCATCCATAACGAAATGGTTTTATAATCTTGCAATTTCATCAATTAGTATTCCCTTAATCAGAATTGGTAAATCTTCCTTAAAATATCATCACTTGATATCCCTAAAAAAGAAGAATATCTTGAGCTTCCCATTGTTTTTATTTATTAACATAATATCAGTGAGAGGGTTTGGGTATTTCACCTCTCAAATAAAGTTATATTTAATAATATTATCTACTTCATACTTAACCTTAGTATCATGAGGGGGGGGGCTTTATCCTAGCCACCTTTATGAATCCTAGATGATCACATGGTATGAAAAAGTCATGTGTTACTACATTTGGATATTCTCCTAGAATATCTATGTAATTATAGGTGAACAGACAATGGAACTGTTTGAAGAGTTATAAATTAATGTCTTTATTTTCTAGAGGCATGGTGACATTAATCAATGATATCCTCAGATTCTAGTTTTTACGTAGATTTACTTTGTTTATCTCATCAATGATGGGGGAGATTCCTTCCTCAAATTATATAGGGACATATCTATGGTCTTCCTATTCTAATACCATATCAACATTTATGTATATTTAACTCAGAGGGGTTGGTAATATAGGGGAATCGTAATCCATTATGCAGTATAAGAAGTCACTCATCGGACTAGGGAGTACCAAGGAATGTGTTTTATGATGAAGAGAACTTAATTTATAAATACTTCTTTCTATGCTATAATTAAGGGAATAAGAAATATTTAAATCCTAAATTTAAAGAGACAACATATGGGAGTTTTTAATATTCACTAATGGTATAAATGAAATCATTGATATAGATGGTTGACTAAGGGTCTCCTAAAGTATCAGCGATGGAAAAGGAGAACTCTTATTTGGAGGAATGATCTCTCCGATTATGACATGAATGGATCTTGATGGCTCTACTTCAGTTAGATGTGCTCAATTATATAGACATATGATAGTATATTTTTTGAACTATGGTAGTTTGATTGACATGAAATCAGTTCCACTATTAGTTTTATGGAAAATTAAATAATTTATTGAGAAAACTCATGGGGTTTACAAGAGTGTTCCCAACACTATTATGAGTGTAGTGTCAAAAATTTTCCAATGTCATATGTTTCTCTGCTTCTATATTATATAAACTCACCTCAATATTTTGGGATTTACATTATTGTAGTGGAGTGATATTACCACATGGAATTATAGTATTTCAGTTGATGGAGTACAAAATAAATTAAGGGTTTGGCGACGACACAACTACATGTCTATGAAGTCAAGGTCATTCAAGAAAAAAAATAATATTTTGTGTTCAAATTGATAACCATGAACTCAAAATTAAACTCTAGTCCCTGATCCCAGACATGAGTTTGATCATTTTGACGTTATTTTTCTCACTCTTCTTATATAATTGAATTGATATCTATGAGGGTGAAAAATTATCATATCTATATCCCAAATGACTGAGAGATCAGACCGAGATATGATTAGTCCATCAATTTTTATCAATTAGAACACAGTGAATTTAAAATTTTTCAAGTGTTTCTAAAATGTAAAATGGTCTAATATTACCCTGAATAGAATATTCTCAATCTTTCATTGGGAATTAGATAATGGGATAGAATTTTATTAATGCAATTATTCTCAACAAGAATCATCTTTTAATAATTATATCATAATCATTTGGCGACATTGGTGGTCCTTGAAAATCATATCATTGTTCTATTTGGATTGATAAGTATTTTTCAATGATCAATATCTTTTTCAGAATATCGTCCATCTATTTCCAAAATTTCATAATTCTATACCATTTTATTTCACTTCCCAATATGGTGTTTTTTAATGGCATGTGTCTTTGGGGATGAAGTGCCTGAGGTAAATAGATATGGTACTTGGACCAAAGTTGATGTAGTAACTATAATTGATGTGTTTGGTCGAGCTAGTCTGTCCACTCATCGAGGATGTTCAAAACATTTCACACTCACAAAATTGTCTTCCAAAAAAATCTATTTTCAAAAACATAAAAAATATTTTTCTGGTGTCTCTATTCTATTTTTGGGATCATTGAATTAATTTCCAATGGTTTTCATATATATATATATGGTTCTGATGGGGAAGTGAATGGAATAAAGAGTTCAAAAACAATTCCATATTCCACTGATACCTCATATTTTTCAGCCTATTAATCTAGATCCCCAGTTAGGTATGAGGAACTATTATTCATTTTAATATTCATCATCTGAGAATCATCACGTTGTGAGAATGGAATTAATATTACATAATGTTATCAATTCAATAAATGATACTTCCAAATGATGGATAAATTCTCATCTAAATTATGGGGGAAATAGGTGCATAATAGTTTTATATTATTTCTGGGCTATATTATTCTAATACTCTTTTACCATATTCGGCTTCTACCAGTCGATTCTACCGCCATAGGATGGGTTTGATTGAGTCACTTCAGATAAAATTGGAGGATTCCAGTCTATAATTGATTGATGGAGTGGTTCATGGAGAATTACATGATTCTTATAAACCAACTTCCATGTTATATAACTTTCAACCCTTAATTGAAACCTATGGAAAAATTATTTCTATTCTCCTTCTTCCTCTGTCGGGTCGGTGGAAACATGTTCACTTTATGTTGGGTCTTTTTTAAGTATCACATATTTGGAATAAACCATTATTTAGATGATGTGTTTGAAGAAAACATTTTCTTGGATGTTGTGTACCAACCATTGGTGGATACTAAAATAGTCAATTTGATCATTGAGTAAAAATTAACTGAGGTTCCTAGGCTCAGGTAACATAAAGACATAATTTTATAATGATTAAATAAAGTAATAATGGACATATTATTTGCAAAAGGAATATTTTATCCTTTTATTCCTAAAATAAAGGGTATCCTTGATCATTATTTTACTTTGGAAAGGGTGGTTTTGTTATTTTTTACACTTAGTGGTGGGCACGGAGAAATTTAGAGGGTGCATGGGTTCTTTAATAGTCATTATTATTAGTTTTAGTATAATAGTTAATTCTTCTTCCTTATTAAGAAATATAATGAATGTTGTGGGTGTCAGAAAGTATTTGGACCAGTTCTCCAAATAACATCCTATAGAATATGTGATATGTCTAATATCTCTTATAAATCCCCATTATATTTCAATGTTATCAGTGTTGACTTTTGTTCATCAAAGTGGTTTTCGGCATAGAGTTCCAATAGATACCCCTATTGGTTTTTGATGTTGAGGGAGTATGTAAGGACATTCAATATAGTTTTAATGTTCAAAAAACTTTTATTTTCTTGAGTTTTATATTTATATATATAAAAAACCATTGGTTTACACAATGTAAAGGTAAATTGACAATTTAATTGATGGAAAATAATTCATATCCTATGATGGACCCTACTAGTAATCTACTATAACGGACCCAAGGTTTCACCAGTAATGTATACAAAAAAGAATCATAGTTTTTTACCGATTAATTATTTTGTGGGACCATCATAAGGATTCATTAGGACACAAAGTGTGACATATTATTCGCTAGGTCGCTATACCTTAAATGGTTGGTAAATTTGATTCCTGATGTTGGGTTGAGGTGTAGTAGTATCCATCCATTCATGTTATGGTTTCATTTTTGGATTCACTATGGTAATCCACCCTAAAATGGATGGAATTATATTGAATGATGAGATTATGGTGTTGAGAAGTTCTGGGGGATTTTTTTAGATTCATCCCTTGAGTTTGATTAATAGATAATGAATGTCCTGTTCATTTAACTTCCATTTGATACTGACTTATGGTTCACATTAAGGATGGTGACTATCCTGATATGAGGGAAGTGTTTATCATAGTTCAAGTGAATCCTAGGATTCCTAAATTACAATATTTAAATAGAATACATATCTATAACTAGATTTATATTGTTTCATAGATATATTATTATTATTAGATTATCTCTCTCTAAGTGACTTATAAAAGATATATTCACTTATTTTTAGATGCAATACCTTGTGGGAAATGTTTTCCTATGTAACACCTAATTTATCCATATAATATTATATATCCTTTACTCATACATTGAAACTTCTAATTGATGAAAATGACATAAATCTCTTTTAGTGGTGAGTTGGTTGTTTCCTTTCCTTTCTGTTTATGTATATAAGAATGTCATTGAAGGGGTGGAAACTCCCCATTTGGAGTCTCCATGTTCCTGTTCTTATAAATAAAAGCCTCACCTACTGTTTCTATATAACCTATCTATTAGGGTATTGTTTCCTCATTGTGTGCCTCACTACCGGTGTATTGACCTATATAATCTACCAGATTATCAGTGATTATTTTCAACAAGAAATATCATAAATAAATAATCATTTATTAATCATCTAAGTAATAATTTGGTTTTTAATTTCTCACTTCCCCTTTTAGTGTTACGTCAAGGTTATCCCCTAAGGACCTTTTATAAATGGACCATATCATCTTTCATGCTTTTGTGTTTTTATTTTATTTATCACATGTTCCCAGGGATTGAATCAATAAAAAGATACCACTAGGGACTCTCAACCGATCACTATTGAACTTTCTATGAGTGAAAGGGGGTATTGCATGGTGGTGGGAATGATTGGGGTGTTGACTGATGGAAACCACTACCCACCCAAAAAGTTAGTTTCATTATCAAAGGGGATGATTATAATTCAACTATCCTTGAGGGATAAAGATTAAATGTGTTTTCTAACAATATTTATTAAACATATAGAGTATTTAACGATTTTAGTGTTTTTAGTAATTTTAAAATCCCCCTCCCATCCCAATGTGATGGGTTGAATTAGATCCACCATCGATATCTTTTGGACATACATAGAATTTGGTGACACCAATGTGGGTGGTGGTGGTGAAATTTCATCCGTCCATCTGGGTTGGGGTTACTCCTAATTAGATTCCATAGATTCCTCTAATGAAATTTTCTTGATTTTTGGAATTTAACTTAATTAGGATATAAGTGTAGTGCCTTCTCATAATTTTTGCTACATAGTATGTGGAGTTTCCTTGAAACTGAGAAAATTGGATATACCATATGAGGTATGATCTTGGACATTGGGGGTGTGGGTCTAGATCGAGAGACTACAAATAGACCGTTCACATGGATTATGATAATATTTTATCTTAGATATATGAGGATTTTATTGTATTGACCAACTTGTGTCCACTTTGTTCAAGAATTCATCCCCTCTTATTGTGTTAATACTATATGATATTATCATGAGGGGACTTTTCTTCGCAAGTATGAAGTGAGGCCAAATAACCCATACACTCCCCACCCTTGGATGCATGAAACATACATTGTATTAATGTTTATTTTCTAAAGGAAAAGTAGAATCTGTATAGATTCATGGTTTAGGATATTGCCTTACCACTAATAAATCATGTCAAGAACCATTGATAAATTTGGATGTTATATCAAATAGATAATGTTTAGTACTTCATAGTGGTGATAATTATATCCCTGGAAATTGATTCTCTTAGCCTTTTTTCAATGAAGAGTCCTACATTGGTTTTAGTGAGAGTAATACAAAAATTCCTCCCTTAACAAATATATAATGTCATAAAAAAAAGGGGAGATAGTGTAGAATATATTCTATAGATTGTTCATATCCAAATACTTCCAGATATCCATTACATCCTCTTCATCATAGGAATATTTGATAACGTGGTCGTACTACAAATATCTCTATTTAATACATTGTTTATAAAAAACAATAAAATGTGGGGATAACAGTGTCAACTCTGGATTGTCTGTTAACGGAGGTGAGGTGTTTCTAGTTCTTGATTTTTAACCAAATTATAATTATCATGGTTGTACAATAACATCTATATATGAAGGTTCCTTAGGGGGATGTCGTTTTTTTGTTGTTCTATCACCATGGGGAGTTTTTTATGTTTGATAGCAGGGGTAGGACCCCATAATCCATCTCTATGATACCAAAAGAAGGAATTCCATATAAGATAGTGAATTATACTTCATATAATGAATTTCATGGTCCTTATGTTGTTGTATAGTTGAATTGTATAGCCTTAAGGATATTTAAATTGAGATATATAGGAATATGATCCTCATACAGCATTATTGTAGGAATATAATGATCTTTTGATTTCATTTGAGATAGGGTATCAACCTACTACATATTGGCCATTAGGCTGTGAGGATTATTTCTGTTGACTGTTGAGAGGATATGTTTGTACATCGAAAATCATGATTGTATATGCCATAAATCTATTCTTTTTTTGGAAATAATTTAATCCTAAATTGGGGTGTCCATTGAAATTTTCTTACATTACATGGTTTTAATAATAATATATTAATCTGTATGAAATTCTTTACACCCAAGGATATTTTAAAAATTCCAAAAATGGAAGATGGGATATGTTCCTTATCATGTATGACTATAAGGGATGATGATATAGTCCATCACTAGTGGGGGTAGTATTATGTTCTTTTATCATATTATATGTCATAGTGTCCTTGTAAGATTCTAAATTATTAGCACGGATATGGGTTTTCCTTGAGGAAACTATCCGAATAATTCTATGAACCATAGTTAGAGTAGAAATATACACCAAATATCAGTTTACCATTGGTATATACATTTATATCTCTTCGAAAAGAAAGTGAACCTATCATGAGGTGAATATTATATGAGGTTGATATACCCCAATATATGAAAGGACATTCTCTAAATAATATTCCTTATAAATTATCAAAATATATTGATAATCCTTTTGAATGGCGGAAATAATATGTGATTTATCTAGATTATTTTTCTAACCATGTTATATATGATGATCTACTACTTTGGTTATTAAATTAGGTACATGTTAGTGTCACTGTGTGACTTTTAGAATATGAAGGTGAATATCCTTCTTTGATTCAAAAATATATTGTAATTTTAGAAGGGAATGATTGGAAATTTGAGCCCACTCTTTTGATTCTTTTGTGATATACTATAATTAATCATAAATTATATTCTAAATATGATTCCACTATTTTTATCGTTTTTCTAGTTTGATATGGTGATGGAAATTCTTTACAGGGGTTGGAATATGTGAATTCCCTCTAAATTATACAAAAATATAATGACAAGATTTATATTTTTGAATAGATAAATGAAAATTTTCACTAGTATCATAATTACATTAAATTAAAGACATGTGTCTGATCTTTGAGGTTTGTTTCCCACCACACCTAGAAATATCTCTTAATCTCTCAGGCTTGAGTGGCCTGTGGGAGATCTACCGAGTAGTGCCCTTAGTAGGTGGTTGAGGGGAGATGGTTGGGTAATGCTAGTGGAAAAACATAAATGGATCCCTCCTAATAGAGTCTAAAATTAAAGTGATTTGGTGGTTCACAACCAATTACACATTAATTTTATAAGGAAGTTACTATTATTCATGCTCAAAAAATTGTTTGCTGATGTTGGTTGTTGTGTTGATAGGCATCACTATCTTCATTTTCGATCTCCATGGATGGGATAGACTCATGTTAATTATTTCTTAGAGACCCTTGGATGTATCCTTGTGATTTGGAATGGTACCATGATGATGGTACTTCCTTACGATCACATTTTCCACTTGATTCTTAATATCCTGAGTTTATTAAAGTGTCCTTTAGATTTTTGGGGCCAAAAACATTATGTCACATGAGGCACATGATTGATAACAAGATGATAGTGTAATATATTTGGATCAAAGTGAGATCATGGTAAGGGAAACTATTGATATAAGGACAAAAAATAAATAATAAAAATAAGTTCAACAAAATAAATAAGAATCCATTACAAACTAATTGTTTATATCCAATTAATTTTTTAAATATTTACATTAGGTTCACCATTTTCGTTCATATGATGTATAAATAAAAAAATATCCCTACGTGTTATAACTCTAATTATTTTTAATTATTTAATAATTAAAGTTTTTGTTTCACCATTTTTGTTTTGATCCTGAATGAGGCAGTCCGGAACATGGTTATGTTAGGGGTTCATCATGGCTATATAATCCTTTCATCTAGTCACTTATCTGATCTCACACAGTTTCCAATGTTGTTGATTCATGGAACTGGAAAAACCCAAGGTATCCCACATTAATGAAGAGCTATAATATTTTTTTCCAAAGGTAGCAGGTCAGTGATATTTCTTAACACCAATCCTTTCAAACAGACATTGGTTGAGAGGATGGGAGGTTTGGATCATTGCGTCATATTGGAGATAATTATTTCCCTCTCATATACTAAATTATATATATAGGTAACATTTATGAATTTTACTCAAATCGTAAAACCATACCAATTCCCTAACGTCTTGTAATAAGTTATTGTCATACACATTAATGACTCTATATTTATATCAGAGGTATCCCATCGATATGAAATTTTATATGTATGAGTGTTTTACCATTTTTGATGATATATTTATGAATAATTAGTTTCATATAATGTTAATAATTATTAATTTGGTACAATTGTTTCATTTTCAATATATGTTAAATCCACATAGGTGGGAGATCAAGAGTTTATCACCATGTTGAATGGAAGTGTATGTTTGTGGATTCAGTATCAGGGCCATGTAGAGGATTCCATTTTATTATTATGAATAGAATAAAAAACATGGAATTTTCATGCCACTTAATGAGACACATTTTTCTTTTTATGGTTATATGTTTAAGAATATTCAATAAAGTTTAACATCACATATTAAGGAAGACTTAGAGAAAGATGTATAACAATGGTTGGTGTGAGAATTATGCATGAGAATATCTTTTTTGATAACCATATGGAGAATATCTCACAAATATATTTCATTGGTGCCAAATTGAATATGGAAAAATTATGATAGCTTTCACTAGAAATTTTTCCGGATGGGAATAATGTGATGTTGCATAGAGTGAATCTGGACCTTTAGTAAAGTGCATGATTTTATTACGAAAATAGCATGATAGTGGGATAGTCTATAAGTAATATTTACCTAGTAGATGTGTATAAGAGAATGATGATTTTGGGTTTGAGCCTAAAATATGATTTCTAAATATCCTATTGAAAGAGGAATTAAATCCATCATAGCTCAAATAACATAGTTTAAGTTCATGTAAAAAGGCCATAACATGTAGTATACGATTATGTTTTTAGGATATTATCTTTTACTGGTATCATGAAACGAGGATATTGGATGCTTAGTTTGAAATCATGATGTGGGGAAATATGTGTCATAAAATGTTATTACTCCTAGAATATTACAATATATATATAAATATGGAGGGTTATATCAGATGATTAACTCATAAAATTTAAATATGTGATAACATATTAGGATTAGTAAGGGATATGTCTCAATGGAATAGATGATGTCAGATGGTGATAATATGGGGGAAAATAAAGCTAGTTCTAAACCTTATAGTGGAATTATTTTTATCCTTTCAAAAATAGGAATCACAAACCATTGTAATCTTCAAGTTATTGAAGAATACATCTAAAAAGGATCCCCAATTTGAAACATGGAAAATCATTAATTCTGTAATCCCCTAACATATTTAAGTGTGCATGAGTTTTTTTCAGTGTGATAAATAATATATATGGTCAATTAAATCTTATAGGAATAGTGATACTATATTTGAACATGATGTACTCAATGAGGTTACCCAAAATGAATCCACTCCATATCCACTAAAGGATGGGGGGATGTAGAAGGAAGAGTGGACATGGAATCCTATAAGAAGGCTAGGGTATTACATTAGGATGTATTCCCTTAATATTTTTAAACCAAATGTTTCTAAACTTGGTCTAGGGAATTAATTCATGAAGGATTCCATTATTGTCACTTATGTGTGGAGGAGAGACGGATATGTGGGGGATTCAATTAATGGAACCACTATTAGGGAATATAAATCCATTCTTCTTGCATGATTCAAAATAAGAAGGTATAGATGTCATATAATTTAGTCTTCATGATGGAGAACATCTCCTTATTAGGAAAATAAAAGGGTTATATATGAATTATACAAATTATGGATACCTCTCCCCTTGGGCAAACTCAACAATCCACTAAGTGGCCCAACCGACTAGGATCAAATATTGGATAGATATGATTTGATGTATGTACTGGTGGGATACTCTCCACATTAATTATGATTAGGAAACACATTTTCAAGGATATAGTTGATTAAAATTCCCCCAATGAACCTATCTATCATGGTATACTTATAGGATTCACCTTTTATCAAGTTAATGAAAGAGCATAAGGGTTTAACAATTGTATGAATACTTTGATTCATTAAATCCCTTAGACATAGAGGATGCCCTTATAATTAAAGGTAAATATGAGTATTTTGGGAGAATTAACACACTTCCATATATAATATGTTTTTTATTACTCTTTGTAATGTGAGAAGGAAGGCATAGTTTACTATAGGGAATGGCTTGAAGATGACCTCTAATAAATGATATTGGGGTGAGTAAAAGTACTTCATTATGTAATACATGATCAAAGAGATGTGAAATTTTCCAAAACAATGTTATAGTAAGATCATTAGGTTCTATCCTTTGTGAGGGAAAGCTTCTAATGACTTATCTTATGATATTTTTTTGTGTTGTGATGAATGGTTCACCCATGTTATTCTAGGGAAATGTGATGATCTGTGTAACAAAACATTGGTGAAGATTATCCCTTGTTTTAGAGTGTACCAATGGATGATTTTGGACAATAATCATGAAATTATCTAGTTAGGTTAAGTTACTTCAAACTAGGATTATTATATTAGGGATAAAGTGGATCCAAAACACTATTCTTGATGATTTACACCATCAGGGAACTCAAACACCATTCCTTTTATTTCACTTTCCTTCAATTTTTGTCTAAAATAAGATACCTTGGGGACATTAGAACTTTGGTGAGAGAATTGGATAATAATATATTTGGTATGCCTCTCTATATTTCAAAACCATTGTAAATGAGAATCCTAATAGTGTAATTAATAAATAAAATTGGGACTATAGTTGAAGGTATTATCCTCGGGTAATAATTCATGTATGTAAACCTTGATTAAGGTTCATTGTAGAGTAGGTATAAAACACATGGTAAAATTTGTAATACACAAATAGTTTTATATTTTCTTCTTTTTGGAATTTCCCCCCATGTATTTGAGGCGTTATTTTCTAATGAACCCAGCGTTTTTTGATATAATAGAATAAATGTGCACACAATGTGTTTCTATCTTAGTTTACTAAATTAATCATTACTGATGAATTATTTTCATTAATAATATGAATGATTTATTAAATAAAATATTTTATCATTCATTAAATGATTTTTACTAGGCTTTTAATGAGAATAAATTCAGTAGTATTCTTAAAAATATAATTTTATCCTTGATACTCTTTTAATTCAAATTTGATTATCTATTTTAAAATAGTTTTTTTGAGTTAGATAAATTTAATATGGTTAAAATATTATCCAAATTTTGAATCACAATTTACAAAATTATTAATAAGGTCAAATTTATTTATGGTCATTACGAAGAGTAACCATTGTAAAACATCATCCCCATAGAATGTTTAAAATTGATTAACATAGGGTTAAACTTAGTGATAATGAAAAAAATATCACTGAAACCTGGATAAATGATATATTTTTTGTGAAATTAAACCAATAAAATATTTAATATATTAATATGGAGATTATTTTTCCCAATTTATCTTTAATATGACTTCATTACATTTTATTTTTTTATGTTTTTATAGTCGTGTCAGTCCCCTCACTCATAAAAGTAAACCTTATCCCCCCCACATATTCAAACAATTTGAGACTTATATCTCAACTAATACATACCAAAATTTCACCCAAAATACATTCCCCGCATCATAGAGATTATAGTCTTCCCCAAATACCAACCTTTTAATGCTTTTTGAGTCAGTCAAAAGGTTGTTTCACAAAGAAGAGGTAATTGTCATTACAAATCATTTTTTAGTTTCATTCTACGTAATCCATGAAAAAATATTATATAACCATATTAAAATTATTCAATTATTACAATATATATAATGAAATTATTTTATGTTATTTTTAGAACTATTAATACCTCTTTCCCATATTATTATAAATGATTTTTCCATTCATGTGTATGTGTGGACAACCACGTCCACAAAATGATCTAATACATTTTTCATGAATTTAATATATGTTTAGTGATAGAAATTTATTTAATGATAATATATGATATATATGATATTATTATGTTATGTATTCATATATTATCATATACCACTCTCTTATTCAATTCGTTAGAAAATTAATACATTACTCATGTGTATTTATGGACTATGGACTTCTTGAACTAATGTTGTCAATATTCTATCACTAAATTATTTTATTGGTTATAAATTTATGATAGGATTAAATATTATATGTATAAAATTATTAAGTTTCATGGTATGATGAATCCATGATCATATTGAATGGATAAGAATGGTAAAACTTGAACATCCATGGGAAACAAAATGGTTAGCACTCAAATATTGATTTGAATGTATAATTAAAAACAAATGGTTAAATTGAAACTATAAGTGAATGTTATATCATAAGAAAATTATTTATATATTAAATATATATATGTATATATAATATAAATTTATTGTACTGTAACATAAGAGTGTGGATGAAAAAATATAGGCAAGAGGTAAGGGTTTATGTTGCAATCTCATATTATTTTAAGGTTTATTATGTTTGAATCTCCTTTGGTAGAATTATTATTTTTATATATCTTAAGACCCTTTTTATCCACTATTTATTTAATATGTGTTATTAATTTCCTTTCAATATCCTTTGTTTTGTAAAATGGTTCGGAAATTTTTTTATATGAAAATATGACCTTATTTCTCCTTGGTCGGTGAAAATTTTATTCCACGTCCATGATCATTAAAGTACCATCAGAATTTTTATTTTCCATGATAAAATTTTTATTTTAATCAATATTAATCCATAGTATAATTTCCTTTATGGTACTAAAAATGAATTTCTTTTCAAATATGTTATTTATGAAATTGTACAAAAAAAATGTAAAAGGAACCCTTGTTTTATCATTCACCACAAGATAGATTTTGATAATGTGAAAACTTTTTATTTATTATATGATTCATAATTATATTCCCATAGTAATTATTTAATGAAAATAATATTATAGTTATATTGGTAATTTTTATTTAGAACGTTTTCAAAAGAAAAGGTTATTTTTCTCATGTTTTCAATGAAAGTATCAAATTTTATTTTAAAGGATTTTTTAATCTATGAAAATATTTGTTGATCTTTATTTTGAATCACAAGGGTTCTTAATTAATGATACTATCCAAGGTATTAATATGAATAGCTTATGACTATGTGATGTTCAAATCTTTATGAAACCTTTTTCGTTTACTTAATTTATTGTATAATGAATTGAGGAATTTGTTTATGATCTTATGGAATAAATATGTGTTGTTTTAATTATTTGGGTTTGGGTCTATTAAATACCTTAAATAAATTTATATTCAATTGATTTTTTTGATAAAATATATACAGGATGGGTAGTGAACCCATTATAGCGATGAAATGATGTTTGGGTGAGTGAAACTAGTCTATTATGGGACTTTTCCCCCATGTGATGATGATCATAACATTGATCCTTATCTAAACAAATAATTAAATATGATTATGGTTGTGCCAAAATTCCCACAACATTTTATTGTACTTATTATATTCTATAATAGGTCATGATTGATGAATAATTAATTCTCACTTTTATCACACATGTATTTCGAAATAGTAAATCCTGATTCCATGACTCGTAATTTATGATATATGAATGATTTAGTGTGATATTTTTTGGTTATTATCATTATATCATACCCTTATTCTTATATTATACGTTCAATAGTATTTATTAGAGTAGGGATTAGTTGTTTTTTATGAATTGGGTAAAAATAATTTTCAGATATAACTTTAGATAACCTCTGATGAACTAAAATTTATATAAGGTGATCCTAAAAGCATAATAGGTTGATAATAAGGTTTCATAATTTATGACATCAACAGGAAAATTTTCATGATTATATGATTCCCCAGTATTATTATTGTATATTTATGCTAACACTATATATTTTTTTCTTCAGTCAATGTGTGGAACTAGATAGAATTATGTTTACAATGAATATGGAAGACTATGTAATGATTACACTATAGATAAATATATTTCATGGGTGTTGGAATATAATATCTTGTTTTTAACCACATGAAACTATCTCAAGATATGAATCATGATGAGATTAAAAATAAATAATTAACAGGTTAATGTATTGTTTAGATTTTTATAAAGAAACATTGAACATATTGTATGGGATCCACTAATCCACTTGTAATAGAGGAATTGATTATTACTAATGAGAAGAAATTTTCATACCTACATTAATTATAACATGAAATTTTATTCATTGATATGTATGATTAGGAAGGTGTAATAGACCAATGGTGAAAAATTTTATTAATATTACGAAGGGGATATAATTGAGTCCATTGAATTAGAAAAGTTTAATAATGTATTTTTAGGTATGTTATTCCCATTAACACATCATATGATAATGGAAATTGAATTTATTAAGCATATGTGGAAGGGTAATGAATTTATAGATGAAAAAATTAGAATGTTTGTGAAAATATTGTGGTCAAAAATGGTTTTTTATCAATGAACATGAAATTAATATTGATTAATTTTTTAGTGGGGATTAAAGTAAATTATCTAAATTGTGTAATCTATAGTGAAATTTTGTATGTATGAATTAGATGTTTGATCTTATCGCATAATATAATTAATTGTAGTTATTTATCTAATTCTCTTGGATTTGAAAAGAATACATTGATTGATTTTTTTTATGAAATTATAATAATAAAACCCACGGAGGAAAGAAAATTAAATTTTTGTTATGCTAGAAGTGTGGAAAAGAGAAAATAGTAAATTTTATCTAAGGTAATGGTACACGATTTGAGTATGTAAAAGAATTAGACCAAGAATGTGAATGTTGAATATTTTTAAAGAAGAACTAAAATGAATATAATTGAGGAAAAGATAACCAAAATGAACCACCAAAACTACAATTATCAAACTATAAAAATTATGAGAAATAAAACCATATAGTAATTGAATCAAATGGTTCATAAATAAAATCATCATCAATATCCCCATATTCCAAGAGATAATGAGAAATATTATTTGATCATATTATCCAATGTGTTTCATGAGAATAATGTGGTGAAAGGTAATGTTTTAATATAGTCAAGAATATAAAATATTTTATTCGATACAAGTTCTACCAAATTTTTTTATATTTTAAGATTTTACTATGGGTATCACCTCAACATCTCAAGGATTAGATGTTTAATTATTAGTGAAAACTCATAATGGTATGATGATCATGTCACATGTTTTTAGCTCATATATAACAAAACTTTATGGGAATTTATTTCCTATAAAACTTTTAATTCTTTCTCGACACAAATTTTATGTAAATTTTGGCATGGATTAAAATTTTTTATATATATTATATTTATTATCATGGAAGGGATGTCTTATTTGACCTTAAAAATAAACGTATGATTTTCTATAGATATTAGGATGAATATAAAATTTAAATTGAAACTAATTCAATTATATGTGATTTATTTATTTTTTTCGAGGGGTGTCTATTACAAATAATTAGAGAAAACTCAAGATAAAATATATTATTATTATTCTATAATATTCTAAGGCATTTCCTAAAGATTGGTTAACATTTTTTCCAAATACTAAATTAGAGACTTCAATTGAACTCATTCCAAGTTCTATACCTATAAAAATGACTCCATATAGAATATGCACAGTTTCATTAAATTAATTGATAATGAATATATAGGACAGACTAGAAAAGAAATTCGTTTGACCAATTGTTTCTCTATGGGGTGAAATTATTTTTTTTGTTAAGAATAAACATGATTCAATGAATATTTTAAATGAATATTTTTTATATAACATTATCAATATCAATATCATGTACCCTAAACCATGTACTGATGATTTTTTTTGAAATACTTTGAGTAGTTGAAAACATTTCAATGATTATCCAATGATATAGATATCATATATTGAGGGGTTAAAAGTATTTGGTATTTAATATAACATTCTGTATGAGGTATCCAAATTATGAATTTACCATGATTCTATTTAGACTTAGAAACTTTCCAATAATGTAAATGTATATAATAAATAGAGTATTTAGAAAACACCATGATCATTTTTTTGTATTTTAATAATAAATATTCTTATATATTACAAGGGAAATAAAAAATATGAATATAATTTGTGGAATGATTTGAAGATCATGAGAAAATAGAATCATTATAAAAATATAGTAAATATGAATTATGGTTAAGCAAATTATCATTAGTGGGGAATATATAAATAAGGGAGAGAGGATATAAGTGGATCACACAAAGGAAAATGTTATTTAACATTTACCTAGACCAAACATATAGACTTAAATATATAGTTCTCTTCAATTGTCTAGATACAAATAATTATTGGTGATAAATTTCACATTATATTAAAATCAAATCTATGAGTCAATGCATAAGGGAATCAAGTTATTTTTTGTAGATGAATGTGAAGAAAATGTAGTTGAACTAAAAAAATGGTTGGTTATTTCACCTAATATCACCCAATCCTATTGTGGATAAGGGTTTATGATCCATGGTGATGTATTAAAGAATGGTCTGGGGAATTTTATGCAAAATAATTACATTGTGGTATCTTATGACTCTCTCTAATTGAATGTTAATGAGAAAAATTAGCAATACAATTATTTGAAACTGGAAGTGTTAATTTTTTTTAACATATGGATGAATTGTATTTATGGTGAATGATGTTACATATATATTGGTCATAAAATTTTGACATATATATTCACATAGAATGAGATAAATATTCTCTAAAGGATATGGTTGTAATAGACTAAAAGAAGGTTATTTATTCATTGAGATAGATGGAAAATAATAGTTTATCTCTGATGAGGATTAATAAATATCCAATACTGATGGATTTTCATAGTATGAACCTCGAAATCATAACGAAAAAAGAAAGAACTTATCATTTCCACATAAATTTTCAACAATTTTTTCTTGTGATGATTAAAGAAGGAAACAAGGAATATGTGGTGTTGTGAATTGATGTAAGGAATATTTATGTGTTCAGTTTTGCTAGTTATAGATTGATTTTCTCCATAAATATATTATGGGCCACACTATTTAATTAATTAAATAATTGTTGATTTGATGAAGCTCATAGTTTACAATTCTCTTTTCACCCTAGAAGTCAAAATATATATAGAAATCATAAATAGAATTTATAGAGGGATACAATAAAGGGAGATATTACATCGTATATATTTTTGTGATTAGTATGATATAATGACAAGGAAATAAGATTGAAGGTAAAAGGGTTGTTATAAAAATGACCCATACCTTAGTTGAAATGGGAAATCATCACCATCAATTTTATATTGATACTCCCTAAAAAATAAAAATTACACAATTCTATTTGGATTATAGTTAATAAAAATTATAAATTAGAATATTTCATTACTATCATATAATATTTCTCCCATGATCTAGTTTTTTATGCTATACATTAATGATGTTGAAAGGTTTCATAGAGTACCACTCTCAGTATTATGTAATTTGGATATGAGAGTAACCTTGATGTTTTAGGGAATTATTTTGAATTATTTGATTTTTTTACTTTATCACTAGATATAATCCTCATATAGAGATTATGCATGAGATAATCAATCAAAACCTAGAATATATATTTAGATCTTTCCTTATTAATTTTAAATGAGGTTGGAATCAAAACCATCCATTTTTTTGATTTTCATACAATTAAATATTTTAGTGGAGAATTTATATGGATTATTATTTAGGAATCTATGGTATAAAATGTAAAAATACCACATGTTAGGATAATTTTGGAGAAATAAATCTATTTGGATATGATCCAGTAGAGGTAATGGTAGATAATGTTTTATACTCTCTATAACAAATTAAGAAAACATATAGTTGATAGAATGTTATGCTGTAATTCATTGATGATATATAGAGTTAAATGATAGTGGTATTTTATTCATTTTAATATCTATTAGGAATAATATTATAATATTTAGAAAAAAGGTAATTTTATTACATATATATTACGGTTCTAATGGGATTCTTGATCAGATCAAGATAATAGAAAATCACATGGTTCTTCCTCTAAACCTCTCCCAAGTTAATGACATTTTCCATGTATCTCTTTTTAAGAAGTAAATACCTAATCCATAAAATTTAGTGAACCTAGGGGTAATACCACTTCTGAAAGATGTTTCTTATAATGAAACAATAATATAAATTTGGTATCATTGGGATAAATTTATATGGAGCAGAACTACTCACATGGATAAGGTTATCTAGTGGAATTAAAAAATTGTGAATGCTACACTGGAAACTGAGTATGTGATGAGGTATTGGTATCAAAATTTATTTTAAATAAGATAATATTATTTTTTTGGTGGAAATAATTATAAGTGAATAGAAAGTAACACCAACATATTTAAGAAAATATTTCTCTTTAAAAATAAATGCATTTGATAGTTTGTAAGGAATGCAACCCTGTATAATTGTGAATACTCCTTATAAAATATAAAATTAAGAAGATTATATAATATTTAAATGAATTATAACTCTAAATTATAATTTCTAATCTACTTTGATAAAAAATGTATAGAATGAATTCATTGTTTATTAATTCGTTAGAAATAAGAACGAAATCATTTGATGGTAGAGAGATATTTTATGAGAAAATTATTTTATGCAAGGAATGAGTTCTTATATTAATCAATTAAATTAATAAATAAAAAATAATTATTTTTAATATTTATACATAATATATTCATTCAAATATTTTAATATTCATTAAATTATTTTTACTATGAAATTAATGATAGTAAATTTAGTTTTATGGTTAAAATGAATTTGTTTTTATAAAATAAGTATTTTTTGTGTTTTAAAAAATTAATATAAACTGATTTTTTATACCAAGATTAATTTAGTATTGTAATATATTTTTCATATTTTTATTAATAATTTCACAATTTAGTTATAAATCAATTTTTTGGTCATTATGAAAAGTAACCGTGGAAAAACATTGTCACCGCAAGATGGGTTGAATGTATTAACAGGGGTAAAAACAGAGATAATGCATAAAATATCTCTAATATATAGTTAAATGTCACATATTTACTTCTTTTAAACCTCAAATTATATTATCTCAAAATATGGGTTTCATTAATTCCACATGCACATTAATATGACATTATTATGTTTTAATATTTTCTGTATTTAAAAGTCTGTCACTCCCCTAACTTATAAAATAAAGTTATTTTACCTTCACTATTTCTCACCTTTTGACAGATCTATATTATCAAATACCTTCCCAAATATATTCCAAACATCCTTCCTAACATCCTAGATCTTATTGTCTTCTAAAAAGATCAATATTTTAATGCTTAACATGAATGCCAAAAGAGATTTCCCAATGAAATGATAATTGTATTTATCAAACTATTTTATTTTTCTATCTTCCTTAACCTAATATTAATTTTATATAACAAAAATAACATGATGAAATAAATATAATCAGTATAATGAAACGTTTCTAACTTAATGGTATGACTATATTCTTACTACATTCCAAACATTGAGAAATGATAACGTCGTTCATGTGAATGTTGGGACTAAAACCACAATAAAGTAATTTGATTCAATTTTCGTGCCTTACATTTAGGGATATTAATATTGAATGATTTAGGGAATATATATTATATTAATTTGTCTATTATAATATATATTGTTATTTATCTTTCTTCCCTTTTATTCCTTGGACAACAAAAAATTTGTTCAGGTGTACGTTCGGACTACCATCTCCACTAAGCGATGCATTTCATTTATCATCATGATATATGAATGGTAATAAAAGTGTATATAATGAATAAATTTTATGATTATAACATGATTATATTCTATGTATTATTAAATAGGGAATAATGTTTAAGGACCATAACTATTGAACTAGAACTCGTATAGGAAGTGAAATAGTTAACACCTAATTGTTTATTTTGTTTAAGAATTATTAATAAATGGTTAATTGGAAATTATAAGATAATGTTAAATTGTAATATAATTTTGAATATGATTTATATATAATATTTAAATAAATTTAAATTTAATATTCACGAACATAATATATCATATGAATAATGAAATGACCCGAGGTAAGGGTTTATGTTGCAATATAAAAACACTTAATTATACATTGGGGGAATTATATAAAATTTATCTATTAAACCCCGCATATTTTATTATACTATTTTTATGAATCATTCATTTTTTCCCTCCAATCGTCCATTATTTTTTTGAAAAACTACTGATAAAATATTTTTACGAAAATTCGACCATACTTCCTCATTGGTCAGAGAACAATTTCTTCCATGTTTATGTTTTTTAAAATGTTTCCTAGAATGTTCTAATATTTGAATAATTTATTATTTAAATTTATCTTAAAAAATATTTTTAAGTATTTTAAAATGATAAAAAATGAATATTTATATTGTATTATAAATAGATTTCTTATTACCTTTTATAAATAATGTGAAATAAATTATTTCTTAACATTTTCTATATGGAATTCTATTCCCACAATCATGAACAGTCTATTTATTGAATAATTATTTACAATTTTCCATGGTAATTTTGAATTAAAATAACATTCTAAATATTATAGAATTTTTTTAAAACTGTTAAGAAAATAAAATGATTGTTTTCTCATATTTTCAATGAAACTATTTAATGTTATTTTTATGTTATTTTTGATCAATTTAAAAATAAATTATTTTTTATTATTTTTCATTAGGATATGATGTAATGGTACCGCATACGTTATTTATATATATATATATTATTATTAATTGATTTTTAATTATGTATGATACTTGTTTCATTTCAAGGGTTTATACACCGATGACTTTATGATTGTTTCTAAAATCATTTCACACACATATGTGGAGTTTTAATTATGGGATGAGTGGGTCCATTAGTGACCTCATTTAAATTTGGAACATAGTGATATATCATGAGATATTATGAAGTGGATTGGGATTTAACCAATTCATTTGATCAAAAGTGGTTTGGCAGTGAAGAAAATCCATTATAAGACATTTTACACTGTGTGATGATGGTATTGGAAGTGAACCCTAGATAATGAAATAATTATTTATGCTTATGATAGTTCTACAAATCCTATGACATGTTCTTATGTGTGTGATATTCTATCAAGGATCCTGATTCGTTAATTAGGATTCCCCTATTTTACAAATCACATATATTATAATGATAAATATTTAGTAAATGGGTCATGATTTAGTATCTATGACTAATTGATTTGAAAATATGTATGTTTCCATTGTCATATAAAACCCTTATGATTAACTTATAATTTCATATTATCAGCAGTTGAGATACATCATGTGTATTCTTATTGATCATCTAAGACCACCCTATAAAATGTTTCCATTTTCTATAGGTTGCGTATAAAGATATTAAGTACAAAATTTGCAATAACTATTCTATGAGAGAAGAACATTGTGGGAGATATTAAATATCATAAATTAAATGAGAAGATTATTCCTCTAGTCACCAAAAAAATAAATCCATATAGATACAGGGAATAAATTATTATGTCACATATTAGGTTTTCATATAAAATGAGGAAAGATATGTGTAATTTTTCTTTGTTTTCATCATTAATATGAGTATGTTATGGTGATTTACTAGTATATGGGGATTTTGGTAACTAATATCCAATTGGTGCTAAAGGGATATAGTTGACATTGCTTGATGTTGTGTTCCCTGAATTCAATAAAAACACCCTTATCATTCTAGATTAAAATATCATACTGCACATATTTTCCATCAATTCCATAAAATTTCAACTATATATTATTTAACTATTCTTGGTATAGTCATCCATTTATTGATACCCTTATGCTAAATTTTTTTTATTAAACCTGTTCTGGTATTCTAACCTCTATTGTTTGTCCTCATACATTTTATTTTATTTGGTATTTCACTATCGAAAATATATTTACACTTAAGAAGGATTCAAAACACTTATTATTTATTATTTAATAAGTAAACCCATGAATTCTCAACGTATCTGTCAATGAGAGTAAAAAAATATGATGACCAACCATTTGATTTGATGGAAGCTAGTCCACAAACATTTCCATATACAAGTTCAATTTTCCAGAATTGATTTGTTATTATATTAAAATTTAATAAAATGTTTAATTTAATTACAAATATACAACTCCCAAAATGTTCACAGTCTTAATGTTTTTATATTTATATTGTTTTGTTTGAAAAAATGTTTATACACTTATCAATGATGTTCCCAGGGAAGAGGTTCAAAAAATTTATACTTTTGGAAGTCGATTCCATGACACATACCCGTTCATTATTTCTAGTAATATAGATTGTATAATCATGTAAACCTCTCCATACAAATAGGGAATTATAAGGGAATTTATAAAATATATTTTTAAAGCTGGTTCCTTTTACTAAATTATCCTATAGTAAATCTAAAATTAGATTCATCAAAAGATCTCAAATATAAAAAGCATCCATTTGAATATGGAATATTCCGTTCTACATTTGAACAAGGACATTCCCCTTCCCATAAATATAATGGGATTCATATATTTATAGATTCATTATTTAGTATTTATCAAACAAATGATTTTTCATGCATTCTTTTTACCTAGAAGAGAGGAAAGATTCTCCAAAATCTATTATCCCAGAGTCTATTGGGTTATTAACAACAAAGAACTGGTTGGTTAGACTAAATGATACTATAATCATGAATCATAAACCACTAAAATATATCCTTCTGATGATTTCTTTTTTATTTTGATAATATTTCTTGATATTAACCCTTTTCACATAATTACAACATGTAATACCGGGTCAGGAAAATTAAACTCAGTTTTCTCTCTTGACTTTTCTTCTGATCATGTCTGAATTCTTTGATGGCATGATCACCCTATTACCTCTTTATTAAATGAATTTATCAAATATTATTGAATATAACTCATCAACTGATAATATTTTAAAAACCAATTCCAATATTATGTGAATATCAAGTATATTCTTTCATAGGATATTCCCATGGCCTTTAATATCATATCCAATAATTCTTGAAATTATTGAAACAAGTGTAAGGACAAGAAATCATACATCAATGTCACTTTCATAGACGCAAGATGAATCTTGATCATGTAGAAATCATTCACATGATCATTAATAGTACTAGCTTTTGATAGCCTCATTTTTAACAACTGATCCAAAAAAAACACTTCGTCGAGTGTTTTATGATTCTTGTACTTATCTTTTTGTGTTCTTATTAACTCTATTGTTGTAATTTTCTATCGGATTTTTGGATCCACTTTCAAGTATAATGATATCCTAACAAAACCAAATTCATTTCTACATAGCCTTTCCCCCTATCATTTTTCATTTTCAAATTGAATCACATTAATTGAATTTCCATTTTCTGGAGAAATTACCCTCCATATTTATAATCAAAAAAATCTATTAGATATAAAATTTTCTACTCAATACTTTCTATATTATAACATCTTCTATTCCAAATAGAGTAACTACTATAGAAATTTAAATAATTTTTTATAAGATAGAATTCTATAATTTATATTACTAAAATAAGTGCTGCGATTAAGAAGATCAAGGATTTGATACCAATTTTTGAAAACATGAAATTAAATTTATCCATGATGTGTAAGATCATGGAAACCAACTACATAGAAATATTATTTAGAAAGAACTACCAAAACATTATTTAATTGGATTTAAGTAGATTAAAATCACCATCCAAACCATACTGAGTGTAAGGTCCCATGTTTTTTTACCACTTGAATTCTAAAAAGAACTTTAATTGTTCTGGTTTTTTGATGGGATGAACAAAAACGTTCCTTAAAATATGAATATGACAATTTCAATATAAAAAATTGTTTACTGGATCTTTTTTATGTCATGATTTTGGTGTCATATGTTTGTACTTGTTTAGTGTGCATTGGGATCTAAAAACTCACTTTCTTGGAGAAGCAGGCAAGGGAACACAATTTTCGTAATTGTGCATCCCTATAAGAGAAACCATGGGGCCCTAAAAGGAGTGTCACATGGTATGGTAAACCAAGTGAACTTGGGTTAATTTATAGTTTAATTTTATTTATAAAATTAAAGTTTTTGGAACATGGGTTTCACATGATATTCATAACTGTGCGCTAAGCCTACATGGTAAGTACCATAAAATATTTAGAACAAGATAGTTTCCGTATAGTTAGCACAAACCAAATGGACAAACCATGATGCTATGTCTCATAAGTAGTGTGTGAAACATGGTTGGATGAATTTTATCTGATAATTGAAACCTAACTATGAACAATATTTAATTGCAAAATTTTTTAGAAATCTCCTTCTGAACCTTACAGTTTATTCACCCTTCTTATCCCCCCATTGGGAAAAGAGGCCCTCCCATTTGAACGTCATTCCACTCCTATTACCTCATGGGCTCTCATCGATTATTGGATAGATTTCATCATTTTTTTCACATTGGAATCATATCATTGTGTCTTAGACTCCACTTAATTCATTTTTTAATTGCTCTGACAATTTTAAATTCTATATTCTTGCGACATAATTTTCTATATTTTCAAGGTATTTTTCTAATAATACCTTTAATATCATTCCTACTTGACCAAAATCATCGTATTGGATGAGTAAATCATAATTGGTATAAGGTATGTGGTCTTGATTGGGTTTATATTCTTTTTTTACAAATTATGTAGCTTTTCTGAACACTGGACACTCCATGAGTTTCTCTTGAAATTTAAAATTACCAAAATTAATTTTCTAAACAATTACCAAAACCCTTTGTTAATTTTTTTTTCATGACTAGAGGTTGGTAACCCCAACTTTCCCCACCTATTTTGGGTGTTCCATTAATGTTCCTTATTGGCTATTGATTGTAATTATCTATAAATAAATAATTGATTAATTAATTATAAATAAATTGTTTAAAATTAAAACTGGACTTCTGTACTTACTTGGTCCTCCTTATTACATGTATTTAAATAGATGAATGGAGTAGATAATATCATGTACTTTGAGATTAATATTTTAAATAGAATGTTATATTAATGACAATGATCTACATATTGCCTCGACCAATTAGTAAATGTCTATCCTATCCTTTTTTACATGGTGAATTGGTAGTGGTTTAGGCCATCCCATGACCTTCCAAACAGGAAAATAATTCAACTACAGTAATTTTTATATGAATTATGATATGGGATGCTTATACACATATATCTTTATTATTTAAAATTATAAATTTTGACTTCTCAAATGACGTACATTTTTCTCGGTGACATTTGGACATGGAATCCCTTTTTCATGATGATAATCAGGCATGGAATCCCTAATTAATATTACAGGAATGGAATCCCTCATTATTTGGGGGCATGAAATCCATTATTATTCTAGGTTTTGAGTACCTTATTAATTTGGTCTTGGAATTCCCTATTACTTGTGGAATATAAACCCCTATTATTTATGTTCATGGAGACAATTATTATTTTTGGCATGGAACCCATTATTGGTATTTTTATCAGTCCAGGGATACATAAGTGAGATACTTGGGCATAGATTCCATCTTGGATTATAATACTCAAGTATGCTGTCCCTCTTGATTTATGATTCTTTTTCATGGTGTCCTTTACCGCTCTATGAGATTTCTATTACTATATATGGATTCCTATGTTATAACTTATGTATTGGGGAGTCTATATATATATTTATGTTACTATGTATCAAGTCCATATTCATACATACATATAAACACACTCACACACACACACACCAACACACCCACAGATATATATATATATATATAGATATATGGTGACATATCATTATATATATTCTATCTTAAGAAAAATTAGGTATGGTCATCTAGGTGTCCTTGAAGAATCTAAGATGATAGGTTATGATTAATTATTTTATTATTGCCCTTTATTTTTCTTCCCACACACTAAGTTATTTATATTCATGAACTAAATTATGATTTATACATTGATGGTGGTGGCCTACTGAGTTTGTATAATAGCCAATTTGACCTTCTGATAGGTACCAAAATAGATTATCTCATAATGGTAGTTTAATACCTTGGAATGTTCTTGCATGTTGTCATCCGTCTCGGATACGATGAAGTATGATAGAAGGGGACTGAGGCAATTCTCATGATGTTATTGTAGATAACTATTGAGTCTTCTATCTGTATAATCCCCCTATTAGTCTACATATATTTACTATATGGTAAGTCTGATTCTATGTGATCCAGTTAATGTAATTTTCTCTAACATTGTATCATGTTCATGAATGATTATTTAATTAATTAATATTTATTTTTTGTTATAATTATTTTAATGCCTTTATTTATCATAATTTTATGTTAATTAACTTTTATCCATCTATGATACTCTAATAATCATGTTATTGTCTCCCCACCTAAATACACCTACATAACTTCTTTTTTTCTTTGTAGCCTCATGTTTATGTGGAGGAAAGCATAAGTTCATATGATTGATCGATATGAGGTCCTATTTCATTTGCTCCCCAGTTAAGATGTCACAAATTGGCATCATATGTTTTTCATTTATCTTACTATATTATGATAAAATTCATTTGACTAAGAATGTGTCAACACATGGAAAATAGTCCGGGCCTTTTTCTAGAAAACCAAGACATGATTTAATGATCATTTTTTATTAGAATGGGACTATTATTGTATATTAAATTTGATTATTACACCACCTCTGGTGAATAATGAACTTATAATGGTTATTGGTTTATGGATTTTAAAATTTCTACCACATACCCAGTATGATAAAAGAGTGATATAAAAAGCACTATTATAATAATTTAGATATTAACATACTGTGGATATTAAATTCCATGTATACTTCATTGGATTTTTATTATTGCATGATGATTTCTAGTGAATGCATGCGTGATTATTTAGGATTCTTACTTGTATAACCTTTTTAAGTGATTTTTTCAATGTTTTTTCGATGATTACCAGTTATATTGCTTTGATATAAATACAAGTTATTTTATGATAAAATAACTTGTTATTAATGTATTCACATCACCCTAAACAATGTTTTCCCATATATCCTGATGGTGAAACCCTAATTTCCCAATTATGACATGTTTGTACCCTTGTACGTTTGTTTCATGGGATGAAACATTATTTTTTGTAATATATTGGGGTCCAATTGTTCAATATAATATTCTATGTGCCTTTATAATTCATATAATAGAAACCTATATAATTGAACAATCATAAATGGACTTGATTGATCATAAATTCCAATGTCAAACCTTCTGACATTTTTATGTTTCTATTATGTACCTATATATTAATTTGTGTTTATATTAATTAATTGATTGAATATTGGATTCATTCATGAAATTAATTTTTTTTGTATTCTTATGAAAGGGAATAGATTTGAAAAAATATGATTCAATGAACGTCATTTTGTGAAGATAAATGAACATCACTCCACGCCATGAAGTGGTCTGGCATGACAATAGGAATATGATAAATATGTGGATGAAGAATGAATCCAAGTGGACCAATATATACAATAATATATGTTTTTCCATGATGTTTTATTGTAATAGGATGTTCTATTAGGTAAAATCTGAACAACCATAGAAAAAACATGGATTCTGACCCTAGAAATTAGTTATTTATGACATGTATTATATTTATGATGTGTGATAATTATAAGGAGTTAAATAATTACATAGAATGAAGTGTAAAAAATTAGTAAACATAGGTTCCCATTATTTTCTTATCTTGAATATTTCTCACTCCACAAAACATTCCTGAATAACTAACAATGATATTTTGATGTATCATTCAATATGAGAAAGGCCATATAACATAGGAATGACCATTCAATATTGGTTTTGATTTTAGGAAGGAAAATTATGACATAATTTCATCTTAATATGGGTTCTATCTAAGAGATTGTTTGATCGTTGGAACATAGGATTGACCACCGAGAGGATTCCTCTAGGGTTTTGACCCTCTGTTGATGGGGGTTTCATCAACTTTACATTATTTTATATATATGTAACATTTAATTTTTAAAATTTCTATTCCAATTACATTTCTTTTATTTCATTGTCATTCCTTTTATTTTAATCTATCTTTTAATGTTTTGGTTTTTTCATCTTTGGAGATCACCCAACGATGATCAATTGAATCCCTGTGTGTGAGCCTAAACAACTAAATGGGGTATATACCAAAAATATTTTAGTTTCACACAAAACTATCAAAGTTTTATTCAATGGTATTATGGTAAAACTCCACATTAATTTTATTCATAATTGACCCATTGAACATATTCATTCAATAATAGAAAAATTTTAATATTATTGAGATAATTTATTCATGAAAATTGATTAGTTTACTCATCTTCTTTTAGAAATATGATCCCACAAATATTTTTCTATTTTTATTATTCATACCATGATTAATTAAATTTTTATGGAAGAATAATTGAGATTGATTATTTATCATATCAATAAAATTAAACTGTTTCATAGTTATTTAGTAAGATAGTCTTGTATGAGAATTTGAGTTTATTTATAAAGAAAACCCACCCCTATAAACTAGTTTTTCTCTCTTATAATTTTATCATTTAATTTATTGTATTTCAATTTATATCATTAGTTTAATAAAATAAATTAATTATAAGGGAAAACCTAAATTTTTCCAATAGTTTCCATTTCTTTGTTCCCTGTTAGATTTTGAACTAGCCACTTACTACAATTATGCTATGCCTTTGTAGCTAAAATAGTGTAGATAATTATAAATTTTAAATTTGATCATTACTAAAGCATTTGATAATGCACTATAGATTCATCAAATTTACATAAAATCCAGTTATACCATATAATGGTGGTCACCATTTATAAATTGGGAATTGGGATCCATCTAATAGAACCATAATGCATTCATGTGTAAATTCTAAATTTTAATTCATATTAAAAATTGTTTAGTGAAAATTAAGGGTAAATTATGAACACCTATATCCTGTGAGCATGGTGAAACATATGACTAATTCATAAATGAGAATCTATTCCCAAGTAGGCTATATAAGGAATTATTCTTATGAAATAAATCCATTAAAGGTATGAATTAATATCAAGAAGCCAACTTTTATTATGTTACACTTACATGGGATGCGAATTATAATTTCTAGACTGTTAAATACATAAATTGGGAATTGATTCCCAAACAATGGAACCATTATTCACATGATAGAACCCTTGTAGATATCCTTCACATATTAAATTTCTTAGTACCTAACACCTTGGGGGTACATTTATGATTAAGGGGATGATTATTTTAAATACATGCAACCACATATATGATGTTACATATAATAAATTTGTGTATTATTACTTGAATATTCCTCATGATATATGATGACATACTTCCTATTTGATTTAGAGATATATTATTATTAGGAGTTAGTTAATTAAAATATCAATTACTACCTCAATATTTTCTTCCACTATATATTTGTATTGAAATTTTCATTAAGAAATCAAATTATGAAAATTGATGCATTTAAATGGTGTCTAAAAATAAATTATTAGATAATTTTCCTATAGTTTTTCATGGTGCTGGTTTTATTATGTTATCATTACCATTGTTCTTAAAATATATTTTTAATTACATTTAAATATTATATTCTTAAAATGTTTTAAAAAATAATCATCTATATTTAATAAAATTGAAACAGAATATGGTTTTTCTAGAATGATCTCTCATGTAAGGGCTACGATTAAATGTTTCTATAGGATGAGATGATAGACATTGATTATAGTTCAATGTTGACTTCATTCAAAATTTCATGGAAACTAATTGATTTGTGGGTAGATCCATGCTAACTTTTAGGAATAATCCAACTTTTAAGAATTATACATTATGTTAAAATAATTTTTTATCCTTGTATTAGTGAATATTTTTATAAGGAATCAGTAGATCCTTGAGATAAAAATAAAGGAACAGCATGTAAAATCTATTTGGTCATGTTGTGTCATGTAGGACTCTTAGTTGGTTAAAAATAATAATCCCAGGCAGGTGTGTGGATTCTAGTGAAATAAACCATGAAAGAGTAGTAACTTATGAGTATTCATAATGACTTAAAATAATTATCATTTTTCTTCGATGTTGTAACCCTCTGGGTGGAACTCCCTTATTTGGATTCTCAGTGATAATCTGGTCCAATTAGCTATATATTGGATCATGATTCTGTTATGCTAATGATGATATATTTTGATGCTTTTAGGTCAGTGCTTCCTTTCCGGTTTTAGTATAAACTATTTTATAGGTATTTTTAAGCGAGTTATATGTCGTGGTTTAGAGGACCCTAAAATTTTGTTCTATAAAATAGTAATATGTGGCTGATGAGAAACCACATCCATCTTGCTATTGGGATAGGATATATTCAATTTAAAGTTTGTACATAGATTTTCCACAAAATATTTTCTAGACCAATAGAAAAATGGTAGACTAATTTGTGATTTTTTGATCAAATCGAAGATTGAGGTACTTTTCCATTGTTTCTTGTGAAAAATGTTCTCAGAGTGTTACTAGGACACTAAGGGTGTGGTTTAGTTGGAAATTTTAATGGTGTTTGCACCATGAATGGGAGTTGTCCATGAGAAATTCTATAACAGTGAATGGGAAAATTAAATTGGAAGGTTGATGGAAGGAGATGATGGCATGAGCATGCTACGAGGATAATAGGTTAGCATAAATTCCAACTTAACGTTCCAATTGAAGTTTTTAGAATTATATCATGTTTTAGTGGCATATTTACCCCAAGATTTTAGATATTCATGGGGGTATCTTGGTAGTTTTGAAATAATACATATTAGTTTGAACAAAAATTCATTACCAGAGTATATTAGGGTTTTTTTCATTATTTCCCCCAATATTTCTTATGGATGAGATGTTCCAAGGTGGGGAGATTGTTAGGTCCCCTATTTTTAATTTTTTTTGATTAAAATGCGAATTAAAATTATTCAGTTTAGTGAATGGGATGAATTATTAAATGAGAATCAAGACATAAATTTAAGGGTTATATCACATAAATGTGTTGTCTTTGGAAGTGGTTTAAGGCCTAAGAGTGTTCTCGAGTGTTTTGATGAGATAAAGAGAATGAGACTCCAAAAACTTACTTTTTAAGAGAAATATGATGGGGAAGAATGGTTTGTTCAACTCATGAGATCCTCTAGAAGAAACCATGAATCCATTTATGGATTTTCTCATGGTTTTAAAATTTTTCATAGTGGAGTTCATGGTTTTGAGGAATGTCTATAGAAAATAGTGGATTAAGGTTAACTGGAAACACATGGTTTTCCAAAAAAATACGTCTATATTACTTGGCTAATTCCACATAACCCGCATCACCAAATTATTGGTTCATGGTAAGTATAAAATTTTTGTTGTATGTCTCTTATGTAGGTTGATCTATATAGTTATTCCATGATTAGGAAGATCTTTTGGTTTAACAATTTTCCCCATTAAGGGGAAAATTACTGATTTATATCTGCAACCCTTAAAAGGAGATTCACCCTTTTTTCTCCTTGCATTTGGCTATGAGATCCTACCATGCACTCTTCCTTCCTCTCCACATACAATGGTGGGATATTCTCTATTCATGGATTGATCTCATCACCCATTTTAATGTTGGAAGCGTATAAGTATGTTTTGGACTTCTCCTGATTTCTTTTTCAATTTCGCATGACGACTTAAATGTTATATCTAAGAGATCTATTTCCCTCTATTTTTAGGGAGTTATTATAATATTGTATTTCCTATAATTACATCTCGGAACAATGATTAGTATTGTATGAGGGAGGTCTAATTAGTATAAGTTAGGTGGTTTAGATTAATTTCCCTTAAAGTTTTTGTTTCAAAAATTTAACCATTAGGATGAATGCCTGATCCTTGGTGTATTGCTCCCAAAATGTTAAATTACCTATATTAATTATATAAAAAACATCTTACTCCCTTTTAGAAACACATTTTAATCATTGGAGGATGGTTACCTATCCTTATTCCACCTTGGTTGTGTCCTATTAATTGCCATTATTTTCCATTGATTATAATTTCCCAGATAATGAAAATTGATTAATTAATGTAAAATTAAGTGATTAAAATTAAAAATAAGAATATGTCCTTTCCTATACCTACCTATTACTTATATTAAATGTATTTATTACATGGGTAAACTCATGGAATCTGAAATTACTATTTTACATAGAATTAAATGTCAATGATAAAGATTTATACATAGCTCTAACCAATTAATGAACGCAATGCTTGAGATGATTTAGATGGTGAATTAGTAGTGGTATAGACCTTACCATGACCTTATTAAGTACTAAATAATGGAATGACGCTATATTGTGTATTTTAATTATGAAATGATTTTATTTTGTACATTAAATCATTATTATTTCATATTATAAATTGTTTCTTTCAATCATATTGTTCCTTTTTCCCAATGAAAATCTAGAATGAATTTCATTTTTCATGAGAATTTTTTGGAATGGTGTACCTTATTATAATAAAAATCATGGAATCCCTCATTATTTATGGTCATGAAGGCCCATATTTTTATGGTCCTGATATCCCTTATTACTATGGGTATAGAAACCCTTATTACTATAGACACATAGTCCCTTATTATTTATTGATATAAGGATTATTATTATAATGTATTTGGTGTCCATTATTATTATTATTATTATTGTTATTATTATTATTCATAGAATACATCACTTTCATACTCGATCATGGATTCTCTCTTTAATTATGATACTCAGGCAAGGTATCTATCAGGATTTATGATTTTTAACATGGAAACCTTTGTAACTCTCTAAGACTCCTACAACAATTCATGGACACTTGAGTTACACGTCGGATCCTGACTAGTCTTAGTATATATATATATATATTGCTACATATCTCACTAGGTATATAGTCCATATATATGAATATATGTCCATATACATACAAACACACACACACACACAAATATTTATATGAAGAAACATCATCAATGATATTTTAGCTTATGCTAGAGTAGGTTTGTTCATCCGGGTGTCCTTGAAGAATCTGAGCTGATGATGAACATTTATTTATTTGAGTAAATTTTATTATTATTATTGATGAAAAATATTTAATTTATAATCATGAATGGGATTATTCATTATAACACACCAGTGGAAGACTAATGGTTTTATCTGACACCCTGTTCGGGTCGTCGATTGGTACCACAACATGTTATCTCCAGACTGTAGGTTAAGACCTTGGATTGTACTTGAATGCTATGATCCCTCAGGCCTAGGATGGAGTATGTGAGTAGTGGGTCAATATAGTGATCATGATGTGATTGGAGACAGTTGCATATTTTTCTATTTATTTATTTATTTATTCATTTTATCATTGTTTATTGTATTGTATATCTAATGTTATGTGTTCCTATTATATATTAGTCTCTTAAACCAGTTACAATGTTCTCACATTATTATTTAATAATTTATTACTGATTGGTATTCATTATTAATTTTTTTCTTAATGTATTTATATTCCATTCATTTCTTATTATATTTTATTCTCGTGTGCTACTCTGATCATGTGGGTATAATCTGCCCAATATAATCCACCTATAGACTCTTGATGTTTGTCAAAAGAATATAGTGTACGAGGATTATTCTTTCAGAGCAAGTGATTGGGTGTCTCTATGCACTATTTCATTAGATCCAAATATAGGATGCTACAATGAGTTTCATATGTTATATATATTTCACTCATTACTCATGAAAACATTGAAATAATAAGAACAATATAGACAATGGGAGATTACATAATAATATTTTACAAGGTTCATACATTATTTTCTACATTAATTGGAGAAACATTTAATATTTTAATTTTAATAGAAGATAAAAAATTTCAAATCACTATGTCATGGAAACAATGTTCACAACTCAACCCAATAATTATGTGATACAAAAAAATATGATCGTTCAACATTATGTAGTTGGTCTAATCTATTCAACTAATTCCACAAACATCTGACATGTGTGGGGTTAATCCACTCGAAAAAGTGACAACTGATCTCATTTAATACCAACTGTATTGAACAAATAACTATAGAAGAAGAAACCATGAACTATTTGGTCACAACACCAGAAAAACTATTCATTGAATTCCTAGAAACCATTATCTTGGGAATCGATCAAAAAAAATTCTCAATCCAATCTTCCAGTCTCTGATCATCATTAATCTAATTCCATCACACCAAATTCCGTTTCCAATATTATCATAAGAGAGTACTCTAAAAAAATGAATGGGGTACCATATTTATAATATATATACTATCCCATATAACTCTATAATATCCCACCATAGAAAAAATATTTAATGATTCATATCCAACTTTTTTTAAACCTCAAAATTTCCAGTTTCAAATCGCCAATAAATCCATCAATTAAATTTACTAAATTAAATCTTATTTTCTCCCACCAAAACACATGGTAAAAAGTAATAATAAATCCAATGAAAAAATTAATGACCCATTAAACACAAAACATCAATTTAAGAGAATTACTTCTATTCATTAATACATATAACCATATAATCATAATTTCAATAATTTGTTTTTATTTCCTTATTCATAAAAAACCATTGAATATAATGTAAATAAATTTCCCATGAAATAATTACCCTGAATTAATTATTGAAATATTCATGCAAAACATATCAGATATATGAGCATTAAAATATATAAAATTTAACCTTCAAAATTAATTATATAAGTGATGCACAGTGTCACACAATAAAAAGACATAAAAACAGAATAATTTTTTGAAAAAAATAATCACATTCCCATGAAATAAAAACATAAAAAACAATTTTAAAATTATATTTATTAATAAAAAAAATATGGACGTTTTATTTCATCCTATCATATGAATTTTATTCCCAAAAAATTCAGTAGGTAAATTCCCTTTTGAAATGAATATAAAACTCTTTCCCAAGTCTCCACTTAAATCAACACATGATTTTTCAAAACTCTTTCCAACGTAATACTATATAGTCTATGAATACTTTCAATAGAATCTATAATTCAAATTATTTTTTCAAAATAAAAAAAATTATGTTCTTGCTCCATATCCTCCCAATTAATGAAATGATAATTATCATTTAAATACTTATAATATCGAGAAAAAATAGAAAATTTTATGAATTTCTCGATAACACTATTGTAATTTTATTCAATAATCAACTTAAAAAATTATCTCATCATTATCGAAATGTCTCATTTATTATGAAATTAAATTTAATTTCTTTACAAACCATATGTGTCCCAAATTCACAGGTAATAAAAAATCATGTTCTCTTAAATATAATATTTTATAGGTAATCATTGTTGTTCCATGTATGATATTTTCTAATATTGAGATAAAATAACAAATTTATAAATTGAAATAACATAGTTTGTTTTATCTTGCATCTTTCTAGCCCACCAAAGAGTTATTTTATAGTATTTAATTCAATATATTTGCGATATACATATTTGAACACATAATTATTTAAAAAGTGATATATGGATAACTAAACAAAAAACTGTTATTATTAAAAAATAAAACTATAGTAGATTATATTCCTAGGATCTCTAAAATTCAAGAAAATATTACTAAAATATATCTTCAAAAATTTAAATTACTCACCCCAACCAACCGTATCCTTAATATATTATGTAAGACTCATCCTCAACAATGAACCAACAATATTTTGAAATCCCTCCAAAAATTTAGAATGAAACCATGGATACCTATATGATAAAATATCTTTGGACATAACAAAATCTTATAAAAAAATTCATTAAAATTTTCACCAAAGTCACATACTAAAAATGTTTATATAATGGGAAAAAAATATTGATTGTAAATGTTTTTCTACAACTATTCAAAACCATCATGTTTATGTGATGTTATATATAATAAAATTATTAAAACCATGGTTATAAATTCCCATTCCATGTTGTCATGGGTAATTTACTAAACAACAATTTTAGTAATTGTTTCGCATCAATTAATCATTAAGGAATTAAACATAAAAGAAATGATGTTATATTTTTCTTCACCTCCAATCACCAAAACTAGAATATAATGGGTTGATATATTTGAGTACATATATAATGAACTGCCCAAAATTATTGGTGGAAACTTTTAAAATCTTATTTTATTTATTTTACATCAACTACCCCCTTCCCCTTAAATAAATTATAAAATATAGTTCCACATTCCATTATTTTATGGTCTCCAAACCATGCGTGGAATGCATCATCCAATTTAATTGATCATCTTATGTATAAATTATTTTTAGTTGGTCATTCAAAATAAAAGTCTAATAAATACAAAAGTGACACACAATATTCAAATTGTTTTATATCATCACATGAAATGATATTAGCAGCCACATAAACTACAACTTTTCTATATCCATGTTCACTACATGGGATATATTATTCATACTCCAATAGTATTTTACTATATTTTAATTAATAGCTGTATATATATTTATAAATTCCACAGTTTTGAGGTAATCTACCCACATGAAGTGTCTCTAGTAGAGACAATGCCATGTGAATATTTATTCCATATGCTTATGGTCTAGAGGAACAATAAAATTATCATAAAAATGAAATGTCTCATTATTTTCAAATCCCAAAAAAGAAAAACTATATACAAAATCATAGGTAGGGTATTTTCTTTCATGAGGTATTAATTACGAAGGCCTATATTCCCTTAATTTTCCACCTTATATCATAACACATCATATGAACAAACTAGATATATCATAATTCAATTTTTAAGTGACTCATAATTTGGTAGGAATTTAAATATTTTTTGAAGTGAGTCTTTTATTTAGTTCTTCATATGATTGTACAAATTTTAATTTTTAATCAAACCTCAATCCATTTTATGTATAGGCTAAATGAAAATTAATTTTCATATTATCATAAACCCCATTTTGAAGAATGTGTTGGGAACCCAACATGATATCAACAAATAAGATAATAAAACTATACCCCAATAGTCCAAAGGCAATAAAACGAGATCAAAAAACAAGGGAACACCCCTACCCAGACTCAAAAACGTTTAATCTAGTTTCCAAAAGTTAATAACTAATCAGATCGATGTCCCCTGCATAAACGCATCAGCCTGGTACTGATGGAAAATTCCATACCCTCTCAAACATCAAATTTTGGGAAGAGATGATATGGTGAAAAATCATATGTATAAAACTCATATAGAAAGTCCCTTGATGATGATTTGGGTGAAAAACCTAGAAATAAAGACCTCCAGACACACACCAAATCACATCACCAACGAATATTCACACACCATTGTAGAAACAATGTCATAGTACGAATAAATCACAACCAATACCAAATCATGATGTCATAAAATCATTGGACACAAACCATCACTATATAACCGATCTTCTGAATTCTTGATGATGCTGGAAGGAGTCCCCTCCAAAAATATAACCAATTCAGACCTACAGAACCCATTTCCTCCACAGAACCCACTCAAGGAGGCCATATCAATCCACCCAAGGAACTCCAGCTGACATTGAAAAGAATGTGGCAACCGATCAGACTACAGATGACTAAATATCAACCACACTCCACCACCATGAATATGAGTGAGCCCCCAAACCCTCTAATATCCCATAGAATCATAGAATAAATATAAACACACCCTCTTCTACATAAAACACATGAAAGAATGCCTATAATCCCTGGATAAAGGGAAGCACTAAAACATGGCTATGTCTTGAAGCATCGCCACTGAACCCACGAAGACTTCAGGGGATGGCCCTAAGATGACCTATCCTGATGGCCACGACTGTGGTCTTGGTATCGAGCCATGAAATAGATAGTTAAGTGAATATGGGTGGTGCTCCACTGATCGCAGAGCAGATATGAGAGCAAATCCTCAACTTGAACAGGAGTTGAGGAGATAGCGGGACAAGATCTCTCACCCTCAATGTCTTCATAGGAAGAGGATCTGCACAATATGATCTCTCCTAGAGGATGTAAAGAGGGGTGGAATTGCGGCCAACCTGGGAAGACGAAGATAATGGCGGAAACAGGTGAATCTATAAAGTGGATGAACCCATTACATGATCATTATAACCAATCCATTTTATGTCAAGGATATCATGGGAGATGATAATATCAAAAATTATAGAATACATTTTCCAAAATACGTAGTCAAACCCAGATAATTTAATATATTAAATACATTTTGATGTATTTTCTAGGATATCACTACTTATACCTTTTTAAGATCAACTAATACTCTATTTTTAGAAAACAATATTACCATGAAAAATCAATTGTTATATATAGATGTGACATTATTAAAACATGAAAAAAAACATTCTCATAAAATGTTTTTAATACATCCTTTAAATAAAGAACATGATGTTATTCCGTATATCAACATTCCAATATATCATCTAAAAATACCACTACAAAGGTGCTCAAAATTATACTATAGTCTAGGTTCACTAAATCCATAAATACCACTAGAGCATTCATAACTCCAAATTCCATGACTAAAAACATGTAATGGATATCTTGAAAATAAAATTTCATTTTTGTAATATCCACTTTATTTATCATATTTTGATGACACCATGATTGATGTTAATTCTTGGAAAACCGATAAGATTATTTTTTGTAAGTAAAATTCATTATCAATTTTTTTGATGATATTTATTATTTAATATCAGCAACATTAGCTTTCAATACCGAGTGAATAAAAGTAAAATAACACCATATTTCTTAGAAAATATAATATGTTCAACCCATAGTGAATGACTTAGTTTTATGAATACCATATTTGTAACTCATCCATCTACACCTTTTATTCTCGTCTCGTTGATAGATCCATGTGATATGATAGTGGAAAAATAGAGATCATTCATGGAATGAAGTAAATAGAAAATTACACATCCGTAATTATTGTAAATCTTGACAAATACAAACGAAACACCTATAGATACTAATTTATATTATTAAAAATGGGGATTTTATTTATATCCAACTTCTGATCTAATCATCAAACCTATCAACTAAAAAGATATAAAAACCTACTATAACCTAGTAATTTGTAATAGTAGATCACTTTTATGGTTTGTTAATATTCAATAATATTAATTAATATATCTACTAAGATATTGTATATAAATTAAAATCATGTATTAAAATATATTTTTTAATAAATTATATGAAATTTATTCATTTAAATTTATTATATTTACTTCATGATAAAAAAATATGTTTTATTCAAATGTTTGATATATTTCACTAAATAGATTTGTATTTTTATCTACCTAAAAATTATTTAATTGTTAAATATGTTATAAATGGATAATCATGTTCATTAACCTAATTCATGATATTTGTTTTTGTTATTAAAATATTATAAATATTTTTTTATGGTATGGATCACAAATATGATATTTCATTTGAATGAAAACTAATTTTTATTTTATATAATCTTTTTCTACTATATGGTTTTATTTTAGAGCTAAATTTCTCAATGATTTTGATTTAATTTTATAAACTTGACCTCTTTTTCGGTATAGAAATATGAAAATTAGCTTATGGTGATTTTTATACTTTTCAAAGCACGTTTTGTTTTTTGGGAATAAAAAAATATAGATTTTATACTATATCATTATTTAATCATCATTATATATATATTAAAGAAGAATTAATGAAACTTATAGAAAGATTCAAAAGATAATGTATTGAAAATATCATATAAATATTATTCAATTAATTTAATGTATTTATTATTTATTGATAAATATAAAAAATTTATTAATGTTAATTCACTACTTGTTCGGAATTGGGAAAACCAATTTTATGTCTTTAAGATAATATTTAGGGAATTATAATTAGTTTTTCGACCATAAAATAATAGATGTTTTAAGTTTATAATATTATTTTTATATAATGAATTTTTAACTATACAACATGATAAATATCAAAATGTAAACCGATATTTTTTAATAGATAATAAAATTAAAGATTAATATATTAGGAATGTTATCATGATATAGATAGGAAAAATTAATGTTATATACAGTTTTAGATGATGATATTTATGAATAATAAAATATTTTTATTTGATTAATTTATTTTTCACCTTATTAAATTAGATAATTATCGAAAACTTTTATATAATGTAAATCATGTGTCTCTACTAGTATAATAAAAGTGAATGTAAATTTCTTAAGAAATATTTAATATGATAATGTTATGTTGAAATAATGTATTTCATGATTTTTAGGTACCAATAAGATATATATGAAATTATTTATATGACTAAATTCTAATTTCATTGATATGTACATATTATGAATGTTATCTTATGAAATTAACGGAGAAAATGACGTTAAATGGGTTTTATTGTAAAGAAATATTCATAAATTTAATAAAATAATTAAAAAAAATATAATAAGTAAAATTTCAAAGAGTAATCAACAATAATATGATATATGATTCATCTATAATCATATTTCCAATATAAAATTTCATTCATAACCATTAAGGATTAATGTTTTATGAAACTTCCATCCAATAATTTTTTTTTGAAAATTGAATTCCACCTAAAATTTCCAAAACCCTTATAATATTATGTTTTCTACCCATATTTTCGCAAACAATTCTCCAAAAATCCATTTAACCATTCCTAATTATCTATCATTAACCAAAGTCCTTTATCTTAATTCTATAGTCTAAATACAAAGAAGGTGATTTGTAAAGAAATGTAAGGTTTACCATGCCTCTTTATAAATTATTATTTATGATTATTTATGTAAAAATTATTTAAAACTTATATTCTTTTTCTTACATGATTATCTTATAATGGTATTTGAATCATTACGACCTAAAAATGATGTGATAACACCCATTACATCTCATTAATACTTTCTTATAAGCCGTTACTACGTTAGAATATCTATTTTTTCAAAACTGTTTTTTTCTCATGCCAAATATTCTTCTAATATTCAAAATATAATAGAAAATTTTTAAATGTAACCATATAATATTATTTTGATTATAATGTAATATTTTTATAAATATATAATATTTATATGGTCTATCTTCTTTTAAAATCTTTTTAAAATCATAATTTTTTTATGATGGATATATGATATATTAGAAAATGATTGTATTTTAACAAACTTAAATAATTCATATATATTATTAAAATTGATTTTATGCTTTAATATAACATTATTAACAAATTAATTTATTTTATATGAATATTGAATAGTAATACCCCAACCTGAATCATTGGGTTCATGATTAATTTTCACATAACCTCATGACTGCCTCCTCACACTTAATAGGTTTCAAACTAGCATGGATGGTATAATGTAATATAGAGAGACTATAAAATCAATAATTATAGACATGAATAGAAATAATGAAATATATATTAGAAAAATAAAAAACATAGTAGAAGATTTTATAACTAAATTCTACAAAAAAAATCATGTTAAGACATACACATATTAAAAAACAAACCCCCAATGAGACTGTTGAGAAGTGTAATAGTGAAACTAGAATTGGGAAAAAATAAATGTTCTGATGAATGAATATAGAGTCTATCCTATTACCACATCCATCTCCCAGCACCAAGGTCCTTGTAAACCTACCACATGGACCTTTCCATTCTATGGATCCTTGATCAATAATCTGTACATGCATTGATATTCTCTTGTATAGTGTGATTATAAACCCTATAGGATACAACATATTTATTCTTAACATAAGATTACATGTATATTGGGGTGTATTACCAAAATGAAATGTAAATTCCCATACAAAAATAAAAAAAATTATGTACCATGTGACCATACACTAACTAAGATTCCATGAACATTGTCCATACAAGCTTCACCTGCATGTTAGAAAAATTTAACATGTTGTCAACCACATGACATAGATCATGATATTTAAACAAGATTAATTTATGTTAAACTCACATTCCACCTTAAAGGTATAACTCTATAACCATCTTTAATGGAAATGATTATGCATGTCACATGAGTTCCTTCTCTCTTATGATGGTACATATTATTGCCACAGCTAAATAAGAGATGTAACACCCCAAGATTCCACAGTAAGCTTCTTTTTGAATAATAAAATAGCCTGTGTTGTACGCAACTTTTATTTCCAACAGACCACAATCAATCAAACTAGTTGTTATGAATAGTAAAACCTAGTTTTTGAAAATTTGAAAATTTTATCTTTCAAATGGAATTTATTTTTAGATTCATAATATCGAAATTTGCTTAGGGTGAATTTTTTGTATTTTTCTAAAAACATTCAATTTTTGATGAATTGTGAAAAACCCTGAGTTATAGATTAATTTTTTTTTTATTTATATACATATTTATTATATTTAGATTATTTTAGGTCAAAACTGAAAAATAATACCTATATAAGATCAATGTAATTAGTTGGAGTTAGTTTATAATAGTTTTAGATATATAAAATTTTTATTGATCTTTTTACAGTCTTTTACCCACCTCCAGGGAGCATTTGCAAATTTACATAAAAAATTATATTACCACATCTGTGAGTTGAATTTCAAAAATAATAGATACTCGGTTGATATCATAAAGTAAAATGTGGTTCAATAAGATGAAAATAATTTTTGGTGAATAGTAATTTGTTACTTTTATTTACCACGGTTAAAAATAAATAGGGTAATTAAGGGTAAAAATGATATTATTATTACCCTAATACATGTCCTAATTATATTGGATAAAGTTAATTTGAACAAAAACAACCTTAAGAATAAAATATGATCCTTTAGGTCCACATGAATTTGATTAGGACATTTATTATTATTTAATTCAAGGAAGAGATAAAAGTGATAAATTCAAAGTTTAATAAGTAAAAAAATTTTATTATAATTTTAAAGATAAGATAAATTGGACTATAAATATTCATTAGAAATATAAAAATATTTATTACATAATGGTATTTTATTTAAATTTTTTAGACATTAAATAATTTAATTTATACATGACAAAATGATGATGCATTAATTACCAAATTAATAAAATATTAAAATAATTGTTATTATAAATATAAAATTAAATGTAATTTGAGGATTTTTATGAATTAAAATAATTTTATAGGATAATATGACATGTTAGAGTTGGTTATATGAACTGTTTTTGAAGTAATAATGCTTTTATGAATTTAGAAAAAATAAAATACCAAATAGTGTCAAAATTTACTTAAAAGTGTTTTTTAAACAAATGTTGTATTATTAATTGATATTATATTCTTTAAAATCTAAGGTTCAACCAAAGGTATCAAATAATATTTTATATGTCATTAATGAACCATCTGAGGTTCGCGTGGGAGTTTATAGTATGTTTATTAACTATATAATATACAAATACAAAGAGACATGGTAAATGACAAACTATTTAACTAAGAGTCAAATCAAAATGATAAATTTAATATAGTGATACAAACCTGTATAAAACCTATTGGTTGAGTTTTTCTTGACCCCTCTCACCATAGATTTTAAATAATTAATTTTGGAGACATAATAAACCGAAAATTATTTTATTATAAAATAATATTTCTTGTTTTTCAAAATGTTCCCCTCACCCCTCTTATAAAAGGGCACTTCCCCTTCTCTCTGATTCACACCTTCAAATCCATTTTTATTGGAAAAAACCTGACCAAATAACCCCTAAAATATCATCCCTTAATCTTAGAGGCCTTCCTTAATCTGAAATCCAATATATTGATCCCTTTTGATCAAATCAAAAGGAAGAACCTGAAGAATAGGTAAATATTTCATCACCTCTTTCAAGTTCCTTTCTTCTTCTACATCCTCTTTCTTTCTTGTTTACATTATAAATTAATAACTCCAGTATCTTCAATATACTTTAATGTTATTATAAATATGGTGCAACCAAATTCATTATTCTATCCATCCTATTAATGACAAGTCACCATATGTGCGTACGTACGACTTACCGTCTCAACTGCATGGTGTAATTGTGATTCAATACATTATTATTTGGATGGGTATAATATTGATGTGTAATTGATGTAAATAATAAATATAACATGATAATTATTCTTTATATATGATATAACATCCAATTATATATTATTTTAACATCAAAAGAATTATATTGTTGCTCATGCGTACGTACAGATAACAGTCTCCACGAATGTGATGATATTCATTCCCCATCGTATCCATTCAAGGCTAATTTTCATTAGATGATTGAAAATAATGTTTAAAGACATAATATAAATCTGAATATGAATATGATACATCTTATCAATAATATGCATTACTTACGTAACAAATCATATAAATGAAAACGAATCAGTTAACACCCAAAACGACGATAAGAGTAATATATTATTAACAAAGCAATGTTAAATGATCATATATGATATCATATATGATTCATGTATAATTTAATAACAATTATTTCACCATTATACATGAGGTTAACCTACCCTCAACCAAGGAAAATTATAAGGTAAGGGTTAATTTCCCAATCTCTTCATTATCCGAGGTTGTTTATATGTAATTATCTACTGGGACCTCCTTATCAACCATGTCCATGCTTCATAAAACATTATTTTTAAACATTCTTAATATTTTATTGAATATGGGTTAAATTCATTTATACCCTTTTTTGAAATTTACAAGATGTTTATAATAGAATCATTACGTCATTTTCTAAACAAGGTACATTATGACCTTTTGGACAAAATTAAGGTAAAAATGTTTTTTTAACTTATACAGTGGGTGCATCTATTTTCCATTATTACAACATCTTCAAAGCATCCCTTACAAGGTTATAAGAATATTTTTAAATATAAATGTTTTATTTTATAATTTTGTGATGTTTAAATGATTTTAAAATTAAAAGAAATATTTCTCTAAATAGGGTTTGATTTAATCTATGTCAAAATACTTTGATGGATTTTAAGTTTGTTTGATGTTAATTTATTATGATGAAAAACATCCATATTGAATTGAAGGTTTTGTGATATGTTTGACTTTGGATGTGTTATTTCATACCATTCCAGTTTTATGGATAATGTATTGACATTTCTTATGCTGGTTTTAGTATGAATGTTTATGTTATGTTTAAACCTCTTCATATGAGGAATGTATTTTACTTAGTAAGTGACGGGTGGAGCCTGATATAGCTCCTCGATGCATCGGTAGGTCTCATAAGTCATAATAGTGTCTTGGCACAAGGAATTCACATATATTATTTGTAGTCTTGTCACAAGGCCTTGGCTATGTGGTTATAAAAGTCTGGCATTATGCATTCCGTCATTATAAAAGTGGCTATTGATATTGCATGTGATTATTAGACTATTAGAATATTGTGTGAGTAAGTAAATGGGATTATATTTAATTATATTTTTCATATTATGATTTATTTTATGTGGAAAAGGCTTTTGATTTAGTTTTATACATTTTTTAAATGTTTATTCTTACCTATGAATGTTTCTGCTATATTGTTATCCATAGTGAGCATCTGAGCTCACCCATTTCTATGTTTTATTTTTCACATGATGCGAAGAAGTATATTATGACAGACCTGCAAGGATAGGATATGGGATCTCATTATTTTCTACAGAAATATTGTTGTATTAGTTTTCCATTTTTTGATGTAATGTAAACCTTTTGAATGTATCTAGTACTTCCAAGGATATACAATAATTGGTCTTCCGATACATGATCTTTTGTCATAATGCAAATGTTATGTAACAATGCACTGACTCATGGTAACTATGGTTAGGGAGTTACAGTCTATATTAGTGGATTCATAGTACAAAACATGGAATATAGTTTTATATAAACTCTTATTAAAGCACATAAACCCAAGATAGACTTTGGGGATTAATATCGAATAACATACTATAATTTTTCTATTAGAGATATTTTGTGAGTTTTCCATGTAATACATCCATGTCTAGATACTAGCAGGTAGATACATCTTAGGTATAGATGTACCTAGGTGTATAACCTAAAAACACTGCTTTGAGCTAGACTCAAACGGGAATTGGTGCACGACAACGGGCCTTGCTGCACTCTTGGTTACGACACTCCTGAGGGATTTGATTAGGATAATTCTCATTTTCTTTACAAACCATTATGAAGGGTATATGAGTATATACATTCTCAAAGGAAACATATAAAATGTTCAAATTATGTAAAGTGTTTTACATTTTTGGATTTATGTATTACGATTTACAAACTAATCTAGTTTATGAAATTATTTAGAAATGGAGCCTAGTATAAGTAATGGAAACCATATCAATTCACAGACTCCATGTAGGGATTTTCAACCTACTCAAGATAATTATAGTGGAGTTGGTGGTGAAACTTGTGCTAATCAGCTAATCACCATACTGGGACAAATAACTCAGGTTATGAATAATAACCTTACTCATATGGAGCTCCCTAATCCACAGCATGGATGATCAATGTTAGATCGCTTCATGAGGCAACAACCATCAACATTAAATGGGGGTAAAAATCTACTAGTAGCTGAGCAATGGATAAATTTCATAGATAAAATATTCCACATTTTTGGGAGTTACGAAAGGGAAAATGTTGTCCTGGCTGTTTATTGCCTCTCTGAAGATAATGATCAATGGTGGTCATTTATTCAAAAAAAAAAGGAATATAAGGTAGTATCAAATATTGAATGGAGGGTGTTTAAAGATCTTTTCTTGAAAAAAATACTTTCCTCTTGACCATAGAGCGGATATAGAAAGGCAATTTCTGAGTCTGAGGGAAAAAAAGGATGAGAATGTTGCAAAGTATGAATAAAACTATACAAGGTTAGCAAGGCATGATGCAGATTATATACATAACCCAAGAAGTAAGTTTGGTCATTTGATTGATGGGTTTAAACCAATTATTCGATGAGCATTAGTCCCTCAATACTTCTTGTCATACAAATATATTGTCTCATTTGATATCAAGACAGAAAAATAATTCTCAATGTCTTGTGCCTTTAAAGAAACGCAAGAGAAGAAGAGATATGCTGAACACATTGGAACTGTAAATAATGGGAAGAAGTTAAATGATGAATATCCATCCTATAATATATGTGGGATGAAAAACCCCGGTACTTGGTTGAAGGGAATGAGATTCTGTTACATGTGTTGTGAAAAAGGCCAACAAGCTCGTGATTGCAAGGGGTAGAAAGTGGCTGTCGATTTTCAATGCTACAATTATAGAGAAAGGAGGATTTATGCGAATGAATGTTTTAAGAGATAGGGGAGATTACCTCAGAAAATTCCAAGGGATCGAGGACAAGATTATGCTAGCACTACTACTGAGGTTGAAGCTCCGAAAGAGGTAGTGGCATGTAATTTAATAGTTTCCTCAATTTTAGACAATGATTTATTTGATTATGGATCATCAAATTATTTCATATCATCCCAATATTATATGAAAATTAGATATTTTAAATTCAATTTAACAAAGGAGTTTTCAGTCATAACTCTTAAGGGAAGTATCATTGCAACAATGTTTTGTGAATCAGTCCCCATAAGGGTATATAAATGTTATTTATCTGCTGATCTCATCATCATACACAGGATTGAATTTGATATAATCCTTAATATGGATTTTCTTTCGGACCATGATGTGAAAATTTATTTTAATAAGAAGAAGGATACAATTTTTTATGATGATAATGAGTACCTTATCTTTAGAGCAGAATCATCACCACCTAATTCTTATTTAGTTCTACCCCCAGTAGCTCAACATAATTCAACTATTGGGGAGGAAGTGAATGAAATAACTGTGGGTGGGGAAAATAATGTTGAAATAGTGGGTGTAACTATTGTGAAATAATATGTTGATGTGTTTCCAGAATAGTTACTTGAACATCCTCCAAAATGAGAAATTAAATTTTCCATTGATTTAATTCATGGATCAAGGCCCATATCAAAGACCCCATATAGAATATCCATTGTGAAATTAGTGGATATAAAGAAACAACTAGATTAATTGAGTAATAAAGGATTTATTTTCCCTAGTGTTTCTCCATGGGGAGCCCTTGATCTTTTTGTTAAGAATAAAGATGGATCTATGAGGTTGTGAATTGACTATAGAGAGATCAATGCTATAAAAATATGGAACAAGTATCCCCAACCTCACATTGGTAATTAATTTGACCAACTTCAGGGAGCATAATTCTTTTCAAAGATTGAACTTCTATTTAGATATCATCAGTTGTGTATGATGAAGGAAGACATTCCGAAAACCGCATTTCGAACCAGGTACGGACATTACGAGTTTACAGTAATGCCTTTTGGATTGACTAATACACCCTCTATCATCATGGATCTAATGAATAGATATATCAAGGAATATCTTAATGATTTTTTAGTGGTATATATTGATGATATCTAGGTATACTCTAAAAGCTACGAAAGTCATGAAAATCACTTGCTCATTATCCTGAATACTCTTAGATAACATGAATTATATGGGATGTTTAGCATGTGTTAATTTTGGATTCAGGAGATTTCTTTTCTTGGCCATATTATCTATAAGGATGGAATCACTATAGATCCTTCAAATACCATGGAAATCCATGAATGGTGATCACCAAAAAGTATAACTGAGGTACACAATGTTATTGGTTTATCATTTTATTATCATCATTTCATCCATAATTTTTCCCATTTGGATAACTCATCAACAAAGATCACATGAAATGGGGTTAATTTTTTTTGGACAAAAGTGTGTGAAGAATGTTTTGAAGAACAGAAGATAAAATTAGTCAATTATCCTATATTCACTCTACAATAAGGGAATGATGGGTATGTTATTCATAGTTATGAATCAATGAAAGGAATTGGTTCTGTCCTTATGCAGAATTATAGGGTCATTTCCTACGCATCATGATAGCTAAAAATTCATGAGAAAAACTATCCTACTCATGATCTTAAGTTAGCCACTTTATTATTTTCTTTGTACATATGGAGACACTATCTCTATGTTAAAAAATGTGATATATATACTGACCACAATATTTTGATGTATATTTTCTCATAGAAAGAACTCAACATAAAGAAAATATTATGGCTTTATCTACTCAAATATTAGGATTGCACTATACACTACCACCTAGGGACAGAAAATAAGGTGGTAGATGCTTTGAGCAGAAAGGATCATAGAATTTTTTAACAAGATGGGAGTTGAAAAGGATCCTATTTTCATTGATGTAGTAAAGATGAATATGGGAATAATTGTGGAAGGTGAAACATCAATACATCTTCAAATTCCTTCCTAACCATATTTACTAGAAATGATAATGAGTTCTTAGATCAGTGATGAAGAGTTTCAAAAGAAGATTAAATCTTTGAATGATGGGAGTTTGAGTAGCATTGTGTATAAAGATGGAATTCGGAAATTTGGGAAGAGACTTTGTGTTCCCGATATGCCTGATCTAAAAATAGAATTGTTGGATGATGCTCATAGCTCCAATTTCTCTATACACCAAAGGAGAACCAATATGTAAAGATATTTGAAGGAACATTTTTGGTGGGACCACATGAAGAGGGAGATTGATGATTTTGTGTCATGTTGTATAATTTTTCAACAAGTGAAAGCTGGAAGGAAATAGTCTGGAACAGTCATCCAACATCTTCCCATACCTGAGTAGAAATGGGATAATATTACATTGTACTTTTTCATGGGACTACAAAAGACACCAAGAAGAAAAAACGCAATATGGGTCATTGTTGATCGTCTTACCAAGTCAGCATATTTTCATGCTATAAGGGAAGATTTATCACTTTAACTTTTAATAAGGATATATATTAATGATGTTGTAAGACTTCATGGAGTACCACTATCGATTGCTTCTGATCATGACCCAATTTTACATCATGATTATAGAAAAGTTATTAGAAAGCCATGTATACTGAACATTGTATGAGCACTACCTAACACCCCCAAACTGATGGTCAATCAGAACAGACTATTCCGACCTTAGAAGACATGTTGAGATCATGCCCACATGATGTTCAACGTATGTGGGATCAATATTTACCTCTGTTATAATTTTCCTATAATAATAGCTTCAATTCAAGTATTCATATGTTACCATATGAAGCTTTATATGGAAAGAGATGTCGCACACCAACCTGTTTGGGATGATGTTGGTGAATGAAAACTCATAGGCCCAAAACATGGGGAGGAAACGATGGGAATGTTGTAGGTAGTCAAAACCCACAAAAGCATCTCAGTGTAGGCAGAACATCTATACTGATAACTGAAATAAGTATTTGTAATTTTAGGTAAGAGATCATCTTTACTTGAAGGTATCTCCATGGAGGGGTGTTATACGTTTTGTTAAGAAGGGAAAATTGATTCCCAGGTATATCAGACCTTTCGAAATTCTCGAATGAACTGGGGATGTAGGTTTCCATTTGGAAATCCCTCTAAGTCTTTCCAAAGTTCATGATGTATTACATGTATCACTATTGATAAAATACATGCCTGACCCAATGCATGTACTCACCTATGAGAAATTAGATCTCGAACCCGATCAATCTTATTGTGAATTGCCTTCCAATGTTCTTGATACAAGAGAAAAAGTGTTGAGAAACCAGACAAATCATCTGGTAAAAGTTCAATGGAGAAACCATAAGATGGAAGAGGAAACGTGGGAACCTGAGAAACTTATGATGAAGAACCAACCATGTCTTTTTATGCAATAATATACTAGAAATTTCGAGGATGAAATTACATGAAGGAGGGGATAATGTAACACCTCAATCTTCCATGGTATGCTTCTATTTGAATAATACAATAGCATGTGTTGTACGTAACATCGTGTTCTAACACACAACAATGAATCAAACTAGCCATTATGAATAGTAAAACCAAGTTTTTGAAATTTTATCGTTCAAAATGGACTTCATTTTTGTTTTTGGAATATCTAAATTAGCTTGTGGTGAATTTTTGGTATTTTTATGAAACGTTCAATTTTTGATGAATTGTGAAAAGCACTAAGTTATAGTTTAAAACTGATTGTTTATTTAAATAATTATTAATTTTATTTAAATTTATTTTATGTAAAAATATATACATAATACCTATATATGGTCAATGTAATTTATTGGTGTCGTTTTATAATAATTTTAGATATAAAAATATTTTTATTAAACTTTCAACTGTCTTTTACCCACCTCCAAAGAGCATTTGTAAATTTATATAAAAAATAATTTTACAGCTTATATGAAATAATTTCAATAATCAATGAGACACAATTGATATGAGTAAGTAAAATGTGGTTTAATAACATGAAAATAATTTTCGATGAATAGTATCATTATACTTTTATTTACCATGGTTAAAAGTAAATAGGGTAATTGAGGGTAAGAATGATATTATTATTATCCTAAAATATGTCTGCATTCTGTTGGATAAGTGTAATTCGACCAAAAAAACCTTAGGAATAAAATATGAACCTTTAGGTTCATTTGGATTAGATTTGGACATTTTCTATTATTTAATTCAAGGAAGAGTTAAAAGTGTTAAATTTGAAGATTAATAACTAACCCATTTTTAATATATGGTCAAACATAAGATAAATTCGAATATAAATATTGATTATAAATCTATAAAAATTTCCTACATAATGGTAGCTTATTTATATTTTTTAGATATTATATATTTTAATTTATTTATGACACAATGATGATGTTGTAATTACATAATTAATAAATTATTAAAATAATTTATAATATAAATTTCCAAAATAAATTTAATTTTAGACTTTTTATAAATTACATGAATTTTATAGGTTAATATGACATGTTAGGGTCAATTATATGTATTGTTTTTGATGTAATAATGCTGTTATGAATTTGTAAAAAACAAAATACCAAAGAGTGTCAAAATTGACAAAAAAGTGTTTTTAAAACAAATATTATTTTATAAATTGATATTCTTTTCGTAAAAATCTATGGTTCCACCAACGGTCTTAAATAATATTATATATATCATTAATAAAAAACTTGAGGTTCTCTTGGAATATTATAGAATGTTTATTAACCATACAATATAAAAATACAAAGCTAATGGTAAATGTCAAACTATTTAACTAAGAGTTAAATCTAAAAGATAAAGTTAATATAGTGATCCGAACGAGTCTAAAACCTATTGGTTGAAGGGTTTTAGACCAATACCCACCTTATATATTAAATACCTCATTTTGGAGCAATTAGAAACCGAAAATTATTTTACTATAAAATAATATTTCCATCTTTTCATAAGGTTCCCCTCACCCCTCTTGTAATAGTGCATTGTCCCTTCTCTCTATGTCACACAATAAAATCCATTTGGATCGGCCAAACCCAGCCAAAATACCCTCTAAACAGTCCTAGATTTATCCAAGAGGCCTTACATTAGTCATAAATCCATCCTATGGAGCCTTTTTGATCTAATCAACAAGAATAACTCCAAGATAAGGTAAATATTTCATCAGCTCTTTCAAGTTCCTTTCTTCTTCCACTTCCTATTTCATTGTTGTTTAAATTATAAAATAATAACTATATTATATTCTATATAATATGATTTTATTATAAATATTTTACAACCAAATTCATTATTTTTTCCATCCTTTGAATGACATGTCACCATACGTGCGTACGTAGGACTTACAGTCTCCACGTCGTAGTGTAATTGTTATTCAATACATTATTATTTGTATGTGTATAATAATGATGTGTAATTGATGTAAATAATAGATATAAAATGATAAAGATTCTTTATATATGATATAACATCCTATTATATATTATTTTAATATCAAAAGATTGATATTGTCGCTCGGGTGTACGTACGGATTACCGTCTCCAAGAACGCTTTGAGATTAATTCCCCATTTTATCCATTCAAGAATAATTTTCATTAGATGATTAAAAATAATTTCTAAATACTTAATTTCATTATGAATATTAATATTATATATCTTATCCATAACAAACAATACTTACTTAAAAATTAATATAATGGAAATTGAATCAATTAACACCAGAAACGACGATAATGCTAAGATATTATTAACAATGAAATGTGAAAAGATCATATGTGATAACATATTAATATATATTATTCATGAATAATTTAATAACAATTATTTCACTACTTTACATGAGGTTATCTTACCCACTACCAAGGAAAAGTACAACGTAATTTTTAATTTGACAATCTCTTCATTATCCAAGGTTGGTTAAATGTAATTATATATTGGCACCTATTTATCCTCCACATACGTGTTTCTTAAAATGTATTTCAAAACATTAATTCTATTTTATAGACTATGGGATAAATTCATTTATACCATTTTTTAACTTTTATAATATGTTTATTATGTAATATTTCCTTCGTTTTCCAAACAATGTACTTTATGACCTTTTCGAAAAATTAATGTAAGAATGTTTTTTTAACTTATACGGCAGGTGCAACTATTTTCCACCATTATAACATCTTCGAAGATTCCCTTACAATCTTATAAGAATATTTAAAATATAAATGTTTTCTTTTATAATTACGTTACTTTTAAATGATATCAAAATAGAAAGAGATATTAATCTAAAAAGGTTTTGATTTCATCTATGTCAACATCCTTTGATGGATATTGAGTTTGTTTGAAGTTGATTTATTATGATACAAAACAACTATATTGTATTGAAGGATTTGTGATATGTTTGACTCTGGACATGTTATTTTATACCATTCATGATTTACGGATAAATTATTGAGATTTCATATCCGAGTTTTAATACGAATGTTTATGTTATGTTTAAACCTTTTCATATGATGAATGCATTGGACTTAGTAAGTGATAGGTGGAGCCCTCTATAGAAACTCGATGCATCTTTAGGTCTCATGAGACTAACTATCTTCTTAAAACAAGACCTTTAAAAAATATTATTTTTATTCTTGGCCCAAGGCCTTGACTATGTGGTTATGATAGTCTGGATTTATTCATTCCATCATTAAAAAGTGGCTACTGTTATTGCATGTGATTATTAAACCATAGAATATCCATGTGAGTAAGTAAATGGAATTATCTTGATTTATATTTTCCATATTATGATGAATTTTATGTTGAAAAGTATTTAGTTTTAGTTTTAAACATTTCCTTACATGTTTATTCTTATTTATAAAAGTTTCTGCTATATTGTTATCCTTACTGAGAATATGAGATCACCCCTTTCTATGTTTTTTTTCCAGGATGTGGTGTAGTATATTATGACTGACCTCTAGGGATAGTATATGAGATCTCAGTGTTATCTATGGAAACAATGTTGTTGTAGTTTTCCGTTTTATAATTTAATGTAAACCTTATGAATGTATATAGTACTTCTAAGGCTGAAAAACTAAACGGTCTTCCAATACTTCATCGTTTGCGATCATGAAAATGTTATGTAATAATGCATAGACTCTGGTTAACTAGGGTTGGGGCGTTATAAGAGAACTCTGTATATATGTAAGGACATTAACTAATTGTACATCATACCAGCCAATAAACCCTCTTCAAAAGGAGTATGGAAATATCTTCCAATGGGATATCCATCTTCCAAGATTGTTATAAATCATACTATGTAGATCTCAGTAATACAAGTCATATATCACAATCCTCACTCATTATAGAGAAGTATAAGTTTATTAGGGCCATCTATCAACCAGAACACTGAGACATGATTCCTCCTATTTGGACCAATCCACATATAAGTATAACACATTAATAAGAAATGAATCTCTACAAAATCCCACATAGTTTTAATGAAATATAAGTAAGGAACAACATAGAAAATAATTTTTATGGCATATCATCCATTCGCTAACAAGGTAGTATTACTCAAACAATACCCAACATACAAAAGAACAAACAAGTCTTACTAAACTATGGTCTCTAAGACACCAAAGGTATTTCAAGTGTATATATCATGAATTATTATATATAGTATTAATATATATATACCAATAATGATAAAAAATCATCATAATGGAATAATATAATAGGTACTTCCTAAATTTTGTGTGATGAATACCAAATCTTAGATAAATCATGGGGTTATCACCAACATATGAATAATATATACACCCAAAACTAAATAAACACAAACAATTCCATTAAATCAGTCAAAATCTAGAATTGAAAATGTTTTAGATTTATATTCAAGAAGATATTCACTCCTAAGGTATATAACCACAACAACATACCCACATAGAATTGTAGAATGTTAAATAGAATAAATTAATGACTCACTCAAAATCATCAAGAGTTGATCTGGAAATTTTAGGGATTATGAAATGATTTTGAAGGATAGAATTTCTCTTGAGGAATCACAAGAGTTTCCCAAGGTTCATGTGATGTTTCTTGGAGATTGTGGACTTTGAGGATATGATGATTTTATAGGGAAACCTATGAAATATAAATACATGGAAGATTAAATTTACAATGAAAAAAAATGTGTGACGTGAAAGAAAAAAAAAAGAAGGAAATGGCTTACTCCACAACAGTGCACAATCAACGGTGTATCCAAAATCTATGAAAAGGTCCTTTGAGATATCTTACATACAAAAAAACATTAAACCACACAGTTAGGGAACCACCACACCCTAAAATTTAAATGTCATGTAGAAGGCCATTACATATCCTGGATCCATAAAGTAGTAACCATAAAATTAGAACAAAATCTAGTAACCCACCTTCCAAGCCCCTATTCCATGACCAAATATATATGCTATAATAAGGTTGAGTGAGGTACAATTACTAAAAGTAGTCATTATGTCACAGTTCCCCAACAATGTTGCAAACACATCCTCCATAGTGAAAAACAAGAACCACACCATATAATCTAGTTCCACAAAAAAAACACCCAGTCATTACAAGAATGATAAATTATCTCTCATAAAAATGAAATTAAATAAAACAATAAATGTTATATTAATTGTAAAAAATAAGATTACCGAGATAGATTCTCTAAATTGTAACTATTTCATGACCTGTTGAGAATCCTTTCTGTATGAGGATATAGATAAAATAAAATGAAACTTTTGGATATAATTGAACCATTTTACTTTTAACGATAATTATTACAAATATACAAAAATAGTTTTGGATATTTTGTACTAAATAGTTTGAAAATGACTAATGTAAATACTACCAATTTGATACATTAATCAAGTAGGATAATAAATGATATCGAATGAATAATAACATGGATATTATCTTTTTAAAGGATCATAATAAATTATATTATTAAAAGAATATTATTTTTCTTGAGGGTAAAGGATATTGGTGGCACCTATGAACTCGGGGTAATAGGATTTTATTTTCATTATTTACTTTGTATATATTCATGTTTTTTATAAACTCTTTATATTATACATTCATATTCATTATTTTGGATTATTAATTTCTAATAATTTACTTATATAATTTATTAGGTTTACTTTCTATTAGACATGAATTTCCTTATAAAAGTATGAATGAAATATCTTTAATGTTTTTTGTATGGGCCATTATTTATTCTTTACAAAATTACACAAGGAATATATTTTCAAATTCATGATAAATGATCACATTTTTCTTATATATAAGTATGATTTATTTAATAATAATTTTCTTTATGTTTTCAATGATTTTTAATGAAATTATAGTTCTCAAATTTGTATATTAATATTTCCTTTTAATTTTCTACTAGGATAAATGGATTTTATTCTAATTTTTGTGGGCTAAATGAAACGTGCTTGTGGTTAGGAGTTGAAACCAATGTTTTAAATGAGTTTTATGATAAAAAATGAAATAATTTAAAGGGTTTTCTTCAAAATTACGATTTTTATAGATTTTATATGAATAAGGGAGAATCTAAGATATAGATCTCTAATGCATTGGGTAATGATTTATTCTCTTGGGAATTGATATTGTAATTAAACTGGTACATGTTATTCCATTACATGTGAATATAATAAAACAAGTGTTTGGAGAATAACAACTAAATATTACTTCATTTTTCTTCTCATTTTTCTATTATTTTTCCTAGATATATTTTTATTTCATGATGCATGTAAATTATTTAATGGTTAAAGGAAAATTTATATCACTTCATAGATGATTGTTTTCAATGAAAATCATTTTATTGAGTTTACATTTTTTATGAAGAAACTTTTATCATTACTCTATCACTTTAATATATTATTACAATATATTTTTTGAATAAATTTTTATGTGGAGAAGTTGATTTCATGTTTGAGAGTACGTTGTATATGAGCTCACAATTATTTGATTAAAGGGGATATTTTTTAATATTTTTTGAGTATTTAAATGGAATAATCGGTTTGATATTTATTTTATACCATGTTTTGATTTTTATATGATTATTTCACATTTATAAATGATTTTTAATTTGGTTTAAGGAAAGTTATAAAGAAATATGATGTATTAGTTTTGATTAAGAGGTTATTTCCTAAAATGATGTAGGTGTAACATTTGAAGAGTTTGGATGAGTGAAAAATGTACATTTGGTGGAATAATATTGAGATTTGTAATTTAATAGTTTTTAATATTTATATTAAACTCTAAAAAAAATCATTTTTGTAAATCTTACTCATTAATTTGTATGATCCTTACCATTCTTATTGAACATTATTGTATATGTTTTGGTTTATGTCTCATGAATTTTTTTCATAGAAATGATTCCCCAATGTATAAAAATATTCAATGGTGTTTCATTTCGGTAGGAGCTGATAGAAGGGGAAATGGTCATCCAGTTAATGTAGCATGATTGGGTATAATTTAGTAGTAAATATGCCCCAAAACCATGCATGACTGGAGGAGGGACGAAAGTATTAATGAAACCATTCATGTGGTAAGATAAAAAATTGTGTCCTTAGACAGAGCCATTAATCATGATTTGAAAAACTATGTTGGATCCCTAGGTATCTATGCTACCTATCCCTCTATTAGACAGAGGGTGGTGGATGGTTGTCACATGGTTTGGTCGAATGTGCGGCTAAACCGTGCCCCCTTAAAAAATAGGATTTTACCCTTTTCCCACTAATTTCATAAATGTTCTAATATGGTATTTCCTTATTTAATTCCTCTTACATCCATAGTGACAAACCAAATCTCCCAATACATCCCAAAGATCGATATCCTTCATTTATGGTCTCATTGTAGAGCCGTTGGTTGTGAATCAAATATCAATGTTAGTCTAACACTCCTCTTCCTACTCTTTTTCAGATTAGGATTTATAAAATTCTTTTTCTTCTACTAAATCCCTTAAACCCTATTTTTAAAGTGGATCATATGTTGTTTCTTTAAAGGGTGTTCATATCTTAAACAAAGGCTAGGGTGAAACAATCATTCACCTTTAGAATTGTGGCAGGTGGTCTATACCTAAAATATCATAATCATGTTACTTATTTAAGTACTAGTGGTTGTGATTTGGTGTCATTGTGTTTCCCACTATATTAACCTAAATAGAATTACAAATTGGATGGGTAAATGAATAATTGAACCACTAATGATACCCATGGTATGTATTGAGGTTTACATGGTCGGCCTAAGGTCTACCTAAGGGGTGTGATTATTCTTGATCTTCGATGTTGGAAAGTTAAAGGAAATAATAAATTGTTAATACATAGATCTCATAGTAAATGTGTTGAAATTATAGATTGGGTATGAAATAAAACTTGTGGTAGTAATCTAATATTGTTTCCTTAGTAAAATGTGTTGTTTGGAATATTATGAATGTGTTAATGAAAAAAATTTAATGTGTTAAATGAGTTAATTGTGGTAATTGATATAAGTAAATGAGTCAAATCAAGTAAATGAGATTGTGTAAATGGTTTACGGCATGAATATTATTTCTATATTGAAATAACTATAAATAGTTAATGTTTTGTGTATTGATTGATTATGGGTTTTGAATTGTTTATATAGAAAATGGTTAAACAAGAATGTGCACATGGAATTATTGTATGTTATGTAATCACTCGAGGCTCTACACCCACGTGAAATGTTTTACTAGGGCTCTAAAACCCACACCAAGAATGAATGGGTTAGGGAGTAAAACTGAGGATATATTCCCCAAACAGTTGCATTAGATGAGACAACCTATATTGAGGCTCTAATGTAAGTGTGATAATTTTTTTGTGAAACTATTTCCCAATTGATTTAGGGAACATTACCTTTATCATTTTGCATATTAGTTGTCCACAATTAGTCGTTGTCTGATAAATGAATTTCCTAATAGATGGATTAAATTATGAAAATAGTTTAATTAAAAATTATTACCTAATATCACCTGGTTTATATTTTTTTATCCCATTACCCTTTTAGAATATGAATAATCTTTTATTTTAGAATCTACATTTTGTAGACATCGTTCGTGGTAGCGTACTGAGTTGTACACACACCCTACTCAGACCTCTATTTGGTTACTAAGAAGAAATCAAGTTTTCAATTAAGGAAATACGAAGGAGGCATATTCTAGATGGTTGACATGGTCATGGTATTTTTATGGATGAGGGAACAAAACATAGTATCAGGACCCATTTTGGGATTCTACAACTTTTATTCATTTTCAGGTTTTCCATACACCTAGTATTGTATGACATGGAATAACATATTTATTATTTTTTGGGGGATTGAACCTAGATTTGGAAAATATTTGGTAATGTTTTTTTATTGTTTATTGTTAGTGATATTTATTTCTCTTGTATTTATATTGAATTCAGGTAATTTCACCTATTCTGGTAATGAATTTTTTGCCTCGACACATGATTTATTTGACCCTCATTACTAGTAGACACACTCTTGCTTATGGGGAGGAGTGCCTGAGGTCATTTACTTACCTAGATTGGAACACCCAATATAGTTGATACCAAGATTGGGATATTACAATGTGGAATTATAGGGGTTTTATTCTTTTGTTTTACTATTTTTGGGACAGTATACATGAGACTATGATGTTCCCGGCCTTTGTAGTGACATCATTCATGGGAGTTTCTAATCCTTGTACCCATGTATGGATTATTTCCCTTAATGTGTGTGGTTAAATTTGAATGATATTCCCCTATTGGGTGAAGAATGTATTTTGTGATGTGACTATTTTATAATATTTTACTCATGGAAGAAATTGTATGGTTCTATGCATTCATGCATCATTTGAAGATCCAAGGAATATAGATGTAATGTATCATGTTAGGCACACATGGGGAGGGCGTATTTGACATGAATATTATGATGTATTTTTTTATCTTAAAAAAACTAGTGAACTGTTGTCTAATAATGATGATGAAAATGGTTAAATCGAATGAATGACAATGAAAGGTAAAGGAATATAATTTAGACTAATTTCTGGAATGGGATAAAATATGATTTTTAAAAATTAATAATGATCGGAAGAATCCTATAAGAGAATTATTCATATTGTCATAGTTAGAATCGTTAAAAACAATGAAAATGAAAAGGGATTGTGGTTGTATAAGATGATTTACCCATGTGGACAACGAACTGTGGTAGGGATGGATGAGGGAAGTGATATAGAGTTAAAAATATACTTTGGGATAGTATATATGAAATTAGTTCTATAAGGAAAATGGAATTACTTATTTTGTGAAAACTAGAGATGTTTTGTGTTAAGTGTTTTGAGAAGTGTGTTTGGAATTGTAGGGAAATTCCACCACAGAAACATGTTCTGGTCAAGTAACTGGTGGATATCACTGAAAATTCTACTCCAAAAGTGGATCATGAAACCCCAGTGATCCATGGTAATATAGGATAGGATAAATTCTATTATAAAATTATTTATTTTATGATATTGATATAATGATTCCAAGGGAAGGTTGTACCAAGTATTTTAAAGCTAATTAGGGAGTTTTAGCTACAACACCCTTTCAATTTTGTTGGAGGTGATGGACCTGAGGTAGATATGATTTGGATATAGTATATCCTAATGATTCTTCATAACATAGAGATTTCACTTGAGTAGAGATTCGTGTCGATAGCTTACATGTTACGAGGGAAGGAAAAGAGTTGGTGGGATATTTTGGATCAAACTAGGTAGGAGTTGGGTATATTGTGGATGGGTTTATATGAAATGTTCCTATAAAATTTCTATTTAGTGACCATGAGTTAGTGTAAGGCTATAGAGTTTTTGATTTTTACTTATGTGAATATGATAGGGAAGGATTGAGTTAGTAATGTCACTAACCTACAACGCTTTATCACAGCATTGGAAGAGGATGAGGACACTACAAATAGACATTTCTAGGATGGGAATCGCCATGAGATCAAGTAAATGTTCAGTATCCTCCATCTAAATAGATTTTTATAGGTGATGGATCAGGCCATTATTTCAAAAGGGAATCCCAATATTGATTCTATTGGTTGGAATGTTGTTCCATTTGGGTGATCCTAGGGCATGTCTTTAGATATTAGGAATCACTATTTTGAGATTTTTCAATTAGGTGGTGTTAGAAAGAGTTGTATGAAAATTGAATCTTCCTTTAAATGTAGTGATCGAGTTTTCTACTATTAGTGTGGCATTACAGAAATTAGGTGAGGTTAGTGTCTTGAACTTCCATTTGAGTGCTGAGCATGTGGGAGGTTGGGACATGTGCAGAGGATATGTAGGAATCCTCAATAGTTTAGTGGTGTTTGCAGATAAAGTCTAGTGAAGAGTGTTTGTAGGAAGTCTACTACCTCATATAGGGAATGCATTTTCATCTCCACGACCCAAAAAGATCAGGGTAGTAGATGTGGTGCTCCATGAAATGGGAATCCTTATCTGTGGGGAATCACAACTCCAGGAGCATAAGATGGAGCCCAAGGAATGGTAATAGGTAAGCTTCATGCGGACCAGCCTACACCTGGAGGTGGAAAGGTTAGGCCTTATTCATTTCATGTTATGATTCATATATATTCCATGCTAGCTAGTATTTTATTTTACATGTGTGTCTCACATTGTTTTATATCTTCTAAATTAGTGAGTATGTTGGAAATAGAGGTGGAATATACATGTGGGGTTTTGTCGAATTATACACGGTTAGAGTGCACATAGAGAACATCCCACAATCTATGGAGTGTTCCATTAAGGTTAGAGGGTACTGTTTACTATGGGATTGGTTAGTGCATTAAATGTCAGGTATTGATAGTATTATCATGATTTATTGGCTAGCATTGTATCAGGGCTGTATTGATTGATACCATCATAGTGTAACATTATTGTCTTTAGAGGGAGATACTTATGTTCACTATGGGGAGTAGGATATATGAGCATGAAATGTAGGGCTAGATTGTAAGGCTTTGCTGGAGATAACAACCCACGTGTATTATCATTTGTTGGCTAATGAGGGAGTGGATCATCCTATCTTACCTCCAATAGTGGATCAATTTCAAGGTGTGTTTCTTCAATAAATATTGACGATACCCCCTAAAAGAAAGGTTGATTTTATAATTGAGTTATTCTTTGGAGAAGAAAAAGTTTCTATTACATTATAATGAATCGGTACCTAAAAAACCCAAGAACAAAAAGTACCATTGGATAAAGTGGAGAAAATGTGTTTATTAATCTGAGTACATCACCTTAGGTATCTTTATTGTTGTTTTACCAAAAGGTTGATTGATCATTGAGATTCTGTGTAGTTAAGAATCAATAAGCTCATCCTTGAATGGATGATATATTTGACTAGCTAAGAGGTGCTTCGGTGTACTACAATGTTTATTTGAGATAGGGAAATAAATATATAAGTCTATGAATATTTGATATACCAAGTACTACCTCCATTAGAGGGTATGTGTTGTATGAATTAGTTGTGATGCTATTCGGGTTGAAAAAGTAACAAGTATTCATTATGGACCTAATGATCGAAATCATTCAGCTATGCCGAGAACAATTTGTAGTTTTCATTAACAATGAAATATTTGTTTACACCAAGAAAAATAAGAACCACCCAAAACATCGTGAAATCACCATCAGTACCCTAAAATGGAATATGATATATTCTAATATATTCAATTGTCAATTATTGATATAAAAGGTAAATTTCGTCGGTCATATTATCTCTGAGGAATGTTTCAATATACCAAGAGGAAGTACAATCTATTGTATCTTGGTAGTATCCCAAAATATTACGATGTCTTAAGTTCTCTAGGTTTATTTGGATGTTATTGAAGGTTAATCAATGATTTCTCCTTCTTGGAAGAACCATGTTTTTGGTTTAACAAAGAAAATAATCATGTTTAAACTGTATTAACAATGTATGAAACAATTACATGAGTTGAAGAAGAGGAAAAATACCACGCTGATTTTGATTCTACCTAAGCTATGTAAAAAGTATACATTGATTTGTGATGCATATAGTGTTGGGATTGGGGTGGTATTTATGAACAAGACCAGTTTGTGGCATTTACGTCTCATTATGGGAGGACTAATGAATTAAATTACCCTATTCATGATCATGAATTGGTCGTGGTGGTTTTCTCTTTAATGTGTTGGAAGAACTACTTGTTGGTAGTGAGGTTTGTGGTGTACATCGATCCAAAAATCATTAAGTACATAGTCTATCTATGTGATTTGAATATTTTTTTTGTAGATGGGTTAATTAATTATATAACATTGATTTCTTATTTGGTATATACAACAGGAAAGGGAAACAATGTTGTAGATTCTTTGATCTAGAATACTCAGAATCATGTTATTCCAGAATGCAGATCTGAGTAGAGGATGATGGTGTTTTTTACTAAGATGATGTATTTTTGCAGGTTTGACAAGGTACGATTACCCTTATATTTATGGCATTTGAGTATACCCTTTTGATTCATATCAAGGAGAGGAAATACAAGGATCCAGAGTTCATGGGTTTTAGGTAAAGTCCTAAAGTTGGGGATTTACCTTCCAATTGGGATATTAGATATGATGAGATTGTTTATTTTCATGGTTGTGTTTTCATTCCTTCATGTATACATGAAATATTGATGCGTTATTTTCATGATTAATGTAGGGATGTTCATCCTATTTTAACCAAAATTTCTCATGAACATCATAAACAATATTAGTGGTTAGGGATGAAGATGGAATTTAGAGGTTTCAGGACAAGATACCACACCTATAAGTTATTGGAGGCCAAGAATTAGAGACTACGTGGATAGTTACATACATTTCCAATTACAAAATGAAAATGTGATGACGTGATAATAGATTTGTAGTGGCGAATTAGAGGGAACCATTGATGAATGAGGTGATATTTTTAGTTTTGGATTTTCTGATTACGGTGGCACATTGTTTTACTAATTAGATAGACCATCACTGTGGATCAGTTGGGACAATTTTATGTTTAGTAGATAGTACATTTTCAAAGGGTTATATGAACTATAATTTCATAATGTGATCTGATTTTTACTTTACACTTATGGAAGTGGATAAAAAATTTCTTTGTAACCTTGTTTTTTTGACTACTGCTAGCTACCCACAGACAAACATGAAATCAAAGTGTACTATTGTGGTAATGAAGGACATGTTAAGAGCATGTGTCTTAGAATATGGTGGTTTTGGGGAGTATTACGTGGATATTTTTGAGTTATCTTATAAAAATAGTTATTAGAATATGATATAGATTTCCCCATTTCAGTATTTCTATGGTAGGCTATATAGATCACCATTATGTTTGACAGATGATAGGTAATTAGAGTTGTGGGCACTGAATCTCATGTTGGATGTATTGAAATATGTTTAGATATTTGGAAATGAATGCATATATATCCTAGTATGATGTTTTATTCAGATCAATTTCTTAAATCTATTGAGTTTATGGTGGTAGATTGTGTGTTTATTTAGGTGTCACCACCGTTGGTTCATCATTAGGGTTGGAGATAGGGTATGCTAGAACCTAGGTACATGGGGCTCTTTGAGATAGGTGAGAGGATCTGAGTTGTAGCAGACCGAATGGATATTCTTCAATGGTATAGTGGAATGCATGATGTTATTCATGTGTCAAAACTTTTGAAGTATCACCAAATCCCATCTCGTGTGATTGATGGTGATGACATTGAGCTTGAGGCTAATGCATCCTTCAAGGATCACCCAGTTCATATTTTGGATCATAGTGTGAATGAATTGTTGGTAAATACATTTCAATTTTTTAGTTTTGTTGAAGCATGGTAATATTAAATAATAAAAAATGGATTGGGAGATAGATATTGGGGAACATTGTAACTATCTCTTTACCTTAGATGCTTAGTGATTCTTTGGAGGGTAGGCTCGAGGGTGATCCATTATAAGTTGGGGAGGTTTTAAGATCCAATAATTAAATACTGTATGTTCATGTTAAAGCTTTGTTTAATTAAATTTTTTTGTTGATGAAATGTTTCTTGAATTAATGAGGAGACTCAAGTGTGTTTCAAGGGGCTTAGGACAGAAAAGAAGTGTAAAATTTACATCTGGTGCATGTTTCATGGTTGGTGCATAGTTAGTAGTCATCATCCACCCAAATCGATCATGCATAGAGGAGGGGTGCTCGATTTAAGGAAACCATGAAAGGGGAATGGAAAAAACCATTTATGCCTCGATAGAGCCACAATGTATAGTTTGAGAAAGGGTTTTCAAACCGTGTGATATCCTTAAGTATTAGTGTGGTTTGGCCTCATATTGGATAGAGGGTGGTGCATGGTTGGTTCATGATTTAGAAAAACATAGGGGCAAAATATGTTCCCCTAAAAAATTGGAACTTTACCATTTTACCTTCTCGATCAATAAATGTTCTGATTTGGGGTTTCCTTCATTTCATACTCCCATACCCTTAGAGATTAACAAAGACCTTCAGGACTTCCCAAAGATCGATCTCTATCATTTCTAGTTCTTTTGGAGCACCATTTTTTGAAAATAAAATCTCTAGGTGAGTATAACACTCCCCTTCCTTATCTTTTAGAAATTAGTGTATGTATAGTTGTTATTCATCTTTTTATATGTGAAGCCTAGAAAAACATAAGTGTGAACCTTGTATTCGATAGCATGTTTGAAATTTGACACCATGCTCAAAAGGTAATATCCCGATACATTGTACTATATTTACTAATTAATATATATTAAATATATATTTCAATTCATGCAATACTGAGTTGGATTTCATTACAATCTAGAGTGACCATCCTAGATAGATTTCATTACAAGTAGGAACAACCTTCGTAGGTAGATTTCATCACATGAAAGACTAACAGTTACCAAATAACAATTTAGTATTAAAATATTATTAATGAATATAAATTTATATAACATATACAATATATTAGTGGTTATACATATTATTAACGCAATTATTAACATATGTGGTTTTTATAAAAATAAAATTAATTCAAGGGTTACTAATTAATGTGAAATAACACGAAGAACTAATTGGATATTAAAATAAATATTATCATTATTATGCCTCTAATGGAGTTTTATCTAAATTAAAATAACTAATTATAATAACTGAAATATTATAATGAAATACATATGTTAACTATTCAATCAAATATTTTGGGTATTCATCCATTGGATTTTATATGCATATGATATGAACATACCCGATTTTAATATGAAAACCTATATTATTTTAATGATATTTTCCAGCCTTTTAATGGGGAAACCATTTTAAATCCGAATTTTGAAACTTTAATTAATTTAATTCCTCAATATAAACATATTATTTGAATTAAAAACATAATAATTACGACAAGGTGAATTTTTTATGTTTTTTTGAGGCATTTAATTTATTAATTAATAGTTAAAAGTACTAAATTTTTGTTCAAACGTACTTGTTAATATTATAACTTTTAAAAGTTATGTTATGTTTCATATTGGATTTAAATTTTTATTAGATATTAATTTTTAAATTATAACATTTTAGGTCATTGGGATCAATTTTACTTTGAAAATTAATATAATAACATAGAAAACATTCAGATGTTTTTTACATTAAAAACCTTCATTTCCATCCCGTATGCAGGATTTTTTTATTTTATTTTCACCACTTATGGGATTTAAATATTGATAAATTTATTATATATTTGGAATAATAATATGTTATAATGTTTATTAATACCAACACTATTTTTTAACAATAATATTTCTGAATGTGATTAAAAGAAATTATAATTATTAAGGCATGATTAAGCTTAATAAATGAATAAGCCTTGAATTTATGTTCCCAAAAGTCCAAGAAACCTATCCAACACCCATGTTTTGACATATCTCAGCCATGAACCATCCATTAATGATTTTTTTGTTTTTAATGAATTTTATTATGTATGAACTTGTGAACACCTAACATGTTTCCAAAAATTCCATGTGAGTCCTTTTCCTTCAATATTAAAGCACACCATCTCTCCACATTCCTCACACCTCTCAAGCCACATAATCATGGCCAGAATAATCCCATATATCTTCCCAAATATCTTCTAGTTGACCATGAAGACACGATTATGAAATAAATACTCCCATGAAATCATGTTTTTATAAACCAAAAGTTGTTACCTGATTAAGTGGTCACACCTTCTCTAATTCTTTTTAGTATCATTTCCTTTCTCCACCCCCGTAAAATATCTTATTTATATTCTTGTACAAACACACAAATACCCTAACGATACTATGATTTTTTTATTATAAGGTTTCAACCTTCACTTACACTCACCGTATTCTAATGCAAGTGAACACAATGTTTTTGTGTATGGAAAACTACTGCCTTAAGAAATGATGATTGTTCAATTTTCCCTCTCCACCAATCAAGGTGTCCATTATTATGGGAAAATTGTTTATATTTGTTTTATATGATATTAATTATTTATTTATACTTAAAAGTTTTATAATACATACATTTTATACTTTCCATTTTATGTTAATATGATAACAACGTTTGAGGAAGTATGGAGTACCGTCATATCAATGTGATGGGATTTGTTCACACAATACATGGAATGTATAAATTGATTGTTATAGTTAAACAAAATTCATATGCACAACATAAATAATATATTCAAAAATTATTTATATTATTAGAAATATAATATATATATATATCATCTCCTTTATTACCCTTTCACACACTTAAACGAGATAACATTGTTCATGGACGTGTGGACTACCACCTCCAAGACATGATGTGATTCCTTTTACATAGATAAATTCTATATAAAAGTATATATGATTAAATAATAAGGTATTATATTTTATAATTATCATTCTGGAATGATTTGAGTTACTTACCTTCTTTTCACAATGATTATTTAAATATTGGAATGTTACTCATGCGTATATACGACCTACTGTCTCAATGATTGTAACATTGCCTCATTTTCAAAAGCATATTTAATGATACATATTAAAGGTATATTTTTTTTGAATAAATATTATAATTATTTCATTTTTATTATTATAGAGATTTTATATAATTACCCAATTTACCATAGTTGACCAACAATAGTTGTTTAGACACATAAACCAAATTTGGTCAAAACGCCAGACATAAACCTAATTGTTTATGTAGTTGTACACAACACGGTAATAGGTAGAATAAAATTAATTATAAATATTAAAAAGGTTTGGAATAAATTATAAAATTAATGTAAGGTTATTATCTATTATTTTAAAATATGTTCACATAAAAGGAAACACTAGGTAAGGGGATTTCATCTCCCATTTAATTTGTGTGAGATACATGTTATGTTTTCCACTCTTTTCTTTTTTTGGTGTTGTAATACCATGATTCTATTATATGTATTTTATAATTAAATGTAATGGTATTCACATATCAATTTTATGAGCATTCTTTAATGGGAATTAAATTTAAAAGTATCCAAATGAGTAAAAAGTTTTGTCTCCATTTTACTTCATTGAACTCATGTTTAATTATGCACCTAAACTCTTTTTTTGGTGCATATATTTCCATTTTACATGATATATCACGAATCTAAAATTTTTAATGATATTATATGATTCTTTTTATTTAACTTTATTACATGGAGTGTATGATCCCAGTTACCTAGTTATATGAGTTTATTGAGACAATCTCATTGATTTTTTTTGAGATTATTTATGTTTATGATTCCATTAATGAAATATTATGATCCATTTCTCAAGAAAACTCATGAATTTCATTAAATTATATTATTTTTATGATATAATCATGTATTGGTACCATTATATGATATTTGGTACACAATATAGTTAATAAATTATTTCTAAGAAATCCCGACATTACCCTCTATTCGGTCGAAAATATATTCAAAACCATGTTTCCCAGAAAGGGTTTACAACAATATTATTCAATTCCCCTAAAATATTTTGAAGAAATTTTTATTATTTTTTTCTTTTACCAATATTATTCAATAGAGTGTTCTCGTCTCTTTCCAAACAAGGAATTTTCTACCCATTTTCCAAAAAAAAGGAATATTATTTTTATCTAGTATGACATGTATAGATTCATCCACCATCATTTATTTGAATCATAATTATCAATTTTAAATAGTTTATGTTTAAAAAAAATCAATGTAATATTCAACAAAAATTAATCTCATAAGGATTTATTTATAATAAAATCATATTTTCCTCAAAAATGTCTTTAGATGTTATTCTTTTATTTAATCATTGAAATCAACCCTCTATTTTCCCCACACATGGGATTTGATGTCTTGATACCATAAATATTATTCCGCTAGATGGATTATATTTGATTTGTATAGGGACCGAATTTGAATTCACTTCCTTGATTTATTTTTAATCTCCTTGAAGTATTAAATTACATATGATCATTGAGCATTTAATTTCTACTAATTATCCATAACATTTATCATGGATATTATTATTGCCTAAACCATACACCATTGTAGATATGTTTCCTAAATTGACATTTATTTGATTAATTTGGGAATTACTTATAGATCCATGTTTCTCATTCAATAATGTTATTTTATAAGTATATTATTTAATTTAGTTATTCAATATGATAAATGATTTGTACTGGAAATGACGGGTGGTTCCAGAACATTATATAGCTCCTCGATGTATTAACAGGTTCTCATGAGACAAATAATTGTGAAAATGGGTTTCTACACTTAGTTTTATACTGGATTTATAATTTTATTGATGGAAATATGTCCTCATGTTCATTAGAATTAAATTCCATTAAAAAAGAATTTCCCCCATTGATGTTTTAGTTATTATTCATCCATGATATTTGGAATTGACACATTTATAGATACATATCATTTTAGTTAAATGATCAATGGAATGTGTTTTAGTTTTATACCTTGACATATATATTTTTCCTTATATAATAATTTTAATGGAATTTATTTCCCATTATTTACCATGCCATATTGACTAGTCTCATTGATTCATTATGGCTTAGGATATATTTTTCCCTTTCTGATCATTTGAGCTCTCCCTTATTGTTTTTCATTCCCCTAGAATCCATGAAGATTACTATGAATGATATAAAGGAATATAATAGATATATTAGAGTTATCATTGATGTTATTTATTTTTTTCTTAAGAAAAAAATGTAGTAATTACTGTATTTTTTTGTAATAAAATTCTCATTTATGTATCTAGTTTTCCAAGATTACTAAAATGATCTATCCTTTGAGGACTAATTCCATGTAATCATGAATATTTAACTGATATAAGACCCCATATTTGGGCTATCATGGGCTGGTTTCCTACATGAATCTCTAAAAGGCACTTTTTTTAGAATAATTGTTTGGGGATTTGAATGGTGCTTCTATCCAAATCAAAACTGGGGATATGAAAGAGTTTCCCTTTTGAATGGAGGAAGATAGAATAAGAGTTATATCCCATAGTCTTGTTGGTTATATAATCTCATGTGGGTTTTATTAGGTGTTATTTTTTTCCCACTATCATCACTATTTTTAAAATGATATATTAGAAGGGTTAATGTTTAATTTAACCCCTTGTGATCCATGTGGGATGTGTTGAGGTTTATATGGAATGATAAGTGGTACAAAAGGGATGTTTCATTACATAATCTTATAAGCTGGAATTTTAAGTATTGAATTAAATGGTTAAGAAATTAGTCCCATATATAATGTGTCAACATGTTAGCGTGGGTAATAAATGATACTCATGGTAATTGTGTCTATTTATTGGTTTGGCATAAAGTGATTTTTAGAATAATATTAATGGGTTAAATATATAAATTTTAATGTGTTAAATGACATAAGTGTGGTGATATAAATATGTAAATGAGTTAAGGAATGTAAATGGGAATGTGTAAATGGGTTATGTTATGAATATTGTATTTAAATTTCATGAAATATAAATTGTGAATATTAAATGTATTGGTTGAATTTGTTTTGAATAGTTAATGTGGAAATTGGTTGTATAAGAATGTGAAAATGTATTGAGGGTATGTGGGGTATTGAATTTAGGTCTTACACCCATGGGTCAAGTAAAACTAATGATTTAATATAAATCCCTATAATGAACAATTTATGTAGTTGTAATTAGGATCTATGACCCTAACAGTTGTATTTGATGAGACTACCTAGAATGAGGATCCATTGTAAGTGTGATTTAATTGTTTGTAAAATTATTTCCCTAGTGATAAAGGGAACCTAACTTTTCCACTTATAGTAGTTAATTGGAAAAGGATATTGGGTGAAAAATTAATTTCCTAACCAATGGATTAAATTATTAAAATGGTTTACATAGTCATTGTTAACATATGTCAAATATTTTGTCTTATTCTTATCTCATTAATATTTTATCATTTCCAGAAGATATATATTTAGAATTTTTATATTATTGAGACCATTGGTGGTATTCTACTAAGTTGTACTCACAACCTAATAGGGCCACCATTTGGTACCTAATAGGACTCCATGGTTGCATGACCTGACATGTACAAGGGCCCAATAATAAAGTGTTGACTTTTGCACCAAATGTGAATAGATAATGGAACTAAACATGGGATTGAGACCCATTTTGGGGATTCCATAACATGTATTCATTTTCATGGGTTTCTAACACTTGGAACTGCATGTTTTGGCATAACATATTTACTATCTGGTTGTTTGATTATACCAAATTTTAGGAAATTTTTTGTAATACATGGTTTATATTTATTTTTATGGTTAGTGAAACTGATTATTGATTATATATATGGCTTTTATTTTCTATTCCTTACATTGATAATGAGTGTATAGACTCTATTCATGATTTATTTGACCCTTGCTTCTTGTTAGCATCGTTCAGAGTATATGGAGGTGCGCTTGAGGTCATGTAGAAACCTGTCATGAGGCAATCGATATAGTGGCTACCGGGTTAGAGATGTTACATAATTATTCTCTATAAATTGAGTTATTATGTTATTATTATGTTGGGTCTTCATAATTAGTATTCCAATTTTATTTAAATGACTATATAGGTTAAGATGTTTATTTGTTGCAGAAAATTTAATATTAATAGATACCATCATGGGATGATATATCCAAGGGTGTTCAAAAATTTAAAATCATTAATACCCTTTTTTGGCCTTATGTGATAGGATGTTATGGTGAATGATTATATTTTTGGAGATACTAATTTGGTTTTAGGAATAATATTTGATTGAGGAATATATAACCCTTAGGATTAATATGTTCTTTAGCGTGAATCTTATTTGATCAAAATTTTAATATATATTTTTGAAGACAGAAGATAAAATGTTTGTATAATTCTTTAGTTGTTTTGTGATTTTATAATGATGTAATTTTCGTTATTTAGGAAAATGGTTATTTGTTTTTTGGAGAATTAGTTCAAGGGTATAAATATTTTATAGATTTAAAGTAAATTGTCTTTCATGGTGGTTAATGTTAATTTGGATGATGGTTATTTTATTTCATGGATTATGGTATATTTTTTATAGTGTGTGATTTTATATAAAAATGATTAAAATTGTTTGAGGGATAGAAGATTGAGTAATTTTTTAGAGTATATATGCTCAAGGTGATCATGAAATTTTGGATTATAAATTTAGTATGAAATATTTTGATCATTATTATGGATTAATGTTTTTTTGGAAAAAATGTTTAGTTTAATTTTGGGAGAGAATACTATTAAGGTTTTCCTGATTTTTAGGGGTTTGATTCCATGTTTCCATTCATCAGTAGTATTATTCATTTATTTTATCCTCTATGTCTCAAATAAAATATGTTGATATGCATATGTTACTATTTTACATTCATTTCCCTTGAATTCATTGTCTATTTACCTCTCATATTGATTTATATTTCACACACGACATTCCATAAAATGTTTTTTGTGGACTCAAATGCCTATAATTCTTTCATATACTCTATTCATTTAATATTTTCTTCTATGATTGTTTTATTTAATACATTGATTATATTATATAGGTTTTTATTACTATTTAATGGGGTTTTAAATTTCATTTTCATAATTTTTCTTTCCAAATGATTCATACATTTAAAATTATGATGTTAATATGGGTTTCTCTATTTTAATTATCATTTCTATATTAATGTTTAATATTATATATCAATTGACTTTTACACATATTAGTTACTTTTTCGTTGATTTCAATAATAATAATTTATAAAATATTCATGGTATTTTAAATTCTATATAAGGTTTTCTCATTTAATGAACATTGATTATTATGTTACCAATGTTTTAAGGGTTTTACATGACTCAATATCTTTTCTTGGAATCAGAATGTTTTTTCCATCAACTTATTCTTATATGATTTAATTATTTTTCAATCCTATTTCTCAAATATAATTTCATTCACTATATAAATAATATTATAATTTCATATTTTTCTTTTATAATGAGATTCAGTTTTTATAAGAAGTTATTGATAAAAATTATTCCCATTGAATTTTATTGGTTGTTTTCTACTATTTGTTCTTATTATTTCTCAACCCAAATATTTTCATTTCCAATTGTTTAGAATAATCATATATTCTCATTTAAAAAATGAAAATTTAATATTTTTTCCATTAAAGATTCAATGTTATATCAAATTTTCATATATGGGTTCCTTGAAACTATTTAATGTTCTTAAATTGTATCTCATATATATTTTGTAAATTTCTATAATCTTTTGCTAAAAATTTATTATACATTACTTATTTCCTTTAATATAAATGTTAAATTAATAAATTTATTAACAAAATAATTTATTTAAAATTTATTCATAAATAAATTTTTTTTAAATGTTTTAAGGATAATTTTATGAGACCTCAACTAATTTTTGAAAGTATTATGAAATCAGTTTATAATTTATTACGTGTATTTTTCAAGTAAATAATTATTTTATTTAAAAGTAAAATTTCTCTTATTTGGGGAATTATGTTTGATAAAATTGAGTTCATTGTTTAATTCTAATGATCAAGAAAATATAGGGTTAATTTTTGGTATTTTTCTAAATATGTTGATTTTTTGGTGAATAGTGAAATTCAATAATTTATGAAATATACTAAATAAATGAATTTATGTATCATGATTGAGTGATGGAGGATGTAAATATCCACTGGTTTGAACTTACATGCACTTATTACTATTTTTGGTTATATTAATCAAAACTATTTCTTGTTTTTAGAAAAAGTAATAAATTGATGAAGATGATATTTAAAAATCACCCCTCTTAAAATATAAATACCACCCCTCACTCTCTATTCTCTTAACTCATCTAAACAGGAATCACAGCAAATTTCAAACCAAATACTCTTTCCTAGTATCTCCCATGAAACAGATCTCTTGATATTTCAAAAAAACCAAAAATCCCTTCCCTTATGGAGGTTCTCAAAGAGGATATTTCGAGAGGTAAACCCTCATTCTTTTTATTTTAATTTCTGTTTAAATTTAAATTATTTTCTTATATTATCCTCACCTCCTATGTCCAAATGATCATTATAACTTAATTATAATATATATAATATAATTATATAATTTTAATGTAATATAATTCATTATACTATTATCTCTATCTCTCGTTTGTTTTAAAAATAGAATCAACGTCTGAGAGGTTCAAATATACAACCTTCATGGATGATGAACCATCATTATTCAATTTATCCTTCAAGTATGGTAAGGAAATAATTATATGGTTTAACCAGACTGAAATATATATTATAACCTATAAAATGTTATTTAATCAGTATATATTTTAAATATTGATTCGTACAACAATACTCGGTCGTAATAATCGAAATATCACCAAAATAAAATCAATGTATATCACTAATGTTCTATATAATAACTCATAATCATATAATGTAAAAAAATTATATATATAAACATTAAACTTATTTATTTTCATTAATAATATATGATTTAAATGATTGATGATAATATACATTCCACATGATCTCCTTTACTTATAATCAAGCAAACAAATCTTGAAATCAAGGAAACGAACATTGAAGGACGACCAAATTAAACATTATAACTTATCAATAAGAAGATAAATGAAAATAATAAAACTATAATGATTAAAATATATTTATATAATATTCTTAATTAGTAAATTAATTTATTTAATTTGATTATAAAATACATTAAGTTCATTTGTAGAATACATTCGGACATAAGGTATGGGGTTTTTTACCTGAACCTCCACATCCTTTCGAGTTACTCTTATTCTATACTTACCTCAATTGAATTATAAAGTATTTTTATGTATTCCTCATAAATTATGTATGTATTTTCTATATATTTTTACCAATAAAAATACTTCTTAATTTAATGTTAATTTACATATATTAAAAGTATCTTTCAAAACAAATCCCAGTAAAGAATCCTAATTCAAGGGAATGTTTTGAATTATATCCTATTTTTAAGTAGACTCGATATTATGTCTTAAGAAAACATTATTTTTATAAAATCTAAAATTTTATTATAAAAGCATACCATATTTCAATTAATTTTTTATACAATGTTTATTCCAAAAAACTATTCTTTTTAAAGTAAATGTTTATTTTTCCCATGAATTACTCGATGATTTTTATAAGAGTAATTTCATCTATTTGGAAACTATTTTTTGATTCTTGTGTATTTTAGGAATAATCATTTATGATATCATATAAAATTAATTATTTAATGCTTTGTGATTATTTTCACTATGGATTTTCCATTTTGAGACAATCATCCATATTTATTCGAAAGGTTAGTGTATATGTTTGACGTACACGGAATGTTATTTAAATTTCATGTTTTAGTTTCATTAGGATTATATATGTTGTTTTTGTTTATCCCCCTTAAAATGAGGAATGTATCGGAATTATTAAGTGATTTTTGGGGACCTCTATAGCCTCTCAATACACCATTAGGTCTCATGAAAGAAATATATATGGGCTTAGCTGAGGCCTTTCCCATTTTTCATATATAGTTTTGGTCAAGGATTTAATAGTTTTTAGATGTATTCGAAGAGGCCTAGATGGTGTTATTAAGATGTATGGAATATGAATTCCCTCATTATCATATTATTATTTGTTAAATCATGTTATTATTGGACAATTAAAATATCCATGCTGATGTTTCACTTGACTATTTAAATGTAATTATTTATTCATCATTTATTCTTGCGATATTCTAAACAATTATATATTTTAAGTAATGTGTTTTTGTTTTTTCTTTATGCCTAGTGTTTATGTTATGGATTAAATCCACTATATTACTAAGCCCTTAATGAGAATTTTAGCTCCCCTATTTCGTATTTTTTATTTCCCCCAGGACATAAATAAGAATACTATAAAAAATTTGATGAGAAAATTCAGGTGTTATTGATGTTTCAAATGGAAATGCCATATTGGTTTTCCCTTCAAGTTGAAATGTTGTAATTATTTTTTTCCAAATATACCAATCTATTCATTACATTATGATACATCATTATTATAATCATTCTAATGTAATTAAATAAGGCATCGGTTCTGGAAAACTAGGTTTGGGTCATTAATATTGATATCAAAGGATGTTTACTAAAAAATAGGGAATGTAGATTATGAAAATGTAGATTAGGGAAATAAGACCTCTGATAGACTTTGAGGATAAGTATACCTGAACATCATAAATTTTTGGTAAGATATAGATTATGTGGAAATTTTATTAAATAAATAAATTTCAGGACACTACAAGTGGATCTGGGTCTTGCACCAATGTACCCAGGAGTAACAAATCTGACAACGTCTTCTAGTCATGAATCGAGAGAACCTGGTAGACAAAATCAGGCCATATTAAGAACCTAGTTTGACACTACAAGGGATATTCTTGGATAAATCACCTTTTATTTATAAACTATTTTGAATAAATTAAATGTAAATATGTACTCAATGTATCCATGCTTATGATTATGATATATTACATTCATACAATATCAATTTATGTTAAGTATTTTTCTAGTGGAGATTATACATTATAATTCATAACATAATCTAGAGTATGTCATTATTTGGAAATAGAGCCTAGTTGAAGGAATGGAAACTACATGAACATGTGTATCCCATGAATTGTTTTACATCCAATTCAAGATAATAATGTATGTTCTGGAGTTGCGACTGGTGTTGAAAAACATAAAACTATTATAGGACAACTCACTCTGGTTTTGAACAATAACCATACCCATATGGATCATCCTGAACAACAATTCAGGGGAGAGATGTTAGAAAACATTATGTGAAAACAACATCAATTATTTTATAGGACTATATACCCATTAATTAAAGAGTATTTTATATGTTACTTATAGTAGACATTTATCGTTCGATGAAGTTTTAATAGGGTGATGTTTTTCATGATAGTTTATCGTCTATCATGAGATGCTGATCAGTGGTGGTCACTAATTCAAATCAAAAATGAGGAGGAATATATTGAAAATATAGAATCGAGGTATTTTAAAGAATTATTATTATAAAAATACTCCCCTCATGAATAAAAATATGATATGGAATGTAAGTTTCTGAATCTGAATTTAAAGCATAAAATGTGTAAGAATGCTGAAATGTATGATGCTAACACCACAAGGTTAGCCAGAAATGACACAAAATATATACATAATCCAAGGTGGAAGATTGATTTATTCATTTATGTTTTATAAACATTCCTAAAAAAGGAACTAGTCTTCAATGATTCTCATCATACAATGATATAGTCTCATGTGAAATCTAGTAACAGAAATAAATTTCTATGTATTATGACATTAAGGAAAAACAAGGGAGGAAAAGTGTAGTGGAGGATCACATGGACAAAGGGAATAATAAAAGGAGTAATTTTCAAACATGTGATACTTATGGATGGAAACATCCTATTGAATATATAAAATGATAATGATTTTGCTACAAGTATGGATATAAAGGCCATTATGCTTGTGATTTCAAGGGAATAAAATAAGATGTTAATTTTCAATTAATTAATATTTTGGAGATGAGACACTATGCTTATTATTTTCCAAATAATCAAGGAAAAATGCCTTAGAAAAGGCCAATAGTGGAGGTCCATGATTATTCAATCACAACAATAAAATTAGAAATTCATAATAATGTGGCTGTATATACTTTAATTATTTCCTCAAACATAGAAAATGATTTTTTATTTTGGATCATCAAATTCATTTATATACACCATGTATTCCATGAAAATTATATATTTTCAATTTGATTTAATAAAGGATTTTTTAGTCAAAATACCAAAGGGAAGTATCATTGTAATAAAGATATGTCGATCAATCCCCTTTGTGACACATAAACATTCCTTAGGATCTAATATTATAATCAAATCTATGATTTAATTTGATATAATATTCAGTTTGGATTATATTTCCAATTATGATGTGAAAATATATATCAATAATATTGAGGTTACAATTTTTGAGAATGATGTAGAATCCCTTATCATTAGAGCAGAAACTTAATCAGCTTATTCTTATATAGATCCACCCCTAGTATATATACAATCTTCAATTATTGTAGATGACGACAACTCAAAATCTATGACTGTGGAAATGAATTTTCAAATATAGGATGTACCTATTTCACATAAATACATTGATGTGTATCTATAGGATTTACCTGGGCATCCTCCAGAGTAGAAAGTTGAGTTCTCTTTTGATTTAATTTGTTGTTCAGGGCCTATATCAAAGTCTCTTTATAGAATGGAAACATTGGAATTATTATAACTGATGAAAAAACTTGAGGAATTGAGTAAAAAACTATTTATTATCCATATTGTATCACCATAGGGTGGCCCTATTCTTTTCATTCAGAAGAAATATTGATCTATGAAGATGTTCATTCTCTATAGGGAGATCAATTTTATTACAATAAAGAATAACTATCTGTTAAATCGTAATGATGACTTATTTGATCAACTTCATAGAGAAAAATATTTTTTGAAGATTGATATATGATCATGATATCATATGTTTTTTGTGAAGAAGTAGGATATTCCAAAAATAGTATTTCAAACCAGGTATGGGAATTATGATTTTACATTAATGCCTTTTGGACTGACTAATTCACCCTCTTCTTTCATATATCTATTCAATAGAGTTTTCAAGGAATATCTAGATGATATTTTTGTGTTATTTTTGGATGATATCTTAGTATACTAAAAATTATATTAAGACCATGAGAATCACATTCTCATTATTTAGATGAGGCTTAGAAGAAACCAATTATATGGGATGTTTAGCAAGTGTGAATTCTGGATTCATGCTGCTTGTTTTCTAGGACATTTCTATTCAATTAAAAAAATTTATTGGATACTATATTAAAAATGGTTTTAAATAATGGTATACACTAATTAACATAACAAAGGTACATATTTTTATTGGTTTTTAGGATATTATCAGTGTTTCGTTCAGAAATTTTCCAGTTTATCCAACCCACTGACCAGGCCTACTCCTAAAGGGGTATGTTAATTTGGAAAAAATATTGTGATGAATGATTCACTGAATGGAATTGGAGATTAGTGTATCCTTTGATCCTGACTATACTATTGCAAAATGATGGAATTTTAATTTATAATGATTCATCAAAGAAAATACATGGTTGTGTCCTCATGTAGTATGATATACTTATTGCCTATGAATCAAGGAAGATAGAAATTCATGAATAGAACTATCCAACTCATGATCATGAGTCATAACATGTATCATTTTCTTTGAATATATGTAGACACTATTTCCATGGTGAAATATGTGATATAAATACTGATCACATGTTCTTGAAATATCTCCTCTCATAGAAAGAACTCAACTTGAGGCATAGGAGATAGCTTCAAATAATGAAAGATTATGATTTTTACACACACTACCACAAAGGGAATGAAAATAAAGTGGTATAATATTTAAGAAAGAAGGATCATGAAGATATAAAAAAAGTGTATTAAAAGGGATCATGTGTTTATAGATCTTGTAAATATAGATGTGGGGATTATCAGAGAAGGTGAAACATCATACGTTTTTTCAATTGGTTTCCCAACAATATTAATTTGAAGGAATTAAAACAACCTATTTTGATGTTGAGAATCCTTAAAATAAGATTAGAGCTGTGAATAATAGCATGTTGGATGACCTCATCTATGTGGATTGAATTACAAAATTTTGGAGGAGGCTACATATACCCTCTATACCCAAGAAAAAATGGATTTAGTGGGTGATTTTATTTGTTCAAATTTATCTATACATCTTGGTATCCCTAAGATGTAAACAGATTTTAAAGAATAATTTTTGTTGGAAAACATGAATTGTGAAATTACAGATTATGTATCAAGATGTTTAGTTTGTCAACATGTTAATGCCGAACAAAAACATCCTAGAGGAGTAATGAAAATTTTGTAAGTGTGGAAGAATGTAGCATCCGAAGAAATTATAAATAAATTTAACGTTGAATACATGATACGTTGAGTCTCTGTTAAAAAACACTTTGTTATAACATAGACAATGAAAAAAATCTTCTACTGTGATTTGAATTTCGAATAAATGACATACACGGTTGAATTCAGTAAGATATTTATAGTCTGATAGGATCAACATGAATTTTTGTGAATAATAACATACCCTTATAAATAGTAACATAACTTTTTTGAATAAAAATAAACCATTATGAATAGTAACCTCAATAGTGTAACAATAAATACAATTTACAGACCATATAAATGAGAGTGATTATTTAAAAAATTAATAATTATGTGTTGGTATTTTTGTGAGTAATAAATATATAATTACATTGTTAAACTAATAATTTAATTTAAATTAATAATAAATTTCATAAAAATTATTCTTAATGAAATATTTTGTTTTCTTATGATTTTAGAATTCTTTTATGATACCATAGATAATTTTTAAAAGTATTATAAAATAAGTTTTAAATTTAAAAAATATATATTTTCACTTTAATAATGATTTTATTTAAAAATAAAAATTCTATTATTTAGAAAATAATTTTGAAAAAATGGATTTTATTATTGAAATATACTCTTTGATAGAAATTTAGGGTGATTTTTTTGGATTTATTTAAAATACTTGAATTTTTTGAATTGTAAAATTCAATAATATACGAAATATGCTAAATAAATGAATTTTTGTATCATTATTATGTCATGAAGGATGTAAATGTCCATTGGTTTGAACTCAAATTAAATTATTACAATTTATGGTCTTTATAATCAACACAATTTCTTGTCTTTAGAAAATTAATAAAATAATGAATATGATATTAAAAAATCACCCCTACCATCCTCTAAAAAAGCCACCCCTCACTCCCTCTTCTCTTCATTCCTCTAAGATGAAAATATTCTGAATGTTATTCCAAAATAATCTTCACTATTACTTCCCAACAACCATGATCACTTGGTATTTCCAAAATAACAAAACCCATTCCCTTAATATGGTTCTCAATGAGGGTATTACCAGAGTTAAACCCTCTTCCTTTTTAATTAAATTTCTTTTTCAATTTGTTTTCTTCTATTATATTCTCATCAACTACCCTATCCTAGTAAAAATGACAAATCATGTGTAATATATTTATATATATATTTTTAATGATATGATGTTAATGGAATATACTTCCTCAAACTACTATCTCTTTATCTCTTTTGTTTTTAAAATGAAATCACCATCCTGGATGGAATATAATCCAAATATCACAAAAATAATATAAATGATTATCACTAATGTTCTATACAATAACTCTTCCAAAAATCATGATAAAATTTTTTATATATAACCATTTAAACTTATTTATAATTATTAATAATATATATTTTCAATTATGTAGAATGATATCCTTTCTGTATGAGTTCCATTACTTATATTCAAGTGAACTGATCATGAAATTGGGGAAACTAACAATCTGGAACGACGAAATTCAATATTATAATTTTTTAATAAGTAAATAATGAACATAATAAAACAATATTGAATCATATTTTTGTTTATATGTTTCTTAATTAATAAATTAAGGGATTTAATTTTATTTTCCAGGACATCAAGGTCATGTACTTTATAAATTCAGACATAATGTTAGGGTTTTGTACTTGAACCACCATTTTCGTTCGGGTTACTCTTATTTTCTACTCACATCGATGGAATTATAATTTATTTTTATTTAATCCTTATAAATTATATGTTAATTAAATATATATATATATATATCTATCATAATCCTTCTTTATATTACGGGGAGTTATGGCTTTTAAAAGGATCATTGAAAACTTAATCCCGATAAACAAGCCCGATTCAAGGGAACATTTCGAATTCATTATTTTTTTCAATTACACTATACATTACGTCATAATACACAATTATTTTTAAAAAAAACACCTATTTTATTATAAAAAATTTATCTTATTTAACTTCTTATTTTATACAAAAAAATTCAAAGGAAAAACATTTTCAATGTAAATGAGTATTTCTCTGAAGAATTACTCTGTGGTTTTTATAAGAGTAATTTCATCTATTTTAACAATATTTGTTAATTATTAGGTTTAGATGGGGACACTATTTATAAAATAATATTAAATTTATTATTTAATGGTATATGATTAATTTTATTGTGGTTGTGCTATCTTGAAACCATTCACCATATTAGTTTGAATGGTTAATGATTATGTTTAATGTTCGAAGAATGTTATTTAAACTTCATATGATTGTTTAAATATGAATGTATATGTTTCTTATGTTTATCACCATTCATACTAGGATTGAATTGGACCTATTATGTAATGTTTGGGTCCCTATATATCCCCTTGATTTTTTTAGTTATCATAATACAAACAGATGTGCACTTGGGTGAGGACTTGCCTATTTCAGATATGGTTTAGGTCGAGGCCGTAATAATTTTTATATTTCCTTCATGTGGTGATGAAGGTGTGATTAAAATATCCAACATATGAATTAGATCAATATGAAATTTGTAATTAATAAATCATATGATTATCTAACTAGTACAATATCCATGGTTAAGTTTCATTCGACTATTTATATGGCATTATTTATTCACAATTATTTTTACCATACTGTGCTAAAGTATATTTTTAAAGGAATGTGTTTTTTATATTTCTCAAGGCCTGTTGTTTATGTTTATTATTACTTCAGTTGTATTACATACCATTAAATATAATTTTATCTTAACACACTCTTATTTTTTATTTCCCAAATCTTGTGAAGTTCAACACTATGAATACTTGTAGGGATACAATTGGAGTTATTGAAGTTTAAAATGGAAAGGCTATGTTGTTTTCCCTTAAATTTGTAATGTTGAACTTATTTATATATCTAGTTCTCCAAATCTATTAAACTATTTATTCTTTCAAGATATAAATTTCAGGTAATCATGCTAATGTAATTCAATAGGACACCGGCTGTGGGAAACTGGGGTCGGGTGTTTACATTTACACACTCATAAGGCTGTATAGATATAAAAATTATCTTCTATGTAGGATGTGCAATCAATATAAATGAGGTGATTAAAATAGAAAGGCAAGGGTTTAAAAGACTCTTTTTTAATTTCATATTTATGATTATTTATCTTAATTTTATTAGAACGTAAATAATTTTCATTCATTATACCATTATCCTGTTATATGGATCATTTTTATTCATAATTGATTATAGAATACCAATTAACTATCATCGATCTAATTTTCATATTCATTTACTACATAAAAAATCGGTTTTCAATTTTTATTTCAACTCTTCTAATTATTTTTTAACAACATAAGAAATATATTACAATTACTGTAAAATAGTACTTTTATTATAATAGTTTTTATTAAAATGAAATATTTATTTGGTGTTTCACATTTTAAACTCTTTTAAAAATGATCACTTATTGTGGTAGTTTTACACTACCAAAGTAAATGACGATGTTTTCATAAACTCATTTCTATCATGGACATTCATAAAAATGATTTTATAATATAATATAAAATTATGTTAATGACTATGATCCTATAATGGTTTAATAACCTTCATAAAGAAAATTATAACGAAACAATCATATTCATATTTCCCCATAAAAGTTGGTTTAATGATTAAGATTCTCTAAATGATAACTATTTTATGGACAAATAAACTTTTTGGTTATAAAATGATATATATACAATGTATTTAAATTTATAGATCTTATTGATATATTTTAGAATTATCATAGGCCACTTAAAATATACTAAATCTTTTTTAAAAATTATGAATTCATAACATCAGAATGAAAAATGTAAACAATACCATTTTAATATAAGATTTAAAAATTATAATTTGTTAGATAAAATTAATAATTAAAATGTTGTGAAAATGAAAAATTTTATTAATAAAATTGTATTATTTTATGGATTAGAGGACATATGAGGTGTGTAGATATTCAGCATAATGGGTTTATATTTTGGACAGTCACTTTGAATATTTTCCATCGTCATCTTTATATTATTTTATTAGGCACTAAAACTCCTTATCTACATTTATATTTTTTGTTAGGGTAAGTTTATATTGTCCATGAAATTCATTATAAATGAATGAAATAAATATCTGTTAAATTTTATTCTATGGGTTATTTTCAATTATTTTAAAAAGTTTAAAAGGAATATCATTTGGAAATATTTTTCCATGGTCAAATTTTCATTCCTTCATATAAATTATTAATTACTAAGATTATTTTTTTTATATTTTCATCTTTCTTCCAAATTAATTTCAATTCTCAATATTTTATATAAAAAATTACACTAAAATAAATGTATTTCATTGAAAAAATAGTTTTTGTGTTATTTTTATTGGGTAAATCAAATGTGATGATTGTTATGTGTGCAAATATATAATATTAAGGTGGTTTAGAATGATGAAAACATAAATAATGTATGTTTATTTTTATAATTATCTATATTTGAATTTATAAAGAAAAGATATGTCAACACTAGATATATCATTCTAATACTCTTGTTATTGATTTATTCATTAGATAAATGACGTTGGAGATAACATTACATAAGTTATTGTATTGTGAGATAATTTTAGTTAACTCATGTGATATTTATAATTTCATAAGATTCCTTCATGTTTTTTATTTTATTTTTATGAGGTTTAATATAAATATATTGATATTAGTAAATTAGTTCTGGTTTTAAATATTTTTTTATTGTATTTTAAATGTAAAAATGTTTTTAGGGAATTGTTTTTTCTTTATGTTTCCATGTTATCCAAATTAAAATTCATGATTATTCTATTAATTCAATTCATTTTTATAATATCATTTTTATGGGAGTTTTTGATTAAATTATTTTATTTCATTTCTAAATGTTTGGTTTATATGAGAATAATGTTATATGTTTAGAAGATATTATTTTTATAGTTTTCAAGTATTTCAACAGAGAAATAAATTTTATATATTTTTCTTCTTAATAATATTGGTATTACCATCCAAAAATACAATTTTATTATTATATTTCATACGGATTCACAGAAATGGTTTTGAATTTGTAGTTTTAGTTATGTGGTTTTATCCTTGAATGACGTGGGTGTAAAAGTTTAAGAGTTTATTTAGTGCAAGAAATTTCCATTGGGTGTAATATGTATGGGTTTTTTATTTAATAGTTTTAAAAAAATCCTCAAAAATATAAAACTAAAAAGGTATTAGAAATGTTATTATAACATTATTTTATATAAATAGTATTTATTAACGAATAATTATGTTTAGGATTTTCAAATATATCTTATACCATTTAACCTTCTTCTCGAATATCTATCATTCCCTGGAATGTGATGATTTATCTCTCTAGGACCAACAAAATACTATTTGACTATAAAAATATATTTTATTGTTGAATCATCTCATCCATTGAATTCTATTAAAAAATCATATTACTCCATCTCAAACGCAAAAATATCTCCATGATAGTTTGATAATTATTTTCATAATCAAGAAAGATCAATACATGAACACTTCCTCAACCAGTAATCCCAATAGATTATGAATCTACTTAAAATATGATACTATATCTACATAAACTATCAAATAAAATTATTTTTAGTTATAGTGTTTTTAAAATTTAATATAATTTATAATTTATCATTAATGAAAGTGATGTTTTAGCCTAACTTTTTAAATCATTATTTTAACATATGTTATAAACTAATTTTTTATATCTTGTATTTATTTAAATAACATTAAATGAACCATTAAAATGAAACCATAATAACATTTCCCATTGTATATATTATGAATGATGTGAAAGATTTTTTGACCTTAATTATTTTAAATTAATGACATATGAACAGATATTCCAAAACAGCTATAATATTACCAATTTTGAACATATTTTTTATATCCATTATAAAAATATAATATTTAAAAAATATTTTTATTTTAAATGTTTTAATAAATAACTCTATACCAAAACCTTCAAAATAATAAAAAAATATGAAATATAGAATTGTATTAGAAAATAATAAAATACAGATTTGTTATAACTACTTATATAACAACATGGTTAGAACTACAACGTATTAACAATTCGTAGGTTAAAGGTAAATTTTACACTACAAATTTAAAGAAGAAAACTAAAACTATAACAAATTTGGGAAATAAATAGTTTATAATCTGTGCGTATAATTTATCTACATCTCATTATACCACTTGGGATCATAAAAAATATATATATTTAAAATAAACTATTTACCATTTATTAAAAAAATATTGATATAATAAATTAAATAACAATTAATAACAAAACCCGAACTATTAAAAATATTTAATTATCAGATTTATGATTATTTTATACAAAAATCTCTTAGAATATTTCCATGATTATTACACGTATTTATTGATTACAAATTTTCTATTTTATATAATGATATATGTATAATATAAAATATTATGAATATGCTAAATTATAGATATTATAGAATATATCAAATTTTTACCGAAATTGTGTAATTTCTTTCCTTTTTTCATGATATATGGTATTATTTATTACATTCCTTGATTGGTAATCAAAATTATTAATATAAAATAAAAAATTATCATAATATATAATAATTAATATAAATAAACCTACTTCTTCTATACAACATCAATGTTGTATCCCATGTCACTATGTTTGATCCTAAACAGTATGCATTTTTTGTAGACCATAAAAATATAATGGACACATAGATACATGAATAAAAGTATAATCCATATTTAATAAAGAACATATATATTATATAATTAAGTAAATGTTTTATGCCTTTCAATAAAAGTATGTATTAAACATTTAATTTATAAATTATTAATTCCTTGAGAAACATATTTGTTTCCTTCCATATAATACATTTTAATTGCTTCTAGAGAAATAAATTGCTGGACTATGAATCTATATATTAAAATATTATCTTACTTAATTAAATGTTTATAATGATACCTAATAATGAACATATGTAGTGTTTTACATCAAATTGATATAGTTGAATGAAATGTTATAATTAAAATATATTGAAAATACATTCACTATTTTAATTCTTAACACATATAAAGCTACATGCTCTAAGAAATATTTCATTTATATCATCAATGTCTAGTCATGCCAAAAAAACATCTATCATTCGTAACTCATTTAAATCCATCAACATTAATTGATACAATGATAATTCATTAATTCCATTAGAGCATGTTGTATTATAATTTTAAGGGGACACAACTTGTTGTTTCATTATATAAAATATTCAATTACCTTTAATTTATATATATATCTATATATATAAAAAATAATAAAATAAATTACAAAATAAATTATAAAAAGGAAATAATCTATAAAAAATTCAGTGGTATATTTTTATACAAGTATAGATGGAAAAACTAACATATTTCCAACACTAAGTCCAGTTATATCCACCTCATCAATTGGGAATGTAACTCTAGCTATTTAATCTATAATACCAAGTATTTTTCTATAAGCTAATTGGTCTCTATATATTTATGATGTATACTATACCAAACATATTATATAATCCCATATTATGTAATATAATATAAGATTTACTCAATATATAACTACTAAAAGGTGGTCAATGGTGGATGAGGAGGTAGAGGAGTGGTATATACACACCGAAACTATTTATAATTGTTGGTAAACATCAACTACACTGATAATCTGATCATTTTTCCAATCATAACATCCATCTTCAGTACATGTGCTTCTAATAGTTCATGTTTTCCTCTATATACATCCAACCCTAAATAAGTAATAGGATTATTTTATATTTTTTAATACATACACCCACTACATATCCTCATACGCAACTTGGGTGTTCTTACTATCACAACAAAATATCCAATGTATTCTTCCTATAAACAAATATTAAATTCCCAAATATTATTATCTCCCGAGGGGAATGATTTAATGAATAAAAAATATTTTTTAAAATAATAATAAATTATAAATATTTTATAAATAAATTAAACTATATCTTATAAAATTTTATGTTACCTCTTTTGACTTTTTTTTGATATTCTACCTTTACATAATTTTCCAACAATTCCAATTTTCTATTCTATATGAGAGGAAGGATGAGAAATATTTGGTGATACTAGAGACTGATCCCTTAGTTTTTCAAACCTCTCATCCATCATGAGTTCATGGAGTATCATATTCTTTTAGTGAGATAATGTATGGGGGTATACGTTTTTCACATGAATCTCTTAATGATATACCCTCAATTTTTGTTAATTAATTAAAATTTCATTAATAATATTTTTACTGATTATAAGAATTATATATTAACATATTTGATTATTTCGCACTCCAAAAATGATTATTGTTCTATATGTTCAACAAACAATTTTTATGTATCGTCTTCTAAAATGTTTATATTTTTCTTGTATTTTCATTTTCATCTTTTGGAAAAGAAAAATTCTACTGTTAATTGGAAATATAATCCTTCCATAGTATTATAAAATATAATATAATAATCACCTCCGGATGAATAACCCCATGTTTTAATGAAATATTTTATTTCAAATAAATGTTAATTCTCTAATATCATGCCTTACACAAAACATTGAGTTAGATAAAATCGTGACATATTATAAAAATGTTATTATTCAACATGTTAGTTATATCCAAGTCCTTGGCGATTAATTAGTTATAAATGAAAAAAATCTTTTAAAAAGAAACAAAATATTTTTTTAATATCAATTTTATGCACACATTAATATTTTCTCAAAATAAATTAAATAAATAATTTTTTAAGATTTTAATGAAATTTATTTTTTATCTATCCTATTAAAAGTTTATCATTCTATATTTTGAGCTTTATATTTATGAGATAATTATAAATCAAATGTTTCGCATAAAAATAATATTTGTATAAAAAAGAATTTTTTTCACATTTTTATCAATTTTTTTAAAATTAATTTTTTGTAATTTCAGAAAAAAAATTAAAATAAACATTTATTTTATCTAAAATAAAAAATTATCCTAGAGTGAATTGTTGATACTTTTTTTAAATGACAAAATTTTCACTAAATAGTGAAAATTTTTGGTGTTTATTATAAATCTTTTTTTATTGAATGAATTTATAAGGTAAATTTTATTTTAATATTTTTTTTGAAATAAAAATTAGCCCAATTATATATATATATATATATTTGAAAAAAATATTTCATTTGTTTCACTAAAATATTCAATTATGATATGAAAACCTTTTAATCATTTGTGAAATTTCTCTTTAGAAAAATACTTTTTCATTTAATCTTTTTGTTTATTTTTAAATTAAAATTTTTCTCATCTGTTGATGTAATTTTTAAATATGGTTTTCATATTTTGAAAAATAATTATAAATATTATTTAATTATTTCATCATAATCTTTTACCCTAATGAATTATAGACATAGTTAATGTTATTTTCCTCAGCTAAGTTTAAAATTCATTTAGAGGGGGTTAAAATGAAAATATAAAGGGTCAAATGGCCTAGAAAATTGTAAAAAAACATTATGGATATATTTATACCATATAAACTATATGAATTTATAATTACGTATTTTTGTTCCTTTGTACACTAGATAAACGTGTGTAAACATTATTCTTTTCAAAAATTATATGTGTGTCCTCTCCTCCACTTATAAAAGGACACCCCCTATCGTCCCCTCTTCACACATCCAAAACCCTTTAGTTAAACCAATCACTGAGAAAATATATTTCATAAATCACTATTCATTTTCTATAGTGTTTAAGTTTATTAGGAAACAATCCTATGAATTATTTTGATATAAACCTAAACTTTTTCTATGAAGAAGAGGTAGAATTATTAAACATGTTTTATTTCTTCATTCACCAATTTCAAATATTATTCAAAAATTATTGTATAAGAACACTAATATATAATGTATTATGAGATCTTTTTATATTTATTTTATAACTAGTGCCTATAGCCAACACCATAATATAAGAAATGAAATTTCCAATCGGGTGTACAGTAGACTAATACCTCCTAAACCATTATTGTTCTTTTTTCCATAATCACTTATCAAAGCATTATATAAAAATGGATTTGATGTTTATATATTTCATTAATTAAATTATTATGTGCATTAAATTTTTACAGAACATTTTACTTATAAACTCCCAACTCATTGGAAACAATTAATGTCACATAGGTGTATAGTGGACTACCACCACACAAACTAATGTGTTATGATTTTTGTTTCTATTTTAAATTGATTGAAATGCGTATAGATTTTAGGAAAATATATGATATTTGTATCATAATTATTTTCCTATAATTACTATATCACATATTCTGTTTACATTACATTCCATAGGAGATATGATAATGTCATTCTTCTACATGACAGACTACTACCTCGTGAAGTGATGTGATTCATTTTCACTTAAAATTGACATGGATATAAGTAATAATAGGTTCAATGATATTATATTATATATATGACATAAAAATTATTATATAAGTATAATATTTTATTTTCAATTTTTTTTGTTACATTCTTCAAAAAAATGGAATCATCATTCATTTGTATGATTAGCCAACAATCTCAATGAAAAGATTATTGCATTTTATATATCAAATTTTATGGATTAATATATAAACATAAATGATGAATATGTATTATATTTATATCCTGATTTAAATTATAAAGATTATGGAACCATGATCAATGTTATAGGATTTAAAATAAAAAATCAAAGTCTACAATTAAAACAAAGCAGTTATTGCCTAAAATGTTATTTTGGCATTAAATTATTAAAAGATAGGTAATAAAATGTCATAACTAAATCAAATATACCATGTTATATATAATTATGGTTCATTAATATATTTATAATAAACTTATATTTAATATATATTAGTATTTAATGAGTATAAAAAATCTATACTTAAGGAAATAATTGTATCTCTCACATTTATTTTATGTGTAACACATGTCATATTCCCCATATGTTTTTTCTATGTGGTGTATATAATATATATTAATATATTTTATTATTTTAAGTATTGAACCAGATTTCTCTTGAATTTATTTTTAGAAATTATTGGGAAAAATTATTAGACTGGGCTTTGAGATGACATGTGATTCCAAGGCCAATTGTGCCGAAATAAATCTTTGAATAAAGATAAGTTTTTATGTAAAATAACTCAGGAAGAGAAAATGAAACCTTAATATATTTTAAATGGACTCCCAGATCCTAAATCGAAGGTAGATGTTGCATTCTAAACATCGACATTACATAAGGTGGGTCCTATCATCTTCTGAACTTGGTCAAAGGAAAAATATAGAATTCAGATGTAGACATCCATAAAATAATCCAAAAAAATATATTTTTTTTGAAAAAAATAATTAATTATAAAAAAATACCCATCTGAGATCTAAGGTTATTGTCGTAACTCTGGAGCTCCCCAGAGTCTAAGAGTAGAGGCACTCTCTCGGCGTCGAACGCCAGTGAATTGGTTTTAGAAGTAGTAGCGCAAATCGAAGTCTTTCTTCAATGGATCAACGATGATTATGTCGCATAATCACTCATCCCCAACGTTAGAACTTGTTCTAGGTAGAAATTTTGGTTTTTATTTGGTTTTCCCCATTCTTGATTTATAAATAATGAGCATAGATCAAAACACAAAATGTTTATCCCATGAATTGGTCATTCTTGTGGGTGATTTTTTACTACGGGATGATTTTTGGGGAATTGAAATTTTAATTTATTTTCTGCTAAATCCTTCTAGAGATAGAATATCAATGCCATAAAAAAATTTCAGATTTTAGTTCCTCAATTATTAACATGTGTTTTTATTATAATCATTGACCCCCAGGTTCTTCACATTTTTCATCGGGATATGATCAATGGGTCATTGCATTCCATCTCACTATGAATGGTCCCAAATCATAGATCCGGCTTCCTGACGACAAAAAGAACGTGTGATATTGATGATAATAGTTAGATCGAAGAGAAAAATGAGATACCACCATTTGATCAATTTTTGGTTGGATTGGTTGCAAAATGATGTGAAGACATTGGCGATGAAGAATGAAACTTGAGGATATTAGAACCTCCTACGGATCAAGAATCAGTACACCATAGTGAGTCTGGTGGCCAGATGAAGAAGGCTCTGGCACTAGAGGTAGCATGTTGTGGCAGCCACTTGCTAGTGCGGTGGAGGCGGTGAAGTGTGTTAGTGGCCCCATGCCAGTGCAGTGGAGGTGGTGAGCAACAATGACATCCCCATGTTGATGTAGTGGAGGCGGCATGCCGTGGTGGCAGCGGCAGCCGTGTCTACGTGGATTCCTACATGGGAGAAATCCTCGACTTCGTGCCGTGGCCGGGAGAAGTGGACCCATGACTCAAGTAGAAAACATGCGAGATCAATGATCGACCGAGCTAGCCACATGGTGCGAAGCCGACGCAAAAAGCATCCGCATCTCGGGTGGATCAAACTGGCCCTTCAGGGCCTTCCGGGCACTGAAGGTTAGGTCAACCTAGTGGGTTAGACTTGGGTTGGGTTGGGTTGTACTAGATTCTATTTGGCAGACCCCAGGATGGGTCTGACTAGGCCTAGACCCAACCGCCCCATTTTCACAAAAATATCTGTAACATTCTATCTCAGAGTCCGTTTGACGATCCATCTATGGAGTTGGGACCCTTGAGATGAGAAATATATTTTGAGATAATCAATGTGAGTTTTTTGGAAGTTGATAGGCTCCCAAATGGTTTGAATATTGCGTCCTACAGGTACAGGAAAACATTGAGAGGAATTGGGGTGGTTCATATAAATAGAATCTACGATGGTACTCCCCAAATGATTTAGGGTGTGGGTATTCCTTACCTATATACTTAGTAAGAGACAATATTGATCGCGTCATGGGTGTAAGTTCGTTACCTTTGGATATTTTTCTCTCAGGGTGTTACTACCCTAATGGGTATGGTGCGGGATTCTCCATAATTTGTGTATCAATAGAGTATGTACTCCACTACCGAGTAGGGTGCAGGTCCTCTGTTATGGGAGTCATTAACCCCCCTATTGTTCCAGGGAGTGGGTCCTCTAGCCCGGGGTCTATAATACCCTAACATAATAGGGTGTGGGTCCCCCATATCAAATGAACTGATAGATTCTATACTCCCCTCTCACACCAGGGTGTGGGTCTTCGAGCCACTGAGTAGTACTCCCCTTCTGTGTAGGGTAAAGGTCCTCGATATAAAAATTAGTACTCCCCTCTCATATCAGGGTGTAGGTCCTTCATGGGTAACACTACCCTGTTGGAACCAGTGCCTGTGTCCTCACTTATTGTGTCATATTCCATTTCCTCTAAATAGTAGAGTGGGGCGGGTCCTCTATTAGAGTTGGAGCTTCCTCAAATGTAAGACACATATACAAGGAGCTAGCCCCATTACTTGATGTGAGTGATACCTAGATATGAGTTTATACTCCCTCTATTGATTGATATGTGGGATACACCCTGCAAGTGCGATTTAGGTTTAGAAGGCCAGTCAAGAGTAGGGATCTATCAAATATATGTCGTGGAAATGGGTGAGCCTCTGCACCTGGGTATCCTATGTCCTACGTTGGGAATAAGGAAATGATTTATAGACCTCTGGTGTTGGGCACTAGGGTCAGACATTGTAGGATGGTTCCAATGTATAACATCATCTTAGATTCACCATTAAGAATGTTAGGGTTGTTACAAATGGAGTTTTCCTCTTGGACGGGTGCCATAAGATATGGTTGAGCTCATGGAGTGTTTCCACCTGGTTTCATGGGTTATGATCTGGGTCTTAAATGTGAATCCTAATGCAGGATATGAGGATGGGACCTCATGATTTTTTTTCTATAATGATTATATCTGGAAATTCTTGGTATATTCATGGTAATATGATTATTTGATTTGGATGTTCTTTTCATTGTGAATTTCCCTTGTTCTTTAACTTTTTGGTATCATGGTGTCCTATTGAGTATTGTTTTACTCACCCATACACGAGCCTTTCCATCATGTTTCATTTCTTATACAGATGACTGATGCTTTGACAGAAGTCAAGGGAGGACCAGGACTAGGGGGTGCTCATTGAGATCATACAAACGATGTGTACTCATATTACTTGAGGCATCTCACCTTCCACAACCATTCTAGTAAGGTTTTCGGGTGATGTGCTATAGGGAAATATGGTTTTACTTGTGTTTTGTCTTTCTTTTTGTGGGATTGTATTATGGCCTAGTTATCCACCCTGTATATTACTTTTTGTTGCACTCTGGTTGTGTTTTATATAGTAGTCATCATGCATAACTTCCTTGAATTTTTTATTTTTCATAATATATCAGCTCGAAAATGTGTGTGAGCATACAGGTATATGGTCAATGCCTCCCATGTTAGTGATATGACTACTTGGTGTTAGTCACTAGCCGCTAACCTATTGGATGGGGGATTTGGGAGTCATGACATGAGACTCTCTGGGATGTGTTGTGACAGAGTTGTATCAAAGGAGCTCAATTCTATATTGTGACCTAGAGTCAGTGAGTTTGGTTTGGGGAAATAAAGTTAAGTGTTTCGTGTTTAGATTTCAGGCTAGGGACACCAGTGTTTGTGCGGTGACCAATGTATCCAAACACTAAGACTCTGGACACCTACTTTCCGACTCGGTACAAGAAAACACCTATTGTAGGAAAATGTATGGTACATGAATCATATAGCAATGGTTTTGTTTTACATGTTCATCTTGAGGCACCTAACCAGGTATACTTTATTACCTGTGAAAAATAATTCTTCCCTCAATATGTGTTTAGGATGCCATCCATCATGGTTTCTGTAGCCAGATAGGGATTTTATCCTGATGATTGATGAGGCCGCACTAATGGGAGCCAGTCATAGATTAGTTTTTCTTTAGGATGGTCAACGTGTGACTGTTTGTCCTTATGATCACTTAGTAGACCCTCCTACAATGGTTCAGGTGGATGATACTTTCCAGAATAAGTTGTGGATGGATCTTTTTGTGCTAGATAACGAGGATTATGGTTCAAATGTGTGTCATAGTATTATAAGGTAGTGATCTCTTGGGATGCAGGTTCCACATGACCTATAAATAGAAAGTGTTATGCGTAAGCCCTAGAACAAGTTCTTTCTTCAAGAGTTCCTGGAACGTGATAGTATCTAGAAGGACCTGATTTTCTATTCTTCTCATAAATTGGGTCATATTTCATGATATTGTCCCTCCATTTATGATATAATGAGATATGTAGTAGAAAAATATCCAAGGAAGAGGCATCAATAAATGAAAAAAGACTTGTCGGGTGGGTGATATGGCAGGATATATGGTGATTCAATAGAATGTGACGGGTTATTGGCATGTTAACACTACCACATCTAGGTGATCCACACCAAGAATTAGGAGCTGGAGGATGGGAGAGGAGAAATTTATAGGCGGCTGAGGAATGCAACTCTAGGACTCTAGGAATGATTTATGTTACGATATATGTCTTTCTACCGTAGATGAATTATTGATAGACACTTATACTAGTTAGTAAAATTTATAACTATTTTTTGTTTGATACCTATAGGTTCCTATTAAAACTGTTGACAAGATACACATGTTCATACAAATCTACTAAAGGAGACCCAATGACCATGAACTAGTGTTGACAATGTGACCTGAATATTGTAGGTGAGTGTTTTGGTTAGGATCTCTTGGTATTGGAATCAAGGCCTTACCATGTAATTCTCAGTATAGAAATATACATAGTTCGTTCTTAGATTTATTGTTTTAGGAAAAGGGTCGGGTGTGTTCACGATGATGAAATTGGGATTCTTTGTCAGTGAATGAGAAACCCATACATCACAGTGTGGACCCCTGCAAAGTGATTATTGAGACGAGGGTTCATGAAACCTGGTATTGTGGTACAGTGGATGAATGCCTTGCTCTTTCATAATAGGGGTGTGGTTTTGTGATTAAGAATCAGAGAAGATCCTAGCCCTTATAGTGGAGTTTTTCTGATATACTTCATTTAATTGGGAACATTTATGTGTTGGAAGAGTTAGACCCCATGATGTTTTTGTAGTATGGAATGGTTTTTGGCCATCATTACTCAACTGAGATGTCAGTAGTGGGTGTGGAAATGTTTTGGTTTTAGAAATTTGTGTGGAAGTTTCTGATTATAGAAAGAGGGCCCAGTAAGGCCCAAATTTCTCTCTTGGGAAGGTTTGTTTGTTCATCTATACTCTTTCACATTTAACAACAACCATGAATGTGTAATGATTGTGGAGTAATTTTCAACTAATGGTGGATGTGAATAGTGGATATACATTTGTAGTTAGATTAGGTTAGTATGGAGGTGAGCTGCTAGACCCCATAATAGCATATGGACCATGGTGCTTGGTGATTTCCCACTAGTCGCAGTTAAAGGGACATCTATCATTGTTTCATTGAATTGGACTAATATAATCTGGAAATCAGAGTGGTTGATCCATGTGGTTCCTCTTAGTGTATTATTTTAAGTAGTGTAGGGAACCTTGATGAGCTCTATGGTGTGGGAGCCTAGTGGGGAGCTCAGTTTACCTCCCTTCAGTGTAGGATCTTTCTTTTTGGGGATGAAAAGCCCTAGGGTTGAGAGAATTTAAGGACCTGATTATTTCCTCAATTTATTTTTAGAAGTTATTTGAAAAAATTATATCATTGGGCACTAAGATGGAGTGTAATTCTGAGGCCCAGGGTGCCCAGAATAAATCATTGAATAATGTTCATTTTTTAATTAAAAGTATTCAGGCGTTGAATATTTCAATTTAATAGAATTGAAATTGATTCCTGGATCAGAAAATCAAGGTTACTATTGTGTTTAGAATAAAAAAATTACCTTAGGTGGGCCTATCATCATCCAGAATGGCTGAGAAATTTTTTTATATTTTGTACATTAATGTCATTAAAATATTTTAAATAAAATCATTTTTGATGTAATGGCGATTTTATTTCAAACAAATATCTGTATGAGTCTAGTGTTTTTTCATAAACCAAGAGCTCCCATATGTAAAATAGGAGAGGATCTATCCCAATAAATAACGCAAGAGAATCAATTTTGGAAAATAGAGCATAGTTCGAGATCATTTTTCATTGGATTGATTAAGACAACAATGCAGATTTTCTCTTCAACAAAGATTTAACCGGTTGTATGTAGGGTGTTTTGTGTTGATTATGTTTTCCACATTCTTAATTTCTAAATGAAGAATGTGGATCATCCCATGAACAAGTTGAACCATGACTTGGTCACTCTTTCTAGAGGGTTTTTACTGTGGGAGGATTTTTGGGGAATTGAAATTTTGTTTTGGATTGTTATGATTAATCCCTCTAATGGGAGGGATCAACACCATAATGAACAATGGTTGGGGTTCATTCCTCAATTTTTTTTCAATTGTTTTTATTATCCCCTTTGACCTATGAATTCTTCATGTTCTTTGTGGGGTATTAAACAATGGGTCGTTGCATATATGTCTCATAATGAAATGATCCCAAATCAGAGATCTGACCTCATAACAACCTATCAGAGATGCAACATCGACGAAGAAATACAGATTGAAGAGACATTGGAGATACCAACATTCAATTATTTTATATTTGTATAGATTTCAACATGAATTCAAGCATTATAAGAAGAATAACACTTCCCTATGATCTTAGAACCTCTTCCAAAAAAAACGGTACCACCAGAGTGAGTTTAGGGGTCCGCGGAAGATGCCACTAGTGTGCAAGTGGCAGTGGTAGCTACATGCCAGTATGGAGGAGTTGGATGTTGTATCTACATGGCTACCCATTTGAAAATAGGCCATGACTTTGTTCCATGGTGGGGAGATCTAGACATGGGGCTCAGTCCATTATCATTCGGGATCAGCAACCGAGAAAGCCGACTATGTGGGGAAGAGCGGATGCAACATACCGCAACATCCATGGAAGATTGAACCTACCCACTTGATTGTGTCTAGATGGAGTGGTTGTGTTGTGCTGGGTAAGGTTGGGTCAGTCTGACCAGATTAGACATGGCCCGTACCCAACTGGCATTTTTTCACTAAACCCCCTGTTACATTCAAATGAACTGTCCATTTGAAAAGTTTTCTACGACGTTGAGGCCCTTGTGATAAGACGGCCATTTTTAGATACTCTAAGTTAGTTTTTTTTATGTTAATAGACAACCTAATGATTTGAGGAGTGGTAACCCTTGTATCAAACCATAGGAGGAATCAGGGTGACCTATATAAAGATAAGCTAGGATGGTACTCCCCATACAATTTAGGTTGTGTGTATTCCTTATATCATTGCTTAGGTAATGATGAGATCCACAACTCTATGGATATAGGTTTTTAACCTTTCTGTAGTTTCCTCTCGGTGGTGTTACCCTAATGATGGATTAGGTGTGGGTTTCCCTGTAATTTTTGAATCAATTTAGTAGGTACTTCCCTACCGGGTAGGGTGAAGGCCTCTATTAATGGTGTCAGTACTCCCCTGTTGTTCAAGGGAGTGGTTCTTCTATCATGGGGTCAGTACTCCCTTGATTTAGTAGGGTGACGGTCCCCCATATAAGAATAACTGATAGAGTTGATACCCCCATTCATATTAGGCTGAGGGCCCTCTTGTAACTGATTAGTACTCCTCGGCTAGGTATGATGCGGGTCCTCGATATATGAAGTAGTACTCCCCTGTCATATCAAGGTGTGGGTCCATCATGAGTAGCACTACCCTTTTGGAACTAGGGAATAATTCCTCACTTATAGAGTCATACTCCTCTGTCTCTGAGAAGTGGAAGGGAGCGGGTCCTCTATTGGAGTTGGAGATCCCTCGACTGTAGGAAACAAAAATGTGGAACGATCCCCTCTAATTGATGTGATCCTTACATAGATATAACCAAGTACTTACATGATGGAATGAGGTGTGGGATACTCCTTGCAATATTGATTGATGTTTCACATGTTACTCTGGAGGAGTGATCCATCAAATTTATGTTGTGTTAAGGGGTGGTACTCTTTACTTGGGTTTTCTATTTCTTATATTGGGTGCAAGAAAACAATGACTCAACCTCTGGTTCTGGGCACTAGAACTAGACCATGTTGGATGTTACCGATGGTACACATCAACATGAATGTACCATTGGGAATGGTAGAGTTTTTTCATATGAATTATATCTCTCAAATAGGTGCCATTAGAAATGGTTGAGCTCAAGGAGTGTGTCCTCCATGTTTTATGGGTTATGATATGGGCCTTCAATGAGAATCCTGAAACTGGATACAAGGATGGGATATCATGATTCTTTGGGTTCAAATGAGTATATTTTGAATTTCATGGTACATGTATGGGAATATAATTTTGTATAGCTGATTATTCTTTTATTTTTTATTTTTTTCATTGTTGTTTAGTGTTTTAGTTTTGGGGTTTCCTACCGAGTATTTTTTTACTCACCCCTACAACAGGCCTTTCCCACACATGTCTTGTCTTGTGTTTATGATCAATGATTTGAAAGAGTCCCAAGAGTACCAATACTACATAGTGCTTAGTGAGATCAGACAGAAGAGGCATAATCCTATGACTTCAGGAATCTAATATTCACCAACCTTTATGATATGGTTTCATGGAAGACATGATATAGGGAGTTAGGTTTTTACTTATATTCTATATTTATTTTGGTGGGATTGTATACTAGTCCGATTTTCCACCCTGTACTTTACATTCTTGTTTCAATATGGTTGTGTTTAATTTCCTGGCCTCTATGTACTTCTTTTTTTTTTTACTTTTCATCATTTGTGGGCTGGGAGATGTGTGCATTTTTATAGGTACATGGGAAATACATACCATGTTAGTGATATTCCTACTCAGTGCTAGTCACCAGTCCTAGGCATGTTGGAGGCAGGCTTGGGGATCCATAACACAAGAACCTCTAGGATGGGTCATGACATTATTATTCATCAAATTATAGTGATTTACATATCCAACTTAGGATCTCTCTTTTACAAGGATTACATTTCGATGTTTTCAAAAAAGATAAGGTATTTTTGTAATAATTTGTATTATTTAGGGAAACTTTATGTTATGTTGTTATATTCATTTCATAGAATTATATACAGTTCCTTTGAAATGAGATATCATTAATTTTCTTATTATCAATATATTTATTGTTTTGTTTTATATGATTTAATTATGTTTATTATGTTTCAATGTAACAAATTTGGTAATAGTTGAATAATACATTCTCATAATTTATTAGGATTATTAATTATTGTGCTTCTAGTAATGAATAATTATGATTTATAAGTAAAGACAGAGATGATGTTTATTCTCTAATGGTAAAATCTTAATAATAAATTTTTTCTTCCTTTTTCTCTATTTATGTACTCCAGATTCAAAAATAAATTTTTTAATAAAAACTATCATTATTAAACATTTCGATTGAAGACTTCTCTCTCCCATCTCTATGTTTTAAAAAAAATAAAAAATATATTAACATTATCCTAATGATTTATTAAACAAATTAAAACCATTTTTTGACATTTAGAAATTGTTTTAATAATGTATCTTCAGGTTGTTTTCCAAACTAGTCCCATCTATATATTAACATAAATGTGAATGGAATCATTATTTTAATTTGTACTACATGAACACAATTTTCCATTTTCATGACAATTATTTTCATTGAAAACTCGTTTATATGTTTTCAAGTATATTTTCAATGAAAACGATGTAAAAAATGATTTCTGTTTTAATTTTTTTTCAATAGGGTATTACTAGTTTCCACAAGAATATTTTTAATTGATTTAAATATATCCATTATACATTTATAACGTTATTTCCAATGAAAACAATTTTAAAAATGTTTTATGTTTTCAAAATATGGATTCAAAGCCGAAAGGATAATTTTCTCAATAAAATGTGAAAGTGATTCTTTGAAATCATTTTCCATATAATATGACATCTTATGATGTCACATATTATTTTCTAGGGATATGATCCAACTGATCAATCCAAATTCTCTATATGGGTGGTTTATAATTATAATGAAGAGAATTTTATGAAACACATCCCTTTTCCCTTTTTTATTTTCTAATGGATGTAGGATTCTATAATGAAAACCAATTAATTTCTATGGATTATGTAGTGACCAAATCATTATGTTGATCCATTTATTTTCTATGGGTTATTTTTTGATGAAATTTTTACCAGAGTAATTTATTTTTAAATGGTTATGATACAATGATTATTTTATGATCATGAATTAAAAAATTGTGTAGATTATATGAATGATGGGACCTATATCTCCATCAAATACATTATGTCATGTTTAATTTTATATATGCTCAATGGGTACATGGTAGGTTTTTCGATGCTCAAAATATGGTACATTGGTGGGTTTCCCAATCCTGAAATAGGGTACAATAGAGGTTATACCAAACCCAATGTAGGTACATGGGTTGATAAACGAAGTCATACCAATTTTGAATGTCTTAGTGATAAAATATATATAATATTTTCTATGATTATGTTTATTCCAAAAATATATTTCTTAAGCTAATGTTATTTTCTCAAGGCTAAATTTCTTTGAATCCAAAATAATTCATGTTAAATGAACTTCCATGATTAATTACACGAATTATTTTGAGATCTATGATATGTAGGGAATGGTTTTCCTAATTTTATTCTCATGTTTTAGTACCCATATTATCATGTTATATTGATTTATCACTTGTTTACGCATACTGATCATGTGAGGTAACCCTTTATTTTTTTCATTTCTGCCAGATATTAAAAATAGTATTTTAATCACTATATTTAAGAGGGGTTTTAATTATAAATAACTTAGTAGTATATAATGAATATAACTTATGGAATTGTTTTTTATGTTTCCATGTTTCTAATGAACTAAAAGAAAATGACTTTATAATGGATTTTTATGTGATGTAATGAATATTCTACTATAAAGATTTAATATTTAGGTATTAGATGTTAGGGTTTCTACAACAATCTTAGCCATTATTAATTAAATAATTTTTTATGAAAACTTTGAAAAAAAATCTATATTACTAGAAACATTTAATGAAAAATAATAATAACAAATGGAATTATTAAAATGTTCTCTAATAATTGAGCTACGGTTATCTTCTTAACACTTCCCCAATATGCAATTAAATTGTTAATTTTTTATTATCATTTTATATCCAAAAAAACATTTTTTATTTGGACTAGTATGATCACCATTACAATAAAACTCTATTTGTATCCACTTATCCATACAATGATACAATATTTGTTTACATAAATATGTGAAACCATGGTTACCAACCTAAAAAGCCTTCTCTTTCCCTATAGAAGTATAGGGGTACTATGTAGTGGAATGGTGTGGATTTACATTGGGATTATGTGGAGGATACCTCTAAGTAGGTCAAGACAACTCACCTATATTATATGTTATGTTCCTACCAATAAAATGAACACAAATTAATAAAGAGTGATTAACATCTAACATTTCAAATATAAAATTTAATAATAATATGAAAATGGTATACAAAGTAAACTAAACACACATTTTTATCTTATCCATCATCATATATACTAAAATGATAAATTAACACTAAAATTATTTATCAAAAATGAAATTATATTGGTATAAAAAAATAAATCTCAAGTGACATTAAAAGTTCAATAAATATCAAAAATAATTAATATCTATAGTTAAGGAATTTTTTTCTAGTAAAAAAAACAGATTTGTTGAAATATTCGAGCTAAATAAACATTGAAACTATAAGAAATATATAATATGTTTTAAAATTTGAAAAAAATGAAAAGGAATTAAATATATAACACCCATAATATTATAATATTATCAAAGTATCATTTTTCATATACCTTATTCATGACATTTCTATATGGAATTAACCATATCTACATACTGTCCATTAGTATCCTCTAATAATTTTGACTTTGATATAATTATATCCTAGAATTCATTATCATCATCAAAATTTATATCACAAAAAACTATTTTTTTTAAAAGGATCGAAAATGGTCATTTGTTGAAACTAGAACAATAAAATTTTGTTTTTTAATTGTTTCCATTGTAAGGTGGTCATATATGTATCACAATATATTCAAATATACTAGTTTCATTATGAATTTAACATTATTAACACTATTAATTTTGGAAACCTATTTTAACATAATTATATGAATAGAAAAAATAATATAAATAATATAATATTTATCTTTAAAAACTCTGTAATATCAAATTTATGTGATAATTTTTTTATTTTCTATTGCACATGAAAAACACATTTCCTCATAAATATTTATATATATATATATATATATTTAAATAATATTTATAAAATGATAAATCCTTAGTGTTATACCCTCACTATATAATCACATTTAAACTCATACCACCTTCAAATAATATCAATATATTTTTCATGTTAGATCAATAACACAAAATCTCATTAAACCACAAGAAAAAACATTTTTTTCTTATTCAAAACATAGATATCATTCTTCTTTGTGTAATTTTTTTTACAAATTAACCTAATAATTTATATTTAAATAAATATAATCAATGTTATCCATGATGTATAGATGTGACTGTATTATTTGATCACCTATTAGTAAAATTATTTTTAGTGCACATATCCTCTTTTCATAGAATCAACTCACAGAAGGATGTATAAAGGAAAGCCAATGTGATCCACAAAATAAATGTTTTCCATGTTTTAGAATTAAATATCCTCCTTAATATACCTCTTAATGAAGTATTCTTTGGTTGATATGGATTCTAATCATACCCCTTCAAAATCATTATATGAATTTCGAAAGGATACATCTAATGCCGCTATATATATCCTAATAGCTTTATATATCCCCCAAAATTAACTATTAAATATACCATCAGATAAAAAAATAATGGTAGATGTTATTTTTCCAATTGAAGTAGTATATTGACTGATTATATATATATATTTCAAAAAAATAAGATTCATCACATTATTACAAATGGAGTTTAAATATTAACACACCTCGATGATAGGTATTCCAATAGAGACAATTATTATTAACCAAAATTAAAAATCTAGAATTTATTACATAATAACATTTTAGGCTTACGATTTCATTCATATTAACCTCAATTCATTTAGTGACACGACATTTTTCAAATTTTAAGAAAAACCATGTATAACCACGATACCATGTAGGAACTCGATGGACCCGATTTTATCTCTCTTAGATAATGTATGAGAATATTGAGGATTGTATGTTATTTTCAGTTTAATAATGGGAGCTTAGTCCAAAAATATTACCTATGATAGTAAGTCCCATATTTCATTCAATCCATCCATATTTTCTCATTAAATATTTAGAAAATTTTCAATAAAACTATAAAAAATATTTTCCTCCACATACATTTCATAAATGTTATTTTTGAGCTCATGATATCTCAAGTTTGTAAACTCATAAAATATTTATCATTTCATATTTATAATTAGGCCATTATCTTATATTTGTATCATTCTATACTTGACATCAATGTTTTTCACCATCTCAAAATACCGATTTGTTTGAAAATAATTTGGGGAAATAACAAATTATTGTGAGTCATCAAAAACTATGATAATAGTGATTCATATAACAAACCCTTAAATTAACCATGTATACAATTAATCTTTCATATTCTGGTTGATTACGCAAAGTATATTCATAAAAAATATGATAATATTTATGAATATTAACATTGTATCAAAACTAATTTCCATATACTAAGAATTGTTTTATCCGTAACAAAATCAATGTAAAAAGGTAAACATATTATAATATATATGAATTATAATCCCCGATACCTTCTACATATAAGAATTTAAAATTATTATTTAATAGTGAGAATTATACATCAATATCTTTTTTTGAATATTTTTTAGAAACAAAATTATAAAAAATGATATATTTTTATTTCCAAAAAATTTATACATATAATTCATAAATTAATAATAAATAAATCTAAGAAATATACAGGATACAGTTTCTCAATATGGATTGATTAAATATCTGTACAATGCATACAACATATTTTTAGCATCCTTTCAGAATATAAAAAAGTTCTAGTCGGTTTTTTACCATCGTGGATAATAAATCATGAAATTAATTTCATCTATGATTCTAGATTTGGAATATTTATAATTATATCCATCCAAGAGTCTTCCCAATAAACTTTAAAAAACATAGAGCAGCAAGAAAATCCCTTAATAAAACATATGATAGTATAAAATAATTTGGATTTCATACCCACATCACCTGAAAGATAGAAAATTCCCCAAAAAATTGAATTTACATTATATTAACTATCACAACATGTCACTGTCAATTTCATCCACTTTATAAACCCCTTCACCACTATGGAAGATTCATATGAACAAATTTTTCCAATCAATAATCAAGGAGGAGATCACCAGATCTGTGGGAGGATGAAATAGTGAAGGACAAAGATGGTTAGGAATTAATCAATTGAAAAAAAATTCTGTTTTAAAAAAATTAATGAAATAAACTCCAATGGGTAAATTTGTATAAAAAAATCATCATTAATCCCCCAAGATTCATTTTTATATTGTCATATAGGAATATTGGTTTGTAGATAGATGATCAGTGAGACAATATCCATAAGAGTACGGGATAGTCTCACATAATCTATAGATAGTGAAGGGAAATCCTTGTTCTAGTCATGGAATGGAATCACTGATTCACTCCTCTTTGGAACCTATGTTTCAATATAGTGAGAAACGTCATTGGAATTAACATAGGTATGTGATCTCAAAATACTAAATATTGAATCAAATTTCAGTTTTTTGGAAAGTATATATATCATTTGTCCAATTCTGACTTCAATATAATAAAAGGAAAACTTTATCATGGAATTTTCTATCATATAACCATTCCAAAATTATTTTTTAGCTGAGGCTCATCATAAAAAAGTGGATTTTAGAAATGTAATATGTTCATTTCTATCACTATGGAATTTTTTAATCCTTAATATTTAATGGTTTAGTAATGAATATTATATTAATCTAAACCCTTTAATGTTTGGATCATAAAAAAATGACATCCCTCCCTATAACAAGAAAATTCAAGGGTATAGTAATGGTGAAGAGTTAATAGTAAAAAAATCAGATTTAGAGATAAATTATTTGGTCTCATTTATGATAGGAAATTTGTGGTGGTTCACTATGACACAACATTCAATGTATCTTTGGGGAATTAATATATTTATATATATATATGAAATAATTTTTTTAATCTTTATATCATCAATTCATGAAATATTATATTAATAAGAAATTCATGGTACTAAATAGTGATAGTTACCAATTTGGGTCCAATGAATCAAAAAATATAGAAAAATAATAACATAAATAAGATTGAAAATAGATGATTATAAATAATTCTACATATATTTTTTCTCTTAATGTATTTTCAATTGACCCTACTAGTCAATAGTGTAAATGTTTTGGCGATCTTACATTTTTTATCAACCAAATTGCAGAAAACTATAGATGTGGGGATTTATTAGGTCACATGGGTCGCCTTGGATAATGAATTATGACCCCAAATCCCTTTTCCCTTGTATGATGATAAAGAAGATAAATCTATTCATTGTCCACCACTCACAGAGGATATGACCTCCAAATAATTCATGAAGATTTATCTTTCCCCTATGCATGAATATTTCTGTGTGTATAAAGGATATTCAGTCAAACCATAAAATACTATTTGACTAGATAGATATGAACCCTAAAACCTCCATAAGGTATTGACACATTAAAATTAATTCTAAAGGTGTCATCCACACCTGATGAACTCCATTATTCCAAGGGAGTATATGAAACTGAAAAAAAAGAAAAAATGCCCCCACATTATCATATAGGTATAAACATTACATTCTATATCATATTATTTATAGTGACAAACCGAGAGACATTAAAATCAGTGACGTTTCACTATTTTTAAAGAAATGTGTTTCCCAAACTATAGAATAACTCATAAATGTTACTTTTGGATAAGAGTATGGTCCCCAACTTATAATGATTAGTTTCACCACGAACCTTGAGGAATAATTGATTTATATAACATTTTCTATGAAATATCGATATTACTTAAAAAGGATTTATATTGAAATTCTTATTGGGGATCCCAATGTGTCTAACCATTATTTTGGATTTGTAGATATCAACCACTATTATAAACAAGAAACATTGAGAATGAATCATATCGACAATATAGAGGTGAAATCCAAAGTGGATAATATATTTAAATACACCCTTATTCAAGTAGATCAGTGCCAAAAGTGGATCTACAGCATCATCCACCTAAATAAGTAGTATAGAAAGATCACTATATAATTTAATTATTGATACCTCAGCCAACACAACCTAATAGAAAATTTCGTATTCCAAATCATTGACATTTTTATTAATTAAAAAATTATCTTTATAAAAGACTTACTAATAGATGTGTATTTGGGCTCTAACCATAGCAGGATGGACCCTAACGATGACTACAACACTACTTTTATAGAACTCATAGAAGTAAACTATTACAAAGTAATTCCATTTTGATTAAGGATTTTTATTCATATATAACCCTGTTACATGCAAAAAATCTTAAATACCTTTCTATAAAAGGGAATATAATTTTATGTATATACACTAGTGGTCAAGAATCAATAATTATTTGACCATGATGTTATTTTTTTTTATATTTTCATTAAACAACGACAAAATGACTTGTGGATGATCCTATTGAAATACATGTTCAAGGTAACATCAGGAAAATTAATCATATTTTTGATATGCCTTCATTGAATATAATTCTACCATAAAAGGTAAAATGAAATTCTTGACAATCCTCCTCAAAACATAAATGAATAAAGGGGAATTAATAATGTATTTCTAATATCCAGAAAGTTAAGGATAACAGATCCATAAAAAAATTTCCCTTAAAAATGTTGATGAATAAGTGGGTCACCTAGAACTAGGATGAATATTATAAGACATGCATTGAATATCACACAAAAATACTTTTCCATTCACATATATTAATTCTTCTAATATAAGGGAATGAACTTATCCCTTATGACGAGACCTTAGAATGATCTCTTGGTGGTATCCATTCATAGAATAATGATGTGATAAAAGTGAAAATTATCTATTATATTATTATGAAAATTTTGTATACTGAGACTGTATATTATTACATTGAAAATACCTTCCATTAATTTATTTTAATAGAGAAAAATATGATCCTATTCTTGAAACATCTCAAAGTTCAACTGATATCTCATGCTATCTAGAACAAATAAATATTTTGTTTTCTAACATGAATTGGGAAAATATTTAGATAAGAATTCATTTGAAACTATTTAAAATTATGTTATTTTTTTATAAGGTGATTAATGGTAATGTGTTAGATGATTTACTCTTAGTACACTTTATCCTAAGAATTCTAACGTTGCACAAATATCTCCCAAAATAAGACATATTTTTCATCCATGGACGAAGATATCATGGGGTATGTTATTTTATGGTTCCTATAGGATCCTAATGGGTAAAATGATGGAAATATGAAACATCAATATGGTTATTAGTGGGAATTTATTCACCTCTCTGATAAATTTTTTATTCATTACCCCATTATACTATTAGAATGATTCACTAATAAAAATGTAAAATTCTAGGATCACATTAAAAGCATGGAATGAGAACTCCAAAAACATTGGCATGATTATATTTTTAAGGTGGTAGGGAGTTATTGATCATTAATATTAATGTCGACTATAATATCATGAAATAAGAATTTATTCTCTCTATAGACAATATAAATATATTCATGGGGGAATTTCACATATGATCAAAACCTGTCTCACATTTTATAATCATATAACAATCAAAACGATAAAATTGAAAATATCGAAATGTCTCTAGAAAATAAAAACATGGAATATAAAATCCTTCACATAAACAATCATAATCCATTATCTCAATTAGTTAGTTGTTATATAATGAAATTTAAAGAATTTAATTCTACCTCAAGTCAAATTGACCAATTATCATTTGCGACATATTCTACGATTCTATAGATATCTCCTAAAATAAAATTCCTCCAGAGAATGATTATTGATGAATAAAAAATAATTTTTGGTAGAAAATGATGATAAAATAGATTTTTTGAGGAAAATATATTATGAGATGGACCCAAAATCAATGTAGGATTCAGGATTTATGATCGATAAATCCTTCAATAATTAGAAACTTTTTTTAATGTTTTTTGGAACATCGTTAAATTTTATCTTAATCAAATACAATAATATTTCAAAAAAAAAATCCTCATCTGTGGTGACATTAAATATAACTCTTCAACCATCACGTAAGGGTACACAACCTTTTTAATTATAGCATAAGCTATTAATTAATGAATTAACATTCATGACATGACAATGGTGAAATTTATTCCTATAGTTGTCCATATTTTGAAAAAAAAAACATGTATTTATAACATAAAAACTATGACCATTCTTTAGATGACCTATATAAAAACAATTCCCTCTATACTAGATGAAAACTCCTTTATAAAGTTTTTTTTTTCTGGAATCCAACTTTTTGAAAAACTATCCTTATGGGATCCAATACATCATCACTAGGTTGGGAATCCTTATTTCTTGAACGGATTTTCTTTTTTGAGTCCACCTTCCATCCTGAACCCCAAATCCCTCAGAAAATATCTTCACTATATCTAATGTTATACCATTATATAGATGATAAAATTCCAAAAATATGATATTTTAAGGTCCCAACATGCATTCAAACAGTATTTAATCATACCTAGATCTTCTTCATGAATAGTATCATTATCCCTCATGTATCACCCCTCTTATCCAACCAACAATTGTATAGTTGTGTCACCTATTTCTCCAATGAATAAGCACTATAATGTGTGGACCCTTTCACACTAACCTAATGGTGGAATCTTCCATAGTAATATCATACCTTTCCTGGTGTGTAGGTATAGAGTTGTTCCCACCCCTCCTACCTAGTAATGGACTCCCTTGGTGTAATCCCCACTAATATCCATGATTTATTGCTTCAAAATAAATAACCTGACATCCAAGTATTCCAATGTCAAAACGTACAATAATTTCCTTAGAGTATGAGGTTAAACCATATCGCTACGATGTAAAATGAGAATATGATTCCCCATTAATGAATCAAGTTGTACGATAAATCAACTCCTAGTAGGCCCTTATAAATAAACCCTAAACCATCCCTTGTTGTCCCACATTTTGTGACATTAGCGTCCTTACCACTAAATGTTAAACTAATTGGGCTGGCCTAATTACATGACATTAAACTTTTCATATAGACTATGTAGGTTTTGATACATGTCTTCTAATATCATACATCAAATACATCTCTGAGGTTCAATTTAGACACACATGGGACACATCCCATAGGTTCAATCTTGATATCCCTTCATTATCATTATATCATTTTGACTTCCCCATAATATGTGACAATTGAAATTTTGATCATTCCCCCCATAGGCACACTCAACCTCACCATAAAAACTCAAGGTCCCCACTAGGCCTCACCATTTCCATGTGATGCTAATATATAGCTGAGCTAATATAGTAGATGTGTGCATGAGACAGAACAACAGAAAACTCCAATCATGTGAAAATGTCCCCAAAATACAAGAAACCATTTATGTTCTTCCCACAACACTCTAAACCACCGAATATATCTCCAAAATACTCTAAACATGTGACCATGTACCCATATAAATATGAATTCGTGACCATTCCTCCACAAGATACTAAACCTATAACCAAATCTTCATAGTACACTAAGACCATGAATCCACCAGACACATTATAATATCTACCTTAGGTGTTGAACATCATATTCTTGAGTTAATGAGCATTAGATTCATTATGTTCCAATAAAAAGTTACCCCTTGAAAAAAACTGTAGGTTTTGGGTTCTTCACCTATGATTCCTCATATATGAGATTCCTCCGAAATATAAAAAATGCCTTTAAAGGATCTAAACACACCTAACATCCATATATGTCAAGAAGTATCCAAATTGTTAATCATTATAACTACTTTTATCTTCCCTTCCATAACATAATATTTTTAATTGATTGGACTCCAACTCGAGATGTCATCGAGAATAATTTTTATAAAAAAACACACACATCTATGAGGGAGATCCAGACTAAGAAACAAACTCTATGGAGAAATCCATTAAAGGAGGTATATAAATACCATCATCCCATTTTGATCATGGAGTTGAGATCATCAACCATGGTGGTTTATTCCACCCACTAATGGTAATTTTTAATGTTGTGAAGTAGAAAAAAAAATGTTTCAACCCCCCATTATGGACTCTTCTTGAACGCATTGGTAGAACAAATGGTGATCTCAATAAAAAACTCATATCCTCTAACTGTGAGTGTAGAAGTAAGGTTTTATTCCACTATATTTGGATATCACATGATCCATATATTCATCATTATTCTTGTTCAAAAAAATTAGTGGTCCCACATAAAATTGTTCCCCTATAACTATGGTAAAATGATTGATTTTGGGCATCCACATTATGAGGCTTCATTGACATGGATCATTTCTCTAAGTTAGAGTGGATGAACATAATTGGGAATATTGGGACTCACATTCATTATAATGGTAATAGTTGTCAAACACATTCACACTATAGGATTCAAGCTACTGGAAATGTTCAACAACTCTCCAACAATAGGCTTGTGGGTATGAGAACTAAGGGTGTGATGATCCTATATAACAATGGTCAATACATAAAAACCATCATTTCAAAACTATTGGGTTCCCTCAATCCATCTCCCAATATGATCTCATCCAAATGAGGGTCATGTACACTTTATTGATTTTGTATTAATTCTAAGGGGTCATCCAAACTTGGGACATGGCCCAAAAGGTTCTGAATGGATTGGAACCACATCAGTGCATCCTCCCCCAAGGTCCAAGCACTAGTAAACTACACCAGGTGATAACTATAAATAGATTTTGGAGCCTCTCCCTAGAACATTATTATGTATTTATCCCCTATAACGACTATGTAAGTGATTATTAGGACATTTCCATGAATATTCCACTTGGGAGTCACCTACGAGAGCTCCCACCTAGCCACACCAAAAACACTGACATGTTGTAAAGGAGAATGAACAAGCTAATCATACCCCTATTGTTCCTGCCTCAATATAGAATAACCAGGGCTAGTGCAAAGTGTATCTCACCAAACATTCTCAATAGGAGGACTCTACCTCAACTCCAATAGCCCCATCCACTATCAGTACACCTCATCGAGAACTCAGATCTATTTTATGTGGGAAAATATTATCCCAATTGGGACTGAGACACCATCATCTCTCTAGTTAGATTGAGTGGACTCTCCATATCATGGGCACCAAAAAAACCATCATGGTCTACCCCATGCAAATGAATGAAATAATGAAGGTCCTCCATACAAGTTCATAAATAAACATAGAGGTCATACCCTTTCTAGAGTGTTTCCCTACCCAAAGATTAATTATAATGATGGAGCATAGGAAATCAAAATCGTGGTCTTATCCAAAGTGCCGACCATGGAACACATAGAATAAATCCCCCCGACCCTTTGTGGATCATGATGAAGAATATATTATACTAGATTAGGTACATATGAGGGAAAAATAATATCACTACAAACCTCTTATAATTGTAAGTGAATGTAGACTCATTGGACAACCCCCACCACCAGAATAGTTTTTATTAGAAAATTTATTGAGGATAACAATATTTGATGTTTTTTCTCTATATGTTACCAAGTTCCCTATTTAGGTACCTAAATGTGTAGAATGTTATGGTCTCCTTCCATGAAAAATTTGTGCAACCGACCCTCAAATATTCATCTTCACTCTTCCAAACAAATAATAAAAAAGTAGAAGAGATGTTTGTATCTAGAGAACATCGATAATAATTATCACTCATCTGATACTTAAAGGTAATATATACTTCTAGGACATCCAGAGGATATGGAAATTCCATCATATATGAATATGGTTATTATACTAGCTCCACATCCATAAGAGAACCGAACATTCTAGTTATGGTTGAACCATGTTACACAACATCTACCAGATAGTCAATAATATGTTTGGTTTGCATCATTAAAACCATTTCTCAGAATCTGAATTCAAATTGATTACATTCATCAGCAGTTCTAGAATTTAAATATTACAATGCTTCTAGTGGATCAAGGTCTAGACTCCTATGGGTATCCCATATGTTTTCTGTATAATTATGTTAGGAGAATAACTATGATTGAGAATTTTATTAAATATGTGTCTCGCCATATAATGATTTAAGGTAGGTGTTGTATGATATAATCCAATTAAATTACTGTCCATAAAAAATAGGATTATCAGGATGGCTGACTCACTAATAGTGAAATTCCACATCTAGGATCATTTTCCAAAAAATTATCTGCATTCAATGAATTAGATGATTGTAGAGATTAATCTGCGAATATGACGCAAGAAGCGGGGGGTGTTCAGGAAATAGTGAGACCCAATCCTAAGAAGATCTTTGGATATGAAGGCACATATTTCAGTAGATATAAACAGTGGTACTTTGATGTCCCCCTAATGAGGTTATGCCGCCTTCCCATCAACATCCTAATAAATTCAAGGGCACCACCAATCCATCATCCCATCTAAGGCTATGTGAGAAACAAGTAATATTTCAACTTGGCCACTTTTGTATAATATATTAAGCACTAAAACAGGATCCATGGTGAGATTATAAAAAGAATAAATCCAAAAAAATGTTGATGTTAGAGGGGACCCCAAACATCCTCATGCTAAACAGTCAATCCTTCTTTTCAAAGAATCAATGGATTATTGGGGAGAATCTATACATCCAATAATTTTATACATTTATTCCATATAAAATGAAGAAGATATAACCTTCTTACCCCACCTGAATATTGAAACATCCCTATATGGAATAATGATTGGTTTTCTTCATGATCGATTTATTCGGTAAAAGAATTACTGACTATAAATCCTTTCCAAGAGAACATGACAAAAAATATCTTTTCCCATATTAAAGCATTGGACTTAAAAAACCTAAAATCCTTATAGAAGAAAACGTTATTTGTAATGGTTGGAAAACATCTATTTTCTCCTATAGTTTATAGTTTCTGTATTCACCCAGTTTAATAGGATTATAAATTTGTTGTATCATTTAGTATACCACATCTCACAATATGGTCTAATACTAGATACTCTATAGTTGTAGGAGGCTACAAAAAATATTATTTAGTGATGAAATTGGATGGGCCATATTTTATTTGGAATATATTACTAGTCTCTTAAACTATTATAGGATAGGAGGATCTCTATAGGCATTTTCTCTACTAGTTTATATCTATGAAGAAGAAGAATAGAAACAGTGATATCTTCAAATTAAAACTAAGGAATGATGAACGAGTTGATGAATATATTTCCTTACGTATGTGTCTCCTAAATCCCGTTGATGTATTGCATTACTAGAAATGACTACTGATGATGTGAATAGAGAATGTTTAGGATGAACTATTCCCAACCACTCTCTCCCTGAAATATTCATATGGATTTCAAGAAATCACAAAAAAGAACTCATGGTTTGAAACAAGTACTTTAGAAAATAAATGTATTGGTCACCACCAATTCCTTTTCTAACCCCCACACACAAGGCTATGAAGGTTGAAACAACTGAATAATTGAATACTGAGGCCCCACCATCTGTCCACCTTTAGTAAAATCTTCTATAATGGACCCACCAATTAATTAATCATCAATTTTAACCTCATCATGATAATTCTTCCCCACATATCCATCATGGATAGGCACCAATTGATTCATTTGTAGAGATAAATAAAAATTTTACTTATTTATGTATGAATAGGTCCTAGGATAAATCATCTATTACATGGAGAAGAAAATTATTAGATTTTAAGAATAAAAATACCTTAGGAAACAAAACTCAGTGATCACTCAAACTACTTCCTCTACAATAGGTCTCCTAAAAAACATAAAATGTTGCATCATCTTCAAATAATTACTCTATGAATAGGTAGATCATGGATTAGTGTTGTTGTCTAGAGTCCCTTCATAGGTGGTATATGACTTTACATCCCTAATATTGTGGATAAAAATTATGGAAATTCATAGTTGGTACCTAGACAAGATAAATTGATGTACAATCAGTGGAAAGATTATAATGTGGTTTCTCATTACCATATGATTATTTGATCATGTTTTAGTAGAATATAAAAACATGTTATCTACAAACATACATTTACCATCACATCAACATCAAATCCCCCATATCTAGGATGAATAATCATTAACACCACCGGCAAAACCAGAGTCTTCAAAGAGTTTCGAAACAAATTTTTACTCTCTATGAATTGATACCCCATAAATTTGGTGAATCCTCATGAATTTATAATGTTCTATAATATTCCATTGATAATGACATGGACTATGATTATACTCTATCATACTAGTGAACCTCTTTAAAGAGCATAGTAATAGTGACCTCCATATGGTCCCCTCAGTCACCTTTGTATTGAATTGTATTATGAGGGGTAGGTTCCACATTGGTAAAAGGACATCCAATTTAGTTCCCTATAATAGATTATTCATGAAACTAAGATAGGATAAAATCCTCATGTAGTGATCAGTAGTCATAATCCACATATTCCAAATCATCAAATATGTTACCACAACTAACAATATTGGTTGATCATACGGCTCAACCAAAATAGTAAGGAACTGAAATGCAGCTAAATAATGATCAATTTGAGCCATATAGTGACCATACTAAACCATCCATTAAGAATCTCAAAATGATAAGAATCATTCAAAATCAAACACCCCATCATGCTTCTCCCACTATTATCTCTTTCAATAAATGACCGTTATTTGGAAGAAATTTTTCCCTTTTCCAGAAATATTATGCATGTAAGCACCTCACCATCATACCAATTGGATCTCAATAATTTATTCACTTAATAAATGGAATCAGATCTATGAGAACTTATCAAGGAACTAAGAAACCCATCCGGTAATAGATTGGTGTAGATTCTATTGCAGCCTATCATATAGAGGATGACGAGCAAGAAGGATGATAACCCATCTCTCCTTCTCCAAGGAGGATGACGGTTCCAATATGAAAGGGTGTGTCCACCTTCTATATGTCATAGGATAATTTGATAATGTGTTAATATACTAATTAAGAGTTTTTACTACATCTGGGATCAACCTCATCCAAAATCACCCACTCCAAAGGCCGGGGAATACAAATTCCAATTTGATTCTCCCCAACTAGGCAATTCAAGGGCCTGATAAGAGTGAGTAAAAGCCATGCAGCCAGAGTCAGATGAAGTCATGGAAAAGTCACATGGTAAAAAGAATAGAATTCTTATTATCTCATTGTATAATTAATTCGACACCCTTTTAAAAAAAACCCTGGCTCCATTTATAGACATTAACCCTTTATTCATTCCATAATTTCCTCATTGTACTCCCTCAATGGTCTTGTATTAGTAATCACATTTTATGTTTCCCCAATGAACTCCAAAAAATCCTACTAACTAGATTTAGGGTATTAGAAGATAGAAAGAAATAAAATTTATACTAATGGAGTGCAGTTTATCTATTGCTCAACAATCTTAATGCCACATATGTGGACCCATGATGGGATTTTATGGATAATTTCCTCCTTCCTATGAGTCAATTTGATCCAATTACCCCAAATATTGGATGCCTAATTTTTTCACCATGAATAAGAAATAATAACATATTACACTATATTCCTACTTGGGATATACATCCTTGAAACTAGAGATTTTAACCTTGGTTTCATATCGAGAGGCCCACCCCTTGGCCCCTAATCCAAGAAACAAATACATGTTCCCAAAAGAAGTTCTTACTTCATTTATAAGGACCTATGATTATTGATTTGATATCACAGATTCATCTCATAGTTCTAAACCACATGATATTGTATAATTACACATTCATTCCATGGACTCTATATGATAGGAGTTCCCCCATCGATTATTCTTCATAACACATAAGATGAAAGTACCAGTCCTCGACATGCATCCCTGAAAGAGTTTATTCTTCCATTTGATCTTCATGTTTCAAATGATGAAGTAGATATGAATGATAACCCTACTATACCCGAACAATCTGTGTCCTCCAACATCAATATTTCCTTGTAGATGAATATTGGAACTGAGGAAGACTCATTGCCGACACTAATCTATACAGTCAATGATATGGACAAGAATAAGAAAGAGGTTGCTTTCATGAACTATCACCAGGATGTGTTTTCCTCAATTTGCAATGAAATTATATGGTATTTATCCTAGGTTTATATTCATATCCTTGTCATCTTATTGGGACATAGTGGGATAAAACAACATCCTTGGATGGTGTCCACTTCCCATGGTTCCATGGTTGAGGGAGGGGATGAAAAACATTCCAAGGATAAGCCTATTATTAAGAATCAACACCCCAAGTGGTTGGTCGATATTTAATCATTAAAAATGTATAATAGGCATATTAGAGTTAGAATAAAATTTTGGGATTTCAATTATCTCTACAAAAAGGTCGATTTTCTCCTCCATCTAAAAAATCTACTAATTAATATAATAGCCAGTTTCTAGGACATATCCCTTAGGGATGAGTACACTAGTTATGACTAGATTCAGAAGGCCCCTGAAGATGAGGATTCTTTCACATTAATGTCACCTAATGAAACCTTATATTACCATGTTATTAAATTTGGTTGGATTAATGATGAGTATAACTACAACAATTTCATTCACTATATCATCACGTCAGTCCATAGGTAATTGGATGAGCGTGATGTGGATAATGTGGTTATAAAATTAAAACCAACATTAGAACTATCTCAAGGATATTAAAAAACTTCTTTTTCCTCCAATCCCATTTAATGAAGATGAATCCTATGAAATGTGTGTTAATAATTACCTATGGTAGTTTAATTGGATTCCTCATTAGATAAAGATGCATTTAAATGAATCTATAGAATATCATGGTTATCGACCAAATTCATCCACTATTCAGCCTGTGAGAGTCTTGTGGCCACAAAGAATATTTTTAAAATATCTTACTATTTTTTGAAATTAAAAAAAAAAGATAAAATCCTTTATCATTGATCATGAGAAATGATACTATTAATTAGTTCGATGAGGACTATCATGTTGTATTCAATAATTTTAGGTGGTATATTCTATATAATATGGTATTGATTCCAACCATCCCAGGAAAACCTATGGTCCTCTATGTAACATCCTAATAATTTTTCTTAGTTACACTATTTCTTAATGGAAAAATTATAGTAGGGGAAATAGAATGTATTATCTTATTCATATTATCCCTGACATGGAGACTGAATATTCAATCATTGAGAAGAGATTTTTCAACCTATTATGGACATTTAAGAGGTTTTGACATTGTTTGATACACCATGATATACATCTAGTATGATATGTATATTTGATGAAGTACATCCACAACTATCTTATGATGAGAGGGTTATTATTATATAGGTATTCAATTCTACAATATTTTTATATCAGGTTCCCCTAGAATGTTGTCATGTTCCAAACACTAGTGTATTTTTTAGTCGCACATATGACCCCTCAAGAACAACCCTTAGATATTGAATGATAAAAATGAGTCCGTCCTCCCCAATGATCACACCATTACATTTTATAAGATTTACATTGATGTTGTGTCATAGATACCAAAATGGTAGAAGGCTTAATAACAATAAACATATCTAGGTAGACCCTGGGACTGTGTTCTTGACTCATATATAGGTCATATTTCCACAATCATTACTATTATTGGATGGTTTCACTAACATCAATGATGAGTTTTATACCCTCTTCATTGGTCTTGAGATGAAACTTTATATTTACATTCACTATCATCACGAGAAGTAAGATTCAGAAAAATTCATCCTATAGAAGAATGAGGACATCCATTTTTGGAATCCATATATTTTCCCCTTTCTAAAGTAAATTATGGAGTTAATGGCACAGATTCCATCCTAACCGATGGTAACATATAATTACCAATCAAATAATTATATGTTTTATTCCTTAGAAATAATAGCCTTGTAACTTATATAACATGAAAAATATGACATAGTCCTTCATTTAGAACATTTTCAGGTCTTCTAACTTACCACATATGATAAAAACATTACTAGAAAGAAAAATCATCTTGTCTCCACCAATTTTTTATTAGGGTCCCCAAACACCATTATAGTATAATAATCACTCAATTAGGTAACTCCCTTCATTGTGTATCTCTGACACAGGACTCCTAATTGGGTTTAGTCAGACACGAGTGAATCAATTGGCATGCAATCCAATTTACTATCAGAGATGGCCACAACCACAAACATATCCTATAAAATAACTAATTATATGTGGGTCTCCTTAAATGAAAGTAATGAGTGGAAATCCTTAATGTCATAAAAATATTTTATTTGAAGGTATGTTGGTCCCATTAAGAAATATTAAGAATTTATAAATAGATATGGAGATTGGTTTATTTCTACCCCACCATGAACCCTAACTACATCGAATTCACATAACAGTGTCATGCATTCCAAATCCATTCCAACTACAATAATAATACAATAGATCTTCTCTAGTTTATGTGGTACTCCTATCCCTTTTCTATATATGGAATCAATGTTAGGGTCCCCAAACTGCTAGTGACAACTCGATAGTGTATGTTTTTTATAATTTCACAATATCTATTTTCAATGTTGGTAGATTTTATACTCCTCAAACATGTCAAAACCAAGTATGCGATAATGTTTTTGATGTCCAGTATCATTAATTGAATATGGATTCCTCACACCATTCCAAAAAAGACCAATATTCAATCTACTGAGAATAATAATTTGTACACCAATTATAACATTAGGACCATTGTCACTTCCTATTATCATGCAATGGAAAATGGAATGAATGAGACACAAAAAAAACCCATCTCTAATATCCTACAAATGTTAGTGGTATAGAATAAGAGTAGTTTTCCTGATAAACCACCTAATTTCCTTTGGGAATATCTGAAGATGACATGAAATTACACGAAGGTGACGCTATAATACTTGGTGTATGGGATAGAGGTATTGTAACCAAAAAAAGTTCAAACACCGTCACTTGGAATAGTTATTTATGACTATATGAATCAAAAAAAGAGGGAAAATGTTTCAACGGTCATGCTAGAGACCCTCAAAGTAAATAGTTTCTAAAAAATTTATATCCTTAAAAGGAACTAGAATCATATAGGTGGGGTTTAATTTTTCTTACTTTGATCCTTCCTTCTATGAGATATGATATTTTCACATAGATGTCCAATGATATATAGGAATAATCATCTATAGATGGTATCAAATTAATAAGGGGATGATGTTATTTAAAAGGTCTACTCAAATAATTCGTACTTAGTAAAATCCATGGATGGGGAAAAAATTACACCTCCCACTAATTCAAGGATACTCAAATTGTACTTCATATAAACTACAAAGGTTTAAGTTGTATGACATTAAACTATGAATCCATAATTCTTATAAACATGATGTAAAACTATATGAGATATTCATATATATATATATATTGCATTAAACTAGGGTATACCCTATGTTATTATCATGGTATTATTCAAGTGATGAGATGAGATGCCTTACATGATAATCATGGGATGATACCTCGTGCACTCTGGAAGCCTAGTTACATAACCACCAATCACACCCACACAGATCATTAATTGTAATGTGAATCCCCTAGTGTATGATCCCTATAACGTCTCATCCATATGATATTGAACAAAAAATATCTACATCTTAGTTAGAAAACATTAAACTCTGGGAAAAATTCATATTTACATGATGTGATACTATGGTACATAATGTTAGTTGCATGACATTAAACTATGGGAAAACTTCTTGGTCACATGATGTTAAACTCTATAGCACCACAATCAATGCTATATTAAATTGAACTATAGAAACCACAAGTTCCCACCAAATGATGTAAAACAATGTGACCAATATCCTCTATATAAGATGTTAAACATTATGATATAAAACCCTATCTCATGATGTGATACTAAGTGATACCCTGGTTTCCCACTAGAGAGATTTCCCTTTCCCTCTTAGTGATGGTAATCTATAGCATCACGTTCTCTAATTACATATGGCTTGATTCCCATTCTTAATGGGATAAATAGTTGTGATATAACCTCATGTCCCTGAACTAGAACCATTTTAAGGCTTCCCCATTGATTGAATAACTAATCCTCATATGCCAAAACATTCATAAAGAATTTTTTAGGTAAATGTTGAATAGAAACCAGAGTGTTTAACTCCCCCAGAACACCCATAAATGTTCACTTACACAATTTATGACATACATAGTTTGGATCTACATCACACCCTAATCCTAATAGGACATGTAACAAAAATTATTCCTAGAAGTACAATATCATCTATGATGATGGGAACATTCCTCAAAATATCTCACTTAGATAATGTCATTCTCTATGTTTTGAACATTGTTAATGGGAAATCTGGTATTTTAACACATCATCCATGACTAGTGTGGTTTTGAAACAATGTTTTGAGACTATTTAGTAGTCATTACTAACTCACAAATCATACCCTTTCCTTATTCTTCTATCAAAAGATATGATTTATGACCTTTACACCACAATTTGTTTTATTGGTGTTGTATCACCTTCAGTGTTTTACCCTCATGAATCTGCACACGAGGAACACAAAATTCAGTTTCATTTGGGCCTTCTAAAGTCATATGATTTACCTATAATATGATCTCTTTTATAATAAGGTGATATACTATATGATCCTTACTTCTCACATTGAGAATGACTCACATGGGATCATGAGTTGGGGTGGATCATTTTCTAACATATAGAGATGAATTGGATTCTAATGGAGGAATGTACCCCCCCATTTAGTAAATTCTCCAAGACATTAAATATTTATTATTACCCCTCATCCAAATAATCATGACCATAAACAATGTGAAACTAAACTGAAAGGTGTTTTATATGGTTGAAGGTCCCCCTGGACCCCTTTCAATATTGTGTTTATGCTCTTTTCACTGCCCAATCATCCCCAATAACACCATTCCAATAGTTTCCGAAGCTCCATCAATTTAAATTTGTAGTTATCGTATTATAATAATCATTAATGTCAACTATGTTTAACCTGTATTGAATGTATCACGTATGGTGAGAGGCCTCTACAACCTTCTTCTCACAATAGTTTACTCTATTATTGTACAACATGAATTTCATTGAGACAAAACCCATGGAATGAGGTATAAAATAATAAGCTAGTAGAAACCCCATTTAAATCCATATATAATTATTTTGGGAGTATCACCATTTTTCATCTCTATATGTCCATAAAATTAAAATCTATAGTATTTTTATATTATGATTAATCTATAAAATTATCATTTAATCCTTTCCTGATAGAATGGACCCTCCACTTTCAAAATTTTTCTCCCAACACACCTCACTCTTGAACTATGTGTGTCTTGATTCCATGATCAGTGGGATATATAGTGACACCTAGGTCTCCTTTATTTGTCTTACCCACAAATAAATCCATATAATGGGACCATTATCCTTATACTTCTTCCTCTCAACCCTCTTTTTACAATTGTTCCTCTAATAACATTCTAATGAAACTATATCACCCTTTCCAATGTTCTGTGATTCACGTATTTATATAATTACCCTCTTTCCCAATAGAAACCTTTATAAAATTATGCTTAGTTTTCACTCTCTTTATAGTGGGTTAAAGACTATCGGTTGGTGAAAAAATAGATTGGAAATCAACTAATTAAGTCAAAGAATCACAAACTTATATTTTTTAAAACTCATTCTGAAGATGCCCATATGGAATGAGGCCTCCACATCAATATCTTCACATCGGGATAATACCCTCCCCCAAGTCATATGAACTCATCCGAAATTTATCATCAGTTCCATCCATCATATACTTAGATAGAGTGCAACTAAACCCCCTATGGAACTAATCAACATCCGTTTTACATCACCTATAGGGTTTTAGTGGAATAATTCCCCTTTTAACCATATCATTATACTAGAGGACTCCCACCTAATTATTGTAGGAATTCAATCACACAACACTCTAAAACAACACATGTCTTGATTACCAGTTTACTGGGATACATAGAGACACCAAGATATCCTATCTTAGTTCCATCCACCAATTACCTTAACACTCAGGCCTTATATTATGACCTCTAGACATTCTACAACTTCTAATGACTAAATGGATACCAAATTTGTTGGATGGCTAGAAACGTTTTGACCAAGAACTATGAAACTAAATTAGGTGAACATTTTTGTTGTACATGGCCTCTTAAGAGCTGTTTTCACGTCATGTTAATGGTACTTCAGCCACTAAGAAATATCCTTTTAACATTATAAGCACAATTACCATAAATTAATATCCTTTCCCAAGAATATGGTACTTAAATGTTTTTCCCTCAAACCCAAGGGATGTTTTTATGGCTCAGGGAACCTTTTTCCCCTCCATTGATATCTTTTGGAATTACCTTTTATATGATAAAATACCCTTCTTAGACCCTTATATAAAACCATAATCCTCAACAACCCATTTTGGTCTGCCATTCATGACCATAAAATACCCAAGGAATTATGCACAATGTATATCAGGTTGAGAAACCATATGTTAAATCTAGGAATATATCATAATTTTGTCACTGATGTCACCCTTGAAACACGGGGAAAAGTGAGGGAATGAATTGAAGAGATGAAAATCCACCAAGAATCTCTACTGATCTTTTAAAAAACCTAGATATGCTTGTTGGATGTGCCTGTCAGGAAATAAGTTTGGATAAAAATAAAATATCCCTATTCCCTCTCCTCCATGAGGCCTTAAATGAGGTAGCTATCTTTTTTCCTTTTATGTATATCTTAAGATGATGACATAACAAATGGTATTCACATCCTTTTCATATGATGATAAAATATACAACATCATCTCAGTTTCATGATGTTAAACTATGGGATGACAGCATTCCACCTGACATTAAACTGTAGGAAACTATGGTCAAATATATATATTTATAAACTATTCTGATTAAAAAACCATACCATATGACATTAAACTATCTCCACATAATTCTTACCATTTTATATTAGACTATGTGTTCACCCTCATCACCACAAGATGTTGAACTACATGATTCTCATCTCTATATCATGAAAAAAACTATTGATTTTTTTCCATGCTTTAATGGAATCATTCATTATTTGTTACTTGACAAATTATTCCCCATTCCTAGGACTATCACTTAGAACCAAGATGATTCCAACATTTGGGAAATGATTTTGGACAGCACATAAACCAATACTCCCATTCAACATGAATAGAACCATAATTGCGAAATTCCAAATATCTTGAATTTGGTTTGATCACTTCATCAATTTTCCCTCATTCTTCACATCTTCTTTGAACTGCATCCCAATAGTATTCCAAATCCCAAGAGAGGCCCTCCTAATGATGATGTTTTATGGACAAAGTTTCTTACCTTACAACATATGAGACCACCATGACACACTTATGATAAGAAAGTTTACATGCATCACATTTCAAACACGGTCAATAGTCAACCCTCATTAGTATATCCCCACTCTTGACTGTGTGATAAGAAAACCTACAATTCTAACATGGTAAAAATTCATCCACATTCAACATATCAACCCCTCCTTTCATTCTATGTCATGGAAATCCAAATTTATGAACTTGTTCCACCCCTTTTTTCATGTATAATCCAATGCCTCTAGTGTAACACTACTCATGCACCAGTGATGTTGGGAATGAAATTCAACTACATAAATTCCTCTCTAAAAAATGTTTTCCAAGTGATGGAACACTAAGTGGTTGATGGGTCATTCCAAATCCAATAATTACTTTCATGTTTGGAAGAATAATAAAAGTAATTAATATTTTATTTATATCTTGTTTCTCGCTCGTATCATGACTCACATAGTCTAAGTGGTTTATTGTTGGTCAATGTGTTGATATCATAGAGTCTCTGTAAAAAACATATGAAAATAAGGAAAATAAATAAAAAACATTATCTTCTTTAGGGAGATTCTTAATCTTGAGAGGGGCACATATTTTTTGAAATATTAAAGTAAAAATCTCATAGTGTATTCCTAGAAAATTTAATGCACATCCTCAAAAAGCATCTGTTGAATAGATTTCTGGGTTTGTTTCTTCCTAGTGTTCTCTGCTGCCCCTAATCTATCTATAGGATATATCTAGGAAAAATCGATATAGACCCAACCATACTCATCCTCCCACTCATCTTCAAAGGATTAAACCTCTACATACTCATACTCAGCCATCCAAAACTTTCCCCTTATCATGTTGATGATATCCCATTCAACATGGATAATTAATTCATGTTATCATGAATTCTCTTATAGCTTAGAATGCTCATATTCATCCACCAAGAGCACATTTTCCATCACGATTTATCTTTATTAAATTTATCATTTATCTCTTTCCATTTAATGTTCTCCCACTCGATGAGTTTTTTTGTTGTACAATGGATATAGTGAAGCAACATCCACAAAGTCGGTCCTTATATTTAGGAACCATTGAGGGAGGGATCCCATATATCTCATTAGGTCCACCTCTGTACTGTGATTGATGAATATCAAAAAAAACTCCTCCATGCCATATATAATATGATATTCATTTAATTATCCAAATTAAATTAAATTACCTCAAAATCATCATGAAGAGGTTGATTATACTTGTGGAAGGAAATGAGTAATTTGGCATCGGGTCATCCTTATACATCCTCTAAGATAGGCAGGGATCCACATCAATAGGATGTTCATCCTCAACTAAATATTATCACTTATAAGGATCTTAATAAACCTACTATGGCACATTAAGAGAATTATCAACTAATACAACCACTTCAGTGACCTCCGGTGAGGTAGTTATTTCAGTAATCAACACCTCATCCATTTGACCCACCTTCTTTAGAATTTTCACTGCTTTCATGACCCCTAATACGAGAATCACGTACATTAAAGAAATTTTATTGTGAAAAAAATATTTATTTAGGGAAAGGAAAAACGTAGGTGAAATTGGGAGATGACATAAATGTGTGTAAAGGTTGACCAACATATTTTAAATTTTCACTATAAGTGAAACTAATGAAGGATCCACCACAGAAACTAGTGCATCAACTATCGATATTAGTTTCATAGTTAGAAATTTTTAATCTATCTAAAAATCATAAAAACTTAATCACAAACCATAGAATATAAATTTTTAAATCAAATACGTAAGGTAGAAAATAAAAAAAATCATACGACCCTTGGGTTGACTGAATTATTTCTTATGCTATAAGAGGCACCTCAACCATAGTAGGATCAATTCCCATGACAGTAGTGTCATGGGGAGCTACCACACCTAGCCATTCAAGTTATGGGGTAATTATCATCCTCTAGAAATTAATTATAGGTATATCCCCCTAGTCTTTTTAACCCCTACACGATTAAAAAATTGGGTGATTCAATAATTTCAATGCGTGAACAATTGGATTAAAATCACTTAATTTAATGATTTACCTGATCTGTAGAATAATATTATTCTTGGATGGGGTCAAGGAATGTATCACTTCCCCAAGACCCATCCTCATCTGATTTCACTTCACCAACTATTAATATAAGTAATTTTCACCCATAAAGGTACACAAGAGAAGAAAGGTGTAGTAGTGTCCTCCCCCAGTTTTGTTAGGGGGAATTCCATTCCACATTAGGGTATCATGTCTTATGTCTCCATTATGTTCTAAAACTACATAGAACATGGATCAAGGAATACGTCATTGATGTGAATCATCCCTTAAATGTGAATCCAATTATTCTAAATATGTAACTATATTTTCTATTGGGATTTTAACCATTAAAACATTTCATAGTTCCTCTAGGGTTTAGGGTTGATGGAATTTATTAGAATTTATGTGTGGAAAATTTACTTCCCCAAATCCCCAAAATGTTCCATTGGGACATCCCCTGAATTTTTTCACTCATATTGTGACCATTCTCGTAGGATTGGTGCGCCTACCAATTCTACTCTCTTAGATGATGCACACCATTCAGGACCAGGAACTATTGGATCTACAGTTGGAACTCTTTTGGATAGACCCAATCACCCTCCGTAGGATGATCTTATAACCACAACACATGCTCAACCACATTTCTATGGGGACCCTACATAGAAGTCCATCCATATTACTATTTAACTCATCATATCCCTTGGATTTGTCCACTCCCATCTATTTTCATATTAATAATAAATCATATAGAGAGCATTAGTTTGCAGTAGCTCAATATTTCCCCCACTACTATCACGTAATAACATATGATATATCTATTTTAGGACTATAGGATTAAAATTTCTTAAAAAAATTTACAAAATAGTGTGTATCCTCGGAGACATCATAATTTTTGTGAAAACATTTTATGGTGTATGATTTGAAGTTCTATCGAAAATATACCCAAGCCACCAATAATCCACCTCAAATGTCTAGAAGGAATAACCAATGCATGATAGTCCCCACTCTATTTTAAATAATGGTATCAATTGAGAGGTGGAATCATTGGAATGAAAATAACTCTGGTAGCATGATCATTTCCTCCACTGTGATCCACTCTACCCTAAGAGGCTAACTCCCAATGATATTCAACATCGATGGTTGGATGTTGGCCTTGGTATTAAAAATAGGAAGTTATTAGTCATACAATCCCTTGAGTGAAACGAACAACCCATATATGAAATTGAACTACCCACAAAAACAAAGGGTAACTTTCACTTACTAATGATATATAGTATCTTATTCAATTTCACATATACGTGCACAACTAGGTTGATGCACTGCCCTATAAACATCATAGATACATTGATAAATATGTTCTTTCAAAGCCCCATATTTAAATTTCAGATACAAAATACATAGGAAGATGATATCTACAATAAATCTAGCCATACATACCTCAGGGGGAGAGGATATTCACATTGAATCACTATATGAAGAAAAATATTGCCTCCAAGATCACCTGGTTGGAATTCTACTTCCTGCATTGTGGATCCTTCAGGAACAAGCAGGGTCCCTATTGAAATCAATCCATGAGATCTTTTTGAAAATATTCGAACCAATACATATATGATATATCTTTCATCATAGACATATTCTTCTTCTTCACATGCACCAACCTCACTAAATCACTTTCCAATACTAGAAACTGCTCATAGTGCTCCAATTTGTTTTACATGGAAAGAAACTCATCATACATATCACCTAAATGGGGATCCTAATAATTTAATAGAGGTCAAAAAAGTTGGAATTTACCTCCTCATTATGTAGATGAAATGTATTAGTCCTTGGTGACCACATACATGTACATTTTGGCATGATTTCTACGTTGTGATAGATATGTAACTGAGATATTCATGACGATTCATACAACCTGATCCCCTTCATCTACCCTTTAAACTCATCATGGGTCTGGCACACCAAATATATTGATTCCAATTTATATGTAATGTTGTCACATTGGTGAGAGTCTGTATGCTTCATCTATACCTAGAGGGGGCCAACCAAGCTATTCATGGTGATACTATCATATTGATGAGGGGATGTATCTATAACACACACCTACCCATTGATGTTATTTATGGGGTTTCAAAAGAATTAAGTAGTCATTATTGTGTGGTCATAAATTTATTGAACTTTGGTATCCCTATTCTATGGATGCATCCTATAAGATCTTTTAAAAAATATTTTGGGATTTTCCAGATGGCACTAGGGATGAAAACATCATCCCTCTTCCTGAATTCATATACGGGGAGCCCTTGGTGGAAATGATAGACCTTATGATCCTCCATCTCCAAATCGTAGATTCTTTTGTGATCCAAAACACAATAAAATCTCCATCTAGTCATGATATACCCCAAAATGTATCTATGTTTAGTAGAAATAACTTCAGCACCATTAAATTAAGTAATAAAAACATTGAAAAATTTTATGTCCTTTTCATGTATGTTCTGTCATGAAGGTCAGATGTTCACAAACGATTTTTTTCCCAAATATTCCTCAAGGTATTTTTTTCATAGCATAAATGTTTCATTGGTGATAGGGATTTTACTAATATAATATACTTTAAGGTGCAAAGTTTCACAATAATCAAGGAATGGCCAATCATACAAGATAATATCATCATACCATGGGGGACCCTCTCCCTATTTAGTGGTTTGTGGTTGAACTATGTTTCATGGCTGGGATACCCATATTTCATGTTTTTGGTGATTCCACCTCATAATATGACCCTCCTCTCCAATATTGGATCCCGTTCTATGGGTTTATTTATTGACAACAAAAAAAGTAGTTAAAAAAGATATTATGGAATTCAAATATGTTTTTATGTGAACCTAGTATGAAACAAGCCCAAATTCCACATCTGGGTCTTGATTCATTAAGGTTGAATCCTTTGTAAAAAAGAATGTCTTTGTGAAGGTTATTAAAGAACTATCAATGATTATATTACATGGAGATGGAAATATTTCATAGAAATTATATCTTCACCTCCATGATTCCTATAAACAAATCACTTCACACATCATTTATCAATACAAAACCATTGGATTTTTAGAACAATTCTTGATTTCACCAAAAGATCATCCTCCATGAGCTATATGTGAAATGTATTCTTATAGGTAAACATATTTTATGAATAACCACTAATGAGTACCTTAGAATCTACAAACACAATGCATATGACCTTTGTGAAGGATATCACCCACCATGTCAAATGGAAACCCCTTACGGCTCATAGGGTTTTGGGATGCATCCATGATTCATGAAAACTCCCCTATGGAATCAATGACATCATCCTCAGATAGGGAATTATTATTTTATAACAACATCATATTCACAACACGGTTGGCATTTTCAAACCACAAATCCCACTAAAAACCCCTCATTGGACTATAATTGATTCCTCTTATCATATGACATGAGATAATGAAATTTTTGTTCTTAATGGCCCAACAACCATTCAAACTATGTTACTCATTACTCGATCATATGAATGGAATGAATTTTCATACCCCATGTATGTTCAATTTTCTCATTAAATATTCTGGATAGGTTTTTCACCTACTACTCTGAACTATAGCCTCTCTAACATTGGGACCCCATGAATTTCCTTTAAAGTAGAAATATCCTAAAAATCCACTCAACTTTCCCAATGTGGATGGTTATTGTCGTATCCTCCTATCTTACCTTAGAATGAAATATTTTGGTGTATCCCCAACAATGTATGTCCTATAAGGTTTTATAATTCATAACCTTACTTCATATTCCTACAGTGTTAGGCTGCATGATGACATCCCCAATGTGTGATATTAAATTGTAGCCCTACCCTATGCAATGATCATATGATTAACCATGTATGACATGCATGGGATTACTCCTCAACTACTTGGAATCCCATATGCATAGTCCCCACACAATACAATGACTTTTTTTCTTCTAAAATATGACCATCATTACTGCTCGAATCTATACTATATATGTAACACCCCAAGCTTCCATAGTACATTTCCATTTTAATAATGTAATTGCTTGCATTATACACAAATTTGAGATTCTAACACACTGCCACCAATCAAACTAGCCATTATAAATAGTAATACACACTTTTTGAAATTTTAAAAAATTTATCAATCAAAATGGACTTCATTTTTGGATTCTTAATATAGAAATTATCTTAGGGTGAATTTTTGGTATTTTTTTGACAACATTCAATTTTTGATGAATAGTGAAAAACACCGAGTTACAGTTTAAAACCAAATTGTAATTTAAATAAATATTTATTTTATTTAAATTTATTTTCAGTCAAAATATATACATAATTCTTATATAAGATTAATTTAATACATTGGTGTCAATTTATAATAATATTAGATATATAAAAATTATATTGAACTTTGAACTGTCTTTTACCCACCTCCTAGGAGAATTTGAATATTTGAATAAAACATAATTTTACCACTTTTGTGAATTAAATTTCAAAAATCATAGATACATTGTTTATATTAGTATGTAAAATGTTTTTCAATGAGATAATAATATTTTTTTTGGTGAATAGTAACTTTTGACTTTTATTTACCACAGTTAAAAGTTAATATGGTAACTAAGGTTAAAAATGATATTATTATTACCCTAACACATTTACTAATTATTTTGGATAAGTGTAATTCGGAAAAAAACAACCTTAGGAATAAAATATTGTCCTTTAGGTCCACTTGGATTATATTAGTAAATTTATTATTATTTAATTCAAAGAAGTGTTTAAAGTGTTTAATTCGTAGCTTAATGACCACACCATTCTTAATATTGGGTAATACATATGAAAAATTAGATAATAAATATTAATTATAAAGATAAATATTTTTCCTACATAATGGTATTTAATTTATATTTTTTAGTAATTAAATACTTTAATTTATTTATGAAATAATGATGATGTAGTAACTACCTAATTAATGAAATAATAAAATATTTGATATTATTAAAATCCAAATAAATGTAATTTGAGTCTTTTTAGGAATTACACTAATTTTCTAGGTTAATATATAATGTAATGGTTGGTTAGATGATTTTTTTGGAAGTAATAACGCTGTTATGAATTTAGAAAAAACAAAATACTAAATAGTGTCAAAATTGACATAAAAGTCTTTTTAAAACAAATATTATTTTATTAATTGATATTATAGTACTAAAAATCTATGGGACGGACAAAATACTTATAAAATTATAGGTGTATCTTTAATGAACCACATGGGGTTCTCATGGATGTATATAGTATGTTTATTAACCATATAATATAAAACTACAAATAAACATGGTAAATGTCAAACTAATTAACTATGAGCAAAGTCTTAAAGATAAGGTTAATATCCAGACCCTAACATATCTAAAACCTCTTGTTTTAGTGGTTATATACCCATACCCACCGTATCCTATAAATAATTTACTTTGGATCCATTAGAAACCGAAAATGGTTTTATTATAAAATAATATTTCTTGATTTTCCTAAGGTACCCCTCACCCCTCTTATAAAAGGGAAGTCCCCCTTCCCTCAAATTCACAAATTCAAATCCTTTTTTCTCTTCCAAACTCGAGACCAATACCTTCTCAACTATCCTACCTTTATCCTAGAGAAATTACTTTTGTCAAAAAAAAAATTTAAGGAGCCCTTTTGAATGGATCAAAAGGAAGAACCGGAAGAAGAGGTGAATATTTTTCATCACCACTTTCAAGTTCCTTTCTTCTTCCTCTTCTTCTTTCGTGGTTATTTCCATTCTAAAATAATAAATCTATTATCTTTTATAGACAGTGATGTTATTATAAATATTTTAAAACCATATTCATTATTCTATCCATCCTTTGAATGACATGTCACCATACGTGCGTACGTACGGCTTACCATCTCCACGTCGTGGGGTAATTGTTATTCAATACATTATTATTTAGATGGGTATAATAATCATATTTAATTTCTGTAAATAATAAATATAACATTATTATTATTCTGTATATATGATACACCATCCAATTATGTATTATTTTAATATCAAAAGAATGATATTGTCGCTCGTGTGTACGTAAGGATTACTGTCTCAAAAAAATGCGATGAGATTCATTCCCCATCGTAATCCATTCAAGACTAATTTTCATTAGATGATTAAAAATAATTTTTAAAGACATAATATAATTCTGAATATGTATAATATGCATCCTCTTCCTAACAAACACTACTTACGAAACAAATCATATAAAGGAAAATCAATCAGTTATCACCCGAAACAACAATAAAACAAAAATATTATTTTCAAAGCAATATTAAAAGATCATATATGATATCATATTAATTTATATGATTTTTTGATAATTTAATAACTATTATTTCACCATTATATAGGAGGTTAACTTACCCTTGACCAAGGTAATGTACAATGTATGGGATTTTCTTATATCACCTTTAATTCCATTGAATTGCAATTGTTAGCCACTTATTTATTAAATATGGTGTATTGTGTACTATAATTTGATATATATATTATCATGATTATATTTATATTCATGGTATTATGTGATTCATTTGTTTATTATTAACTTTTGGCCATACGACTGGATTGATTACAATGAATTATGGGTTTTCATCTCACTTCCTATTTTCGTGAGATTCATGTCATACTACCACTATTTCATTTTGTGTGGTGTATGTACTTCCCAATGATTGTATTCTTTGTGTAATATACTTTAATTTATGAGTAATTACATCTTAATTTTATGATCCATCTTTCATTGGATATATATTTCGTAAGTTACCAAATTATTAAGGGAATTTTAAATTTCAATTTCCACTCATTCAGCTTTACACATACTTCATTGATTATTTTACTCCATAATTATGTGTGGAATCACATTTTATTATTTGTGTAGAAAATTATTCTAATATTTATATGGATATAAATTTTATACACATAATCACACCATTGATAAATACTGAAGTCATCAATATGAACTTGATAAGAGTAATTTTAACTCAATATCCATTTATTGAGATAAACATCCAATTCATTGGTGCTATTTTGAAAAGAATTTGTGTGAATGTCATCTGATTGATTTACACTAAATATCCAATAATATTGAGTGAATTAATATTTTTCACACAAAATTATGTATTTTATTTACCCTTAACCCAAGGATATAGTCTTTAAAAGAGATTTCCTCACAATTTACGTTCCATTAAGACTTCTTTGTTGTTATACGCCAACTCGTGTTTATATGGTGTATATAATGTACATTAACAAATAATATCATGAATAACTTTATTCTCGTGATATTATAATGTTTTTATTACCTCAATTATTTTTATTCATGTGTCTCTCTTTTTGTAAGGAACTGTAACTAAAATATTATTTTAAAATGTTTTACAGATTTATTATTCTAAATTTTTCTCATTAATGTCCATGTTTTAAAAATGGTTTTAAGGTTTTATTTAAATGGACATAAATTTTTTAAAAATAAAATTCCTTTTAAAAATTTCAAAGTGGTATGGGATACTTTGATTTAAAATTCTATTTTAAACGGATTCTTGTTAAATAGTGAGAGTTTTAAATGTTTTCAAGAAAAAAGGTGATATTTATCTCAATTAGATTTGATGATTATTTTTATCTCTGTCAATATCATTCATTATTCTATATTTAGGTTAATCTATTATAATACAATATTCCATATTGTATTGAATGAGTTATGATTGACTGTGTATGTGATATTTTTATACAATTCATGGTTTCGGGTTAAAATATTGGAATTTCTTATACTAGTTTTAATACGAATGTTTATATTATGTTTCAACCTTTTCATATGAGGATTGAATTTGACATAGTATGTGATGGGTGGAGCCTGATATAGATCCTTGATGCATTGGTGGGTCTCATGAGATAAACTAGTTTCTTGGCACAAGTCCTTGAAATAAACTTATTTGTAGTCTTGGCACAAGGCCTTGACTATGTGGTTGTGAATGTCTGGATTATGTATTCCATCATTATGAAAGTTTCTATTGATATTGCATGTGATTATTTGAATAGTAGAATATCCATGTGAATATGTAAATGGAATTATTTGATTTTATCTTTTTCGTGTTATGCTGAAGTTCAAGTTTGATTGGATTTTTTTAGTCTTATATATTGCCTTAAATGTTTAAGCTTATTTATGAAATATTCTTCTATATTGTTATCCTTAATGAGCATCTGAGCTCACCCCTTTATATATTTTATTTTTCCTAGGATGTGAAGAAGTATATTATGACTATCATACATGGATAGTCTATGGGATATTATTGTTTTCTAAGGAAAAAATGTAGTTGTAATTTTCCATTTTATTATGTACTTTAAACCTTATGAATATATTTAGAACATCCAAGGCTACTAAACTAATCGGTCTTTCAAGACATGACCTTTTGTGATCATGCCAATGATATGTAATAATGCACCAACTCTGGGTTTCTGGGGTTGGGGTGTCATAGTAGGTATTAGAGGAAGTTTAGTACAAACCTTGGAATATAGATTTTGATAAACACTAATTAGAGAACATAGCCCAAAGATAGACTTTGAGGATTATTATAGAATAATTTCCTAAAATTTTGGTATTGTAATTTTTTTTGAGTTTTCCATGAAATATATTTCTTTCTGGATACGAGAAGGTAGAGGTGGATCTGGCATAATGTACCTAGGGGTAAAATTTGAAAACACCACTTTCAGCTAGACTCGAACCGTTACTGGTGCACGACAACAGGCCTTGCTGCACTTTTGGTTACAACACCCCTGGACGTTATTCTTACGATAATTTACATATTCTTTACAAACCGATATGAATGATTTTAATATAATATGAGAATAAATTACCTTGGTTAATCCTAAGGTGTTTCAAATTGAAAATATGGTGTCTTGATCTTCTTTAAAAGATTTTATGACTACTGTTACTCACATAATGCTTTCTAGTTTTAGTGAATGTCTAGATTCCAAGGAAGTCATAGTAACTTTAAGCATGATGTACAAGGAAGGAACTGTTGAGGAAATAAGAAAAACAATGGAATGTTGATAAGTGTAAAATATATCATGTTCATGCCAAATTAGTTTTCCGAAAATATGATCAACAACATATATATTAACCAACTCAAAGACTCAATAAAGAAGAGAAAGGTGATTAAAGATAAGATCTCCAATAGTGGAGACCATGGAGAAAAATATACTCTATTTCTATCATGCAGAAAATTTGGAAGGAGACACCCATGAAAGTGTCTCAATGGAACAAAGAAATGCTTTACGTGTGGGAAATTAGGACATAATGTAAAGAATAGCCAAGGAAAAATGACGAGTACTATAGAAGAAAATAAAAAAGGTCCCAAGAATCCATTTACAGTCATTTTCTATTAATTTAGGGAACCTGAAGATTACCCGAGTGAATCCTTTATTCAATAGGATATTTTCTTGGTCATATAAGAAGCTATGTGAAACTAAATGGTTGGAGAAAGTTTCAAAAGTATTTTTTCTCCTTGTTGATGGGATTACATCAGAATAATTTTCACTTTTTTCTGTACCACTGCAGTTTGTCATGTAAAAAAGATATTTTAGGAAGAATTATCATTTACCTTGTGGATATAGTTATAAATAACCATTTGGTTTTATATTATCATTAGGTTTAAGGAAATTACAAGTTGTTATATTTTGGGATGGAAGTGCAAGGTATGATATAACATTTGTGGTTAAATTATGTTATGGTTATTTTGAAGAATTTATCCAATTTTGGTAATGTAATAAAATATTTTTTTTGAAAAAGTACAACATGAAGACTATGTGACAACACGTCGCATCAGAAAAATCTGTGGGAATTGAACCCGCATCAAGGGTGTGATTGGGATTTATCTCCTACCACTATACTACACGATGTCCCTAGTAAGTGTGGCTAATTATTTTTAGTTAAATGATTTTATTGATCAATAATGAGTTGATTTGGGATCTTATGTCTTATCAAATGAATATCCTTAGTATTGTAAAATGATTTGGTGATTAAGTGATAAATGTTATTTTGGAAGACTTTCTCTCCATTGGGATCACTATATGCCTATGTAAAATAGAATACTATGGGATTTAATTTGAGGCGTAATTGTGGATTTTTATCTATGATTTTATTGTGTATTTTTAGTAATTTGGGTTATTTATGGAAATCATTAACCTATAATAGAGAATATGGGATTTGGTTAATTACTTTTCTGTATGTGACTTTAATAGTAATAGATGTCATTTGGAGATAAAATTTAATGTGGAAGACTACATAACCAAATTCTTCAAAGTGTTGGGTTTGAATATTAGTTTGGATTATATTGAAGGATTTCAAAGACTATTCTTTAATAAATGGTATTTATTTAACTTTGGGGTATTGTTGGTTTAATTTTTGAAATTAAGATTTGTGTTTCTCTCTCTAAAGAAATATCATTTTGGGGGATTATCTGATCTTTTAATAACCGTTTTCATTTTGAGTAATCTATAATGTCAAGGTAAATATATTCTTTATCCTTTTTGGATCATGTGATTCTCTAGAATTTGATTCTACCTCTTCTAGTGTAACTATGTTTTGTTGAATACTAATAATTTGAAAAAAATTGAGATAGTGGTAGAAATTTTTTAATAAATGAAACTCTACAAAAAGAGTTAGTATATCTCTTATGTTCTTAGTCAATCTCATAAATAAGTTCCTCATCATTATGAAATGTAACATAAATAAACTTTGTCTGTTTAATTTTTCTACTGGGAAACTAATGAACATTTGTCCAATCACAAGTTTGTGGTTTTCTTGTTGTTAAATTTCTACTAATTTGGTTTTCTATCCATCTCCATCCGAGCTTGACACATAGTTTATCTTCCATATCCATGTTTTCCAACATGGGAACATAGTATGGGTTATCTTAGGTGACCTTTATACTTCTCTTTCTTTCTTTTTAAGTGATATTATTATTGACTCTTTTTCAAATGTGGGACATTAAATTCTGTTCCCAAGACCAATTTTAAAAATTTTGAGGACACAATTTCCAAAAGGGGGAAGAATCTAAAACCCCAGGCTTCCACGATACGATTACATATTAATAATGAAATAGCTTTCATTGAACGCAACTTCGAGATTCTAACACACCACGACCAATCAAACTAGCCATTATAAATATTAATACACCCTTTTTGAAATTTCATAAATTTTTTCATTAAAAATGGACTTCATTTTTTGATTCGGAATATCGAAATTAGCTTAGCGTGAATTTTTTATATTTTTTTGAAAACTTTCAATTTTTGATGAATAGTGAAAAACACTAAGTTAAAGTTTAAAACCAAATTTTTATTTATATAAATATTTATTTTATTTAAATTTATTTTCGGTAAAAATAGATACATAATACCTATATATGTTCAGTGGAATTCATTGGATTCAGTTTATAATAATTTTAGATATATAAAAATTTTATTGAACTTGTATCTGTCCTATACCCACCTCTTCAGAGCTTTTAAAAATTTGAATAAAATATAATTATACCACTTATATGAGTTTAATTTAAAAAATCCAAGGGACACAGTTGATATTAGTTAGTAAAATGTTGTTCAATAAGAAAAAAATAATTTTTGGAGAATATTAACTTTTGACTTTTATTTACCACGGTTAAATGTAAATAGTGTAATTAAGGGCAAAAATCATATTATAATTACCCTAAAACATGTCCTAATTATATTTGATAAGTGTAATTTGCCTATAAACAACCTTATAAATAAAATATGATCCTTTACGTCCACTTGGATTAGTTTAGGAAATTTATTATTATTTAATTCAAAGAAGAGTTAAAAGTGTTAAATAAAAAGATTAATAACTAAACAATTTTTTATATAGTGTTATACATAAGATAAGCAAGATTATAAATATTAATTAAAAAGATTAAAATATTTCATAAATAACTTTATTTTATTTATATTTTTTATACATTAAATAATTGAATTTATTTATGACACGATGATGATGCAGAAATTACTTAATTAATGAAATATTAAAATATTTGATATTATAAATATCCTAATAAATGAAATTTGTGAATTTTAATGGATTAAACTAATTTTATAGTTTAATATGACATTTTAGGGTTGGTGTTTTTAATTTATTTGAAGTAATAATTCTGTTATGAATTTAGAAAAAACAAAATACCAAATAGTGTCAAAATTGACATAAAAGAGTTTTTAAATATAATATAATATTATTAATTGATATTATTTTCTAAACATCTAACGATCGGCAAAAGGACGTATATAATGATAGTTGTATCATTAATGAACCACTTGGGGTTCTCTTGGAAGTTTATAATATGTTTATTAACCATATAATATAAAAATACAAAGAGACATTGAAAATGTCAAACAATTTAACTGAGAGTTAAATATAAAAGATAAGGTTAATATCATAACCCAAACCTATCTAAAACATATTGGTTGTGTTGTTTTAGACCCATACACACCTTATCCTTTAAATTGATTCTTTTTGAGCCATTGTAAACCGAAAATGAGTTTATTATAAAAAAATATTTCTACCTTTTCCAAAGATGCCTCTCACCCCTCTTATAAAAGTCGACTCTCCCTTCCATCAAATTAACACCTTAAAAGCCTTTAATCTCGGACAAAATCTAGCCAGATGCCCTATAATCTGTCCTCCCTTCGTCCTAGAGGCCTTCCTTTAGTCATAAATCTATCCTACGGAGCCCTTTTGATCAAATTAAAATGAAGAACCCGAAGAAGATGTAAATATTTCATCACCGCTTTCAAGTTCCTTTCTCATTGCACATCTTCTTTATTTGTTATTTCCATTCTAAAATTATAAATCCTGTATCTTCTATATACAATGATATTATTAAAAATAGGGTACAACCATATTCAATATTTTATTCACACTTTGAATGACATGTCACCATACGTGCGTATGTACAGCTTACCGTCTCCACGTAATGGTCTAATTATTATTCAATACATTATTATTTGGATGGGTATAATAATGATGTGTAATTGATGTAAATTATAAATATAACATTATAATGATTCTCTATATATGATATACCATCCAATTATATATTATTTTAATATCAATATAATGATATTGTCACTCGTGCATACGTAATGATTACCGTCTCCATGACCGCGATGAGATTAATTACCCATCGTAATCCATTCAAGACTAATTTTCCCTAGATGATAAAAATAATTTTTAAAGACTTAATATAATTATAAATATGAATATGATACATACTATTCATAACAAACAGTACTTACGAAACAAAGCATATAAAGGAAAACAAATCAGCAAACACCCGAAATGACGATAATAATAAAATATTATTAACAAAGCAATATTAAAAAATAATATAGGATATCATATTAATTTATATTATTATTTTATAATTTAATAAAAATTATTTCACTATTATACAGGATGTTAACCTACCTTCGACTAAGGAAAAGTACAATGTAGGGGATTTTATTATCTCACTTTTAATTCCGTGAGATTTCCATTGTTCGCCACTTATTTATTAAATGTGTTTTATTGTGTACTATCATTTGATATATATATTATCATTATTATCTTTATATTCCTTGTATTCTACAATTCATTTGGTTAATATTATCTTTGGGCCATACGACTCAATTGATTACAACAATGAAAGGGTTTTTATCTCATTTCCTATTTCCGTGAGATTCATGCCATACTGCCACTATTTCCTTTTGTGTGGTTTATGAACTTCCTAATGATTTTATTCTTTGTATAATATAATTTAATTTATTAATAATTAAATCTTCATTTTATTATCCATCTTTCATCGGATGTATGTTTCGTAAGTTACCATATTGGTAAGGTAATTTCAAATTTCAATTTCCACTCATTCGGCTTTACGCATACTTTATTGATTATTTTACTCCATGATTATGTGTGGAATCAATATTTATTCTTTGTGTAGAAATTTCCACTCATCATTCTATGGATATACGTTTTATACACATAATCACTCCATTGATAAATTCTCAAGTCATCGATATGAATTTGATAAGAGTAATTTTAACTCAATCTCCATTTAATGAGTTAAACATCATTTTCATTGGTGTGGATTTTAACGGAATACATATGAATGTCCTATGATTGATTTACACTGAATATCCAATCATATTGAGTGTAATTATATTTTTCACACATAATTATGTCTTTGATTTATCCTTAACCTAAGGATATAGTATTTATAATAGATTTCATCTCAATTTACATTCCATTGAGACTTATTTGTTGTTATACACCAATTCACTTTTATATGGTGTATATAATGTACTTCGACAAAAAATATCAGGAATCCATTTATTCTTATTATATAATAGTATTTTTATTACCTCAATTATTTGTATTCAAGTGTCTCTTTTTTTGATCGGAACTCTAACTAAGATATCATTTTAAAATGTTTTAAAGATTTATTATTCTAAATCATTCACATTAATGTCCCTGTTTTAAAAATAGGATTAAGGATTTATTTTTATGGACATTATAGTACTAAAAATAATATTTATTTTAAAAGTTTCAAGGTGGTATGGGATACTTTTATTCAAAAATATATTTTAAATGGATTCTTGATAAATAGTGAGACTTTTAAATGTTTTCATGAAAAAAGGGGGTTTTTTCAGTCAAATAGTTTTAAGGATTATTTTCATCTATGTCAATATCATTAATTATTCTCTATTAAGGATGATCTATTATAATAAAATATTCCATATGGTCTTGAATGAGTTATGTTTGACTGTGGATGTGCTATTTTTCTACAATTCATGGTTTGGGGTTAAAATATTGACATTTCGTATGCTAGTATTAATACGAATGTTCAAATTATGTTTCAAAATTTAATATGAGGAATTCATTGGACTTAGTAAGTGACGAGTGGAGACCATCATATCTCCTTGATGCATTGGTTGGTCTCATGAGACAATCTAGTGTCTTGGAGCAAGGCCTCGACAAAATCTTATTTGTAGTTTTGGCACAAGTCCTTGACTATGTGGTTATGAAAGTCTGACATTACACATTCCATCATTATGAAAGTGGATATTGATATTTCATGAGATTATTCGAATAGTAGAATATCCATGTGAATAATTAAATGGAATTATTTGATTTTATCTTTTCCATGTTATGCAGATGATAAAGTTTAAATGGATTTTGTTTTAGTCTTATACATTGCCTTAAATGTTTATGCTTATTTATGAACGATTCCGCTATATTGTTATCCATACTAAGCATTTGAGCTCACCCCTTTCTATGTTTTTTTTTCAGGATGCAAAGAAGTATATTATGACATACCTAGAGGGATAGTCTATGGGATCTCATTTTTTCTATGGAAACCATGTGGTTGTAGTTTTCCCTTTTATGATGTAATGTAAACCTTATTATTTTATCTAGTACTTCCTAGGCTACTAAACTAATCTGCCTTTTGAGACATGATATTTAGTGATCATTCCAATGATACATAATAATGTACCGAATCTGGGCCTGGGGTAGGCGTGTTACAATATTGACAATCCTTATCACAAAACCATAAACTTTGCATAGGAACTATGTGGGTTTTGATATCGGTCCCCTAACAGGGTGTGTAGGATTCCTCTCTAAGATTAAATATAGACCCACATTGGAATCACCAAAAAAAATTAATCACTATATTCCAACACCATCATTAAAACTTTGATTCTTTCCCATGCATTGTGGTAACTCTAAAGTGTGATTATTTTCCCTAGATACACACTCAAAATCTACATCCAAACTCAAGGTCCCCACTAGACATCAACATTTCCATGTGCCCCTAATCTATTTCTAGCCTAGTATGAAACATGTTCAATTGATACATGTCACCAAAAAACTATAATATTTTATACATGTACCCACAAGACACTGAGACTAAATTGATGTTCCCAAAAGACTCCAAACCTATGACCATGTCCACAAATGACTCTAATTGTTTGACCATGTCCCCAAAAAACTCATTGCCTATGAACTTTTCCCATAAAAACTATAAAACTATGTCCTAGTCCTCACAGGATTTTAAACCCATAACCCTAATAGATACATCCGAATATTTTCCTCATGATGTGGACATGAGATTCCTAATTCAATGATCCTCAAAATTCTTACTCCCATGGAACATGTTACCCTACATTGGATATTGGATTCCTTGGGTTCTACCCTTAAGATTCCTTAAAAATGAAATTTCCTCAACTATGAAATAGGTAGTCTTTATAGGTTCCCCAATCACCCTACATATATATATATATATCTATACATGTACATCGTTACCATCATTTTTTACCATAGGTAGAATCCCTATCACAATAGAAGATTATTAATTAACAGGTGTCCACGTTGATATAGTGTCTGAAACAAGTTTCATGAACTCATTTTAATTCTATAAAAGATAACAAAGAATGGAAAATAACTATATGGTGGGATACATTGAACAACAAACCGAAATTGAATCATAAAATTTTGATCAATGAGTATAAATCATTTACTATGGTGGTAGTGGCCTCTCTCCATTGGAAAGTTATAATACAGGGTAACAAAAAAATTGTATCAACCTTGATTTTTACCCTAATGTTCACCCTGACATGAATGCATTGACATAAAATTATCCTCCTTCTAGATCACATTATAAAGGAAAGGCTGAATCATTAAGCGATAAATTTATTCCTTTATGTTATCACAAACCCTAAAATGGTCCTATGTAAATGATGTTCTAAGAGATTCCTTATCTGATTAACTAAAGGTGGATATATTATCATTATCATAAATGAATTCCATGATAGTACACATGGTTCCAACAAGTTCAGAACTATTCTCTTCCATCAAATTATAAAACATATATACTTTCTTCCTTTGATAATGCAAGTCAACATGTAGTTCATAATGAAATTCCACGGTTGTAAGATAAAGGAAATATGCATCCATCATCCCCAAAAAATAATACATACTTCTACATAATATTATATATTTTCCCATACATTGTGTATGAAATGATATGGGGAATTCAAAAAACATATACTATAGGGACTACCATTAAACATTAGAAAAAGTAAATATATGATCTGTATGTCCATAAACCTATGAAGATGTCAGTTTACCCTTCTATTCCTCATATATATTTTTTGAGTTGATTTGTGATAAAATAATAAAGGTTTAATTTCAATTTTCATGTTCAATTTTTAGAAATAAAATCCTTATTTAAATTTCCATTTTAATTTTCATCGTTTTGAGACATTCACCTCCCTCATATCCTATTAGACTAATCTGAGCTCATGGTGATGGTAAATGTATATACGTATTTGGATATCCTATATCTACTTAATGGTAAATAATTATCGTAAAACAAAATTTCATAGTTATTTATGTCATAGAAATTCCCTTACTTGTGGTGATGGTATATATAATAACATATTCAAGTCTCCTACATCTATTTGAGGCTAATTGTTTAAAATATGATGAATTGATTCTTCCATATCATAATTGACTCGATGTATTTGAGTTATGATTTTCCTTATTGAATCCCATGAAATTTTCAAAAGGATATTTTTTTATGATATAACTACATCTGAGATTTTTAGATTGTCATTAACTAAGAGTTTATTTGATACTGGAGTTGAGAAACTATAAATTTTTGGGTGTAGAAAGTTATAAAATTCAAAGGGAAAATAATATTAGATATTAAAAATCTGGAGCCTCTCTCTCATCCTATAAAAATGGAAGCATTAATGAAAAATACACAAGGTACACATGATGAAATCATAAATATGGGCCATATATTACTCTAATTCTATAATATCCTAACACATCTCATAAAATATTGTGAATTGTCCATATACATATAGTCACAACACATATACCCTAGTAAAAAAACAAATCCTATAATATTCATATTCTTTGAACTAATTTTATTAATCTTCTAGCTCTTTTTAGGGGTGGTTGGTTGGTTGCGATGTAGCTCCACTAATTCCCTTCCTTCCATTACTACATTTTTTTGACTTTTCTTCATTTGATGCTTGTAAAGGGGACTCATGGTGTTTTATTTTTCTATGTTATAAAAAATACTTCCATCTCACTTGGGATTCACAGTAATCATACCCACTATATTATAGAGTGGAAATATTATATTGGAGGGATTGCAATTGGCCATCTATATCATTGAGAGGGGGTCTCATTAACCTAACTGAAAATTTCAAAACATACCATTCATCGAATCCTATATTAGATTGATGCATATTCTATGTCTTAGCTGAGGTCCATCATTGGAATAGAAACATATTATGGAACAAAATCACATAGAAAAGGATTAAATTTGGCATCATATGAGTAATTAATCTCTTTACCAGTCTGTACAAATTTGACATCCATTAACTGAGACACTAAAGTAACAACAATCATAGTTCACATGATTTGAGATATGATAGATGAATTAAACAGCCAAGGCATTTTATATAGATAATATAAAAAATGACATTTTAGTAGAGAGTATAAATACACACATTCTCCCATTAGGGGAATTACATTCTCAGTCATTTCTTCTCAATAGAGTGGATCACCAAAAGAATATTCATTAAACATTTTCTATTGCATGACATTGGGGTTCTAGGATTATCATTGAGACCACTACAATCTCTTTAGTAGAAATAGTCAAAGATGCCATTTTCATCCTAGATGAATTATAGAAAATACTATTAAATAATACACATGGAAGTCAATAATTTTTAGAAAAACATTATTATGAAAGTGAGAATTTTATGATAATACAATTTATTAGATAGATGTTCAAAAAAAGGTACCTTTGACTTAGGATAGTAGACTAGGTATTCAATATCCATATTGTCTTTTTATATTCCTGAACTAATGAATTTTTTTCTTGAAAATTTAATTCAATATTTTAATCTATATTCTCCTGGCCTTTGTATATGACCTATATAATATTTATATTCCATGAAACCATGTGGCTTGATTGCAATCCAGAAGAACCTGATAGATTTCTATGAAATTATAGAGGATATATACATATTGAGAATTTAAATTCCATGTCCAAATGGATACAAAGTTCTATATACCTTTCAAGCCATATATTATTAATTTCTTATGAAAATAGATCCATGGGATAGGTTATTAGGGATGGTACTGGGAACACCCATAGAGTGTATGAGGATTGAACTCATAGTTATGCCATCTAGGAAGGGGAATCCTCTTCTTTAACCATATTTCCATAATAAGAACTACTGTTGAGGAATGTGCCTCTAGTCAAATACTCAACATATATCATGTGAAATAAATACCCTTGGAAATACTAAATAATATAATTATTATATAAATGATGAAATTGTTGAAAAAGTATTATATACATGTTGGAATATATTTTACCTCTTCCTAAGGGGAGCTTCTACCTGCCTTTGATACCTCAGTGGCATCCCTTGCCTCTAGGTGTCCATATTTATCACTGATTCCTTATCTGAAACCTCATCACTACATCACCCAAGATCCGTAATTTTCGGTAGTCGATTTGAAAAAAATATTTGATATTTCAGGGTGTAAAGCATAGCTTCTAGTTCCAATATTTAAGCTTCCACTTCTCCTAGAAGATTATCTTAAGAGATTATAGAAGGTGTGGTGACCTATTTCGAAACTATTATAACAAATTCATTCAATTTTTGTGAATATAAAATATAATTTAGAGATATAGTTCTCCTCTATGATTCTCACTCCTTCCATGTTTATAGAAATTGAGTGCTGGCATGGATTGGTAGTGTAAGAGCAACTCCACTGATGAAGGGAAAATAGTAAAGATGCCAAAAAAACATAATGGTTATCAAAGATACTATAGTATTTCGTAGACCATGAATATTATGAGGTATCCCCACATCCCTCAACCACCCATTAAATTCTCTAGCATTGATCATCAGTGGTCCCTCGAATAGAAGCACTAGGTTGACCAATTGTCCACAAGGGTATGATAGTATCTATGTCTTGATAGCTTTGGTTGATAACATGATGATGATATTATATAATGGGTTGGTGATTAATGTGACTATATCCCCCATAATGAACATCAAAATTAATTGGTGTGAAAATATGGTGTTTTGGTTAAGATGTACTCTTTGAGGTGATGTGGGATACTTATTCTTTCAAAAATGGAATTACAACTCAATTCTACAGGGAACATATCCCTCACAAATAGTATACCCATAGATCATGTCCTATAATAATCCTTCTATCATATATAATAGTTATGGAAATTGTGGGTGTGTTTTGTTCTCTTTTTATGTTACTATGCTAGTTGGTGATATGTGTGATATGAAGATGAACTGATTTTTTATGTTTAATATGTTTCCCCAATCTTGATCATCATGTGGGAGTGGAATATGTTTAATTATTGTCCATAGATGAAACATGAATCATGAAATTTAAATAATTTTTCATTTATGAACTCATATCCTCACAAATTATATTTAATTAATACTTATAGCAATTAGAATGGAAAAATATTTTTGAATAGGGTTATTTCCTATAAATGTTGTTGATGATCTGGTATAACATCGCTAAATTAGACACAACGAATTTGTAAACAAAACACTTTCAGATTTAGTGTCCTCAAAAACATCCCAATAATTTAACCATTTTGAAATTCATTCACTAGAAAGAGGAATCCAATGATCATTGTGGATAGTAAGGCCATCTAATGGAGTAGTTGATTGACCCTAGGAATACCTTCCCAAACCCATTTTCTATACATTCCTTCTTCCAATTTTCGATTATAAAAATAAATAATATCATAATTAATTAGGATATTTCTGTTTTAGGGTCTCCTCATCTACAATTCTATTAATTTGGTATCATAAAATGGTCACACCATATGTTGAAGGGAATATAATTTCTGGGGGTTTGGTTTGAAGACAATGTTTCCGGACAGATCTCTCCATCAAGATCATCTCATTTATAGGGAAGGGGTTGGTTGGGTTACTCTCCACGTCATCCAAAATGAATGTTATAATAATGTAAAATTCAAAATTATACCCTAATAATAGAGCCCTTGTGAATTTTTATACATCCTAAAGGCTTGTCTCTTTTTTTCGTGCATCAAATAGAACACATTCATGTCCATGATCCATCTATGAATCAATATTGGGTTATTTTTGTTATCATAGTAAGAAAAATACTATGATATATATAGAGAATAATGCAACTCCACTATGATTATATTATACTCAATCTCTAAAGAAATATGGCACACCCAAAATGGATATCACCATTCAATATTTAAGGAACCTTAGTGTATAAGATCCCAGTATGAGGCCCACCTCAATCTACAGTCAGCAGTGGATCACTTTTGGATAGACGAGTGACTATATATCTTAGGTTTTGAAATGTATATTCCTTATTCTAGAGTTAGAGAATATGAATGAGGACCACCCATCCTCATAGTCATCCTCCTTGATGAAATGCCCAAATGGGGAAATAATTGGTTTTCTTATCTCATAGTGATGGTTGATCTTGTTTATTGGTCGGCTATCTAGATTGGGTTAAAGAATTAGTACTTGTATCTATGATACAAATCAATATAGTGGTTGTTTATTCATCAATATAGAGTGTCAATGAAATATTTAGATAAACTCTAAGAGGATTTATTATGTTTTATGAACACAAAAATATTTACTGGATTCAGTATTGTTGATCATATCTATTATATTTATAGTGGTGGCTCAAAAATTTCGGTTTTTCCCTTAAAAATAATGAGATAACATAAAACAAAGAGAACATATATAAAAATTTTTTTCCCCAGAGGTAAAAAATAATTCAATTAAATGAATGGATGAATGATAGTAAAAAATATATCATAAATTTTTTTTCCAAATAAATAAAAAAACAAATTAAACGATATGATATCTGATCAATCAGAGTATTGTTATAAAAGCATAATAATGAGTGGAAATGGAAACTCGTAGAATACATACATTTAATTCATGAAAAAACATATTTAGTAGAAAATAAAATAAAAAAGTAAATTCAATTTGAAGAGTATTGGATGAAAATTAGAAAACCCCTTAAAGTATATTATTACCAAACACATCTACTCACAAGAAGTATTTTATTTTATACCAAAGTGACCAGTGGATTGTTACAATATATCTTAATGTTCAATAAGTTCTAAAAGAAAAGAACTTATTCAACTGATATTGTTAGTAATAACATGTTCCACACATTGAAACAATTCATTAGAAATGTCCATAGTATATATATGTAGCCTTGATAACCTCATTGATCATACAGATCGAGTAAAATCCCAAATACTATGATCTACATCAAACACCATGGTTTATAAGATTCCTACTTGTATCCTTTTAGTCTCATCTATCAATAATATAGGAAAACAAAAAATAAAAAATTTATGATCTATGATATTTTATAACGAGACATCACATGAATAATACCGTAGAAGTACTCACTATACAAAAAATTTCAATTCCAAAATTAGTATTGAGGTGTGGAATTATCTATCGATGTAATGGATATTCATATAATCAGTTAATATAAGCCTCATTTGAATTTAATGAAGTAAATGTATCAATCATAAAGGGGTATATTTTGGGATCATTGGGTTCTGTTGCAATGAAATCAAGATCAACACTCTACCTTCGGATAAGGAATATCATATTTATGATGATATATTAAATCACTAAATTTTAGGGATCTTAAAAATAAATAGTACTATATTTCTCATTGATACATATACAATATGAAATGTTTTATTGTTCAAAAAATAAATGTGGAAAAATATTTTTTCAACTCAAAATTAATGTAAGGATTATTTTTATTTATAAATAATTGAATAAAATATTAATTTAAATAAACTTTTTCCTAGGTATTTTGTTCATTCAATATAAATAGAAAATAAAGGAATGAAATTTTACTGGAAAAAATAATTTATATGAAATGATAAAATGGAAAAAAATTATGAATAGAGGAATTGGTTTTATATAAAAATCATTTGAAGCATATTCCTTGTAGAATCATTGTGGGAATATAGAGTTACCATAGAAAAATCCATGAATAAAATATTTCATGTTAATATTAGGTTGCTAAATAAGGATTTTTTTCATGATTTAAATTAATGGAATAATATTATTCTCATTGAAATTCCATTATGACTCAAAAAGATGAGCGTTTTCTATTACCAATAGAATCTTTGACATGATCTCAAACCGTGGGGAAATTCCCCCATGACCAATTTATGTAAGGATGGGTATCTTATAAACAATATTGTAATACTTATGTGGGTACCTATGTTCCCCTCCTAATTAAATCATTTTTATACTAATTAGGGTCAATTATAAGGGGGTAATTTTTTGTCACTAGAAAGATAATTTATCACTACACTGAAGTAGATTAATAGAAAAAATGATAAAGGAAACTCTAACTTGAATAAATAAATTTTCGTTGCAAAGATAACCATTTGTTCCTTGAGAGTTAATGGTTTCCAAGATATAAATGCAGGTAAACCTAGAATTTTTGTTGGAGTATTATTATACCAAACAAAATAAAAAATTTCATACTCCTCAAGTAATTAAATTATAAAAAACCATAATTATGAAAAACATTTTTACAAAAAACTGTTTATAAATGCGATAAAAATATTAGAAGAAACAAAAGTTATTAAAAAATGTAAGTTCAATGAATTTTTAAAAAATTCATATTGAAAATTTATAAAAAAATTACACCATATAAGATATTGTAAATTAAATCCCTATACCAAAGAATAAGGAAATTCATAATATTGATTCAAGGTATGATAGTTCCTTAAACTAAAACTCCCTCTACATTTACATTTTTAAAGTTCAATATTCTAATCCTCGGGAAGTACTCAACTACTATTTTACGAGAAGGTGTGTGTGTGCCATTAAAATCCTAAAGATCACCTACTTCTTCTTGAGAAAATCCTTTGATTATGATGATTAGTTTTATTTACCCTAATTTATTAACTGAAAAATAAATTTTCTCTTCCATATGGAATTCCATAAGAAAAATAATCATAAATCAGAAATAATAAAAAAATATTAATACCATTACTATGAATCCTCAAAATTAGTTCATATAAAAAACTCAGAAAGTAATAATAAAATGATCAAAATATCTCAATGAAATAAGAATTTATATTGCTCTATTTTTTCAAAACAATATATTTATTAAGAGTTTTTATGTAATGTTATGTTATTATATTCCTTAAAGCATTTATCTAATTACAGGAAAACCAGTAATAGCCAGATTCTGTAAAATTTGTGAATAATTATAACAATATCAATAGTAGATTTGTCAACTACTAGTGAAATCAACACCTTGTTAGATTAACTAATTAGGTTATCCATCATCACTACATTTCTCATACATTGGATGAATACAACCTTGTTTATACTTTTTGATTACCTAATTTTAAAAATTCATCAAATAAGTTTTTAAGATTCCTCATATTATCATATCTTATGAAATCCCACATCATTAGTTTTCCACAAGTCCTCATATTATCTTTATTTATTTCACTAGTATAATATCCAACACAGGTGTTGATAAAAAAAGTAAAATTGTTCAAAATTCATAATAATCAGTGTTGTGATTTTTTTAAAACATAAATGTGAATCTTATATTCAATATTTTGTTCTTTTATGGTGATATGGAGGTAATAATTTATTACCACATAATATTCTCATGGAATGGTGTGATTTTTAGAATCATAGTGGTGTTAATTCATGCTTTCATATCATAATTTATATATGGTAATCCCCTTAGGGTGGTGTAGTGTTAATCTTTCATAACTATGTAATAATATTGAGAAATGGTTCCATTTTCTGCTCTTTAGCGGTAATCCTTGACATCAACATTGTTCTTGGGAATGATTATTTTGAGGAGGATTTGAGTCATTATCGATAAATTCCATAAAACACACTTCAATGTAGGAAATACATTTTGAGGAGGATATGTTCATATATGTCATGTTTTCCAAGGGCGAAATCACATCGTTTGTGAATAAATTATTTGTATATCACTTTAGAGAAATACAAATCCAAGGTAACATGGGAACTTATACCATATAGAGAGGTAAATAAGCCATAAAAGACACTTGGGAATATGACATTCACATTTAAAATCTTTTCAAAGAGTCCCATATAAAATAATTTCTGAAGGATTCCCATGAAATTATTTCATATATGGGATTTCATGTAAGAAATTCATGAATAAAAACCTTTATATTACTCTGATTAAAAAAATACAATTTTTTAAAATACTCAAATTTTATGAGGTGTTAATGCTTCCAAAAGATCATTTTCTTTCTCTGTATTGGACCATCACCATGAAATACTCAACCTAGGGTTAGGGACGTCACATAGAAAGCTAATTATTAGATACTGTTCTTTTTAATATATCTTCTTTCACCCAGCCAACCTATATGGGTCCAATTAAACCAAATTATAACCATTCATTATTTTACACAATTCAAAATCCCTAAAAGAGAATTTTTCTGAAGAATACTATAATGTTGACAAATTTACAAGAAAAAAAATATCTATAAAAGTGACAGTTCTCCCATTTGGTCTTGTATTCCTTTAATAATGGGAATTATGAGTCTTTCAATAGATCCCTCTTGATAATTCTTCCCTAAAAGATAAAATAGTTGGTGTGATAATAATATTATGATCCCTTGATAACGAGGGTTATTATCAATATATGATTTATAAAGCCTCCCATGTATCAGGATATTTATCTTGGACATCCCATATCAATTATCCTAATAGGTTTCAAGAATCATTTCACCATATCATTTCTAATGAATGTGAAAAACATCTATATATATAATTTCCCTCCCATTAGGTTTAAGACCTACCCTTTCCTCACTAAAGCATATCTACATTCAATATAGTCTTCCTCAACTGGTTACCATTATTTAGTGGTTGTACCAATATATATAGACCTCTGATTAAGTTAACCCCCAACCATTCATCACTGGGCCATATCCACAGTGCTATGAGCCTTTCTTCATCATAATTATCAATATAGATGGTAAAAAAATGAATATATGGGCCTCATATTAGGTGTAATCATGTTCCATACATTATCATGTTTAGTTACAAAAAAAATGTGATGAACCATAAAAGGGACACACGAAATGAGAAAATAGGATCAGTGTTATCCCATAGAGGGAGAGGGGGTTAATCAGTGATCAATTTTCAAATTTCGATCTTGAGAAACAACCTTTTCCTTCTGTTAAAGGGATATAAATTTTCAGAAAAAGAAACACAGAATCACAACTATAGAAACACATGTATTTATAGGTTTTATTACTCTATATGAACATCTAGTCCATATCATAATCTAGAAAATTATCCAAACCACACAACTAGTAGATTGAAATCCATTATTTATGTTTATATATTGTTGGAATTAACCTTACACATTTGATTCACATTAATAAATTAACAGTGTGTGTTCTCCTTAGAAAATTAAATTTCGTAATAGATATTTTTACGAAAGCTATAAATTCATTACTAATAGTATTATATAACATTAGACTATTCATATTTATATTCTCACACTTTTTACTCAGACTATTAATTTCTTATTTAACATTCTTGACTTGGAGTGGTCAAGAATTTTATTTACAATAATAACTTCACGAAACCAATCTATCACATTTATTTATTTCTGTTTATTATTTTATGTTCACTTCAAATTATGATTTGGGTTTTCTCAAATGGTTATTCACATGTTAATAGGGTCAATGATCACAAGAAAAATCATTAATATATACGTATGGATGCACACATGCATTTAAATTCCATGTCTTTCCACCTTTCTCTGTGTACACACTATCCACACACACACAAACTATTTTTTTAATTTAAAATTCTTTATGCATGTGTTATTCATGAGTATAAAGTATTATGAATGTAATTTGTGAAATATTATTTAAATGAGACTATTAACATTATTTAATAAAATATTTTCAAGCTAACCCAAACTGGTGATATATATCTACACATAAATTCTTCTTCTTCATGAAGATAATGTATGTTTACCCTATCTTAAAGACACGCCCACCAAGTCACACAAACCAGGAATGGTTCACACATTTCAGGACTTCGTCAACACCATAGTAATGTATTTTATGTTATGTCCCATTTGAATCATGGAAACCCATTCTCCACAAGAAATTCAAGAGTGATTTTCACTATATTTGTGATCATGAGACCCCTCCTCCTTTTTGAATGACTATTGTGTGGATGGATTCACTTCGCTAAAGGAGTATATTCATAGTGATCTGTTTCATTAGAAAATATAACCTCATTATAAAATTACTAACACCATTGGTTAAGTATTCTTCTCCTTTTATAAAGGATGAAGATCGCTTTATTAAATCACCATAGAACCATTTTTCATGTCACTTCAAGATTCCAAATAATATGTCATGCAATGGAATATTTATCAGAACTGATTTGTTCCGGGGTAATTCAATGAATTCCAATTATAGTGACGTTTCCTTCTAATATCACATAGTGTGCCTTTGATATGAGATACTACCATGCATACTATCATCGCATACTTCTCATTTTGAGAATCTGATGCCCTCTCATGGATGAATGGCATCGTGCTACTGACATCTTTAGATTTTCCCAAGTGAGTTCATCAATTGAGTTAATTTTATAGATCCATAATGTTATTAAATGCAAGTTATTTTTATGATAGTATGATCTTTGTTCTATCTGATTCATAATCTAATATTTGGGTTTCTTGATAAACAGTGGTTTAGTAAGAACTATGGTGAACTATCTCACCATCAATGGTTGAAGAAGAAGTTGATCGATGATATTGATGAGACAGCCTTGATAAGCTCAAATGGTTGGACAAAACAATATACTTCATTTTAATGATGTGGGAATAGTATCACTCACCACTTCACCCCACATTGAAACCTCCATAGATTTGGGCATGGTATATTAATCAACTACTGTGATGGACCGACCATAATTCCCCTTTCCCTCATGGTACCTACCCGTACCATTATCCTAATTTTCATGTTGTCCCAAATAGTGGTGTTTACTATCCTCTACCTTATGCATGATCACTACTAGTATTATACACTTCCCAACCTCTTCCATCATCGATAAGGATAGGGTCTCCCTACCTTGGACGTGGTTAACACCTTGGGTCACACATGTGCCCCTAGTTTATGGTGGCCATAGCTAATATGGGTTGTCCATTTTATGTTACGATCATCATGTATACATAAAAACAATTATATGAAATAAATATAAATACAAGACTCCCTAAATTATAATTCCAACACAACTTATCAATATACTTTTACTCTTTAAATCTTTAAAATGAAATGTATTTTTCATGGCCATCATTACACTCAATTCCTATTCATATAATTAAATCTAAAATTTGTACTTCATAATCTTCATAAAAATTCAAAACATTATTCTGAAAAATATTTTATACATTAACACATATATCAAACACTTAATATCTATAAAAAAATAATTGGATATTTTTAAGTGATTTATATACTCAATATAATTAAACAAATATTGTTTGTTGAGAAAATTCAATAGCTTAATCAAATTCAAAATAGTTCCAAAAAACATGGTACAAAAAATCCCCCATATTGGAGATTGTTGTCAACCATGGAACATAAAACATTGAAATTATGAAACTCATGTAATGGATTATTTATCCAATAGTTATAGGAATACATTAGATAACCTGGTGTATGAAACATGAATAATTGATCAGCAATACCATGTTGTCCATAAGAAGTTATTTGAAAACCTATTTTCAAAAACCTCTAAATTAATCTTTCTATATGACTTCACAGAAACAAGATCATCTTGCAAGATTTTTTTTCTAAATAGCCTTAAATAACAATTAAAATAGGTCACATATAATAAAATCACATCTTACCCCATTTATTAACTCCCCATAAATACATGGTTTTCCTTTTAACAAAAACCCATACCAATGGAAGAATTTATGTTACATTTTTCTCCCCCAGGATAGAATTATCCAAGGAAATGATATATAAGGGAGTGAAACACATAACTTATCCTTGAATTGGGTGATGTTTTACATCCCATGTTTAACCTTATCTTATTAAATTATTAATTTAAAAGTGTCTTGGTGAAGATATCATAAAATTACACCGTTATAGGAACAAATTACAACATCATCTCATTATTCTCCACATTCTCCGTGATGAAGTTATATTTGAAATCAATCTGCATGGAATAATAAGGTCTCAAAGGATTTATAGTGGTATTATAGAACTTTTATTATCACATCATAAGAGAAGGGTTAAATTCACATAATCAAAAATTTATTCCAATTCTATCATCATCCACATCACTTGTGTTACAACATGAACGGGAACAACGTAATCAACTTCTTCTATATGTAGAGTCCCTGAATTCTATTTATCTCTAGAAAAAAAATGAATACTACCACCAATAAAAACACTACACCAGATGTGGATTTTATTTCATCTAAACTTCCTTCCTAAAATTCTTATGTATAACAAAATAAATCATTCTTTCTTATACTGTCATTTTTCAACCTGTAATTAGTTTTTCCTTTGATATATATGAGAATAATTTTTCCACCCATCTAATGTGATTATTTTGGATTAAATTGATACCATAAATAAAATTAAAATAACATTAAATATATTTGACCGAGAATCTATGATATATAGTTTAATTCTAATGAATTCCAATACTCTTTAGGATGCACTTCCCTTACTTCCACTTCTTTTAAAAAATCCCCTGTAAAATTTGTGTGGTAAATGTATATGAATATTCCATTACAATAATAATTATAATTTCCTTATAATAAATCTAATGAGATAAAAAATATATTTACACTTTTTCAATAGTGTTTATCCCATTAAATATTTCATTTCACCTAGAATGGACATCGGAAAAAGAATCATCTTCTCATTAACAATCTTCTCACAAGATTAATCATCATTTACTATAAAAAAGATTTAATAAATGTAAAAAATTACAATGAGTGGTACCTATTTATTTTCTTTTATGTAGATATTTATATAAAACCCTCCATTATTGTTGTTCAACTTCCTTAAAAAAGTATACATTTTGGTATAATAATCTCTGGAAACTTTATTTAGTCTATAAAAATCCTTCTTCAACTTTCACACATAATATTCATATTTTACGATCATAAAGCCACATTCATGTTCAATATAAACATCTTCATATAGCTTTAGATTAAGAAAATATGACTTGAAAACCATATGGAAAATTTTATTGCATTATTGAGAAGAAATGATAAGAAGTATTTTGAGAGATTATAATCTTCCTTTACTGGAAAATATCTCAAAAAAATATGTTCCTTCAATTTCTTAGTCTTTTCAAACATTTCATTGCTTAGATTCTTTATTGGATCACTTTCCTCATTCATGTTATTTTAGAATACCCAGTTTATACTAATAACATTCTTATTGTTTGGTTTTAGAAAAATTTCTTATGTATCATTCTTTTCAAATTGATTGATCTTGTAATTCATATAATTCGCCAAGTCTTTATATACACAATATTCATCAAAAAAATTGCATATATTTTGAATTTAACGAATTACGTGAATCTAAAATTGAATTTCATCTATTTTGAAGAATATTTCATTTATCACCAATTATATTTTGAACATCCACTTGTTTCATCCTCCTACAAATAAATGGAGGAATTTGTTCCTCATTACATGTGGTATCTATGTCAGAATGATCTTTTTGAGAGGATTCAACATTATTAATTTTAATTAACAGTATATTCATAATTACAAACCTAAACCCCATAATATTCATTTTATAGTACATTAGTATCTATCTGTGAAAAATTATTTTTATCTTGTTCAAGAACATTCACATTTGGATAATCAACAATCCTTCCAATTTATTTTTTTATGATAAATGAATCCTATACAATTTTTATGGTAGATGATAAATATTCCATCAACACCACTCTATTAAATATTCCCATGATTCTAACCCTTTAATTTTATAATACAAGACTTCTTAAATGACATACATGTTTAGAACGTGGTGTTTATTTGTGATAATTCTAAAAAAGATTCATATCAGAACCTGGTATGTGAAAACCCATATTTTCTACATATATTATTTTCACTATAGTGTTCCTTAAAATATCATGTTTTTTCATTCTCAATAGATATTGTTAGGCCATCACCACCATCATTCTATAATGGCATGTATGGTTCACTAAACTCATGATGAACTCTAGGTTTATTTAGGTAATATCTAAATTTTCACTTGTTTATTCAACACATTTATCATTTTCATTCTTCTTCATAGTGTAACCACATTACATAATTTCACTTATTCAATAGCTCATAATCATTTTGAGAGCCTGTGATTTATATTCTAAAAACATAATAGATGTAATACGATAAATGTTATCAATAAAAAAAATAAAGTACCTATCAACATTTTTTGGCTGCTTACTCATTGGACAAAAAAAATTTAGAGTGAAAGGGCTCCATGGGATGAGTTTAACATATCTTACAATTATTATTAATTGTGTTTGTAAATTTCCCTTTCAAGAATATGAAAAAACACCATGATCTTCATCCTTTCATGTCATAAATTTCCTGAATACCTTTTTTTCATTATTAACTTGATCATATTACCCTAAAACATATACAAAAACATATAATACCACTATTTATTCTCTTAAATAATGCTCAAAGAGAATTAAATTAATATATCATGTACTTGGACCATGTTTCCACTAGTTTTTTTACTATTATAAAAACATTCCCATATTCATTTATCATAAAAATTAAAAAATACATTCTTAAAAAACTATGTTACCTTCATCAAAGAGTTGTGAATCACTCAAGAAAATGTGATCCTTCTCAATAATAAATAAGCTTATTTTGGATTTTAACTGCTCTTCTCATATAGTATCTAAAATAATTCCTTTGAATCTATGTTAATCATCATTGAAAAAAATTCAATGTACCTTATTTTTACTCTTTCACATTATTTAAGAAGTTTACATCCCCTTTCATATTTGAAGAATACCCACTATCATGAATCCAGGTTTGTCCTTATTTTGTTTCTTTGAGAGTAGTTTCAATAAATATGGATTTTTTACATGATAAATTCCGTTCCTCTAATACAATTTTGGAGACACTTTGTGTAACATTTTATGTGCTGGTATTATGAAAGTACATCCTTTTGTATGATTTCCAACATTTTCACACCATTCAAAAATTTATTACAAGGGTTAGAATCTATTTTACATATTCAATGAAATATAACATGTTGTCTCATTTGAGTGGATTGAATCACTCTCAAACATTGCCTCCATATTCTTATGGGATCTTGGTAATGTTGATGATTAATCCAACACATATGTGTTACATGCCCAAATTTTATAGATTTCTTGATATTACCACCCATAGTATATTTCTCTATGTATCGCACATTTCATCCAGAGTTGTATAATTATTTTTGATCAATATCATTATTTATTACATTGTAACTTTGTTTCACATAAAATAATTCGTCATCACCTGAAATTATATTCTTCTATTTAGATTTATTATCATCCCCAAAAATATTTGTAGAATTTTTTATCCATACTTTGAATCCATATAAGCTTCTAGTTTTTCATCTGTGGTTTTTTTAGCCACATACATTATTTTATTATTTTTATATTTCATCTAATAATATAAATATTATGTAGGACCATACTTATTTGAGCTTTAAAAAACTTATATAACTGAGTGTTTGATGTTTATAAGACCCTTTTTTTCTTTTAAAAGTTATTACAGAGAGAGCTATAAATTCAACTCACTTTGTTTCAACTATTCTTCAAGAATTATGTTGAAATTATTATATTCATAGACCAATTTTTTTAAATAATTAATATATATTAAAAAATGGTTTTTTATTAAATAAAAAATTAATCATTGTTTACTAAAAAATTTACACCTTTTAACCAATTTTTATTCCCCCCAAGTCATAGAAATTTTTGAGACATTATTTCAACTCTATGTTAGACATAGACACCAACTAAGTCTCTTATTATTTTAAGATACTACATTCATCTCTAAGTAATTTTTCATCATTCAATTTATGAATTATATGTTTTTCAATAGTATTGTCATTGATATCATCTTCTTATTATTAACTATCATCATTATCATCCAAAATAGACTTATACATTCCCCTTTTAAATGTAATGAAATTATTATTCTTAACCTTAAATTAGGAATTGGATTTTTCTACATTTTCCTTGAAAGATATTATTTATTTAATTTCATATCCATCACTTCCATTATCATCAATTCATAAAAGAAAATTTTCATTGAAATATCCCATAACTCCATAACCAAAACACATCATTGGTAACATTCATTGATAATTTCCTATACTACATTATTCATTTTTAGAAAACACAGACATAACATCATCAGAAAAATTACTAATATCATTTTATGTGATAGAGTCACTGGATATGTGACCAAGATCATTCTTAGAAATTACGTTATTTGTATCATTACATGAAATTTATCAACCAACTTTATCTTTATCAATTATCACATTTGTCTTTTCATTTCATATATGATCAGAGTGTTGATCATATTATCTAGGGATATAGTCTTTGGTTCTCAATCATTTAGGGAAAGACCATAACATCATATTTATAAGGACAGATTTATATGACCTTTTAAAAAATAATTCAATCTTCCTTCTTATCATGATGAAATATTATGGTGCTTAAAATTTCATTTATTTCATATATCAACATCAATAATTTTAATATATCTTTCTTCACCTTTGTATTTATTTCATATATTTTCATTAATTTATCCCACTTAATTTCAGTTGTTTAATTTTTTTAATCTAATACACTCACTTTAATAGAGTGAGGAATGTATTAAATCTCAATTTTTACCATCATTATCTATATTTTTATTATCAATAGTTTGATAAAGGAAGAAATGTAGTATGAGAAGAAAAACAATCTATAACAACTTTAGTAACATCACAACCAATAGAAATAAGGTAGTGAAACATTCTATCATTCCATATAAGTTATTTCATATAAATAAATATAGGAATATTATTACTATTTATAGAGTTAAAAATATCTATTTTAGTTCCTTATTACAATATAATTAAGAAAATAGTCACCAAGGGGGAATTCTACTCTGATACTAATTTATATAACAAAATAATTTCATTGTGATCACTTAGTGGGAGAGGGGTGATTCAATTACCCCATTCACAATTTATTTTTTATGAAAAATCCCCCGACCATTAAATATATATTAATTTACCAGAAAAAAACACACAATAACCAACCTAGAAAGAAAAGTATTTATAAGTTTCACTACTTAATAAGAGTACCTAGTCCATAGAATGGTTTAGAAATTATCCTTACCACATAACCACTATAAAGAAATCCATTATATTTTGTAACAACAAGAAGGATGTACCCTTACACTTGAAAATCAATTTCATCAATTAATATTATGTGTGCTCCTTCCACAAGTAAAAATTTTAACAGATATATTCACAACTGTAGAATCTCATCCTATTGAATTTAGTAATTTTTCAATGTGAATGATTCATGGAAAACCTCCATGTATGAAAGAAAAAATGGTTGGAAAAACCAATCTTTATTCATCACATCATCATGTGCACAGTTTCAGCGGACACAAATTATATTTTATTTATTTTCTATTCTTTAATATATTGTAATGTATGAGTATCATGTATTATGAATTTCTTTCTGGAAAGGTTATATAAACCAAACTTTCTAATTTTAGATTCCCAAATATTTTCATGCTAATATGAAGTTGTTTTATATTTATTCATGTAAATTTTAATTTTTCCTGAAGATAGTGTTGGTGTACAATATCATGAGGAGTTATTAATCAATTTTTTTAAATTTGGAAGGCTTCATGAATCTACAAACTTCTCATCTACAAGGGAAACTCCTTTTTGAAATAGTACATTTTTATTTGTGGATACCCATTCTTCATGAATAAATTCAAGAGTGTTTTTCACTTGTTGAATTCTCATTGGAAAATTCCTTATACTTCTCAAGAAAAATTCATGAGGATGGATTCCCTTCATGAATGTAGTGGGTTCATGATACAGTGTTTGATAAAAAAAGAGATCATCCCCAATATCTCACCAACACCATCAGTCTAATGTTCTTATAATTTAATAGATGATGATCACCAACTCATTCAAATTCATGATATCCTATTTTCATGTTGTATTATATCTTAAATATTATTTGTGTGAGAGATTATTTATCACACCGAAGTCATTAAATGATAATTACATATATTCTGAATGTAGTATCATTTTGTTTCATGTGATAAAAATGATCATTTTACATTAAATAATCTCACGCATGAGATAATCACATGCATCTTATTTTAAAATGTATGAATTCTCTCAATTCCGAATGACCACCTAAAACTAAAATTTTGTGTGTGGGAGAATTGTGTTCATCCTTAATGTTAGTGTTATGAATGAGTAATTTGATTAAATTCATAATATTAGAATAATCCTACAATCTTCAATCCATTGGCATCAGCATAGAAGATGGATATTCACTCAATCAACGGTTGATCGACAGGAACTCTAGAAAATTGTCTCACCAATGAGGGATGAGGAAGAAGAAAATCGTTGAGATGGATTAGAAAAACCTAATAATATCAATCAGACAGACCCTGTTATATGTTTCATTTTAATAAAATTAGATCATTACCAATCACCACAATATCCCTCATCAAATACCCAATCATTTTGGGCAAGGTATGTTAATCTAATATTGAGATGGATTGAAAAGAATTCTCTTCTACATCTTGGTATCACACTATAACCTTCTTCCAACAAGCATGCTGCCATGTATGGTGGTTCCAATTATCCTCCACCATATACACAAGAAATTCTGGGATTATGAAATTCCCAACCTCTTCCACCTTAATGATTCCATTGGATTTGTTCCATTGGGAAAGGTTAACCCCATGGGTCCGACATGTTCTCTCAGTTTAAGTTGTCCATGACTTCCATGGTGTTGACAATTTTTTTAATGTACATAATGTAAACCTACAACAATTATGTGTAATAAAAAAAATTCCTTCCTCAATTAGAATTCTAGTCCCATTCTACATATCCTTTTCTTAATTATATTATGCTAATGAAATGTATTTTTAAGGGCCTTTATGTCTCTCAATTATTCTTTACTTAAATAAATACGAAATTAAAATTATATGGAACTCTTAAATCATACAAAAATTATTGTAAAAAAATGAATCCTCATATGAATCATGTATTAAAATTTCATTATCATCCCTAAAAAATTCATATTTTGTAAATAGATTTATCAAAAAAATATTTTCCTAAATATTGTTGACCAGAGATAGAAAATACCACAAGCCTATTCAAAACAGTTCCATCCATGTTTTCTACTACATTACTCTTGGAAAATTATCAATAAACCCTTTTAAATTTCACATTTCATGATTCATGCTTATTTACTGCATGTAATTGAAAATTATAGATTGATCCTAACATATGAACAAAAAGCAATGAAAATAAAGTAATGCTGGATTCAATTTTTGTAAACCTGGATATATATGATGCTTCAACGAGGTTAAATCCCAACAAAACATTATTAAAATATACATGAACATAAAAGGAAAATCATTATTCCTAGATTCAATAACTAAAAAGAAATTTTTTTTGGACAAGTCTATGAACATCAATAGAAGAACCATATTCATTATCAAATGAACATAAAAGGTATGTCAAGTCTTATTAGGTGGAATTAAACTATTTTGGATCTGAGTTTATCAATAGGGATACATAATAAGATCCTCTCATGAGCCTGATACCAACTCTGAAACACTTATTCCCTTCCTATATGGTGATCAATTAAAGAAAACCCAATTGTTAAACTTTTTACAATAGCATAATCAACTGATAGTAAAATAAATCTAGAGAACCTCTTATAGTTTTATATGTTCATATCAATGAAATGTATTGAATGATCACCCTCATTGAGGTAACAAATATTCATCATGGTAATTAAATCATGAGTACTATGTAAATATATATGATATTCATATACTATAACATAGAATCCCTTAGATGTTGAGCTGAACTCCCGTCCTATCGACCAACACACAACCTAAACTGTCATTAAATTTTCATGATTACTACCTTACTTTTGATAGAATGTCTTCACTGGTTCAAAATTAATCATAATATACATGTAAAAAACAACATTATACACATGTTTTATAAAAATATAAAATTTATTCCCCAAATTTATCATCTAGATTTTGAATTTTCCTCTCATGAAAATTGTTTTTTTCATGGAATGTATCACATTGGTCAAAATATTGAAAAAAATTAAATAAACTTTTGTACATCCATTATGTGAATCAAATATCCTGATCATATAAATAATATTTAATTACTCCATGAAACATCACTATTTATGTTATATGTTACTACATAAATGATTTAAATATACTATATTCCCCAATAGCTAGGAAATAAGTTGACTATGTATGTAACTCCATCGCTTCCCATGTAACATCATATCCACCAAGTACACATGATTAAACTATTATACATCTACATATTGATCACTATACATATACATATTAATTCTAAAAATGAGTAGTATATCCATGGGAACCAGATGCTAAACCATCACCTATGGAATTGTATGATATTTTCTCATAAACTTAAATACAAGACTATTTAAACTCAGGCACAAAAATAGATGTCTCTAAATAGTAAATTTTTTTACTAAACATGTACATAAATATTAGGGTAATCTAATAAAATCATCTAAAACCTCATATCTCATAAATAGAAATATAAAAATGTAATCATGAACTATAACAAGATAATCTTAACTTTTAGAATACAAAACATGAACATCTCCTTAAACGAAACAATCTTTCTATACTTAAACCTCTATATCACTTATATAATCTATAAATATACTTATTTCTTCATAACTTGATTAATGGTTTATAATTACCCCATAATCATCAATTAATTAGACACCACTCAAGTAACATCTCAATTCTATTTTTAAATCATCATATTTTCCAACACATTAACCTGGAAAAGGTTATATATAATCTAAAATTTAGAACCATATAAAAACTCAGTACACAACATTTATCTTACATTCAAGTAAATTTTTAAAAATATATAACCCTATCACTTATAGTCAATTGAAACTATAATAGATAAATTAATAATTAATTTCATTAAAAATATATTTTCTATTAGATCTAAGTCATGGGTAGTTTAATTAAATTCATGGTGGTATAACTTTCTAGACCCACAATCAAGGACATAAATTTACTAGATGAAGTCATAAATACAAACATTATACAAGGTGATGTGATAGCCTTTATATAAAACTATTAACCCTAACAATCACAAAAAAGGAGAACCTATCAATTCTCCTCAATATAAAAAATGGTTGACTTCAAATAGTCTGTCTAGAAAATTATATGAATTTTCTTTTTCTTTATTTATAAATTATTCAAAATTTAACATAAATAAAATATAAACCCCTTATAATATACTATCATTGTATTGGGAAATTATACATTTTAAACATTCATTGGAGATTCTAAAAATACCACCACTCTAATATTCTATAGGTCCCAAAAATGATACTATTAAAAATAAATTATCCCTACAAATAAACAATTATCATACAATAGAAACATAATGAAAATTTTCCATATATATCATGATCACAAAAAATCAATTTAGATTACATAAGATGCATTCTATTATCATCCACTTGTATCAAATACACTGATTTTCTTAAAAATATCCATAAAAACTCATTAATCTATGACTAAAATGTTTTATTCATCCACCCCGTGAATAAAATGAGTAAATTATTTGAACTGGATATAATAATAACATAGTTATAGTGAAAATTCTTGGAATAAATGTATAATTCCTAATATCCACATCTAGAATCCACATTTATTAGTTTTTAGAGATCAAATCATTATTTTAAAACTATCTTTACCTCACAAATTGATAAAGATATCATCAATATAAGAAATATAATTGCATTTTTTAGAAATTATTTTATTCAACCATCGATACAAAATATATATTATGAAACTATCATTCATTATCTTAATGAATAAAATTGGTTCACCCATGGTGATACATTAGTATAAATAATCACTCTCTGCAATATGTATCAATCTATAAACTCAAATTTTGAATCTCATATGGAGTAATATTTTATAAGCCCAATGAGATAATGATGATACATAGATGAAACTATATACAAAAGTTAACATCTCATCATAGAAGTAAACCTACATCATCCCCAAAAAAGATAATTTTAATGTTCAGGGTAACCCAATGATGCTTATATAAATTCACCTTGGTTTCAACCAACATCATAATCACCAACTAATAAGTATTAAGATAAAGATTTTTTGATTGAAAAATCATATTCATGTCCCATTTAGTAATGAAACAAATACCTAAAATTTTGACTAATGATGATAACTCCCTATAAAAAAAATATACACAATATGATACCAAATACAACAAATACATTCTAATAATGAGATCATATAATTTAATTATAAATAGGATCTAGATTCATGGTAACCACACTTGACTGATATGTAGTTTAAAACTAAGAAAAACATCAAGTAGTCTATAAAAACCACTAATATGTGTTGGTAACATGAATTTTTTATATGACACCTCCATGAATAGATTTAACCCTCACACAAGGGTAATATTAATAGAATAACATAATTAACATATGTTTACTAATATTAAAACTAATAATGAATACTGGTGATATTGTTTACCTATAATGACCCATGATTTTATATCTTTTATATTATATGACATCTTTGATAAATTGCGGCACCCCCAACACCAAACACACTCAATACTGTTCTAAAAAAATTATGCATATTTGTAGAATATTATTAAAAAGAATATAATAACAACATAACCAATAGTAAATAAGAGGATACTAGTAAATTTAAAATTCACATATTTACAAGATAAATAACTAATATTAAAAAGGATTGTTTTTTTTCAAATAACTATATTTATATATTCTATAATTTACCATAATAAATTAAATTCACAATTTTTAAAATATTATCAAAATAATATATGATATTTCAATATATGAAATAATATTTTAACATTTTTATGTGATATATATTTTTGAAATATTATTAAAACATTCCAAAGCTCAAAAAATATAATATTATCAATTCAATTTTCCTTTATAATTTTTATTTCATTTATAAAATACTAAATAATCAAGTTTTATAAATTTAATTTCATGAAAATAAATAATTTTAAAATTTTAGGTAGAAATTTAGTATAGGGTTTTTAATTTTCTAGAATAATTTATTTTTATGTGAATATTGAAAAAATATAAAATCTTCTAATAACATCAATTGTATTAAATAAAATTATTTGAAAAAAAATTATAAAAAAATTATATATTCCCCAAGTACATAATAATTGAAAAAACCTCGATTAATTTATAAAACAAATTTTTAATTCTTTGGAATCATAAGTAATATTTTACTCAAAAAACTGTTTTTATTTGCTAGTATTAAAAATTATATTACATGACTTATAAAAATGGAATTATTATTCTATATAAAAATTATAATATTGTGTAATAATATCAATATCATTTTTAGGAGTAAAATTAGGATTATTAATATTAAATTTAATAACTATGATAATTAATAAACAGTTATTTTAAATAAATTGTCTCATTAATGTGGAGTAATTTTTATCAAATAAATTAAATTGAGATATTTTTCTATAAAGGAATTTTTTATGATTACACATATAAATAATTAGGTTATAACTATTTATATTTAAAATTAATACAAAATTATATTAAGAACACTTAATGGTAAAAACAATATTTCTCTAAAAATTTGTTTTTCTATATATTTAATGTTTTAGTTTGAATGATAATATTCTCTCATATATATGTATATTTATTTAATTATACTATATAGATTCGAAATTTAGGATTATAAAATCAGAATTGTTTTATATTAGAAACTTATATTTTTAATAAAATATTAACAATTAGGGTAAAAATTAGTTACCAAGGTAAAGATAAAAAATGGTAAAACCTAAAAATTAATTGGTTAAAGGATATAAACTTGCCTAAAACATGTCGTAAAATAGGTCGTCTTGAATTTAGAAATCATATCATATTCCAAACTCAATTAATTATCACATTCTACACATTGAACATAGATAGTATTAATAATTAATAAGAAATTAATGGTGTTCACAAAAATTCAATTTTCATCACTTATAAAAGGGGACCACTTAGACCCTATCATGGATACATATTACCTTAAAAATTTACATTAAAACCTTCCCATTTTTTCTCTCCTATAAGTACCTTCATGAAATAAATCTATTGTTAAATATTTTATATGGGATTCCATTCATTTCTAAGGAGTTCAGAAATAAAAAGTACAAGTTGTTGAAGAAATTATTACATACATATTACCCTTTGATATTAAAATTTCACTTAAAAACCGTAATAATAATAAAACAATGATCTTAGATTTATTATTATATTTATGTTATGTTATATTAATGTAAAAAACCTTATTTATTCCTTTTCAACCACTTAGAAAAAACATTTAGATTTTTTTTTTCTGAAATACCACATCCATGCCGTAACATGTTTTGTTTTCCATAGTGGTACTATTTCATAATATAAGTGAATTTAAATATCACTCATAAACATTATTTTTTTAAATAATATGATTATTAATCTTATATAATGATATTAAATATTTCATTATACATATTAACCTATTGAAATATATAATGTTCATGTTTTGGGTTCATGTAACCACATACTTGAACAGGGCTATAAAAAATATTTCATGGATAACATTGAGATCATAAATAGTAATGTTAAGAAAATTTAATATGAAATTAATTATTTTTATATGGTTCACGAAAGGTTATTTATTTGTCTTATTATTAAAATATCTTATTCTATATATAAAATTACTGAAATAAGCTGAAAATGATTAAATTTTCATCAATATACAAGTAGAAACTATATAGTAAATATATTTCATATGATAATAAATGGTCTATTTTAAATGAAATATTGATGAATAAGTTTCCTAAAGGATCTCCAAAAAACAAAATTTAATTTTTAATGAATATATAAGACATTATTGAATGAATTAGGAATAAGGTAAGGTTTTATTGTCTCGATTTTCAACCCCAAGAGATATACTTTTTATTAAAATTGATGATTTGTTTGAAATCATTAATATTCTTCTATTTAAAATATTTTACCATTATACACATAATATTCGTGATATTAAATGATTCATTTAATGTCACATACTTGAAGGCTATTTTATTTTAATGTTTCTAATATCATTAGTGTTTTTGCTAAGTCAAACTTCTTCTATTGAGTTACCAACTTTCACGATGAACACTATTTCTCAACGATTGAGTTGTTATACATAAAAGATATATTGTATTTCATTTCTTATTTTCTAATGGTTATAATACACTTCCACATATCTAAAGTAACAATTGATTCTTTCCTTAATGATTATGTTACATTAAAGGGTTTCGGGGATACAAGTCTTACTTTTGGAGACATGTTTTTTGTTATATACATGTTTACTTTTACATGGGGTATATAATACTTATTTGTTACTTTATACAATAAATTATATTTTTTCCAATTTAAATATATTTATCTTTCTCATTCATGGGGTTTTGATTTTAATTTAACTTAATCCATAATAGATTTACAAACATAAATTAATCATTAAAAAATCAAAATTTATCTATATGATTATGTTATTTTAAGCCTCAAATATCATTCCAAAAAAAAATTTAGTGGAAATTTTCAATTATCTATGGGGAAGTTACTTAATTTTATTAGTATAATTTTATTTATTTGAAATACCTTCTTAAATAAAATCCTAAAATTAGAATGAATAACTCTAATTATTTACATTAAAATTTTCCACTCCATATCCATTTTTTGGTTAAAGATATCATAGTGGACGACATGAATATATAGTGAGAGTTAAGATGAGATGGGGGAGTGTATAAGGGTTTGATATCTATACATTTTTTATATGAACCCATGATAATATAACTATCATTACTGATCATAACATCACTTGTTGGTAGGTTCACACTTGGGTTCACCTATTTGGTCATGATAAGATTATATAGGTTGCCTATATTAAAATTTTTAGATAATATTGATAACTCATTGATCCACATGAACTTATTTTCATTCTATAGCATATATTAAAAATAAGAAGCAATGATTAAATGTATTTAAATTGGTCACCTGCACTAGGATACTCCCAAGTCGTACACTCCAATGTTTTGTTAATGATCCAAAAAACCACTAATATCCACTAGTGTGGTAGATAAAATGTTACAATTATATTATCTCTATGTTTGGATCAATACCTCTATATGATTTAGGGTTTCACTCCCTGCCACCCAGGGGTCACTACTTTCTTCCTCCTCCATTCTCACTATACAAGGGTATAAATTCAAAAAATTGCTACTCCAAAATCCTTTTTCATTCACTAATTTTGGGAGAAAAATATCATTAGAACACAATTGACTTCATGAAATAAATTATTGATTTTATTTAACTAATTAGTTCTTGTTGATCTCCACACTGACCTTTCACAAATTTGTTGGGATCATCATCACTATAGAAGCATCACATTCCTTATTGAACTAGTCATCATAGAATACTAAATTCATTTAGAAATATCTGTAATGTGTGCCAATCACTTTCTGTACTATTTACATGATTTGAAAGATCAAAACATAGTTGCACCCAACTAATCCATTTTCATGAAAAAATTTCACTTATGTGATTCTATTCACCTTACCTGAAATTTTTCTCTTTCAATAAAAACCATAATTCTGGAAAAAACAATTTTTATTGAAATATCAACACTTTCACGCAACATTTGCTATATTTCATAACTCCTAACATTAATTAGAGTTTAATTCATTCCCAATTATCCCTTAGTATATATATTCACATGTAACATTCATATTTAATGAATTTATATTGAAAAAACTAATGTTCATGTGAATGAAATCACAAAAATTTTTTTTTGGTCAAAATGATTTCATGTTCTTTCTTCATGCAACCAATGTAAGCATTAAAATTTCTCACAAGAAATAACAACATGAAAATAATTCACATGTCCAGTTCCCTAATATCATCACCGATTTTGGATTACTCAAATGAGTGTGTATTGGCCTATTTATATAAATAGACTTCTCTTCATGTGACATATGCACATTCACTAACCATGAACACAACTTTTCTCATTTTACCAATCATTAATGATTTAAAATGACCTTTTCCACATAACTGACTACCATTAGGAAATAAAAATCTATATATAATATGTTCATGAATTCCTACCAACATTATGTAACATTAAATATTAGAAAACCAAAAAAACTATGAAAAAAGTTTCTTCATAATATTTCTATGATGCAACCTTGAATCTTCACTTGCCAATAACTTTTTGAAACACTTGATAATATTAATGAATCTTTTGTTCATATCCTTAAACAAGTTTTTTAATATTTTTGTGAGTCCACTCATAAACACCATTTTCATTCAAGATATTATCATCAGAAGACTTCCTCGTTTTTTCAAACTAAGTTTAAATATTTCAAAAACAATTAATCAATTAAATAGGGTTTCTTACATTATTAAATTAATGTAATAATGGTCTTAGAATTTCTCCATGAAATTTTCATGATTCATCTATATATGTGTGAACCTGTTCCCTGGATTTCATTATCCTATCTCTTACTATGATCATGTTTTACCTTATTGGATCACATAGTACATTATTTATCATACTGGTTCAATGTAATTAGGGAAACCAATGATTCATGCAATTATTGAGATGGCAGTAAACAAATCCAATGTTCCAAGTCACACTAGGTCAATTGAAACACCAAATATAACACACCAACATAAAAGTGTTGATAACGGTATGATTTAAAACTAATAAAACACACAAAACATGGAATGTATTATTCAAATAGTTGTACAGTAGCCATTCCCTTTATATTTTTTTGAAACATATGAACATATACATTACCTCTATTTTGATTTAACATGATAAACTAATGTGATAAATAAGTTACTATTATTAAAATACCAATTATTGAATCATGTTGGTGATTGATGTAATCTATTTCACAATATGAGGTACATGAGATGAACATATTTTTCAAACCCATGGGTAACCGATTATTCAGTCCAATACTTCCTTGATTTTTTAAATTTTAATAAAAACCACCAACATGGTTACATTTAAATCCTTAACATCCTACTCAACTTATGAATGGATGGTAAAGAACACACATAGATCAATAATCATTTTTACTATAGGATGAAAATAAATATATATTCATGATCTTTTATTATCACCCATTGAAATCTAATCCAATTTATACATTGTACCACATGAAATAGAAAAATAATCCAAAAAAAATCATACCTTGGTTAATAGGCATAACAGCTTCATAATCACATCATTTTCCCTCGTTTTTGTTGATGTCAAAAAAATATTGTACCCTTTTTAATAAATATTGATCATTTATTACATCATTGAAAATCATCACCATTATCAATTATTTGGATTGGAGAATTTTTATTTTCCCCCTTTTTCAATATGGGTTTTTCATATGATAAGAAGAGATAATTATACACCCATAATATGTAACGACAATAATATTTAAGTCCACTAGATAAAACCAAAATTCACTTATCCACATTTACCATTCCAATATATTTGATAGTATGTTTGAGAAATATATATATCTCATAAATATCTTTCCTTTAAATCAATATTCAATTCGATATTTAGTTGGTGAACAAACCACTTAGCATATTATCATAAACTAAAACTACAAGACCACTAAGGTGAGGCATATAGTAGGAAATCAGAGATGACGTTAATAACACTATCACTATCTATTACACTTACGTATATCCAAATATGTTGAGTAGGAAAAGATTTTCATCTCCAATCAAGGAATTATTATGGAATTATTCATTATATCTAGGCACCAATACAATAACAGTTGTTGAAACATATTACAACTATCATGGATAATAATATAATCATTAGTATCATTATATGAACTTTTTTAGACACCAAATACTAAAATAGTGACTCATATGTTCAAATTTCTAGATCACATTCTAAATTATGCCTGGTCACATATTTCTTCTCTCATACTTAGGGTGTATATCCTTGTCTGTTAGGGAAAAATTCTTTCAAAAGTACATTTAAAATTCCACATGAAATTCTAATATTCATCACTGAATAATGAATTGAAATTCATCATGAGAGTAATCTATCCATAAGATCCTCTGATATAACATTATTTTATCTTTGACATCCTAATTTAGTGAGATCAGGTGATGTTGACATCAATTCTTCATGTATCATGATAGAAAATGAAAATAATTTAAATATAAAAATTTAAATCCTGATTCCAATATTTAAAACTCATCATTTCTACTCATATTATTCATGAATTCACGGTCATTGTTATTATCCAAAACAAAAAAATTCAACTTCTACTTATTTGAATCAATTGAAATTCTAGAGAACATTTCAATACCTCTTTACCTATTTTTGTGAGACATGCCTATTTATTCTATCTCCAATGAACCCCAAAAAAACTCAATAGTAGTTAACAAAATTTAAACACATAGAGAGATATGATGTTTTACTTTCTCAATATAAAGAACATTAATGGTTTTTTTAAAAAATTCACAGAATTAATAGTTTCCTTTCCCCCTTCATAAATTTGAGGAAACTAATTTCAACACCCCATCATCCTACCCTTTTTCTAATCTTTTTTCATTATCATAATATTCAGTTCCTTTCAAGTAGATTTTATTTTATTTATTTTGATTAAAAAACCCCCATTTTATATTTTTTTCATTGAAATTCCCTATTCCTGTCAAATGAGTTTTTTTCTCCATATCCTAACTCAAAACTATCTTTCTATGGGTTATAATACCAATATGGTTCCCCTAAAAAATCACTAATTGGACTATTTCAATTCATATCTTCTTTAATGTCTACTTACCCTTTCATAATTTCTCAAAAACTACAACCCATGCCTTCCTTTGGGATTTTTTTCACATGTGAGGCTTTTTGAAGTCCTATAATTTTAATAAAACTTTCTCTTGTCATTCCAAGAAACAATCTCTTTATTGGTTAATTTGGAACTTCTTTTAAAAATAATATCTTGATTTTTCCATGAAACTCCATAGTCCCTATTCTTCTCTGTACATATGGTACACTCTTTAGTATCACTTTGGCATGCCTTATATATTTTCAATATGATATGAAATTGAGCAATCCTAGATGTTTTCTTCCCTTGCACATCCATTATCACATGATCATATATCTATATCTTGTATGGAGAGTCTTCCTTCTTTTTATTCCATAATTTTCACTTTATTTATATGAGGAATGACATGAGAAAAAATATGTTTTTTCTTGATGAATAATTTTTTATATCTATTATTTTCTTCCAAATAAGGTAATATGTACACAAACATAAGAGAATTTTTTTCATTGAGAAATTTCTTCTAGTTTTTCAAATGAATGGAGTATTTCATAGGGATAACTTATTTCTATTTTTTCTAAAATTCCCATCCAAATGACTCTGGTTAGAAAAAATTAATCTCGTATGAAAATGTTACCATGTATAGTCACATCTCATATTAGAATTTTGTAGAAGTATTTTTCATTCATCCCTTGATCCCTTGGCCTTATAGGATGGACTTCATGTAATTTCCCATGATTCCAAAGAAGTAGAACTTAGTGGATACCTTCCCCCAAGAGTAATATCGTTCAGGTTTGTTATGATAATTCTACTTATTAGTAACTCCAAATTTCCACTTTTATGAAACCCAATTATTACTGCTCTTATTGGATATATATTCTTTTTCTTTTTTCAAGGTGTATATCCATCCTTCAAACTCCTTGATCATCCCACCCTTCTCCTTTTACTGGGTTGTCAAATCATTTATACATGATCTTTCTTACTTCACCTATTTAAACCCCTCTTCGAGTATTTTTTTAGAGAGAGAATTATAGATTTAATATTATTAATAGTTGTCATCTGACATTCCACATCAGGTGAACGTTCATCAAGTAATTTAAACTTACTCTTTATCATTTCACCCATATTCAAAATGTCATAATTCTGGTCCATTGACATTTCCCTACGCATATTTTCCACCATAAAAAACGCTTCTAGGTTTGAAACTAATTCATATTTCATGCCCCACGTATTTTGAACCATATTTGATTCAAGGTTCTTATCTCTCAAAGTTGGTTTACCATATTTCAAATTAGAATAAATATAATAAAATTCATTATCATTAAAATAATTTATCACCCTCATCGTTTTATACTCGTACATTTGTCTTTAATTGGCATGTTTTAGTTTTTAAATGGTAAATTTCAGTGCCTCAACGTGGATCCCTTGATATTAATTTTTGTTTTTGGTATTTGTTTCCCTCCTCCATCCCCTAATGAATTTTATATTATATATCAATAAATAATAACTATAGATCTCACGATATCTCATAATATTCAGTAGTTACAACATATCTTGACATATTAGGCTCCTTAGATAGTCCTTAAATATCATTATATGATTTTTTTGACACAATCACATTCATCTATAGTATATATTATTTTATATTCATAGATCATTTAGGTCGATCAAAAACTTCCCAATGAATTCCCTATTATATAGAATTCATTTTTAGTTTTTCTCAATCAGATAATTTCTCTTTCATATATCATATGATCAAAATCCATCTCAAATTTGAAAATAAATTGGATCAAATCAAATTGAAATAAATCCAACATGATAAACATATGCTAGGATACTATGTCATTAAGCCTTAAGGACCATTAGTGAGTGAATCCATTATAGGGGTGTGTGATAAGGCTATAAAATCATTCATGTTTCCCCACATTTTCATTATAATCTCATTATCCTTCCAATTCTTAACCTCAATTGTTAGTATAGCCCTGTTTATGTAAATCGGTTAAGTGATCATATAAATAATTGGTGTGATTATATTATAATAATTTAGATCATATCGATGATCACTGAATCCTCATGAACATAATTTCAGCCTACTGAATATAAGAGAATATATCTCATGATGTATTAGAAGTTTTATAGGTTTACCCACATTGTTCTATGTCCATGTATCACACAACAATGTTGTGTTTATGTGACAAAACTCCCAAATATTAACTAGTCATGTGGAATATTTTTTCCAATGAGATATCCGTGAGACGGTCGTTTAATTTTCATGGTATATAGATTAAATCAATACCATACAAAGCCCAATTTCTTTTTCATAATCATTTACTCACTATGATGGGGTGGTACTTCATGAAAATCCTATCACTACTTCGTGTTTCACTCACTACTTTGGGAAGAACAAGATATTTGGAACACAAGTTGATGCATTAATTTGGTGTTTTATTTTTTTGCATCACTAATTAGTTCATGTTGAAATCTATAATACTCTACCATACTGTATTTGTGAACATCACCACAGTAGTAGCTTCACTATCCCTGTTAAAGTTGTCTCAAAAGAATACTGAATCCCTTCTGAAAATTTTTAAGAGAGATATAATCAATTTATGTAATGTATACATTATGAGAATGCTCAAACACACTGAAATTAAAATCTTAAAAGTTTCACATTTTTTCACGTTCACTCAAATATTTCCATTTTTATGAAATTATTTCTATTTCACACAACAAATTACATTACTCATAGATTTTTCAGGGTCATGAACGTTTCAATTTCCCACAAAATTCATTATATCATTGATCTCAATATTCATGAGACTTTAAATGTTGTATTAATTGTCTAGGGTATATATAGAGCTGACGAAACTATTTTTAGATTTTTTTCTTCATAGATGAAGATTATTTAAAAAAATTAATTTTGTGTGGATGAATTCACATGATTATCTTTGCCATACTAATATAAGTTATTTATTCACCCAACTCATGTATACATTAAAATTTTAATTTGGAAATACCTTTGCACAACACAGTAATGAATTCAATGCATAATGATCTTTCTTTAAAATCAATAGCTCAAATGAATGGGGCATCAACTTAATTATATATACGAACAAGAAGTCCCAAAAATACCATGCACTCACAAACATGAACCCAACGTTTTTCTATTCAATACTATTTAAAAATTTGACATCACCTTTAAAAAAATAACTATCTACCATAACAACACTTCCATAAGTATATATTAGGTTCTTGTAACACTATATATGTCCTGAAACACAAAATTTTTCAAAATGTCAAAACATTCAAGAAACACTTTTCATTGCCAAATTTTGATGAAGTATCCTTGGATCATTACATGTTTAAAAATTCATGAATCAATTGACACCTATGATGAAGTTTTTGTTCACATCAATAATTATCAATACTTTTACATATCATTATGGGGTGACTCTGAAACACCATGTTTGATTAACTTTTGATCTTCCCGAACCTTTTTTATTTGATCTGTTTTCCAAACCAAACATCCATCATACAGTAAAAAACATGAAAACTATTTCCTACATGAAAATATCTTGGTTTTTATTATCCCAGGACTTCTCCATAATCAATTAATGATAAATACCTGTATGAGTTTTCCTATTTGTTCAATATCATCAATAATTATATCTTTATGATCGTGATCCACATTCCATACCTACACATTACTTCATGAAACCCTCTAGTTTTCTGTTTTTAGGAACACTACTATCTAATTTATTTATTTACATAGTTTAGAACAAATCTGACATGATCCCTCACACCATGTTAATGGAAACACCACATCGCACACACCCACACACTAGGGTAAGAAATTATATGAATAAAAATGAATAAAATATGAGACACTTGGAAACCACAATTTTACTTGATGCCCAACAACCTCCCATATTGGTTTTTGTTAAAACAAAATTGGATGAATCAGTTTCCTCTATCTCTATGACATTTTAAATACAATTTTTTCTCTAAATTCCTATGAATGACAATTCAAATTTTTAATAATTGATGGTGATCAAAATAAAATGATATAAAATGAATTAAAAAAAGTGGACCACATTATTCAACACCAATGAAAATAAAGTTGTTCCGGAAATCCTTTCAATGATTATGAAATTTGAACAAAAAACCTCAATATCCTCTTATTTTTACCGTTACATCCCACTCACCTAATTATGGTTTGGGAAGGAATACATATATATCCATAACCTTTTATAATCTTTGTAATAACTACACATCGATTTATTATCATTTACTTTACCCCCTCAGTTTTGAATTCAATGTTTACTTTTACCATACAAATATGATATATAATCTAATGAATTATCTTACGTTAGGAAGTTATGATAACACTTTAAGATTAAATCATTACCCCTATATTTCATTGATTTAAGAAAACATAATCTTTTATCCATTCTACACCATAGACACCATGAAATACATTATTAAACTATATTTCCTTTAATAATGTTGTGTATGGGTTATTTGTAATTATACCACATTTTAAATATGATCTATACATCAAATAAAAAAAATGATAATACTCCTCCTATATTATGAAACTTATACAATTTTCAGTCTCACAGGTTATTTGCAAAAAATCACTTATTCCCTTTCATCAATCATATGCATGTGACTGACGGTTTGAAAAATATCTCCATCTTAAACAACTATTTCTACTATAACATCATTCAATATGATTTTTAGTGGTTGAACATTCATTAGTGATCTAATCCGAAAATAAAACCTATAATCCTAATAAATTGAGACTTGATGTAAGAAACTAGACAAAAAGTTAATAATACCAAAAATATCCATTACAATCCCTTATATCAATTCTTCCCCAGCATTGAAATACTATTAGTTCAGTCAAGGAATTCTTCCATATTGATTCTTATGCTCTAGACTCCATGGAAATACAATTTTTCTAAACTAATACCAACATTAAAAAATAACAACATGATTTATGATACTATTAGTTGAATTTTTATCAACACAAAATATATAAATGATTTCTCAAATATTTATCTATTGATATCACTTTATGGACAGTGATTTTCAATAAATTTATTCTCTCATATACGTGGTTTTTTCTTATTTCTTGGGGAAATCCTTTATCAAATGTTTATTTAAAAATCCCCTTGGCATTCCCATATTAATCACCAAATATAACATTGATATTCAAAAGAATAGTAATATATCCATAAAAGCCTCAAATATCACATTATTATTCCTTCAAGACCATTATTCCTGAGAGATCCTAATTCCAGTCATTGCAACTCCTCGTTACTTATCTGATTCATATTTTATTTTATTCATTGTTATTCTTGATTATGACAACCCTTCTATTTTTTAAACATTATTTCATGATTTATTACATAAAAGTACACATAATACATCTAAGAAGATCAATAAGTATAGTGTCTTTGGAAAATAGGTGCCTTACATTACAACATAAAATAGTGAATACATCACCATTATAAAAAACATCCTTAAAATTCTCAAATTATATCATTATACATAAAATTTATTGAGTAAAACTGGGGAAAAACATTATAAAGGGGTGACCTAAAAATCTCAATAAAGAAATAAACATGGAACAACCTGAAGAAATTATTATATTATATAAAATATGAACATCAATGAAAAAAAACACGTGATAAACATAATCATATTCAATGGGGATTGATATAGCCTGATACTGTAATGGAAACATGGGATTATAGAAAAAATGTAAAACATGGCATCATAAACATAGGTAAAATAAAAAATATCAATAAATTATTATGGATAAAGTCATATTATAGAAACGTTTGTCTCCCTAATCCCTCTAATAATGTCTCATTGGTAAAAAAATATTAATAAATGCATCGATGTACTATATAATTTAGGATTCACCCATCACTTTAATTTTATTCAAATGTATAATTGTTGCACAAAGATCATACAACATGATATCATTTATCATCACATTTAATTACATAATCAAGGAGAGTAGAATAAATATAATTAAATACCCACTCATTGAATTATATGTTAACAAAGTTGAAAAAATATGATACGAAATGGGAATGTGTTTTCACTATAAAAATGATTGGGATGGAAAATAATGGGGAAATTTTGACAACATAACAGAAGTATTCAATGATTTGAAAAAATGATTTAATAGAGTGAAAGGGGTTTATCATTTATTTTTATATCAAATAAATACTATGATAAATGTGAAACATATAATCCTATAATTTTTAATTGGAAATAAAAGACATAAAATGAAGAATATTCTTGAGGAAATTGGACAAGTGAAGGACACCTTATTATGTTTTGGAAAGATAATGGGGGCACATAAAAGTTAATGAGAGGGCCTAATGAGAGTGAAAGGGATTTTTCGTAAAATTGGAAAATAAAGGCATGTAAGAGGTATGTAGTACAATATACCAAAAAATGATCAAATAGGATTTAATCATTGCATCATAAAAGTAGTTCTAGAATAATTGAATGGAGGGGGATTCCTTACGAAATGTTAGCTAGAAAAAAGGCATATATAAAGTTACATGGGAGGAAATTATGAGAATGAAAATGGTATCTAATTATTCGGAAATAAAATGGAAATTAATGGGGATATTGTAGAACATATAGAAACACGAAAAAAATAAAAATTAATAGGTATAATATAAAATAGGAACTTGAATGAAAAGGAGTGTGGGATATCCCTTACTAAATATCAGCATGCTAGCCAACATACATAAAGGTGTATGGGACATATTAATGAGAGGAAAATTTTGTATCTCAATATATATATAGAAAATGGGTTGTTAGGGGGTCTTGATGAACATATACCAACCTTTAAAATGGAAATTAAGAGGCATAACATGAAATCATTGTTTGAATTAAAAAGATAGTGGGATATCCCTTACTAAATCTCAGCATGGTAAAAGGCATGCATAATGGTTTATGTGCAGGAATAAAGAAATTGAATCAGGTGTATCATAATTTATACATAAAATGAACCAGGGGTTGGATATAGAATAACATATAACCAACATGAAAAAATAAAAATTATTATTCATAAAATAAAAGATATTCTAGAATAAAAAAAGAGTGGTATATCCATTACCTTCAGAGAGCGATTCTGAAAATAATTGTAGGATCTTTTTGAGATATTGGGGGAAACAAGTGAGGACGCTTGAGAGGGGAGATAATAATAATTAAATTATACAAGAGTTTTTAGTTAACTGAAGTGATATCTTGGTTGGGATCATATAGGGCAAGAGAGAGAACTTCTTTATTACTTACCAAACATAGGTTTTGGAATCTATATAATCAAATAAGCAAAAGAAAAAACATTTTAATTGTTTTTCCCAAATAATCGTCCAAATATTTGTAGTTTTAATTATTTAATAAGGTAAATGGCTTACATTATTAAAATAATACACATGTTGATGTGGCAGTAAGCCATGCCCTTATACTAATGAATTTTAATCATAAAATATATTATAGGTGTTTGAGGATTTATAAAATTAATGAGATAAAAATAAAAACACATTATTTTAAATGGGATGAACATACATGGTCATTGATACCATTTTTTTATTTATTATGTAATTTTGTTTTTATTTTGATGTTATAATACACATTGTATGTATATAACGTTTTTAATTTGTACCCAAAAAATCGAATGTCACATTAAATTATGAAACATTGATCATTCGATAAATTTGACATGATAAATATAAAAAAAATAATTCTTTTATAAAAATAATTTTCTAAATATATAAATTTTCATCTTTAAACTATATTGTACATATAATGGGAAATTCTTAATTTTTTACAAAAACAGTTTTCAAACCATTTTAAAAACTACATTTCAAGTCATAAAAATTATATTATGATATATATTAAAATTTAATTAATAATAATATTTTATTAAAATTTAATAAATTAAAAAAATACATTTATTCATAAAATATAATATATTAATTTAAATATCATATAATCTGAAAATACAGTTTGTGTTATATCGTACCAAAATATATTTTTTCTCAAGCTGATTATTCATTCATTTATAATGTTAAAAAAATAAAAAATAAATAACATAATTATATTTATTATAATTAAATATATATGTATTAATAATATTTGGGTCACTTTATTATATTCTATTAAATTATCTTTACCCTTAATTAACCAATTTTCATTTTACCATGGTAATAAAAATTTACTAAATTAAAATTCATATTGTCAAAAAACTAAGTTGACCATATTGGATAATATTAATAATTATGATTAAAAATTTGAAATCAATTTTATCAACGTCAATTCATATAGGTTGATGAATTTAATTTAAAATAAAACCAACAGCCATGATATAATGCAGTTTTTGGGAAAGAGTATTTTTCAAGAAAATGATGATTTTTTCATTACTATATAACATGAATTATTAATTATATGAATTTAAATTTATAATGATATACAAATATTCTTGATATTTCATTTCAATCATTTCCCTGCAAGGGTTAAATTAATAAATAATAAATGAGAAACATTATAGATTTTAAATATGTTTTAAGAAAATGTTTTTTTTTATCCGAGAAATATACTTACATTAAGATATTATAAAAATATGGTTTAAATATAATTAATTAAATGAAATATAACTATATAAAACATAATTTACCATTAAATAAAATTAAACGAATTATTGACCTTTTAAATTAAGTAATTTATCAAAATAAATGACACTTTTACATAAAACAAGTATTTTTACTATTCCCTAAAAATTTATATTTTGGAATGATCCAAACATTTCACCCAAATATGATTTTAATATTATGATCCAAAAAATGATTTATTTATCAATAAAACTTTATAAATATTCTATAAAATAACTATAATATTTTTGTATTAAAATAAATATTTTTTTTTGTAGAAAACATGTTTTGTAGATCAAAAATACATTTCCAAAGGTTGATTTATTTTTTAACAAGAATTTATCAATATATTATGGACATATATATTTCATAATTAGGTAATCATATCCATATCTTATAAATTTAATAGAATTTTTAAAATGTTCATATTTAAATAATCATGTTTTTTTTGGGTTTTGAGTTGTGTATTTCATATTCTATTGAACATAGTTTTCAATAGTACAAACTAATGATGTTACACCCCCCCTATGATAAATTGAATCCAAGATATTTCAACATGAACATAGTAACATTTTTTTTACACATAAAAATATATTTATTTCAAACCATTATAATAAAAAGGGGTAAAAAAACATCCTCTTGAAAGGAGAGAGAGTCAAAAGTACGAAGGCCATCACATAACTAGGATTCAACGTTGGAGAACATTATAGGGAAGTGAAAACATAGAAATGGAAGTGAAAAATAAAACCAAATAACTAATTTAGTGTAATAGAGAAAATTTTGTGGTGAAATCAAATTACCACAATACTATAAATTTGTGATGAATAAAATGACCACCAATTCTTCAAAAGTGATTGTAATATGATTGATTCAAGATTATTTTTCTTGAGTTTTGGAATTAATTTATCATATAGTCTTGGGAAATATAAAAATATAATTGTATGAAAATTATAATTTCATCCTATAATTAATTCCCATTATATTCTCTTATATTCCTTCACATGATGAGAAACAAAAAAATACCCCTGAAACAAAATATTAAACCTACAATGAATCACATAATATAGAATATAATAATTGATATTCATTCTATCTTTAATAGATCCAAAATATTTTGTATATTTTTTGGTAAAAACGCAAAATTTAAATTTTAAAAATTACAAAAATAATCCCAAAAATTTAAAATAGATTATTTCATAAATGAATATCATTATATAACACGAATATCCTTAAGATTAAAAGAAATTTTAACCACAAAGTTTTTCTCACACCCTTTAATATTACCTGATAAGAATCATTAAAAATTCATCAATGATAATCCTATTAGGTATATATATATCTATAAAAATAAAAAATCTATCTAAATATCATTAATCTAGTCAAACGCAAAATTACTTGATTATGTAATATGTTTTGAAAAATATCATACTAAGATTTTATCACATAAATCTGCAAAAAATAAAGTAATTCATTAAAATAATAAATATACACATGTCATCATGAAAAATTCCAGGTTCACTCCAAAATATATAACCTATTAGTGGTTTTAAATCTCTCAATCATGTGTTTTATAAAAAGACACCTTATTATAAAATCACTTTTTAGGGAACCAAATCCATTAAATATATTATTTAAATCCTTGTATAAAAACTATTTGAGAGAAATCCTTAAATGTTTATAGATTCTTATATCCAATATGTCATTAATATATGATTCTTTTACATAACTCAAACATACCAAAAAATAAACATTTCAATCCTTAAAAATAAACTATTTCCCAAGAATAGATTCATAGTATATGGTTTAAATATTGTATTATGGAATTGACTAGGATAGTTCCCATATTATTCATATATAATAAATTAAACAAAAATTGGTGTTGTAGGATAATATTATTTAACATTCATCAGAGTAATTATAAATTTATTTTTTTAAAGAAACTAGCTACATTATTCCCTATTTTTCTACACTTAAACCACAATTGATTAAATTATGGTATTTCTATTGGTTCCACATTCCAAGTTTTTCATGTGCAATAAATTGAATAGTATTACCTATATCACCTTTTTCAGATGAAATTAAATGAGATTTCTTCCTAATCATATTAGATTTCATAAGATTTTCTACTATCTAAAAATTATTAATTATGAATTTCAATATCTGGTTTGGTATAATCACAGTGTGTGTTACATGAGTTCTCATCATGTTAGGAATCTCATTTAGGAATTCATCACATTTACCATCACATTGGATGTTGATTGGGCTCTCCCTAATTCCAACCATTGATTAGAATAAAGAGAAACATTTGGATGATTAATTTTAGACAATTAAACAAATTATTAATAATAAAATTACATTAATGAGATAACTTGAAAATGACATTTATTTATCTAACTTAACAATCTAGGGGCTTTAATCTACATTATCCATTATCTATTTGATAACATAGACTCTTATAGGTATTTTAGTTCCCAAAATAATTATTCATAATGAGATTATGAATTAGAAAATAATATCCCCCTAGAGTATTAAACAAGGTGTTTAATAAGTTCCGTTTTCGTGCACTAGTTCCTGATCATGTCTAGCTCAATGTAGAGTTTTAGGATTTGACCCCTAGGTATATCTATGAAAGAGCCACATAAAATTTTAGTATCCATGAAAGAATATATTTTCATGGAAGAAAATTAATTTATACTTTACCAAAACAAAGGGATGTTTCCATATTCTTATTATTATCCCTATGGAGTTTTCTATTGTTTTCTAATCATAATCCCAAAAATAAAAACTCTTTCCATTGATACCAACTCTTACGACCCTTGCCTTTATAAAACATCATTTCTTGTTTTATTAAATAAGGGTACACATAATACAACATTGAATATCAATAAGTATTGTGTTTTGGTGAATTAGGTACATTACTTATCAAATTCAAAGAGGGAAAATATCACTATTATTGAAAAATACTTTAACATGCACTTATTATTCTGTCAAACATAAAACTGAATGGGATAACCTGGAGACATTCATAAAAAGGGTTATCTATAAATCATAGTATGTGAATAAACATGACATAACATGGATAAAGTATTACGTAACATAAATTATTCATTTCAATGTGACATTACATGGGTGAAAATCATAAGCATTAACAGTAGTGAATGATATAGCATGATTACATAAATGCTGCGTGGGAAATATGAAAAAACATACAACTTGGAATCATAATAATATGTCAAGACTAAATAAAAATACAAAATTCTGTAAAAATTACTATTATGGATTAGGTTCACTATATAACCCAATTCACGAAGTTGCATGAGACTATAACATTACCCGATGCATTGGAGTGCAATATAATTTCATATTAACCAATTACATTCATTTAAATCACATTCATAAGTGTGCCACAACGATCATAAAACATGGAATCACATTTCATCAAATTTTATTCCAAGATCAAAGAGTGTGGGATAAATACATGTAAATTGAATATAAAATAATTCTATGTGAAAAATTGTAAACATCATGGATGTGAAATGGTTATGGGTATTGAATAAAAAATATCTTTTCAAATTCATAGTGAAATTTTGACATCATAATCATAGTACTCAAAGATTCAGAAAAATGGTTTAATGAGAATGAAATGGTTATATAATTATTTGAATGTCAAATGGATATTAATTGGGATGTGGAAAAGCATATCCAAGCATTCGGAGTTGGAAATAAAATATATAAAATAATGAAGATTCATTAATAAAGAGGATATAGAAACAATCTCTTTCTAAAATTTGTCTTGTAAACAAGGGTACATAACAATTCCTTGGAGGGGTAAATCATAGTCAAATAGGCCATTAATTACATGGGAATAAAGAGGGAAATAATATGTTTTTTTAAATCTATACCCCATATTTGAACAATGTGAATTTAAGAGGAATTATATAAACTATGTGATTGAATAAATGACGAGAGGGGTATATTGTTCCAAATTCAAGCATGGTAATGGGTATATATAATGGATCATGTGATGTATTAATGAGAGTTATAGGGGACTATACTCATATATAAATAAAATTTGAAATAATTGGTATATTTAATAACATTTCCCAATCTGAAAATATAGAAATTTGGTGGTATAACATAAAAGAGGTTCGTGAATAAAAAGGAGAGTGGGAGATATCTTATTAAATTTTAGCATTATAACAGACATACATACATGTTAATGATAGGGATTAATTATAGTGCATGTTGAATCTAATAATTTATAAATAAAATTTACATTATGGTTTATATGAAATAAAATTTCACAAAATGAAATACTATAAATTTAGAGGCATAACATAAAATGGATTCATGAATAAAAAAGAAAGTTGGAGATCCCTTACTAAATTTTAGAATGGAAATGGGAATACATAAGGGTTAATGGGAGGTATTAATGGGAGATAAATGGGTCTGTTAATATATTTACACCAAATAGAATGTATTTGGAATATGTAATAACATATACAAACATGAATAAATATAAATTGTGAGTCATAAAGTAAAAGTGGATCTAGAATAAAAACAATAGTGGGAGATACCATACCTAGAGAGAGTGATTTCAAAAATATTTAAACTAAATTCATGAGAGCATGGTGAAATTTGGGTGACTATATAGATGTTATGTTAGATAAATTATGTAATCCACAGTTTTTGAGTTTAGATAAATAGGATAATTTGTGGGTTTTTATAAGGAAAAACGGGAGTTATTAATTATTTCCAAAACCTAGGTTTGGGACTCTATACAAAAAATAACTAGAACAATAAACATTAATATGGTTTTGATGATTTTTTAATACAATAAGGTAGGTATTTAATTTTTTTTGTAAGTAAAAGGAAAAAATTAGGAAAATAATACCCTTTTCATGTGGACATGAGTCATTCCATTAAGGAAATGATTTTAAGTCCTGAAATTATATTATCGGTTTTGGAGGGTTCTTAAGGCTTGATAAATGTAATAAAATAAAATAAAATTATACTATATTTAAGGGGAAACAAATATTTTTTCTTGTATACCCTTTATTGTATTTATTACATCATTTTTTGGTTATTGTGAAGTCATAATACACATGGTATATTTAGGTTGTATTAAATTTGAACCAAAAAATTGGACTAGGTCATCAAATTAAAAAAAAAAATCCCCTATTTATAATTTCAACGTGATGATTCCTAAAATAAAATTAATTTTATAAAATTAATTTTTTCAATAAATTTATTTTTATTTTTAAAATAGAATGACCATTTACTGAGAAATGCTCAGTTTTTTGACAATAATAGTTTTCGAACCAATTAATAAATAAAATTTGACATAACAAAAATTATATTATCATTTACATTAAACAAATAAAATTTAATAATAAAATTTTAATTATAATATATTTATTTAAAAAAACATTAATTCTCCATAAGGAATAATTTAATTGAAATCGTAGAATTATAAAAATACAAATTGTATTTTATCGTATAAAATTACAATTTTATTCAAATTAATTACTCAATCATTTATAAATTAAAAATTATTACGAATAAATATAATTCTTATATCAATAAAAAGTATATATTAATTTCATACTATTATGTTTACTTTATTACATGTATTTTTTAAATTATCTTTACCCTTAATTGAACTATTTTTCTTTTACCCTGGAAATACATATTTACTATTGTTACAATTCATATTATTAAAAAGATATGTTTAGATTATTACTTTATATTATTTATTATGGTACATATATAGAATAATGTTTCTAAAAATCAATTCATATTGTGGGAATAATTTCCTTTAAAATAAATCCCACAGCATGAAAAGTTGTTTTGTAATCTATTTTTGAAGGAAAATATATTTTTTATTAAATTTATAACTTGTAATATTCATTATATGAATTTAAATTAATAAATATACATGTATAATAATAAAATTTAATTTCATTATATTCTCATTGGGGTTTATTTTAATCATTTATAATGGTGAAACATTATACCTTTTAAAATGGTTTGGAGAAAATAATTTCGTTTTTAATCCAAAAAATAAAACGTCCTTCAAATATAGTGTAAAGCTGATTTAAATGTTATTATTTTAATTAAATGTAAGTAAATAGTTATTATTATTCCTTGGTATCAAATTACATGAATAATTGGACTTATAAATTAAGTAATTTATCAAATGAAATGACAATTTACATAAAACATTATTTTCACTATTAGATAAAAATATATATTTTATAAATAAACCTGAATATTCATTATATGTCTATTTTGATATGGTGATTTAAAAAATGGAGTTGTTTTATCAATTAAAAATTAAAATATTCAATAAAATAATTATAATTCGTTTTATAAAATGTAAGGAAAAACAATTTTTAATGAAACATATTTAGATGAACAAAAAAATTACCAAAAAGTGATTGATTATTTACTAAGATTTTATGAATACTTTTCAGACATGTATATATTTTATAGTGTATTTAATCGTACTAATATCCACAAATTTTCTGGAATGGTTAAAATCATCATCTTTTAATAATAATTGTTTTTCTTGGTTTGGTGTCATGTATTGAATATTCTATCAAACAGAGTTTTCTCTATTATAAATTCAAGGTATTATATAGATACAAAAAATTACACAAATATTGATTAAAAGATGTTTTATCACTGGAACACATTAGAAAAAAACTTTTACACTTTTTTTTCATGTTCCCCAAGTATCATATATCCATTAAATCATAAAACACTTTAATATTTGACAATACAATTTTAATGAAAATGTAGACGAGATGTTTCACATACTTATGTTTATGAATAATGATAATATTGGTAGACCAAAACATTACATTCATACCTTTATTTAACTATTTTTATATTTTATGAATGGAATGGAATCACCTTATAAACCTCTTCTTCTTTCTAATCATTATGTGTGGTCGGCTTCATTAGTGCCTTGCAAGAAGCTCTTCTTTTAGTGATACCATTTACATTAAATCTATTTCAAGAGGAATGTTAAGAATTTTCATTTCATGGATTCTTAATTTCATTTTCATTATATCCTAACTCAAAAATTATTTTTCCTTCATTAATCATTCCCCCATATATTTCAAAACATTTGATTTATTAAATGATTTTTCTCTATTCCTTCTTGAATCTCTATGTATCCAATCTCAATTTATCATTTTTCAAAACCAGTACCTTTTTTTGTATGTCTATTTCATAAGATTAGTTCATATTGTCATTTATATTTCCCAATTCTTCTTCTTTTATTTCCATGAACACTTCTATTTATTTAATTATTTTCCATTATTCTATTTTTTCCCTTTTATTGGAAACTTCCATTATTATATTATTCACTTCAATAGTGCCACACATTGTAATCTAACTCAGTTACACCTCTCGTATGTCATATATGGTTGGAAATATAGATGGAACATATGTTTTATTCCCTGGTATATCCTTCATCGCTTAGTCATCGACCTTTATTATAGATTGATAAACATCATTATTTTATTCTACATTTGTTTTCCTTCTTTCACAACGCTATTGTGAACAAAATAATGTTCATTGTTGATGTATATTTTTTAGCCCCATTATACCCCTCATGAGTAATAAATATGTTCTATATCATAAAAAACGTTATTTCATCAAAAAAAATTATTACATTTATTTGGAGGAATTGATTATTTTCTTGTGATGGTTTTAATTTCAATTTTTCTATTATTCCTAGTCATATGTCCCTATTTAGAAAACATAATGTATCTTCCATAATAACCATAAATCATATAGTTACACTTCTATTTATGCTATATTTCAATCAATTTCTTTATTATTTTGATCCATTGAAATTATATGGATAAAATCATGGAATATGAAATGATTCCATATTAATATTTTATAATGGCTACCTTCCTCTGAGATTCACCTCTTTTATGTTTGTAAACACACTTCTACATACTTTTTACATTATATTTCATCATTTTGGACTCCAATTATTGATAATTATATAGTAGGGATATTCTTTTTATCATTTGTTTTCCTCCTCCCTTCAATATTTTTGATCATACTGTCCATCTCCTTCAGTTTGGTATTCATCTCCTTAATACTGGAGCTTTCTTATATTCTATATTTTAACTTCTCTTTTAGTTGTTTTGAGAGGGATAATTCTATATTTTATCTCCATCTCCATGAACTTCTGATTTCTCACATCAAGAAATATTTTATTAATTATGTCACTTTGACTATTTATATTTTCATCAATCTTAATGATGTCATTATTCTCATACATTTTCACTTTCATCATTGTTTGGATATCTTCAAACAACCCTTCAATTTTTCCACATAATTAATCAATATTGGCCATTATATTGTAAACATCATTTGATTCAATTCAATTTTTTTAACAGTTGATACAATATAAATTTTTTAATATATTCCATCATATTTCTTGGATTGGGAATCAAGGTTCTCAGCCTATTCTGTCTAGGAAAATTAGTCTTTATAGAGGTTTTTCAATTTCTTAACCATAATTTTCAGTTCTTCAAAATAGATCCTTTTTTATTCAATCATTATTCATGGATATATATTTTATTCACTTAGTCCCTAATAAATATCCTCTAAAATATAATCATCTTTTATCGTTGGTTCACATAATATATCATCATCTTCTGAAATTAAAAAATCCTTTGAAATATAATGAGCATAAAATTGTCCAGTAGTATCATTGTATATGAAAGTTGATAGACATTGAAAATCATCCATAGCATCTATATGTGATATTCTAGTCTTGTTTATCAGTATCAAACAAGGTTATTATATTATATGAAATTCCCATAATGTTTTAATTATTTTGTTTCATTCACAATTTCATGTCGTACACGTATAATAAATTTCAACTCCAAAAATGATCAATCAAATCAGAAAAAACAAATCCTAAAAGACGATCCTACCCATTGATAACACTTATTGGAAACATATGGGTGATTATTGAGAGAATACATGATAGGGGATGAATTAGTATATGAAAATCATTAACTTTTCAACACGTCCAAGTGAAACTCTCACTATCCTAATAAATGATTACCTCACTTGTAAGTAGTGTATATTTTGTGTTCTTCTATTAAATAATGATATGATTAACATGTTCACATATCTTAACCTTATTTATATATGATCATTTAAATCTCAATATATATACCTTGAACATCATCCTATAGAATATATGAAAAGTAAACCCACAATACACAATAATTTTACTTGGTTCAACCTCACTATTTATATCCAAGGATCACACACCAATGTAGTGTCAATGTTCCATAATCCACTAATAATAACAAGTCTTGTCGATTTATGTATTTTACTATACTATATCTATGAGATTATCAACACCTTTTCAATATATAGGGATTTTTTTATTTCCATACATGGTGAACATCTTCCCTTCTCTTCCTTTTCCCATAAGGTTGTGGTTAGAATTAATTTTCTCCATGCACCTCCATCCCCAATCACTCACTACTAAGGGAATAACATATACTTTGGAACACTATACAATAAAAAATAAATTTTTATTATTGTTTCACTAATTAGTACATATTTATCTCAAGACAATCCTTTCAAACACTATAAGTGAATATCACCATTATAGCTGCTTCACATTCCAATGTGAACTACTGTTCATTGAATACCGAATCATCTTTTAAATTTTTTCAATTAGTTCTAATCTATTTTGGTACTATTAACTTGATGCAAATATAGAATACTCACATTCATGCAACTATTCAATTTTCCTTCAGTTCTTCACTTTTTCTTAACTCTTTATATTTTACACAACTGTTTCTATTTCATAAAACTCTTAATTTTCATGAAACATTTTATTTTTCACAAAAATCACACATTCTAGATGTATTCACTATTATACTGAAATCCTATATTTTTTATACAGGAAAATTATTTGGAATTCCTCGTATATTTATATGAAAAAAAAATTTAACTATGAAACTTATGATATATTTAATACTTCATGAAATAATCTCTTTTCACATAACTGATGTTCGAAGGAATTCATTCAAGAAACATGTTTGGTTAAATTTAAATAAATTATTTTTTCACACAACTAATTTTATAATTAATATTTTCTTGTAATAAATACATTCACACAACTCATTTTCTAACATAGAGCCTCCAAATATTTATTTAGTTAGGATATCTCACATATGGTAGGGGTGGAAGACTATTTAAAGATGTGGGAAAACCATTGTTCACATTCCTTGCATGCATAAACCTCTTCGGAAATAATTTATGGTTCACTAATTATAAATAATTTGACATCATATTTACCATGAAACATATTACCATCACAAAATATCTTTTTATATTTTACAGTTTCAAATAACTATGTATACATCGTGCGACTATATATTTTTTAAAATATCAAAACATTCATTAAAAAATAAAAAATTACCTATTATCATTATGAAATTGAAAATCATCACTAGCATGAAAATTAATGAAAAAAAGATATTTATCATGAAGTTTTTTTCACTTGTGTGAAACCCCTTCCTTCACTATATTTTCATGAGGATACTCTGAAACTCCACTTGAACATAATTTATGATCTTTCTGAGCCTTCATTCTGTTGTTTTATTTCTTATGAAAACACACAACACACAGTAAAAAATGTCCAAAAAATTCTTATATTAGTATATACTGGTCTTCATAGTACTCTATCTTCTGCATGAACTTCTCATGATAAAAACTTATCTGTTTTCCTCTATTTATTGGATATATTCAACCAATATCTTGGTATTATAATGATTGACATTTGAGACCTTCACATTGATTCATGAAATCCACCACATTCTAATTATTAGGAACACCACTATATCATGAAACCAATCACATGGTGAATCACAAATCAAAAAAGCTTCATGACACCATGTCAATGGAAACGCAAAATCCACCCCACCAATACACCTAGTTTTTCATAGATAGGGGTTCAAAATGATTCCAACACACATCACATGAAAACAAAAATTCTCATTTGTGACCAAAATCTCCATTAATTTTGGGAACTCAAATATCAATTAAGTCATGTGATCCTCTTAACGATCATCAACACAATTAAAAGGTTAATCTTATGGTCTAATTTAAAATTTTAGTTTTAAATAATGGTGTTTAAAAATATTAAATGGTTTATGTATCATGGATACATTTACTATATTACACTCTATGTTTTCACCATAATACCATATTGAATTTTTTAAAGACACCAATACTGAATATTAGCTAAAAAGTGTTTTAATATATCTCAATAATTTTATTTCCACTATTTTTTTTATTACATTTCAAAAAAACTATTTACTTTATTTCAAAGAAATTAATTATTAAAATATGAAAATAATTGATTGTAGATGATTTCAAAAGAATGTATTTCCAATCCCATTTAAAATTCAATCATATATTTCATGGTTTTTTTAAAAAAATAATTTTACATTATTATATGTGTTTTACATAAAAAATAATTTTCTTGTAATAAGGTTCATTTCCATTAAGCTTTCTAATGTAAAACTCTTCTAATCTTTTAAAATTTAATCTTCATATATGCATTGATTGTTTTCATACATTTTAAAAAATGAGAAATATTTAATATATATATAAGAAATGATCCATCGATATCATTGTCATTCTTAATCATCTTCAGTGCATAACAATAATTAATTCTTCTAATACCTTTCTTAGGTTAGTACACTATTTTATATTTCATAAATTGAATGTGGTTCCAATAGATTCTATACAATGATTGATTTGAGAAATTATTCACATAACTATATAAACATTATTTATATAATGTAAATACCATATTCTATATAATCTTTAATAAATTCAATTTCTCTGTAATTTATTTGAATATATTTTAAAAAAAATTTAGTATACATGGGTTTTCATTTAATGATGACTTAATTAATTATAATTTTTTTTGATATGTGAATCCTTTTGAAAAGGATATGAAACTTACTTTCTTTCTACGGGTTATCTTTGATGTGATAAAATAAACCCATGATTTTTTGAGTTCTTTTTTAAATTATGAATTATTTATTTCATGTGAAACACATAAATATGGATGAATTATAGCAGGGGTCCTTAATCTTTATCATATTCATTACGTAAATGCTTAAATCTCATGACATATGTGTATGCAGAATGAATTTTGTCGTTATTAACCGTTTCTTACAGCATGTGACTCATGAAGGTTATGTATTAATTGTTATAAATATGTTATCTTGAATTAATGGGTTCATATGTGTGACTCATGAAGGTGATGTTTGTGTATGGCTACATTTTTTCCATAGTCTTAAATTTATTATAATGACCTTGTTATGATCAAGTGGCTCATGTTTATTTACTCATGTTTCCACACTCCATCAATTCCTTTCTAATTATATTATAAATTGTATTACATGTTTAATATTTTATGATATATTCTTTTTGTGTCATATTTTATTATTTACATTGGTGATAAAAGTATTATCATTTTATTCTCACTTATTCTCTATGATTCTTATCAATTTAGCATACCCTTTTTGAGAATTATACCCCATCCCTTTCTTTTGTTTCCATGTACATATGATTGGGAGATGGGTGTAACGTATAAGAAGTATTGATGGAAGTATAGTATGTTTTGGATAGGGATAGATGTATATAAATTTTGTAATATAATTAACCTATGTAAATTTTCCTCAAGTAAACTACCAAAATATTAACTTATTTTTTTTATTATTGTGTACGTTAAACTAATGCGACATTTTTCAATGTTTATAATTATAATATCTCTGTGTATTAATGTTTATTTATAAAATTATTTATTTTTATCACATGGACCATGAGTCTAGAATGGGTCACATCAGTACCTCAAATGTGCTTTTCTTCGTCCACATTAATTCTCAATCATACTCCTAATTATGATCGATCTCATATTACTCTAATTATACGTTGATTTATACTACCAAATCAACAATAATATCAAATTGGAACCTTTGAATATGTTCCACAAAAATATTTTTTAACTTTAAATACTATATCTTCTATCAACTATCATAATTGATTTCAACCATTATATTATTGGAAATTCTAAAATTGATTAAAAAAATACTACACAAGAGGTATATAAAAAACATAAGGAAGTCATTCCACCAAAAGAGTTTTTGTATACCTCCTCTGACCATGTTGGATGTATGACAAAATGCATTATTAATAGACATTACCACTATTCTGTAAGTAAATAATACTCTAGGAAACATTAGATGGTGGAAAACCATATATTATAAAAGCCTATGAATTCATTGGGTTATTAACCATTTTGTCACCATATGATTTGGACGATAATAGAAACAAATAAACTCTTTCTCCCAAAACCACTTTACTGAAAATTTTATTATATAATTTATTGACATGATATCGTTTTTTCCAATAAACTATTTACCATAGTTTCCCACTCAATGAGATAAATCTATGTATTTATATTTATGGTATAAATTAGTTTTTTGGATCATGGTAAAAGTGACTAATGAAAATAAAATTCCCTCAACTATTCATTAACTAGTATATTAGAAGAATAATGAATCAAAATCATAAGTATGAAACTAAACTCACATTCTTAGGATCTCCCATAATGAATATTATTCAATGATTAATGGTTCTAAACTCTAAGGGTCACGGATAAAAATGTAAACATGGATGAGATACAAAATTGGATCCATTGAGTCATATAACGGTATATAATTACAAGATAACAAAATCCACCACTATAGAGCTATACTTAAAGGACCCACCTATTCTCATTGGCTAGAGAATTCCAGAAATCATTAACAGGCCTTATGAGACATCCCCAACACTAGAAACACTATAAAAAACTTCCAATGGGTTGAAAATACAAGTGTAGATTATTTAACCTTTAATAATAAATGGTCAACCAAACAAACCACGAGCCATAATAACTATATGATACATGACCAAAATAACGAAAACTCGACAATTTATTTTATACCAAAGTGAAGCCAAAATTTGATATAGTGGAAGAAAACAAAAAATCAAAAAAATAGTGGAAGATAACTAAAAAAGATGCCAAATTAACCACCAGACTCTTTGCTCCACTAGCTCCGAGATCCACCATCACCAATCAACCCAACAACTCATTATGTAATACTAAAAACATGCGGTATTCTACCATTTCCCACATCTAGATATATGATATATGCAAAATCACCAATGTTGCAAAGAGATGGTGGGAATAAAACTAATTAGGTCTTCCCTAGTAACATCCCTACACATGACAGTTGGATATAAATGTTAGTAACCTTTATATATAAATATTTATACAAAACAATTTCATGAAATAGTTTATAGGTAAATATAAACATTTCTCAAAATAGTATATTACTAAATATATACAAAAACCATGTCAACCAATTTTACAGAAAGTTATTTTATGAGTAAATAATTAAAAAAACATTAAAACCATCTCTAATTATATATCATGGAATATTAATTTAATTGTATATATCTATAATTCCAACAATGCATGCTTTGTTATGACATATCAATACACATGACTATTTTCTTATCAATCTACTAAGTCATCATAAGGTAAATAATATAAATGTTCTAGTACAACTTTTTTATATATAACATGGTCCTATTTCAACCATGCCTTATATTTAAATAGGAATATGGACACCATGTTTTCCAAAAACCCAATCCAATTTAAAAATTTTCATCTATTTCAATAATAACTGTCCTTTTATTGAAACTTTTCTATGATCCAATTTAACAATGAAAGAATTTCAAAAAATATATCCCTTTTTTGAAAATATTTATATTAAATAATATTCCAAAAAATCTTGAAAATCCCCAATTTAAAATATCCATTTGAAAATTAATAACAAAATCTACTTTTAAGAATGCAAAATTTCCCATAATTTCCTAATTCCTGAAAAAAATCACCAAAGAGTTTTCCCAAAAAATGTTTAATAGAAAATTCTTAAGTAATATCACAATGAAAACTAAATTTTAATGTATTCCTATAATTTAATTAATGGTGATATGATTGTGAAGATAATTACCTCAATCATTTCGATGAAAACTGAAATATGACAATGAACACTAACGAATATAGGACAAGATTCCTAGAAACCGCGTTAGATCTCCTACCCTATCATTAAAAAAACTTGATATAAACTTAATTGGGGACTATAATATTAGTTCTACCCATATCGGGTGTAAATCTAATAAATCAAGAAGAATGTATAAGAAGATCTAAGAAATTGTTTTAATACAACAAAAACAGGCACTTTCCGCAAGAATAATCATTAAAATCACTAAGGAATGGCATTAGATAACTTCCAGATAGATGGGATATAATTATCTTCACATTGTGGAAGAAATGTTTTTGTTTATAGCCTCTATATGATGAATTATTATATGTATAAGTGAAAAAAACTAGATAAATTTTTTAAGGAATTGGTTTTGGGATGCACACGATATTGTCACATTGTTCTAGAAAACCATGTGCATCACATACACCCCCATTTGTTTTCCACCACACACTCAAAAAGAACTAAAAAATCTCCACATATTCCAACAAAACATTTGTACAATTTAAAATCACAAATAATGGGTTACATACCAGAAACAGAGGGTTCTACATTCTCCCCACCATTGGTCATTTCGTCCCCAGAAAGTAGAAAGCGATCTATGCCCAAAAAAAGTTATGATCATTGCTCTTTTATTTCCTTCATGTATTCCAATGTCCCTCTATGAATTCAAAAATTCTTCCATAATACCCTCACAAAACTAATGATTATCCATTAAATAATTTCTCTTGGATATCCATAATCCACATCGAGATATTCACAAAAGAGGAATATGGCACTAGGTCAATGTGATTCCATATGATCACATGGTTAGGATCAGGAAGATATTTTTTCAACTGAGATATGGGGAACAGGTTATAAGTAGAACTGAACTATAGTAGAAATTTTATCCAATATTACACTTCTCCAACCTGTTCTGTTTTATCAAAATACCCAATATATCTTGGAGATAACATGCACTGTATCCTAAAATGGTGATTTCCAAGGCATGGTGAGATCATTATGAACACATGATCATTCAACGCAAATTACAATAGTCTTCAGTGATGATTCACATAAAATTTCTATTGAATCTATGTAATCTCCATCCTCTTTTTGATCAACTGTATCATCTCTGTCAATTCTTAGATAAGGATCGGCCCAACTAAAGAGGTCTCACATGTTTCCACCCAACAAAGTGGAGGAAAATAAGGATGCCCAAGCAACACTTCGATAGGAAACATATAAGTGAAGGATTGATAAACCTTATTATATGAGATCTCCAATAATTGTTGGGGATCTTACCATGAGCCAAAAAAATCATGTACACAAGCCTGTAACATATCATCCAACATCTGTATCGTACTTTCATATTACCCATCAGTCTAAGAATGATAAATCATACAAATAGTCAACTGAGACCCAAGTGATTTCTGTAAGGATTTCTAGAAATGAGATGTGAACCTCAGATCATTATCAGATACTATAAATAATGGTATTCGAAGTCACATTATCACTTCATGGATATAAATTTTGGGCAGATGCTCCATCATATGATTTTCAAATATAGGGATGAAATGAGGTGTCTTTTGAGATAATCTACTATCACCCATATAGTATCGTTCTTCCGAACCATTCTTGGTAGAACTACCAAAAAATTAATCACAATCTTCTATAATTTACAAATTTGAATCACTAAAAAGTAAAACATACCTTCTTTTGTTTTTAGCTATTCCATAACATGATGATAAGTTAATAACATTCAAACAAACTCAACCACATTTATTTCCAACCAATCCACCAAAAAAACTCCTTCAATGAATTATACATCATCTATATTCATGCATGTATATCCCATATGAAATTGTGATAGTCATGAAGAAGTTTTTCCTGATGAACCATAGGTACTACCATCCAATTTCAGAACCACAAAACCAAACTCCCTTCAAGTTTCCATCCTTCAATGGTTTCCCCACAATATAGTTTTGAACTCATATCCATGCATTTTTTGTTGGATGATTGTGACTCCTTTACAATATTTACCAAATCAAAAACCATGGAAACTGAAAAGTAATATGCAGCATCACCTAATTTTTCACATTCCACATGAATATTGGCTATGTACAACATCAATGAACACGCTTCTGAAGATTATTTTTACAACTGAGAATATTAATTCCTTATTAATGCATCAGCCAATGAATTTCCTTATACATGTGTATACATACAGACAATGTAAAACATATAGTGATAGTCAATATATATCATGTCCCATAGATTTAAATCTCACTGGGAGAAAAGATGCATCAAGCTCTTATGATATGTGAATATGGTGAATTTATCACCAAAGAAATCATATCTTCACATCTTCAAATAAATGATAACCTCATGTAACTCCATGTGATGTGTTTGGAAATTTTTTTCAAGGAATATAAATTAATAAGAAATGTAGGCAAAAATATTGTCTCCTTGAATAAGAACACATCCCAACTGATATCCCAAAGCATCGTAGTCTACAATGTACCATTTTCCTGATTCTAGAAAAAACATGATATGTACTATTGAAAGACAAATAGTCAACTCTTTAAAATACTTCTACCATTCCTCACTCCATTTTAAATTAACATTTCCTTATTTAACAATGTCATATGTGATTCTAGTAAAGAAAATTCATGAAAAAAACCTTGATAATAACCAGGGATACCAAGGAATCTTCATCACTTAGAGACATTTTTTCAGTGGTTTCCAAGAGATAACAACTTATATTATTTTAGGATCAACTAAAACAAAATTTTCATAAATCACATAGCCAAGAAATATTACGTTGTGTATCCAAAAGTACCTCATTGAAAATTAGGTATACAAACGATGATCTCTCATGATTACCAACACTGTGACCAAGTGTTTATCATGATTATCCATTTTACATGAATACACGAAATTGTCATCCCCAAACACCATAATAAAAGAATATAGATATCTCTAAAATATCTAATTCAACAAATATATAAATATTGTTGGTGCATTCAATAGAACAAATGTCATGACTACATATTTGTAATGGCTATATCAACTTCTGAAAGCTATCATCAAAAAATCTTCTATCAGAACTAACAATCGTTGATCTCTTGCTCACAAGTAAATTTTAGAGAACCACTATTCTCCACATAATTTATATAATAGGACATAAATGAATTTTTTTGGATATCTATTATATATCATAACATGGTTTAGATTGTGATAATAAATACACAGTCTTAGTGTTCCATCTAATTTCTTCACGAACATGAACGGTGCTTCCCATAGAGATGTACATGTCCAAATGAAACCTATGATTTATAGATCCTTTAAATACACATTAAACTCTCATAACTCTATTGGAACCATCCTATAAGATTAAAGGGATATAGGAATTGTCCTGAGAAGGATGAAAATCATAAAATTCACCTCTTTTACTTGTGGTAACCTTGATAAGTTTTGGGGAAGGACATCTAGAGACTAATAAAAAACTAATGGAAAAATTATATCCTCGATCCCTTCAAACGATTCAAAATTCATCACCACAAATAGATATGATATCTTTCAAAACATGGGGTCCAACTAGTCCATTTCTCATGTCTTAAAAAACCTTTGTCCTATGAAGTGATTCTAGAAGTGTTCTTCAGTTGTAAATCAAACCATCCTACTATAACATCTGATGTGGGACTTAAAAATTTTAAACCAATCCATACCGAGGATTGCATCAAAGACATCCATCGCAAATAAAGAGAAATCCCAGGTATTCTAATCTCCATCAACTTTTATAGAACATTCTCTACACAAAATGGCTTCACATTCCCTTTCACTGAGAAGGGTTGGATGTTTTATCATTGAGGCAATCATCTAAAGATTCAAACATAGAAAATCAATAGCATGAGAATCAATTAAGGAATTAGATACTCCAGAATCAAAAAAAATCCTATATTAAGGGTAGAATTAAATAGAATAATACCACTCACTATAGATTGTCTTTCTTGGTCATCCAAAATTACATACTCATCACCATACCATTGCTTCATCATTCCAATTTTCTCCTTATTTCCTTGATGAGATAGATTTTTCTAAGGAGTCATGGTGTTCCTTGAATCACCATGGATAGATTTTCTTTTCTATAGAGTCTGATTCTATTGGCCTCACATGTCAAAGCACACAATGCTTGTGAAGCCTTAGAAATGTCTCTAGCACTTGACCTCAGAGTACTATGATAATAGATCTTAAGATGTCCCATCGTATTATAGTTATGGCATGCTCTAGTTTGTACCGTAAAGTCTATCTTCATGTGGTCTAAAGAACCACATTCTAATAATCCCTATTGGATCATTAGTTTTTCAGGACTATTCATTGATCTAGAAATTTCATTCGTAATACCATTCCCTACTTGTATATAGGCGTTCCTCTTCATTATTCTCCCATCATTCGAATTCCCACTATTTCATTTTGGTATAATTTTTATTCCCTCTCCCATAGCTCCTGATATGTCTTATTCAACCTATATCACTCTTTTCACTGTCTTTATATAATCCATAATACATAGAACCCTAATTATTCTAAAAATTTCTTTTCTTATCCTTGATTCTATGATTCATGCATTTGAGGCCACACTAGCTGCAACTTCCTGTGAAAAGTGAATTGTAGTCATGAATTTAGTGAATAGTTATTGGAAGGGAGATTTTCTTACTTGAGGATGAATACATCCATTGTTCTCCATATTTTGAACATGCGAGGATATAATTGTTTGTTCAATAATTCCTCAAAATCCTCCCAACTAAGAACTTGATCTGGTTTTCCATGCACTGCTAAATTCCACCATTGGTGTGTGACATCCTTAAGTATATAATATTTTGATTTGACTATAATCTATTCAATTGTGTTGATGAAATCATATATACAATTAAGTCTATTTATCCAAACGTCTACCCATTTTGGTTCTGAATAACCGCATAAGATGGGTGGATTCTAAATCTAGAAGTAGTTGGAATGATCCAATTGTCTTGGATAATTATTTCGGTTCCCAATGCCCACATCGTGGAATGAATGGATGATACTCTATACCATCTCTTTGTTCACATTTGGCTTAGTTGCAACAACATTTTCCATATATTCCTTCGGTTGGTTTCTTCGATGCCGACCAGGATCCATTTTCTAAGAAAACATCAAATTCTATATTTCTAACTCACCTAGAACTTAAGGCTTCGCATTTCAAGTTCTATCAAATAAACTATCACAACATTACTATCCTAAATTAATTTTTTTTGAGTAAAACTACTCATTCATTTGAAAAACTATTATTTCTTTTAGAATATCAATTTTAAAAATACGTCAAACATGGCTTTTTCAATGTAAATCATTTGAATACAATTTTCTTCAATTTTTCAAAAATAAATATAGTTTTTGAAATCATATGTCATTATATAAAATGGGTTATTCAATACTAGTGGGAATTAATTCCTAAAGAAATCATGTCATCCTCATATCATTTGCTAAAAACATGAAGGTGATATTCTATTGTCTAATAAGTGTCTCCAGAACACTCATATACCTATGTCACTGATTACATGAAGTTTAATAAAAAAAATGATTGCTATATTTTTATGCTATAAATTTCATATTCCCACATTCCGACTCCTTTAAAAGATCATAACATAAGGAATAAAATACAATTAATTCAACTTTGAGACCATGAAAACTGGATACTACTTATTCCATAAATAAAGCACCTTGTTGATACCGTTAGTAATGACCCACCTATTCTCATTGGCTTGATAATACCGTTAATCATTACTAAGACTTGAAAAAGTTCCCCATGATTCCAATGGCTTGTAAAAAATACTGAAGGGTTTCAAATACATGTGGGGGATGATTTACTCTATAATAATAAATTAAATACCAAAAAAAAACCAAAACCCATACTAACTATATAATGTATGATCAAAATAAAGGCTACTAAATATTTTATTTTACACTGAAGTGAACCCAAAAGTTGTTATAGTAGAGGACAACTGAACCTCATAGAAAATAGTATAAGATAACTAAAAATTGCATCAAAAACCCCTCAAATACTCCATGCTTCACTAGCTATGTGCCCCCCATCACCAAATTTTCCAATAACTCAGGAAATGGTGATAAAAACATGTGGTTCTCTTAATATTTCCATGTCATGGAATATGACAGCTGTAGAGGAACCAAAGTGAAAAAAGTAGGGGTGATTATAAAACATAGTTGGCCTTCCTCAATTACATCCCTAATCATTCAACTATTATTGAAATTTTATCAACATTTATATAAAACAATTTATACAAAACAATTTCCAAAAATAGTTTATAAGTAAATGTAAACCCTTCTCAAAATAGATTATAACTAAATATAAACAAAAACAATGTCAAACAATTTTCCAGAAAGCTATTTTCCATGTAAATAATCAAACAATGTTTTATGAATCTATCCAAAGACCAATCATGGCATAATCATTTAATTACACATATCTATAATTCCATCAATGTGTGCTTCATTATGTTAGAACCATACTCCTGAGTGCTTTCTAATAGATATTCCAAGTCGTCAAAGGATATTTAATCCCATCACCCATTAATAAAATTTCAACATGCACATGGTCTTATTTCAACAATTACTTATAACTCAATATGAATACACACACCTTGTTTTCAAAAAACCCATGCCATTTTCAACATTTTCTATAAAAATAGTCTGTTTATTGAAACTTTATAACTAGACAATTTCACATCAAAATCATTTAAATAAAACCAACCCTTTATTTAAAACACGTAAATTAATTCACCTTAAAAACATCAGGAAAAATTATCCATATTAAAATCCAAAACAGAATCCAATTTCAAGAACTCCCAATTTTCCATAATTTAATAATTCCCCAAACCATAACTAAAGAGGTTTTATAATCAATGTTTAATGACAATTTCATAATTAATATAACAAAAATAAGAAAATTTTAAATCACACCAAATTTTTCTAGTCAGTGGAGTTGAGAGTGAAGCCATTCAACTTGATCATTTCGATGAAAGAAAACAAAGAACACTCAATAATTTGAGTCAATATTCCAAGAAACTGCATAGAATGTCATACCATATCTTGAAAAACAATATATATATATATATATACTAATATGGTTTTAATAATCATAGATCTTCCCATATTGGGATTATATCAACAAAAAAGAAGAAGAAAAGAGAAGTAGATATAAGAAATCGGGACACAATGATGAATAACATGAACTTACCACAAGAATCAGCCATTGAGTCACCAAAGAATGCCTCCATGTCACATATGAGTCGATGGGAGATCCTTATTTGGAATTTGTAGAAGAAAAATATCATGTTTGGGACATTCTAGGTTAATAAATAGTAGATAAAATTTCCAAACAAATCAAATCTTCTTTTTAAGGAAGTGGTTTATGAATGGAGTTGTTTTATCACCTGATTTGGGAAAACCATGTGCATCCCATGTGCTGCATTTTTTCCCTAACATACTCCAAACGCTCCCCATATTCACCCATAACTTTTATACACATTAAAATCATAAATAAAGGGTTATATACCAGAATCTGGGTGGTTCTATATATACCTTTTAACAAGTAAATTTATTCTTTGAATTATAGATTAGGAAATGAGAATTCATGGGGAAATTTGGATATTGAATAATCATTAATTCTATTATGGTGTTGATTATGATGGTATAAATAATAACATTGTTATTTATAGATAAAGAACTACATATTTCATGTTAGATATTGGGTGAGAGTTAGAATATAGGGATGAAATTGAACGTTTTATATTATGGTTTGTGGATAATAATCCATACATGATAACTATGATATGTGATGGATATAGGATGGTAGATTTTACATAGTTAGGTGGATTATTTATTAACTATTCACAATAAATGTTCTCATCTATAATTTTTAAAAAATTTATAATTTTCAACATTAATCATTTTTATATATCTTTTTATAATATTGAATATATTATATTGGGGTATTTAATGGAGATGTTGTGAGAAAATATAATTTATTATAGATTCAAATTTAGTAACACTTGGATAATTGTTTATATTGAATAATTAATAGGGTAAAAAATAGCGAATTTTTTTTTGAATGAACGTATGTTTGGAAAAAAATTTCTAACATCAAATTTTTTATTATTTATTTTTTGATTTTGTCTACAAAAAAAATTATTTATTTCTAATATAATAGGATAATGGTGATGTAGATTACATAGATTCCAATCAATATTTTAAATGATATGATTCAGAATAGTTTTTTTAATCTCATTAAAAAATTCCTAATTTATATGAAATGTTATGGGTGGAGGGGTTTGATAATCACTATATTAAAAATTTCGGACCACCTCAACCCAGATATGAAATGTCTCTTAAATATTGAGATTTATAGATTTCAATAATGAAACTGATCAAGAATATAATTAAAAAATCATTATATAAATATAAGTGAAAATATATCATTAATCCAACTAAGAAAAAATAAATTTAATAACGGAAATTGATTACTCATCAAACCGTGAATATAAAATATATTTTTTTCATTTTATTCCCAATACAGTATGTTTTAATTATCCATCAACGTATCAAAGATAGATTAGAAATAATAAAAATAAAAAATTATTGTTTGTAGTTCATTGTACTGATCATCTAATATAAAAAAACTCTTCCATGTAATGTATATTACTCATCTAGTTAAATTTAACCCAATAAGAGTGGACTTGTTATCCATTTATTGAAAATTTAAATAAATGAACAACGTAAATTAATTTTATCCTTTTTTCAATGGTGTCAGGTGAAATTTTATTTAATCAGTGCTAATTAACATTACATATTCCATAACGTGTATTCAACTAATGACTTGATCAAAAAAGTTGTCATAAGATGATAGAAAAATGTATATTAAATTTATAGGATACCAATTGATTTTTTTTTATTTTCCCCATTATCCACTTTTTTAGTTTTGGATTAAATTTTGATACCCAAACCTTATAGGTTTCTTACATGTTGTTCACTTTGAAAAGCCACTCCTCCAAATGAACTTCTAGCTAAACATTGAATGAAAAATAACATCATTGAATATAATTTATTCAAAGACATTAAATTAACTATAAAAAAAATTAAATGTTAATAAAAAATATATAAATATCAATTTCCCCCACACCTAATATTTATAATTCATGGTAAATATAAAAACCACAATAAACACCTCTGGTTAAATCGCACAACTAGATTAAAAATCAAAAATTAATTGATCCAAACCCCCAAAAATATATTTCAAGATTTAAAATTACTTTTCTTTGATATATAATCTCATAAATATCCATTCTTTTTAAAAAAAAATTACCCATTATTCAGGAATCATTGTGACCCACCTCACTATCAGTCTTATAACTAAAAATAGAATTTTTTATTGTTATGATTGAATCATAGAAACTAATATTATTTCCATTATATTACAATGAACGTCACTTATCAATTTTTATAAATTTTAATAATACATAAAATTATGAATAAAATCCAAAATGATTAGAAAATTCCATAGCATAAAGAGGTGGTGTTTTTTTCAATATAATTAATAGTCTAAAAAATATTTAAATTTCAATGATTTACTATATTATCCCCCCAAACTGAAATTGTTGTTTTTCTTGAAGAAAAAATGTATTCTTTGACATATCATAATATAAATATAAGAGTACCAAATTCATTTTTTAATTATTTATACAGTTTTTTACCTCTTTATGAAATACGTCATTAAATTTATAGATGTCCCTAAAAATATTGGTTACTGTGTAGTTAACCCCAAAATGTCGTTAATATTGGAACCAAAATTAATTACACTCTTAAAGAAATAATGTGGTATAAATTTCATTCTATTAAATGTAAATAATTTTATAAATAAAATTCCATTCCATGAATTATTCTTTTCGAAATGAATTTCTCACTTATATATAATTCATAGGATTTTACAGTTGAAAGTACAAGTGAATTTTTAATATCAAAAAGGGATAGAAAAAATATGGTTGAACTAGTAAGAATGTCATTAAATATAGAACCTAAAATTGAAAATAATATTGATAGGATAACAAATACATATTATACAAGATATACATTTTAGAAATTCACTCAATATTGAGGAGGGAAAACAATTATTACTTGGGGATAAATATCTCTTTGGTTATAAATTATAATTTCCAGATAATGTGGAAGAGAATGATCATGAATTGAAGTTCTAAATAAAATAAATATTTATAATTTTTTTTATTTAAATAGATATTAATAATAAAATTTTTTTTCTTTTGATGGATTGAATATATATAAACATGTAAAAAAGTGTGACATAATTAGTAAAAATATTATTTTAATCCTTATTTACATCACTATCATAATATTACTCATTTAATTTGTGTTAATTTGATAACAAAGTAAATTAGTTTTTTATTTATATATTTTATTTTTAATTATTAAAGTAAAATTATGTATGTTTATATATAATTAATTGATAAATGAATTAATGAAAATAAATAAAAAATTTATATCTGATACCTTGGATTTGATGTTTTTTTAGAACTATAAAAAATTTGAATCATGAGATAAATTTGTTTCCATGTGAAAAATAATTGGGATGATCAATTTTACAAATGGAATAGTGAAAATTTGGAACACCACCAATCCCATATATTAGAGAATTGATCTTTTTTATTTTAAATAATAAATTAATAAAAGAAGGTTTTTTTACTTGGATTACTCTCGATGTGTACTTTCTTAAATTGTCATCCATTGTATGATGATGCATGTGAGTTCACTAGCATTAACCATAATATGTTTTATTTTACCCTACCTATAATAAATGTTAAAATTATATATCATAAAGGGATTCATATTGGTCAACACACACCATCATGCTTTATCCCTTCATTATCAACTTCCTTAAATAAAATTACTGATTCCAAATTTAATATAAGTGGGTTAGAAGTGGATTTCATAAATTAAAAATTTTATTACTCTCAGAAAAAGATATCAAACCCATTTATTAGATTAATAAGTAATTTTTTAATATAAGAGAATATGAAATTTCAATATTTTTAATTGGGCATGATTATTGTTTTTCAAAATTGGTTTCTTTACCCTTACATTATTATTTTCTCCACACTAAGTATTAAATTATATTATTTGATAGATATTTATTTCATTTATGACTATATTATATTATAGAATGAAATACTATTTTCATTAAATTTATCCACCATTTAAAATTGTATTTTTTCAATTTCAAAAACATGAATCATTGCATGTTTTATTAAAAACAATTCTATTGTTTTTTTTAGTTCATTTATAGTTTTTTCTTATGATTGAATGTACTATCCATCATATTTTTTCGATTGATAAATCCAGTGGAGGTTATGGTTGAATGAAATTTATATCGCTATACCCATATTTACTATGTTAGAAATGAAATGTTATTTGAATTTATCAATAAAATATCTCATGAAATGTTAAAAAATCTATTGTGAGTAAACATTCTTCATATTCCTACATATAAACAAATATATATGTTTCATAGAGAATATTATGATGTAAAATTATATAAATAAATAAATAAATAATACTGAAAACATAAAAATTAAAATAGAAATGAAATAATTAAAAAATATATATTGAACAATAAATATACATATCCTACTATATTAAAAATTACCAAATAAAAATTAAAAATAATTGTTGCATCTATGGAGAGAACAGAAAAAAATTATCAATTTAAATCCCCTCACACCTAAATACTTGATAGTATCCTGGGATTTTAGGGTCAAACAACATAGACTGCTTTGGTAGACTAAATGTACATATGTAATGAATTTGTAACCGATGGAGATTCAAATATTTTTTAGAAGATTATGAGACAATAAAATTAATTGAGCATATGTAATACACATATAATGTAAATTTAAAGGATTCATACTACACCCACCTGTTTAATAATATATATTATCATTTTTTTTGTTTTTTAATATATGTTTATTAGTTTATGTAAATATCAATGATGTTGTAAGTATATTTATAATATTTTTTAAATGAATTTTTGTCCAAAGAAATATGAAAACTAATTTTTGAGGCTTGATATATATGTTATTGTGAAATCAAACATAAAAATCCACATATAATATTGATTATATAGATAAATGACATTGTAGATACCCAAAGAAGATATTTTATATAATTATCAATGTTAAAAGTGGTTAATTTTTAAAATAATATTTTAATACACATCCATCCATTTAAGCAAATAACATGATCGAATAACAAAAAAATAGAAAAAAATGAAAAAATTGAATATGGATTAAATTATATGACTTATTTCAATTTATGAGGTAGTATCCTCCAAATTTAAATATCATTTACCAAAATTCATTTTATTTTCATATATGATCACTTGAAAAAATTAATTTTTTCTAGTAAATCTCATAAAATATGTATATCATTTCTAATTGATCTAAAAAATTCATCATAAAAAATGTCATCACAAAATATCTAAATAAATAAATTGACAAAAAATAGGTATAAAACTTATAAATTCCATGTAAAATTGATGGAATAAGGATGTTGTGGTGAAATGATGTTTTAGAAAGTTGAAGGAGGAGTATATATAGAATTTATAAAAAAGGATAATTGAGATATATATATATGGTATTTGAAAAAAAATCATGATAAATTCTTAGGTGGAATAATAAAAATCAAAACTGAACCCTGTGAATGAAATGAAACTTCACCATCACATTATGTGAGATTTTAATTTTAAAATATGTTATAAATATAACTAATAAAAATTATATTTTCTAATTTAAAATATATATTAATTGTTATTAAAAATATTTAACATTTGTTATGATATAATGGATGTTAAATACAACAATGGAAGGTGTGTTCGAAATTTTATTTATTTATACATTGTTAGATCCTCATTTCATATTGAATAATATATAACCAATGTTAAAATTGTAATGAAAATTCCATTTTTTCTACTAGTGAATAAATTTATCAATTTTTATATTTCTGAATAATTTTGTGATTCCCATATTGATATTATAAGTTTATTTATAAAAAAATAATGACAGATTTTCAATATATATACTAAATTTGGCATAATTCCTACCACGTGTCACTCCCTCTTCAACTCCCTTCCCCATCTGATAACCCCCTAACATTATTCCTTCGACTCATGCTCTCTCCCCTTCATGACTTCCCTCTTCTAATTATACTATTTTAGAACCTCTATTGTTTTTCCTTCCTCATCTCATGCTGATTTCACTGACATCAGCCTCTCAACTGTACGATTTTCACTGCATATCACTACTCCATCTTCACCTCTTTCTATCTCCTCCCTGTGACAACTTTTGTACTCCATCTTCACATCTACCAATCTCTTCCATATCCTGAGTTACCTAATCTGAATCGCCATTTTGAAAACCTATAACGTTTTACCTTCCTCCTCATCAGCCAATTTCACCAAGATCATCTTCCCAAATCTATAGTTATTGCTTCTTCATGAAACACTATCGTCACCTCAACCAATATACACAATCTAGGGTTTGTTAAGCTACACCATTTGGTCCACCACATATAATGTTTCAAGTGCTTCATCCTTGGCTACTAGGGCTCCATATTCTTTGACCACCTTCAATTCCTTTCTCTAGCTCGACTACAATAACTGCTATATCATTCTCTACCAACTTCTCCTCCATTTTCCTAAAATCCAAAATCTTATACTATGTCAGTTCACTCTGGTTCTCCATGGTTTAGCTACTAAAATACCTTCTTTGATAGGCATGTTATCATACTATCCTTCAATAGTAATCCCTTCGTGCATCTTATAATATTTTTGGGTTAGCATAAGTTAGTGATAATATCATAATACTTTATCATACTTCAATACTCCAAGTACCCTTGTTTAATCTACTCTGATTTTTTATATTGAGCATTCATTAATAGTAGGGTTTACATTCTTCTCATGATAGTAAATAATTGAAACTGGATAACCAACCATCGTAGTGACTCCATGAACATTAAAAGAATTATTTGTATTCAGCTTATATATTGTCTATACTATGATAATAGTACTTCCTCCAAGTAGACATGTTTAATCTAATATGACATTTTAATTTAACATTAATTATTATTAGGGGTTAAATTATATTCACCGCAGTAAATAACAATAACTGTACCATTTATAATAACAATACTAGTAGTTACTACATGCACATTATAAGGATTATGATCCTTTATAACAGACATTGTCTATAATATTATCACAGTACTAAATTTCATGGTTATATGTTTTTGTTCAATTCCTTTACAATAAAATAAAAAGATAAAAAATTTAAACATGCACTTCTTATCGAGATATAGAGACACACTTCTTCAAGGAAGACTACAATGACAAATACATCAATATGGTTGTCTTATTTTTATTCTTCTCTCTTAATTCTGTTCCATTATTTACCAATTAGCAGCTTATATATTTACAATAATTACAATTTTATAGGAAAAATGTCTCTTGAAAGCATTAAGGAAACTGAACCTGTAACACCTATAAGAACAAAAAAAAATAGGAAGAGCTATGCCTTTCTCAGTGATACCCAATAATGGTAAGTTCAATTTACAATGTCCATTTCATTTTATTCAGTTATCATATGGAAAACGGAAATATCATACATATGTAAAATAATATCTTGCCTCCAAAAAATGTATATTCAACGATTTCTAAGAATTTTAGGATAATAATAATTGTTGGACAATGCCTTACAGCTGAACTGGTCACATTAGCTAATAACACTGAAATAAATCAACACATTACATCATCACCTATATCCAAAAATGATTATTTCCATTTTCTATATCCAAAATAATTACATTTATTTCATACAATAAAAACTATATCTAAGCCTTTTTACAATTATTCATCCCCATGTTTCACAGTCCCTCCAGATTTTTCAAATCTGTCAATGATATACGATGGATCAAACAGAAAAAATCAATGACCAAATACCACGATACAACACAGTATTTCATTATGTGAGCATGTTTTCATTAAACATTGTTTAACTATATGGTCTATATGTAACATTTCTATTTAACAACTTCAAGTCCTATTATTACTCTAACATGGTACAAATACATATGGTCATACTATTACAGAGTTAGCTAATGTCTCCTCGTCAATGTAACGTCAAAACATTCCCACACACAATTTAATTTCTATCAGTTCAATATTGATTCTTATGCTTGAAAATACTATAATGAATAGTAATCCTTACACTGTTATCTGATACTATATTCCTTTTTCATCCACTGGTATGTTATACAGTCCATCTAAATTTCAATATTCTCTTATATATATCTCTTTATATATATATACTCTTTATAATATTTAATAACATTTTAAGCTATGATATTATTATAAAGAAGGATTTATGTATACATGTTCTACAGAAAAGCTCGAGGAACAATATTAACTAAATCATACATCAATAGAAACTACTCCTACAACAAACTCTATCATAGATCATGCATTCAACTACAGAGGTCTGTCAACATGGAAATTAGATTTTCAATAATGAATTAATTTACTATAAATTTACTATTACAATATATTCATCAATAAAAAATAACATTATGTTGTATGCTGTAGAAAAGTCACTTCAATTTCAAACAACTGAACAAATAGTTTTTTTTTATTTTATGAACAATTATATTATGACTTTGACTATGTATATAATTTTATTAGACTAAATATTATTTCCCAAATTTGATCAAACTTTTTAATACTTTTCCCCTTCATAAAATATATATTTTGGAGACCCTTCTATCATTTGTGAGTATTTTTGTTAAACCTTATGGTGTGAATAGGGGAATAGAAAAAATATCCATAGGCATATCCCACATTTCTCTTTATGTTGGTCATTGGGAAAAAATTATTTAGAGTTGTTTCCTGCATGTCCGAAATAACACAAAACATTAATTTTCAATTAAACCTCCACACATTCCAAAACAATCCAAGACCACATGAAAATTTATATCTCTAGTTTTCATTCACATTATTTGGATGAAAATTAGAAAAATATATGAACTCCGGTGGGTCTCTAGATATATTTTGATTAAATGGAAAAACTACTATCACATTGTATGTTTTCATCCTCCTAATAGACTACCCCCAATGTTTTCTTAACTCTATGTAAGTAACACTTCAATAGAATCTCACAATACACAACAATCCATAAGTTAACTACTACATTATGTGGTAATATCAGAATATTGTCTCATGTGATTTTAACCTTTTATTATCACATTCGTATGCAACATCATTGACAGAAACTATAATGTTGTTATTGACTTAGGTGTTGTTCAGAAAATACATGATATGATTCACCAAAACAATGCACCATCACATCATTTTTGAGCAACTAGGGTTGTTATTGCGAGTCATGGAACTACAAATTTAAAGTTTCTCCTTTGTAGAATTTGAGAAAAAGATGCACAAATATACAAGTTACCAACTACTTATGAGATTTCAATGTTCATTTTACATGACATTGAAGATATTAATCTTGAGGGAGATATCATCATTCAATGAAAATGTTCTGAATTTTAATGCATATATTAGCTTCTCCCATTGTACCTTCATTTGAATATCTATTGGTTTTCATAGGTGGAGAGGATGGATATGTCGACAACATATACAATGATTGAGTCTCAAAGACTATCTTTTGTTTTCTTTAAACAAATCTTCTTGTGGGAAGAACTATACAATGGGCTACAAGATTTGTTCTTTAGTGGTGACCAAATGGGTATTTATGTGGGAATTGTATCATTTTACCTTCAACATTTACCTGTGGTTCAAGGTACATTATTAAAAATTACCAAAAATCTATGTTATTATGTAATTGGGTAGGGTATCCAGTATTTTTAACATTTATGTGTAATCCAATGTGGCCTGATGTTTCAATATTTGTTAATGATAACAACCATAGGCCATTGGAATACTGTCATAAACTATCATGAATATTTAATATTAATTTCAAACAACTCATGAAAGATTTATGTGAAGGATGTTTCTTATGAAATTCTCACAAAGGTACAAAACTTCATCACAAATACATTCTAAGTTTATAATGACTTCTTTTACTAGAAAATGTCACATGTTTTTTCATCTACCCTACTATCTCTAATGTAGATGACCGTTCTATGGAGTTTTAGAAAATTTAATTTATTCATGTGCACATTCTACTATTTCTTAGTCATGAAGACAATGGTTTCAATCCCAAAAAACATAACAGAATTTTTATTACTGAAATTCAAATTAATGTTACATTTACAAAACATCATGATGATGTCACAAATTTAATGATCCATGGGCTGTGTGGTGATGTCAATCATTACTCAACTTTTATGTAGAATGGAAAATTCTCAAATTATTATCCAAAAAAAATTGCGCTTAAAAAAATGATGATGATGTTTATGTTGTATATTAGAGATGAAAATATGGATATACTATTGTCAATAACGGTATAGATTTTGAAAATTGGTCTGTTGTCCCATGTAATCCAATTTTTCTGTCAAAATATAAAGCTCATATAAATATCATAATTTTCAATGATTCATCTTCTATCAAATACCTTTTTAAATATATAAGCACGGGTTATGATCTTATAACCACAGAAATTTGTGACATTAAAAACAAAAATATTTTCAACAACAGCGTCGACGAGATTAAAATGTACTATGACTAGCGAAACATCTCACCTTGTGATGATTCATGGAGGATATTTCTTTTTGATATCCATTATAGATATCCAATAGTTGGTGGAATGCATTTTAATTTACCAGGACAAAACAATGCGACATATAATGACTGCGACAATTTTGATTACATCTTAAAAAAGGGAAACATTTTTGATACCACGTTCTCATATTGGTTTTAATCAAATCTGTTTTACCGAGAGTGAATAATTCTAATAGATACAGAATTCCAAACAAGATCTTTCTTCCTCTATTTTAGAAAAAAGTTATCTTCAAAAACAGGGATTCGGTATTGGCAGACTATACTATGTTCCTCCCTCTTCTGGACAACTATATTTCATATGGATCCTTCTTACAAAGGGCAGAGTTGAAAATTCATATGATTCTATTAGAATGTTGAACAAAATTATTCATCAGATATTTGGACCAAATTTTTTCACAATGGGACTACTAGCTGATTACAATGAGTGTATTGAAGTACTAAAGGATGCCTCCACTTGGGGAATGAGACCCTCATTGAGGAGACTATTTTCCTGAATGTAATTCTCAAATACCATTTCTAGAACTAACATTTTTTGGCATGAAATATGGATGATTCTAACCAAATAAATTATATATACCCGACTATAGTGACTGTAAATACTTGTTGAAAACAATTTACTATATCTGTCACTAGATATCTATGTTTGTATATTTATTTATAATACTTTTTCCTCTCTTGTATAATTGATACTCATAGATCATCAATGAAAAATGTTTTATTTTGTTGAAATTGACATCATTCTCTCTAACAATGGTAAATCAGTTTAATGTTATCCTCCAATTCCCCTTCCAAATTATTAAATTTCTACTCAACCAAATTGGATTATTTTAGAAGATATTGATTAAAATAGGGGAAACCTTCATAATGGGTACACATCATTTCATAATATTCATACTATTGAAGAAAAAAATTATGGGGATATTTATTTATATGGTATATTATAATCCTGGAATTATTCATTCTAGTATGGATTTGGAGGGATGAGTAAGACTTTCATCTGGAGAGTATTAACATTTCTACTCAGGTCAGAGGTAAAAATTGTTCTTGTATTTTATTCAAGTGGAATATTATCATTACTTCGACCAGGTGGGAGGAAAACCCATTCTAAATTTTGAATTCCTACATCTATAAATAACCACTTGGTCTACAATATCCAGCATGGGAGTGATGTTGTAGAACTACAACAATAAATAGAAAAGATTATCTTGGATGAGGATCAGATTCATCATAAAAATTGTTTTTAATCTCTTTACCGGTCATTAAAATACATGTTGTCAACAAATAATGAAAAAAAAATTAATTTATAATTTGGTGGTCTAAGAGTTGTCCAAGGTGGTTATTTCAGAAAATTTTTTCCTATAATCCCTAGTGGTCATAGAAGTTACATTGTATTTGCAAGTATAAGGTAATCATATATATGGAATCACTGTGAGGTTTAAACATTGACCCAAAATATGAGGTTTCAATCATTTGATTCAAATGATTTCCAATTGTTCGCTAAGTGGATGTTGGATATTGGTGAGGGATGCATTGGTTAGCTTAGAGATGGGGATGCATGCATTTAAATAGTATCAACATATCTTCTGAAAAAAAAACTCCATTGACAACATCTATAGAATATTATTAACAATATTTCTATAATAACTTTGGAGATGTACCATATTGAAAAGTTCATGCTGTATTATCACTAAGTTGTGATGTTGTTAAGGAATTCAAAGACTACATGTTAACTGTTAGTACATCATAAGGAAAAGATTTATTCAGTTTGTATTCTATTTGTAATTCCAATTTTGATACATATCACCATGGGAACGAATATCAAAGTGACATTTTAAATTGTATCAATGTCTCAGGGATTCCATCAAAAAAAATTACTTTGAAGATCAGAGGCCAATTATGTTTCTTAGAAATTTAGACTAATCTATGGGGTTATGAAATGGAACTCATATGGTCTTTACACAATTGGGTGTCCATGACATCAGAGCATAATATTTAACTGGTTATTATTTTAGGTATCCTGCTTTTATCCCAAGATTAAATTTGACTCACAATAAAGATATATGGATATTATATTTAAAATGAAAGAAATATCCCAGGACTTTTCTTATGAATTGACAATTAATAAAGACCAAGGCCAATATCTATATTCAATTTGTTTATATATTCAAAAGCATGTGTTCTGGCATGGACAATGTGATATTGCCATATCTTGAGTAACTTCAAATGGGTTTAGAAAATTGTTATTGATGATATAGATATCCTAACCTATGACTATACACAAAAAATGTTCTATATAGTAATTATTGATAACTTTTTTAGGTATCATTTCATTTCAAATTTATTAATTTAAATGATTTTTTCAATTGATCATATACAGAAACACATGACTTACATTTATTCATACTATTTTATATATGTACACTAATTCAAAACATACAAAATTATAAACAAGTCAAAAATAATTTTTCCTTTGAATGAGATTACTATCGATGTTGATGAAGCATTGAATATATAAGATAGTTTATTGAATCTGTTGTGTAACTCATCACCCAACATCAATGTTTCTGTTATTGATCTGATTCTATGTGTTGCACAAGTGAGTACATCTACTCAAGTAATTACAGTTTACATACGATTTCCATATTTTAATTAATATGTAATTCTATTATAGAACATATTTTTATATCAATGATATGTGACATATGATTTTTAAAGTATTATTTTAAAAATTATTTGTTATAGGAGACCAAAAGTTAGTGTAATATTACCAACTACATTCTTATCACCAACTACAAAACAGTCATACATGAATTCATGTGATTCATTATAAAAATAGTCCAAATTTCTCCAAATCATGGGAGATACTTGGGGAAGAGACATTATTTCCAACTGTTTTTAACTACAATAATTTATATTCATCCACCTGATGTTCAACTACCACTATTAAGTTTTTACATGACTTCTTTTTCAGAAAAAATTAACAAAAGTGTTCTAGAACAACAGTTAATAGGTATATTTTAGTACTACAGTTTTTTTTGGGATGCGATGATTTTCAAATTCAACATTAAAATAGGTTTTTAATAAATACAGTCTAGAGATACATATATGATTTAATATTCTATTCAATTTGATCATATTTGGAAAAATTCATAAACTACTAAGAATGATACTCTCTTCATAAAAACTATTTTTTTTACATCATTTTTACATGTTATAGATATTATTGGACATCTAAGTCAATCATATCATACATAGTCTATTTGTACATCCAACCAAAAAATCCAAATTGTTTTAGCAGATGACAGGTTAACATCCTTGTCTTCTCACTACAATTGACATAAAATATTTCTATTACCAAAAAATCTAATATGATTTAGTTTAGAGGATTGTTTATAAATTTTATCTTATAGGGGGTTTCCAATATAATCTAAGAGTACAAGTAAAACAAAAACGACTCCTCTAATGCATTTATCATACTGGTGGTTCGGGAAAAGCGATTGAACATTAAGAAATCTATATAAAAATTAAAAATTCTACCTTATTGAAAAATGTAATGTTTATAAATTATTCCACTCAAACTATGATAATTCCTGTCAACTTGTTCTAGAATCTGTTATTATCACCACTTTAATATTTTATGTCTTATAAAAAACTATAATGTTTGAAAACATTAGTGCTATAACATCTACTATGTTCCAGTATATGTTCTGCCTTATTAAAAACTACAAACTGAAATGTTCCAGCATCTATTATGTTCCAGCATCGGTTATAACTAATTTAAAATTGTAATATCTTCAAATTATTCTTATTCTATTCAACATTTTCCATTACCTGTTATTATAACTACATCAAATAATGATTAAAAACAGTACTCAGTTTAGACATTCTAGTAGTTCATAACTTCAGAAGCAGGTAAAATATTAACTAATATTATTTTTCCATCCAACATGTTTACATAAACCAATGACATGAATAAAAAATAAGTAATTGTTTTCTTCAATGCTGAATTTCATGCATTTATCCTATCATATATCTTCAATCATTCAGAATTTTATAGTCCTCCATAAAAACATTTAAATAGTTTTGTTACACATTTACCTTATTAGAATATAAAAAAAATCAATTCTTATGTTTATGTTTTTCTTTTGGTATGTACAATATCCTAAAATATCTATTTCACTATGTCATCTACAAAATTATACATGTAATACCAACTTTGATTTATATATTAATATTAGTAATTGTCTAATAGCTAACAAGGTGTTTGATTCTTGCTAAAATAGTAAAACATTTAATCACTCATAACTGGAATTTTTAATCATGCAACTCTTTCATGAATAAATTACAAACTATGGATGGGAACATTTGGTGCTAGAATTGAAAAAAATTACCAAGCTTCAATACTCCAAGGTATTCATTTAATGTCTTCCTATATTGATAAATATTACTTCAGTATATTCATAGAATACGACAGTAATCATATTTTAAAAACACCATGACTTTTAACAACTATAAATACAAGAGGTTTAGAGTTCAAATGCTGGGGAAAGATGAAAAATACTAACTACCCATCATTCTCTTTGAAAAGAAGTTATTGGAGTTTATAAACAAAATATCATCTGAGTTGGGATATGATCTAATGCATGCAAACTTCCTATACTATTTTTTTCTTATATTTGAAGTTCTTTTAAACTTGAAATTCTAATGAATTACAAAATTGGACTAATATGAGTTTGGTTTTCCCCCAGAGCTAAGAATTCTCATATAAAATATATTTTTCTTGTCACTAGATGTCAGAAGTTATAACATTCGGAATCGGAAATTTTTTTCAGAATGGAACATGTACATAGTTACCTTCATTAGTGATAATGAAAATTATATCATCTCCTATCAACAATTTTTAGACAGCAAGGTAAATAGTGTGATTATTCAAAAACATTATTGACATCCTTATGAATTTCACATAAAAACATTCTTTTTAACATCATTACAATGTATTACTTTGTAATATTTTTTTACATTTTTATTATTTACAAAAACAGTAACCACAAACCTATAATATTCATTTCACCCATATTTTTTAAGAACATCACTACGCTAGATCTTCAATAGTCAGATACATCAATGATGATGGATATGGTACAACAAGTGAAATTGTATCTTCAAATTAGGTATAATTTATCTATCATAATTTTATGTTACTGCCATTGTATTTATTTCATATACAATAGTTGTTTTTTCGTCATTTAATTTTATTTTTTCTATTTATTATAAAACCACTACATTTTTTATTCTGAATTTCCAACTATTAAATATTAAATTTCTATGTCAATGGTGTGACTTATAATAATTTATTTCTACTCATTCATTAAAATTATATAACTATGTAGAAAATATTGTTGACAGAATTAGATACTGAATATGTGGTCAAACACAATGAATAACTATCTCAATACTCTACACCGACATAAAATCATTCCAATGAACTTCATCTCTATATAATGGATAATAGAATGAAAAAATATGAGATACAATACTAAGTGTTCTTCATAAATTTCCAAGGTACAGAAAACAAATTGTCCTATCTATATGTTTCAAATTTCTATTCATAACTTTTATATGTGCGCATAATAAGTGATGTCTCTTCATTGAATTATGGTTTCTTTTTTGAACCTAATGGGATTTTATGAAATTTTTAGGTTTGTTTATTTTTCATTGATGTAAAATATTTGATTTTTACTATATTGTATAGTCTTCAATTGGTCTATTTCTTTTGAATTGTTGTGTCATGTACCATGATGTTTACATTCTTCATTTGACAATATTTCTTCATAAACAAAAATTATTAAATTTTGATCAATATATATATATATTTATATTTGTTTTTTAGTTTTCATAATCAAATTACATTGCAATTCCTAGTATTTCACTATGTTTCTTAGTTGGGTGTTTTCATTACCATGTGGTTTTTATTGTTAAAATGTATGTCTTTTAATTCCATCCCACACCCAGACATTACTGCATTATATATTCATTTTCTATTCAAATAGAAGTATAAAGTACTGCCATCCCACAATAGGAAGCTGCAGCATTGTTTCATCTAGAAGTGGAGATCACACTAGAAAAGCATGAGTTTGTGGTGAACTCTATATAAACAATTGGATCCTCTCATGGTCTTCTATGGAAGCAAGACATTCCATAGAATCTTTTTTTCACCTACCATTTCTAAGATTTGAGATTTAGAAACATATTTTGTTAGTGCCATCATCCCAATTTTGTTCCATCGTACACATTTCTTAAAAATAATTATTGTTTTTATATTCATATTTTTTCTTAAGATTGTTTCAATCGTAGTTGTTATTTTATTGGTGTTTCACTCTACTGGTTTACATGGCAATAATCCACATTACAGTTATGGTATATTTTTTTATTATTATTATGCGTTGAATTGCATTCTATTAGTTGATGATGGTGTATATAATTTGAGTAGTGGATATTTTTTTATTTAATTGAGGAATGAATCAACATTTAGAGCATTGTATAATATCAACATGTGAATGCACATGTGAGTACACATCTCCAAAATTGTGATGATTTTGGATTAAATCGAATTGAGAATTTAGTGTTTACTAGGTAAATTTATTTAGATATGTAAATAGTTGAACTAACTGAGAATAAATTCAAAAAAATATTTATATGAATGTAAATTAACATATATCCACAATCTAACTTTGAAAAATAAATTTTACAATAGAAATTGATTACTCATAAACTCATTAATATAAAAAGATTTTAGTTTCATCCTATTGAGTACATTTAATGGATAATCTGGAAATATATATGACATAGATATATTGGAAAAAATAAATAAAAAATAAAAATATTTATTTTCTTATACAGGTCCTCCATCATCAAAAAACCTTCTCTACATTTTATGATATTAATTTTTTAAATTTACAACTAAAACGAGTCCATGTATTTTCTATTTTTTGAAAACATGAACTAATGATTATCATGAATGAGTTTTAGGAGTTTTTGAATTATTCCATGACAAAGTGGAATGATGTTGTTTGACATTTGGTAATGTATTCCACAAAAAATGTCTCTTAATTAATCACTCAATGGCTTGTTTAAAGTGGCTGAAATTTATTATTCAAAAATGAAATGACAATAATGTGAGTGACTGTCATATTTTTCAATTCCACTCCATTTTCTTGGTCATATTATAAAATGACATCCTAGCTTTGTAAATTTCATATATTTTGTTTAAATTGTTGAAAATTACTCATCCAAGGGAACCTTCAAAAAAAATTATCAAAAACCCAAAATCACACATGTTAGTGTCCAAAACAATTTCAAATGAATTAAAAACAATAAAAAATAGAAAAAATATACAAACATCATTATTATTTAGTATTAAATTTAATTATTTTTCTGTGAGATTTAAATTTAAGGAATTTAATTTTTATTTTACTATAAATCAATGTAATTATTATTATATTGTTATTTTGATGATTTTAAGTATATTAAGAAGAATGATTCTATTTAATGAACTCACTGTTAACCAGACACATTTAATTGTATTTATTCCTCCCATCATTTTCAACTTCGATAATGTATCTAATGTTAATGGTATTTTTTTCTTGTTATCCTTGTTCCACCTCCAGCATATATTATTATCATTTATATCCTTTTTCATTCTATTTTTACCTTAATGGATTTAAAATTATTTTTTGTTAGGAATTCACTTTTGGTGATAATAATACATGAACATTGATCATTATATCTTTTTTATTCAAAATCAATAAAATTTTCAATGAGTATAATATTTGGGGACAAATAATTTCCATCTATTTAATATGTTATTGTATATAATTGATTTTTATAATTTTATATGTTTTTTTTAATGGAACCATAACTATTAATACCATTAATTATTTATATTTTTGAAGCTAAAGGTGAATGACTTGTTAATTTTCTCATTACAGTAGTTAAATCTTGTTTAGTTTGGTTATATTTTTATAATAAGATGTTCAAATGTTTTATTTAAGTATTAAGGTCACATTTAATTATTTTAAATGAATATTAGTTTAATAAAATGAATTTATTCATTAATCTATATATAAAAACACATTATCATAACCATTAAATATGTATTTTACTTTATTAAAGGAGTTTAATAGTGATTATTCTTTTTATAAATTTCATTACCAGAGTTTCTTTAAAAAGAAGTATTATTATGGAGTTTAGGAATGTATGATTGTAATTTTTATATGATATGACGTGAGTCATTTAAAATTAATTTGGTTATGTTTGTTCTTTATAATTATAAATGACTTTAACATGTTTTTAGAAGTCACCAAACATAAATTTGTCTTATATTAACATGTATAGATTCGATATTCCATTTTAGGATTTAAAATTGAGTGACTTCTAGTGAATACCTAGGATGTAGAAGATATAATGTTTCCTCATGAGGAATCACACATTTTCTATACCCATAGTGGTTTCAATGGTATTCTATTATAATAACTGGATTAAGATAATGGTCTTTCTTCTTAATTATTTATCATTTATCATAGATAAATGGATTTTACCTTCATTAAATTTTTATTGGATTATGAAGAACAAATATGATTTAATATCCCATTAACTATTTTACTAATTTATATCTTGAATGATTATTATATTAATGGGAATAATATAGATATTTTAAAACAATATCTTATTGAATTATTTTATATTAATTAATATTAATTTCTAATAAATTTTTAGCTACATTCATTAATGATGAATGAGAATTTTGCAGATCCCCTATATGAAATATTATCCAGATTATGAATATACACACCCCTATTATATATACTACAATGAACCTGACGTTTTGATATTTTGAGTTGAGAGTAACAATTTATAGAGTATCTGATTTTCCCATTGAGTTTCGATAGACAAGTCACTGATGTTTATCATTTTAATAGTTGTTAAAAATTTTGGATATTTAATTTTATTTATTAATTTGTGATCTTATTCCAAATAAAATATTTTCTTATGATTTAATGGAAATTTTAGGTAATTTTTTATGATAGGTGACCCAAAAATATGATCTGATTTTTTAGATTGGTTTTGTAAACTAAATTAAAAAAATGTATCAGAGATAAATTATTCCCTATTGGAGAAAAAATATCTATGGCTATTAGTATGAGGACTCCCATAATTTAGGATACTGTGTAAGAGGTAGTTCACGATTCATTTTTTGATTTCGTGAAAATTTGGATGACTGTTTATAATAATTTTTTTATCTATTAATGTTTTTTCTTAGTGGAATGATTTTAAAATTAATGGAAAGAACTTGTGAGTATCCTATAAAAATAAATGATCATTATATTTAATGTTAGGTTTTGGCTTCGAAATTTATTAATAAAATGCATGGAATATGATTACCCAAGTTGGTAAATTTTCTTTTATACTTCTCCTAGTAAGGTTTCATGGACATGAAGTTCTATGAATGTAATTTTACATAATAAATCAGGATATGTGAATATTTATATAAATATATGCATGATTATATGTGACTAATTTGTATAATACATGATTGTTTTTAAGCAAATAATAGGAAATTAATTTTTTTCAGATCATTACTAATTATTTAATGTTTTATTAAGTCCATTATAATTGATATTTAATTAATAGGAACAAATAAAGTTTTTATTTTTTAGTGTTCCATAATCTTCTTTTCAAAATTCACAGACTTAGAAATTGGAATGGATGATGTTTTTTCAAAAATAATCATATTGAGATATGGCCTTCTGGTTGGATTCAATCCCTCTCTCCAATTTTATAAATATTGGTGGCCACCCAATAACCTAGGGGTGTTGTAATCACCTTTTTATTATATGAGAGGCTTAGAGGTCATCTTATCTCAAAAGGAATCCTTTTTCCTACTTCAGGGAATACAAATAGATAAAATTCTTATTGCTAAAACAAGTCCCTATAATAATCCTAATTACCTACATTCTATGTTAATTCATTAAGAACATGCATTTTTTAGAACACTATATATATGATGGGTTCCCCATCATTCCCATTTTTTATTAATTATTCTAATGTTTATAGTCATGTAGCTAGGTACCCAAAAAATTATCACTTTCTAGAGTGGCAGCAGGTCTTGGATATTTGGGATTGATCCATTTATAGGAACTCCTTACATTTACATGTTAAGTAAATCAACAGCCAAAAAGATCAGTTCAATTAGAAAAGTATAATCTTACCTTTTTTGGTTATGTGATAAGGACCAATATGGTTCTTTTTAAGGATTTATATCTATATACAATGATGTTAATTTATAGGTAATACATCATAGACCATTATGTATTGTAGTTTATATTTATTCTACTAGGGACCATTAAATTAATTTTAATAACTTATAGAATGTACTACTATATAAAATGTTCTAAAAAGTATTTTTCCTGGGACTTACAATGAAGATTCCATATCTTTGTTAGGGATTACATCGGGTCAGTAGACCATTTGGGTTTATATTTTGACAATCAGTAACTAGATAGAGAATTAGGACCTGATGCATGTACCATGATGCAAAATTAATGATGTATTGGTATAAACTCCAAATAAAAAAACTATATTTTTTGGACAATTGAATTTAAAAAAGATGTTGTTGGAATGTTAACGAGATAGGGAAACTAGGGTACAACATTAAAGATGAGTATTTTAATCTATGAAATGTTCCACTGGTTGAAAAATAATAAAGATCCTCATTATCATGGGAACAAATTCATCAATATTCTTTAAGCATTTCATTGATGTTGGAGGAATACTAGATGATTCTCATTATTAAAGGAATACATTATCGGAAGGGGTTACACATTTGTGCCTAATGACCCAATAATGGTATAAGGATTCATGTGATTGATTTTGGTAAAGTAGACTATTATGGGATATGACCTAGACATTATTATTTCAATGATTTCTTTTGGGATATTGATATGTTAGAGTTGAAATTATACTAACTAGGAGGAAGGGAAAAATGAGGGTCCTGGATATTACTAAGATGGCTAATTGTGGTTCTACATTGACTCAACATGAATTTAATTATCACTAATCCTACAAAGTATCATCCATTGGAATGGATTTCCTAGGTAAGACATTATATTAATATATAACATTAAAAATTGGGAGTACATAATTTATAAGACACATATAAAAATATATATATGTTTTATGTAAATGGTGGGATCTATAAGTTGTTATGGATGTTTAATTTTGACCACCACATAATTTTAATATGTTTCAACACATTAGTAACATATTTAAATAACTATATAGAAAAGATTATTTTATAATGTCTATTAATAAGAAGTTATTCTTCTTAAACTAAAAATATTCTTACGAGAAGGGTTTTTTTGATGATCTTATAAAAGATACAACTCTGCTAAATGTCAATAATTATAATGGTTATCTATAAAAAGGTATTTATTAGTGATTATGCTTCAAAATCATGAAATCCACCAATATATATATTGAGGGGTCTATTTATTGTAAAAACCACAATGAAAAATTCTTACAATATATAGATATTCATCCAAATGAAATTATAGAGTCCAAATAAGAAGTACCAACTCTAAACCATAGATTATGATGTATAACTATGGATTAGGGTAGATGTTTTAATATATCAATATATATAGGGTATAAATTATGCGTTCATTAGATAATGTCTTGCATTAAAAATGAGTCGTTATTTATGAATATCTATGATTTTTGAGATACATGATTCATTCACATTTCTGTAGTCTCAATAAAATTATTTAATGTTTTCATAGGTTTAACTTAGATTATATTCATTAATAAAGAAAAAATCATAATTTTCCTCAATTTCATCAAAATATTCTCCTTATCATTAGAAACAAGTATCTGTAACATTTAAATAATTAACAAAATTATCCCTTTAGAATTTATTTTTTTATTATGAAAATAATAAAATGATACTGAAATCTTGTAGTCCCAAATAAGATCATTGCAATTATAATAAATAAGGATTTTAATGGATAGGAGATTAACATTAAATAGGGAATCATAGTGGACCAAAATAATCATGTAATAGATTTTATTAAAAGTTATAGTCTTTTAAAAATTTTAACTCCTCATGGAAAAATATACCTCATAAATTCATTCCACTTAATATATTTGGTTATTTTATGTAACCACATAATAATGACATGATCCATGATTTACCACGATGTTTTATATGGCTCTAAAAACATATATAATTTACATGAACTATACTCCACTCTTAATTTTTATCATATTTTTCACATTATCGGTGAATGCTCCATCTCATAAAACATTTCAACTAGAATAATAAATCTATCTTATAGAGTATGTTGGAGAACTAATCAATTTTCGAAAGTCCAATTCTGCTAAATTCAACATAAAATTTGATAATAGTATGTCACATTATAATTTGTTAAATCTGTCACATGTAACGTTTATTTAACATATTGAATGATGTTAATTTTATTTCATTTTCATGACCCTTTATTATATTTATTCAATTAAACTAAATAATATTTAATTGGGTTTTTTTGGTGACATTGGACGGTGTTCCATTTCATTGAATGTTGTGGTTTCTAATAATCATGTCCTTAAGACCTCCAATGTTCCTATACAAGAGTACCTTCAGTAAGACATTCTACTCCCACCAGATGGAAACATAGCGAGGATCAAATAAGTTTACATAAAAAGTAGTAAATGTAACTATCATCAATATTCTCACCCAATTTCTATAATTTATAGTTAATATATTATTTGATTTTTTATTATAGTGTATTCTTTGAAAAAATTGAAATAAATGAGTATATTAATATTAAACATCATTTAATAGAACACATAAATTGAAGTGTTGATTGGTTTTTATATATATTACAGGGAATCTAGAATATGGATTGTCCATTTTATTTAGTCTAAGAGTATATATCATTATACAAGAGAAATTTTGATTTCTACCATGAGGATTCTACCTTTTGACAGACATTAAGTATTTTTCTGTTGAAACAAATAAAGAAACTAATATAACACCCTTACTTGAGGTCTTTAATAATAATTCGAAGTAGATTTACCATATGTTCAACACCCTCAGATATGTTATGATCAACTACCAGATAATCAATGCTATTTTGAATTGGATTATCCATAAATAAGAGGTGGATCAAATGAAAAAAAAAGATGTCGCTAGGGATAAATTGACTTACCACATTGCAAGGATCTCGGTTATAGAACTATAGAAGATACATTTTCATGAAATAGTAGTTGATGAATAATAATTTTTTTGGATGAATAAATTTTATTATTAAAACACTTCTATTAAGAACAAAATGTGTTTGAAATAAGGATGGAATATAATATGAGGCATCAAGATGATGCTAAGAAATATGAAGAAAAAAATGTTTACTATAATATATTTTTCATCCCAAAGTTGAAGTTTAATTTTTAGAGAATACCATGTTCTAGTAATATATTAGTGAAACATGGTTTTTTATTGAACATATTTGGGCATAAGTATAATAAGAATTAGAAAATATTTCAATATTATCTTTTTTATATAATAAAAATGATGTAATCTGATATATATATATTCTATTCCATTATAATTCACAATTAATAATAAAAAATATTTTCCCTCAAAATGTAAATGTTTTCTAGTGTCCCAACATTTTGAAAAACAATCTTTATTTACTTTAAAAATCATAAAAATATTAAGAAAATGGATATAGAATCCTTTTGATTATTAAATATAATTAGGTCTGGAAAAGATAAAACTCAAAATATTTTATCCAATGGTTACAATATAAATGAAATCTATTATGTAATAAGGAATTTTGTATCTATTGGGTTTAGTTGAATTGGATATCAAGTGAAATTTCTCTTTCTATATTAGAGGGTAAACGTATTATAAAAATGAAAGAAGTGGTTTTTTTCCTTATGTGATTTTTCTCTTAAATATACCTAGACCATCTAAATATATAGCATAATTTTCAACATTTTATGCCAAGGATAGTCAATTGGGATATTAAATAGTAAAAAATTGAATATAATTCAAATGATTATTGTGTTATTGATATATATGTGGTAGTATACATTAAAGGGCTTTAGAGTCTGAAAATTACATCATCATGAGCATTATGAAATTTAATTACACCTATATATATGAGGAATAAAGGGATGATGTATATTATTTCTAGATATGTTGATGTAGAGGGAATAACATGACATTATCTAAGGCCACATGTTTTTCCCCATATAGAATGTGTCTTATTAAATTTTTATTTATGTTTTTCTTAAGATATAAAATTGAAGGACATTGAAGGTGAATAATTTGTTTTTCCAAGGTCACCTATATCTATTATTAAATAATAAAAGTTTTATACAGATATAAATAATTATATTCTCTATAATATTCATATTCCATTAATGATAAAATCAAAATAATTAGAGAGATAACATTTTCAAGATTTCCTATTGTGAGTTTTAAACCTATAAAAAAATATCTTCCTTTTGGAAATTTATGATGTGGAGGCATATTAAGTGATAAGGGAAAATTTGAACTAGTGTGAATGAAGATCCTAACAATATAATAGAAATATAAAAGTGAATTGAAACATATTTTACATTTATCATTTTCCAAATAAAATGAGGATAATGATTAATGACGTATAAATTTGAATGAAATTTGTATGATATATAAAAACACACAACTTCGCCTATTGTGAGTTTAGATGATTATTTTGTAAATGATGAGAATAGACCCTATAATAGTCATAATATCTATTAATAATAAAATTAAATTTATTGGGGGACATGAATGTTATTTATATTCATATTTTTTAGATGATGATGTCATTAAATTGTATTCTTATGAATCATGGAGAAAATTAAGTGAACAAGGTTATTTACTCAAAAAGATTAACCACACATATATGAGTTGATCTGGAATAAGTATAAATTTATGAAGAAATAAAGGTGTAAATTTTCAAAATTAATTAGAGGAATGAGAACCAAAAACATTTCTGGATCATTATAAAATTGGATAGCTCACGATGTAAATAAAATGTTAAAATATTTATACTAAGAGACTAGTGATTTGAGAATATATATGGTTGGGAAACTACTAACAATGTCCAAATTAAAGGTCCATTACCATGGAATTAGATAGACCAACCATGAATAACCAAAAAAATTTAATGATTGTTCCCCATTGTAATATTTTTAAATAATTAATGGTCTTTGGGTTTTTTTTCAAGGAGAAAATATAATCCTTTTAATGGATTTTAGTGGAATTTGATATATCAAATTTTCAATGATACAATAAAAATGGGTCCATTCAAATTAGAATGGATTTTTACCAATTTTCATTGATTTTTTTGGGTAATTCAAATACCTAAGACATGAACTATGATTTATGTGGAGTATAAGTACAATGATTATTGGAATATTCTTACTCAAGGCCTATCTAATTAATGAATCATAAACTAAAATATGGGAACTAAAAGTGAATTAGCGAATAATCCTATGTCCAAAACACATAGATATATATTTCACTACACATCCTATTGAAAAAGGAACAAAACCACACATAGTTCATATAAATATGGGGGAAAGTGAGTGGTATAATGATAAAATATATGTACTATTATTTTGATTTCATATAGGGGGCTTAGAGTAGTATTATCATGAAATATGTATGTTTGAAAAACATCAAAATTTATTACGAACTCCTAGAACTTGGATGGTGAGGGGAGGAAAATGGAAATGGAAATTGTGGGAATTTCCGAAATAAGTAATCTTTAAATCACATTGTATACTATATAAATAGGAACTAAGGAAAACATATTTTTTTCAATATTTTCCATTTTTATGTTTCTTAGTGGAAAATCTATACATATATTTGGTTCATTTACAATGTAAATTGTAATAAATTTAAAGGGGAATCTCGATGAATGAATAAAAATATATAAAAATGATGTGAATAAGGAGTCTCGATACCGGGTAAATATAATGGGTTTAGTGAAGATCAATATTATGGATGAAAACAAAATGGATGATCTTGGTTTATTTATGCATCTTATGGATGCCAGATTCAATCTACTCACAGTTCATAGAAATATGAGTGTTTTTTTTTACTTTTAGAAAAATATATTTATACAGGTCAGAGTCTCCTATAAGAGAAAATATAATGATCTTATCCTAGTATCAGTATGTTCAATTTAGACCCAATTTCAATTAATATAGGTTATCAAACATTAGAATAGAGGAAGTGGAATTTAATAGAATCTATGATAGGCCCTATGATGTGTTTTTTGGGTTCCAACATGTAGCATGAAATTACATGAATAAGGATAAAAATTATTCATTGAATTTTTTTTGTGAAAATAATAATCATGTATTGTATTGAGATGAATTGTTCCATTGGGAGAGGAAAAATGATGAAACCCAATGCGAGTTTTGGAAGTCTTGAGATTATGGAGAAATATGGGATGATTTGTATTAATGTAAATGTGGAAGGATCTAAAAATGGTAATTTAAGAATCATTATCTATCATGGAGAAGATGTAGTGAAGCTGCATGCAGCTCTAGATTAAGAGGAAGTATGTTATATTTAAATATAGGTTCAATTTGGAATACTATGCTTGAAAAATTAGATTAAACACTATAATCGATTAAATAAATATTGATCATAAATAAGTTTTAATGTTCATATGAAATAAAAAACTATAACTTTTTATCATTCATCTAAGGTGTACCATAAACCATATAGTTTAGGGTCATTTTGGAAGGGAAATTTCAAAGAGATTAATGTCATATTGGATGCCATACAATAATAAACATTTTTCGGTGAAGCAGGGTGGGTATGTTTAGTGAATTTTATATTCTTGTGAAAAGGGATATCTATATATGAAAATAACGGGGTATGGTATAAATATATCATTTGGACATAATGGAAGAAATTTTTAAGGGAATCTGTAATATACTAGTCTATATAGTTATTAGACATGTGATGAGGAATTCTTTGGTTAGTTTAAATCCATTTTATATAAACTATACACAATATAGTTTAGGTTAATGTGTGATGGACGACATAAAAAATTATTTAGGTTCTTTGATAATGATCATGAATCATTTTTTAGAGTCACAATATAATGACTTACTAATACTCACAAGAAGTGGAGCATTGTCTCTAGATATCATAGGGATATATTTAAAAAAAAATTAAGGTCACCTAAAATAGAATGTTCTAAATAGTTAAATCTATTGTGGGATATAAGATAAACTAATTTTTTTGGGCATCTGTTAATAACCATGTGACTTAAAGTTAAGGACTTTATGATAATAACCTTCTAAACCACATGATAATTTATGTGAAATAATTTTTGAGAAACCACCTGTTACATGTATATGTGATACTCAACTCATATTTGGATATCAAGGATTATGTTCCATTGGAGTAGACAATATTTATGATATAAGTTTTATACCATTTCAAATCTATCTATAGAGGCTTCATTCTTGATATCGCTATCATTCATAATCCCAATAAAAATTATTATTGGGTGAATGAGTGATGTTGAAATTAATTTTAAATTATAATGTGACCTAACATTAATTTACTTAAGGTGTTGTCAATGAGTGTATTATTTTCTAATAAATATATGAGAATGAATTAAACTATGTTGTAGCCCTATCATCCTCAGTCAGCTGGTCACCTACGACTATTTTATGGGACGATAAGTAGACAAAAATGTGTAAAAAGACATCAGTCTCATTCACTAGTGAATACATATTCTCATATGCCAAGTAGTTGAATGTGGAATGAAAACAATTATTCGATATTATTTTTAGTAAAAAACATCATATAATTATCTAATGTTTTATAAATTATATTGTATATGTTTTTTTAATATATATATATATCCATTTCCACTGTATGATAGTTGGATGAATGATTGGGATGGATGTGTTACTCTGAATAGAGATTCTTTAGTTATATTGTGTAATTGTTTGTGCCATTATTCATAAGGATTTTCTAATAGAATAGAAACATGACATCGATCCTATATATGGTGAATTTCTATGAGTAATTAGAACTGTGAAAGAAAACTACTGGTTGATTTATGATGTTATAATATAACTATCATGTCGGACAAAATTTTGTAAAATCGATTTACTTTTAATCGTCATGGGTTATAAATATAAAGGACTCTTAAATTGATAAAAAGATATTGGTTAATAATGCATGGTAACCACTTGTGACGACATGGGATTATTGTTTGAAAATGAAGAGCCCTTAAAACTCAAATAATCTAAGCAGTATTACATTAAATCCTCATTTTTATTGACAATTTAAACATTTTGATCCATCATAATGAAAAATGTTTAATATCCCTTCATAGATATATCTTTTGGAAGTTCATCACTTGAGATATATTCCAATACATGGTAAATAGTTTTTTATTGATCATATAATATTGATGATAAACTAATTTTATTAGAATTAATGTAACCTTCATTGATTTATTATATTAATTCCTTAATAGACTTGGAAAACACTTTGTAATGTGAATTATGGATGATTGTCTCATGTTGTTATAGGTCTATGATATTTGTAACAATATTTTAAATAGTACCTACTCTTGTATTATGGGAATATAGGATATGAGACAACACTAGTTCTGAAGGAAATTGTCACAATAACACTCAAGAGTATTATAGTAGGGATACTAACAACTCCTTGATTGTGTATTTCATGTTATTCTATATGATTACCAACTTATGGTCCCCTTTAAGAATTTTTTGTGAAACTGCTAATTTAAAAGATCACTCAAAACCTTTAATTATGGTTTTTTATTATACCTTGTTATTGGTACATCTTTAAAAAAAATAGAAATAGTATTAGAGTAATTATTCTATGGGATAAATTTATATAATTCCTTGGTGATGCCTAATATATAGAGGTGCCAATTTCTTTTTCGTAATTAGAGATCGTGATGCATTGTAAAATTATTCATCCCATTCATTATTTTTTTGATTAATGGATAAAATAACATCATTAGGGTGTTATTTTTCATAATTGATACTTTTTTAGAGGGTTTTGTACCTGAAAATTCTTTTAATGTTTTTCCTTTGGTCACCTTATGGGACATGAAGTGGATTTAATGTTTTAGAGGGTTGATATCACATGTTTCCAATAATCCATTTAATAGGAGATAAACAAGGATATAATATTTAGAATCTACGAGAGAGAGAAAGGATCTTATAAATAAATATATAATGATGAAGCTTATGCACTAAAAAAATAAATGTCATATAGTTTTAATTATATTAATATATCCTCTATCACATTTTCATGTTATTCAACTAAGGTAATAATGACGCTTTCCATTGGTTATATCATTTTTTGTTAGAAGAAAACCATTTCATCACTCTATATAATCCATGTAGAGGATGTGGAATTTTCAATTCATTGGAGGCATCCAAACTGGTGGGTTTGAATGTCATTATTTGATGATATCAAAAGAACACTCGAAATCATCATCAAAGAAGATGTTTATCCCTATCCTGATAAATTTTCTGGAAATTGATCACTTTTCAGATAGGTGTGTGATAAATTTTTTATGTTGGAATGGTTATCTTAATTTCCTCTATAATCTCAATGTTTTAAAGGACAATAATTTCCTAAATGTTCAAACTCTTATCAAGGGAGAACTCAATTCCATGGTGATGAACTATGAAGTCAAGTAATTTTATTAATGTTACTCAAAATATACACTTCACTAGATTGCATTTATAGGTTATGAATCAAAATATTAGGGATAAATAATTGATGTTTATCAATGTTTTGTAAAACATAATTTGAGTTTATCAATAATTAATCCATGTAATATACCTTATTTTTATTTTTCAAGGTATTAAAAATTATAATACTTCCATATGATGAGTTGTTCCAAAATATTTCAATCAAAATGGAATCAATTGGAAAAATATTTCCCTTGAACTTTTTGAAATCTGTAGATTCTTAATCTTGTAGAACCAGAAATAGTTAATTGTATCTATAATACCAATCTACAATGAAAAATATATGGAAAATAGTAAATGAAATAATCAGTAGTTATAAGATAATGGAATGGAAATAAACTATTTCTAAATGATTTTTTAAATGCATGACGTCAATACTGAATCTAATCTTCCAAATATTTTTTATAATGTGGATGATATATTCCATCCATATGGGGTATTGTAATTCCAAAAAGAATTAAAACCTGAGACTTTTATTGATAGTAATTTCAAAATTGGTGTGGTGAGTAGGATAAATCATATTTATTTATTATTTTAAATAGAAATGGTTTGATGGTAGTCTAAAGTGATGGATGACTACTTTCAAGGTTTATTTTCTATGATTAGATATTGAAAATATAAAATACATCAAAATCATTGTTTATAAATTAAATATACAACTTTTAATCCTTTGGAGTCATGGATTCATTGATTTTCATTATTTTTAATTATTCATTAATCCATACATTGAAATTATTTATATCATCAATAGTGGTGAAAATTTCCTCATCAAAATATAACACGTAATGTTAAATTTTCTCTCTTGCATTGTCATTAATACATAACACAATATTTTATACTTAAATGTTAATATATTTACAATTTATATCATCATATCCATTGAGAATATGATTAAAAAAATAAGGTGAAATTTCATTAGGATGATTAAATACCACATGAATGGAATAAAATCCTCACAATCCTCAAATCCCCCAATGATTGTATATTTAAACATAGTCAAAAAAATTTGGTCAGGTTCACTGAATATCAAAGAAACATGTATTTACAAATATATTATTCATATATTGATTAATGAGAATTTTTAAACTACATATATCTCTTATTTTATATGTTATATAGTCCCAAATGAGGAACATTATTATACATGAAATATAATAATGATGTTTATTGATCCATTTCTTTGGCAGGAAGGTTCATGCATTCTCATAAATCAGGAATTCTTAATTTGATGGAATTTATTTGGAGATTAAAATATTTATTCAATAAAATACATTAATTTATTAGAGTACATTATATCCCATTAGGGTTAATGATTTTTGTGGTATCTTTTACTAATGGAAGCTTCCCCTTAATCTTATAGTGTTTTCGATTGATGTATAAAGACATATAAGAATAAAAGGTGAATTTTAAATAATAAGTAACCAAAATTTTCTACCAATTGAGTTTCTTTAACATTTATAATATGAATTGGATAATAATATTTTAATGTGATGCCATGGTCTTCTGAATAATTCATTGAATTTTATGCCTTGTACATCCAACACAATCTCTAAATTAAAGAGATGGTCCTTGAATGAAGTTATTTTTCTAATCTTCTTTAGAGGGTTTTCACTTTTAACATACCCTTGGTTTCTAAAATTAGTAGTAGTATGATTATCATCTTGATATGGGAAATGATAAAGTGTCTAATTCAGAATGACGATGACTATCTAATCATTATTCACCCCGACATGTAGAATTTAATTTTTGTCATATTTTTTCATACGTGTACAAAGGCCTGATGTTCCCCTATATATATTCTCAATGATATTGTTCAATAAAATAATGAAATTCTTTTATTTAAATAAAATATTTGTGAAATGATATATTTATGTGCCATCCACTACAATCTCAAACTATTAGAATCTTTATAGAGCCTCAACAAGAGTATCCGTATGTTATTTACATAGATTAAGAGAATACATAATTGAATAGAATAATGGGGAGAATGTATGATGTTTTAGTACATAATATTTTTTATCCACATTCTGAGGGTATCTATCGAGAGGATATTTCTATAGACCCGTAAATTTCATGGAAATTTTTTTCTAAAATTCATTGGGATTTTACGAGTACTCAGTTTCTAAAAGCACCTGATTCCGAGTCCCGGTGTGACCACAATCAATTTCCGATGATTACCTTGGGTAAGTTCATTGAACGAACAAGTAGGTTTTTCTAACATTTGAAACAGTGCTCCGAATCGAAATCTGAGGGCACCGATGAAACCGCAATGCCAGAAATTTCTTATGAAGACCATTACTGAAGTTGTGTTTGCTTGGGAGGAGTTGTAAAAAAATGTGTTTTAAATGAGGAGAAAAATAAAATTCTGTTACAATTTTATTTCTTTTCTTTGTGGTTAAAATCCAAGGTGTGGAAGGTGGGGTGGGACCCACTAGATACTAACCACCCTTGAGTGGTTATAGGTGAGGTAGGGCCCACATGGGCCCAACCCCACACATTCCCTAAATCCTCTAAACCCCTCTTATGTTATGTAAGTCTCCCACATTAAATCTTTCCAACTAAACACCTAATTAATTAAACAATAAAAGTATAATTAATTATGTGAGTTGTTTATGAATTTTCTATTTTTGGAATATATGCCACGCATTATTAAATGAAGGGTAGACTTATTCTATTTGGGGATGGTTCGTTGTGTTGGGGATTGGAGGAGAAAGAACGTAATTCTTCCCGCGAAGAACATTTCCACTTCCTTCACTCATCGAAGAATAACAAGAATTCCGGTACCAACCTCGTCTTCTTTCTTCTCAATGTTGACGAAGCGACGCCGTCATTCTGCGGCTACGTCAACAGAACAACGAAAGCATCTCCATCCTTCATCAAGCGATCAACCTTCTTGAATTGAGGTAGGGGTTAAGTTCAATTTTATTTAATTAAAATTGTGCAATGTTTTTTCATTGAGAATACTCATTCTTTTGGCCGCATGTTATCAACATAACGGGATGAGGTCGGACCGCACAAACACGTCCGATTCTCCTCCCCTTCTCTTGTTGTTGTTTATATTTGAAGCTTAAGACAACGGCAGCGTGGTGCTGTTGCACCGCACGGGAATGAAAAATGGTGGTATTCGAGGCAGGCCGCGGCAATGATGTCTGGTGTCGTCATGCCGTGCCGGTGAGGCTGATGGAGGCCGCGTCCAAGAGCGGGCCACGACTGAGAGGTGGGGCATTGTCACACCGTACTGAAGCCCCAAGGGGGCCGCATTGGTTTAGAGGAGTGGCCGGTTGAGCCGACCGCCGACACCAGCTAGGGGCGGGACCCATTTGGGTCCCGCGGTTACAATAAAGGCCAAACTTAAAGGCCGATCATTTAGGGAAACAAGGGCAGTTCCCCCCCCCCCACCTTCGCGCCCGCTCGGTGCTCGGCTAGCCGCGATGTCCGGACCGCCGGCACCGGGCCGGACCGCCCGCGCCGGGCTGGACCACCCATACCAGCTGGGCCGGGCTGGGCCACACCCAATCGGGCAGGACCCGGAGCTGGGTCGGGTCGAACCGGTTCAGGACGACACATGGGTTATTGGGCTGGGTCAGACCGGGCCGAAACCCCCTATTTTCGGACAGATCCGTTCAAATACCCAGAACATGGGCTACGGACCTCCGATCGACTCACCGTCAGTTGAGAGCAGATCCTTGTATCAAGACTGTCGTTTTGGTATATTACACTCAAGGTTTCGGAGAAATTTTGGTATGGCTAGGTTGGTTCGAACACGAAACCAATCAGGCCCGCGGAGCGGAAATGCTAATAACATGAGCTCTGGACGTCCGATTGAAGTGTCATCGACTTCATTTGATTCCTCTTAGTGAGACAGTTCTTTTGGATTACTCTTCTTGAGGTTTGGACACAGCTGGAGTATGGTCGGGTTGGTTTTAAAATAAAACCCAACTGAGACCCTATGACGAAAAACAAATAACTCTCAGATCGGGCGTCCGATTGACATGCAGTCTATCACGTTGAGTTCCTATTGGCAAGAAGGAAATTTCTGATACATCATCTCTGGACTCCGTGTCAGTTGATGTATCAAAACCCTTGGCCCATGGAGCGGACCCTCCCAGAATCGAGCATGATGTGTGCAGGAACCCTAGAGCTGGTTGTGACTGCGTGGGTTCGGCAGTGAGGACTACTATACTTAGATCCTCCATGGGTTCGGCAGCGATGACGAATGTACTTGGATCATACGTTGGTTCGACATTGATGGTTACTGTACATGGATCCTATGTGGGTTCGGCAGCGACGACATCTGTACTTGGATCCAACGTGGGTTCGACAGAGGAGATTATTCAGTGGCTACATCAATCATCTCCACCCCTCCTTGTGAATAGTATACATGTGTGAGCTGAGTCATGACATTCAATAATTATCTTTGATATGATTGACTTTCTATCCTATGTGGATTGGGTTGTGCTTCCTTGTGTGGATTGGGTTTTACATTCCTATGTGGACTAGGTTGAGCATGAGCTCATGAGTTGGAGAAGAACTGGAATTGAAGACTTAGGTATATGTATGGTCATATACCTAAGTAGAGTTTGTTGATACATCCTGATTGTATCTCTCTTTTGTGGTTTATCCATAGTTGATTCTGGGAGACCTTCGGGAGTCTTGGGGTCCCTACTGAGTATCGTATACTCACCCCCGCACGGGCTATGCCCGCACTAAGTTGTGTTGGTTGCAGACGACGACATCGCTGATCGTGGTTGAGGCTTGTGGAGTGGGATGGTACCCGGAGTTGGACAATCAGGTGGGACGTACAAGGAGTGGATTGCAAGACGTGAGGATTGGATGAGACTATCTATACTCACCCTTCAGGTGGGAGTTCCAGAGGACATCTTTGTGGTTGCTGCTCTACTTGCCGCAACTCTTGAACCCGGAAGATGCGATAAAACCTAACCCCCGATTCAGATCTTTTGTAGATGTGGTTGCTGGAAGATCAGGAGATGACATTCCTCAGAGTGTCGAGGATCCAGAGCTCAAAATCTTACCTATGTTTTATCGGCACAGAGGGCAAGCCGCGATATCCTTTTCAGAAGATGAGGTTAAATCTCTCGCGTATGGTTTGTGCTTCACTCTTGTTGGTAAATTTACTAATCGCAAACCTTCTTTGAAGTATCTTCGTTCTGCGCTTGAATCTATGGGTTTTTCGGGTTTCAATTTAGGGCTCCTCAATTCTTCTCACATAATTTTTAGATTCCGGACTGAAGCTGAGTATTATAGATTATGGGTCCGTCGATCGTGGTATTTTGGTGGCGGCTTCATGAGAGTTTTAAAATGGGAACCGGATTTTGATCCGCACATTGAATCCCCAGTTGTGCCGATCTGGGTTGGACTTCCTGAACTTCCTTTACACTTGTTTCATCAAAATGCTTTGTTTCCTATTGCTAGTCTCATTGGTAAGCCTTTGAGACTAGACTCTGCTACTAAGTCACTCTCCAGGCCTTCCATTGCTAGAATTTGCATTAAAGTAGATGTTTCAAAGCCTTTACCAGCACAGATTTGGATCCAGAGTGGTAGGCTAGGTTTTTTTCAGGAAATTTTATATGAGAGACTCCCAGATTATTTTCACTTTTTTCTTAGACTCGGTCACCCTTCTAGTTGCTGTGGCAAGGAAAAAGTCTGTACTAAGGCCATGAAATCCACCTGGGTTGTTAATAGCCATAAGGCTGGTACCTCTCAAGTTGAGCATAGACTTAAACCTGATGAAGTCAACCGTGCACATAATTCTGAAAACCAAATTTCAGATTTCATTGAAGCTGTGATTGAAAATGCAGTTGTTCCTCCTAAGGAGGATCCTATTGGGATCCTGCCCCCTAATGATTCCAAGAATGTAGAATCTCAGAACTCACTTTCCCAGCAAGGAAAGAATGATCCAACTGAATCTAAAGAAAACACAGAAGAGGAGGTTCATGATGACTCTGTTTCTAATGTTGAGGAAGTTGATAATTCGGTCCAGATTGAGGAATCTTACCTAAACAGCATGGCCAAAAAAGGCAAAAAACCTGTGGTTGATGAAGATGGGTTCATCACTCCACATCCAAGGAAAACTAGAAGACGTAAGGATTATTCAAATTTAGAACGTACCATTATTACCAGGTCAGTGGACAATTCTAAGGCTGAACATGTAGAAGTTCCCCAGGAGAAGTCTCAAGTTGAGAATTCCAATCCAGAACCCGTAAAGGATCCTCCAAATATTTCTTCGGTGGGAATCAGTGCTGAAATTTTATACAACTCCTTTAAGAAAGGATAGATCACTAAGAGCACCTATTTGGCTGCAAAGCAGGATATTTTCAATGAAAGAAACAGGAAAGATTTCTTAAGCTGACTTTTGCTTTTCTGCTGGTTGTTTTATTTACTCCATGAAGATCATATTTCATTTTTCATATTAAAGTGGTTCTTTAGATGGTGCTGGTACTGCTTGCTCTTGTTTAAGCGTAGTGCATACTGCTAGGGATGCAAGTGACACAAATGGGATTTTTTTGTTGCTGGAACTGGTTCTTTTGAATGGTGCATAGTGCAGAATGCTTGGTTTTTGTTCCAGGATTGCAGGGTCTTCGGTATATGCTGGATTTTTGATATGCACGCGCCTAGAATTTTGAAGTTTTGATGCTTGTTCTTCTGTGCTAAGGTGACATCTCTGTTTTACATCGTTGAGAAGGGTTAAAATGGAACTTTTCGACATTGAGGTCATCCTGTGATTTCTTTTTCTGAAGATGTGTCTTTCTGGATTTTCTCATCTTTCCCTTGCTGCTCTTTCTCTGTTTTTGGCCTTTTTGATGGAGCTTTTCTGCCTGGTTGAGATCAGATTCTGAGTTTTGCCTATTATTTTGAGCTTTTCATTTTCTATGTAGCTTTGCTGCATGTTTTTGCCTTTTAGAAGTGTTGCAGCCTGTTTGAGTTCGGCCCGAGCTTTCCCTGGATGGAAGATCCCTCTGCATTTTGAAACTGATTGAAGGGATGTCATTTGGCTATTAGGCTTGCCAGGGATGCTTTTGTTTCACAGATGGTCTGTTATGCTGATTCCATATTTTGCTGCATGCTTGAGGAAACACTTGGGTGTAAAAGAGATGGGTGGCAAGGAGCTCCAGGGGCACGCAGCGGCTGATGACTTCGGTCTCGCTTCACACAAGGAGAGGGTTACGTCATCAAATCCTGCTTTTGGAGGATGGAATGGTGAATAGCAGCGACTTCTAACTAGCAATATTCACTTCGGGGTATTTCTTTGATGTGAGTATGATTGTATGTCTGTTTTTCCCTTTAATTTCTAGTTGGTGTAAGCTCATTACACCTCATGTGTACACTGTTTCCTTTTTCTTTAATAAAATTTTTGGGGTTGATCTTTAAAAAAAATGTGTACTCTGTGGTGTTTTTTTTCTTATAAAAATGAAATGCCTTCCCTTTTATCGGGATTTACACCTTTAGTTCTAGTCGCCAGCCCCTGACCTATTGAAGGCGGGCTTGGGGTAGTCACGGCCCGGGCCCTGAGGATGGGTCATGACAAATTGGTATCAGATGAGTTCGGTTATACCGCAAAACTCATGACTCTGATATTTATTCAATGTGAAGCAATGGTGTTAAGGGTATTGAGTGTGGTTATCTATCTAGGGAGTCCAGTGTTGGTGCGGTGGCTGACGTATCCATACACCAGGACCCTGACTTCTGATTTCTGACTCAATGCACGAAAACATTGATTGCATGTGTGTTTCAATTGTTTGTTTGTGATTACTTGTATCAACTTCCCAGGTATACTGTATTGACTTTGGCACACCTGTTTCTTTTTAGGATGGCCCCATGACAGCAGCCAGCTAGGGTTCTGAGCATTGTGCGAGATGGTATCCCACTGAGTGATAAGGCCTCGGTGTAGGGCCCTATTACAATAAAGGCAACGACGGTATCTCTACCCACCGATCCAACAATGCCACCAGCCCCAATAGCTTAGAGTGTCTGTCACCTGAGTGCACTGTATGAGTTTCAGCATCAGAGACCACCTAGGTTCCGTAGGGAGACATACCCTCATGTAGCTGGGGATTGGCTGGAGGCTGTAGTTCGAGTCTTCAGATTGGTAGGGACACTAGCAGGTCTTATGGTGATCCTTGTCGTGAGCCTCCTGCATGCGACAAAAGGTAGATGGTGGAGCCTGATTCTCCAGGTGCATGACAAGGAATCTCTTATTTGGTCGGAATTTGAGAGCCTCTTCTACTCCGAGTTCGTACCATCCACCCTCCGGGTGATACGCATTAAGAAGTTACTATAGCTGCGGTAGGGCAGCATGACAGTAGCCCAGTACTCGGTGAGGTTTACTGATCTCTTGCGCTACTCCAGAGACATGGTACAAGACCCATTCATCCGGGCCTGGACCTTCGAGCAGGGACTGAGGCATAAGATCATGGCATCGATGATCTCCCTCAGCATTCCGACATAGGAAGGAGTACTAGAGAGAGCCCTTCTTGTGGAGAGATTTCTTGCTGAGCCTCCAGTAGCAGCGAGACCTACTGCAGGGCAGCACATAGCAGTGTCTTCTGCAGCTCGATGTCAATGGATGTCACAGACGTCCAAGCGGACCAGTCCATCAGGTGGAAGACCTAAGGATATTGTTTCATAGGTCTGGGGACACGAATCAGATCCAAACATTCAAGAGGAAAACACAGCTATACATGCGGCGGGCAGGGCCACATGGCTCATGACTGCCCGACCCACCATACAGAGGAGCAGCAGATAGTTGAGGGATCACCCAGGTATAGGTAGAGGACTGACCGTGGTGGTATGTAGGGAGAAGGAGGATGAGGAAGAGGAGCTGGCCGAGAAGCGGGTGGTGGGCGACACTTTGAGGCTCTTCCACCACCACCACCAGGAGGTCCACCCAGACAACAGGGAGCTGGAACACAGAGGCTGTCTCAGCTTTAGGTAGTGGAGGCCTATGACAACGGCACACCTGAGATGATTCGAGGTACTATCTATGTCTACTCCACCCTTGCTGTAGTCATTATAGACACAGGAGCGAGTCATTCCTTCATTGTCATTTCCTTTGTTCGCAGCTCGGAGATTCCGATAGATCCATTGGCTCGATCCTAACGGCTAGAGACTCCTACTGGATTAGACATGATGATTACGCACTGGTTCCGGCAGGGAGAGTTTACTCTAGGAGGCAAGAACATCGGCATGGATCTTCTTGTAGCGGCGTCGAGGCCTTACGATGACATCTTGGGAATGGATTTGTTATCTACAGTCCAAGCTCAGATCTACTATATTTGGCGCAACGTGCGATGTGCCGGCACCGATGGGAGAAGGTTCACCATCACCAGCGAGAAGGGATCCTTTTCATCATAGGACGGACTCACATATAGGTGAGGAAAATCGATCACCCATCAGTTGGCTAGTCTCATCCTAGGAGAAGTTGATGTGTGGAGTCCGAGTTTTCCTGTTACAATGGATCAGTATGCGTACATTTTTCCTGAAGATGTTTCCAGACTACCATCATGTAGAGAGGTAGACTTCTATATTGATCTATACCCCAAGAGAGCCCTGATATCTACTCCAGTATATTGGATGGCTCACGCTGAGCTTTGAGAGCTACATGTAATGTTGCAGGACTTGCAGGGCAAGGGAATCATCTGACCCAGTGTTTCACCCTGGGCTTCCCCAATATTGTTCACCAAGAAGGCGGACGAGAGCTTGAGACTGTGTGTCAATTGTCGTCTCTTGAACCAAGTGACCATGAAGAACACGTATCCACTTCCAGGGATCTAAAACCTCTTCGATAAGCTCAAGGGAGCATAATGTTTCTCGGAGATAGACCTTAGGTCAGGCTATCATCAGCTCAGCGTTAGAGATGAGGATGTGCAGAAGAAAGCCTTTAGGTGTCGGTATGGCCACTATGAGTTCTTGGTTATTCCTTTCAGCATATCCAACACTCCATCAGTGTTCATGAGTCTCATTAACAGGATCTACCAGCCTTACCTCGATTGATTTGTCGTAGTCTTCATAGACGATATATTGATTTACTCGACTACTGAGGAGGAGCACGCCTACCACTTGCCGGTTGTACTGGATACACTCCGAGAGATCCCGATTTATGGTAAACTCTCAATGTTCTAGTTCTGGATTCTAGAGATACACTTCTTGGGGCTTGTTATCTCTGAGGTGGGTGTTGTGGTGGATCCTATGAAGATCAAGACATTGCTAGCTTGGGAGCCACCCAGGAGCATGACGGAGGTGCGGAGTTTCCTAGGTCTGGAAGGGTTCTATCAGAGATTTGTGCCAGACTTCTCCAGAGTTGTTGCACCATTCTCAGCTTTGACAAAGAAGTGGAAACCCTTCATGTGGTTGGATATATGTCATCAGATCTTCCAGGAGCTGAGGCAAAGATTGACCAGTGCACCCATCTTGAGGATACCATAGGAGGGCGTACGGTATGTAGTTTACTGTGATGTATCAGGGACCGGACATGGGTGTGTCCTAATGTAGTAGAAGGAAGTGATCACCTATGGATCACGATAGCTGAGGAAGCTTGAGTAGAACTACACTACCCATGACTTGGAGTTAGCAGTAGTGGTATTCTCCCTCAATATGTGGCGACACTATCTGATGGGTGAGCGCTTTACAGTCTACTTTTACCACCTGAGTCTCAGGTACATCTTCACGCAGAAGGACTTGATCTTGAGACATCAGCGATGGATCACGTTCCTCTAGGACTATGACATTGAGATAGTCTATACTCATAGGAAGGGGGATGTGGTAGCTGATGCTCTCAACAAGAGGTTGGGCATTCAACTACTTAGAGAGGAAATGAAGTAGCTAGCCACGTTGTAGATATACTCTATGGATAGAGATGGGGAATCCTTTCTATAGTCTCTCATAGTCCCTCCACTACATCTTCAGCGCGTCAGAGAGGAACATAGTGGTGATGTTGACTTTGAGACATGAATTGCACAGATATCCTCAAGACAGGAACCTGATGGATTCTCTGTAGGATGAGAGCACGCCATTCTTTTCAGATGACGTACCATGGTACCATCTATTTTTTAGGAGGAGGTGTTGAGGGAGTATCATACTTCCCCTTTGACGGTACATCTAGCACTAGCGAAGATGTACCAGGATCTCAAATGACAACACTGGTGGACGGGTATGTAGAAGGCTGTGGAAGAGTTTATTTCTCGATGCATCGCCTGTCAGCAGTTGAAGGTGAAGCACCAGGTACCAGCGGGCTTGGTACAATGCTTGGAGGTCCCAGAGTGGAAGTGGGATGGGATATCTATGGATTTTTTGACTGGGATTCCACATACATCCAGAGGACATGACTCCATTTGGGTGATTGTAGATTGACTCACTAAGTCTGCCTACTTTCTACCTATCAGAGTGCAAGGCTTAGTGGAGCGATTGGGACACCTCTACGTTCAGGAGATCGTACGACGTCATGGTGTGCCATCATCTATCATCTCCGATCAAGAGGCTCTCATTACTCCCCGCATTGTATGGGGTTGTAGGAGGCATTTGGGATGCATCTACGCCTGAGCACCGCCTTTCACCCTCATATGGATGGTTATATGGAGAGGACCATCAAGTCTCTCGAGGACATGCTCCGTGAATGTGTCCTCAACTTTTGTTGCAGCTGGTTGGATCACCTACCCTTGGTGGAGTTTGCGTAAAATAACAACTAGCACTCCACCATCTGGATGTCACCATACGAGGAATTTTACGACCGACCTTGATGATCAACTCTGTACTAGACTGGCCCTAGGGAGTCAGCACACGTGGGAATCAAGATGGTCCAGGCCATGACGTAGAAGGTACTTGTCATCCAAGAGCGGAAGAGTACAGCTTAGAGCCGACAGATGTCTTATGCTGACAAGAGGCGGAGACCACTTGTAACGCCCCGACCCCAGCTACCCAGAGTCGGTGCATTACTTCGTAACATTGGCATGATCACAAGAAAGATCAAATCTCGAAAGACCGATTGGTTTAGTAGCCTTGGAAACACTAGATATATTCATAAGTTTTACATTACATCATAAAATGAAAAACTAATACAACAACATAATGTATCAATAGACCACACTATTATCCCCTCATAAAATCCCTGCAGGTCATTCATAATTTACTTCTTCACTTCCTGGGAAAAATAAAACATAAAAAAAGGGGTGAGCTCAAATGCCCAGTAAGGATAACAATATAGCGGAAACTTTCATAAATAAGAATAAACATTAAAGGCAATGCATTACTAAAAAAAAGCCTTTTAAAATTGAACTTCAACATGGTATGGCAAATGTAAAATGAAATAATGCCATTTACTTATTCACATGGATATTCTACTAATCGAATAATCACATGCAAAAATCAATAACCACTTTCATAATGTTGGAATGCCTAATGCCAGACTATCATAACCACATAGCCAAGGCCTCGTGCCAAGGCTACAAATAAGATTTTGTCAAGGCCTTGTGCCAAGACACTAGTTTGTCTCATGAGACCTACCGATGCATCGAGGAGCTATAGCGGGCTCCACCCGTCACTTATTATGTCCAATGCATTCCCATATGAAAAGGTTTAAACATAACATAAACATTCGTATTAAAACTAGCCTACGAAATGTCAATAATTTCACCATAAACTATGAATGGTATAAAAATAGCACATCCACAGTCAAACATATCACAAAACCTTCAATACAATATAGAAGTTTTGTATCATAATAAATCAACTTCAAATAATCTTAAAATCCATCAAAGGATGTTGACATAGATGAAATCAAAATTCTTTTTAAAGAAGTATCTCCTTTTATTTTGAAATCATTTAAGATCCATATAAAATAAAACATTTTCTTTGAAAATATTCTTATAAGCTTGTATGTAAAGCTTCGACAATTTTATAACGGCGGAAAATAACCGCACCCGCCGTATAAGTTAAAAAAACATTCTTACCTCAATTCCGTCGAAAAGGTTAAAAAGGACCTTGTTTTGAAAACGACGGAAAGATTCCTTTATAAAACTCTTATAAAAAGTCAAACAAGGGTATAAATGACTTTAACCCATATTCTTGTAAATAGTAAAAATGTTTTGAAATACATTTTTAAGAAACATGGATGTGGATGATAAAGAGATCCCAGTAGATTATTACATATAAACAACCTCGGATAATGAAGAGATTGTGAAATAACCCTTACCATGTACTTTTCCTTGGTTGGGGTAGGTTAACCTCCTGTATAATGGTGAAATAGTTGTTATTAAATTATACAAGAATCATATACATTAATATGATATCATATATGATCTTTTAATATTGATTTGATAATAATATCTTAGTATTATCGTTGTTTCGGGTGTTAACTTACTTGTTTTCTTTCATATGTTTTGTTACGTAAGACATGTTTGTAAAGGATAGGTTGTATATTATTCATATCCATAATGATATCAAGTCCTTAAACATCATTTTTAAATCATAAAATGATAATTACGCTTTAATGGTTACGATGGAGAATGAATCTCATCGCGTTCGTGGAGACGGTAGTCCGTACGTACGCACGAGCGACAATATCATTCTTTTGATATTAAAATAATATATAAATGGATGGTATATCATATATACAGAATCATTAACATGTTATATTTATTATTTACATGAGTTACACATCATTATTATACCCATCCAAATAATATTATATTGAATAACAATTACACCACGATGTGGAGACGGTAAGCCGTACGTACGCACGTATGGTGACATGTTATTCAAAGGGTGGATAGAATACTGAATATGATTGTACCATATTTATAATAACATCACAGTATATGTGAGATACTGGAGTTATTATTTCAGAATAGTAAGAACAAAGGAAGAAGAAGTGGAAGAAGAAATGAACTTAGAAAAGGGTGGTGAAATCATTACCTCTTCTTCGGGTTCTTCCTTTTGATTTGATCAAAAGGATCCTTAGGTTGGCTTTCTGATCAAACTAAGGCCTCTAGGTTGTATTGAGGGATGTTGGGAGAGTATTTGGGCAGAGTTTGGCCGAACCAAAAGGCTTTAGAGGTGTGAAGAAATGAGAAGGAGGAGTGCCCTTTTATAAGAGGGGTGAGGGGCACCTTTGGAAAAGCTAGAAATATTAATTTATAATAAATTCATATTCGGTTTCTAAAGGCTCCAAAGTTTACTATTCAAAGGATGAGGTGGGGATAGGTCGAAAACAACTCATCCAATAGAATTTAGACAGGTTTGGGTACTTATATTAACCTTATCTTTAAGTATTAACTCTAAGTTAATTAGTTTCACTTTTACAATGTCTCTTTGTATTTTTATATAATATGGTTAATAAACTTACTATATACATCCAAGAGACCCCCAAGTGGTCCATTAATGATTAACCTATCATAATATAAGTCTCTTGGCCGAACCTTAGATTTTTAGGAATTTAATATCAATTAATAATATAATATTTGTTTTAAGAACTCTTTTATGTCAATTTTGACACTATTCAATAGTTGATTTTTGTGAAACTCATAACAGATTGATTACTTCGAACAAAGTCCATTAAATCAATCCTAATATATCATATTAGCCTAGAAAATTAGTTTAATTCATTAAAAGTTTCATATTATATTTATTTGGGTATTTATAATATCAATTATTTTAATTTTTCACTATTATAGTAATTACTGCATCATCATTGTTTCATAAATAAAATAACTTATTTATTGTCTAAAAATTATAAATAAAATATCATTATGTAGGAAATCTTTTTATATTTCTAATGAATATTTATAATCGAAAATCAAACATGTATAACCCTATGTAAAAATTGTTCTTCTAAAAGATATATGCTTGTGTCATTTTTGTATTCATTTTAACTTAATTAAAATAAAGTGTCATTATCACTTACAAGTGGATCCATGGGGTCCCAAAATAGACCCAAAGATGCCCATGGTCGACCATGTATCAACCAATAGGGTTAAGACACGTTTTAGGGTAATTTTGTATTATTATAATATTATTTTTTTAACCCTTATTTACCGGATTTACCCTTTAACCATGGTAAATAAAATATTTACCGCAGTAATTATTCAAAATGTCTAAAAATAAAAGTTACCTATTTACATAATTTGGACATCCTGATTCCAAATATGGAATCAATTTTCCTAAATTCAAAACACAGAAGTGGCAGAAATTAATTTAAAATTAATTCCCGCTGTTAAAACAAAAAGCGTGTTTTTAAGAGATAATAACTATCAAAAGATTGACACTTGTTTATGTTTGGTTTAATTGTAAAATTATGTCCAATGATAAACATTAAATTGAATGGTAAAAATATATTCTAAATATACTTTAAAACCACTCAAATTCATAATTTATCACTATTAATTATTTTGATTAAAAAAGTTGTTTTTAATTAAAATTTAGAAATTTTCACTATTCATCAAAATATGAAAGTTATCCGAAATGTACCAAAATTTCACCCTAGGCTAATTTTGATATTCTGAATCCAAAAATGAAGTCCATTTTGAAATATAGAATATATATGATTTCAAAAATTAGGTATTACTATTCACAACGGCTAGTTTAATTAGTTGTGGTGTGTGTTAGAACTCGAGGTTGCGTACAACACACGCTATCGCATTATTTAAAGGGAAACGTACCGTAGAAGCTTGGGGTGTTACATTATCCCCTCCTTCAAATAATTGCGTCCTCGCAATTTCTAGGGTATTACTGCATAAAAAGACTCGGGTGGTTCTTCATCATAAGTTCCTCGGGTTCCCACGTTGCCTCTTCCATCTTATGATTTCTCCACAAAACTTTTACCAGACGCGTCGTCCGGTTTCTCAGTACTTGTTCTCTTGTATCAAGAATCCTGACGGGCTCTTCACAATAGGAAAGATCGGGTTCCAGTTCTAATTCCTCATAGGTGAGTACATGCGTTGGGTCAGGCATGTATTTCCTCAACAGAGATACGTGGAACACATCGTGAACTTTGGAGAGACTTGGCGGCATTGCCAATCGGTAAGCTACAGCCCCAATTCGTTCTAGAATTTCGAAAGGTCCGGTGTACCTGGGACTCAATTTACCTTTCTTACCAAAACGTATGACTCCCTTCCATGGAGATACCTTCAGGAAAACATGATCACCGACTTGAAATTCCAAATCCTTCCTTCGATTATCGGCATAGCTCTTCTGCCTACTTTGAGCTGCTTTAATGTGATTTTGGATTACTTTCACCTTTTCCACCGTTTCCTCCACCAGCTCTGGGCCTACAAGTTTTCTTTCACCAACGTCATCCCAACAGGTTGGTGTACGACATCTCTTTCCGTATAACGCTTCATATGGTGCCATCTGTATACTCGAATGGAAGCTATTGTTATAGGAAAATTCTACTAGTGGTAAATATTGATCCCACATACCCTGAAAATCAAGTGAGCAAGATCTCAACATGTCTTCTAAGGTCTGAATAGTCCGTTCTGATTGTCCGTCTGTCTGAGGGTGGTAAGCAGTGCTCAAATGAAGTTCAGTATCCAGGGATTTCTGAAGACTTTTCCAAAATCTTGAAGTAAAACGGGGATCACGATCAGAAACAATCGATAGGGGTACTCCATGAAGTCTCACAACTTCATTAATATATAGTCTTGCTAGACGTTCCAGGGGTAGATCTTCTCTTATAGCAAGAAAATGTGCTGACTTGGTAAGACGATCAACAATAACCCATATTGCATCGTTCCTTCTAGGAGTCTTTGGTAGCCCCATGACAAAGTCCATCGTAATATTGTCCCATTTCCACTCCGGTATGGGAAGAGGTTGCATGACTCCTCCAGGCTGTTGCCTTCCAGCTTTCACTTGTTGACAAACCATACATCTTGACACAAAATCAGCAATCTCCCTCTTCATGTTGTCCCACCACAAATGTTCCTTCAAATCTCTATACATTTTGGTGCTCCCAGGGTGTATAGAGAAATTGGAACTATGAGCATCATCCAGCAATTCCCTTTTTAGATCAGGTATATTGGGAACACAAAGTCTCTTCCCGAATTTCAAATTTCCACCTTCATACGCAAAGTCTCTCAATCTTCCATCATTCACAGCTTTAATCTTCTTCTGAAATTCTTCATCATCGGTCTGAGAACTCTTAATCCTTTCTAGTAAAGATGGTTTGGCAACCATTTGAAAAAGCATTGATGTTTCACCTTCCCTGGTTATTCCCATGTCCATCTTCACTAGATCCATGAAAATTGGATCCCTTTCAATTCTCATCATGTTCAGAACTCCATGGTCTTTTCTGCTCAAAGCATCTGCCACCTTGTTTGCCTTCCCCGGGTGGTAGTGTATCGTACAATCATAATCCTTGAGTAATTCAAGCCATCTCCTTTGCCTCATGTTGAGTTCTTTTTGTGAGAAAATATACTTCAAACTCTTGTGATCAGTATAAATCTCACATTTTTCACCATAGAGGTAGTGCCTCCATATCTTCAAAGCAAAGATCACAGCTGCTAACTCAAGATCATGAGTAGGATAGTTTTGTTCATTAATTTTCAACTGTCGTGATGCATAGGCAATAACTCTATCATTCTGCATAAGGACACAGCCAAGTCCTTTCTTCGATGCATCACTATAAATAACGAACCCATCATTCCCCGATAGTAGAGTCAATATAGGAGCATTGACTAATCTTCTCTTCAGTTCTTCGAAACATTCTTCACACTCTTTTGTCCAAACAAATTTAACCCCTTTACGTGTGAGCTTCGTTAATGGGTTAGCCAATCGGGCAAAATTCTGGACGAAACGTCGATAATAACCTGCCAAACCAATAAAACTACGTACCTCAGTTATATTCGTAGGTGCTGGCCATTCTTGGATTGCCTTGGTCTTAGAAGGATCAACAGAGATTCCATCTTTAGAGACAATATGGCCAAGAAAAGAAATCTCCTGAAGCCAGAATTCACACTTGGTAAACTTTCCATATAATTCATGCCTCCTCAGAGTCTTCAAGATAATGCGCAAGTGATTTTCATGATCTTTGTAGGTTTTGGAGTATACCAAGATATCATCAATAAATACCACCACAAATTCATCGAGATACTCCTTGAAAACTCTATTCATCAGATCCATGAATACAGAGGGTGCATTAGTCAATTCAAACGGCATTACAGTAAACTCGTAATGCCCGTACCTGGTTCGAAATGCTGTCTTCGGAATGTCTTCCTTCTTCACACACAACTGATGGTATCCAGATCGAAGGTCAATCTTTGAAAAGTATTGAGCTCCATGCAGTTGGTCAAATAAATCATCAATACGAGGTAGGGGATACTTGTTCTTTATCGTTATAGCATTGATCTCCCTGTAGTCGATACATAACCTCATAGATCCATCATTCTTTTTAACAAAAAGAACAGGGGCTCCCCATGGAGAAACACTAGGGCGAATAAATCCCTTATTACTCAATTCCTCTAGTTGTTTCTTTAGTTCGACTAGCTCTACAGTGGCCATTCTATAAGGGGTCTTCGATATAGGCCTTGATCCAGGAATTAAATCAATGGAAAACTCTACTTCTCGTTCTGGAGGATGTCCAGGTAAATCTTCCGGAAATACATCTACAAACTCTTTCACAATAGGTACATCCTCTATTTGAACATTTCTTTCCTCACCGACAGTTATTTCATTCTCTTCCTCCCCGATAATTGAATTAAGTTGAGCTACAGGGGGTGGATCTAAATAAGAATTAGGTGGTGACGATTCTGCTCTAAAAATAAGGTGCTCCTTATCATTATCATCAAGAATCGTAACCTCTTTCTTCTTACAATAAATCTTCGCATCATAGTCCGAAAGCCAGTCCATACCGAGGATTATATCAAACTCAATCATAGGTATGACGATGAAATCAGCAGATAAAGAAAATTTATGTGCCCTAATGGGGACTGATTCACAAAACTTTGTTGCAACGATACTTCCCTTAGGAGTTTTAACTGACAACTCCCTTATTAAATCAAATTGGAAATATCTAATTTTCTTAGCAAACTGGGAAGATATGAAACAATGCGATGATCCAGAATCAAATAATGCATTTGCTAAACTTGAGGAAACCATTAAATTACCTGCCACCACGTCTTTCGGAGTTTCTACCTCAGCAGTAGTGATAGCATAAGCCTGGCCTTGATCCCTTGGCCTTTTCTGAGGTAAGTTCTCCTGACGCTTAGGACATGCATTTGCATAATGCCCCATCTCCCTGCAATTGTAGCACTGAACATTGGTAGCTTCCTTCTTCCCCTTGCAATCATGAGCTTGGTGGCCTTTTTCACCACACTTGTAACAGACTCCCATTCCCTTCAGGCAAGCACCGGGGTGTTTCTTCCCGCACTTACCACAAGATGGATATTCAACCTTTCCCTTCTTCCCCTTATTTCCATTCCCAGATTGATCAGCAGGTCTCTTCTTCTCTTGCTTTGCTTTAAAGTCATAAGACTTAGAGAATTCCTTTTCGGTCTTGATAGCACATGAGACAATGTCTTCGTACGATGAAAAGGATTGTGAGACTAATGCTCGACGGAGAAATGGTTTTAACCCATCAAAGAAACGATCAATCTTACTTCTTGGGTTGCGAATATAATCTCCAGCATACCTCGCTAACCTTGTAAAGTTAGCCTCATACTTTGTGACATTCTCATCCTCCTTTTGTCTCAGACTCAGAAATTGCCTTTCCATATCTGCTCGATGGTCGCGAGGAAAGTATTTTTCTAAAAACAGATCTTTGAACTCCCTCCATTCCATGTTTGATACTTCATCATCTTCCTTCATGTTTTGAATCAATGACCACCATTGATCAGCATCTCCAGTGAGGCGGTAAACTGCCATGGTAACTTTTTCCCTTTCACTACTCCCCAAAGCCTGAAATATTTTCTCTAGGGAAAATATCCATTGCTCAGCTACTAAGGGATTTGTACTCCCATTGAACGTTGGTGGTTGTTGTCTCATGAACCGATCTAACATTGATCCTCCACGCTGCGGATCAGGGTGCTCCATACGGGTAAGGTTATTATTCATAACCTGAGTAAGTTGTCCCAGTATGGTGATTAGCTGATCAGCACCAGTTGCATCACCAGCCCCACTATAATTATCTTGAGCAGGAGGGCAATCCCTACATGGAGTGCGTGCATTGATACGGTTTCCATTTCTTCCACTAGGCGCCATTTCTAAAAAAAATGGCATAAACTAGATCAGTTTATGCATCAAAATACATAATCCCATACTTATAAAACACTTAACATAAATTGAACTATTTATGGATATAATCCATAATCATAAAAATGTTTTCTTTGAGGAAGTATATACTCATAAACCCTTCATAATGATTTGTAAAGATAGTGAGAGTTATCCTAAGCATATCCCCCGGGAGTGTCGTAACCAAGAGTGCAGCAAGGCCCGTTGTCGTGCACCAGTTCCCGTTCGAGTCTAGCTCAAAGCGGTGTTTTCGGGTTTTACCCCTAGGTACATCTGTGCCAGAGCCGCCTCTACCTGCTCGTATCCAGACAGGGATGTATTGCTCGAAAAACTCACAAAATCTCTACAATACCAAAATTCTAGGAAGTTCTTCTATACTAATCCTCAAAGTTCATCTTAGGTCTACGTGCTCTAATCAGAGTTTATCTAAATCTAGCTTCCAAGGTTTGTACTAAACTTCCTCTGATACCAACTGTAACGCCCCGACCCCAGCTACCCAGAGTCGGTGCATTACTTCGTAACATTGGCATGATCACAAGAAAGATCAAATCTCGAAAGACCGATTGGTTTAGTAGCCTTGGAAACACTAGATATATTCATAAGTTTTACATTACATCATAAAATGAAAAACTAATACAACAACATAATGTCTCAATAGACCACACTATTATCCCCTCATAAAATCCCTGCAGGTCATTCATAATTTACTTCTTCACTTCCTGGGAAAAATAAAACATAAAAAAAGGGGTGAGCTCAAATGCCCAGTAAGGATAACAATATAGCGGAAACTTTCATAAATAAGAATAAACATTAAAGGCAATGCATTACTAAAACAAAAGCCTTTTAAAATTGAACTTCAACATGGTATGGCAAAAGTAAAATGAAATAATGCCATTTACTTATTCACATGGATATTCTACTAATCGAATAATCACATGCAAAAATCAATAACCACTTTCATAATGTTGGAATGCATAATGCCAGACTATCATAACCACATAGCCAAGGCCTCGTGCCAAGGCTACAAATAAGATTTTGTCAAGGCCTTGTTCCAAGACACTAGTTTTTCTCATGAGACCTACCGATGCATCGAGGAGCTATAGCGGGCTCCACCCGTCACTTATTATGTCCAATGCATTCCCATATGAAAAGGTTTAAACATAACATAAACATTCGTATTAAAACTAGCCTACGAAATGTCAATAATTTCACCATAAACTATGAATGGTATAAAAATAGAACATCCACAGTCAAACATATCACAAAACCTTCAATACAATATAGAAGTTTTGTATCATAATAAATCAACTTCAAATAATCTTAAAATCCATCAAAGGATGTTGACATAGATGAAATCAAAATTCTTTTTAAAGAAGTATCTCCTTTTATTTTGAAATCATTTAAGATCCATATAAAATAAAACATTTTCTTTGAAAATATTCTTATAAGCTTGTATGTAAAGCTTCGACAATTTTATAACGGCGGAAAATAACCGCACCCACCGTATAAGTTAAAAAAACATTCTTACCTCAATTCCGTCGAAAAGGTTAAAAAGGACCTTGTTTTGAAAACGACGGAAAGATTCCTTTATAAAACTCTTATAAAAAGTCAAACAAGGGTATAAATGACTTTAACCCATATTCTTGTAAATAGTAAAAATGTTTTGAAATACATTTTTAAGAAACATGGATGTGGATGATAAAGAGATCCCAGTAGATTATTACATATAAACAACCTCGGATAATGAAGAGATTGTGAAATAACCCTTACCTTGTACTTTTCCTTGGTTGGGGTAGGTTAACCTCCTGTATAATGGTGAAATAGTTGTTATTAAATTATACAAGAATCATATACATTAATATGATATCATATATGATCTTTTAATATTGATTTGATAATAATATCTTAGTATTATCGTTGTTTCGGGTGTTAACTTACTTGTTTTCTTTCATATGTTTTGTTACGTAAGACATGTTTGTAAAGGATAGGTTGTATATTATTCATATCCAGAATGATATCAAGTCCTTAAACATCATTTTTAAATCATAAAATGATAATTACGCTTTAATGGTTACGATGGAGAATGAATCTCATCGCGTTCGTGGAGACGGTAGTCCGTACGTACGCACGAGCGACAATATCATTCTTTTGATATTAAAATAATATATAAATGGATGGTATATCATATATACAGAATCATTAACATGTTATATTTATTATTTACATGAGTTACACATCATTATTATACCCATCCAAATAATATTATATTGAATAACAATTACACCACGATGTGGAGACGGTAAGCCGTACGTACGCACGTATGGTGACATGTTATTCAAAGGGTGGATAGAATACTGAATATGATTGTACCATATTTATAATAACATCACAGTATATGTGAGATACTGGAGTTATTATTTCAGAATAGTAAGAACAAAGGAAGAAGAAGTGGAAGAAGAAATGAACTTAGAAAAGGGTGGTGAAATCATTACCTCTTCTTCGGGTTCTTCCTTTTGATTTGATCAAAAGGCTCCTTAGGTTGGCTTTCTGATCAAACTAAGGCCTCTAGGTTGTATTGAGGGATGTTGGGAGAGTATTTGGGCAGAGTTTGGCCGAACCAAAAGGCTTTAGAGGTGTGAAGAAATGAGAAGGAGGAGTGCCCTTTTATAAGAGGGGTGAGGGGCACCTTTGGAAAAGCTAGAAATATTAATTTATAATAAATTCATATTCGGTTTCTAAAGGCTCCAAAGTTTACTATTCAAAGGATGAGGTGGGGATAGGTCGAAAACAACTCATCCAATAGAATTTAGACAGGTTTGGGTACTTATATTAACCTTATCTTTAAGTATTAACTCTAAGTTAATTAGTTTCACTTTTACAATGTCTCTTTGTATTTTTATATAATATGGTTAATAAACTTACTATATACATCCAAGCGACCCCCAAGTGGTCCATTAATGATTAACCTATCATAATATAAGTCTCTTGGCCGAACCTTAGATTTTTAGGAATTTAATATCAATTAATAATATAATATTTGTTTTAAGAACTCTTTTATGTCAATTTTGACACTATTCAATAGTTGATTTTTGTGAAACTCATAACAGATTGATTACTTCGAACAAAGTCCATTAAATCAATCCTAATATATCATATTAGCCTAGAAAATTAGTTTAATTCATTAAAAGTTTCATATTATATTTATTTGGGTATTTATAATATCAATTATTTTAATTTTTCACTATTATAGTAATTACTGCATCATCATTGTTTCATAAATAAAATAACTTATTTATTGTCTAAAAATTATAAATAAAATATCGTTATGTAGGAAATCTTTTTATCTTTCTAATGAATATTTATAATCGAAAATCCAACATGTATAACCCTATGTAAAAATTGTTCTTCTAAAAGATATATGCTTGTGTCATTTTTGTATTCATTTTAACTTAATTAAAATAAAGTGTCATTATCACTTACAAGTGGATCCATGGGGTCCCAAAATAGACCCAAAGATGCCCATGGTCGACCATGTATCAACCAATAGGGTTAAGACACGTTTTAGGGTAATTTTGTATTATTATAATATTATTTTTTTAACCCTTATTTACCGGATTTACCCTTTAACCATGGTAAATAAAATATTTACCACAGTAATTATTCAAAATGTCTAAAAATAAAAGTTACCTATTTACATAATTTGGACATCCTGATTCCAAATATGGAATCCATTTTCCTAAATTCAAAACACAGAAGTGGCAGAAATTAATTTAAAATTAATTCCCGCTGTTAAAACAAAAAGCGTGTTTTTAAGAGATAATAACTATCAAAAGATTGACAGTTGTTTATGTTTGGTTTAATTGTAAAATTATGTCCAATGATAAACATTAAATTGAATGGTAAAAATATATTCTAAATATACTTTAAAACCACTCAAATTCATAATTTATCACTATTAATTATTTTGATTAAAAAAGTTGTTTTTAATTAAAATTTAGAAATTTTCACTATTCATCAAAATATGAAAGTTATCCGAAATGTACCAAAATTTCACCCTAGGCTAATTTTGATATTCTGAATCCAAAAATGAAGTCCATTTTGAAATATAGAATATATATGATTTCAAAAATTAGGTATTACTATTCACAACGGCTAGTTTAATTAGTTGTGGTGTGTGTTAGAACTCGAGGTTGCGTACAACACACGCTATCGCATTATTCAAAGGGAAACGTACCGTAGAAGCTTGGGGTGTTACATTATCCCCTCCTTCAAATAATTGCGTCCTCGCAATTTCTAGGGTATTACTGCATAAAAAGACTCGGGTGGTTCTTCATCATAAGTTCCTCGGGTTCCCACGTTGCCTCTTCCATCTTATGATTTCTCCACAAAACTTTTACCAGACGCGTCGTCCGGTTTCTCAGTACTTGTTCTCTTGTATCAAGAATCCTGACGGGCTCTTCACAATAGGAAAGATCGGGTTCCAGTTCTAATTCCTCATAGGTGAGTACATGCGTTGGGTCAGGCATGTATTTCCTCAACAGAGATACGTGGAACACATCGTGAACTTTGGAGAGACTTGGCGGCATTGCCAATCGGTAAGCTACAGCCCCAATTCGTTCTAGAATTTCGAAAGGTCCGGTGTACCTGGGACTCAATTTACCTTTCTTACCAAAACGTATGACTCCCTTCCATGGAGATACCTTCAGGAAAACATGATCACCGACTTGAAATTCCAAATCCTTCCTTCGATTATCGGCATAGCTCTTCTGCCTACTTTGAGCTGCTTTAATGTGATTTTGGATTACTTTCACCTTTTCCACCGTTTCCTCCACCAGCTCTGGGCCTACAAGTTTTCTTTCACCAACGTCATCCCAACAGGTTGGTGTACGACATCTCTTTCCGTATAACGCTTCATATGGTGCCATCTGTATACTCGAATGGAAGCTATTGTTATAGGAAAATTCTACTAGTGGTAAATATTGATCCCACATACCCTGAAAATCAAGTGAGCAAGATCTCAACATGTCTTCTAAGGTCTGAATAGTCCGTTCTGATTGTCCGTCTGTCTGAGGGTGGTAAGCAGTGCTCAAATGAAGTTCAGTATCCAGGGATTTCTGAAGACTTTTCCAAAATCTTGAAGTAAAACGGGGATCAAGATCAGAAACAATCGATAGGGGTACTCCATGAAGTCTCACAACTTCATTAATATATAGTCTTGCTAGACGTTCCAGGGGTAGATCTTCTCTTATAGCAAGAAAATGTGCTGACTTGGTAAGACGATCAACAATAACCCATATTGCATCGTTCCTTCTAGGAGTCTTTGGTAGCCCCATGACAAAGTCCATCGTAATATTGTCCCATTTCCACTCCGGTATGGGAAGAGGTTGCATGACTCCTCCAGGCTGTTGCCTTCCAGCTTTCACTTGTTGACAAACCATAAATCTTGACACAAAATCAGCAATCTCCCTCTTCATGTTGTCCCACCAAAAATGTTCCTTCAAATCTCTATACATTTTGGTGCTCCCAGGGTGTATAGAGAAATTGGAACTATGAGCATCATCCAGCAATTCCCTTTTTAGATCAGGTATATTGGGAACACAAAGTCTCTTCCCGAATTTCAAATTTCCACCTTCATACGCAAAGTCTCTCAATCTCCCATCATTCACAGCTTTAATCTTCTTCTGAAATTCTTCATCATCGGTCTGAGAACTCTTAATCCTTTCTAGTAAATATGGTTTGGCAACCATTTGAAAAAGCATTGATGTTTCACCTTCCCTGGTTATTCCCATGTCCATCTTCACTAGATCCATGAAAATTGGATCCCTTTCAATTCTCATCATGTTCAGAACTCCATGGTCTTTTCTGCTCAAAGCATCTGCCACCTTGTTTGCCTTCCCCGGGTGGTAGTGTATCGTACAATCATAATCCTTGAGTAATTCAAGCCATCTCCTTTGCCTCATGTTGAGTTCTTTTTGTGAGAAAATATACTTCAAACTCTTGTGATCAGTATAAATCTCACATTTTTCACCATAGAGGTAGTGCCTCCATATCTTCAAAGCAAAGATCACAGCTGCTAACTCAAGATCATGAGTAGGATAGTTTTGTTCATGAATTTTCAACTGTCGTGATGCATAGGCAATAACTCTATCATTCTGCATAAGGACACAGCCAAGTCCTTTCTTCGATGCATCACTATAAATAACGAACCCATCATTCCCCGATGGTAGAGTCAATATAGGAGCATTGACTAATCTTCTCTTCAGTTCTTCGAAACATTCTTCACACTCTTTTGTCCAAACAAATTTAACCCCTTTACGTGTGAGCTTCGTTAATGGGTTAGCCAATCGGGCAAAATTCTGGACGAAACGTCGATAATAACCTGCCAAACCAATAAAACTACGTACCTCAGTTATATTCGTAGGTGCTGGCCATTCTTGGATTGCCTTGGTCTTAGAAGGATCAACAGAGATTCCATCTTTAGAGACAATATGGCCAAGAAAAGAAATCTCCTGAAGCCAGAATTCACACTTGCTAAACTTTCCATATAATTCATGCCTCCTCAGAGTCTTCAAGATAATGCGCAAGTGATTTTCATGATCTTTGTAGGTTTTGGAGTATACCAAGATATCATCAATAAATACCACCACAAATTCATCGAGATACTCCTTGAAAACTCTATTCATCAGATCCATGAATACAGAGGGTGCATTAGTCAATCCAAACGGCATTACAGTAAACTCGTAATGCCCGTACCTGGTTCGAAATGCTGTCTTCGGAATGTCTTCCTTCTTCACACACAACTGATGGTATCCAGATCGAAGGTCAATCTTTGAAAAGTATTGAGCTCCATGCAGTTGGTCAAATAAATCATCAATACGAGGTAGGGGATACTTGATCTTTATCGTTATAGCATTGATCTCCCTGTAGTCGATACATAACCTCATAGATCCATCATTCTTTTTAACAAAAAGAACAGGGGCTCCCCATGGAGAAACACTAGGGCGAATAAATCCCTTATTACTCAATTCCTCTAGTTGTTTCTTTAGTTCGACTAGCTCTACAGTGGCCATTCTATAAGGGGTCTTCGATATAGGCCTTGATCCAGGAATTAAATCAATGGAAAACTCTACTTCTCGTTCTGGAGGATGTCCAGGTAAATCTTCCGGAAATACATCTACAAACTCTTTCACAATAGGTACATCCTCTATTTGAACATTTCTTTCCTCACCGACAGTTATTTCATTCTCTTCCTCCCCGATAATTGAATTAAGTTGAGCTACAGGGGGTGGATCTAAATAAGAATTAGGTGGTGACGATTCTGCTCTAAAAATAAGGTGCTCCTTATCATTATCATCAAGAATCGTAACCTCTTTCTTCTTACAATAAATCTTCGCATCATAGTCCGAAAGCCAGTCCATACCGAGGATTATATCAAACTCAATCATAGGTATGACGATGAAATCAGCAGATAAAGAAAATTTATGTGCCCTAATGGGGACTGATTCACAAAACTTTGTTGCAACGATACTTCCCTTAGGAGTTTTAACTGACAACTCCCTTATTAAATAAAATTGGAAATATCTAATTTTCTTAGCAAACTGGGAAGATATGAAACAATGCGATGATCCAGAATCAAATAATGCATTTGCTAAACTTGAGGAAACCATTAAATTACCTGCCACCACGTCTTTCGGAGTTTCTACCTCAGCAGTAGTGATAGCATAAGCCTGGCCTTGATCCCTTGGCCTTTTCTGAGGTAAGTTCTCCTGACGCTTAGGACATGCATTTGCATAATGCCCCATCTCCCTGCAATTGTAGCACTGAACATTGGTAGCTTCCTTCTTCCCCTTGCAATCATGAGCTTGGTGGCCTTTTTCACCACACTTGTAACAGACTCCCATTCCCTTCAGGCAAGCACCGGGGTGTTTCTTCCCGCACTTACCACAAGATGGATATTCAACCTTTCCCTTCTTCCCCTTATTTCCATTCCCAGATTGATCAGCAGGTCTCTTCTTCTCTTGCTTTGCTTTAAAGTCATAAGACTTAGAGAATTCCTTTTCGGTCTTGATAGCACATGAGACAATGTCTTCGTACGATGAAAAGGATTGTGAGACTAATGCTCGACGGAGAAATGGTTTAAACCCATCAAAGAAACGATCAATCTTACTTCTTGGGTTGCGAATATAATCTCCAGCATACCTCGCTAACCTTGTAAAGTTAGCCTCATACTTTGTGACATTCTCATCCTCCTTTTGTCTCAGACTCAGAAATTGCCTTTCCATATCTGCTTGATGGTCGCGAGGAAAGTATTTTTCTAAAAACAGATCTTTGAACTCCCTCCATTCCATGTTTGATACTTCATCATCTTCCTTCATGTTTTGAATCAATGACCACCATTGATCAGCATCTCCAGTGAGGCGGTAAACTGCCATGGTAACTTTTTCCCTTTCACTACTCCCCAAAGCCTGAAATATTTTCTCTAGGGAAAATATCCATTGCTCGGCTACTAAGGGATTTGTACTCCCATTGAACGTTGGTGGTTGTTGTCTCATGAACCGATCTAACATTGATCCTCCACGCTGCGGATCAGGGTGCTCCATACGGGTAAGGTTATTATTCATAACCTGAGTAAGTTGTCCCAGTACGGTGATTAGCTGATCAGCACCAGTTGCATCACCAGCCCCACTATAATTATCTTGATCAGGAGGGCAATCCCTACATGGAGTGCGTGCATTGATACGGTTTCCATTTCTTCCACTAGGCACCATTTCTAAAAAAAATGGCATAAACTAGATCAGTTTATGCATCAAAATACATAATCCCATACTTATAAAACACTTAACATAAATTGAACTATTTATGGATATAATCCATAATCATAAAAATGTTTTCTTTGAGGAAGTATATACTCATAAACCCTTCATAATGATTTGTAAAGATAGTGAGAGTTATCCTAAGCATATCCCCCGGGAGTGTCGTAACCAAGAGTGCAGCAAGGCCCGTTGTCGTGCACCAGTTCCCGTTCGAGTCTAGCTCAAAGCGGTGTTTTCGGGTTTTACCCCTAGGTACATCTGTGCCAGAGCCGCCTCTACCTGCTCGTATCCAGACAGGGATGTATTGCTCGAAAAACTCACAAAATCTCTACAATACCAAAATTCTAGGAAGTTCTTATATACTAATCCTCAAAGTTCATCTTAGGTCTACGTGCTCTAATCAGAGTTTATCTAAATCTAGCTTCCAAGGTTTGTACTAAACTTCCTCTGATACCAACTGTAACGCCCCGACCCCAGCTACCCAGAGTCGGTGCATTACTTCGTAACATTGGCATGATCACAAGAAAGATCAAATCTCGAAAGACCGATTGGTTTAGTAGCCTTGGAAACACTAGATATATTCATAAGTTTTACATTACATCATAAAATGAAAAACTAATACAACAAAATAATGTCTCAATAGACCACACTATTATCCCCTCATAAAATCCCTGCAGGTCATTCATAATTTACATCTTCACTTCCTGTGAAAAATAAAACATAAAAAAAGGGGTGAGCTCAAATGCCCAGTAAGGATAACAATATAGCGGAAACTTTCATAAATAAGAATAAACATTTAAGGCAATGCATTACTAAAACAAAAGCCTTTTAAAATTGAACTTCAACATGGTATGGCAAAAGTAAAATGAAATAATGCCATTTACTTATTCACATGGATATTCTACTAATCGAATAATCACATGCAAAAATCAATAACCACTTTCATAATGTTGGAATGCATAATGCCAGACTATCATAACCACATAGCCAAGGCCTCGTGCCAAGGCTACAAATAAGATTTTGTCAAGGCCTTGTGCCAAGACACTAGTTTGTCTCATGAGACCTACCGATGCATCGAGGAGCTATAGCGGGCTCCACCCGTCACTTATTAAGTCCAATGCATTCCCATATGAAAAGGTTTAAACATAACATAAACATTCGTATTAAAACTAGCATATGAAATGTCAATAATTTCACCATAAACTATGAATGGTATAAAAATAGCACATCCACAGTCAAACATATCACAAAACCTTCAATACAATATAGAAGTTTTGTATCATAATAAATCAACTTCAAATAATCTTAAAATCCATCAAAGGATGTTGACATAGATGAAATCAAAATTCTTTTTAAAGAAGTATCTCCTTTTATTTTGAAATCATTTAAGATCCATATAAAATAAAACATTTTCTTTGAAAATATTCTTATAAGCTTGTATGTAAAGCTTCGACAATTTTATAACGGCGGAAAATAACCGCACCCGCCGTATAAGTTAAAAAAACATTCTTACCTCAATTCCGTCGAAAAGGTTAAAAAGGACCTTGTTTTGAAAACGACGGAAAGATTCCTTTATAAAACTCTTATAAAAAGTCAAAAAAGGGTATAAATGACTTTAACCCATATTCTTGTAAATAGTAAAAATGTTTTGAAATACATTTTTAAGAAACATGGATGTGGATGATAAAGCGATCCCAGTAGATTATTACATATAAACAACCTCGGATAATGAAGAGATTGTGAAATAACCCTTACCTTGTACTTTTCCTTGGTTGGGGTAGGTTAACCTCCTGTATAATGGTGAAATAGTTGTTATTAAATTATACAAGAATCATATACATTAATATGATATCATATATGATCTTTTAATATTGATTTGATAATAATATCTTAGTATTATCGTTGTTTCGGGTGTTAACTTACTTGTTTTCTTTCATATGTTTTGTTACGTAAGACATGTTTGTAAAGGATAGGTTGTATATTATTCATATCCAGAATGATATCAAGTCCTTAAACATCATTTTTAAATCATAAAATGATAATTACGCTTTAATGGTTACGATGGAGAATGAATCTCATCGCGTTCGTGGAGACGGTAGTCCGTACGTACGCACGAGCGACAATATCATTCTTTTGATATTAAAATAATATATAAATGGATGGTATATCATATATAAAGAATCATTAACATGTTATATTTATTATTTACATGAGTTACACATCATTATTATACCCATCCAAATAATATTATATTGAATAACAATTACACCACGACGTGGAGACGGTAAGCCGTACGTACGCACGTATGGTGACATGTTATTCAAAGGGTGGATAGAATACTGAATATGATTGTACCATATTTATAATAACATCACAGTATATGTGAGATACTGGAGTTATTATTTCAGAATAGTAAGAACAAAGGAAGAAGAAGTGGAAGAAGAAATGAACTTAGAAAAGGGTGGTGAAATCATTACCTCTTCTTCGGGTTCTTCCTTTTGATTTGATCAAAAGGCTCCATAGGTTGGCTTTCTGATCAAACTAAGGCCTCTAGGTTGTATTGAGGGATGTTGGGAGAGTATTTGGGCAGAGTTTGGCCGAACCTAAAGGCTTTAGAGGTGTGAAGAAATGAGAAGGAGGAGTGCCTTTTTATAAGAGGGGTGAGGGGCACCTTTGGAAAAGCTAGAAATATTAATTTATAATAAATTCATATTCGGTTTCTAAAGGCTCCAAAGTTGACTATTCAAAGGATGAGGTGGGGATAGGTCGAAAACAACTCATCCAATAGAATTTAGACAGGTTTGGGTACTTATATTAACCTTATCTTTAAGTATTAACTCTAAGTTAATTAGTTTCACTTTTACAATGTCTCTTTGTATTTTTATATAATATGGTTAATAAACTTACTATATACATCCAAGCGACCCCCAAGTGGTCCATTAATGATTAACCTATCATAATATAAGTCTCTTGGCCGAACCTTAGATTTTTAGGAATTTAATATCAATTAATAATATAATATTTGTTTTAAGAACTCTTTTATGTCAATTTTGACACTATTCAATAGTTGATTTTTGTGAAACTCATAACAGATTGATTACTTCGAACAAAGTCCATTAAATCAATCCTAATATATCATATTAGCCTAGAAAATTAGTTTAATTCATTAAAAGTTTCATATTATATTTATTTGGGTATTTATAATATCAATTATTTTAATTTTTCACTATTATAGTAATTACTGCATCATCATTGTGTCATAAATAAAATAACTTATTTATTGTCTAAAAATTATAAATAAAATATCATTATTTATTAAATCTTTTTATCTTTCTAATGAATATTTATAATAGAAAATCCAACATGTATAACCCTATGTAAAAATTGTTCTTCTAAAAGATATATGCTTGTGCCATTTTTGTATTCATTTTAACTTAATTAAAATAAAGTGTCATTATCACTTACAAGTGGATCCATGGGGTCCCAAAATAGACCCAAAGATTCCCATGGTCGACCATGTATCAACCAATAGGGTTAAGACACGTTTTAGGGTAATTTTGTATTATTATAATATTATTTTTTTAACCCTTATTTACCGGATTTACCCTTTAACCATGGTAAATAAAATATTTACCGCAGTAATTATTCAAAATTTCTAAAAATATAAGTTACCTATTTACATAATTTGAACATCCTGATTCCAAATATGGAATCCATTTTCCTAAATTCAAAACACAGAAGTGGCAGAAATTAATTTAAAATTAATTCCCGCTGTTAAAACAAAAAGCGTGTTTTTAAGAGATAATAACTATCAAAAGATTGACACTTGTTTATGTTTGGTTTAATTGTAAAATTATGTCCAATGATAAAAATTAAATTGAATGGTAAAAATATATTCTAAATATACTTTAAAACCACTCAAATTCATAATTTATCACTATTAATTATTTTGATTAAAAAAGTTGTTTTTAATTAAAATTTAGAAATTTTCACTATTCATCAAAATATGAAAGTTATCCGAAATGTACCAAAATTTCACCCTAGGCTAATTTTGATATTCCGAATCCAAAAATGAAGTCCATTTTGAAATATAGAATATATATGATTTCAAAAATTAGGTATTACTATTCACAACGGCTAGTTTAATTAGTTGTGGTGTGTGTTAGAACTCGAGGTTGCGTACAACACACGCTATCGCATTATTCAAAGGGAAACGTACCGTAGAAGCTTGGGATGTTACACCACTAGAGTTCGAGGATGGTAATCACATTTTCTTACGGGTCTCACCGCGATGTGGATTACGAATATTTGGTAGGGGCCGCAAGTTATCTCCGTGCATCATCGAACCATTCCGGGTTCTCAGCATGATAGGTGAGGTGGATTAATGTCTGGCTCATCCACCTCAGTTATACCGGGTGCACGACGTCTTCCACGCATCACAGCTGAGGAGACACGTGCACGACCCGACACATATCATAGACCATGGGGAGCTGGACATCGATGACAGGGAGACTTTTGCAGAGGTTACAGGGGAGATTGCGTATCGACAGGAGCGGGTCCTATGTGGATGGTAGATTCCTCGTGTGCGAATCAGGTGGCAGCACGGGAACCTCCACGAGATCACATGGGAGTAGGTGGCTCAGATGCGTGCACAGTACCCTTTTTTGTTTCTCTAGTTTGTGATGTATCATTACGGGGACGTAAAGCCTTGAGGTAGGAGTAATGTAAAGACCCGTAAATTTCAAGGAAATGTTTTTAAAAAATTCATTGGGATTTTAAGAGTTAGATGTTTCTGACAACACCTGATTCTGAGACCCGGTGTGTCTGAAATCAATTTCTGAAGTTTATCTTGGATACGTTTAGCGAACGAATGAGCGTGTTTTTCTAACTTTTTAAACGGTGCTCAGAATCAAAATCATAGGGCACCGATGAAACCACAGTGCCAGTAATTTCTTAAAAAGATCTTTACTAGAGTTATGTTTTATTGGGAGGAGTTGTAAAAAATGTTGTATAATGAAAGAGTAAAATAAATTTGTTTTACAATTTTATTTCTTGTCTATGTGGTTAAAATTCATAGGTTTGGAAGTTTTGGTGGGACCTGATAGATACTAACCACCCCTGAGTGGTTAATGACGAGGTGGGGCCCACAAGAGCCCAACCCATCACATTCCCTATCTTATTTAAACCCCTCATAAGTTATGTAACTCTCCTACATTAATTCATTCCAAACAAATACCTAATTTATTAGACAAACTAAGTTTAATTAATTAAGTGAGTTGTTTTTGAATTTTATATTTTTGAAATACATGCCATGCTTTAATAAAATAAGGGTAGACTTATTTTATTTGGGGTTGTCTCATTGTGTTGGGGATTGGAGGAGAAATGACATCATTCTTCCCGTGAAGAATGTTTCCACTTCTTTCTCTCATCGATGAATGCCATGAACGTCAGTGCCATACTCGGCTTCGTTCTTCTCAACATTGACGAACCAACACCATCATTCTGTGACAACGTCAATGGAACAACGATAGCATCTCCATCCTTCGTCAAGTGATCATCCTTCTTGAATTTAGGTAGGGGTTAAGTGAAATTTTATTTAATTAAAATTGCGCATTTGTTTTGTCGTTGAGAATACTCATTCTTTTGGCTACTTGTTATCAACATAACGGGAGGAGGTCGCACCGCAAAAACACAGTCGATTCTCCTCTACTTCTCTTATTGTTGTTTATTGTTGAAGCTTGAGGTAACGGATGCATAGTTCCAATACGCCGTGTGAGAAAAAAAATGGGACGTGGCCGAGGCAGGCCATGGGAAGGGTGCGCGGTGCAGTCGTGCCCCGCAGTTGAGGGAAAAGGAGGCCGCAACCAAGAGCGGGCCACTACAGAGAGGCGTGGATCCGTCGCGACGCACCAGATCACCATGGGGACCACAGTTGGGGCGGGCCATGTTCAGGGAGGGCCGTGTCCAGGGAGGGCCGCAGCGGAGGGGCGTGGCGCCGTCGTGTCGTGTCAGATGTGTAGGAGCCACGACATATGGTCGTGGCGGTTCAGCGGAGCGGCCGGCTGAGCCGGCTGCCTACACCAGCTGAAGGAGGGACCCCTTTGGGTCTCGTGGTTACAATAAAGGCTGGAATTAATGGCTAGATGTTTTGGTAAATAGGGGGGCTTATCCCCCTCCCCTTTCGCGTCTGCTCGGTGCTCGGCTGCCCATGATTGCCGTACAGCCTGCGCCGGACCGGACCGCCCGCGTCGGGCCGGGCCGCCCGCGCTGGGCCGGACCACCCGCGTCGGCTGGGCCGGGCCATGCCCGCCTGGCCGGGCTGTGCCCAATCGGGCCGGACCCGGACCCGGGTCGGGTCGACCCAGTTCAGGCCTACCCAGGGGGTATTGTGCCGGGTCGGACTGGGCCCAAACCCCCTATTTTCAGACAGATCCGTTCAAAAGCCCATAATGTGGGATATGGAACTTCGATGGACGAACCTTCAGTTGCATTGAGATCCTTTGATAGATACGGTCATTTTGATATATTACACTCAAGGTTTTAGAGAACTTTGGGTATGGCTGGGTTGGTTCGAACATGAAACCAATCGGTCCCTTGGAGCGGAAACGCTTGTAAAAAAAGCTTTAGAAGTCCGAATGATGATCCGTTGACATCATTGGACTCCACATACTGAGACAGTTCTTTTGGATTACTTTGCTCAAGCTTTTGATGTAGCTGGAGTATGGTCGGGTTGTTTTTAACTTAAAAACCAATCGGGCCCCTTGGATGAAAAACCCAATAACTCTCAAACCGTGTATCCGATTGACGTGCCGTCTACTACATTGATTTCCAATTGACGAGACGGAACATTTGGATACATCAAATCTGGACTTCGTGTCAATTGATGTATCGACCCCCTTGGCCCGTGGAGGAAACCCTCCCGGAATCGAGCATGCTGTGTACAGTAACCCTAGTGTTGGCTGTGACTGCGATGACGATGATGACTTTACTTGGATCCTACGTGTGTTCGGAAGCGAGGACGATTGTACATGGATCCTTTATGGGCTCGGAAGTGATGAAGACTGTACTTGGATCCTTCGTGGGTTTGGCATTGATGGTTACACTACTTGGATCCTACGTGGGTTCGGCAGTGACGAAATCTGTACTTGAATACTATATGGCTTCAGAAGAGGAGATGATTCAGAGGCTACATCAATCATCTCCACCCCTACTAGTGAATAGTATACCTTTGGGAGTTGAGTCTTGACTTTCAATCATTATCTTTGATATTATTGACTTTTTATCCTGTGTGGATTGGGTTGTGCTTTCCTGTGTGGATTGGGTTGTACTTTCCTGTGTCGACTGGGTTGAACATGAGCTCGTGAGTAGGAGATAAACTAGAATTGATGACTTAGGTATATATATGATAATATAACTAAGTAGAGTTTATTGATACTTCGTGATTGTATCTCTCATTTATGGTTTATCCTTCGTGGATTCTGGAAGACCTTCGGGAGTCTCAGGTCCCGACTGTGTATCGTATACTCACCCCTGCACGGGCTATGACCGCATTACATTGTGTTGGTTGCAGATGATGGAAAAATCTGATGGTGGTTGAGGATTGTGTAGTGGGATGGTACCTGGAGGTGGACTATCAGGCGGGACATACACGGAGTAGACGGACGGACGTGAGGAGTAGTTGAGACTATCTGTACTCACCCATCAGGTAGGAGTTCTGAAGGACATATTGGTGGTTTCTGCTCTACTCTTTTGCTGTTCTACATTACTTTCTAAGTTGTACAATACATTCAGTTGCGTTTGTATACTGGCCCATTTACTTTCCAACACATACTTTTGTACTCATATTTCTTAGTTTTTACTTCAGCTTGTGTACTCTGTGGTGTCTGTTTTTCTTATACAAAGTCAATTCCTTCTCTTTTATCGGGATTTACGAATTTGGTGCTAGTCGCCAGCCCCTGGCCTAGGGAAGGATGGAATAGGGTAGTCATGGCATGGGCCCCGAGGACGGGTCATGACACTATTCCTAGAATTAAGGCTTTTTAGTTAGATCTTATCAATGATAATGATGCTCCCATTTTTAAATCAATGTTGGCCGCATTTTCCATAACTATAGGAATCATTGGTATGACCTCTCTATATTACCTATTTGACCATATGATCATATATCGTCTAGTTGATCCAATAATCTAGTATAAATATAATAGACCTTAAACGATTTATGATTAAATTTATCCTCGTGTTGGCCTCTCTAAATTGTTTATCTCGTTGTCTCTACCACATATAGGTTATTACCATGGATGAGAGATAATCATAAAAGTATCATCTAGTTATTTATTCCACTACCTTAGATTACTCATATATAAGAGTCATATGGATGATATATTTTAATATAATATTATTCATTATCATATAGGATTAATAGATGAATGATGATGACTAAAGCTTGTTGGGGTTCATCCAAGGACTGAATTTACATACTTGTGGTTGTGAGAATTTTCTAAATGATGGGATAATGAACTATATACAAATATGGAATGATTAAGAACTTATAATTTTTACATATCCTTTTTATTTTTTTCATGGAAAAAATAGTGTTCCTCATGGTGGTTGTGAGGTAAGAGATATGGCCTCTTGTGACACAGAGAGAGTTGATGTCATGGCCAGTTGATTAAGTCATTCCTCGATGATTTAAGGTAAATTTTTTATCATCTTTAATAACATCCATAAATAAACCATATACATGTTATAATCTAGTTAATCCATCCATTCTACATTATATTTATATAGGGTAGTAGACAAATATGTTTCATGTGTTATGGGACCATCTTGGGATACTTTATTTTCAAACAAAAATTAATGTAGAAATTATTTATATAATATATAGTCATCAATTATATTAATTAAAATTAAATCATATATTAAATAGTTGGTGTTTTCATTCAACCCAGCACTTCTAGTCTTTATAATAATTGAGTGTATGAACATGATCTTCTACCTAAAAATAATAAATTTCAATATTAGTTTTTCATTTCAAATGTAATAAAACACATTCTTCCTATTTTTAATGATTTTAATGTTGTTATCATATATAGAATACAAATTTTTTTAGGATGATATTATTTATTTATATGGAAGAAGAATCACATTAAATTTGGAAGGTTCAAGGGATGGTGGTAGAATAAATTCTCACATGGGAGTTATAGTTGTGGTTTTTTATTTTTTATACTTCATTATCTTTGATGGATGAATTGGAAAAGATACATATTTTTAGAATTAAAGGTAATTTTATACCCATTGAGCTACTACCTAAATCTATAAAACCAACCATATTTTTTAAAACGAATTAATGTTCTTTACATCTCATCATAGAAGTTTTATATATGAAAATATATCCTCTAATCATATATGATCTATATTTATATTGTATATTTTAAACCTTTCCACCCAGGTAGGAAGTTTGTGAACATCTTATGTTCATTTTTTATACTTTTAGTGGTCACAAATGAATGTATTCTTCCCCATAAAGATGAATTGATAGATTAAATACCACCAGAGATCATCCTATAGAATTATAGATCTAGTAGAATGATTTATGAAAAAGATAAATTATGTTTCATTTAAATGTTAAATGAAATATATGATTTTTTATCATTTTGTTGGTATTGTGTTCCGAATATAGGACTGCATTGAGACATAAAGATAAAATGTGATACTATGGGTCTACCATTCAACTACACATTAAGAAGATAATATTTTGAAAATTTGGTGTAGCAGGTTTCAAGTACACTGACTCATGTTGTGGTTATCACTCAAGATATACTAGAGAATATTAAGATTCCATAGAATCCATCTGAGCATCATGAGGCTCAATAATCTCTTCTAGGATAATAATTTGATTTAAGTTTTTAGTAGGGAAAACCATTGATACTTAACATGAATGGATTTCATGTAATAATGTTATACAACTATACTATGTTATCCGAGGATGGCCCCCTAAAAATGTGGCATTTTCTATTTAAGTTATGGAAACCCATTACAATCGACCAATAATTGAATATGATGAATCGAATAGTGAATTTATAAGTTGAATTGTTGACTTCAACCCTCCTTTACATATTTACAAAACTATAATTCATTAAGAGGGCTGGTTTAAAGGTGAATTGAAACACCATTTTTAAAAAAATACCCATGTGATAAATTCCCTCATGGTATTTTAGGACTAGGATACTCCAATCATTGTAACCTATTTCCATATTAGAACAATTTTAAATTCACTCTCCAGGTATTGAAACCCTAGGGAGGTGTTATAGATGTTGATGTGGCAATTTATTTTCCATTATCCTTGAAATATTCTCCAAGAGTAGTTTTATATGGATTTTTTTGGGATCTCCCATGTATTGGGCATTATATTGAGATTTTCTACGTACCCCTTACTTATGTACGTATATGTGGATAAAAGAATCTCTTGATTATTCAACTTTATCATCATCTATTATATCACGGACATATACCTCCACATTTATATGGTTTACCTTATTGATGTTAAATTATGTGAATATTTTATCAAGAATCAAATCATTATCCACATATGAAAAATTTGAGGCACCATCAACCTCATAGAAATCATGAAGGGACTTTTCATAATAATCATTAAGTTAAACCATGGTAGAGGGCCTCTTATGTTTTAATCCCCTAATATATTTCAATTTTTCTTTCTCCTGATCATATTATGATGAAGAAAATTATTGATTATGTATCGGTATTTTTAATGAATATTCTTTAACTTCCACTAAATGGTATCATAATATTGGAATTGAGATTTGAAATAAACAAGGATAAAACAATAGGGGATCCACTACTGGGGCTTCCCCCACCCTTGTGAATACTAATCACCAAGAGGGAGGTATAATGTGTAACATACTAGGAAAATAATGAACATGAAAATTTTCATATTTATTAATATTTGTGAATTAATTATTAATTTTACTTTATAAGGGGTGCTATGTTCGATGGCGTACCCGATACCCAACAATGGATTTTTTGAAATTTTACATTGCACAATAATAATATAATATTATTATTTTGAATTTTTGTTAATTCATAGTCGTTGTATTGGCGGGAATGAATAGAACTAACAAAAATCTGATTATAAATGTTTGTTTAATATTTTTAACATTTATCCAATAATATTTAGAGACTTAAAATTAGAAAATAATTTAATTTTAAGCATAAATACTCTAATATTCTCTAAAATGTCAATTTACCACCATTTGATGTCATACCCACATTATATATAGTTTTGGTCACTTTTATACATTCTATTTGACCAAATAAAATTATTCTTTTTAAATGGGACACTAAAATTTTCATTGAGTAATTTTTTGGTATTTTTCTCATAAAATTCTGTTTTTTTGAATGGTGAAAAATACTGTATTTGAATACAAATATTCTTTTTATTATAATTTATTTATTTGGTTAGATAATATTTTTAATTGGTTTTAATGTGAAATTTGATTATATTTTTACCATTTAATCAAATATTGATCATTGAAATTAATTTCACTTTGAAATTGGGCATAAAGAAGTGTCAATATTTTGATAAATATTATTCCTTAAAAACAGGCTATTTGTTTTGACAATAGAAATTAATTCTAAATTAATTAATTCAAATTAAATTTTTTGAATTTTGTATAATAGAAATCATTTTTGAATTCTGAATATTAAATATATATTAAGATGAATTTTTTGTATTTTTTTGAAAAATGTCATTTTTTGACGAATATTGAAACCACTAAGTAGTAGTTGAAAATTGACATTTTCATTTAAATGAAATTATAACGCTTCTGTGAATTGAATTTTGAAAATTATACATACATGATTGTTTTTAGTAAGTAATATGTGGTTCAATAAATGAAAATATTTTTTGGGGAATAGTAACTTCTGACTTTTATTTACCGCAGTTAAGGGTAAATTGGGTGATTCAAGGTAAAATGAATATTATAATAATACAAAATTACTTTAACACTTTCCATAAAATTATTTTATGTGTCATGGCCGACTATGTAAATCTTTCAGTTGATTTTCAGACTCTATAGAGCCACTTAAGAGTAATAATGACACATTAGATTATTTAATTTAATGTAAAGAGAAAATTGTCATAAACAACTATCTGTTAGTAAATTAATATTTATATATGGTTATATAAGTTATATTTTGGACTATAAATAATTATTGGAAATTTAAAATAATTTCCCACATCATGGAAATTTTTTATAATTTTTAGACATCATATAAAAAAAATATTTTTGACAAAATAATGAGGCATTATTTTACCTCATTAATAAATGATATATATAAATAAGATAGTAAATATTAACACAATATAAATAACCTATCCAATTATTATTTGAAGATTTTATTTCAATCATGAATAATCTAATATTTTAATTTAATAATATTTGGACCTTTTACCACTGATGATAATTTTATTATAAAATAATTGTTTCAAACATTTCTAAAGAGACCCTCCTTTCCCTTATAAAAGGACACCACATCAAAACAATTTCTCACACGTCTCAAGACCATTGCCTCACCAAAACCCTACCCAATTAATCTCTCATTATCCCTCTATTAATTTCAGAAGCCTTACCTTAGGCAGAAGGCAATTCATGATGTCCTTTTGGTTCAATCCAAAGTGATTTAACTGAATTAATGTTAACGGTTTCTCTCAAATTCATTTCTTTTTTATTTTACATATCCAACTCCTAAAATATTTTTATTCCTTTATTTTATAACCCCAAAAATATCCTAAATATACTATTATGTTCTAATGATATGTATTTGAACTACACTTACACACACCTCCATATAATGGGTGAAGAACATATTGTTTTTGTGGATGAAAAACTAACACCTCACGAAGCGATGATTGTTCATTTATCTCCTACAGACTCTCATTGTTTCCATTAATATAGAACTGTATTTATATATGATATATATTATGTTTATGTTTTCTTTATGTGTCTGTATTTTTCATTTATAGAAAATCTTTATGGTTTACATTATGAGTAAACCTGATAATTTCTTTGAGGAAGTGCAGACTACTGCCACCTCAATATGATATAACTCATTAATTACATATTTGGGATGTATAAAGGATAGATTTAATGATATAATATATGATATTATATTGTAATTATAATATAACTAGTTATCATTGCATTTTAATTTCATTAAAATAAGAAATAGAAATGAAAGTAACATTCAGGCGTACGTTTGGCTTACCGTCTCTATGAACAGTGCAATTCATTTCATAACTATAAATGTTATTTAATATTATAAATAAATATATACATTAGATATATATGATATATATTATATCTAAACCATGAATATCATTCATGTGATAACAGAATATTGACCATAGGGATAACTTGTAATTATAAGAAGTCCATTTTAGACTCAAGTATCAAATATCGACCAAACTACCATTATTAACATAAATTATTGCATAATGTTTATAACAAGGTAATAAGAAATATAATAAAATAATAAACTTGTAAATGTTTCAATGGAAAGTATTAATTAACTTTTTTTTATTATTCCGGAAGAACAATTAACAAAAATGTCAAGTCGGGCATGAGATAATGTGTTTCTTATCTCACTTTTAATTCAGTGAGATTTCCATTATTTGCCACTAAATTATTGAATGTGTTGTATTGTGTAATTCCATTTGATATATATTATCATGATTCTTTTTATATTCATGTTATTCTGTGAATTATTTGGTGGTTATTAACTTTTGGTCATACGACTCGATCGATTGCAACATGGTAAGAGATTTTAATCTCTCTTTTTGTTCCAGTAATATTCCTGATATATATTCCACTCTTTCCTTTCGTGTGGTTTATGTGCTGGAGATAATTGTATTAATTGTGTAATATAATTCAAATTTTGGGTATTTACATATTAATTTTATGATATTTCTTTCATGTTTTTTTTGTTTCTTATGTTACCAAATTAGTAAGGGATCCTTTTAACCCAATTTCAATTCATTGGGTTAATCTTATAATTCTAAATTATGTCATGATACGACTATGTTTGGAATCAACATTTATTTATTTATGTGGTCTTTTACACTCCCCTTTGAGTGGATATAATTTTGATACACATAATCAATCCATTGATAAATTCTAAAGTCATCAATATGAACTTCATAAGAGTAATTTTAACCCAATTTCCATTCATTGAGTTAAAAATACAAGGCATTTCTTTTGTCTTAAAAAGAACATGTGTAAATGTACTATTATTGATTGACACTAAATTTCCAATCATATTGAGTCTATTTATATTTTTCACACATTATTATGTAATTTTTTTATCCTTAATCTATGGATACAATTTTTTATAAGGGGTTTCGTCTCAATTTACATTCCATTGAGACATCATTGTCGTTATGAACCAATTCACTCAAATATTGTGTATGTACTAACCTTTGACATATTAAATCATGAATCTCTTTATTCACATGATGTTATAAAGTTATGATTCAATGTTATTCTTCAATTATTTATATTCAAGAGCCTCTTATTTTGTTAAAAACTCTTTAACTAAAATACCATTTTAAATGATTTAGAGATTTATTATTCTAAATCAATATCATTAATGTCCATGCTTTAGAAATGGTTTTAATGATTTATCTACATATACATTTATTTTTTAAAATGATAAATTATTTAATAATTTTAATGTGGTATGGGATGTTTTAATTCAAAAATCTCTTTATTAAATTTTTTAAATGGATTGTTAATGAATTGATTATGTCTATATCATGAAATGCTATATTGTGTTTTCAATGTGGAAATGTTATATTTATTTTATTCTTGTTTTAATTATTATGAATATGTTATAGTTCGTAGGAATTGTTTACATATATGGGTGGTTCCGTGATAAACCTAGGGCGGGTGAGCCAGAGATAGCTCTCCAATGCATTGGGTGGCAAGACAAAGGTAAATTTTAATGTATCTCATAAGATATTTAGGGAATATACTGTGATGGATATTCCAAATGTGAATCTCTATGTATTTGTGATAGATAAAATGTAAGTATGTTTTTAATACCATAATTTACCATAATGATTTATGATTTCTATGTGTTATTCATAAATATTATGATTTCAGAAGGTAAGTTATGAAAGAAAATTATGGTTTATGTTATTTGCATTTATTAATGGGTTAATGTTTCCATTCCTTATTTTATAACCATTACAATGCTTTTTATGTTCATCCCATGTTTTTTAAATTTTTTACTTAGGTTATAATAAAGGGGAAGAGAAAAGGAAAATAGAAGAAGATTCATATCAATAAAATACTCTTGTTTTATTTAAATAATTTTCTTGTTGTGAAAAATTAGTTATAATAGACGTGGCTACATTATAATACTCAAGTTGATATGTAATAGTTATGGAGTAATTCACAAAAACTCTAAACATGAAAATATCCTCAGTGTGAATTCTCGATTTAACTCAAGATTATGTAATGTTTAAGTCCAGGTCCTTATAGTTGGTATCAGAGGTTGGTTTTGACAACTTTAGGGATTAAGAATTTTTGTTAGAAACATGGTTTGTCCCTATGTCTATTATTTCAGTTACATCCTTATTTTAATAATTTTTTAGATCATGTAAAGTTAGTTACAAATGGAATGATGGGTATTTCAAAAGACATTCTGTTCTCTTCATGATGACTTGCTTACACTAATTATTGCAAAGTCATGTTCAGATGATTGTGAATATTTTTCTTGCATTCAACTGACTAAAAAATAGTTGTTTAAGATATACAACACCTCCAATGTACCGCATTATCAACATGGATCGTGGGTTGTATTTAAAAAAAATCTTATTTTCACAATATTCTCATATTTTCAAGATAGATAAATATTATCAAGGAATTTTTAAATATTTTACCTTATCACATGAATTTAAATCATATTATGAATTTGAAAAATGTGTTGAATAATGATACCCTTTAAAAAATTATTTATATTTTCTCTAACAATAAATCCTCTAAACACAAACCTATATTATTTTAAAAGTACAATTAATTGAAGGTTTCAACTCAAATTAGGTCCGACTATTTTATATAAATCATGTTTTATTAGATTTTTTGAAATTATATTTCATGAAATATTATTTTCCAAAATGGTTTTTCTGTGAACACCCATATGACCCATGTTGTACAAGATGTTTTTGGATGAAGGATGAAAATGATTTTGAAAGATCACTAAATCTCTTTTGCAATGCATGGACATTCTAGCTACGTGAACAAGATGATGACGAAACCATGTGGAAACCATGATCAAGGTATGATGTTCATTATTTTGGGGCTCGTTTATTATCATATGGTGGTGAAATAAAAAAATGACCATATATATATATAAGACTTCAAAAATTAAGATGATGAGATCATAATTAATTGTATTGAAAATGAGAGGTATAAAGAAACCATTGAGGTTAAAACATGTTAGGGTTATTTTTGAGATTTATATAAGGTTCAACACACAGACCGTGTGAAAACCTGTAGAATTGGACAACGACGTGGGAATCGAACACACAACTAAAGTGAAATTGGGATTTATCACCTACCACTAGAATACGTGAAGTCTCTAGTTAGTATGACTTATTCTTTTTATTTAAATGATTTTATAGATCAAGAATAAGTTTTTTTGGGATGTTATGTTTTAACAAATGGATGTCCTTAGTATAAGAAAATTATTTTGTGATTATGTGATAAAAGTGATATTGGGAGCCGTTCTCTCTTTTGGGAACATATTTTTGCATAAGAACAATAGAATATTATGGGATTGAATTTGTGGAGTAATAATTGATATTATATTTGGGAAGAATATCTATTTTTGTTGTGGACATATAACAATTTGGGTTTTTTATGTAAATTATTATCCTATGATAGAGAATATGTGATTTGGTTAATTATGCTTCAGTATGAGACTTTAAGAGTACTCTTTGTTTTTTGGAGCTAAATATTATAATTTTTTATGGAAGACTATGTGATTTAATCCTTTTGAGTTTTGGGTTTAAAACATAGTTTTGATTATTTTGATGAATTTTATGGACAATTGTGTTTTGAATGGTCCTTCTTGAACATTGGGTACTTTTTGTTGAATTTTAGTGATTAATAGTAATATTTCTTTTTATAAAGGATTATGCTTTTTGGGGAATATTTTATCTCGTAATAACCATTTTGGTTTTAGTTGATGTCTAAAGACAAGGTAAATATATAGTTCTTCTTTTGTGGATTATGTGATTCTATATAAGATGATTCTTGTGCTTTGGATGTGACCATGTCTTTTGGAATTATCATTGTTTGGAGAAAAGATTAGCTTTTGGTAGAAACTTATTAAAGGATGATACACTATATGAAGGTAAGTATATTTCATTATGTTCTTATTCTATGTAGTAAATGAATTCCTCAAAATTATAAAAAATAACTTTAAATGAAAATGTTATTGGTTTACGTTTCTTACTGGGTAATCAAATACCATTTCACACATGATAAGTTTGTGATTTTTCAGGGGTTAACTTTCTCTTAATCATGTTTTCTATCACAATCCATCAGAACATGATTGTTTTTTCCTCTTCCATGTATTTGTTTTACTACATTTAATCCCAGTATCGGTTATCTCAGGTGACCTTTGTACTTCTCTTTCTTTCTTTTAAATTGATAGTTTTACAGACTCTTTTCTGTTGTGGGACTTTCAATGAAGTGTCCATGCACAGTTTTAAAATTATATGGACGCAATTCCCAAAAAGGAGGAAGGATATAACATCCCAGGTAAATGAATAACATGAAATGGTTCATATTTATTAATATTTGTGAAATAAATATTAATTTTACTTTAAAGTGGACGCTATGTTCTTTGGCGTACCCGATACGCAACAATGGGTCTCTTTGAAATCTTCTGTTGCACACTAATAATATAATATTATTATTTTAAATGGAAGTTAACACCTAGCCATTGTATTGGAAGGAATGAACATAACTAACTAATATATGATCATACATGTTTGATAAATGTTTTTACATTTCATCAATAAAGTTTAGAGGCTTAAAATAAGAAAAGAATTTGATTTTAAGCATAAATACTCTAATACTAACTAAAAGGACGATTTAACACTTTTTGACACGGATCCCTAATTAAATCTAGTTTTGGTCACTTTTATATGTTTTATTCGACCAAATAAAATTATTCTTTGGATTTGGTACACAAAAATTTACTTTGAGTAATTTTTTGAGTATTTTCCTGATAAAAATATTATTTTTTGAATGTTGAAAAATACTATATTTTAATTCAAATATGCATTATAATATAATTTATTTATATGATGAGATTATACATTGGAATAGTTTTAAAGTGTATATATATTATATTTTTACAATTTAATCCAATGGTGGTCATTGGAATTAATTGAACTTTTAAATTGGACATAAACAAGTGTTAATCTTCTGATGGATATTTTATCTTAAAAACACACTACTTGTTTTAACAATGACAATTAATTTTAAATTAATTAATGAAACTTCATTGTTTTGAATTTTGTAAAAAATTCATCATTTTTTAATTCAGAATATCAAATATATATTAGGAGTAATGTATGGTATTTTTCTGAAAAACATCAATTTTTGATGAATAGTGAAACCACTAAGTAGTAGTTAAAAATTGATTTTTTCATTTAAATGAAAATTTTCTCCTACTGTTAATTGAATATAGAAATTTTGAAATTCATGGTTATTATTAGTAAGTAAAATGTGGTTCAATAACATGAAAATAATTTTTTATTAATAGTAACTTTTGACTTTTATTTACAACATTTAATGGAAAATAGGGTAATTCAAGGTAAAAATAATATTATAATAATACAAAATTACCTTAACACTTGTATTAACCTTATTTTATGAGTCATGGAAGACCATGGGAATCATTGGGTCTATTTTGTGACCCCATGTAGTCACTTAAGAGTGATATTAACACTTTAGATTAATTAATTTAAAGTAAAGACAAAAATGACAAACAGAAATCTTTTAGTAAATTAATTTTTACATAAGGTTATATTTGTTATATTTTCAACTACTAATATTCTTTGAAATGATAGAAATATTTACTATATAATGGTATATTTTTTATAATTTTTTGATATCATGTAAATTAAATTATTAATGACACAAAAATGATGTCATATTTACCTCATTAGAAAATGATTTAAATAAATATGATTAAAAATATTAAAATAATTTCCGAAAACTATAAAATTATAATTGGATTATTTTACTTCGAAGATGAGTCATCTTATATTTTAATATAATGAGTTTTGGACCTTTTCAAACTGAATATATGTTTATAATAAAATAATTGTTTCAAACATTCCTAAAGAGCCCATCTTTTCCCTTATAAATGGACACCACTTCTATGCCATTCTTCACAGCTCTCAAGCCCCTTGGATCATCCAAAACCCACCAAAATAAGCTCTCAGGATCCTTATATTCCTCCTATAATCCTTACCATAGTCATAATACCCTTCAAAAATACCTTTTGGGTAAATCCAAAGGGGGTTACCCGAATTAAAAGTAATGGTTTCTGTTAAATTCAATTATTTTATTTTAATTCTACAACCCCTAAAACTTTTTAATTCCTTTCTTTTATAAAACACCCATATCCTAAATATACTATGATGTTGTTATGAAAATTATTCTAGATACACTTACACACACCACCATATAATGGGTGAAGAACATACTGTTTCTATGGACGACAATCTAACGCCTCACACAGCGATGATTGTTCAATTATCTCCAACTGCCTCTCATGGAACCCATTAATATGGAACTATATTTATATATGATATATATTATGAATATATTTACTAAATTATTATTTATTTTTCATTTATATGACACCCCAAGCTTCCACGGTATGTTTCCCTTTAAATAATGCAATAGCGTCTATTGTACGCAACTTCGAGTTCTAACACACACCGCAACCAATAAAACTAGCTGTTATGAATAGTAATACCATATTTTTGCAATTTTATAAATTTTATATTTTAAAATGGACTTCATTTGGGGAATGGTAATATCAAAATTAGCTTTCAATGAATTTTTGGTATTTTTATGAAAACATTCAATTTTTGATGAATAGTGAAAAAACACTGAGTTATTGTTTAAAAAATAATTTTTATTTAAATAATTTATGATTTTATTGAAATTTAATTAAGGTAAAAATATATACATAATACCTATACATGTTAAATGTAATTCATTGGAGTTAGTTTAGAATAATTTTAAAAATATAAATATTTTATGGAACTTTTCACCGTCTTTTACCCAAATCCAAAGATAATTTGTAAATTCACATAAATAATAATTTTACCACTTTTGTGAGTGGAATTTTGAAACTCTGAGAGACACGGTTAATATCATGGAGTAAAATGTTGTTAAATATGATAAAAATAATTTTTTTGTGAATAGTAACTTTTTACTTTTATTTACCATAGTTAAAATTAAATAGGGTAATTAAGGGTAAAAATGATATTAATATTTACCTAAAACATGTCCTAATTCTATTGGAAAAGTTTATATCTATCAAAAACAACATTAGGAATAAAATTTTATCATTTAGGTCTACTTGGATTAGATTAGGAAATTTATTATTAATTAATTCAAAGAATAGTTAAAAGAGTTAAAATAAATGTTTAATTACTAAAACATTTTAATATAGGGTTACACATAAGATAAATTCCATAGTAAAGATTTATTAGAAAGATAAAAATATTTACTACAAAATGGTATTTTATTTACAATTTATAGTCTTTAAATAATTTAATTTATTTATGAGACAATGGTGATGCAGTAATTATCGAATTAATGAAATATTAAAATAATTGATATTATAAATATCCAAATAACTGTAATTCGAGACTTTTTATGAATTAAAATAATTTTATATGTTAATATGACAAATTATTATTGGTTATATGAAGTTTAATCAAAGTAGTAATTCTGTTATTATTTATCAAAAACAAAATACCCAATAGTGTCAATATTGAGATAAAAGTGTTTTTAAAACAAATATTATATTATTAATTGATATTATATTCCTAAAAATCGGCAGTTTGGCCAAAGGACTTATATAATTATAAGTGTTTCATTAATGGACCACTTGGGGGTCGTTTGGAAGTATATAATATGATTATCAACTATATAATACAAAAATACAATGGTACATGGTAAATGTCAAACTATTTAACTAAGAGTTAAATCTAAAAGATAAGGTTACTATAGTGACCCAAACCTGTCTAAAATGTATTGGTTGTGTGGTTTTAGAACCATCCTAACCTTATTCATTGATTAATATACTTGGTATCCATAAGAAACCGAATAATAATTTATTATAAATTAATACTTTATGTTTTTCCTAAAGAGCCCCTCCTCCCCCTAATAAAAGGACACCAATTATAACCAATTACTCGCACCTCTAAAGACTTTTGTATTTACCAAAATCTAACCAAATACCCTCCCAACATCCCTCAATTCATCCTAGAGGCCTTAGTTTTATCAGATAGCCAACCTAATGATCCATTTTGATCAAATAATAATGAAGAACCCGAAGAAGAGTTAACGTTTTCACCACCATCATTCAAGTTCATTTCCTCTTCAAATTCTTATATATTTGTTATTTAAATTCTAAAATAATAACTCAAGTATATTTTAAATACTTTTATTTCATTATTAATATGGTACAACCATATTCAGTATTCTATCCATCCTTTGAATGACATGTTACCATACGTGCGTACGTACAGCTTACCGTCTCCACGTCATGGTGTAATTGTTATACAAAACATTATTGTTTATATGGGTATAATAATGATGTTTAATTAATGTAAATAATAAATATAACAAGATAATTATACTGTATATATGATATAACAACCAATTATATATGATTTTAATATCAAAAGTTGGATATTATCGCTCGTGCATACGTACGGACTTCCATCTCCACGAACGCAATGAGATTCATTCCCCATCATATCCATACAAGAATAATTCACATTTAATGTTTAAAAATAATTTTTAAAGACTTAATATAATTCCCTATATTAATAATATACAACCTAACCATAACAAGAAAGACTTATTACACAAAACATAAAAAATAAAACGAGTAAGTTAACACCTAAAACGGAGAGAATACTAAGATATTATTAACAAAGCAATGTTAAAAGATCATATATGATATCATATTAATGTATATGAGTATTTTATAATTAAATAAAAATTATTTAAACATTATACAAGAGTCTAAACTACCCTCGGCCAAGGAAAAAGTACAATGTAAGGGTTTTCTTATATCACTTTTAATTCTGTGAGATTTCCATTGTTCACCACTTATTTATTGCATGTGGTGTGTATACTGCTCATGTTTGTATTGATTGTGTAATATACATTAATTCATGGATATTTACATCATCATTTTATGATCCTTCTTTAATGGTTGTATGTTTTTTAATTTACCAAATCAATAATGTAATTTAAAATTTTAATTTCCACTCATTCAGCTTTACACATACTTCGTTGATTATTTTACTCCATGATTATGTGTGGAATCACTATTAATTTTCTTATGTCATATTTCCAATCCCATTTCTATGGATATACTTTCGATACACAAAATCACTCCATTTATAAATTCTCAAGTCATCGGTATGAACTTGATAAGAGTAATTGGTACACAATCTCCATTTGTTGAGTTAAACATCCAATTCATTGTTGTTGTTTTTACAAGAATATGTGTGAATGTCCTTTGATTGTTTTACACTGAATATCCAGTCATATTGAGTGTATTTATATTTTACACACATAATTATGTTGTGGATTTATTCTTTAACCTAATCATATTTCATTTATGAGAAATTTCTTCTCAATTTACATTCCATTGAGACTCTTTTGTTATTATACACCAAATCACATTTATATGGTGTATAGAATGTGATTTGACATATTATATCATGAATCCATTTATTATAATGATATTAAAAGGTTTATGGGAACTCTAACTAAACTTTCATTTTAAAATGTTTTAATGATTTATTATTCTAAATCTTTCTCATTAATGTCCATGTTTTAAAAATGGTTTTAAGGATTTATTTATATGTACATTAATGTTTTCAAATCAAAATTCATTTTGAATGTTTCAATGTTTTATTGGACACTTTGATTCAAAAATCAATTTTAAAGGGCTTCTTGAAAAATACAGTGACTTTTATATGCTTTCACGAAAAAGGGGGATATTTCTCTCAATAGTTTGATGAATATTTTAATCTATGTCAATATCATTCATTATTCTCAATTGAGGTTAATCTGATACAATTCAATCATATATATTGTATTGAATGTGTTATGTTTGACTATGGATGTTCAATTTTTATATCATTCATGGTTTGTGGTTAAAGTATTGAAATTTAGTATGCTAGTTTTATTATGAATGGTTATGTTATGTTTAATCCTATTCATATGAAGAATTCATTGGACTTAGTAAGTGACGGGTGGATCCCACTACAGATCCTCGATGAATCAGTATGTCTCATGAGACAAACTAGTGTCCTGGCACAAGGCCTTGAAAACATCTTATTTGTAGGCATGGCACGATACCTTGACTATGTGGTAATGATAGTCTGGCATTCTGCATTCCATCATTATGAATGAGGTTATTAATATTGAATGTGCTTATTCGACTAGTAGAATATCCATGTGAATAATAAAATAGAATTATTTCATTTTATATTTTCCAAATTATGCTGAAGTTCATGTTTAAAAGACATTTGTTTTAGTTATTCATTCCCTTAAATGTTTATGCATATCTATGAATGTTTACACTATATTTTTATCCTTACTGAGCATCTTAGATCACCCCTTACAATTTTTTATTTTTACTAGGATGTGAAGATTTAATTTATGAATGACATGAAGGGATATAATGAGGGGATATAAAGACAATATGTTGTTGTAGTTTTTTTACTTTATGATGTAATGTAATACTTATGAATATATATAGTGTTTCTAGGACTACAAAAATAATTGGTCTTTTGAGAATTATTCTTTTATGATAATGCCAATGTTATGTAATAATGCACCGAATCTGGGTAACTTGGGTTGGTGCATTACAGTTAATATCAAGGGAAATTTAGTACAATCCTTGGAAGCTATATTTAGATAATCTCTGATTGGAGCACATATCCCTACGAAATAATTTAAAGATTGGTATAGAATAACTTCCTCGAATTTTGGTATTTTATAGATTTTTCGAGTTTTCCAAGAAATACATCCATGTTTGGATACGAGCAGGTAGAGGCGCCGCTGGCACCGATGTACCTAGGGGTAAAACCCAAAAAAACATCTTTGAGCTGGACTCGAACAGGAACTGGTGCACAACAACGGGCCTTGCTACACTCTTGGTTACGAAAATCGAGAGGGATATGCTTAGGATAATATACATTTTCTTTACAAACCGATTTGAAGTATTATGATAGTAAGTGACTTTGGTTAATCCTAATGGGATTCGAATTGAGAATATAGTGACATGATATTCTATAAATGATTTTATGACTACTGTTACTCACACAATGATTTCTGGTTTTAGTCAATCGAAGGATTCCAAGGGTGTCATAGTGACTTTGAGAATGTTGAACAAGGTGGGAACGGTGGTAGAAATGGGAAACAGAATGGAATGTTGATAGGTGTAAAATATAACGTCTTTATGCCAAATCTATTTTCCAAAAATATGATCATCAATATATACGTTAACCAATTTCTGGACTCAACAAAGAAAGGAATGGTGATGAATGATAAGGTCTCCAGCAGTGGAGACCATGGAGAAAAGAATCCTCAATTTCCATCATGCAGTAAATGTGGATGGAGACACCCAAGAAAGTGTCTCAATGGAACAAATAAATGATTTATGTGTGAGGAGGAAGGACGTAATGTGATGAATTTCAGAGGAATAATGAAAAGTACAATGGAAGAAAATAAAAATAGTCCCAAGATTCCAATTACGGTCATTTTTCATAAATGTAAGAGACCTTGGCATCACCCAAGTCAATTCCCTATTCTATAGGATAACCGCTTGGTCAAGGAAGAACCTATGTGGAAATCAATGGATGGAAAAATATTTAATGGTATTTGTTCTCCTTTGTGTTGTGATTACTTTGGTTGAATTTTCTATTATATGTGTAACCCTGCAATTTATCATGTGAGAATGACATTTGAGGAAGACTTGTCCTTTATCTCGTGGATATAGTTATAAATAAACATTTGTTTTTATATGATCATTGGGTTTGAGGAAATTACAAGTTATTATATTTTGTGATGAAAATTCAAGGTATGAGATAAAATATGTTGTTAAATTATGTTATGGTTATTTTGAGGAATTTATCTCATTTTGGTAATTTTATAAAATATATATTTTGAAAAAGCACCACACACAAACCATGTGACAACCCGTCGCATCAGAAAAATCTATGGGAATCAATCCTACAACCAAAGTGCGATAGGGATTTATCACATAGCACTGGACTACGTGAAGTCCCTGATTTGTGTGACTAATTTTCTTAGTTAAATGATTTTATTGATGAATTATAATTTTATTTGTGATCTTATGTCTTATCAAGTGAATACCCTTAGTATAGGAAAATGATTTTGTGATTTAGTGATAAATGTTATTTTGGAAGATGTTTGCTTTTTTGGGAACTCTATATGCCCAAGGAAAATAGAATACTATGGGATTTTATTTGAGGAGTAATGGTGGATTGTTATCTATGTTTTTATTGTAGATTTATAGTTATTTTGGTTATTTATGGAAATGATTAACCTATAATAGAGAATATTTGATTATGTTAATTTCTTTTAAGTATGTTACTTTAAGAGTAGTTGATTCCATCTGGAGATAAAATTTAACGTGGAAGACTACATAACCAAATTCTTCAACATTTTGGGTTTCAATATTATTTTGGATTATATTGAAGGATTTTATGGACAATTGTTTGTTGAATGGTATTTATTTATCTTTGGGGTATTGTTGGTTTAATTTTAGAAGTTAAGATTAGTGCTTCTTTCTCTAATAGAATTTGATTTTGGGGGATAATCAGATCTTATACTAATCATTTTGGTTTTTTTTTAATCTCAATAGACAAGGTAAATATATATTTTATCCTTCATGGATCATGTGATTCTATAAGAAGTTTATTCTATCTCTTCTAGTGTGTCCAAGACTTATTGAATACTCATCGTTTAAAAATGAGTTAGTAGTATTAATTTATTAAAGAATGAAACATTACTCAAAAAGTATGAATATCTATTTATGTTCTTAGTCAATCTCAGAAATGAAATCCTCATATTTATGTAATGTAACTTAAAATAAAAAAATGTTGTCCATTTAATTTTCCTACTCGGAAACTAATGACCATTTGTCCGATCACAAGATTGTCATTTTATTATTGTTAACTATCTCTTAATCATGTTCTCTATACCTCTCCATCAGAACTTGACACTTATTTTATCATCCATATCCACGTTTTTCAACATGGAATCCTAGTATAGGTTATCTCGGGAGGACATTTTACTTCTCTTTCTTTCTTTTAAAGTGATAGCATTATTGACTCTTTTTCCGATGTGGGACTTTCCATTATATTCCCAAGACCAATTTTAAAAATTTTGAGGATGAAATTTGTTGAAGGAGGGGAGAATGTAACACCCCAAACTTCTATGGTACGTTTCCCTTTCAATAATGAAATAGTGAATGTTGTACGCAACATCGTGTTCTAACAAACACCACAACCAATCAAACTAGCTGTTATGAAGAGTAATACCAACTTTTTTGGAATTTTATAAATTTTATCTTTCAAAATGGACTTCATTTTTGTATTTGGAATTTTTAAATTAGCTCAGGGTGAATTTTTTGTATTTTTCTGAAAACATTCAATTTTTGGTGAATAGTGAAAAAATTGAGTTATTTTTTAAAAACTAATTTTTATTTAAATAATTATTTATTTTATTTAAATTATATTAAAGTCAAAATAGAAATATAATACCTATATATGTTCAATTTATTTCATTAGAGTTAGTTTAGAATAATTTTAGATTTATAAAAATTTTATGGAAGTTTTCACCATCTTTTACCCACCTCCTAGGAGAATTTGGAAATTCACGTAAAACATAATTTTACTACTTCTATGAGTGGTATTTCGAAAATCCGAGAGACACGGTTAATATCAAAGTGTAAAATGTGGTTCAATAAGGAAAAAATTATTTTTTTTGAATAGTAACTTTTTACTTTTATTTACCACGGTTAAAAGTAAATTTTGTAATTAAGGATAAAAATGATATTAATAATACTCTAACACATTTATTAATTCTATTGGAAAAGTTTATATCGACCAAAAACAATCTTAGGAATAAAATATTATCATTTAGAACCACTAGGATTAGATTAGGACAATTATTATTATTTAATTCAAAGAAGAGTTAAAATAGTTAAAAACTATGTTTAATTATTAAACCATTTTTAATATAGGGTAATACATAAGATAAAATAGATTTTAAATATTCATTAGAAATAGAAAAATATTTCCTACATCATGGAATTTTATTTATAATTTTTATAAATTAAATAATTTAATATATTTATTAAACAATGGTGATGCAGTAATTACCGAATTAATGAAATATTAAAATAATTGATATTATAAATATCCAGATAAATGTAATTTGGGACATTTTATGAATTACAATAATTTTATAAGTTAATATTACATAATATTATTGGTAATATTAATTTTATTCGAAGAAATAATGCTGTTATGAATTTATCAGAAATAAAATACCCAAGAGTGTCAGAATTGATATAAAAGCGTTTAAAAAAATATATTATATTATTAATTGATGTTATATTTCTAAAAATCTAAGGTTCATCCAAAGGACTTATATAATTATATTATTAGCATTAATGGACAACATGGGTGTCTCTTAGATGTATATAGTAAGTTTATTAACTTTATAATATAAAAATACAAAGAGACATGGTAAATGTCAATCTATTTAACTAAGTGTTAAATCTAAAAGATAAGGTTGCTATAGTCACCCAAACCTGTCTAAAATATATTAGTTTGGTGGTTTGAGACCCATCCCCACCATAGACATTGAATAATACACTTTTTAGCCATTAGAAACCAAATATGAATTTATTATAAATTAATAATTTATGTTTTTTCTAAATAGCCCCTCCCCCTTATAAAAGGACACCACTTCTAACCGATTACTCAAACCTCTCAAGACTTTTGGCTCGGCCAAACACTGCCCAAATATCCTCTCGAATTCCCTCTCTTCAACTTAGAGGCCTTATTTTGATCCAAAATACGACCTATGAAGCCATTTTGATCAAATCAAAAGGAAGAACTGAAAGAAGAGATAACATTTTCACCACCCTCTTTCAAGTTGCTTTCTTCATCAACATCTTCTTTATTTGTAATTTATATTTTAAAATAATAAATCCAGTATCTTCTATATACTGTTATGTTATTATAAATATGGTACAACCATATTCAGTATTCTATCCATCCTTTGAATGACATGTCACCATACATGCGTACGTACGGCTTACCATCTCCACGTCGTGGTTTAATTGTTATTCAAAACATTATTATTTAGATGGGTATAATAATGATGTTTAATTCATTTAAATAATAAATATATCATTATAATGATTATTTATAGATGATATAAAATCCAATTATATATGATTTTAATCTAAAAAGAATGATATTATCGCTCGTGCGTACGTACGGACTATCATCTCCACGAACGTGATGAGATTCATTCTCCATCGTATCCATACAAGTCTAATTGTCATTTTATGATTGAAAATAATGTATATGTACATAATTTAATTCTGTATATGAATAAGATACAACATAACCATAACAAACACGACTTATATAACAAAACCTATAAAAGAAAACGATTAAGGTAACACCCGAAATGACGATAATACTAAGATATTATCAACAAAGCAATGTAAAAAGATCATATATGATATGATATTAATGTATAAGATTATTTCATAATTCAATAAAAATTATTTAAAAATTATACATGAGGCTAACCTACCTTTGACCAAGGAAAAAGTACAAAGTAAGGGGTTTATTATCTCACTTTTAATTCCGTGAGAATTCCATTGTTCACCACTTATTTATTGCAGGTGGTATGTGTACTGCCCATGTTTGTATTCATTTTGTAATATACTATAATTCATTTATATTTACATAATCAATGTATTATCCTTCTTTCATTGGTTTATGTTTTGTAATTTACCAAATCAATAAGGGAATCTGAAATTTCAAATTCCACTCATTCAGCTTTACACATACTTCATTGACTATTTCACTCCAAGATTATGTGAGGAATCACTATTCATTTTCTTATGTAATAATTTACACTCCCCTCTCTATGGATATACTTTTGATACACATAATCACTCCATTGATAAATTCTCATGTCATCGTTATGAACATGATAAGAGTAATTTTTACTCAATCTCTATTTGTTGAGATAAACATCCAATTCATTGGTGTTGTTTTTACATGAATATGTGTGAATGTCCATTGATTGTTTTACACTGAATATCCAAAAATATTTAGTGTATTTATATTTTTCACACATAATTATGTTGTTGACTTATACATAACCAAAGGATACAGCCTTTATGAGAGATTTCATCTCAATTTACATTCTATTGAGACTCTTTTGTTGTTATACACCAAATCACATTTATATGCTGCATATAATGTACTTTTACATAGTATATCATGAATCCCTTTATTCTCATGATATTAAAATGTTTTTATTACCTCAATTATTCTTATTCATATTTCTCTCTTTTGGTTAGGAACTCTAACTAAAATATCATTTTAAAATGATTTAATCATTTATTATTCTAAATCATTCCCATTAATGTCCATGTTTTAAAAATGGTCTAAAAGATTTATTTATATGGACATTAGAGTATTAAAATCAACATTACATTTGAAAGTTTCAATGTGATATAGGAACCTTTGATTAAAAAATCTATTTTAAATGGCTTCTTGACAAATAGTGTGACTTTTAAATGTTTTCATGATAAAGGGGGATATTTCTCTCAATAGTTTCATGATTATTTTAATCTATGTCAATATCCTTAATTATTCTCTATTGTGGTTAATCTGATACAATACAATCTTCTATATTGTTTCAAATGAGTTATGTTTGACTATGGATTTTCAATTTATATACCATTCATGGTTTGTGGTTAAAGTATTGACAATTCTTATGATAATTTTAATATTAATGTTTATGTTATGTTTAAACTTGTTCATATGACGAATTCATTGGACTAAGTAAGTGAAGAGTTGAGCCCACTATAGATCCTCGATGCATCAGTAGGTATCATGAGACAAACTAGTGTCTGGGCACAAGGCCTTGCCAAAATCTTATTTGTTGTGTAACACCCCAAGATTTTATAGTGTGTTATTTCTTCAAAATAATTCAATAACTTTCACTACACGCAACACCAAGTTCAATCGCACCATGACTTACCAAACAAGCTGTTCAAAAGAGGTTATGAATAGTGTCAATTAAATTTTAAACTTTATATAATCTTTATAATTTTAGAATCCATATTATGAGTTTCTTAGACATAATGTAAGAACAAATTCATTTTCAGTATTTCACTTTTACCAAATTTTAATAGTGAACCCTTTTTAGATACTATATTTTAAACTTTTTGACTAAATGGGGACATTAAAAATTTAAAATGAAACATCCCAAGCTTCCACAGTACGCTAGCGTGTGTTGTACACAACACCGAGTTCTAACACACCGTAACCAATCAAACAAGCCGCTATGAATAGTAATACCTACTTTCTGAAATTATATATATTTTATATTTGAAAATGGACTTCATTTTTGGATTCGGAATATCGAATTTAGCCTAAGATGAAATTTTGGTACATTTCGGATAACTTTCATATTTTGATGAATAGTGAAAATTACTAAATTTTAATTAAAAACAACTTCTTTAATCAAAATAATTAATAGTGATAAATTATGAATTTGAGTGGTTTTAAAGTATATTTAGAATATATTTTTACCATTTAATATAATGTTGGTCATTGGACATAATTTTACAATTAAACCGAACATAAACAAGTGTCAATCTTTTGATAGTTATTACCTCTTAAAAACACGCTTTTTGTTTTGACAGCGGGAATTAATTTTAAATTAATTTCTTCCACTTCTGTGTTTTGAATTTAGAAAAATGGATTCCATATTTGGAATCAGGATGTCCAAATTTTGTAAATAGGTAACTTTTATTTTTAGACATTTTGAATAATTACTGTGGTAAATATTTTATTTACCATGGTTAAGGGTAAATCCGGTAAATAAGGGTTAAAAAATAATATTATAATAATACAAAATTACCCTAAAACGTGTACTAACCTTATTGGTGGACACATACCCGACCATGAGCATCCTTGGGTCAATTTGGGGACCCCTTGGAGCCACTTGTATGTGGTAGGGACACTTTATATTAATAAAGTTAAAATAAAAATAAAAATGGCATAAGCTTACATATTTTAGAAGAAAAATTTTTACATAGGGTTATACATGTTGTATTTTCGATTATAAATATTCATTAGAAAGATAAAAAGATTTCCTACATAATGATATTTTATTTATAATTTTTAGACATCAAATAATTGAAATTATTAATGACACAATAATGATGCAATGTTTACCTCATTAAAAAATCCTTTAAATAAATAAGATTATAATGATTAAAATATTATCTAAAACCTGTCCAATTCTTATTGGATGATATTATTTAAAATATTAGTCATCTTATCTTCGACCTCAATGATTTTTGGACCATTATAAACCGAATATAATTATATTATAAAGTAATACTTTCACTCTTTCCTAAAGAGCCCCTCTTCTCCCTTATAAAAGGAGACCACTTCTACTCATTCCTCACACCTCTCAAGCCACTTGGCTCGTCCAAACTCTGCCCAAATAAGCTCCCCACATCCCTCTCCTCCTCCTTGAAGCTTCCCCTTAGGCAGAAAGAATTTCAAGAAGTTCTTTGGTTCCAACCAATGTGAGTTACCTAAATTAAAGGTAACGTTTTCTCTTAAATTATTTTCATTTATTTTGCTTCTCCAACCCCCAAACTCTTTTTATTTCCTTTCTTTTGTAACAACACCAGTATCCTCAATATACTAGGATGTTGTTATAAGAAGGATTCAAACTGCACATACACACAACTCCATCTAATGGATGATGAACATAATGTTTCTGTGGATGGCAAACTAACGCCTCACGAAACGATGATTGTTCAAATACATCTTACCGCCTCTCATGGTGGCCATTATGATGGAACTGTAATTAAATATGATATTAATGATATATATTTTATATATAATCTTCTGTAATTCCATTTTATTTCATACCATTATTCGTTTCATGTTGTATATACATACGATAATTTCATTTGAGGAAGTGCGGACTACCGCCCCCTTAAAATCATATGACTCGTTCATACCACACATGGAACGTATAAAGGATGGTGTTAATGAACTTAAGTAACATATATAAAATATTATATTATACTGGAATAGTAATATACATATGTATCATTTGGATTCAATTCTTTTAAAATAAAAATTAAATTGAAGTAGCGTTCGTGCCTACGTACGGACTACCGTCTCCACGAACGCGGTGAGATCCATCCTCCATCGTATCCATTCAAGTCTTATTCTCATTTTAGGGTTAAAAATAATGTTAATATCATTCTGATTATGAATAAGATTTAATCTATCCATTACAAACATGTCTTACGTAACCAAACATTTAAGAAGAACGAATCGATTATTACCTGAAACGACGATAATACTAAGATATTATTAATAAAGCAATGTTAAAAGATCATATATGATATCATATTAATGTATATGATTCTTGTATAATTTAATAACAATTATTTCACCATTATACAGGAGGTTAACCGACCCCAACAAAGGAAAAGTACAAGGTAAGGGTTATTTCACAATCTCTTCATTATCTGAGGTTGTTAATACGTAATAATCTACTGGGATATCTTTATCATCCACATCCATGTTTCTTAAAAATGTATTTCAAAACATTTTTACTATTTACAAGAATATGGGTTAAAGTCATTTATACCCTTGTTTGACTTTTTATAAGAGGTTTATAAAGGAATCTTTCCGTCGTTTTCAAAACAAGGTCCTTTTTAACCTTTTCGACAGAATTGAGGTAAGAATGTTTTTTTAACTTATACGGCGGGTGCGGTTATTTTACGCCATTATAAAATCTTCAGAGCTTTCCTTACAAGATTATAAGAATATTTTCAAAGAAAATGTTTTATATTATATGGATCTTAAATGATTTCAAAATAAAAGGAGATATTTCTTTAAGAAGAATTTTGATTTCATCTATGTCAACATCCTTTGATGGATTTTAAGATTATTTGAAGTTGATTTATTATGATACAAAACTTCTATATTGTATTGAAGGTTTTGTGATATGTTTGACTATGGATGTGCTATTTTTATACCATTCATAGTTTATGGTGAAATTATTGACATTTCGTATGCTAGTTATGTTTAAACCTTTTCAAATGGGAATGCATTGGACTTAATAAGTGACGGGTGGAGCCCGCTATAGCTCCTCGATGCATCGGTAGGTCCCATGAGACAAACTAGTGTCTTGGCACAAGGCTTTGGCAAAAATCTTATTTGTAGTCTTGGCACGAGGCATTGGCTATGTGGTTATGATAGTCTGGCATTATGCATTCCAACATTATGAAAGTGGTTATTGATATTGCATGTGATTATTCGATTAGTAGAATATCCATGTGAATAAGTAAATGGCATTATTTCATTTTACTTTTTCCATACTATGTTGAAGTTCAATTTTAAAAGGATTTTGTTTTAGTAATTCATTGCCTTAAATGTTTATGATTATTTTGAATGTTCCACTATATTGTTATCCTTACTGGGCATTTGAGCACACCCCTTTTCTATGTTTTATTTTTCCCAGGTAGTGAAGAAGTAAATTATGAATGACTTGCAGGGATATTATGAGGGGTTAATAGTGTGGATTTGAAGACTTTGTTGTTGTAGTAGTTTTTCACTTTGAAATGTAATGTAAAACTTTATGATTATATCTAGTGTTTCCAAGGCTACTAAACCAATCGGTCTTTCCGGATTTGATCTTTCTTGTGATCATGCCAATGTTACGAAGTAATGCACCGACTCTGGGTAGCTGGGGTCGGGGCGTTACAGTTGGTATCAGAGGAAGTTTAGTACAAACCTTGGAAGCTAGATTTAGATAAACTCAAATTAGAGCACGTAGACCTAAGATGAAATTTGAGGATTAGTATAGAAGAACTTCCTAGAATTTTGGTATGTTAGAGATTTTGTGAGTTTTCCGAGCAATACATCCCTGTCTGGATACGAGCAGGTAGAGGCGGCTCTGGCACAGATGTACCTAGGGGTAAAACCCGAAAACACCGCTTTGAGCTAGACTCGAACGGGAATTGGTGCACGACAACGGGCCTTGCTGCACTCTTGGTTACGACACTCCCGGGGGATATGCTTAGGATAACTCTCATTTTTATTACAAATCATTTTGAAGGGAAGCAAGAGAAGAAAAGGATGGAAGAGAGAAAGATGGATAAAAGTAATAGGGAAAAGAAGAATTTTCCCATATGTGGTAACTGTGGAAAGAAACACCCTGGAACTTGCTTGAAAGGAATGGGAGTTTGTTATAAGTGTGGAGGAAAAGGGCACAAAGTACGTGACTGTAAGGGTAAGAAAATGGTTTCAAATTTACAATGCTTCATTTGCAAGGAGTTTGGACACTACGCGAACCTATGTCCCAGTCATCAGACTATGCCGCAAATGATGCTATTGGATAATAATCAAGTTATGATACTACCACAGATGAAGAGGAATTATTAGAGTTATTATGTTGATTATGTCAATTGAGTGTTGTATCAACAATGTACTTGTTATAATAATTATGGAGTATATAAGGATTGTACTGTAGTAGTATTTCATTAAGGACTTGAGATTGTGTGGAACAAAGAAAAGTGACTCAATAGCAGGATAAATTTTTGGAAAATATATGGTTGAGAGAATGATAAATCATAATATAGTTCTGATACTGAGATAGTGATTTTGGAATAATATGTGATTGTTTTGGATAAATTATATTGGATATTCTTGACTACCTTGGAACTGATTAATGATTTGTATATTCCATCATTGTTGGGGTTTTAAACATTTTTGGATTAATGAAGTATATCCAGCATTCTATATGGAATAAGGGATCATGAATGTAATCAATAAGGAATATGGTAATACATGATGAAGGTATTTATATGCTATTACGGGGTAAAAAGTATCTATATTATGTTTACCTTCCTTAAAAATGTTGGACTGTGAGTTTGGATAGAATTATTTTGGATAGTTCTTATTTGGATTATTTTGGATTCCCATAAAAGGACAACCCGAAGGTCGGGCAGCAACCTGTTGCGTCCGGCAAGGCCGCGAGACTTGAACCCGCAACCGAAGGGCGACAAGGGTGTATCACCTACCACTGGCCCAAGAGATGTCCTGGATTAAATAATGTAGTTTTTTTTAAAAGATCTGGTAGATGAATTATAAATTCGTTTATTTTGGAACCCTGTACGAATAGTATAAATATAATTTTTTTTACGAGTGAAAGATGAGTTTATGGTAGAAATTTATTAATGGACAAAACTCTAATTATAAAGTAAGTATATCTCCTTATGATCTTAGCCAATCTCATAAATAAATTCCTCAATATTAAGAAAATAAACTTAGAACAAAAATGTTGTCCTAGATGGTACCTTAAATCATCACTAATTTATGGCTTTGGGATTGTTGGCCTTTTCATAGCCATGTTCTCTACCACTCTCCATCAGGTAATTGAAGGTTAGATTTCTCTTCCATATCCATATTTTCCTACATGGAACCCTAGTATGTGTTATTTTCGGTAATCTTCATACTTTCCACTCTTTATTTTAAATAGAGGCCTCGTTAATTCATTTTTCGATGTGGGATTTCAACTAAGATATTTTGAAACGTCAAAAATGTGTTATCCCAATACCCTATATTTTGTTGAACCGATGGTACTTCAAATAATCATAGATTGATGAGTTTAAGGACCTCATTTATACACTTGTTTGTGATTGATGACCTCAATCACTACCTATAAATATTTACGTTTTTCCTCCGATTATATGTCTCTAATTGCCACCAATGTTCTCCTAATCAAGATCATAATTTGGTGGTGACCCTTTAATTTCTCTTTTCCTCATATTAAGACTAAATTTTAGTAACCCAATTTCCGATGTGGATTTTCCCACAAATATATTTTCTACTTTCAACCTTTTATTTTCGAAAAACAATTTCAAATTGCGAGGACGCAATTTATTGAAGGAGGGGAGAATGTAACACCCCATGATTTTATAGTGTGTTATTTCTTCAAAATAATTCAATAACTTTCACTACACGCAACACCAAGTTCAATCGCACCATGACTTACCAAACAAGCTGTTCAAAAGAGGTTATGAATATTGTCAACTAAATTTTAAACTTTATATAATCTTTATAATTTTAGAATCCATATTTTGAGTTTCTTAGACATAATGTAAGAACAAATTCATTTTCAGTATTTCACTTTTACCAAATTTTAATAGTGAACCCTTTTTAGATACTATATTTTAAACTTTTTGACTAAATGGGGACATCAAAAATTTAAAATGAAACATCCCAAGCTTCCACGGTACGCTAGCGTGTGTTGTACGCAACACCGAGTTCTAACACACCGTACCCAATCAAACAAGCCGCTATGAATAGTAATACCTACTTTTTGAAATTATATATATTTTATATTTGAAAATGGACTTCATTTTTGGATTCGGAATATCGAATTTAGCCTAAGGTGAAATTTTGGTACATTTCGGATAACTTTCATATTTTGATGAATAGTGAAAATTACTAAATTTTAATTAAAAACAACTTTTTTAATCAAAATAATTAATAGTGATAAATTATGAATTTGAGTGGTTTTAAAGTATATTTAGAATATATTATTACCATTTAATATAATGTTGGTCATTGGACATAATTTTACAATTAAACCAAACATAAACAAGTGTCAATCTTTTGATAGTTATTACCTCTTAAAAACACGCTTTTTGTTTTGACAGCGGGAATTAATTTTAAATTAATTTCTGCCACTTCTGTGTTTTGAATTTAGAAAAATGGATTCCATATTTGGAATCAGGATGTCCAAATTTTGTAAATAGGTAACTTTTATTTTTAGACATTTTGAATAATTACTGTGGTAAATATTTTATTTACCATGGTTAAGGGTAAATCCGGTAAATAAGGGTTAAAAAATAATATTATAATAATACAAAATTACCCTAAAACGTGTCCTAACCTTATTGGTGGACACATAACCGACCATGAGCATCCTTGGGTCAATTTGGGGACCCCTTGGAGCCACTTGTATGTGGTAGGGACACTTTATATTAATAAAGTTAAAATAAAAATAAAAATGGCATAAGCCTACATATTTTAGAAAAAAATTTTTTACATAGGGTTATAAATGTTGGATTTTCGATTATAAATATTCATTAGAAATCTAAAAAGATTTCCTACATAATGATATTTTATTTATAATTTTTAGACATCAAATAATTGAAATTATTAATGACACAATAATGATGCAATGTTTACCTCATTAATAAATCCTTTAAATAAATAAGATTATAATGATTAAAATATTATCTAAAACCTGTCCAATTCATATTGGTTGATGTTATTTAGAATATTAGTCATCTTATATTTGACCTCAATGACTTTTGGACCATTATAAACCGAATATAATTATATTATAAAGTAATACTTTCACTCTTTCCTAAAGAGCCCCTCTTCTCCCTTATAAAAGGAGACCACTTCTACTCATTCCTCACACCTCTCAAGCCACTTGGCTCGTCCAAACTCTGCCCACCTAAGCTCCCCACATCCCTCTCCTCCTCCTTGAAGCTTCCCCTTAGGCAGAAAGCATTTCAAGAAGTTCTTTGGTTCCAACCAAAGTGAGTTACCTAAATTAAAGGTAACGTTTTCTCTTAAATTATTTTCATTTATTTTGCTTCTCCAACCCCCAAACTCTTTTTATTTCCTTTCTTTTGTAACAACACCAGTATCCTCAATATACTAGGATGTTGTTATAAGAAGGATTCAAACTACACATACACACAACTCCATCTAATGGATGATGAACATAATGTTTCTGTGGATGGAAAACTAACGCCTCACGAAACGATGATTGTTCAAATACATCTTACAGCCTCTCATGGTGGCCATTATGATGGCACTGTAATTAAATATGATATTAATGATATATATTTTATATATAAGCTTCTGTAATTCCATTTTATTTCATACCATTATTCGTTTCATGTTGTATATACATACGATAATTTCATTTGAGGAAGTGCGGACTACCGCCCCCTTAAAATGATATGACTCGTTCATACCACACATGGAACGTATAAAGGATGGTGTTAATGAACTTAAGTAACATATATAAAATATTATATTATACTGGAATAGTAATATACCTATGTATCATTTGGATTCAATTCTTTTAAAATAAAAATTAAATGGAAGTAGCGTTCGTGCGTACGTACGGACTACCGTCTCCACGAACGCGGTGAGATCCATCCTCCATCGTATCCATTCAAGTATTATTCTCATTTTAGGGTTAAAAATAATGTTAATATCATTCTGATTATGCATAAGATTTAATCTATCCATTACAAACATGTCTTACGTAACCAAACATTTAAGAAGAACGAATCGATTATCACCTGAAACGACGATAATACTAAGATATTATTAATAAAGCAATGTTAAAAGATCATATATGATATCATATTAATGTATATGATTCTTGTATAATTTAATAACAATTATTTCACCATTATACAGGAGGTTAACCGACCCCAACATAGGAAAAGTACAAGGTAAGGGTTATTTCACAATCTCTTCATTATCCGAGGTTGTTTATACGTAATAATCTACTGGGATATCTTTATCATCCACATCCATGTTTCTTAAAAATGTATTTCAAAACATTTTTACTATTTACAAGAATATGGGTTAAAGTCATTTATACCCTTGTTTGACTTTTTATAAGAGGTTTATAAAGGAATCTTTCCGTCGTTTTCAAAACAAGGTCCTTTTTAACCTTTTCGACAGAATTGAGGTAAGAATGTTTTTTTAACTTATACGGCGGGTGCGGTTATTTTACGCCGTTATAAAATCTTCAGAGCTTTCCTTACAAGATTATAAGAATATTTTCAAAGAAAATGTTTTATATTATATGGATCTTAAATGATTTCAAAATAAAAGGAGATATTTCTTTAAAAAGAATTTTGATTTCATCTATGTCAACATCCATTGATGGATTTTAAGATTATTTTAAGTTGATTTATTATGATACAAAACTTCTATATTGTATTGAAGGTTTTGTGATATTTTTGACTATGGATGTGCTATTTTTATACCATTCATAGTTTATGGTGAAATTATTGACATTTCGTATGCTAGTTATGTTTAAACCTTTTCATATGGGAATGCATTGGACTTAATAAGTGACGGGTGGAGCCCGCTATAGCTCCTCGATGCATCGGTAGGTCTCATGAGACAAACTAGTGTCTTGGCACAAGGCCTTGGCAAAAATCTTATTTGTAGTCTTGGCACGAGGCCTTGGCTATGTGGTTATGATAGTCTGGCATTATGCATTCCAACATTATGAAAGTGGTTATTGATATTGCATGTGATTATTCGATTAGTAGAATATCCATGTGAATAAGTAAATGGCATTATTTCATTTTACTTTTGCCATACTATGTTGAAGTTCAATTTTAAAAGGATTTTGTTTTAGTAATTCATTTCCTTAAATGTTTATGATTATTTTGAATGTTCCGCTATATTGTTATCCTTACTGGGCATTTGAGCTCACCCCTTTTCTATGTTTTATTTTTCCCAGGTATTGAAGAAGTAAATTATGAATGACTTGCAGGGATATTATGAGGGGTTAATAGTGTGGATATGAAGACTTTGTTGTTGTAGTAGTTTTTCACTTTGAAATGTAATGTAAAACTTTATGATTATATCTAGTTTTTCCAAGGCTACTAAACCAATCGGTCTTTCGGGATTTGATCTTTCTTGTGATCATGCCAATGTTACGAAGTAATGCACCGACTCTGGGTAGTTGGGGTCGGGGCGTTACAGTTGGTATCAGAGGAAGTTTAGTACAAACCTTGGAAGCTAGATTTAGATAAACTCTGATTAGAGCACGTAGACCTAAGATGAAATTTGAGGATTAGTATAGAAGAACTTCCTAGAATTTTGGTATTGTAGAGATTTTGTGAGTTTTCCGAGCAATACATCCCTGTCTGGATACGAGCAGGTAGAGGCGGCTCTGGCACAGATGTACGTAGGGGTAAAACCCGAAAACACCGCTTTGAGCTAGACTCGAACGGGAACAGGTGCACGACAACGGGCCTTACTGCACTCTTGGTTACGACACTCCCGGGGGATATGCTTAGGATAACTCTCATTTTCTTTACAAATCATTTTGAAGGGAAGCAAGAGAAGAAAAGGATGTAAGAGAGAAAGATGGATAAAAGTAAGAGGGAAAAGAAGAATTTTCCCATATGTGGTAACTGTGGAAAGAAACACCCTGGAACTTGCCTGAAAGGAATGGGAGTTTGTTATAAGTGTGGAGGAAAATGGCACAAAGTACGTGACTGTAAGGGTAAGAAAATGGTTTCAAATGTACAATGCTTCATTTGCAAGGAGTTTGGACACTACGCGAACCTATGTCCCAGTCATCAGACAATGCCGCAAATGATGCTATTGGATAATAATCAAGTTATGATACTACCACAGATGAAGAGGAATTATTAGAGTTATTATGTTGATTATGTCAATTGAGTGTTGTATCAACAATGTACTTGTTATAATAATTATGGAGTATATAAGGATTGTACTGCAGTAGTATTTCATTAAGGATTTGAGATTGTGTGGAACAAAGAAAAGTGACTCAATAGCAGGATAAATTTTTGGAAAATATATGGTTGAGAGAATGATAAATCATAATATAGTTCCGATACTGAGATAGTGATTTTGGAATAATATGTGATTGTTTTGGATAAATTATATTGGATATTCTTGACTACCTTGGAACTGATTAATGATCTGTATATTCCATCATTGTTGGGGTTTTAAACATTTTTGGGTTAATGAAGTATATCCAGCATTCTATATGGAATAAGGGATCATGAATGTAATCAATAAGGAATATGGTAATACATGATGAAGGTATTTATATGCTATTACGGGGTAAAAAGGATCTATATTATGTTTACCTTCCTTATAAATGTTGGACTGTGAGTTTGGATAGAATTATTTTGGATAGTTCTTATTTGGATTATTTTGGATTCCCATAAAAGGACAACCCGGAGGTCGGGCAGCAACCTGTTGTGTCCGGCAAGGTCGCGAGACGTGAACCCGCAACCGAAGGGCGACAAGGGTGTATCACCTACCACTGGCCCAAGAGATGTCCTGGATTAAATAATGTAGTTTTTTTTAAAAGATCTGGTAGATGAATTATAAATTCGTTTATTTTGGAACCCTGTATGAATAGTATAAATATAATTTTTTTTTACGATTGAAAGATGAGTTTATGGTAGAAATTTATTAATGGACAAAACTCTAATTATAAAGTAAGTATATCTCCTTATGATCTTAGCCAATCTCATAAATAAATTCCTCAATATTAAGAAAAGCAACTTAGAACAAAAATGTTGTCCTAGATGGTACCTTAAATCATCACTAATTTATGGCTTTGGGATTGTTGGCCTTTTCATAGCCATGTTCTCTACCACTCTCCATCAGGTAATTGATGGTTAGATTTCTCTTCCATATCCATATTTTCCTACATGGAACCCTAGTATGTGTTATTTTCGGTAATCTTCATACTTTCCACTCTTTATTTTAAATAGAGGCCTCGTTAATTCATTTTTCGATGTGGAATTTCAACTAAGATATTTTGAAACGTCAAAAATGTGTTATCCCAATACCCTATATTTTGTTGAACCGATGGTACTTCAAATAATCATAGATTGATGAGTTTAAGGACCTCATTTATACACTTGTTTGTGATTGATGACCTCAATCACTACCTATAAATATTTACGTTTTTCCTCCGATTATATGTCTCTAATTGCCACCAATGTTCTCCTAATCAAGATCATAATTTGGTGGTGACCCTTTAATTTCTCTTTTCCTCATATTAAGACTAAATTTTAGTAACCCAATTTCCGATGTGGATTTTCCCACAAATATATTTTCTACTTTAAACCTTTTATTTTCGAAAAACAATTTCAAATTGCGAGGACACAATTTATTGAAGGAGGGGAGAATGTAACACCCCAAGATTTTATAGTGTGTTATTTCTTCAAAATAATTCAATAACTTTCACTACACGCAACACCAAGTTCAATCGCACCATGACTTACCAAACAAACTGTTCAAAAGAGGTTATGAATAGTGTCAACTAAATTTTAAACTTTATATAATCTTTATAATTTTAGAATCCATATTATGAGTTTCTTAGACATAATGTAAGAATAAATTCATTTTCAGTATTTCACTTTTACCAAATTTTAATAGTGAACCCTTTTTAGATACTATATTTTAAACTTTTTGACTAAATGGGGACATCAAAAATTTAAAATGAAACATCCCAAGCTTCCACGGTACGCTAGCGTGTGTTGTACGCAACACCGAGTTCTAACACACCGTAACCAATCAAACAAGCCGCTATGAATAGTAATACCTACGTTTTGAAATTATATATATTTTATATTTGAAAATGGACTTCATTTTTGGATTCGGAATATCGAATTTAGCCTAAGGTGAAATTTTGGTACATTTCGGATAACTTTCATATTTTGATGAATAGTGAAAATTACTAAATTTTAAATAAATTTTTTTTTTAATCAAAATAATTAATAGTGATAAATTATGAATTTGAGTGGTTTTAAAGTATATTTAGAATATATTTTTACCATTTAATATAATGTTGGTCATTGGACATAATTTTACAATTAAACCGAACATAAACAAGTGTCAATCTTTTGATAGTTATTACCTCTTAAAAACACGCTTTTTGTTTTGACAGCGGGAATTAATTTTAAATTAATTTCTGCCACTTCTGTGTTTTGAATTTGGAAAAATGGATTCCATATTTGGAATCAGGATGTCCAAATTTTGTAAATAGGTAACTTTTATTTTTAGACATTTTGATTAATTACTGTGGTAAATATTTTATTTACCATGGTTAAGGGTAAATCCGGTAAATAAGGGTTAAAAAATAATATTATAATAATAAAAAATTACCCTAAAACGTGTCCTAACCTTATTGGTGGACACATACCCGACCATGAGCATCCTTGGGTCAATTTGGGGACCCCTTGGAGCCACTTGTATGTGGTAGGGACACTTTATATTAATAAAGTTAAAATAAAAAAAAATGGCATAAGCTTACATATTTTAGAAGAAAAATTTTTACATAGGGTTATACATGTTGGATTTTCGATTATAAATATTCATTAGAAAGATAAAAAGATTTCATACATAATTATATTTTATTTATAATTTTTAGACATCAAATAATTGAAATTATTAATGACACAATAATGATGCAATGTTTACCTCATTAATAAATCGTTTAAATAAATAAGATTATAATGATTAAAGTATTATCTAAAACCTGTCCAATTCTTATTGGTTGAGGTTATTTAGAATATTAGTCATCTTATCTTCGACCTCAATGATTTTTGGACCATTATAAACTGAATATAATTATATTATAAAGTAATACTTTCACTCTTTCCTAAAGAGCCCCTCTTCTCCCTTATAAAAGGAGACCACTTCTACTCATTCCTCACACCTCTCAAGCCACTTGGCTCGTCCAAACTCTGCCCAACTAAGCTCCCTGCATCCCTCTCCTCCTCCTTGAAGATTCCCCTTAGGCAGAAAGCATTTCAATAAGTTCTTTGGTTCCAACCAATGTGAGTTACCTAAATTAAAGGTAACGTTTTCTCTTAAATTATTTTCATTTATTTTGCTTCTCCAACCCCCAAACTCTTTTTATTTCCTTTCTTTTGTAACAACACCAGTATCCTCAATATACTAGGATGTTGTTATAAGAAGGATTCAAACTACACATACACACAACTCCATCTAATGGATGATGAACATAATGTTTCTGTGGATGGCAAACTAACGCCTCACGAAACGATGATTGTTCAAATACATCTTACCGCCTCTCATGGTGGCCATTATGATGGAACTGTAATTAAATATGATATTAATGATATATATTTTATATATAAGCTTCTGTAATTCCATTTTATTTCATACCATTATTCGTTTCATGTTGTATATACATACGATAATTTCATTTGAGGAAGTGCGGACTACCGCCCCCTTAAAATGATATGACTCGTTCATACCACACATGGAACGTATAAATGATGGTGTTAATGAACTTAAGTAACATATATAAAATATTATATTATACTGGAATAGTAATATACCTATGTATCATTTGGATTCAATTCTTTTAAAATAAAAATTAAATGGAAGTAGTGTTCGTGCGTACGTACGGACTACCGTCTCCACGAACGCGGTGAGATCCATCCTCCATCGTATCCATTCAAGTCTTATTCTCATTTTAGGGTTAAAAATAATGTTAATATCATTCTGATTATGAATAAGATTTAATCTATACATTACAAACATGTCTTACGTAACCAAACATTTAAGAAGAACGAATCGATTATCACCTGAAACGACGATAATACTAAGATATTATTAATAAAGCAATGTTAAAAGATCATATATGATATCATATTAATGTATATGATTCTTGTATAATTTAATAACAATTATTTCACCATTATACAGGAGGTTAACCGACCCCAACAAAGGAAAAGTACAAGGTAAGGGTTATTTCACAATCTCTTCATTATCCGAGGTTGTTTATACGTAATAATCTACTGGGATATCTTTATCATCCACATCCATGTTTCTTAAAAATGTATTTCAAAACATTTTTACTATTTACAAGAATATGGGTTAAAGTCATTTATACCCTTGTTTGAATTTTTATAAGAGGTTTATAAAGGAATCTTTCCGTCGTTTTCAAAACAAGGTCCTTTTTAACCTTTTCGACAGAATTGAGGTAAGAATGTTTTTTTTAACTTATACGGCGGGTGCGGTTATTTTACGCCGTTATAAAATCTTCAGAGCTTTCCTTAGAAGATTATAAGAATATTTTCAAAGAAAATGTTTTATATTATATGGATCTTAAATGATTTCAAAATAAAAGGAGATATTTCTTTAAAAAGAATTTTGATTTCATCTATGTCAACATCCTTTGATGGATTTTAAGATTATTTGAAGTTGATTTATTATGATACAAAACTTCTATATTGTATTGAAGGTTTTGTGATATGTTTGACTATGGATGTGCTATTTTTATACCATTCATAGTTTATGGTGAAATTATTGACATTTCGTATGCTAGTTATGTTTAAACCTTTTCATATGGGAATGCATTGGACTTAATAAGTGACGGGTGGAGCCCGCTATAGCTCCTCGATGCATCGGTAGGTCTCATGAGACAAACTAGTGTCTTGGCACAAGGCCTTGGAAAAAATCTTATTTGTAGTCTTGGAACGAGGCCTTGGCTATGTGGTTATGATAGTCTGGCATTATGCATTCCAACATTATGAAAGTGGTTATTGATATTGCATGTGATTATTCGATTAGTAGAATATCCATGTGAATAAGTAAATGGCATTATTTCATTTTACTTTTGCCATACTATGTTGAAGTTCAATTTTAAAAGGCTTTTGTTTTAGTAATTCATTGCCTTAAATGTTTATGATTATTTTGAATGTTCCGCTCTATTGTTATCCTTACTGGGCATTTGAGCTCACCCCTTTTCTATGTTTTATTTTTCCTAGGTAGTGAAGAAGTAAATTATGAATGACTTGCAGGGATATTATGAGGGGTTAATAGTTTGGATATGAAGACTTTGTTGTTGTAGTAGTTTTTCACTTTGAAATGTAATGTAAAACTTTATGATTATAACTATTGTTTCCAAGGCTACTAAACCAATCGGTCTTTCGGGATTTGATCTTTCTTGTGATCATGCCAATGTTACGAAGTAATGCACCGACTCTGGGTAGCTGGGGTCGGGGCGTTACATGTTGTCTTGGCACGAGGCCTTGACTATGTTGTTATGATAGTCTAGAATTATGAATTCCATCATTATGAAAGTGGTTATTAATATTTCATGTGTTTATTTGACTAGTAGAATATCCATGTGAATAAGTAAATGGAATTATTTCATTTTATCTTTGCCATATTATGACTAAGTTCATGATTAAAAGTCTTTTATTTTTGTTACACATTGCCTTAAATATTTATGCTTATCTATGAATGTTTACAATGTATTTTTATACTTACTAAACATCCAATCTCACCTCTTTCAATGTTTTATTTTTGACATGATTTGAAGAAGTAATTTATGAATGTCTTGAAGAGATAGTTTGAGGGGATACGAAGACAAGATGTTGTTGTAGTTTTTTACTTTATGATGTAATGTAAAACTTATTAATATATCTAGTGCATCCAAGACTACTAAACTACAGTATTTTGAGACGTGATCTTCTGTGATCATGACAATGATATGTAGTAATTCACCGACTCTAGGTAACTGGGGTCAAGACGTTATAGTTGGTATCAGAGGAAGTTTAGTACAATCCTTGGAAACTAGATTTAGATAAACTCTGATTAGAGCACATATCCCTAATAAATACATTGAGGATTAGTATAGAATAATTTCCGTGATTTTTTGTATTGTTTAGATTTTGTGAGTTTTACATGAAATACATCTCTATCTGGATATGAGTATGTAGAGGCGGCTCTGGCACAGATGTACCTAGGGGTAAAACCCGAAAACATCACTTTGAGGGAGACTCGAATGGGAAATGGTGCACGACAACGGGCCTTACTGCACTCTTGTTTACGACACTCCCAAGGGATATTCTTAGGATAAATTACATTTTCATTACCATAATATTTGAATTATTATGAGAGTAAATTACCTTGGTTAATCCTAATGTGTTTCAAATTGAGAATATGGTGACATGATGTTCACTAAATGATTTTATGACTAATGTTACTCACACAATGATTTTTGGTTTTAGTCAACGGATGGATTCCAGGGAAGACATAGTGACATTGAGAATGATGTACAAGGTTGGAACGGTGGTGGAAATGGGCAAAAAATTGAATTTTTATAGGTGTAAAATATATCATCTTTGTAACAAATGAATTTTAAAAAAATGTTATCAATAATATATATATTAACCAATTCCAGAACTCAAAAAAGAAGAGAAAGGTGATGAATGATAAGAGCTCCAATAGTAGAGAACATAGAGAAAAGAATCCTTTATTTCCATCATGGAGGAAATGTTGGATCAGACACCCATGAAAGTGTCTCAATGGAACAAAGAAATTCTTTACGTGTGGGAAGGACGGACATAAAGTGAAGAATTGCTGATGAAAAATGAATAGTACCATGAAAGTTAATAAAAATGGTCCCAATATTCCAATTACGGTCATTTGACGTAAATTTAAGGGACCTTCGTGTCACCCAAGTCAATGCCCTATTCTACAGGATAACCTCTTGGTCAATGAAGAACCTATCTGGAAATAAATGGATGGAAAAATATTTAAAGTTATTAGTGCTCCTTGTTGTTGAGATTACTTTGGGTGAATTTTCTCTTATATGTTTAACCATGAAATTTATCATGTGAGAATGATATTTGAGGAAGGCTTTCCATTTCTCTCATGGATATAGTTATAAATAACCATTTGGTTTTATATGATCATTGGGTTTGAGGAAATTACAAGTGATTATATTTTGTGATGAAAATTCAAGGTATGAGATAACATTTGTGGTTAAATTAGGTTATGGTTATTTTGAGTAATTTATCTTATTTTGGTAATTTTATAAAATATAGTTTTTGAAAAAGGACAACGCGCAGCCCGTGTGAAAACCCGTCGCATCGGACAAAGCTGTGGGAATCAAACCCACAACCAAAGTGTGATAGGTATTTATCACCTACCACTGGTCTACGTGAATTCTCGGGTTAGTGTGACTAATTATTTTTATTAAAATGATTTTATTGATCAATAATAAGTTGATTTTTGATCTTATGTCTTATCAAGTGAATACCCTTAGTATAGGAAAATGATTTGGTGATTAAGTGAAAAATGTTATTTTGGAAGATGTTCACTTTGTTGGGAACACTATATGGCCAAGGAAAATATAATACAATGGGATTTCATTTGAAGAGTAATGGTGGATTGTTATCTATGTTTTTAATATGGATGTATAGTGATTTGGGTTATTTATGGAAATTATTAACCTATAATAGAGAATATGTGATTAGGTTAATTAATTTTAAGTATGTTACTTTAAGAGTAGTTGATGTCATTTGGAGATATATTTTAACATGGAAGACTACATAACTAAATTATTCTACGTTTTGGGTTTCAATATTAGTTTGGATTATACTGAAGAATTTTAAGGGCAATTGTTTATCGAATGTTATTTATTTATAATTGGGGTATTGTTGGTTTAATTATAGAAATTAATATTAGTGTTTCTTTATCTAATGGAATATCATTTTGGGGGATCATCAGATCATATACTATCAATTTTTGTATTGATTAATCTCTAAATACAAGGTAAATATATAGTTTATCCTTCGTGGATCATGTGGTTCTATAATATGATTATTCTATCTCATCCAGTGTGACCAAGTCTTCTTGAATACTCATCGTTTAAAAATGAGTTATTAGTAGGAATTTATGAATGAATGAAACTTTACTCAAAAAGTATGTATATATCTTTATGTTCTTATTAAATCTCGGAAATTAATTCCTCATCTTTTTGCAATGTATCTTAAAACAAAAAAATTTCCATTTACTTTTTTTACTGGGAAACTAATGACCATTTGTCCTATCACAAGTTTGTGGTTTTCTTGTTGTTAACATTCTCTAGATCATGTTATATATCCCTCTCCATAAAAACTTTACACTTATTTTATCATCCATATCAATGTTTTTCTACATGGAATCCTATTATAGGTTTTCTCGGGTGACCTTTCTTACTTCTCATTATTTCTTTTAATGTGATAGTTTTATTGACACTTTTTCAGATGTTGGACTTTCCATTATATTCCCAAGCCCAATTTTAAAAATTGAGAGGAAGCAATTTAATGAAGGAGGGGAATATTTAACACCCCAAGCTTCCACGGTACGTTTCCCTTTGATTAATGCAATAGCGTGTGTTGTACGCAACTTCGAGTTCTAATACACACCACAACCAATCAAACTAGCTGGTATGAATAGTAATACCCACTTTTTGAAACTTAATAAATTTTTTCTTTCAAAATTCACTTCATTTTTGGATTCGGAATATCGAAATTAGCTTACGGTAAATTTTTGGTATTTTTCTAAAATCTTACAATTTTTTATGAATAGTGAAAAAAACTTAGTTATAGTTTAAAAAATAATTTTTATTTAAATTTTTATTTATTTTATTTAAATTTAATTAAGGTAAATATAGATACATTATACCTATATATTTTCAATGTAATTCATGGGATATTGTTAGAATAATTTTAGATATATAAAAATTTTATGGAACTTTTCACCGTCTTTTACCCACCACTTAGGAGAATTCGGAAATTCACGTAAAACAAAATTTTACCGCTTCTGTGAGTGGAATTTTGAAAACCCAAGAGACAGTTTTAATATAAAGGAGTAAAATGTGGTTTAATAAGATAAAAATAATTCTTTTTTAATAGTAACTTTTTACTTTTATTTACCACAGTTAAGAGTAAATTGGGTAATTATGTGTAAAAATGATACTAATATTATCTTGAAACATGTCCTAATTCTATTAGACGAGTGTATCTCGACCTAAAACAACCTTAGGAATAATATATTATCATTTAGGTCCACTTGGATTTGATTAGGACATTTATTATTATTTAATACAAAGAAGAGTTAAAAGAGTTAAAATCAATGTTTAATTACTAAAACATTTTTAATATTGGGTTTTACATAAGATAAATTAGATTGTAAATATTAATTAGAAAGATAAAAATATTTCATACATAATTGAATTTTATTTATAATTTTTAGACATTATATAATTTAATTTATTTATGATACAATGGTGATGCAGTAATTACTAAATTGATGAAATATTAAAATAATTGATATTATAAATATCCAAATAAATTTTATTTGAGACATTTTATGAATTAAAATAATTTTCTAGGTTAATATAATATATTATTATTGTTTATATGAATTTTATTTGAAGTAATAATGTTATGAATTTATCAAAAACAAAATACCGAATAGTGTCAAAATTGGCATAAAAGAGTTTTTAAAACAAATATTATGTTATTTATTGATATTATATTCATAAAAATATATTTTTCATCCAAAGGAATTTTATAATTATATGTGTATCATTAATGGGTAACTTGGCGGTCCCTTAAAAGTATATAGTATGTTTATTAACTATATAATATAAAAATATAAAGAGACATGGTAAATGTTAAACTATTTAACTAAGAGTTAAATCTAATAGATAAGGTTACTATAGTGACCCAAACCAGTCTAAAATCTACTGGTTGGGTGTTTTTCGACCCATCCCCACCTTATACATTGAATAATACACTTTAGAGTCCTTCGAAACCAAATATGATTTTATTATAAATTAATACAATAAGTTTTTCCTAAATAGCCCCTCCACCGCCTTATAAAAGGACACCACTTATAACCAATTAATCAAACCTCTCAACCCTTTTGGCTCGGCCAAACTATACTCAAATATCCTCACAACTTCCCTCAATTAAACATAGAGTCATTATTTTGATCATAAAGCCAACCTAAGGAGCCCTTTTGATCAAATCAGAAGAAAGTACCCGAAGAAGAGGTAACGTTTTCACCACCCTCTTTCAAGTTCCTTTCTTCATCAACTTTTTATTTCTTTGTTATTTCCATTATAAAATAATAACTCCAGTATCTTATATATAATTTGATGTTATATAAATATGGTACAATCATATTAAGTATTCTATCCATCTGTTGAATGACATGTCACCATACGTGCGTACGTACAGCTTACCGTCTCCACTTCATAGTGTAATTGTTATTCAAAACATTATTATTTAGATGGGTATAATAATGATGTTTAATTATTGTAAATAATAAATATAACTTCATTATGATTCTGTATATATTATATACCATCTAATTATATATGATTTTAATATTAAAATAATGATATTATCACTCGTGTGTACGTACAGACTATCGTCTCCATGAACGGGATGAAATTCATTCCCCATCCTATCCAAACAAGTATAATTCTTATTTTATGATTAAAAATATTGTTCAAGGACTTAATATAATTCTTTATATGAATAAGATACAACCTAACCATAACAAACACGACTTATGTAACAAAACATCTTAAATAAAATGAGTAAGTTAACACCCAAAACGACGATAATACTAAGATATTATTAACAAAGTAGTGTTAAAAGATCATATATGATATCATATTAATGTATATGATTATTTTTGTACTGAATAAAATTTATTTCAACATTATAGAGGATGTTAACTTAACCTTAGCCAAGTAAAATGTACAAAGTAAGGGGTTTCTTAACTCACTTTTAATTTCGTGAGATTTCCATTGTTCACCACTTATTTATTGCATGTGGGGTGTGTACTGCCCATGTTTGTATTCATTGTGTAATATACAATAATTCATGGATATTTACATCATCATTATATGATCCTTATTTTATCAGTGTATGTTTCATAATTTACCAAATCAATAAGGGAATTTGAAATTCCAATTTCCACTCATTCGGCTTTATGCATACTTCAGGATTATTTTACTCCAAGATTTTGTGTGGAATCACTATTCATTTGCATATGTAATAATTTCCCCTCCCCTTTATGTGGATATACTTTTGATACACATAATCACTGCATTGATAAATTCTCAAGTCATCGGTATGAACCAGATAAGAGTAATTTTTACTCAATCTCCATTTTTTGAGTTCAACATCCAATTCATTGTTGTTGTTTTTACAAGAATATGTGTGAATATACCTTGATTTTTTTACACTGAATATCCAATCATATTGAGTGTATTTATATTTTTCACACATAATTATTTCATTGATTTATCCTTAACATAATGATACAACCTTTATGAGAGATTTCATCTCAATTTACACTCCATTGAGACTCCATTGTTGTTATACACCAAATCACTTTTATATGGTGTCTATAATGTAATTTGACATATTATATCATTAATCCCTTTATTCTCATGATATTTAAAAGTTTTTATTACCTCAATTATTTTTATTCAAGTGTCTCTCTTTTGGTTAGGAACTCTAACTAAAATATCAATTTAAAATGTTTAAAATATTTATTATTCTAAATCATTCTCAATAATGTCCATGTTTTAAAAATATATTTAAGGATTTATTTATATGGAAATTAAATATTTCAAATAAAAATTCATTTTTAACGTTTCAATGTGGTATTGGACAATTTGATTCAAAAATCAATTTTAAATGGATTCTTGACAAATATTGTGACTTTTAAATGTTTTCAATAAAAATAGTGATATTTCTCTCAATAGTTTGATGATTATTTTAATCTCTGTCAATATTGTTCATTATTCTCGATTGAGGTAAATATGATACAATAAAATCTTCCATATTGTATCGAATGAGTTATTCTTGACTGTGGATGATCAATTTTTATACCATTCATGGTTTTTGGTTAAAGTATTGACATTTGGTATCATAGTTTTAATACGAATGTTTATGCTATGTTTAAACCTGTTCATATGAGGAATGAATTGGACTTAGTAAGTGATAGGTGTATCCCATTATAGCTCCTCGATGAATCGGTAGGTCTCATGAGAAAAACTACTGTCTTGGCACAAGGCCCTGAAAAAATATTATTTTTAGTCTTGGCACAAGGTCGTGACTATGTGGTTATGATAGTCTAGCATTATGAATTCCATCATTATGAAAGTGTTTATTAATATTTCATGTGTTCATTCGACTAGTATAATATCAATGTGAATAATTAAATCGGATTATTTCATTTTATCATTGCCATAATATGCTGGATTTCATGTTTAAAAGTATTTTGTTTAAGATATACATTGCCTTAAATGTTTATTCTTATCTATGAATCTTTAAGCTATATTATTATCCTTACTGAGCATCTAAGATCACCCCTTTCAATGTTTTATTTTTTTTAGGATGTGAGGAAGTAATTTAGAAATGTCCTACAGGGATAGTACGAGGGGATATGAATACAAGATGTTGTTGTAGTTTTTTTTACTTTATGATGTAATGTAAGACTTATGAATATATATAGTGTTTCCTAGAATACTAAAATAATCGGTCATTCGAGGCTTGATATTTTGTGATCATTCTAATGTGATCTATTAATTCACCAACACTAGGTAACTAGGGTCGGGGCGTTACAATTTATATAATACCTTTATGGTTTCTATTATGGGTAAACTCGATAATTTCATTTGAATGTGAGGACTACTTCCCACTCAATGTGATATGACTCTTTAATTCCATGTATGGGACATATAAAGGATGGATTTAATGATATTTTATATTATAATATACTATAATTATAATACACTTATGTATCATTGTGTTTTATTTCCATTAAAATACGAAATAGAAATGAAAGTACTGTTTTTTCGAACGTACGGTGTTCCGTCTCCGTGAACGGTGCATTTAATTTCATACCTCTAAATGTTATGTAATATTATAAATACATTTATATACTCGATATATTTGATATAAATGATATCTAAATCATGAACATTATTCTAGAGATAATGTACTATTTACCACATGGACAACTTGTAATTATATGATGACTATTTTTGACTCAACTACCAAATATCGACCAAACAATAATTATTAACTTAAATGATTTAATAATGTTTATGTCATGGTAATAAAATTTATAAAAATAATAAAAAAGTTGAAAATGATTCTTAATAAAGTATAAATTAACATTACTTTATTATTTAGGAAGAACAAGGAACAAACAAGTCAAGTTAGACACTAGGTAAGGGGTTTCTTATCTCACTTTTAATTACGTGAGATTTCCATTGTTCGCCACTAATTTATTTCATGTGATGTTTTGTGTATTGGAATTTTATATATATTATCATGATTATCATTATATTCATGTTATTTGGTGAATCATTTGGTGGTTATTATCTTTTGGTCATATGACTCAATTGATTACAATGTGGTAAGGGATTTTAATCTCACTTGTGTTTTCATGAGATTCATGCTAAATTTTCCATTATTTCATTTTTGTAGCGTATTTACTATGCATAATATTATTAATTAATTAATATAATTCAGTTTATAGGTATTTATATCTTCATTTTATGATCATTCTTTAATGGGTTCTATGATTCGTAAGTTACCAAATCGGTAGGGTAACCCTTGATCCCAATTTCCCTTCCATGGATTAATCATTTAATTTTTAATTATGTCATGCTATGATTATGTGTAAAACTAATATTTATTTATTTATGTTGTATTTTACACTCCCCTTTGTGTGGATATAATTTTTATACACATAATCACTCCATTGATAAATTTTCAAGTCATCAATATGAACATGATAAGAGTAATTTTAACTCAATTTCCACTCATTCAGTTAAAAATCAAAGTCATTGTTTTTGTATTAAAAAGAATATGTGTGTATGTACAATGATTTATTTGCACTGAATATCCAATAATATTGAGTTTATTTATATTTTACACACATTATTATGTAGTTGATTTATCTTTAATCCAAGGATACAATTTTTAAAAGGGATTTCATCTCAATTTTCATTCCATTTAGTAATCATTGTCAGTATGCACCAATTCACTATTATGTGGTGTATCTGCTGTCCTTTGAAATATTACATCATGAATCTCTTTATTCTCATGATATTATAAACATCATATTCAATTTTAGTCTTCAATTATTTGTATTCAATAGTATATTATTTTTTAAAAACTCTTTAACTAAAATATCGTGTAAATGTTTTAATGATTTATTCTTCTAAATAATTATCATTAATTTTCATGCTTTAAAAATGTTTTTAATGATTTAATTATATGGATGTTAATGTTTTCGAATGTTAATTTATTTAGAAGTATCAAAGTGGCATGAGACACTTTGATTCCAAAATCTCTTTTTTAAATGTCTTAATTGGTTTTGAAAACGGTCTAATAAATTATTGATTATGACTATATCCTGAAATGATATGTTGTGATTGCAATATGGAAATGTTATATTTCCATTATTATTGTTTTATGGGTTATGAATATGTTACGGTTCTTGGACATTGTTTATGTATACGAGTGGTTATGTGATAAACCTATGGTGGGTGAGCCCGAGATAGCTCTCCAATTCATTGGGTAACATGACAGAGGTAAAGGTAAATCTTTCTCCCAAGAGGTTTAGGGAATATATTTTGATGGGTATTCCAAATGTGGCTCCATATGTAGTTGTGATAACTAAAATGTATGTATTTTATGAATTCCAAAAGTTACATTTCTGATTTATGATATCTATGTTTTATTCATAAATATTATGATTTCAGAATGTATGTTATGATTGAAAATTATGGTTTCATTTATTTGTATTAATTGATGGGTTAATGTTTCCTTTTCTTATTTCATATCCCTTACTGAGATTTTTATTCTCATCCTAACTATTTGAAATGTTTCTTATAATTTATAAGGAAGGGTAACATAATATAAGTATTCAAGAATATTTATACCAAGAAAAGAACTCTTGTTTTATTTAAGGGGTTTTATTGTTGTGAATAATCGGTTATATTAGAAGTGTCTACATTGTAATATTCAGGTTGATATGTAATAATTATGGCCAAATTCTCAAAAAATCTAAACCTGAAAATTTATTCAATGTGAAATATTTATTTAACTCAAGATTAGGTAATGATTAAGGCCAAGTCCTTATATAAAGTGCCCATACCAATGTATTTTGATTGCCTCTATGATTAATAAACTATAAACACATCCCCAACTGAATCATATTATGAAAAAGTATATGGTAATGGGTGGAATTACCCCATCCCTACAGGATGAGGTTGCCTCAATGTTGGAACAACCTTTTCAATTTAACATCCTATCCATTTCATGTGTGAATAGTGTAATATATTTGATAAAATAATTTTAATGAAAAACATTATATGTAAGATTCATAACATAATATGAATTAAATTAATGGGCTGAAACCATCATTTTTTCAAAACATGTTTCAAAATTTGGAATATTAGTGTATAACTCTATCAATTTACAATTCCATTTGAATGATTATTTTCTATGTTTTAGGGTTCATAGAGATCAACACCATTGTACAATTATCATATCAAAATCATGAATTTTAGTATTGACTTTAGTTGATTACATTTTAGGATACCTTATAGTAATTACTCTGTTTACAAATTAGGGGAGAAAATAAAACACATTAAATTCACCCTATAATCTAATTTGTACGCCAGAAAAATATTATAGTTTGATGTGTTGGAATAGTTTATGGATATTTATATAATCCTATTAGTGGAATTCATTTTTAACAGTTTATTTATAGTTTGAGTATATTTTAATGACATCATTATTGAAAATGTGATACCACTCATCCTATTTATTTTTGTGGTCGAAATATTAAATGGTATTTAGATTTGTAATTATCCAATTCTACACAAAAATTTCAATGAATATGGGTATATATTCCCCTCATGGATCTCTATAAAAAAATATCATAATGTTGATATATTCTAGAAACTTTCTAGTATCATATCCTATAAAATTAATTTTTCATTTTTTTTATTCCTCCACATCTTAATCTAATGGTAATTCATCATGTTTTTACCATATGAGTTCATTCTCTAGTAATTTATCTTGAAATACATAATAATTTTGAATATATTCAAAAACATATAAACTTACTCAATTATATAAAGGATTTTATGATTAATCTTTCTTCTATGTAATCATTTATAGAGATTAGAAATGATTAGATGATAATGGAGTGCCTTGGGTAGATGGTTTTTTTAATGTTATTTTGGATAATATAATTTTTTGGGATGTTTTTTTAAAGGGGAATACCTTTTTTCCTAGTGGATGTATCATTATGAGGAGGAACTCTTAAGTAAAAACCATGGGGAGGACCTATATTGTTATTTATATCATTGTCATTAGTATGCGGAGGAAATTTAATTTGGATGTTTGGTTTTTCAAGGGGAGGAACACTATGAAAAAAAACATAGAGAGTAACATCATGGAATTTAACTATTTATTTTTTGAAATGTCGTGGTCCTTATTGTTGGTTAATTATCATGATGTTAAGCGGACCGCAATAATTGATACCTTATATAGGACCTTAAATGTTGTTTAATATTGATGGTTTTATAGAGGGATGAACTCCCTATTGGCTGATTATTTCATTGTATGTAGGACCTTCATGAATATAAATTTATGGGATATAATTATATGGAGGACCTCTAATAATATTGATTATACCATTTCAATGACTATCATTAAAAAGGATTCCATATTGTCGATATCAAAATATTTTTATTATTGATTGGAAGATAGGGGAGGGCCCCATATTTGAAGACTATTATACGGTGAGGAGGTCCTCCCCCACAAATATTATCAAGTGTTCATCAAAATATGATACTTCTTGGAGGGACCTTGTAATTGATGGAATGAGAATCACCTTATAGATTAATTATGTAGAATATCATCATATATAAAATGACATGACCTTTACAATGGGGGTATATGGAGGACCTTCAAAGTTTCCTTTTTTTTAATTGTCCTTGTGTAAGACCTCTTTGGTTGCTAATTTTTTTATGGTTACTAGGAGTTAGATGTCCACAGTTAGAATACATGTCTTCATGTGGAGGAAGTCTATAACATCTTGATTTTACACAATATGGAGGACCTCAATAATATATATTTTTTCATATAGATGAAACTATATTAAAGAAAATATTTTGTTCGATCCCAAAAATAATTATGTTTTCCTACCAATAGAGACTGATAATCATCCTTATATTACAACTGAGATACACAGATAGGATGTAGATTAGTAATGAACGTATTGATGTGAACATAATCCCTTTTTTTGTGGTGAACTACCCATAGAAGACCCTCCTCCTGGGTTCCCTATTCTAGGAAAAAAGGGTAATGATGGTTTCATTATATGATTACCAATGGATTGATGAGACACAAAATGGGTGGAAACCATTATAAGTGGGAAATATCTTGTATATCTCCTAGTTATACATTGGGATGTAGTGGGAATATTCCTCTACATCATTAATATAAGTGATGTTGTTATTGTGTATCTCTGTGGAAATGACCCATTTGTGGTTAAAAGTTATGATATGGGATACCTTATCTATATTAACCCATTATTCTTGGGATATTATGTGAGGCTTCAGCTCCTACAAGAATTCATAGACTGTTTTTAGTATTGAAATGGTTTCATTTTTTAGGTACTCAAGTATCATTTCCATGACAAATAGGACATAAATGTACTAATTTTTAATGATTTATTTCCAAGGACATGAGGATGATACAATCAATACTATGGAAACATAGGTGTTGGGTATCCTTTCTAGACGATTAACAATAACCTAAGATTCACTATGGAAGCCCCAATGTTGATAGCAATTTTTTTATCATGTGGTGTAATAATTTACGTTTCAATTTGGATTTGATGAGAATTATGAGGGACTAAAACATAGATAAGTAAACCATCCATGTAGAATCAAATGAGAAAATTCATGACTAATTTATCTTTTTCACCAATAAAGTATTCAATATGTTCTTCACAACTTTATATATAAGGGTTTCCTTTAATTTTTTATGGGTAAAATTTTCCATGATATATATCTTTATATCTAATGGTTTATGAACTCTCACTACCTTGGGGTGGTGTTGAAAACATATTCTTGTTGGAAAAGAGGATGTGAGGTTATGTCATATCACAAGGGATCTGGTTTCATATTCTTTGGATCAATCCATGTTGAAAAAATATTATTAGTAACAATTTTAGTTTCTATTTCATGCAATATATTGATTATGAACATCAATTTTAGGAAACCTGCATATATGATTGGTTCTCCACCTTTTCCCCTTTTAATTTAATTTTTAATAGATTAATTTTTTATATCTACACAATGTGGAATGTATTTTTATCAAGGGATGTAGTATGTGTTTTTGGGTAGGTATAGTAACCATAGGAGTGGAGTCATTCATCTATCTATAAAGTGAATCAAAACCATCATAGTTTGATTATATCTAACAGGAATTTTTTTACCTTTTATTGATTTATGATAAGAAAAAAATTGTTTCAATTTCGTGTTTCGAGGACCAAGGATGTTCCATTTATGTAATTCTATCAAGATGATTATTTATTATTGTTTAGTATTATAACTAAGAATAATTCCATTGGAATTAAATTACTGCGAAATTCAAAACTATGTGAATGGTTACTAGTAAAAAATTGGAATTGGACATATTCCAAATTGGTTCCATTATTACTAATGTTAACACTATGTTGGAGGCTTATTCAGATTCATCATCAATATATTGAAATTAAATAGGGTTGGATTATTGGACCCATTGAATTTAAAGACCAAAATAAAAGGTTTCATGACATATAACTTATATATAGTTCATGCGTATTTTTTTCCTCATAGATCAGAAATAATGATAGAAAATAGGTGTTAGATAATTTTATAAATTACTGAAAAATATCTACGATGAGGGTATTGAGAAATGAAAGGTGGTATGAGAGACAAAAGAATAAAAATATGTGTAATCAAGGTAATACACGATTTTCCATATCCAAAATATATAATTATATAGGGAGGATAGTTTTAGCATACCCAAATTAATTGAATACATGATCAAAATGGGGCAGACTAGTATCCATAATGCCATATTCATGTTTTTTATTTAGTTGCGAGATGTGTTTTGGTAATGTAAATGTGGTAGGGTTATGAATATGAATCAAAGGATTCAATGAGGCGATTCGGAAAATTATAATGAAAGGTATGAAACTATACCACGTAGGTGACTAGTATAAATATGGGGCCTAAGTATGACATAAACTGATTGGGGTGGTTCTACATTAAAGTGTCATGAAATATATTATTGATGATCCTTGAATGGATATTTTTTATGAGGTTTACCCTAGGTAAAATCATTTATAAATGTATACCAATGAAATCTTGGAAACATATACTTTGAAAAAATCATAGATAACAAAATATTGGGTGTTTTTGAAATGGTTGGATCCATAATAGTGTATGAATGTTTAATTGTGGAAAACACATAACTTCAAAGGAGTGGTATCCCTCCATAAAATATTTTTTTCTCTATCTATATATTGAAAATGATTTTATGTGGTTAGATACTTAATGTTATGTGTCCTAAACTATAAATGATGTTATGATGAGAATTACAAGAATATAATACACAATTGGCGCATAGAAATAAAGGTCTTATATAATGTTTTTTTCTTCCTTCTAACACATTTATAGTTTATATTTAATGTTATTATTCTAAAAGTAATATCATGATGAAGGTTTTAACATAAAAAATATGACCTATTGGACTTTGGGATTCAATAATATCCAAGTATATTGAAATAAATATCACTTGATCTATTAATTAACATAACCAGTACAAATAGATACCCTGAATTTTAGCCAACCAAAAATCTATAGATTGTATGAAATATGTTTCTTCCCAACAAAAACGATGAGGCTGATGAAAGGGGCATCACATACAAAAGAAAAAGGTCCTAGAGGACAGAAAAATATGAGACATACATATAAAGGATTATAGTTTCATAAAATATCCACCTTTGGTTCAATAAAACATCAACAATAACATATTAAAACCATATGGATTATTCCATATTGTGTTTTGGATATTAGATTTTTCATAAGAGATTTGAGGTTTGAGGGTTAAGTGGAATAGATGGTTTGGATGAAAAATTTATTTCATGATGTCAATATTGGTTTCATAGATTTGGAAATTTATTGTAGGAATTTGGTGGTGCTATAGTCTTGTAGGTCTAACATGAATAGATGATTTTTGGTGAGATGGTGACCTAGTCATATCTATTAATTTTCAATTGATTTGTTTTGTATGTTTTCCATTTATTTTTAAAGAAAATGATGGGAAATAAGTGTATGTATTTTTTTGAGTGTGATTCTTGGAATTACTATACATGTAATAGTGCAATGATGCAAATATTGGTTTTTGGTTTTTTTTCGTTCTCAGATGTTGTCATAACATGGTGGTCTACATCAAAAAAATAACCCTTATTTCATTGAATAATATCATTGATTTTGACCATGTATAGTATTTTTGAGACTAATGGATTAGTGTAATGGATTTAATATCATCGATAGATATTTTATAGCCATGAATAAAAATAAATCATTCTACTAATCAGAACTGTCGTATGGTCATGACATAGAGATGTCATGTCTCACCATGAATGGATTATTATCTATAGAACATATAATTTGGGGAGCCCTTTGATTTTAAATATTTCCACTAATTTCTCTCAAACCAAAAATAAACAGAGGTGAAATTTTGGAGACACATGATTACCTTTTATAGGTTTTGTTCATTGGCTTCAAAACATCGTGGATTCTTCCATTAGGGGTTACATATTGATGTTCACCAATTTTCCCTCTATATTAGTTATTTAATGAAGTATATGAATACGTATTAGTGATTAATTTAGTTTCTTTTGTATGTGATTCTAATACGGAATGATATTTTTTTTTTGGTTTCGTTATTTGATTGGTGCCCTCAAATAACCACTTCTCTACATTTTTGTGCATCTATCATTAAGGAATCGATCGGGGTATGAGATTAAAGAAACACCTTTTATTTTTTAAATTACATAATTATAATTCAATTTTTTTCATTGGTGGGACCATATAGATAGAATTAATGAATATAATATACTTGACTAAATAAAATGGAATGTAATGGGGTGAATCACAATGATAATATGTTTTCTATGATATTGTTCTTATGATTGGAGTTGTTGTTGTTGATGATTTCCAATGAAATTATTTACACATTGATTTATGTGACCATTATGATATTAAATTATGTAATTTTTTTTCATAAAATATTAAAAACATAAATATTTTAATTAAATAAATTTTTTTATGATTGACTTGGTATGTAATATAATTTTGAAATGAAAAATGGGTAAATATTGATGTTGGAATCTGTAAATGTGTGTTGTTGAAATTATTGTTATTGTTGATTTATTATGTTGATATTATATAGATGTTATATGTCAGATTATTTTGTTGGATTCAAGTAAATTGTGTTGATTTTCTTTAATAAATATGGATATATTTCCATGGTTATTAAAAGGGGATGTGATTATTGATGTGAAATTGTAGTTGGTATAATTAGATGAAGAAATTTCTGGAAGTATGATTGTTTTGATAGGTGTTGGTTTTTAATGAGTGTGGGTTTATTTTTTAGTTTCATAGTAGAAATAGAATTTGAAATGTAATGGTATACTCAATAATGGTTGTAGGATGGAATTAAGTAATCTACAAGATGTGATAAAAAAATTAATAAATGACATGGAATGAGGAATTGAGGTAATAAATGTCAGTAATGATTAGATACTATAATTCTGTTTATAATTTACTATCATATTAAATGTAATAGTTCTAGGTTGGTGGTTTAGTAGTGGAACATAATGGTAAGTACATCATAGAAGTAATTATATGAACGTGGAATAATTGTTGTTGAACATTTGTGTGTTATTATTATTGTATTGGATGACCTAAAATGTTTTTAATATGTATATATTATTATAACTTTATTTTATATGAATCATATGAATCCCCCACTATATCTGTTCAATTTTTATAATTTCGTGATTATATGGGATTTGGGTGTTTTTCAAAAACATATAGGTTGGTGAGGGAACATATAGATGACATCGAAATTTTCTAATAACACCATTTAAGTTTTGATATGTTAGTGAGGATGTTACTTGGTGGGGACATTTCATGATAATATTGATTGAGGTTAATTTACTTTATTCTCAATTTACTATAAAGAGAGGGATATGAGTATGGATATATATATGGAACTATATCTACGAACTAATTTGAACATAGGATGTTAGACAATTTAGGTGGTTGGGATAGGTTGGGATGTCGTCCAGACCACAAGAACTATAATGTTAGTATTTTAAACGATTAGAAAAAATATTTTTGGTTGTTCCTTTGGTTGGGTAGGTAGTTCATAACATTGACCCAATTCAAATAATTTTTTTATATGTGTGGTGTGGAAATGGTTTGATGATATCGATGTGAATCAATCACTGAGAACTTTTTCCTTGGGGAGTAGGAGTAACATATTATAGGAGAAGTGATTGAAAGGTACCCTATTGATATTTTTTTCAATTAATTTATTACAATATTTCAAGGTGATATTTGGAGAGTGATCCCTATCTATGATGGATTGATGTTTAACATGTTTAGGTTCATATTAATAATTATATTTATTCACATAAGATTTATTATTCTTATTTCACATTTTCATGAAAGGCACTAAGGTGGATCCATCTATGAATTCATATTATTATCACCCATATATGAATAAATCAATTTTAAATGTTTCTAAGATAGTTTTGGTTATCATGCAGAATAATACTAGCTTATAAATTTTTATTTTATACGCATTATTCTCTTTAATAATTAATTGTCAAATATTTTACATAGATACTTTGTATTTATATGAAATTAAAGAAATTATGGGATATTTTTTTATATTAATTCATTTTATTTATTTGGAGGTTTCCTTTATTATTGTCATGGTATTAATGGGAATAATTCCTTCCATTTTCTGATTTATACCCTTGGTGGTAGTCTTCACACTATAGCCTATTTTAGGATTGATTAGAGGATCATATTCTTCTCCACTATAGTTCAATGATAGGTTCCCCATGTGGGTGGTTCATGATAGAGTAGTATCGTTGATTTTTGGTGTTGGGTAGGATAGATACTAATGTTTGGATCTAGTGAGGATTTCATCTTTTTGTTTGGAAATAGATTTAGTTGATCTTAGTGCACACTGTAAAAAATTGATACAAGTTATAACATAGTATTTTAAGTCCCCATGGGATCCAATTAATGGAACATAATCATTTAAAACTATTATAGGTACAAAAATTATATTTCACTTCCCTGTGATTAAATTTGTTGATTCTAGGAAAGTTAAATGTTCCTATTTAAATGAATCTCAAAATAATTTTGTGCTACCTTGAATAAGGGTTTATTATTATCTATAAATATTCATAGTGGTCATCTTCCATGAATATTTTATGTTTATGAGGATGAATATTATGATCTCTTTGACCATCTAAGGATTGATCTGACTGGGGAGGATGTGAATCAAAGGAAAACGTTTTTGAGTTTTAGCATATTAGTAAGAAAATTGTGTCTCTAATATTGATACAGATTTTTGGTTGAAATAAATTAAAAAGATCAGTTATTTATTTTAGAAACATTATATATATATATATAGGTTTTTCATCAGGGTTGATAGAGAGTTATTGGTACCCCATGACTGCATAATCAATATATTAGAAATATTTAAAAAATAAAACCACCATCCTATAGATTTTTGTAAATAATGATTTTCACATTTATCAGAGTATTGGATATAAAATATGATACAACCATTGGATTTAGAGCATTGTGATTACAATATGATTTATGTAAGGATTGTTCTCATTAAATCCTTATACAATGCACAATGGTGTGTGGATGTTAGATGAAATAAATAAATTATTATTTTTGGATAATTTGTTTTTATAAAGTAATGCCTTTAAATATCGACATATTTAAATATATTTAGATATAGTGATTATCTTGTGTTATCTTTATAACCTTTGGTATTGATAGAGACACTATAGGTATTTACCTTAATTGGTAATTAAATATGGATTAATAGATTGAATATTATATTTGGTAAGACTCATCGTCAATTATAGACTTATTAGTGATCAACAACGCCATAATTTAGAAATCATTAATCACCAATAATTGATAAAATAATGATTTAGGTATTGTTATTTATGGATTTACACATTATTATTATGGAATAAAATATTGGGTTTAATGTATTTCTATTGTCCCTATATTTTTCAATTGTTTTCATGGCCCTATTATTTAATTATTTTCTTTTCCCCCTAATTTTACATATTACATTGGAATTATATGATAATATTTTTTGATAGAATATTATGATCAATGGTTTAGTTCACAATTACCATCAATGAATTCATTTTTTATTGTTCCTTTGTTCTCCACTTTTTTAACAAGTTCATTGATGACACTTGATAGGATAATGATTCTACTTCTTGTCCCATTTAAATCATGATTTAAAATGAATTCATTTTGGTATTCATAATCAACGATAGAGATGATCTTTTATAAAAGTTGTTAGATTAAATTATTGAATATATATATATAGTAATTAGGATTAGAATTTTGATGGAAATATGAGATATTATTAGAATTCATGTTGGGTAATGGAATGACATTCTTTAGTTGAGGGGTGGCTGGAGTATGATGACCATTAAGTATTCACCTATAGTCAAAAAATAGTTAATATTTAGTGAGGATTTAGGGTATATAGAAAAAGTACAATCCTTAAGGGGAAGACATAACTTTCTATTAGAAACCAGACTACAAGTCGTGTATTTTGGAGGAACAAACCTTCTGTATTCCAAATTTTGTTATATCTAGATATTCAATGATTAGTTTAATATCACCTGACATATGGATGGGGAAATAGACAATATGATTTACATATAAATCTAATTTATGTATATGGAGTACATTCATTGGACCCCATGTGGCCTCACACACCATATATCCAAGAAAAAATGACACATAGTTTTTTTTAAACCTTCTTAGTAGAGAGGAGAGACATTATAATTATTGTAGTTTTTGATAAACCACATGTACCCCCAGGAGAGCAATATGCACCCTCGTTAGAATGATCTACCTCTTATACAAGAATATTTTGGACTCAAATTTGGGCTCTTGATTTCTACATTATGAGTATATTTTTTTTATTGAAAGTGAATGTTGAATTTGGTTTCACATAAATGATAAAACATGAAGTTGAATGATCAGATCTCTCATTTTATCTCGGTTGGTTATTGTTGAGAGTATATTATCATCACTAGTGTGATAGAGGGTTTGGAAATAATTTAATGACATGTGCATTTTAGGTCATGGGTACCCCATTTCATTAGTATAGGTAGGATTACAAACTGCCTAATGAACATGCTAGGGAGTTGGTCTTCTATCCATAGATTTGTACCCTTATCCATTTAGGTAATATGAGTCATGGATCCTCCACCATTTTAGGGTTAGTAACCCCTCATTCGTGATGTTGCATTATAATGGTAAGGGTACCTCATAACTAATCTAGTGAGTATTACATTAGGCTGCTAGTATCTCAAAAACACTAGCTCTTGGAGATATAAAATGACTCATTATCCATAGTTGGATGTAAAAATCGTGTTTTTTCTCTCACTCTTCATTTTATTTCATCGATGATCATATTAATTTATGGGTATCTTTCCACCTCTAGTCTCGTGGGTCAAGATGATTTTTTATTACTATTACACCCCCATTGTTTTTCAGTTCACCCTAGTGGGTGTGTATATAAACATCCCAATATAGTATTCTACCACACTTTTCATGTATTGTGAACATTAAATAATTTATACTATGCCTTTAGGAAGAACTTTATTTGGGTAGATTTGTAGAGAATATTGAATGTGGTAATTGGGTTAATGGTGTTTGGTGTTCGGGAGCTGGAATATGCTACCTTTCATCTATTAGGTTTGGGAATCCATTTATTTTTTCAATTAGTTTGGTGTTTTTACCTTTAATTTTTGGGATATATTTTATTTGTTTTACTCTATTTATTCTTATAATCTATCTATTATTATAGTTTATTACATCCAATGTTTCCTCTTTGGATAGTAAAGACTATATTTTATTATATAGTTATAATGTTCTTAGTCGTGTTCTTGTGTTTGGGTTTATTAATCTAAGGCCCCCATATGTGTGAGATTCTTACTCAGTGATATTATCCAATAGCTATCCTATTAGATGTGGGATTGGGGATTATCCCTTGGATTACGTGTGGACTAGGTGGGGTCTTAATGGGTCATGTTATGATATAGTGGTATTAGAGTGATATATCCTGAAGATAGAGTTCAGATTTAGATTTTTTGGATTTTTTGGAATCCTAGTTAAATGGTGTTAAGGTGTTTCAATTTCATCTCTCAGGATAGGTAAACCAATGTAGGGGAAACGATTGATGTATCTATGCAATGGGAAATGAACACCTTTATTTTCAAATATGCATGCTGAGACACTAGTTGCCGAGAAACCAGTTGAACATAAGTCTTATAATAAATAGTTATTTTATATCCATGTCATTATTGAGTCATTTCTATATATCATGTCATATGACTAAGAGAATTATTTTCAAAATTCATGATTATTCCATAATGACGAACTACTATGATTTCAAGATTGTGTCATGTCAGTGACTAGTTCAATAATGAATTATTAATCCATGCCCTTCGTAATGAGGTGCTCCCTAAAGGTGAGAATAGAGTTGTTCTTAAACATAGTGATAGGTGAATAGATTTACATCCATTAGTTAAAGATGATGTTTATCTATAAGTTTAGAGGATGATTATTCTATCATGAATGTATGATGATCTACATAAGATGAGTGTGCAACATAAGATTCAACAATATATGCTTCTTAGGTTATAGAGTGAGGACGGACCTTAGGAATGAGATGATTTCCTTAAGATGATATTATATGTTTTCTATCTCATAAATTCCCCAACTATTCTAACAATGGTTCTCTTAACCAATCTTATTCACAGAGTGGTAGGGAATTAGTAGGGTCAGGTCACATAGAACCGTGATGAGATTATTCTTATGTGGGAGTATTGAGAGCACTTTATCTATGACAATTATTGTCATTTGAACCATCACTATATAAAAATGAAGTATCTTGTATATTTTTAGTTAGGAAATATGATCATTTTAGAGTATAAAACATGGAATAATATATTTACATTTTAGTCCCTTGATATTGTGAATTATGGATTCTTCAAGGTGCTGATGTTAGAGTAGTGCATGTTTTGTGAAATCTATGATAGTGCGGTTCTATATTAATTATCACCAATGAATGGGTTCTAGAGTAGGGAATGGTTATAGAGAGAATATTTTAACAGTAACCTCAGAAAACATGATAAATTAGTGGATATCATAGAGAAGATTCATTTAATACTACTATAATATGTTAGATATTTGGTTCTTATCATATGGGGTATTCAGTCAATCATACTCATTATCTGGGATCATACGTATAGTGATCCCACAAGTGATCCAATCATTTGAGAGAAAACTCGTTTTATGCTTGTGATGTGTAGGGTTATTTTGGTTTTTAATTCCTAAATTTTTTCACTACAGATTTTAGATAATAAGTGGAGGAACCAATGTGGTAGAAGAATAATTTTATTTATGGGACTCCTAGGGGTTGTGAGGGTAGTCACCAATGAGGCATTTCTAAAGGAGTGGTTTTTGGAGATTCAAGAGGATGAGATTTATGTGGAGGATGACAGTATGACATAATTCCATCACCACCACCACTCGATTGACCATTCTAGGATCAAATCTCTAGGGGTTGAGAACATTTCCAATTTCATGATATAAATGTATATAATAAGGATGAAAAAGAGACTATTTGATGTATTTTTTTGGTATTTATTTAATTATAATATATATATATATATTCATTTAAATGATTCATTACATCATCATCTTATCCCATTTTAAATAGTCATATTTTTTAGTGGAGACATTTTTCTTTTCACCACATGTCATATAATGGCCCATGTCATGACTGCCCCATGCTATCCTCCATTAGGCTAGGGGAATGTGACTAGAACTGTGAATGAATATCCCACAAGTGGGAGGAATTTGCCTAAGTACCTGTACACATGCACACATCTCCAAGACCATGATGATAGAATTTAAAACACAATGTAAAGAATCATACATTCAACTAAGATCCTAACAATAGAGTAAAATTGTAGAAAATTGGAAAGTAAATAGGGACATAATATAATGCCAACCCTAAAGGAGTATGGAAAAATGAATAAACAAGTTACTAAAACTCATCCATAGAAAAAACTACCTGGTGGTAAAGGTATTGGACATCTATCTAAATCTGTATGAACACACATCAATTTTCCAATCTCACTAAGAACCACATGTTCCTAGTTCAACCAGGACTCTATAAATGTTTCAATCATTTTCACAAGACATGGCACCTATGGGAAAATCTAGTGCACGGGTGTGTAAAACAATATTTAGTTTGACACCTTGAAACCACTAACAAAATACATCATGGATACCTCAAATAAATCCACGTATTTTATCACAATAATACAAAATTTATACACTAATAAATACATGAATTATTCCACTAACAAATACATGAAGTATACAACTATGTAGATACACAGTCAGCTCAAATAGGTATAAGTCTATATTATGAAAAATTGGATTATTAGAAATAATCCACAAAAACCCTGTATTGATAAGACATATAGTTTGGATGAGATAATCACTCCTGATAATACATGTAGACTCAATATGTCACATAGTCATAGTAAGGAATGTAGTCTTCTTAAGTCACATAGTCTCAAAATTCACGTAGACCCGAAGTCCAGAATTCTCAAAGTTGCATAGTCTCAATGTCATAGCCAGCCACATGATTATGTTTGTAGCATGATCAGGCCAAGGGAACCTACTCCTCAAGAAATTAGTTAATATTCACCCTTCAAAAAACAAATTAATGTTACTAAAAGGTATATCTCATCAAAAGGGTCCCAATGCCACAAACAGATCATCCAATGGACACACAGATTGAATGCCATGGAAGTTTTGGTAAAAAGGTCTGACCGGAGTTCAGTCTTTGTCTAATCCAACCTGCCAGAAGAGGCCTGACACACTACATGTCCTATCCAAGTCTGATCGACATGGCCATGCCCAACCCGATACTCCCATCTCCACTAGTCCGACTAGCTGACATGTGGGTTGGATGAACTGTTTCACCCATTTGGAAGGAACATCCCACACACTCCACTCTAATCTAGACACTACATGCCCCTCCTTCCACCAACCCCATCCACCACACGCAGCTCCAGCTTCTGCCACAACCTAGATGAACTACCGCTCCTGACCCACACTTGTGGTCCGTTCCATGGAATACAATGGCTCCTTCAATACCCAAAATTTGAAGCGATCATAGATCCAGGTTCATTGTGACATGATATACCCTACTATAGCCTCTATTGTTAGTTATCCATGAATTTGGGGGTCTTATCTTGATTGGAACCACCAGAAAATATCTACTCGAGAATATCTAGGTTTCAAGGGTGAAGATAGTTAAGAATGGATGGAGAGGAGAACATATAAAGGGTATAACATTGTTGTAAATTCCTTCTTGTCTAATGATCAATATCCAAGGGATTTGTGTTTGTAAACAGATTAAATTGAATCTTTCTAACTCCCACAATATACCACCTCTAACATATGATTGGTCTGTGGGTAATATGTTCATGGACTGTTCCACGTTCATCCTAGAAATAATGAATGGGAAAATTTAAAATAAATAACTACCCTACCTAGAGTTTTCATCATTTAATGATAAAGAACGAAGGTCACAACATCGTCGATCCTCGAATCACCGACGTTCATTGGAGAGAGACCCTTATACTCTTTTTAGTTTAATTCCATGGTTATGAAGATAACCCTAAATTCAATGACATGGTTTATTAAAGATAAAATCATTTTTTCAGTGTCATATAATGTTAAATAACAAAAAACATCATTATTTTTATTTCATTAAATGTCTCAAAATTAATTTTTATAGTTGACCCAAACCGGTCGATGTTAGGCCCCACCAATGGTAAATTCATTATTAATAATGGAATAGTGCCCTCATATTTATGATATAGATAGTTTTTTATATGTTATTCATCTTTTTTAGGAAAACTATTCACATGTATGGTTTAATATTTTAATATTTCTCATGCAATTGTTCAAAGTAATCTGGGCCTTAGAATCACATACCATCTTAGCATGTTGTCTTGTAATAATTTCATATAATATATATAAATAATACCTTGAAATTCATATATGTTACATTGTTCTCACCTTAGGTCTTTGAATCCTTGAAAGAAAAAAACAGGGTAATAAAACAAATGAGGGTAGTGAGCACAAATATTAGTCTCCCACTCACATCTTCTCTCATGTATATTATCGTGCTTCCATCAAATTTGCCCCAATAGAATCAAAAAACTGAAAAGGATCACCTCCTATCAATCATCATTCTCCACCAGGTACTTTAAAACATTCGTGTAAATGTCAATGTCCAAATCTCCTATATCAATGATGTGAGATGGATCCTATATGTATCAGATCATATGTGACACGTAGAAGATTTCATGCACCCTCTATAACAATATAGGTGTATATAAGTCTTATGCCTTTTTTCTATCTCTACATAGTAACAAGAAGGGCTGATGAACCTTGGAGATAGCTTTCCACCTCATCCAAATCTTCAAACACCACATCGAGGAGAGACAAGAATTAACACATGGTATCCCACCTCAAATATCAAAGGCCTTCATGGTCGGTAAGAATAAGACCTCTAATAGCTATGTTTAGTCATCATATGTTCTTGGATGACCTTCTACTTCTCTTTTTTCACCTTCACCAACTATGGGCCCATGAGTTTTGACTTTCTCGGGTCCATCCAGAAAAGTGGTTACTTGAAGGGTTGCCTATACAAGGCTTTGAATGATTCCAGACCTCTTGTGTAACGGAAGTAGTTGTTGTATGAAACTTCTATAAGGGGTTTGTGATCCTACAAAATGAAGCCTAAATCTATGATGCAAGAACATTGCATTCCCTCCATAACCTATATGATCTGCTCATTCTGGTCATCTGTCTAAGGGTGGGAAGCTATGCTCAAGTGCAGTTGAGTCCAAAATGCCTCTTGTAGTCCCTTCCACAACTAGGATGTAAATAGAGCCTCAATTTATGATAATGTCATCTATTGGACTCTATAGGGTCGAAATATATCATACATGTAATGGTTCCCCATGACCTCTACTAAACACTTCTCCCAAATATATATGAAGTTATCTAATTTTGTGAGTCATTTAATGATCTCTTAGATTGTATCGTGACTCCTATATGTATGTGTTAACCTTGACACAATGTCCATTGATATCCCACCCCACTTCCACTCCGGAACCATAAGGCGTTGGTTCAAACCCACTCGAATCTGGTGTGCAACCTTCACTTGATGACAGAAGAGGCATATAGATAAATACATTACCACTACTATCTTCATCCCCAGTCACCAGAATAGAAATCGGAGGTCATCATACATCTTTTCCATATAATGATGTACCTCCAAAGGGGATGTATTGTACTCCCTCAAAATGTACTCTAATAAAACCACTGGTACCAAAGTGCATCCTTTAAAAATAATGTTATGATCCCATACTTAGGAATATCCACTAAGGGATTGCATTTTTGACTATAGAGAACAAAAATCCTCGTAGTTAGTATCTCTGAGATGAGCCTCCATATCTCACTATAAGAGTGGATGGATGCAATCCATCTAATAGTGGTATGCTAGTACATCTCTATCCTTAAATGTTATCTAAAACGAGTCCTACTTATCTAATACCTCATTCAGTAGCAACGAACATGATCTCCTGGTGACAGAATCTACCACCACGTTCCCTTTCCATGGAGTATAGACAATCTCAATGTCATAGTCTAGAAAAAACACCAACAACCACCTATGTATCATGTTAAGATCCTTCTGGGAGAATATATACTTAAGACTTTTGTGGTCTGAGTATATGACAAACCGCTCGCCCATAAGGTAGTTTCAACATATCATTAATGAAAATATTACCACTACCATCTCAACATAATAGGTCACAATGTTCTGATCCAATGGCCAATATAAAAATGAATCATATTCCATCAACATATTTTCCTACATCAGGACACAACCAAACCTTCTTCTTAATGCATCGTAGAACACCACATACTCGACAACCACCTCTAGAAATCTCATGATGGGAGCAGTCATCAATCTCTGCCTCAACTACTATAAAATCTTAAGGAACTTATACATCCACTTGAAGGACTTCCCATTTCATTTAAAATCTATCAAGGGTGATCCTACTCTAAAATATTTAATAAAACATCTAATATTACCCATCCAAAAAAAAGAAACTATGCGCTTCGGTAACACTCATGGTTGGTTTCCAAGAAAGAACCACCAATATATTTTCTGGATCCACTAACGCTATTTCCTTTGAAATGTCATGTCCTAGAAAATAGAACTCTGTAATTCATAAATAACACTTAGATATAAATCCATAAATATGGTTCTCTGTGATTATTTCTAGGTCCATTTTCAAGTACATCGCATGCTCCCCCATAGATGCTGATTACACTAGGATGTCATTAATAAATACTTCCATGGAACAGTCTATCTAAGGCTAAGAAATCATATCCATGATCCCCATGAACACTTGTGGGCTGTTAATCATACCAAACGGTATCACCATGTATATTTCGTGTTCAGAAAAACATTTAAATATGTATTCAGTATATCCTCATCTGTTACTTAAAGCTGGTGATACCATGATATTTGATCTATCGTTGAGAACCATCACACCCCTTTCATATAATCCAAGAGGTCATCGATACTTGGTAGTGGATACTTATTCTTCATGGTCACCTAGTTCAGTCTCCTAAAGAACACCCATAATCTCAAGGTCATTTCTACCATAATGGAAAACAAAACTGGGGCTACTCGGGTTCAAACAATGGGTCCCACAAATCCCTCCCACTAAGTTCATCTAATTGTAACCTCATCCCAAGTTTTTTTAGGGAGAAATACTATATATAGGTGCAGATATCAGTGTCTTCCTGGGGGAATTGATTAATGAAAATGTCTACCATCCTTGAGATGGTAATCTGAGAACAACCTTAGGAAAGAAGTCCTCATATTCATCCAGCACTATAGGAAACTGAGGACTCATATCATCCACTACACCATGGTTCAGGATATGCAACTGATGTGTGATAGGATACACCCTCCTATGTGTGAGTTCGTCTTGCACTACTTTTGTTTCTTTTTCATTGAAAATGGAAAACCTAGATCCATCACAATGTACACACCACACTTTGTGGATAAAATAGTCAATATGAGCATGGAATGTGGAAACCCAGTCCACAAATAGAATGATTTCATAAGTCCACAATGCAGATACTAGGATATACCAACTGAAATTACCTCCTATAAGAGTAATTTGACACTATTGGAACCGATGTGTGATCATAGATTCCCATTATTGTAGGAGTGTGTATGTGTATGGTTCGATTCAATGGTTACACAAGAATCTCCGAGTCACGAATAAGGGTCCTAGAGAGATACTAATGACTACAACATGTTTCAATCAGAACTCCAATTAATGTTGAAAAGAAATATAACATACCTCTAACAATCCATGGAGTCTCGGGTTCATAGGCCTCTATAAATTGGAGCTTCCCTCATCCCTATCCACTATCTCCCTAAGCCTTTTGTGGACCACATTTGGGGTGGTGGTAATACATAGATCCACTATCCACCTCTTATAACCATGTAGTATACTATTCCATATCCTCTGCCTTATAGACAATCCTAATCCTTCCTCCACCTATGAGTCGGTGCTCCCTCTACGGTCTCCAGATAGGTCTTACGACATGTCAGGAAATATCAAGCCAGATGTCCTCAACCTCCGCAAGAGAAACACAATCTATCCATCAGCTAAATATCTATACCCTAAGAACCCCACAACACTTATCATGTTTCATAGGGTCATCACCTAGAATGCCTAACCAACTTGGGTTCATGTGACAGCTTCCAGCTACCAACTACCAAAGACATTGCTACATGGTGTATGGTGGTAACTCCCATTAGTAGTGTCTGCTTCGCTAGAAATCTCCCCACTAGAAGATCTATCCCTAGTACCCCAGAATATGTAAGAATTATAAGGGATATCATGAAATCCATTATCTCATAGAGTAATCCCTGTTTGAAGTTATAATCCTTGAATAAAGAATCCCTTATCAAATCCACAGAGTAGTGAGAAAGAACAGTAAATATCATAAAGTACTCCTCCACCGTCTCACTGACCTATAGTAGATGACGAATATCATGTATATGTACCAAGGATAACATATTGTGAAATAAATCCTCTCTGAATATATTCTTATTGTCTTCCAAATACAGACTCATATCATCATGTGTCTGGGTCCCTAAGTCCCTACATCGCCCCACGAAGCCCAAAATGAATATCATAGCTAGGAATTCCATCTGGTCATATAGAGTCCTCACAAGGAGGAAGGCGCATGTAACTAACACCATCCAATCCTCAACTACCTAGGGGTCTATATAACCCTGTAACCAGGGAGGAAAATACCCCTGGGACTCATGTAACACACTCAGCCTACATGCATACTCAACAGGTTGTACTGGTAGTAACTACTACTCGATGGGTGGTGGTATTGATGGTAAACCACCCTGAGGTTCTATCTCTGATACACGATCATATACATATGCTTCATCACTATGTGGATCATATTTGTGAACATGAAATAGAATCATTGATGGTTGTACATGTGGATTCATCCTAAAAAAGAACAAGATATACCACAATCTATAAATTATACCTTCTTAGAAGACTCGAGAATGAAATGAGAATGCTCCCAAATCCTATATGAATCATGTACCACTGGTTTCCCTACAATAATTATTTTCATGTAACGAGTCGGTATATATAATATGGAATCCATTTGTATGAGTATGTCGGCTGTCACTCCTACATTATATTCTCTAGCCTGAATTCCAAACATGAAACACTTAACACTATTGCTCCAAACCAACATTATAGCCTCTCGTTCATTAAGTAGAACTAACCTCCACAGATACCACTCATCCATGACCCATACCCTAGGGTAACATGCTATTACTACCCCAATACCCTCCTTTAATATGCCAGTGGCTGGTGACTATCCTTGAGTAGGCATATCCCACATTTGAGAGAAATTTTCCTAAGTACCTCGACACACACACACACATCACCATTCCCAAAATGATGAAATATAAAATAACTAAGTAAATAAGCAAGTATACAACATTGATACCAATAGAAAATTATGTATTTAGAAAATAAAAATGTAAATAGAGATCGAATACAAGCCCATGCAAAAAGGATTCTAGAAAAGTGAATGAAAAAGTTCCTGAAACTCATCTGAAGAAAACCATAATTCATGTGAAAGGTACTAGATATCTTCTTGATGTTGTAAGAGGAAACCTTGACTGTCTAGTATCACTAAGAACCACCTGGTTCAGGTCCACATAGGAATTCCTCAAATAATTAATTGCCTTCACATGACATGACAAGTGTGGGTGAAGCCCTTGATTGATTGAGTAATACCATACATAGTAGGAAATACCAGACCCAAAATAAAAATAACAATATTACATACAAAAATTATACCACAAAGAAATACGCAAAGTATACCACTAATATATACATGAATCATATCCCTAAAAGATACACAAAGTATTCAACTAAGTTATAAATGAAGTATAACACTATCATATTCATAGTAAGATAATAGAGGTATAAATCTATTGTATGAAAATAGGATAATCGAACGTAATCCACAAAACACTGTGTATTGTTAAGACATGTAGTCCTGATAAGACACTCAGTCTCCAAAAGAAACATAGTCTTAGTAAGAAACATAATTATAGTAAGGCACATAGTCTAGAAATGTCATGTAGCCTAAGAATTTGATGTAGTATGAAAGTAGCATAGTCTCAAAGTCACATATTCTTAAATTCACAGCCAGCCACAAGAATCCTCTTATGGCACACTCGTTCGGGGAGAATCTACTCCTCAAGAAATTTGGTAGTATGAAAACATCCAAAATAAACTCAAATAAAGTATCTCAAAAGCACCAAATCGTAACAAGGACCCCAAATCCATAAACAGATCATCGAACTGACTCACGAATTGAAATTTTTTGTTCTTTTAATAAATAGGTCCAACCTGGGTCGGGTCCGGGTCTGATCCGACCTACCAGACCTAGCCCGCTGGCACATCGGTAGGTTGAATTACTGCACCCTGATAGCCCATGGCTAGTACGCATTCCACTAAAATATTTCCACTCCAACTACCACCTCCTTCCATCGGTGATCCAATGGACAAATTCCTCTACTAATGACACTGCCTCACCTTGTTAGTGCTACCAACCCTGCCATCCCTCTGTGGACTACCATGTCGGACCAGCACCTATAGTCCCTTCTACAGACCAATGGGTCTCTTTCAATACCTTCAAATTTTCACAATCACAGATCCTGGTTCCTCATATCCCTATCTACCCTAATTCAACCAAATATTTTAGTTTTCCCCTAAGTCATGGGTCTGATCACACTCAATACCACTCAGAAACATTAATCCGGGAACTACAGGGTTCCAAAAGTGAATAACATGAATAATAGAGGGATATATTCACATAGAAATATATTAATATATTTTTAGAAGCCTATTTAGAAAACAATGAAGATATGAGGGATTTTTTTAGATAAAAGATTAAATATAATGCCGCTAACACACGACCATTCCCTCCCAAAACATATGATCGATCTGCGGGATAATCTGGATGTGAATTAATCCATGTTCATCCTAGAAATAAAAAATGGGGAAATATAAAGGAACAAACTAAACTACCACGAGTTATGATCCTTTTTTATGATTAACTAAGGTAACATCATCTCAAATTCTTGATTCACCAACTTTCATTAGAGAGATATACTTTATCACATTACATAATTATTCTTGGTTTATCATGATAACCATGAATTCAATAAAATAGTTTATTAAAAATAATAATGTTATCGTGTTGGTACATATTGTTAAATAATGTAAAACATCATTTATTTACTTTAATTAAGCAACCAAAAATAACTTCTCACATTCGACTCATGCTGGTAAATGTTAGGCCCTGCCTAAGAGAAATTAATTTCTCAAAACACAAGTGTGCCCTCATATTTTTATCTCTACACCCGTTTAATGGTTTTTCCACTTTTTCAAGAAAAAATAGTGCACATACTACTTAATATTTTAATATTTTTCAAAAAATTGTTCTGGCCAATTAGTGACTCATAATCACACACCTTCTCGACACCTAGTCTCAAAATAATTCCATATAATATATAAAAATAAAATATTGAAATTATGAGATGTTTTATTCCATTATATTGTGGATTAATATTCATAAATGGAATTACTCCCCTATTTCACACATCTGATATGATTTTGGGTTAATTATATGTGGATATAGGTTTACGTGGAACATCTGGGCAGTTTTGATGATGTTTCATGACATCATTCTATGTTGGAATGGCTATATATGGTGCAATAAAAAAATATTCCAACCGAATGAGAGTTATAAGTGTATAGAAATATTTCATTATATTCTCTTTCATTGGTGACAATTATTATTTTTTAAATCATGTGGGACTCATGAGTAGGATTTTCCTACATATATCCCATCAGTTAGGGATTTTTTTCATTGGGGTAGTGGGATCATAAAACTATTAGTTTTTAGCAGTAGTAGAGGATTACATTTATGATTTCCATAAATATTTTGAGACAATGGACTTGTTGTGAGGTTGTCTTATTTATTGAATTATTCTATGAGACTTCATATATATAATATTTATAATATTATATTTCCCTTGGTAATATTTTAATGGTGGGGTTGTTGTTGAAAAATTATTAAGAGAATGAATTTATCATACCAAAATTTTCCCCCTAGGTGGCTCTGGTGTAGTACTCTAGTAGGATGAAGATAGAATAAAGATGTATTTTTATTATTATTTCCTAAATCATATTTCAATCATGAACACATACCATTTTACAAGGATTTAAAACATATTCACCCAAATTAAATGATAACGGTAGATATTGATGACTATCCTTTGGTTTGGGTGGCACCATTTGTAGGTTTTCAATATGATATTCTAAAGATAGTGTTATGATGTAACTATGGGAATTATGATTTCTTATTGATTACCTTTAGGGTAAAAAATTCACCCAATGTATTCATGTTAATTATTAAGAAGAAAATTTATAAATTATTGAATTAATTACACGGTGTATTTTATAATCAAATTCTCATGTACAATATATTTAAGGAGGAGAACACATATTAATATGGGATGGTCCTATACTTACACTTGGAAAACCAATTATATGGTATGATATAAATGTCTTAGTTATGGATTTGGGAGGTTCAAATTAAAGGGAATACAGTCTCTAAACATGGTGAAGCTATGGACTATGAATATAAAGAGGTAATATAATCTTGGAGACCATAGAGTGTGTCGATGGTGCAAAATTTTCTCAAGTTTAAGGGGTAATATCAAATTAGAATGGATGATTTTCCTAGTACTATAGTCCCTTAACATATTTGATGAACAAATGGATTTGTTTCATTTATAATAAAAAACGTTATAGTGATCAATTAGGGATTTTTGGTATAAGATCAATGGTGATCCCCTTTTGATGTTTCTAGAGGAGGATATTGAGTTTTTGTTGTTCTGTGATGCCTATAGCATTGGGCTCATGTGTATTTTGATTTAGATGATGATATTGATATCTTAATAGTCTAGGATGTCTAGGCCCCTAATGTATACAACTTGACACACAACATAGAGATGGAATTATTTTTCTTTTCCTTAATTATATTAAGGCATTATCATGTGGTTGAGTGGATTGTAGTTTCCTCAAACCACTAAAACTCTTCTATATTTTTTCTAGAGAATGCTCATAATAATATAGATTCACTGTAAATATTTTTAACACCCCAATATTTCAAAGTATGTTATCTCTTCAAAGTAATTCAATAACTTGTGATACATGCAACAACAAGTTCGAGCGCACCTCGATATACCAAAATATCCATTCAAAAGGAATTTATGAATTATATTAAATAAATTATTAATTATATATATATTCTATATAATTTAAACATTCATATTTTGTGTTTATTAGACATAATACAAGGACAAATTCAATTTTTTAGATAAAATTTATATTTTTAAAAAAATGCAATTTTAACGCCTTTAAATGGAGAAACTTTTTTATCTAATATTTGACATTTTTATATATTAAATTTGACATAATAAACATAATCTTTATAATCAGGACATAAAAATTTATGTTTGAATTTTTTTTTGTGTTTTTTGATAACTTTTATATTTTGGTGAATATTTATAAATATTAAATTTTAATTGAAATTAACTTTTTATTCAAAATAATTTATAGTGTTCAATAATACATTTGAATGGTTTGGAAGTATAATTAGATTATATTTTTATGATTTAATATAATTTAGTTCATTTTAAGTAATCTCGCATTTATATTTTACTTAAACACATGTCAATCTTTGTATAGTTTTTAATTTTTTTCTAAAAAATTGCTTTTTTGTTTCGACTATGGGAATTAATTTAAAATAAATAAATGAATCTTCTATGTTTTTATTTTGGTCAAATAAAACAATCAATTTGTTGATGAATAGTGAAAAAAACTGCGTTATTGTTTAAAATCAACTTTTTATTTAAGTAATTAGTTATTTTATTTTATTTTATTTTAGATCAAAATATATGAATAATACATATATATGTTAAATTTAATTCATTTTTTGTCATTTTGTAATAATATTAGATATATAAAAGTTTATTAAACTTTTTACTGTATTTTACCCAAATATTTTTTGGTGAATTATAACTTTTAACTTTTAATTACCACAGTTAAACGTAAATATGGTAATTAACGGTAAAAATGTTATTATAATTACACAAACACATGTCCTAGTTCTATTGGATAAGATTAATTATTCCTAAAAGATATTATGAATAAAATATGATCCTTCAAGTCATGATGTACTAGACTATGACATTTATTATTATTTTATTTAAAGATTTAAAAGAGTTAAAAATTCATCGTTTAATAAATAAACCATTTTTAATATCGAGTTATAGATAATATAAATTAGAATATAAATATTCATTAGAAAGATAAAAATATTTCCTCTATAATGTTATTTTATTTATAAATTTGAGACGTTATATAATTTAATTCATTTATGACACAATGATGATGCAGTAATTACAATATTATTGAAAGATTAAAATAAATGATATTATAAATATCATAATAAAGGTAATTTGAGACTTTTGATGAATTCCTCAAATTTTATAGGTTAATATGACATGTTACTAGGGATTAAATAATTTTTTTATGTATTCATAATGGTATGATATTCACAAAAACAAAATACTAAATAGTGTCAAAACTGACATAATAGTTGTTATAAAAAAATTAATAATATAATTAATTGATATATATTCCTAAAAATCTATGTTTTGTCAAAAGGGAATAGATATTATTATATATATTAATAATGAGCCACTATGGGTCCACTTGGCTTGTTATAGTATGTTTATTAACCGTATAATATAAAAATACAAAGAGATGTGTTAACTTACAAACTATTTAACTAAGAGTTAAATCTAAAAGAGAATGTTAATTTGGTGACCTAAACCTATATAAAACTTATTGTATATTAGGATTTCTTCCTATCCCAATTTTGGAGCCACTAGAAACCGAAAATGATTTTACTATAAAATAATATTTCAAGCTTTTCCTAAAGTGACCCTCACCCCTCTTATAAAAGAGTACATCCCGTTATCTCAAAATAACTCCTCCAAAGCCATTTGTCTCAGAAAAAACCATCTAAAATAACCTCCCAACTATCATCACTTCATCCTAGAGTCCATCCCTTAATCAGAATTCCAACTTATGGATCCCTTTTGTTCAATTAAAAGGAAGAACCCCGAAGAAGAGGTAATAATTTCATCACCTCTTTCAAAGTTATCTTCTTCTTCCACTTCCTCTTTATTTGTTGTTTCCATACCAAAATAATAACTCCAGTACATCCTACATACTGTGATGTTATTATAAATATGATACAACCATATTTGTTATTCTATCCACCCTCTAAATGGCAAAGTCACCATACATGTGTACGTATGGCTTATCGTCTCCACGTCGTGGCGTAGTTTGTTATTCAAACACTTCATTATTTCGATGGGTATAATAATGAATATAACTGATTTAAATATTAAATATTACATGTTAATAATTCTGTATATATGATATACCATCCATTTACATATGATTTCCCCATCAATATCATTATATTGTGGGTTGGGCGTATGTACGGATTACCGTCTCCATGATGCGATGAGATTCATTCCCATGATCACCATTCAACGATGATTATAAAAATATATATTATTAATAAGTATGTAATATATGAAATAATAATTCTACTGGAGATATATATATATGTGTGTGTGTGTGTGTGTGTTTACTTACATATATTTTATTCACTTACTTCCTTTCAATACGATATGAAAATAGAAACAACATTTATGCATATGTATGGCTTACCGTCACCATAAACGGTGACTTCCATTTCATATATCAATATATCATAAATATCTTTATTCTAAATATATATGATATATTTATCAAGGATTATACTATGTATTTATTTAAATCATGATTTAAATGATACGATCAATAATAACAAGTTAAAACATGTACGATAAAGAAATTGATTATTACACAAAATGTTAATTTAACGTTGAAATAATTATATAGTGGGTAGTATAATGTCATAAATGAATCATATATGAAATAATAAATATAAAATGGTTTCTGTTATAATTTAATAACATAATATGGCCATTGTACAGGAGGATAAACGTACCATTAACCAAAGCAAAGTGCAAGGTAAGGGTTAATTTGACAATCACTTTATTATCTGAGTTTGTTATAACGTAAGTATCTACTGGGAAATATTTTTTATCCATGTCCATATTTCATAAAAGTGTTTTCAAAGGTATTATTGTTAAGGTAATTTTTAATAAAACATCATTTTAAATGTTTTAAATATTTATTCTTCTAAAACATCTTCAATAATGTCTCTATTTTCAAAAAAAATTAAATATTTATTTATATGGACATGAATGTTTTAAAATGATAATTCCATTAAAAAGTTGGAAGTGGTATGGCACACATTTATTCAGAACAATATTTTAAATTACTTCCTTTATATGAATTTTAAATTATTTCATGAAAAAGGCATATTTCTCACAATAATTTTTACTAATCATTTTCATCTATGTCAACATTCATTACGGGATATTATTCTTGATCGATGTTGATTTTTCATGATACAAATCTTCAATATTGTATTGAAGGTTTTGTGATATGTTTGACTGTGGATGTGTTATTTTTATACCATTTAGGGCTTATTGAAAAACTATTGACATTTTGTATGTTTGTATTAATATGAATGTTTATGTTATATTTAAACCCATTGTTATTAGAATTGCATTGGACTTAGTAAGTGATGGGTGGATCCCACTAGAGCTCCTCGATGAATCAGTAAGTCTTATGAGATAAAATAGTGTCTTGGCACAAGGCCTTGATAAAATCGTATTTATAGTCTTGGCACAAGGCCTTGATTATATGGTTATGATGCTTGACATTATGCATTCCATCATTATGAAATTATCTATTGATATTACTTGTTATTATTCAACTAGTAGAATATCCATGTGAATATGTAAATGGGATTATTTGATTTATCTTTTTCATATTATACTAAATATTAAGTTTAAAAGTCTTATGTTTTAGTTTTATACATTGCCTTAAATTTTTATACCTTTTTATGAAAGTTTCTACTATATTGTTATCCTTACTGAGTATCTAAGCTTAACATTTTCTATGTTTTATTTTCCTATGATTTGAAATAGTATACTATGAATGACATTTAGGGATAATATAAGGGATATGAATGTGGTCAATGGGGACAATGTTGTTTTTGTTTTTCATTTTATTTTTTAATGCAACATTCATGTATGTAATCTATTTTCTAAGACTTCTAAAATGATCATGTAACGCCGTGACCCTAGATACCCATAGTTGGTGATTTATTACAAAACATTGGCATGATCACAAGAAAGATCAAGTCTCAAAAGACTGATTAATTTAGTACCTTTGGAAACACTAGATATATTCATAAAGTATACATTGCATCAATAAGTGAAAAAATTAAACCACATATTTTTCTTCATATCCCCTCATACTATCCTTGGTGGTCATTCATAAAATACATCTTCACATCCTGGGAAAAATAAAACATTTAAAGGTGTGAGCTCAAATGCTCAGTAAGGATAACAATATAGTTGAAACTTTCATAAATAAACATAAAAATTTAAGGCAATGTATAACTAAAAAAATCTTTTTAAACTTGAACATCAACATAATATGGAAATGATAAGATGAAATCATTCCATTTACTAACTCACATGGATATTCTACTATTCTAATAATCAAATGAAAATATTAATAACCAGATTCATAATGACGGAATGCATAAAATCAGACTATCATAACCACGTAGCCAAGGCCTCGTGCCATGACTACAAATAAGATTTTGTCAAGGCCTCGTACCCAGAAACTAGATTGTCTCATGAGACCTACCGATGCATCAAAAAACTATAGCGGGCTCCACCCGTCAGTTACTACATCCAATGCATTCCTCATATGAAAATTATTAAACATAACAAAAAAATTCGTATTAAAACTAGCATATTAAATGTCAATACATTATCCACAAACCATGAATGGTATAAAAATAGCACATCCACAGTCAAACATAAATCATTCGATATAATATTGATGATTTTATTGTATCATATTAACCTCAATCAAGAATGATGAAGGATACTATCATAGATGAAAATAACCATCATAACAATTATAGTGAAATACCCCCCTTTTTAGAGAAATCATTTTAAATTCACACTATTTTTCAAGAATCCATTTAAAATATATTTTAGAATCATAGTGTCCCATTCCAATTTAATAAATTTATATGTAATTTTGATTTTAAAACATTAAAGTCCATATAAATAAATACTTAAAACCATTTTTAAAACATGGACATTAATGAGAAAGATTTAGAATAATCTATCTTTAAAAAATTTTAAAATGTCATTTTAGTTAGATTTCCTAACCAAAATTGCGACACTTGAATAAGAATAATTGAGGAAATAAAAACTTTTTATTATCATGATAATAAATGGATTCATGATATATTATGTCAAAGTACATTATATACACCATATAAAAGTGATTTGGTGTATAACAATAAAAGAGTCTCAATGGAATGTAAATTGAGATGAAATCTCTCATAATGGTCGTATCCTTAGGTTAAGGATAAATCAATGACATAATTATGAGAGACAAATATAAATACACTCAATATGATTGTATATTCCCTATAAAACAATCAAACTACATTCACAAATATTCTTGTAAAAACAACACCAATGATTTGGATGTTTAACTCAACAAACCGAGATTGAGTAAAAATTACTCTTATCAAGTTCATACCGATGACCTGATAATCCATCAATGGAGTGATTATGTGTATCAAAAGTATATCCACAGAATGGGGAGTGAAATTTATGACATAATCAAATTAATAGTGATTCTACACATAATCTTGGAGTCATATAATCAATGAAGTTTGCGTAAAGCCGAAGGAGTGGAAATTGAAATTTCAAATTCCCTTATTGATTTGGTAACATAAAAAACATACAACCATGAAAGAAGGATCATACAATGATGATTTAAATATAAATTAGTTAAATTATATTACACAGTCAATACAAACATGGGAAGTACACACACCACATGTAATAAATAAGTGGTGAACAATGGAATTCCCACTAAATTAAAAGTGAGATAAGAAACCCCTTACTTTGTACATTTTCCTTGGTCGAAGGAAGGTTAGCCTCCTGTATAATGGTGAAATAATTGTTATTGAATTATACTAGAATCATTTACATTAATATGATATCATATATGATCTTTTAACATTGATTTGTTAATAATATGTTAGTATTATTGTCATTTCAGGTGTTAACTTACTCATTTTCCTTTATATTGTTTGTTACGCAAGCCGTGTTTGTTATGGATAGGTTTTTATCTTATTCATATATAAAATTATATCAAGTCCTTAAAAAAAATTATCATCAAATGAGAATTATACTTGAAGTGATACGATGGAGAATGAATCTCATCGTGTTCGTGGAGACGGTAGTTCGTACGTACGCACGAGTGACAATATCATTCTTTTCATGTTAAAATAATATATAATTGGATGGTATATCATATAGACAGAATAATTATCAAGTTATATTTATTATTTACATTAATTAAACATCGTTATTATACCCATCCAAATAATAATTTATTTAATGACAATTACACCACGACGTGGAGACAGTAAGTCGTACGTACGCACATATGGTGACATGCCACTCAAAGGATGGATATAATACTGAATATGGATGTACCATATTTATAATAACATCAAATTATATATAAGATACTGGATTTATTATTTTAGAATAGAAATAACAAATAAAGAAGAAGTTGATGAAGAATGGAACTTGAAAGAGGGTGGTGAAAACATTACCTCTTCTTCGGGTTCTTCCTTTTGATTTGATCAAAAGGGCTCCATAGGTTGGCTTTCTGATCAAACTAAGGCCTCTAGGTTGTAGAGAGGGAATTTTAGAGAGTATTTGGGCATGTTTCGGCCGAGCCAGAAGGCTATGAATGTGTGAATGAGTGAGAAAGGGGAGTACCCTTTTATAAGAGGGGTGAGGGGCACCTTTGGAAAAGCTAAAATTATTATTTTATAATAAATTAATATTTGGTTCCTAATTTCTTAAAAGTATAATATTTAAAGGTTAAGGTGAGTATGTGTCTAAATCCACTCAACCAAAATAATTTAGACAAGTTTGAGTCATTATATTAACCTTATCATTAAGTATTAACTCTTAGTTAATTAGTTTCACATTTACAATGTATCTTTGTATTTTTATATTATATGGTTAATAAACATACTATATACATCCAAGATACCACCAAGTGGTCCATTAATGATATAACTATCATTATATAAGTCTCTTGGACGAACCTTAGATATTTAGGAATTGAATATAAATTAGTAATACAATATTTGTTTTAAAAACTCCTTTATGTCAATTTTGACACTATTGTGTATTTTGTTTTTGATAAATTCATAACAACGTTATTACTTTGAAAAAAATTTATATAATCAATACTATTATGTCATATTAATCTATAAAATTAGTGTAATTCATAAAAAGTCTCACATTACATTTATTTTGATATTTTAAATATCAATTATTTTAATATTTCATTAATTAGTTAATTACTGCATCACCATTGTGTCATAAATAAATTACATTATTTAATGTCTAAAAATTAAAATAAAATACCATTCTGTAGTAAATATTTTTATCTTTATAATTAATATTTAAAAACGAATATATCTTTTGTATAACCCTATATTAAAAATGTTTTAGTAAATAACATTTGAATTTAACTCTTTTAACTCTTCTTTAATTAAATAATAATAAATGTCCAAATCTAATACAAGTGGACCTAAATGATAATATTTTACTCCTAAGGTTGTTTTTGGTCGAGATAAAGTTGACCAATAAAATTAGGACATGTGTTAGGGTAATATTAATATCATTTTTACCCTTAATTAAACTATTTACTTTTAATCGTGGTAAATAAAACTAAAAAGTTACTATTCACCAAAAATTATTTTCATCTCATTGAATGACATTTTACTATTTGATATTAACTGTGTCTCTCAGATTTTCTAAATTCCACTCTCAGATGCGGTAAAATTATGTTTTATGAAAAATTCAGTTTTTTAACAACCACTTATTGGTTTCACTATTCATAAAAAATGAATGTTTCCAGAAAAATACAAAAAATTAGGCCTAAGCTATATTTGATTTTATGAATTCAAAAATGATGTCTATTTTAAAACATTAAAAACATATCAGTTGCATTAATTAATTTAAAAATTAATTGCAGTCGTTAAAACAAATAGAGTGTTTTTAAGAGATAATAATAATCAAAAGATTGACACTTGTTTCTGTCTGGTTTAAATGTGAAATTACATCCAATGAACAACATCTTATTAAATGGTTAAAATATATTCTAAATATACATTAGAACAACTCAAATTAATAATTTATCACTATTAATTATTTCGATAAAAAAAGTTTTTTTAAATTAAAATTTAGTAATATTCACTATTCATCAAAATATGAATGTTATCCAAAAAGTACCAAAATTTCACCCTAATCTAAGATCGATATTATGAATCCAAATATGAAGTCCATTTCAAAAGACAAAATTTATAAAATTTCAAAAAGTAGGTATTACTATTCATAACTGCTATTTTGATTGGATGTGGTGTGTTAAAATCTCGAAGTTGCGTACAATGCATGCCATTGAATTATTCAAAGGGAAATGTACCATGGAACCATGGGGTTTTACATTCTCCCCTCCTTAAATAAATTGCGTCCACAGAATTTTTTTTTAAAATTGGGCTTGAAAATATAATGTAATGTCCCACATTGGAAAAAGAGTCCATAAAACTATCACTTTAAAAGAAACAAAGAGAGGTATAAAGGTCACCCAAGATAACCCATACTAGGATTCCATGTTGGAAAACATGGTTATGGATGATAAACTAAGTGTTAGGTTCTGATGGAGAGGGATAGAAAACATGATCAGGAGAAAGTTAAAAATAAGAAAATCACAAACTTATATTGGGACAAATGGTCATTAGTCTCCCAATAGGAAAAGTAAACGGACAACATTTTTTGTTTTAAGTTAAATTACATAAGGCCGAGGAATTAATTTATAATATTGACTAAGAACATAGTGAGATATACTTACTTTTTAAGTAGATTTTAAATCTTTAATAAATTTTTACCAGTAACTCATTTTTTTAACTACGAGTATTCAAGAAGAATTGGTCACAATGTAAGAGATAGAATAAACTTCTATAGAAATACATGATCAACTTAGCATAGACTATATATTAACCTTGTCTCTAGAGATTAATAAAAACCAAAATGGTTAGTGTAATATCTGATGATCCCCCAAATGGATATTCCATTAGAGAAAAAACACTAATCTTATTTTCTAAAATTAAACCCTCAATACCCCAAAGTTAAATAAATACCATTCAATAATCAATTGTCCTTAAAATTCTTCATTATAATCCAAACTAATATTGAAACCAAAAACATATAAGAATGTAGTCTTCCACATTAAATTGTATCTCCAAATGAAATTAATTACACATAAAGTCACATACATAAAAGTAATTAACCTAATCATTTCCATAAATAACACAAATCACTATAAATCCATAATAATAACATAGATAAAAAATCCACCATTACTCCTCAAAAGAAATCCCATACTATTCTATTTTCCTTGGGCATATAGTGTTCACATCAAAGCGAACAACTTCCAAAATAAAATTTATCACTTAATCACCAAATCATTTTCCTATACTAAGGGTATTCATTTGATGAGACATAAGATCCAAAATCAAATTATTATTGATAAATAAAATCATTTAACTAAAAATAATATTCACACGAACTAGGGACTTCATGTAGTCCAGTGGTAGGTGATAAATTCCAATCGCACTTTGGTTGTGGGTTCGATTCCCCCAACTTTGTGTGACGTGACGAGTTGTCACATGGTCTGTGTGTTTTCCTTTTTCGAAAACTATATTTTATAAAATTAAAAAAATGAGATAAATTCCTCAAAATAACCCAAAAAAATTTTAACCACAAATCTTATCTCATACCTTGAATTTTCATCCCTAATTGTAATGACTTATAATTGCCTCAATACCAACGATCATATAAAACAAAATGGTTATTTATAACTATATCCACAAGATAAAAGATAATTCTTCCTCAAATATAATTCTCAAATGGAAAACTGCAGGGTTATAAATACAAGAGAAAATTATTCCAATGTAAAACCATCAACAAGGATCACTAATACTTTTTAAACATTTTTCCAACCATTTATTTCCACATAGCTTCTTCTTTGACCATGAAAATATCCTATAGAATAGGGAATTCACTCTGGTAATGGCCAGGTCCCCTACATTTATGGAAAATGACTGTAAATGGATTATTGGGACCATTTTTATCTTCTTCCATAGTACTCTTTATTTTTCTTCGTAAATTCTTCACTTTATGTCCTTCCTTCCTGCACGTAAAAAATTTCTTTGTCCCATTGAGACACTTTCCTGGGTGTCTCCTTCCACATTTCCCATATGATTGAAATTGAGGATTCCTTTCTCAATGGTCTCTACTACTGGAGCTCTTATCATTCATCACCTTTCTCTTCTTTATTGAGTCCTAGAATTGGTAAATATATATATTGTTGATCATATTTCTGGAAAATTGATTTGGCATAAAGACGATATCTTTTACGCCTATCAACAATCCATTTTGTTGCTCATTTCCAACACTGTTCCTACCTTGTACATAATTCTCAAAGTCACAATGACTTCTTTGGAATCCATCCATTGACCAAATCTATAATGAATTGTGTGAGTAACAGTAGTCATAAAATCATTTAGAGATTAACATGTCACCATATTATCAGTTTGAAACACATTAGGATTAACCAAAGTCATTTACTCTCATATTATATATATAATACTTAAAATCAGTTTGTAATGAAAATGTAAATTATCCTAAGCATATCCCACGGGAGTGTCGTAACCATGAGTGCAGAAAGGAATGTTGTTGTGCACCAATTCCCGTTCGAGTCTATCTCAATGTGGTGTTTTTGGGTTTTACACCTTGGTACATCTTTGCTAGAGCCGACTCTACCTGCTCATATCAAGACATGGATATATTTCTCCGAAAACTCACAAAATCTCTACAATACCAAAATTTTAGGATGTTCTTCTATACTAATCCTCAAAGTTCATCTTAGGTCTACTTGATCTAATAGGAGTTTATATAAATATAGCTTCCATGGTTTGTACCAAACTTCCTCTGATACCAACTGTAATGCCCCGACCCTAGATACCGAGAGTCGGTGAATTATTACATAACATTGGCGTGATCACAAGAATGATCAAGTATCGAAAGACCGATTAGTTTAGTACCCTTGGAAACACTAATATATTCATAAAGTTTACATTACATCAATAAGTGAAAAAATACAACAACATATTTGTCTTCATATCCCCTCATACTATCCCAACAGTTCATTCATAAAATACTTCTTCAAATCCTGAGAAAGATAAAACATTGAACGGGGTGAGATCAGATGCTCACTAAAGATAACAATATAGTAGAAACTTTTATAAATGAACATAAAAATTTAAGGCAATGTATAACTAAAACAAAAGCCTTTAAAACATGAATTTCAGCATAATATGTCAAGGATAAAATGAAATAATTCCATTTACACATTCACATAGATATTCTATTAGTCGAATAATCACATGAAAATATTAATAACCACTTTCATAATGACAGAATGCATAATTCCAGACTATCATAACCACATAGCCAAGGCCTCGTGCCAAGACTACAAATAATATTTTGTCAAGGCCTCATGCCAAGAAACCAGTTTGACTCATGATATCCACCGATGCATCGGGGAGCTATAGCGGGCTCCACTCTTCACTTAATAAGTCCAATGGATTCCTCATATGAAATGTTTTAAACATAACATTAACATTCCTATTAAAACTAGCATACGAAATGTCAATACTTTATCAAAAACCAGGAATTGTATACAAATAACACATCCACATTCAACCATAACTCATTCGATACAACATGGATGATTTTATTATATCATAATAACCTCAGTCGAGAATGATGAAGGATATTGACATAGATTAAAATAATCATCAAAACAATTAGAGTGAAATATCCTCATTTTTCTTCAAATCATTTAAAAGTCACACTATTTGTCAATAATCCAATTAAAATTGATTTTAGAATAAAAGTGTCCTCTACCACATTGAATCTTTTAAAATGAATTTTGATTTTAAAACTTTAATGTCCATATAAATAAATCCTAAAAACCATTTTTAAAACATGGACATTAGTAAGAAATATTTAGAATAATCAATCTTTAAATCATTTTAAAATGTCATTTTAGACTTAGTTCCTAACCAAAAGAGAGACAGTTGAATAAAAACAATTGAGGAAATAAAAACATTGTAGTGTCATTAGAATAAAGGGATTCATGATATATTATGTCAAAGTACATTATATACACCATATAAAAGTGATTTGGTGTATATCAATAAAGGAATCTCAATGGAATGTAAATTGAGATGAAATCTCTCATAAAGGTTATAACATTATGTTAAGGATAAATCAACGACATAATTATGAGTGAAAAATATAAATACACTTAATATGATTGGATATTCTGTGTAAGAAAATCAAAGGACATTCACACATATTCTTGTAAAAACAACACCAATGAATTGGATGTTTAACTCAACAAATCGAGATTGAGTAAAAATTACTCTTATCAAGTTCATACCGATGACCAAATAATTTATCAATGGAGTGATTATGTGTATCAAAAGTATATCCACAGAAAGGGGAGTTAAATTTATGATATAATCAAATGAATCGTGATTCTACACATAGTCTTGGAGTAAAATAATCAATGATGTTTGCGTAAAGCCGAATGAGTGGAAATTGAAATTTCAATTTCCCTTATTGATTTGGTAACATAAAAAACATACACCCATGAAAGAAGGATCATAAAATTATTATCTAATTATAAATGAATTAAATTATATTACACAATGAATACAAAATGGGCAGTACACACACCACATGTAATAAATAAGTGGCGAACAATGGAATTCTCATGGAATTAAAAGTGTGATAAGAAACTCCTTACTTTGTACTTTTTCATTGGACGACGGTCGGTTAACCTTTTGTATAATGCTGAGATAATTGTTATTGAATTATAAATGAATCATTTACCTTAATATGATATCATATATGATATTTTAACATAGATTTGTTAATGATATCTTAGTATTATCGTCATTTCGGGTGTTAACTTACTCCTTTTCCTTTATATTCTTTGTTACGTAAGCCCTATTTTTTATGGATAGGTTGTATCTTATTCATATAAATAATTATATCAAGTCCTTAAACATTATTTTTAATCATCAAATGAGAATTATACTTGAATAGATACGATGGAGAATGAATCTCATGGCGTTCGTGGAGACAGTAGGGCGTACGTACGCACGAGCGACAATTTCATTCTTTTGATGTTAAAATAATATATAATTGTATGGTATATTATATAGAAAGACTAATTATCATGTTATATTTATTATTTACATTAATTAAAAATCATTATTAAACCCATCCAAATTATTATTTATTTAATGACAATTACACCACGACGTGGAGACGGTAAGCCGTACGTACGCTTGTATGGTGACAAGCCATTCAAAGGATGGATAGAATACTGAATATTGTTGTACCATATTTATCGTAACATCACAGTTTATACAAGATACTGGAGTTATGATTTAAGAATATAAATAAAAAATAAATAAGAAGTTGAAGAAGAAAGGAACTTGAAAGAGGGTGGTGAAAACATTACCTCTTTTTCGGGTTCTTCCTTTTGATTTGATCAAAAGGGCTCAATAGAATAGCTTTATGATCAAACTAAGGCCACTAGGTTGTATTGAGGGATGTTTAGAAAGTATATGGTAAGGTTTTATCCGATCCAAAAGTCTTTGAATTTGTGAATTAGTGAGAAGGGTGAGTTCCCTTTTATAAGAGGGGTGAGGGGCACCTTTGGAAAAGCTAAAAATATTATTTTATAATAAATTAATATTCGGTTCATAATGGCTCTAGAGTGGATTATTTAATGTTTATGGTAGGGATGGGTCAAAAACCACTAAACCAATATAATTTAGAGAGGTTTGGGTCCTTATATTAACCTTATCTTTATGTATTAACTCTTAGTTAATTAGTTTCACTTTTACAATGTCTCTTTTTATTTTTTTATTATATGGTTAATAATCATACTATATACATCCAAGAGATCCCCATGTGGTCCATTAATGATACACCATTCATGATATAAGTCTCTTTCCTATCTTTATATTTTTAGGAATTTAATATAAATTAATAATATAATATTTGTTTTAAAAACTCCTTTATGTCAATTTTGACACTATTGGGTTTTTTTTGATAAATTCATAACAGAATTATTACATCGAAAAAAAATTATATAATCAATAATAATATGTCATATGAACTTAGAAAATTTTTTTAAATCATAAAAAGTCTCAAATTATATTTATTTAGATATTTATAATATCAATTATTTTAATATTTCATTAATTTTGTAATTAATGCATCACCATTGTGTCATAAATAAATTAAATTATTTAATTTCTAAAAATTATAAATAAAATAGAATTATGTAGGAAATCTACTTAGCTTTATAATTAATATTTACAATCGAATATATCTTATGTATAACACTATATTAAAAATTTATTAGTAAATAAACATTGATTTTAACTCTTTTAACTCTTTTTTAAATTAAATAATAATAAATGTCCTAATCTAATAAAATGGACCTAAATGATAATATATTACTCCTATGGTTGTTTTTGGTTGAGATAAACTTGTCCAAGAGAATTAGGACATGTGTTAGGATAATATTAATATCATTTTTACCCTTAATTACACTATTTACTTTTAATTATGGTAAATAAAAGTAAAAAGCTACTATTCAACAAAAATTATTTACATCTCATTGAATGAAATTTTACTCTTTAATATTAACCATGTCTCTCAGGGTTTCTAAATTCCACTCATAGAGGTGGTAAAATTAATATTTAGGAAAAAATTCAGTTTTTTATCTACCACTTACTGGTTTCACTATTCATCAAAAAATGAAAGTTTCTAGAAAAATACAAAAAATTATGCCTAACATATATATGATATTATTAATTCAAAAATGATATCTATTTTACCAAATTCTAAACATATCAGTTTCATTAATTAATTTAAAAATTAATTCCAGTCGTCAAAACAAATAGCTTGTTTTTAAGAGATAATAACAATCAAAAGATTGTCACTTGATTATGTCTGGTTTAAATGTGGAATTACATCCAATGACCAATATTGTATTAAATGGAAAAAATATATTCTAAATATACTTTAGAACCACTCAAATTAAAACTTTATCAATATTAATTATTTCGATTAAAATAGTTGTTTTTTATTAAAATTTAGAAATTTTCACTATTCATTAAAATATGAAAGTTATCCAAAAACTACCGAAATTTAACCCTAAGATAAATTTTATATTAAGAATCCAAATATGAAGTCCATTTAAATAGATAAATTTTTTAAAATTTCAAAAAGTATGTATTACTATTCATACCTGATAGTTTGATTGGGTGTGGTGTGTTAAAATCTCGAAGTTGCGTACAATGCACGCCATTGCATTATTCAAAGGGAAACGTACCATGGAAGATTGGGGTGTTACAGATAGGTCCTTATGGACTTGATTCCTTGTAATCATGAAAATTTATTAAAATAATGCAACGACTCTGGGCTTCTGGGGTTGGCGATTTATAGTAGGTAAGAGAGAAGTTTAGAGACAACCTTGAAAACAGATTTAGATAAACTCTGATTAGAAAACATTACCCAAAAATAGATTTTGAGGATTAGTATAGAATAATATCCTATAATTTTGGTAATGTAGAGATTTTGTTTATTTTCCAAGAAATACATCTCTCTCTAGATACGAGAAGGTAGAGGCGGTTAGGGCCTAGTTTTACCTAGAAGTGAAAACTATGACAAGGAGTTTCAGGCTTGACTCAGGTTATCCGAGAACACGAAAACGGGACATGATGTACTCATAGTTACAATAATCCTCGGGGATATTATTAAGATTATTCAAATTTTCATTACAAGCCATTATGAAGGATTTAGAAGTAAATACTACCTCATTGAAAGCATTATATTATTATAGATTATATACATAATATTTTAAATTTACGTTAGGTATTTTACATGTTTGGAATTATGCACTATGATTCATAATCTAACCTAGTGTGTTCCATTGTTTAAAAATGGCACCTAGTTGAAGGAATGATAGTTCCAACAATATGCATGATCAAAAGATTAAGAACGATCACATTTTTCATGGAATTAAGTGAACAATTAAAATGAAAATAGTCTCTAATGTATTTTCATCATATGAATAAATAATATCATGTGTTAATAAGATATGTAAATAATTTTATGAGTCCTATGGATTTGAAGGGAATAAAGAGAATAAAATTATGGAAGAAAGAAAGTTGGATAAATGGAAGAGGGGAAAGAAGGATTTTCCCATACGTGATAACTATGGAATGAATCACCTTGGTAAATACATAATGGGAATGAATGTTATTTATAAGTTTTGGAGAAAAATGGCACCATTTATATGATTTCAAGGGTAATAAAAAGCTTTCAAATGTAAAATGCTTCATCCGTGAGGAGTTGGGACACTACACAAATCAATGTCCCAATCATCAGAGTATACCACAAATGATGTTCTTGGATAATAATCAAGATATGAAATTACAATAGATGATGATTAAGGACTAGTGTTATTATGTTGATATTAATTAATTATGTCATTTTACTGTTGTATCAATGATGTACTTTTTATAACAATTACAGAGTACATAAGGATTGTATTATAGTACTATTTGATTAATGATTTTAGATTTTTTGTTTCCATGAAAAGTGATTCAACATCAAGTTAAAATTTTTATAAAATACATGGTTGAAGGAAAATAAACATTAATATGGTCATGATACCGATATAGTGATTTTGGAGAAATATATGATTGATTTGGATAAATTATATTTGATATTCTTGAGTACCTAAAAACTAATTAATGATTTCTATATTCCATAATTTTTGGACTTCACAACATTTTTGTATAGAAAAAGTATATCCAGTATTTAATAAGGAATAAGGGATCTTGAATGCATTCAATAAGGTTTTACGGTAATTTATGTTGTTATAGTGTTTTAAAATAATGCATGATGAATGTATTCACATGTTATTACGTGGAAAAAAGGATCTTCATTGTGTTTACCTTATTTATAAATTATGGTCTATGAGATTGGACACAAGTATTTTGGAAATTTCCAAAGGTTGAAATCGATTATGTTTAACATTGGATACTATTTCTTAGGATAAATAATTTCATGAGATTATTTTGGGATTTACATAAAAAGGACAACCTAGATGTCAGGCGACAACCTGTCGTGTCCGGCTTGGCCGCGATACTTGAACCTGCAACCGAAGGGTGATAAGGGTGGATCACCAACCACTGGCATACATGACGTCCTGGTTTTTATAATGTAGTTTTTTTAAATAGTATGACAAATGAATTTCAAATTCATTATTTTTGGAACCCTATACGATTATGAAAAATAGAGTATTTTTTAATTCTATTATCTTTTGGAGTGAAACATGAGTTTGTGGTAGTAATTATTGACCAATGAAACATTAAATGTCAAGTATTTTTTTCAACTTATTCTATGAATAAATTAATTCTTAAACTTTAGGGAAGCAATCTTAAAACCAAAAATGGGTTATCATAATACCTAATGTTTTTTTGAACTAATGTTATTTTAAATCACCATTGATTAATGGCTTTGAGTCTCTCAATTGTACACTTGACTGTGATTGATGATGTCAATCACATCTTATATATATTTTCATTTTAGATCCAATTATGTGTCTCTAATTTACACCAATGTTCTCCAAATCGAGATCATAATTTGGAGGTGATGTTTTCATTTCCCTTTCCCTCTTATTATGACTACATTTTTTAAAACCAATTTTTGATGTGGGTTTTCCACAAAGGCATTTTTATATTTTTATGATTTTATTTTTTAAGAACAATTTAAAATTGGGAGGATGCAAGTTATTGAGGGAGGGAAGAATGTAACACCCCAGGATTTCATAGTATGTTACCTCTTCAAAGTAATAAATTACTTGTGCTACATGCAACACCGAGGTCGAGCGCACCACGACATACCAAACTAGCCATTAAAAAAGAGATTATGAATAGTATTAAATGAATTTTTAATTATATATATATATACTATATAATTTCAACATACATATTTTGTGTTTCATACACATAATATAAGGTCAAATTCAATTTTTTAGATAAAAGAAGAATTTTTAAAAAAATGCAATTTTAGTGCCTTTTAATGGAGAACCCTTTTTGAATCCAATATTTCACACTTATATATTCTATTGGACAAAATAAACATATTCTTTAGAATCAGGTAATAAAAAAAATTGTTAATTTTTTGGTGTTTTTTTGATTACTTTCATATTTTTGTGAATATTGAAAAATACTAAATTTTAATTGAAAACAACTTTTTTAATCAAAATAATTTATAGTGTTCAATTATACATTTTAATGGTTTGGAAGTATAATTAAATTATATTTTTATAATTTAATACAATGTAGGTTATTATAAGTAATTTCACATTTAAATTTGACACAAACACGTGCCAATCATTTGATAGTTTTTTTTCAAACCCACTTTTTGGTTTCGACAATGGGAATTAATTTTATATTATTAAATAAAACTTCTACATTTTGAATTTGATAAATTGATTTCATTTTTGAATTCATAATTCCAAAACTATATTAGGGTGAATATTTTGTATTTTTCTGAAAACATGCAATTTTTGATAAATAGTGAAAAACACAACGTCGTTGTTTGAAACTTAATTTTTATTTAAGTAATTAGATATTTTATTTTAATTTAACTTATTTCATAATAGATACATAATACTTATATTAGTTTAGTGTAATTCATTAGATTCATTTTATAATAAGTTTAGATATATAAAATTTTATTAAACTTTTTACCGTCTTTATACATCTTCTAAGAACATTTGAAAATTTGAATAAAACATAATTTTACTTCTTCTTTGAGTTTAATTTCAAAAATCTGGGAGATATGGTTAAAATTAGTAAGTAAAATGTGGTTCTATAAGATGAATTTAATTTTTTATAAATAGTAACTTTTGACTTTTATTTACCATGGTTAAATGTAAATAGGGTAATTAATGGTAAAAATGATTGTATAATTAAATAACACATGTACTAATTCTATTGGTTAAGTTTAATTCGACTTAAAACAACAGTAGGAATAAAATATGATCATTTTTGTCCACTTAGATTAGAATGGGAAATTATTTATTATTTTATTTAAAGAAGAGTTAAAAGAGATATATTCAATGTTTAATAACTATTAAATTTTTAATATAAGGTAATACATATGATAAATTCTAATATAAATAATTATTTGAAAGATAAAAGTATTTCACACATAATGGTATTTTGTTTATAATTTTTAAACATTAAATAATTTATTTTATTTATGACACAATGATGATGTAGTAATTATCTTGTTAATGAAAGATTAAAATAATTGATATTATAAATATCCAAATAAATGTAATTTGAGACATTTGTAGAATTTCTCTAATTTTAGAGGTTAATATGACATGTTATTGTTGATTAAATAATATTTTTTTGAAGTAATTGTGATGTTATGATCTTCGACAAAACTGAACACTAAATAGTGTCAAAATTGACATAACTGAGTTTTTATAACTAATACTATATTATTAATTGATATAACATTCCTAAACATATATTTTTGATCCAAAAGTATTAGGTATGGTTATATATTTTAATAAATAACCACTTGGGAGTCTCTTGGATTTTTATTGTATGTTTATTAACCACATAATATTAAAATGAAAATAGACATGTCAAATGAAAAACTATTTAAGTAAGAGTTAAATCTAAATACAAGGATAATATGGTGACATAAACCAATCGAAAACTTATTGGTTGAGTGGTTTTAGACCCATAACCACATTATTATCTAAATAATTGTTTTTGAGAAATTAGTAACTGAATATAATTTTATTATAAAATGAGATTTCAAGCTTTTCTTAAAGTGACCCTCACCCCTCTAATGAAAGGGAACTTCCTCTTCTCTCAAAATCACACCTCCAAATCAATTTGGCTCAGCCAAACCCTGACCAAATATCCTACCAAATATCCTCAAATAATCCTCGAGGACTTCCATTGATTATAAATCCAACCTATGGAGCCCTTTTTTCAATCCAAAGAAAGCACCTGAAGAAGAGGTAATAATTTAATCACATCTTTAAAAGTTATATTCCTCTTCCACGTCCTCATTATTGGTTGTTTCCATACCAAAATAATAATTCTGGTACCTTATATATAATGTGATGTTATTATGAATATGGTACATCCATATTAATTATTCTATCCATCCTATAAATGACAAAGTCACCATACATGTGTATGTACATCTTACCATCTCCACATCGTGGGGTTGTTTGTTATTCAAATACTTCAATATTTGGATGGGTATAATAATGAGTATAACTGATGAAAATAAAATGTATAACATTTTAATGATACTATATATATGATATAAAATCCAATTACATAAAATTTCACCATCCATATTATAAGATTGTCGCTCATGCATACATACGGATTACCTTCTCCACGGCGTGATGAGATTCCTTCCCATGTTCACCATTCAATGATGATTATAAAAATATATATTATTAATAAGTATGTAATATACTACATAATAATTCTACTAGATATATATATATATGTACTTACATATATCTTATTCACTTACTTCCGTTCAATACGATATGAAAACAAAAACAATGTTTATGCGTACGTACGACCTACCGTCTCCATAAATAGTGCCGTCCATTTCATATATCTATCTATAATAAATATCTATATTCTAAATATATAAGATATATGAATCAAGGTTTATATTATATACGTATTTAAATCATGATCTAAATGACATTGTCAAGAATAAAAAGTTAAAACACGTACGATAAAGAAAGCGATTATTACCCAAAATGTATATTTATCATGGAAATCATTATAAAATGGGTAGTATAAATTTTTAAATGAATAATGTATGATATAATAAGTATGAATATTGTTTCTATGTAATATAATAACATAATATGGTTATTATATAGGAGGTTAAACACACCATTGACCAAAGGAAGTTCCAAGGTAAGGGTTAATTTCACAATCTATATATTATCTGAGGATGTTTTCACGTAAGTATCTACTGGGACATATTTATTATCAATGTATGTGTTTCATAAAAGAGTTTTCAAAGGGATTATCATTAAGGAAATTTTTACTAAAACATCAATTTGAATGTTTTAATGATTTATTCTTCTAAACGTTTCTCATTAAATCCCATGTTATCAAAATGGTTGTAAGGATTTATTTATATGGACATGAATGTTTTAAAATGTTAATTCCGTTCAAAAGTTTCAAAGTGGTATTGGACACTTTGTTTTAAAACAATATTTTAAATGACTTCCTTTATATAAATTTTAAATTATTTCATGAAAATGGTATATTTCTCTCAATGATTATTTATGTTCATTTTCAACTATGTCAACATCCTTTACGGGATATTAATCTTGATCGGGGTTGATTTATTATGATAAAAATATTCCATATTGTATTGAAGGTTTTGTGATATTTTTGAATTTGGATGTGTTATTTTATAACCATTAATGGGTTATGGATAAAGTATGGACATTATGTATGCTATTTTTAATCCGATATTTTATGTTATCTTTAAAACATTTCATATAATGAATACATTGGACCAAGTAAGTGACGGGTGGGGATCTATAAAGCTCCTTGATGCATTGGTAGGTTTCTTGAGAAAAACTAGTTTATTGTAACAAGGCCTTGAAAAATCTTATTTTTAGTCTTGGCACAAGTCCTTGACTATGTAGTTTTGAAGTCTGGAATTTTGTATTTCATCAATATAAAATAAGCTATTGATATTACATGTGATTACTTGACTAGTAGAATATCCACGTTAATAAGTAAATGGAATTATTTGATTTATCATTGACATATTATGATAATTGTTATGTTTAAAACGTTTATGTTTTAGTTTTATATACTTCCTTAAATGTTTTTTCTTATTTATTAATGTTTCTAATATATTATTATCCTTACAGAGAATCTGAGTTGAACTCATTATATGATTTATTTTTCCAACAATGAGAGGAAGTATATTATTATTGACCTTTAGGGATAATCTAAGGGATATTAATGTGGTAAATGGAGGAAATATTGTTGTTGTTTTTCATGTTATAATGTAATTTAACGTTCATGTATGTAATATATTTTCCAAAACTGCTAAATTGATTGGTTGTTCAGGATATGATTCCTTCTAATCATGCCAATGTATTAAAATAATGCCCTGACTCTGGACTTATGGGGTCAAGGAGTTGTAATCATTCCTATTTAACTATGAATTCAAGATATTCAATAATACATGGATTGGAAACATGGTGGTAGAATCTTATATGGAAATATTGATATCTCTTTCCGCTGGATTCATTGGAGAAATTGGCCACGTTAATGATAACACTAGTAGATGATAGGGTGAAAATTTATATCCAGTTAATTGTTGTTACTCAACTACTTCTCTATAATGATAGAGATGATTGGTTAATATAAATTGAATGTGAAATTCTATACAATTAGATATATTCATAATATGTACTAAATGGATTTTTGAAATGAGGGGAACAAGGAATTATTTTCTAAAGAAAAAATTGTCCGGATTGAATTGTGTGAGGAGATATTAAAAGTGTTCTATATATCCATCCTTATTGATACATCCTTGAATGAAAAAGATATAATAGAACCTTTAGTTATAGTTCTTGTGTGTAGGTATGGGGAAATATGTTGATGAATTTGTTTCATGATTCCTCACCTATTTGCACGTTAGGAAAGAGAATCAGGTTTCAATGGGTTTTACATAACCTCTTGAGATCCTAGAGTGCGAGTGTAATATCATATCGAAGAATTTTGTGTGGGGGATTCCATTTAAAATGAGATACCACACTGTTTTCTACGTCAGTATTTATCAAAATACTATGCTATCCCAATTTCTATCTATTCCGGGGCAGAATATAGTGGAGATTTTTGGGCCCCTGTACATACGGTAGATCATATGAAATCCTAGGGCACCCCCAGTTGTTGTATTGAACCACGTTTATTGCATCATTTCAGGTAATTTGAGGGATTTTTAGGTGTATTTCGTGACCTATTTTTGGATAATTAGGAAATACCACTCTTAGAAAGATGAAGAGACCAAATAACCAAAATAGAGTTTGGAGTATATTCATTGTGTCTGCATATTTGACTTTGGTAAAATTTCAGAGTATTCTCTTATAATAATATTTATCACTTCTCAATCATGATGGATCCATTTAGGAATTTATTAGATACCCTGTCGAATACCCTTATGATGATCATAGATAATAAAGTCACCATATATGTCATTAGCACTAGTACTTGTGATGATGTAGAAATTATATGTGATTTATGAGTAATTTAAGACCACTCATATTTGAAATAATTCTCATTTAGACAAATATTTAATTCTGTTTGAGTTTGAGCTGATATTCCATGTGTTCATGAATGAATCCCCACGATGAGGTTTTCAGTGGTTTAGTCTATGTAGAAAGATATCTCCAAGATTCATCTATCAATTCGTATTTCTACACAAGGTTTTAGTGGTTTCACACCACCTAGAATTACACCCTATATTTTACTGGGTCCATAATGTAATTTATATCTTACATTTGATGATAAATATTCATGACTCATCATGCTTTATTGGTTGTTGAAATGTATATACTGCGTATTGAACCATCTTTTCAAAGTACCCATTGCCCATGATGAATTGGTAGGAGATGTTCCTTCATAAAAAAATCATAATGCTAAGGAATGTTCGTTGATTGCAAGTGAACCCCTATGTTACCCAATGGGAGCATTAGAGCCTTATATATTCCCCATATCCAACCATTTTTATGGTTTTTTACATTTCATGGTGAAATGGATTTATGGTGGGGAGAATATAATGTTTTCAGTTTAAATTATTTGACACATTATTTATATCTATATACATATATGGTTTTTTATTTAGTGTTATCATAGTGTTACAAGTTTCATGGGACCTCAGAATCAATATATTAAAACCATAAAATATAAAAAACCACAAAAAATTTTAAATAATGTTTTCCCATTGATCAAAATATTTTTTGGAAAATTGAGACCACTATTGAATTTAGTACATAGGGTTTTCCCTAAGCACAATATATATTTGGTTAACATGAAACCATTTATTGGTGTGATGTCCCATGTAGATATAATATTAAATAAATTAATAATTTTATTTATTATGATATTTGTCTAAATTCATGCCTTAAAATAGTTATAAATTAAATTAATTTCCACTATTTTGATTATCCATGGATCTCTGAACAAACCTGGATAATGGGAGAGCCACCATGGGAAGATATCTTATTGATAAACCAATGAGGGATCCATAGATTGATAATAAAATTCTGTATGACTCATCATTAATGATGAAATCTATATGGATCAGCTATGCACCATTTTGAAATAATACTTCTGTAACGACCAATCAAATTATGAGGTAACATTTTTATTAATATATAAAATTTTATTATTTAATTTAGGTCTAGTTTTAATATCTATTTATTTTCCCTATATTTTTCTCATTTTCACACGCCCCTTCAATTTAATAAATTTTTTGGCCTTGATTATATCTATTATTCTGAAATTGATCATTTTTTTGATTCCATGATTAAGAATAATTGTTGGGTTTACAAAATCCAAAAATAATTTCGAATTGTTAGTTTACCTCCCCCCTCATTAATCACATGTTCATCATGGTCCTATGATATTCTGATGATTTGACATATGGTGTGGTTTGAAATTAGATCAAACATAGATTCATGTTTTAATTTCATGATTGATGATGAAGATGATGGTTTAAGAATGTGGTGTGGATCTGTGATGCGTTATGGGTGGGGGATTTTGGTTCATGTCTCAGATAAAAATGAAGGACATATAGGGAATTAATGTTGGGTTATAGAGTCAAATTATTCTATAATGGGATGTCCAAAATCATTCCACCAGTATGGATTTGGCCATTTTCAATGCTAACAATAATGATTTTTGTTATAATCATGGTGGATTGATGAAATAATAAAGCCTTAAGAGAGATACATACCTTTTTAGAAAAAACATGAAAGAACAACATGTATTTTGGAGGAACACATGCCATATATTTCACCTTCTGAAACACCTAGAATTAACAATATGAGTTAAATATCACATGACTTGTTGTCATCTCACACACCATGTGACGCTACTCTCATAGATGATTTGTGTACTGGAGTATAGGCCTGAGATCATAGATGGTTCAACACAATAAGTTTCCCATGCAACATTCCATGTATATTATTTTTCTACACAATGTGTGAAGTTGTAGAAATAAAAAAATAGACCTAAATTTAAACATCATATTCCCTATGGGAAGCATCATATACCCTCCTCTTTTTGTTCTACATTCGGTATCTCCTACTTTGGTACATAGATTTGGGCAATTGAGATGTAATTTTTTTTAATATGACATGTAGAGTGTGATGGTTGAATTTAATTCAATTTCATAGATATGATATAAGTTGACATGTTCAGATCACACCATTCAACATGGTCAGATGATTTTCAGACTTGGGAGTTATATCTATAGCGATAGTAAGGAGAAACCCGTATTGATATCAATTGTAGGTCATGGAATGGGTCCCCCATTCCCATACTATAGGTTGGATTAGAAACCTCCCATACACACCCTGTGTCATTTTTTTCTATCTATAGAATGGAACCGTATCATTATAGAGCATATATGAGGCATCAGACCTCCACCATTTTTGGGTATGCACCCCCTCTACTATGAAATTCCATATAAATGTGGTGGTTCCACTCTAACTAATCTGGTGAGGATAAAATTGGAATAATATCGTTGAGAAATAAAGTCTCTTTGAGCTACAAATATACTCAATGTACATAGATGAATGTGAAGATTCATTGATTCATCTCCCTCTCTCTCTATCTTAATTATGTTTCATCTATTTGAATATAAATTGTAGGGTAAATTTACCCCTAATGTCTGGTGGGTTGAGATGACTATTTTTCCTATTTACTCTCGTTTAGTTTTCAAGGAATGATATTGATTATGTATATACTCACCTATTAAAGGGATTTGACTACATGATTCATGTCTTTTGAAAATTAGAGGAAGTCATATGGTGAATTTGGATGGTGTTGTGTTAGTTGTTCTTAGTATCACTTTATGAGAGTGACTGTAGGTGTTGGTGGGTATCTGTGTTCGAAAGAAAGGTTTAACATCCTTTTAACAATTTGGATTGGAGTTCCATTATTTTTTGTGGATGGGAATGTATTTTTCTTATTTAATACATTGGATATATTTTTATTAATACACTTTGGATATTTATAGAGGTTATTACATGCATTGTTTCCACTAGGGTTAGTAAATTTATTTATACCATGCGTGGTAATGATTCACATAGATGTGATCATGTGTACAGTTTCATTAGGTAAAAGCATTAGATATGATTCATATTCTTATATGATGTCGGTGTCATTCCCCTAGCCTATTAGAGGGGGGATTTTCTGTAACATCCCAGGTAAATAAAGAATAAAGAATTTTCAAATTTATTAATATTTACGAATTAAATATTAATTTTATTTTAAAGGGGTTGCTATGTTCGATAGCGTACCCGATACGCAACGATGAGTTTCTTTGAAACTTACATAGAACACTAGTAATAAAATAATATTATTTTAAATGTTAGTTAACAAGTAGCCGTTTTATTGGCGGCAATGGATAGAAATAACTAAAATATGATTAGATATGTTTTTAAATGTTTATACACTTACCCAATAAAAGATAAAGGCTTAAAATACGGAAAGAGTTCAATTTTAGGGCATATATACTATAATTTTCACTAAAGGTTCACTTATCACCTTTTAATGGTGAACCGTCATTAAATATAGTTTTGATCACTCTTATACATTATTTTGGACCAAATATAACTCTTCTTTAGAATCGGGACATCAAAATTTACTTCGTGTAAATTTTTGGTACCTTTCTGATAAAGTTCATTTTTTTATGAATAGTGTAAAATGTTGTATTTTAATTCAAAACCTCTTTTTAATATAAATTATTTATATGATTAGATTATTATTTTAATTGGTTTTAAAGTGAAATTAGATAATATTTTTACCAGTTAATCCAATGGTGGTCATTGGAATCAATTTCACATTAAAATTTGACTTAAACTGGTGTCAATCTTTTGATACTTATTGTTTCACAAAAACACGCTATTTGTCATGACAGCGGGAATTAATTATTAAATTAATTAATGTGACTTATATGATTTGAATTTTTTAAAATAGACTTCATTTTTGAATTCGGAATATCAAATATAGCTTAGGGTGAATTTTTGGTAATTTTCTGATAAACTTCAATTTTTGATGAATAGTGAAACCACTAAGCGGTAATCAAGCAAAATGATTTTTCAGTTAAATGAAAGTTTACCACTAATGTGTATTGAATTTTGAAAATCCGACATACATGGTTGTCATTAAGAAGTAAAATGTGGTTCAATTAGATTAAAATAATTTTTTGGTGAATAGTAACTTGTTTTCATTAATCGCGATTAGAGGTAATTAGTGTAGTTTAAGGTAAAAATGGTATTATAAGAATGTGAAAACACCATGACACTTGTCCTAAACCTATTGGGTGAGTCATGGCCGACCAAGACAAGACATGGGCCAACTTGGGGACCCCATGGAGCCACTTTAGTTGGAAAATGACATTAATATATTTTTATTTAATGTTAAAGTGAAAATGACACTAACATAAATTGTTTTACTGAAATAATTTTTGATTGAGGTTATACAAGTCTAAATTTTTATTATAAAAATTCATTGTAAAGATAAAAAGATTTCCTACATCATAGTATTTTTTTTATAATTTTTAGAAATTAAATAAATTAAAATATATATGACATAATAATGATGCAGCGATGACATCATTATTTGACGATTTAAATAAAATGGAATGATAATGAAAAATATAAAACCTACACATGGCCAAAACCAATTGGATGAGTGGATTTAGAACCCTTATCACCTTATCCACTAATTATATCAATGTTGGACCTTTTAAAACCGAAAAACATTTTCAAATAAAGTAATATTTCTTTACTTTCTAAAAGTGCCCCTCCTCTCCTCTTATAAAAGGCCCCCACTTCTACCCCATTTCACACACTTCTCAAGCCTTTGGCTCGGCCAACCCCTGCCCAATTACACTCTCCACATCCCTCTCCTCATCCTAGAGGATTACCTTTGGGAAGAATCCTTTAAAAGGAAGCCTTTAGGCTCAAATCGAAAGGGAGTTACACTTTTAAGGTAATTCATTCTCTCTTGTTCATTTGTTTTATTTTGCTTCTCCAACCCTCTAAACTCTTTTTATTTACTTCTTTTGTAACAACACCAGTATCTTCAATATACTAGGATTTTGTTATAATATTTATTTGAGCTACACTCTCACACAACTACATCAAATGGTTAAAGGACATACGGTTTCCGTGGATGGCGAAATTCTGCCTCCCGAAACGATGATTGTTCAATACTCATTTAACACCTTCAAGGGTGGCCATTATGATGTCACTATTTTTATATATGATATATAATATGTTTATTTTTTCTTTATTCTTCTGTATTTTTCATTTTTGGCATACCTTTATGGTTTCCATTATGGGTAAACATGATATCTTCATTTAAGGAAGTGCGGACTACCGCCCCCTAAAAGTGATGTGATTCGTTAATGCCATATGTGGGATGTGTAAAGGATGGATTTAAAGTTATTATATATGATGTTATACTAGAATTATAATATACCTCTATAACATTATTATTTCTTTCCATTAAAGTATGAGATAGAAATGAAAGTAGTGTTCATGCGTACGTACGGCTTACCGTCTCCATGAACGGTGCATTTCATTTCTTATCCCCAAATGTAATGTACTATTAAAATTACATATATATAATGTATATATATAATTAATGATATATATAAATGATGAATATAATTCTGGAATCAAAATATACATACCTCTCATTTAGTTTTAATTCCATTAATATGACAAAGAAATGAAAGTAGCGTTCATGCGTCCGTACATCTTACCGTCTCCATTAACGGTGCATTTCATTTCAAAACTCTAAATGATTATGTAATATTATAAATACATGTATATGCTGGATATATATGATATATATGATATCCAAATCATAAATTTCATTCTGGATACAAAGAACTTTTGACCACATGAACAACATGTAATTGTAAGAAGTCAACTTTCGACTTAAGAACCAAATATTGACAAAACAAACATTATTAACATGAATGGTTACATAATGTTTATAACATGTAAATAAGTGATATAAAAGGAATAATGAACTTTAAAAAGGTTCTTAATCAAGTATAAATTAACTCAAGTTTATTATTCAGGACGATAAAGAACGATCGAGTCAAGTCGGACCCGAGGTAAGGGAACTTCTTAACCCAACTTCCATTCTTTGGGTTAATCTCCTACTTTCAAATTATGTCATGATATTATTATGTCTTATTTTTTATTTTTAATTTCTTTATGTGTACCTATAGTGAATACACATAATATATCTATTTTATTTTAAAAATGATCTTTGTAAGAGACTTCGTCTCAATCTCCTTTCATTGAGGCATATTTCGTTTTATACACAACTTTCATTTATACGGTGTATAAACTCCTTTGACTTTTACTTTTATACGAAAGGAATCTTTTTCTATGAAGCGTTTTACTAAACCACAAAAAGGAATGTTTTTTTTAACGTACGCGGTGACAACGACCTTTTCCGCCGCCGCGAGTATTATTTGATCTTTGGATTTCTCAACAAGCTGTAATATTTTTAGAATAAAATAAATACCATATACTCTTTTATGTAATTTGGTATTGAAAATGGTTTTGAAAAAGGATTCTATTATGTCAATATATTTATGATATATTGTGATTGAAAATTGGAAATGTTTTCATTACTTTATATTGGTTTTATGTTTTATGATTTTATATTGGTACTTGGATATTTTAACGGGTGGTTACGTTATAAACCATATGACGGGTGGTGCCGTGAATACCAGGATGGGTGGTTACGTTATAACCTCCAATGCATTGGGTATGGAAGTCGGTCGTATGGCTATTCCATTAAGTATGTATGGAAATTGGCCGTATGGCTATTCCATTAAGTGATATGTGTGGAAGTCAACCATATGGTTATTCCACTTAAGTATGTTTATGTCCCAAGTTACCTTTATATATTCTATGTGTTCTTTATATGGGTTTTATGGTAATCCTTTGGTTACAAAAAGGTAAGTAATGATACTATATTCAGTGAATATTTTTTTTACTACTTCATGAAGGTGAAGGTATTACTTTGATATAGTATACATGGTTTACTTGATATTTGAAAAACTAACAGTTTTCATTCTTTTTGTATCCCTTACTGAGCTTTTTATGCTCACCCCAAGTTTTTCGAAATGTTTTTCACAGGACTTAAAGTGGAATAAGGTCAAGGATGGGATCAAGGTAATTTCATGCTATCTAAAACATGGAATCTAGACATCTTTCTTTTTAAGAGTTTTTTTTATGGAGACTTAGTAGAGGTGTCTACTTTGTAATCTTTTAAGATGTAATAGTTATGTTCTAATTCTCTAAAACTCTAAACCTTAAAAGATCCTCAATGTGAATTATTCATTTAATTCAATATTAAGTAAGGTTTAAGGCTGGGGCCTTATAGTTGGTATCAAAGGACGGTTTAGACAACTTTAGGAGTTAGAAAAGTGTTAAATTATAATATGATTGAAATGATATAGCATTTACGGATTACCATATTGCTTCGCCTAAGATATTTCTGTGTTCAGAATGGTTTTCCGCAGAGGAAACAAAGAAGCTATGTTGGGACGACATCCGGAGGAAGATAAACTTCCAAATCAACAACCTGAGATGGTCGGAATTGGAACTGAACAGTTTGTTGCAGTGATGGCACAGTTGACTCAGGATATAAATGGTGGTGGTATCCATGCACGAGATCAGCTAGATCAACCGCAGAGGAACATGTTAGTGGTGGAACATTTCATGAGGCAACATCCCCCATCATTCAGAGGATCATCTGACCATGTGCTAGCTGAAAGGTGGATTAAAGCACTGGAGAAGATTTTTGATGTCATGGGGTGTTCAGAACATCAAAAGGTTAGTCTTTCTGTTTACCGTTTTGAAGGTGAAGCTGATCAGTGGTGGTCGATGGTGAAAAATATAAGGGATAGTGATGAGATTGAGGATCTTCACTGGGACGAATTCAAAGGTATCTTTCTTGAGAAATATTTTCCTAAGGTGGTTCGTCTTAGGATGGAAAAAAAGGTCCTAGAATTGAGGCAGGAGGATGATTCAGTGGCTGCTTATGAAGAAAATTTCACTCGATTGTCAAGGTATGCTCCAAACTTCATTAGAGATCTTGATAGTAAAATAAACTGTTTTTACTCAGGGTTAAAGCCAAAGTATCGAAGGGCTTTAGCTTCTCGTGAATTCAAAAGTTATGAAAAACTTGTTCGATGTGCGGAGAAGGTAGAAATTGAGTTTGCCGATGATCAGGTGTTCTATGACAAACAACCGAATAAGAGGTCTAGTTGGCAGGAAAAGGGGAAGAATTCATCAAAGAAGCAAGGAGGTAAGAAAAACAAATATCCATCCTGTGAGAAGTGTGGTAAAATGCATCCTGGAGAATGTTTATCCAAGTCTGGTAACTGCTTTCGGTGTGGTATGTCTGGTCATATTGCTCGTAACTGTAAGGAAGATGATCAAGCAGGAAATGAAAAGCCAACGGTAAGATGTTTTAAGTGTAATGAAATGGGTCATTATGAAAATGATTGTCCAACAAAGAAATCAACTGGGGGAATGCTGCTAGACTACAAGCAGAAAGGGGTGGTAAAATCATTTGCAACAACTTCAGCAGATGTTGGGCCATCGAATGAAGTGGTATCAGCTCCAGGGAGCTCAGTATTTTTCAAAGATTGACATGAGTTCGGGGTACCATCAGTTGAAAGTAAAAGAAGCAGACGTTCCGAAGACTGTGTTCCGTACTAGATATGGCCATTATGAATTTGTAGTTATGCCTTTTGGGTTATCCAATGCACCTGCTGTATTCATGGACCTTATGAATAATATTTTCCATGAGTTCTTGGATATGTTTGTGTTTGTGTCTTGAGGTTTGTGAAGAGGTTATGTGTGCCTTGTGATTCACAGTTGAAGAATGAGTTGTTTTTTCATCCTGGCAGTACTAAGATGTACAGAGGTCTGCGGGAGTATTACTGGTGTGATGGAATGAAAAGAGACATTACTGATTTTACTGTGAAGTGTTTGACATGTCAACAGGTTAAATCAGAGCAGCAGTTACCGAAAGGGATGCTTCAGCCTTTACCAGTGCCAGAGTGGAAATGGGAAAACATATCCATGGACTTTGTTGTTGGATTACCGAAGACATCTCGAGGTAATAATGAAATCTGGGTTATTGTTGATCGCTTGACCAAATCTGCTCATTTCCTTGCTATACGAGATACTTTCTCTCTTGATCAACTTTCCCGTTTGTATCTTAAAGAAATAGTCAGGTTACATGGAGTTCCTCTCTCCATTGTATCTGATCGTGATCTCAGGTTCACATCTAACTTTTGGAAAGGCCTTCAGAAGTCTTTGGGTACGGAATTAAATTTTAGTACAGATTTTCATCCTCAATCAGATGGGCAGTCAGAATGAACAATTCAGACATTGGAGGATATTCTACGAGCTTGTTCTATGGATTATCATGGAAGTTGGGACCAACATCTTTCTTTGGTTGAGTTTTCATATAATAACAGTTTTCATTCCAGTATACAGATGGCGCCATTTCAGGCATTATATGGGAAGCGGTGTCGAACTCCAGCTTTCTGGGATGAAGTGGGTGAAAGGAAGTTGATGGGAACAGAATTGGTAGAAGAGATGGCAGAAAAAGTTCAGCTGATTCAGAAACACATGAGAACAGCTCAGAGCAGGCAGAAGAGTTATGCAGATAACCGGAGGAAGGATCTATCTTTCGAGGTACGTGATCATGTTTTTCTCAAGGTTTCTCCTTGGAAAAGTGTGATGAGGTTTGGTAAGAAAGGAAAGTTGAGTCCAAGGTTTATTGGACCATACGAAATTCTGGAGAGAGTTGGATCAGTTGCATACCGAGTGGCTTTACCTCCGAGTTTATCTCAAGTACACAATGTTTTTCATGTTTCGATGTTGAGAAAGTATATGCCAGATCCATCTCATGTTTTGAGTCCAGAGGTAGTTTAGCTGGAAGAGAACCTATCTTATGAGGAAAAACCGGTCCAGATTTTTGACCACAGGGAGAAAGTGTTACGAAATAAGGTGATTCATCAGGTAAAGGTTTTGTGGAAAAACCATGTACTTTAAGAGGCAACGTGGGAATCTGAAAATGCTATGAGGGAAAAATACCCCAACTTATTTTAATAAGTGAATAAAATTGCGAGGACGCAATTCCCAAAAGGGGGGAAGGATGTAACATCCCAGGTAAATAAAGAATAAAGAATTTTCATATTTATTAATATTTACGAATTAAATATTAATTTTATTTTAAATGGGTTTCTATGTTCGATAGCGTACCTGATACACAACGATGAGTTTATTTGAAACTTACGTAGCACACTAGTAATAAAATAATATTATTTTAAATGTTAGTTAACAAGTAGCCGTTGTACTGGCGGGAATGGATAGAAATAACTAAAATATGATTAGATATGTTTTTAAATGTTTATACACTTACCCAATAAAAGATAAAGGCTTAAAATACGGAAAGAGTTCAATTTTAGGGCATATATACTCTAATTTTCACTAAAGGTTCACTTATCACCTTTTAATGGTGAAACGTCATTAAATATAGTTTTGATAACTCTTATACTATATTTTGGACAAAATATAACTCTTCTTTAGAATCGGGACATCAAAATTTAATTTGTGTAAATTTTTGGTACCTTTCTGATAAAGTTCATTTTTTTATGAATAGTGTAAAATGTTGTATTTTAATTCAAAACCTATTTTTAATCTAAATTATTTATATGATTAGATTATTATTTTAATTGGTTTTAAAGTGAAATTAGAAAATATTTTTACCAGTTAATCCAATGGTGGTCATTGGAATCAATTTCACTTTGAAATTGGACTTAAACTGGTGTCAATTTTTGATACTTATTGTTTCACAAAAACACGCTATTTGTCATGACAGCGGGAATTAATTATTAAATTAATTAATGTGACTTATATGATTTTAATTTTTGTAAAATAGGCTTCATTTTTGAATTAGGAATATCAAATATAGCTTAGGGTGAATTTTTGGTAATTTTCTGAAAAACTTCAATTTTTGATGAATAGTGAAACCACTAAGCGGTAATCGAGCAAACTGATTTTTCAGTTAAATGAATGTTTACCACTAATGTGTATTGTATTTTGAAAATCCGACATACATGGTTGTCATTAAGAAGTAAAATGTGGTTCAATGAGATTAAAATAATTTTTTGGTGAATATTAACTTTTTTTCATTAATCGCGATTAGAGGTAATTAGTGTAGTTTAAGGTAAAAATGGTATTATAAGAATGTGAAAACACCATGACACTTGTCCTACACCTATTGGGTGAGTCATGGCCGACCAAGACAAGCCATGGGACAAATTGGGGACCCCATGGAGCCACTTTAGTTGGAAAATGACATTAATATATTTTTATTTAATGTTAAAGTGAAAATGACACTAACATAAATTGTTTTACTAAAATAATTTTTGAGTGGGGTTATACAAGTCACAATTTTGATTATAAATATTCATTGTAAATCTAAAAAGATTTCCTACATCATAGTATTTTTTTTATAATTTTTAGACATTAAATAAATTAAATTATATATGACATAATAATGATGCAGCGATGACATCATTATTTGACGATTTAAATAAAATGGAAAGATAATGAAAAATATAAAACCTACACATGGACAAAACCAATTGTATGAGTGGATTTTGAACCCTTATCACCTTATCCACGAATTATCTTAATGTGGGACCTTTTAAAACCGAAAAACATTTTCAAATAAAGTAATATTTCTTTACTTTCCAAAAGTGCCCCTCCTCTCCTCTTATAAAAGGCCCCCACCTCTACCCCATTTCACACACTTCTCAAGCCTTTGGCTCGTCCAACCCCTGCCCAATTACTCTCTCCACATCCCTCTCCTCATCCTAGAGGATTCAATTTGGGCAGAATCCTTTCAAAGAATGCCTTTAGGCTCAAATCAAAAGGGAGTTACACTTTTAAGGTAATTCATTCTCTCTTGTTCATTTGTTTTATTTTGCTTCTCCAACCCTCTAAACACTTTTTATTTACTTCTTTTGTAACAACACCAGTATCTTCAATATACTAGGATGTTGTTATAATATTTATTTGAGCTACACTCTCACACAACTACATCAAATGGTTAAAGAACATACGGTTTCCATGGATGGCGAAATTCTGCCTCCCGAAACGATGATTGTTCAATACTCATTTAACACCTTCAAGGGTTGCCATTATGATGTCACTATTTTTATATATGATATATAATATGTTTATGTTTTCTTTAAGCTTCTGTATTTTTTATTTTTGGCATACCTTTATGGTTTCCATTATGGGTAAACATGATATCTTCATTTAAGGTAGTGCGGACTACCGCCCCCTAAAAGTGATGTGATTCGTTAATGCCATATGTGGGACGTGTAAAGGATGGATTTAAAGTTATTATATATGATGTTATACTGGAATTATAATATACCTCTATATCATTATTATTTATTTCCATTAAAGTATGAGATAGAAATGAAAGTAGTGTTCATGCGTACGTACGGCTTACCGTCTCCATGAACGGTGCATTTCATTTCTTATCCACAAATGTAATGTACTATTAAAATTACATGTATATAATGTATATATATAATTAATGATATATCTAAATGATGAATATAATTCTGGAATTAAAATATACATACCTCTCATTTAGTTTTAATTCCATTAATATGACAAAGAAATGAAAGTAGCGTTCATGCGTACGTACGGCTTACCGTCTCCATGAACGGTGCATTTCATTTAAAAACTCTAAATGATTATGTAATATTATAAATACATGTATATGCTGGATATATATGATATATATGATATCCAAATCAGGAATTTCATTCTGGATATAAAGAACTTTTGACCACATGAACAACATGTAATTGTAAGAAGTCAACTTTCGACTTAAGAACCAAATAATGACAAAACAAACATTATTAACTTGAATGGTTACATAATGTTTATAACATGGCAATAAGTGATATAAAAGGAATAATGAACTTTAAAAAGGTTCTTAATCAAGTATAAATTAACTCAAGTTTATTATTCGGGACGTTAAAGAACGATCGAGTCAAGTCGGACCCGAGGTAAGGGAACTTCTTAACCCAACTTCCATTCTTTGGGTTAATCTCCTACTTTCAAATTATGTCATGATATTATTATGTCTTATTTTGTATTTTTACTTTCTTTATGTGTACCTATAGTGAATACACATAATATATCTATTTTATTTTAAAAATGATCTTTGTAAGGGACTTCGTCTCAATCTCCTTTCATTGAGGCATATTTCATTTTATACACAACTTTCTTTTATACGGTGTATAAAATCATTTAACTTTTACTTTTATACAAAAGGAATCTTTATCTATGAAGCGTTTTACTAAACGACAAAAAGGAATGTTTTTTTAACGTACGCGGTGACAACGACCTTTTCCGCCGCCGTGAGTATTATTTGATCTTTGGCTTTCTCAACAAGCTGTAATATTTTTAGAATAAAATAAATACCATATACTCTTTTATGTTATTTGGTATTGAAAATGGTTTTGAAAAAGGATTCTATTATGTCAATATATTTATGATATATTGTGATTGAAATGTGGAAATATTTTAATTCCTTTATATTGGTTTTATGTTTTATGATTTTATATTTGTACTTGGACATTTTAACGGGTGGTTACGTTATAAACCATATGACGGGTGGTGCCGTGAATACCAGGACGGGTGGTTACGTTATAACCTCCAATGCATTGGGTATGGAAGTCGGCCGTATGGCTATTCCATTAAGTATGTATGGAAATTGGCCGTATGGCTATTCCATTAAGTGATATGTGTGGAAGTCAACCGTATGGTTATTCCACTTAAGTATGTTTATGTCCTAAGTTAACTTTATATATTCTATGTGTTCTTTATATGGGTTTTATGGTAATCCTTTGGTTACAAAAAGGTAAGTAATGATACTTTATTCAGTGAAGATTTTTTTTACTACTTCATGAAGGTGAAGGTATTAATTTGATATAGTATACATTGTTTACTTGATGTTTGAAAAACTAAAAGTTTTCATTCTTTTTGTATCCCTTACTGAGCTTTTTATGCTCACCCCATGTTTTTCAAAATGTTTTTCACAGGACTTAAAGTGGAATAAGGTCAAGGATGGGATCAAGGGAATTTAATGCTATCTAAAACATGGAATCTAGACATCTTTATTTTTAAGAGTTTTTTTTATGGAGACTTAGTAGAAGTGTCTACTTTGTAATCTTTTAAGATGTAATAGTTATGTTCTAATTCTCTAAAACTCTAAACCTGAAAAGATCCCAAATGTGAATTATTCATTTAATTCAATATTAAGGAAGGTTTAAGGCTGGGGCCTTATAGTTGGTATCAAAGGACGGTTTAAAAAACTTTAGGAGTTAGAAAAGTGTTAAATTATAATATGATTGAAATGATATAGCATTTAAGGATTACCATGTTGCTTCGCCTAAGATATTTCTATGTTCAGAATGGTTTTCCGTAGAGGAAACAAATCAGCTATGTTGGGACAACATCAGGAGGAAGATAACCTTCCAAATCAACAACCTGAGATGGTCGGAATCGGAACTGAACAGTTTGTTGCAGTGATGGAACAGTTGACTCAGGCAATAAATGGTGGTGGTATCCATGCACGAGATCAGCCAGATCAACCGCAGAGGAACATGTCAGTGGTGGAACATTTCATGAGGCAACATCCCCCATCATTCAGAGGATCATCTGACCCTGTGCTAGCTGAAGGGTGGACTAAAGCACTGGAGAGGATTGTTGATGTCATGGGGTGTTCAGAACATCAAAAGGTTAGTCTTGCTGTTTACCGTTTTGAAGGTGAAGCTGATCAGTGGTGGTCGATGGTGAAAAATATAAGGGATAGTGATGAGATTTAGGATCTTCACTGGGACGAATTCAAAGGTATCTTTGTTGAGAAATATTTTCCTAAGGTGGTTCGTCTTAGGATGGAAAAAAAGTTCCTAGAATTGAGGCAGGAGGATGATTCAGTGGCTGCTTATGAAGAAAAGTTCACTCGATTGGCAAGGTATGCTCCAAACTTCATACGAGATCTTGATAGTAAAATAAACCGTTTTTACTCAGGGTTAAAGCCAAAGTATCGAAGGGATTTAGCTTCTCGTGAATTCAAAAGTTATGAAAAACTTGTTCGATGTGCGGAGAAGGTAGAAATGGAGTTTGCCGATGATCAGGTGTTCTATGAAAAACAACAGAATAAGAGGTCTAGTTGGCAGGAAAATGGGAAGGATTCATCAAAGAAGCAAGGAGGTAAGAAAACCAAATATCCATCATGTGAGAAGTGTGGTAAAATGCATCCTGGAGAATGTTTATCCAAGTCTGGTAAGTGCTTTCGGGGTGGTATGTCTGGTCATATTGCTCGTAAATTTAAGGAAGATGATCAAGCAGGAAATGAAAAGCCAACGGTAAGATGTTTTAAGTGTAATGAAATGGGTCATTATGAAAATGAGTGTCCAACGAAGAACTCAACTGGGGGAATGCAGCTAGACTACAAGCAGAAAGGGGTGGTAAAATCATTTGCAACAACTTCAGCAGATGTTGGGCCATCGAATGAAGTGGTATCAGCTCCAGGGAGCTCAGTATTTTTCGAAGATTGACTTGAGGTCGGGGTACCATCAGTTGAAAGTAAAAGAAGAAGACGTTCCGAAGAATTTGTTCCGTACTAGATATGGCCATTATGAATTTGTAGTTATGCCTTTTGGGTTAACCAATGCACCTGCTGTATTCATAGACCTTATGAATAATATTTTCCATGAGTTCTTGGATAAGTTTGTGTTTGTGTTTTGAGGTTTGTGAAGAGGTTATGTGTGCCTTGTGATTCACAGTTGAAGAATGAGTTGTTTTTTCATCATGGCAGTACTAAGATGTACAGAGGTCTGCGGGAGTATTACTGGTGTGATGGAATGAAAAGAGACATTACTGATTTTACTGTGAAGTGTTTGACATGTCAACAGGTTAAAGTAGAGCAGCAGTTACCGAAAGGGATGCTTCAGCCTTTACCAGTGCCAGAGTGGAAATGGGAAAACATATCCATGGACTTTGTTGTTGGATTACCGAAGACATCTCGAGGTAATAATGAAATCTGGGTTTTTGTTGATCGCTTGACCAAATCTGCTCATTTCCTTGCTATACGAGATACTTTCTCTCTTGATCAACTTTCCCGTTTGTATCTTAAAGAAATAGTCAGGTTACATGGAGTTCCTCTCTCCATTGTATCTGATCGTGATCTCAGGTTCACATCTAACTTTTGTAAAGGCCTTCAGAAGTCTTTGGGTACGGAATTAAATTTTAGTACAGATTTTCATCCTCAATCAGATGGGCAGTCAGAACGAACAATTCAGACATTGGAGGATATGCTACGAGCTTGTTCTATGGATTATCAGGGAAGTTGGGACCAACATCTTTCTTTGGTTGAGTTTTCATATAATAACAGTTTTCATTCCAGTATACAGATGGCGCCATTTCAGGCATTATATGGGAAGCGATGTCGAACTCCAGCTTTCTGGGATGAAGTGGGTGAAAGGAAGTTGATGGGACCAGAATTGGTAGAAGAGATGGCAGAAAAAGTTCAGCTGATTCAGAAACACATGAGAATAGCTCAGAGCAGGCAGAAGAGTTATGCGGATAACTGGAGGAAGGATCTATCTTTCGAGGTAGGTGATCATGTTTTTCTCAAGGTTTATCCTTGGAAAAGTGTGATGAGGTTTGGTAAGAAAGGAAAGTTGAGTCCAAGGTTCATTAGACCATACGAAATTCTGGAGAGAGTTGGATCAGTTGCATACCGAGTGGATTTACCTCCGAGTTTATCTTAGGTACACAATGTTTTTCACGTTTCGATGTTGAGAAAGTATATGCCAGATCCATCTCATGTTTTGAGTCCAGAGGTAGTTTAGCTGGAAGAGAACCTATCTTATGAGGAACAACCGGTCCAGATTCTTGACCACAGGGAGCAAGTGTTACGAAATAAGGTGATTCATCAGGTAAAGGTTTTGTGGAAAAACCATGTGCTTTAAGAGGCAACGTGGGAATCTGAAAATGCTATGAGGGAAAAATACCCCCACTTATTTTGATAAGTGAATAAAATTGCGAGGACGCAATTCCCAAAAGGGGGGAAGGATGTAACATCCCAGGTAAATAAAGAATAAAGAATTTTCATATTTATTAATATTTACGAATTAAATATTAATTTTATTTTAAATGGGTTTCTATGTTCGATAGCGTACCTGATACACAACGATGAGTTTATTTGAAACTTACGTAGCACACTAGTAATAAAATAATATTATTTTAAATGTTAGTTAACAAGTAGCCTTTGTACTGGAAGGAATGGATATAAATAACTAAAATATGATTAGATATGTTTTTAAATGTTTATACACTTACCCAATAAAAGATAAAGGCTTAAAATACGGAAACAGTTCAATTTTAGGGCATATATACTCTAATTTTCACTAAAGGTTCACTTATCACCTTTTAATGGTGAACCGTCATTAAATATAGTTTTGATCACTCTTATACTTTATTTTGGACCAAATATAACTCTTCTTTAGAATCGGGACATCAAAATTTACTTTGTGTAAATTTTTGGTACCTTTGTGATAAAGTTCATTTTTTTATGAATAGTGTAAAATGTTGTATTTTAATTCAAAACCTCTTTTTAATATAAATTATTTATACGATTAGATTATCATTTTAATTGGTTTTAAAGTGAAATTAGAAAATATTTTTACTAGTTAATCCAATGGTGGTCATTGGAATCAATTTCACTTTGAAATTGGACTTAAACTGGTGTCAATCATTTGATACTTATTGTTTCACAAAAACACGCTATTTGTCATGACAGTGGGAATTAATTATTAAATTAATTAATGTGACTTATATGATTTGAATTTTGTAAAATATACTTCATTTTTGAATTCGGAATATCAAATATAGCTTAGGGTGAATTTTTGGTAATTTTCTGAAAAACTTCAATTTTTAATGAATAGTGAAACCACTAAGCGGTAATCGAGCAAACTGATTTTTCAGTTAAATGAATGTTTACCACTAATGTGTATTGTATTTTAAAAATCCTACATACATGGTTTTCATTAAGAAGTAAAATGTGGTTCAATGAGATTAAAATAATTTTTTGGTGAATAGTAACTTTTTTTCATTAATCGCGATTAGAGGTAATTAGTGTAGTTTAAGGTAAAAATGGTATTATAAGAATGTGAAAACACCATGAAACTTGTCCTAAACCTATTGGGTGAGTCATGGCCGACCAAGACAAGCCATGGGACAAATTAGGGACCCCATGGAGCCACTTTAGTTGGAAAATGACATTAATATATTTTTATTTAATGTTAAAGTGAAAATGACACTAACATAAATTGTTTTACTAAAATAATTTTTGAGTGGGGTTATACAAGTCAAAATTTTGATCATAAATATTCATTGTAAAGATAAAAAGATTTCCTACATCATAGTATTTTTTTTATAATTTTTATACATTAAATAAATTAAATTATATATGACATAATAATGATGCAGCGATGACATCATTATTTGACGATTTAAATAAAATGGAAAGATAATGAAAAATATAAAACCTACACATGGCCAAAACCAATTGAAGGAGTGGATTTTGAACCCTTATCACCTTATCCACGAATTATCTCAATGTGAGACCTTTTAAAACCGAAAAACATTTTCAAATAAAGTAATATTTCTTTACTTTCAAAAAGTGCCCCTCCTCTCCTCTTATAAAACGCCCCCACCTCTACCCCATTTCACACACTTCTCAAGCCTTTGGCTCGTCCAACCCCTGCCCAATTACTCTCTCCACATCCCTCTCCTCATCCTAGAGGATTCCATTTGGGCAGAATCCTTTCAAAGAATGCCTTTAGGCTCAAATCAAAAGGGAGTTACACTTTTAAGGTAATTCATTCTCTCTTGTTCATTTGTTTTATTTTGCTTCTCCAACCCTCTAAACTCTTTTTATTTACTTCTTTTGTAACAACACCAGTATCTTCAATATACTAGGATGTTGTTATAATATTTATTTGAGCTACACTCTCACACAACTACATCAAATGGTTAAAGAACATACGGTTTCCATGGATGGCGAAATTCTGCCTCCCGAAACGATGATTGTTCAATACTCATTTAACACCTTCAAGGGTGGCCATTATGATGTCACTATTTTTATATATGATATATAATATGTTTATGTTTTCTTTAAGCTTCTGTATTTTTCATTTTTGGCATACCTTTATGGTTTCCATTATGGGTAAACACGATATCTTCATTTAAGGTAGTGCGGACTACCGCCCCCTAAAAGTGATGTGATTCGTTAATGCCATATGTGGGACGTGTAAAGGATGGATTTAAAGTTATTATATATGATGTTATACTAGAATTATAATATACCTCTATATCATTATTATTTATTTCCATTAAATTATGAGATAGAAATGAAAGTATTGTTCATGCGTACGTACGGCTTACCGTCTCCATGAACGGTGCATTTCATTTCTTATCCCCAAATGTAATGTACTATTAAAATTACATGTATATAATGTATATATATAATTAATGATATATCTAAATGATGAATATAATTCTGGAATTAAAATATACACACCTCTCATTTAGTTTTAATTCCATTAATATGACAAAGAAATGAAAGTAGCGTTCATGCGTACGTACGGCTTACCGTCTCCATGAACGGTGCATTTCATTTAAAAACTCTAAATGATTATGTAATATTATAAATACATGTATATGCTGGATATATATGATATATATGATATCCAAATCCGGAATTTCATTCTGGATATAAAGAACTTTTGACCACATGAACAACATGTAATTGTAAGAAGTCAACTTTCGACTTAAGAACCAAATAATGACAAAACAAACATTATTAACTTGAATGGTTACATAATGTTTATAACATGGCAATAAGTGATATAAAAGGAATAATGAACTTTAAAAAGTTTCTTAATCAAGTATAAATTAACTCAAGTTTATTATTCGGGACGTTAAAGAACGATCGAGTCAAGTCGGACCCGAGGTAAGGGAACTTCTTAACCCAACTTCCATTCTTTGGGTTAATCTCCTACTTTCAAATTATGTCATGATATTATTATGTCTTATTTTGTATTTTTACTTTCTTTATGTGTACCTATAGTGAATACACATAATATATCTATTTTATTTTAAAAATGATCTTTGTAAGGGACTTCGTCTCAATCTCCTTTCATTGAGGCATATTTCATTTTATACACAACTTTCTTTTATACGGTGTATAAAATCCTTTAACTTTTACTTTTATACAAAAGGAATCTTTTTCTACGAAGCGTTTTACTAAACGACAAAAAGGAATGTTTTTTTAACGTACGCGGTGACAACGACCTTTTCCGCCGCCGTGAGTATTATTTGATCTCTGGCTTTCTCAACAAGCTGTAATATTTTTAGAATAAAATAAATACCATATACTCTTTTATGTAATTTGGTATTGAAAATGGTTTTGAAAAAGGATTCTATTATGTCAATATATTTATGATATATTGTGATTGAAATGTGGAAATGTTTTCATTCCATTATATTGGTTTTATGTTTTATGATTTTATATTTGTACCTGTACATTTTAACGGGTGGTTACGTTATAAACCATATGACGGGTGGTGCCGTGAATACCAGGACGGGTGGTTACGTTATAACCTCCAATGCATTGGGTATGGAAGTCGGCCGTATGGCTATTCCATTAAGTATGTATGCAAATTGGCCGTATGGCTATTCCATTAAGTGATATGTGTGGAAGTCAACCGTATGGTTATTCCACTTAAGTATGTTTATGCCCTAAGTTAACTTTATATATTCTATGTGTTCTTTATATGGGTTTTATGGTAATCCTTTGGTTACAAAAAGGTAAGTAATGATACTTTATTCAGTGAAGATTTTTTTTACTACTTCATGAAGGTGAAGGTATTAATTTGATATAGTATACATTGTTTACTTGATGTTTGAAAAACTAAAAGTTTTCATTCTTTTTGTATCCCTTACTGAGCTTTTTATGCTCACCCCAAGTTTTTCAAAATGTTTTTCACAGGACTTAAAGTGGAATAAGGTCAAGGATGGGATCAAGGGAATTTAATGCTATCTAAAACATGGAATCTAGACATCTTTATTTTTAAGAGTTTTTTTTATGGAGACTTAGTAGAAGTGTCTACTTTGTAATCTTTTAAGATGTAATAGTTATGTTCTAATTCTCTAAAACTCTAAACCTGAAAAGATCCCGAATGTGAATTATTCATTTAATTCAATATTAAGTAAGGTTTAAGGCTGGGGCCTTATTGTTGGTATCAAAGGACGGTTTAGAAAACTTTAGGAGTTAGAAAAGTTTTAAATTATAATATGATTGAAATGATATAGCATTTACGGATTACCATGTTGCTTCGCCTAAGATATTTCTATGTTCAGAATGGTTTTCCGTAGAGGAAACAAATCAGCTATGTTGGGACAACATCAGGAGGAAGATAACCTTCCAAATCAACAACCTGAGATGGTCGGAATCGGAACTGAATAGTTTGTTGCAGTGATGGAACAGTTGACTCAGGCTATAAATGGTGGTGGTATCAATGCACGAGATCAGCCAGATCAACCGCAGAGGAAAATGTCAGTGGTGGAACATTTCATGAGGCAACATCCCCCATCATTCAGAGGATCATCTGACCCTGTGCTAGCTGAAGGGTGGACTAAAGCACTGGAGAGGATTGTTGATGTCATGGGGTGTTCAGAACATCAAAAGGTTAGTCTTGTTGTTTACCGTTTTGAAGGTGAAGCTGATCAGTGGTGGTCGATGGTGAAAAATATAAGGGATAGTGATGAGATTTAGGATCTTCACTGGGACGAATTCAAAGGTATCTTTCTTGAGAAATATTTTCCTAAGGTGGTTCGTCTTAGGATGGAAAAAAAGTTCCTAGAATTGAGGCAGGAGGATTATTCAGTGGCTGCTTATGAAGAAAAGTTCACTCGATTGGCAAGGTATGCTCCAAACTTCATACGAGATCTTGATAGTAAAATAAACCGTTTTTACGTGGGTTAAAGCCAAAGTATCGAAGGGCTTTAGCTTCTCGTGAATTCAAAAGTTATGAAAAACTTGTTCAATGTGCGGAGAAGGTAGAAATGGAGTTTGCCGATGATCAGGTGTTCTATGACAAACAACAGAATAAGAGGTCTAGTTGGCAGGAAAATGGGAAGGATTCATCAAAGAAGCAAGGAGGTAAGAAAACCAAATATCCATCATGTGAGAAGTGTGGTAAAATGCATCCTGGAGAATGTTTATCCAAGTCTGGTAAGTGCTTTCGGGGTGGTATGTCTGGTCATATTGCTCGTAAATGTAAGGAAGATGATCAAGCAGGAAATGAAAAGCCAACGGTAAGATGTTTTAAGTGTAATGAAATGGGTCATTATGAAAATGAGTGTCCAACGAAGAACTCAACTGGGGGAATGCAGCTAGACTACAAGCAGAATGGGGTGGGAAAATCATTTGCAACAACTTCAGCAGATGTTGGGCCATCGAATGAAGTGGTATCAGCTCCAGGGAGCTCAGTATTTTTCGAAGATTGACTTGAGGTCGGGGTACCATCAGTTGAAAGTAAAAGAAGAAGACGTTCCGAAGAATGTGTTCCGTACTAGATATGGCCATTATGAATTTGTAGTTATGCCTTTTGGGTTAACCAATGCACCTGCTGTATTCATAGACCTTATGAATAATATTTTCCATGAGTTCTTGGATAAGTTTGTGTTTGTGTTTTGAGGTTTGTGAAGAGGTTATGTGTGCCTTGTGATTCACAGTTGAAGAATGAGTTGTTTTTTCATCATGGAAGTACTAAGATGTACAGAGGTCTGCGGGAGTATTACTGGTGTGATGGAATGAAAAGAGACATTACTGATTTTACTGTGAAGTGTTTGACATGTCAACAGGTTAAAGTAGAGCAGCAGTTACCGAAAGGGATGCTTCAGCCTTTACCAGTGCCAGAGTGGAAATGGGAAAACATATCCATGGACTTTGTTGTTGGATTACCGAAGACATCTCGAGGTAATAATGAAATCTGGGTTTTTATTGATCCCTTGACCAAATCTGCTCACTTCCTTGCTATACGAGATACTTTCTCTCTTGATCAACTTTCCCGTTTGTATCTTAATGAAATAGTCAGGTTACATGGAGTTCCTCTCTCCATTGTATCTGATCGTGATCTCAGGTTCACATCTAACTTTTGTAAAGGCCTTCATAAGTCTTTGGGTACGGAATTAAATTTTAGTACAGATTTTCATCCTCAATCAGATGGGCAGTCAGAACGAACAATTCAGACATTGGAGGATATGCTATGAGCTTGTTCTATGGATTTTCAGGGAAGTTGGGACCAACATCTTTCTTTGGTTGAGTTTTCATATAATAACATTTTTCATTCTAGTATACAGATGGCGCCATTTCAGGCATTATATGGGAAGCGATGTCGAACACCAGCTTTCTGGGATGAAGTGGGTGAAAGGAAGTTGATGGGACCAGAATTGGTAGAAGAGATGGCAGAAAAAGTTCAGCTGATTCAGAAACACATGAGAATAGCTCAGAGTAGGCAGAAGAGTTATGCGGATAACTGGAGGAAGGATCTATCTTTCGAGGTAGGTGATCATGTTTTTCTCAAGGTTTCTCCTTGGAAAAGTGTGATGAGGTTTGGTAAGAAAGGAAAGTTGAGTCCAAGGTTCATTGGACCATACGAAATTCTGGAGAGAGTTGGATCAGTTGCATACCGAGTGGCTTTACCTCCGAGTTTATCTCAGGTACACAATGTTTTTCACGTTTCGATGTTGAGAAAGTATATGCCAGATCCATCTCATGTTTTGAGTCCAGAGGTAGTTTAGCTGGAAGAGAACCTATCTTATGAGGAACAACCGGTCCAGATTCTTGACCACAAGGAGCAAGTGTTACGAAATAAGGTGATTCATCAGGTAAAGGTTTTGTGGAAAAACCATGTGATTTAAGAGGCAACGTGGGAATCTGAAAATGCTATGAGGGAAAAATACCCCCACTTATTTTGATAAGTGAATAAAATTGCGAGGACGCAATTCCCAAAAGGGGGGAAGGATGTAACATCCCAGGTAAATAAAGAATAAATAATTTTCATATTTATTAATATTTACGAATTAAATATTAATTTTATTTTAAATGGGTTTCTATGTTCGATAGCGTACCTGATACACAACGATGAGTTTCTTTGAAACTTACGTAGCATACTAGTAATAAAATAATATTATTTTAAATGTTAGTTAACAAGTAGCCTTTGTACTGGCGGGAATGGATATAAATAACTAAAATATGATTAGATATGTTTTTAAATGTTTATACACTTACCCAATAAAAGATAAAGGCTTAAAATACGGAAACAGTTCAATTTTAGGGCATATATACTCTAATTTTCACTAAAGGTTCACTTATCACCTTTTAATGGTGAACCGTCATTAAATATAGTTTTGATCACTCTTATACTTTATTTTGGACCAAATATAACTCTTCTTTAGAATCGGGACATCAAAATTTACTTTGTGTAAATTTTTGGTACCTTTGTGATAAAGTTCATTTTTTTATGAATAGTGTAAAATGTTGTATTTTAATTCAAAACCTCTTTTTAATATAAATTATTTATACGATTAGATTATAATTTTAATTGGTTTTAAAGTGAAATTAGAAAATATTTTTACCAGTTAATCCAATGGTGGTCATTGGAATCAATTTCACTTTGAAATTGGACTTAAACTGGTGTCAATCATTTGATACTTATTGTTTCACAAAAACACGCTATTTGTCATTACAGCGGGAATTAATTATTAAATTAATTAATGTGACTTATATGATTTGAATTTTGTAAAATATACTTCATTTTTGAATTCGGAATATCAAATATAGCTTAGGGTGAATTTTTGGTAATTTTCTGAAAAACTTCAATTTTTGATGAATAGTGAAACCACTAAGCGGTAATCGAGCAAACTGATTTTTCAGTTAAATGAATGTTTACCACTAATGTGTATTGTATTTTGAAAATCCTACATACATGGTTGTCATTAAGAAGTAAAATGTGGTTCAATGAGATTAAAATAATTTTTTGGTGAATAGTAACTTTTTTTCATTAATCGCGATTAGAGGTAATTAGTGTAGTTTAAGGTAAAAATGGTATTATAAGAATGTGAAAACACCATGACACTTGTCCTAAACCTATTGGGTGAGTCATGGCCGACCAAGACAAGCCATGGGACAAATTGGGGACCCCATGGAGCCACTTTAGTTGGAAAATGACATTAATATATTTTTATTTAATGTTAAAGTGAAAATGACACTAACATAAATTGTTTTACTAAAATAATTTTTGAGTGGGGTTATACAAGTCAACATTTTGATTATAAATATTCATTGTAAAGATAAAAAGATTTCCTACATCATAGTATTTTTTTTATAATTTTTAGACATTAAATAAATTAAATTATATATGACATAATAATGATGCAGCGATGACATCATTATTTGACGATTTAAATAAAATGGAAAGATAATGAAAAATATAAAACCTACACATGGCCAAAACCAATTGTATGAGTGGATTTTGAACCCTTATCACCTTATCCACGAATTATCTCAATGTGGGACCTTTTAAAACCGAAAAACATTTTCAAATACAGTAATATTTCTTTACTTTCCAAAAGTGCCCCTCCTCTCCTCTTATAAAAGGCCCCCACCTCTACCCCATTTCACACACTTCTCAAGCCTTTGGCTCGGCCAACCCCTGCCCAATTACTCTCTCCACATACCTCTCCTCATCCTAGAGGATTCCATTTGGGCAGAATCCTTTCAAAGAATGCCTTTAGGCTCAAATCAAAAAGGAGTTACACTTTTAAGGTAATTCATTCTCTCTTGTTCATTTGTTTTATTTTGCTTCTCCAACCCTCTAAACTCTTTTTATTTACTTCTTTTGTAACAAAACCAGTATCTTCAATATACTAGGATGTTGTTATAATATTTATTTGAGCTACACTCTCACACAACTACATCAAATGGTTAAAGAACATACGGTTTCCATGGATGGCGAAATTCTGCCTCCCGAAACGATGATTGTTCAATACTCATTTAACACCTTCAAGGGTGGCCATTATGATGTCACTATTTTTATATATGATATATAATATGTTTATGTTTTCTTTAAGCTTCTGTATTTTTCATTTTTGGCATACCTTTATGGTTTCCATTATGGGTAAACATGATATCTTCATTTAAGGTAGTGCGGACTACCGCCCCCTAAAAGTGATGTGATTCGTTAATGCCATATGTGGGACGTGTAAAGGATGGATTTAAAGTTATTATATATGATGTTATACTGGAATTATAATATACCTCTATATCATTATTATTTATTTCCATTAAAGTATGAGATAGAAATGAAAGTAGTGTTCATGCGTACGTACGGCTTACCGTCTCCATGAACGGTGCATTTCATTTCTTATCCCCAAATGTAATGTACTATTAAAATTACATGTATATAATGTATATATATAATTAATGATATATCTAAATGATGAATATAATTCTGGAATTAAAATATACATACCTCTCATTTAGTTTTAATTCCATTAATATGACAATGAAATGAAAGTAGCGTTCATGCGTACGTACGGCTTACCGTCTCCATGAACGGTGCATTTCATTTCAAAACTCTAAATGATTATGTAATATTATAAATACATGTATATGCTGGGTATATATGATATATATGATATCCAAATCAGGAATTTCATTCTGGATATAATGAACTTTTGACCACATGAACAACATGTAATTGTAAGAAGTCAACTTTCGACTTAAGAACCAAATAATGACAAAAAAAACATTATTAACTTGAATGGTTACATAATGATTATAACATGGCAATAAGTTATATAAAAGGAATAATGAACTTTAAAAAGGTTATTAATCAAGTATAAATTAACTCATGTTTATTATTCAGGACGTTAAAGAACGATCGAGTCAAGTCGGACCCGAGGTAAGGGAACTTCTTAACCCAACTTCCATTCTTTGGGTTAATCTCATACTTTCAAATTATGTCATGATATTATTATGTCTTATTCTGTATTTGTACTTTCTTTATGTGTACCTATATTGAATACACATAATATATCTATTTTATTTTAAAAATGATCTCTGTAAGGGACTTCGTCTCAATCTCCTTTCATTGAGGCATATTTCGTTTTATACACAACTTTCTTTTATACGGTGTATAAACTCCTTTGACTTTTACTTTTATACAAAAGGAATCTTTTTCTACGAAGCATTTTACTAAACGACAAAAAGAAATGTTTTTTTAACGTACGCGGTGACAACGACCTTTTCCGCCGCCGCGAGTATTATTTGATCTTTGGCTTTCTCAACAAGCTGTAATATTTTTAGAATAAAATAAATACCATATAATCTATTATGTAATTTGGTATTGAAAATGGTTTTGAAAAAGGATTCTATTATGTCAATATATTTATGATATATTGTGATTGAAATTTGGAAATGTTTTCATTCCTTTATATTGGTTTTATGTTTTATGATTTTATATTTGTACTTGGACATTTTAACGGGTGGTTACGTTATAAACCATATGACGGGTGGTGCCGTGAATACCAGGACGGGTGGTTACGTTATATCCTCCAATGCATTGGGTATGGAAGTCGGCCGTATGGCTATTCCATTAAGTATGTATGGAAATTGGCCGTATGGCTATTCCATTAAGTGATATGTGTGGAAGTCAACCGTATGGTTATTCCACTTAAGTATGTTTATGTCCCAAGTTAACTTTATATATTCTATGTGTTCTTTATATGGGTTTTATGTTAATCCTTTGGTTACAAAAAGGTATGTAATGATACTTTATTCAGTGAAGATTTTTTTTACTACTTCATGAAGGTGAAGGTATTACTTTGATATAGTATACATGGTTTACTTGATGTTTGAAAAACTAACAGTTTTCATTCTTTTTGTATCCCTTACTGAGCTTTTTATGCTCACCCCAAGTTTTTAGAAATGTTTTTCACAGGACTTAAAGTGGAATAGGGTCAAGGATGGGATCAAGGGAATTTTATGCTATCTAAAACATGGAATCTAGACATCTTTCTTTTTAAGTGTTTTTTTATGGAGACTTAGTAGAAGTGTCTACTTTGTAATATTTTAAGACGTAATAGTTATGTTCTAATTCTCTAAAACTCTAAACCTGAAAAGATCCTCAATGTGAATTATTCATTTAATTCAATATTAAGTAAGGTTTAAGGCTGGGGCCTTATAGTTGGTATCAAAGGACGGTTTAGACAACTTTAGTAGTTAGAAAAGTGTTAAATTATAATATGATTGAAATGATATAGCATTTACGGTTTACCATGTTGCTTCGCCTAAGATATTTCTGTGTTCAGAATGGTTTTCCGCCGAGGAAACAAAGCAGCTATGTTGGGACGACATCAGGAGGAAGATAACCTTCCAAATCAACAACCTGAGATGGTCGGAATCGGAACTGAATAGTTTGTTGCAGTGATGGAACAGTTGACTTAGGCTATAAATGGTGGTGGTATCCATGCACAAGATCAGCCAGATCAACCACAGAGGAACATGTCCGTGGTGGAACATTTCATGAGGCAACATCCCCCATCATTCAGAGGATCATCTGACCCAGTGCTAGCTGAAGGGTGTATTAAAGCACTGGAGAAGATTTTTGATGTCATGGGGTGTTCAGAACATCAAAAGGTTAGTCTTGCTATTTACCGTTTTGAAGGTGAAGCTGATCAGTGGTGGTCGATGGTGAAAAATATAAGGGATAGTGATGAGATTGAGGATCTTCATTGGGAAGAATTCAAAGGTATCTTTCTTGAGAAATATTTTCCTAAGGTGGTTCGTCTTAGGATGGAAAAAAAGTTACTAGAATTGAGGCAGGAGGATGATTCAGTGGCTGCTTATGAAGAAAAGTTCACTCGATTGGCAAGGTATGCTCCAAACATCATACGAGATCTTGATAGTAAAATAAACCGTTTTTACTCAGGGTTAAAGCCAAAGTATCGAAGGGCTTTAGCTTCTCGGGAATTCAAAAGTTATGAAAAACTTGTTCGATGTGCGTAGAAGGTAGAAATGGAGTTTGCCGATGATCAGGTGTTCTATGAAAAACAACAGAATAAGAGGTCTAGTTGGCAGGAAAATGGGAAGAATTCATCAAAGAAGCAAGGAGGTAAGAAAACCAAATATCCATCCGGTGAGAAGTGTGGTAAAATGCATCCTGGAGAATGTTTATCCAAGTCTGGTAAGTGCTTTCGGTGTGGTATGTCTGGTCGTATTGCTCGTAACTGTAAGGAAGATGATCAAGTAGGAAATGAAAAGCCAACGGTAAGATGTTTTAAGTGTAATGAAATGGGTCATTATGCAAATGAGTGTCCAACGAAGAACTCAACTGGGGGAATGTAGCTAGACTACAAGCAGAAAGGAGTGGTAAAATCATTTGCAACAGCTTCAGCAGATGTTGGGCCATCGAATGAAGTGGTGTCAGCTCTAGGGAGCTTAGTATTTTTCGAAGATTGACTTGAGGTCGGGGTACCATCAGTTGAAAGTAAAAGAAGCAGACGTTCCATAGACTGTGTTCCGTACTAGATATGACCATTATGAATTTTTAGTTATGCCTTTTGGGTTAACCAATGCACCTGCTGTATTCATGGACCTTATGAATAATATTTTCCATGAGTTCTTGGATAAGTTTGTGTTTGTGTTTTGAGGTTTGTGAAGAGGTTATGTGTTCCTTGTGATTCACAGTTGAAGAATGAGTTGTTTTTTCATCATGGAAGTACTAAGATGTACGGAGGTCTGCGGGAGTATTACTGGTGGGATGGAATGAAAAGAGACATTACTGATTTTACTGTGAAGTGTTTGACATGTCAACAGGTTAAAGCAGAGCAGCAGTTACCGAAAGGGATGCTTCAGCCTTTACCAGTGCCAGAGTGGAAATGGGAAAACATATCCATGGACTTTGTTGTTGGATTAACGAAGACATCTCAAGGTAATAATGAAATCTAGGTTTTTGTTGATCGCTTGACCAAATCTTCTCATTTCCTTGCTATACGAGATACTTTCCCTCTTGATCAACTTTCCCGTTTGTATCTTAAAGAAATAGTCAGGTTACATGGAGTTCCTCTCTCCATTGTATCTGATCGTGATCTCAGGTTCACATCTAACTTTTGGAAAGGCCTTCAGAAGTCTTTGGGTACGGAATTAAATTTTAGTACAGCTTTTCATCCTCAATCAGATGGGCAGTCAGAACGAACAATTCAGACATTGGAGGATATTCTACGAGCTTGTTCTATGGATTATCAGGGAAGTTGGGACCAACATCTTTCTTTGGTTGAGTTTTCATATAATAACAGTTTTCATTCCAGTATACAGATGGCGCAATTTCAGGCATTATATGGGAAGCGGTGTCGAACTCCAGCTTTCTGGGATGAAGTGGGTGAAAGGAAGTTGATGGGACCAGAATTGGTAGAAGAGATGACAGAAAAAGTTCAGCTGATTCAGAAACACATGAGAACAACTCAGAGCAGGCAGAAGAGTTATGCGGATAACCGGAGGAAGGATCTATCTTTTCAGGTAGGTGATCATGTTTTTCTCAAGGTTTCTCCTTGGAAAAGTGTGATGAGATTTGGTAAGTAGGGAAAGGTTAGTCCAAGGTTCATTGGACCATACGAAATTCTAGAGAGAGTTGGATCAGTTTCATACCGAGTGGCTTTACCTCCGAGTTTATCTCAGGTACACAATGTTTTTCACGTTTCGATGTTGAGAAAGTATATGCCCGATCCATCTCAGGTTTTGAGTCCAGAGGTAGTTTAGCTGGAAGAGAACCTATCTTATGAGGAACAACTGGTCCAGATTCTTGACCACATGGAGCAAGTGTTACGAAATAAGGTGATTCATCAGGTAATGGCTTTGTGGAAAAACCATGTGATTTAAGAGGCAACGTGGGAATCTGAAAATGCTATGAGGGATAAATACCCCCACTTATTTTGATAAGTGAATAAAATTGCGAGGACGCAATTCCCAAAAGGGGGGAAGGATGTAACATCCCAGGTAAATAAAGAATAAAGAATTTTCATATTTATTAATATTTACGAATTAAATATTAATTTTATTTTAAAGGGGTTTCTATGTTCGATAGCGTACCCGATACGCAACGATGAGTTTCTTTGAAACTTACGTAGCACACTAGTAATAAAATAATATTATTTTAAATGTTAGTTAACAATTAGCCGTTGTATTGGGGGGAATAAATAGAAATAACTAAAATATGATTAAATATTTTTTAAAATGTTTATACACTTACCCAATAAATGATAAAGGCTTAAAATACAGAAAGAGTTCAATTTTAGGGCATATATACTCTAATTTTCACTAAAGGTTCACTTATTACCTTTTAATGGTGAACCGTCATTAAATATAGTTTTGATCACTCTTATACTTTATTTTGGACCAAATATAACTCTTCCTTGGAATCGGGACATCAAAATTTACTTTGTGTAAATTTTTGGTACCTTTCTGATAAAGTTCATTTTTTTATGAATAGTGTAAAATGTTGTATTTTAATTCAAAACCTCTTTTTAATCTAAATTATTTATATGATTAGATTATTATTTTAATTGGTTTTAAAGTGAAATTAGAAAATATTTTTACCAGTTAATCCAATGGTGGTCATTGGAATCAATTTCACTTTGGAATTGGACTTAAACTGGTGTCAATCTTTTGATACTTATTGTTTCACAAAAACACGCTATTTGTCATGACAACGGGAATTAATTATTAAATTAATTAATGTGACTTATATGATTTGGATTTTGTAAAAATATACTTCATTTTTGAATTCGGAATATCAAATATAGCTTAGGGTGAATTTTTGGTAATTTTCTGAAAAACTTCAATTTTTGATGAATAGTGAAACCACTAAGCGGTAATCAAGCAAACTGATTTTTCAGTTAAATGAATGTTTACCACTAATGTGTGTTGAATTTTGAAAATCCGACATACATGGTTGTCATTAAGAAGTAAAATGTGGTTCAATGAGATTAAAATAATTTTTTGGTGAATAGTAACTTTTTTTCATTAATCGCGATTAGAGGTAATTAGTGTAGTTTAAGGTAAAAATGGTTTTATAAGAATGTGAAAACACCATGACACATGTCCTACACCTATTGGGTGAGTCATGGCCGACCAAGGCAAGCCATGGGCTAACTTGGGGACCCCATGGAGCCACTTTAGTTGGAAAATGACATTAATATATTTTTATTTAATGTTAAAGTGAAAACGACACTAACATAAATTGTTTTACTAAAATACTTTTTGAGTGGGGTTATACAAGTCCAAATTTTGATTATAAATAGTCATTGTAAATATAAAACGATTTCCTACATCATAGTAATTTTTTTTATAATTTTTAGACATTAAATAAATTAAATTATATATGACATAATAATGATGCAGCGATGACATGATTATTTGACGATTTAAATAAAATGGAAAGATAATGAAAAATATAAAACCTACACATGGCCAAAACCAATTGGATGAGTGGATTTCTAACCCTTATCACCTTATCCACGAATTATATCAATGTGGGACCTTTTAAAACCGAAACACATTTTCAAATAAAGTAATATTTCTTTACATTCCAAAAGTGCCCCTCCTCTCCTCTTATAAAAGGCCCCCACCTCTACCCCATTTCACACACTTCTCAAGCCTTTGTCTCGGCCAAACCCTGCCCAATTACTCTCTCCACATCCCTCTCCTCATCCTATATGATTCCTTTTGGGCAGAATCCTTTCAAAGAAAGCCTTTAGGCTCAAATCAAAAGGGAGTTACACTTTTAAGGTAATTCATTCTCTCTTGTTCATTTGTTTTATTTTGCTTCTCCAACCCTCTAAACTCTTTTTATTTACTTATTTTGTAACAACACAAGTATCTTCAATATACTAGGATGTTGTTATAATATTTATTTGAGCTACACTCTCACACAACTACATCAAATGGTTAAAGAACATACGGTTTCCATGGATGGCGAAATTCTGCCTCCTGAAATGATGATTGTTCAATACTCATTTAACACCTTCAAGGGTGGCCATTATGATGTCACTATTTTTATATATGATATATAATATGTTTATGTTTTCTTTAAGCTTCTTTATTTTTCATTTTTGTCATACCTTTATGGTTTCCATTATGGGTAAACACGATATCTTCATTTAAGGAAGTGCGGACTACCGCCCCCTAAAAGTGATGTGATTCGTTAATGCCATATGTGGGACGTGTAAAGGATGGATTTAAAGTTATTATATATGATGTTATACTGGAATTATAATATACCAATATATCATTATTATTTCTTTCCATTAAAGTATGAGATAGAAATGAAAGTTGTGTTCATGCGTACGTACGGCTTACCGTCTCCATGAACGGTGCATTTCATTTCTTATCCCCAAATGTAATATACTATTAAAATTACATGTATATAATGTATATATATAATTAATGATATATCTAAATGATGAATATAATTCTGGAATTAAAATATACATACCTCTCATTTAGTTTTAATTCCATTAATATGACAAAGAAATGTTAGTAGCGTTCATGCGTACGTACGGCTTACCGTCTCCATGAACGGTGCATTTCATTTCAAAACTCTAAATGATTATGTAATATTATAAATACATGTATATGCTGGGTATATATGATATATATGATATCCAAATCAGGAATTTCATTCTGGATATAAAGATCTTTTGACCACATGAACAACATGTAATTGTAAGAAGTCAACTTTCGATTTAAGAACTAAATATTGACAAAACAAACATTATTAACTTGAATGGTTACATAATGTTTATAACATGGCAATAAGTGATATAAAAGAAATAATGAACTTTAAAAAGGTTCATAATCAAGTATAAATTAACTCAAGTTTATTATTGAGGACGTTAAAGAATGATCGAGTCAAGTCGGACCCGAGGTAAGGGTACTTCTAAACCCAACTTCCATTCTTTGGGTTAATCTCTTACTTTCAAATTATGTCATGATATTATTATGTCTTATTTTGTATTTTTACTTTCTTTATGTGTACCTATAGTGAATAAACATAATATATCTATTTTATTTTAAAAATGATCTTTGTAAGGGACTTCGTCTCAATCTCCTTTCATTGAGGCATATTTCATTTTATACACAACTTTCTTGTATATGGTGTATAAACTCCTTTGACTTTTACTTTTATACAAAAGGAATCTTTTTCTATGAAGCGTTTTACTAAACGACAAAAAGGAATGTTTTTTTAATGTACGCGGTGACAACGACCTTTTCCGCCGCCGCGAGTATTATTTGATCTTTGGCTTTCTCAACAAGGAGTAATATTTTTAGAATAAAATAAATACCATATACTCTTTTATGTAATTTGGTATTGAAAATGGTTTTGAAAAAGGATTCTATTATGTCAATATATTTATGATATATTTTGATTGAAATGTGGAAATGTTTTCATTCCTTTATATTGGTTTTATGTTTTATTATTTTATATTGGTACTTAGACATTTTAACGGGTGGTTACGTTATAAACCATATGACGGGTGGTGCCGTGAATACTAGGACGGGTGGTTACGTTATAACCTCCAATGCATTGGGTATGGAAGTCGGCCGTATGGCTATTCCATTAAGTATGTATGGAAATTGTCCATATAGCTATTCCATTAAGTGATATGTGTGGAAGTCAACCATATGGTTATTCCACTTAAGTATGTTTATGTCCCAAGTTACCTTTATATATTCTATGTGTTCTTTATATGGGTTTTATAGTAATCCTTTGGTTACAAAAAGGTAAGTAATGATACTTTATTCAGTGAAGATTTTTTTTACTACTTCATGAAGGTGAAGGTATTACTTTGATATAGTATACATGGATTACTTGATGTTTGAAAAACTAACAGTTTTCATTCTTTTTGTATCCCTTACTGAGCTTTTTATGCTCACCCCAAGTTTTTCGAAATTATTTCATAGGACTTAAAGTGGAATAAGGTCAAGGATGGGATCAAGGGATTTTCATGCTATCTAAAACATGGAATCTAGACATCTTTCTTTTTAAGAGTTTTTTTTATGGAGACTTAGTAGAAGTGTCTACTTTGTAAACTTTTAAGATGTAATAGTTATGTTCTAATTCTCTAAAACTCTAAACCTGAAAAGATCCCCAATGTGAATTATTCATTTAATTCAATATTAAGTAAGGTTTATGGTTGGGGCCTTATATTGTCTGTCAGTATTGGGTTACCAAAGGTACTGGTGGGCCACTGGTGGTCCAAATCATGATATTGATTTTAATATAATTTGTTCTACGATTGGGTAGTGGGTTCTATTCATCCTAATTAAATTTTTATAGAAACATAATAGCGGTTTATCCTATATATAGGTGATTTAGATGCAGTTTATGTCTCTTGGGCTAATTTTTTAATGTAATTTCATGCCTAGTTTTTACTCTCAATGATAGGAACAGTGAAGACCGATGACTTAATTTCTCTTCAGCAGGGGTTTCAAAAAGGATTGGATCATTGTATTATATTTAAATACATTCATTATGTGGACCTTGATCAAATTGTTTTGGTTGAGTGGTCCAAAAATCAATGGTTTGAGGTTATGTTTCACCTGATTATTCAATATGTGTTCAACCCACTTAGATCTTCTACATACATGGAGGTGTAAAAGGCGGATTAGATGATTGAGAGGATTCAAAGAAAACATGGTACTCTTGGGAGGGGATCCATTAGTGTTCCCTGAAAAGTAGATTTGGTTGGGGATGATCTCTAGTATCCATACTGTTATGGTTTCAGCTGAAGGGTCATCGATCCAAATTTTCCACATCCTATTTATGTAGATCTGACAGATCATATGAATATCATGGGAGCTCTAGACCAGTGTGTTTTTTATGGTGGTCATAGCCAACAGTTATAATAGTTGACGACCATTCTTGGTTGCGAGTAGATCCTTTATACATTTCATAATGTGATTTTTATAATTAGAAATTAATATGGCATTTATTATTTTTTTCAAAACATAAAAAAATTTATTCCCTGAAACAGAAATGAAGAAATATATTTTAGCGTTACAATTATTATAAGAGAATTTATTTTTTATATTATTTACTGATTTTTTCGTCATTTTTTATGTGTCTTATAAACTAATTATAGACAAAAATTATCTTTTTGTGATTTTGGTGGTGATTCATTTAATGAATATTTTTTAATTTCACTATCATTGCTTCTTGCAATATTATCTACATAATTTTTTAATTATTCTTGTTTCTATTATTACATTATCATTTATTATTTTCATAATTTATATTTTTCTTAAATTTAAAAAATCTGTATTAATTATGTAAATACTAAAAAATCTCTGTGAAAAATAACTCATGAAGAAAGGCTATGTAGACTAAAAAATCATCCATATAAATTCGGTTTACTAATAATTTTTTTAATTGTGAAATCTCATATACATAGCACAAAATCACACAATCATAGTAAAAAATTACTCATTTAAAAACAAAGAACAATACATACACAACTTAAGGGAATGAATCCGATGAAAAAAATTAAATTAATTATACAGGAATATTTTATTTATAAAAAATATCTTTCTTCTTATATAAATATATATATATATATATATATATATCAATTTTCAATATTCTTGTGACGATTTTTTACTTTATTTAATTTTTTATAATACTTTTCTAACAATTTCTATGTCGGGAAAACATATTTTAGAATGTTTCATGTGGGTTTAAATGTTCATCCCATGGGAAATTTTTTTTGTTACATTATGGGATACTTGTGAGTTTAAAATTTTAAATGTTTAAAATACAAATAATATATCACACATAATCTAGGGGATTATTAAAATAACATTAATATTTATTATTATAGAGTATTTACAATTTTATTAAATGTTATGATTCGTTTTTATTCATCTTTAAATTTATTGGAATATTTTTAAGATAAAGTAAATGAATATTATTACATGTATGGTATATTAAGAATAGATGTGAACCATTTTATGGTAAATCTAAACAGAACTAGATTGAAGTAGTTTAATAGCTTCACATAAACATGTTTCTTTAGGAATAGAATAAGGAAACCATTATACAGTTTTCAATACAATTTTTTATATGGAAACTCTTTAAAAAGTGATTTATTGATCTAATTCATAAACTGAGGATAATGATATCTGGGAATGTTACTATAATACACAATTATGAAATTATAACTACAATACTGTTGATTGATGTTTTTTTTGATCCTTTTATTCTTAATAGAAAAATTTTACCTCAACACTCCAAAAATTATATTTAAACTAGATTTTGTGATTCCTAATTCTTCCTACCTTTTTTATAAATTAATTATTGTGGTTTCTGATTTTGCTTTCAAAATAATGAACATTTCATTTGTGTTATACTATCCCTTTAAAATGTATGTATTTGGAATTTCCTCTTGGTAAAAAAGAATCTTGTTAATTGTTTCATATATTGAAAAAATGTAGGGGATTAATTTGTGCCTTTGTTCAAATAAAGGTATGTTTGGTTCTTCATACACATCTGTAGAAATGTTTACAGTTGTTCCTTTATTTGAGAAAAAGAAAAGATAATGAGGTTGTGACTCCCGGTGTCAAAATAGATTTTAAAAGGTTATGAGTCCATTCAAAGTTTAGTTGACTATTTTTTGGGTGCCATAATCTTACATTAGAAGTGTGATGATTTGAATTAAGATCTCATTAAAAATTTCATAATAAAAATACTTATCTTAAAAAAAATTACACAAAAAATTAACATATTGTTAATAATTAAATACAATATTATAAAAAGTTCAATTAACTCCCTCATGAAAATTAAACTATATTTCCATTGGGCTAATAATTTTCATCAAATATTATACCACGTATGTATCATATTTTTATTTATTATAATTTTTATTTAAAACATATCTTACCCTTAACAATCCAAGGAAATGATCTACTTGAGGTGGAAAGAATGAGTTATAATGAGGCATATGCCCCACAAAGATGACCATTATATAATGGTAATGAATACGGTTATCGGGGTGGTTGGGGGAAGAATATCATAGAAAAATAAGAATTTTTCTTTTGATAGTAGGTGTAAAACTGTTAAAACTCCCTAAGGGGGGTCTATATGATAACAACAATGTTAATGTGTTTAATTATGTTATTAATTATAAAATCAGGAACATTCATTACTATTACATTAATAATGATGTATTCATTAAAATTTTAAAGTATCAAAATGCCTATGACATGTGAAGAATATCACATTCAAATCATTATGGATTTATAAATTAATAATTAATATAATTGGAGTGGTTATGGAAGAATATCAATAATTTAAACTACATGATAATTAATATATAAATATTATGTTTCAATGAACCACAATAATTATAAATGTAATTAATGGATTTGGAGAAACATTAGATAATACTATTTCAGTTGAATTTGTTTTAAGAGATATACTAGATAAATGGTAATCTGAGAAAGTATCAATTGACGAAATATATAATTTGAATGAAGAAACACTTAATGAGAATATTTTATCCTTATTAAAATATTAATATAAATTGAAAAATAAAGAAGAATAAGAATATATTAAAATATAAGGTATTTCTGGGAATTCAAAAAATCGAAGTTACTACATTTTGTTCAACACTTTTCATGTTACATGAAAATAATAGTGATATTGTAATATATGTTTTCAATGGAGATTACAAGATTTAGAATTAATGTACCTTAAAAAAATAAATATATTATTCAAGTGATTATTATATATAATAAATGAATTCAAATATGTAATGATATTTATGAAGTAATCTTCAATATGTTCTATTGAAGTTGGTATATAAAACCTAAATCAATAAAGCTAATAGAATATAATTATAAAATTAATAAGAAGGATGATAGTTATCTCATATATAGTTGGAGTTGTGATAAAGTCCCATATTCGAGTGAAGAACCCATTTTTTTAATAAACCAATATTTACATGGTTTTTTCATTTTATGAGTCATTTAAGTAAATCTTAATCTTAATCATCTCAATCAATATAAAAATAAAATAAAAATGACGAATTGTCTCATTAAATTGGGAGGTTAGATAATGATATTTTTAAAATTATAAAAATATAGAAGGATTTCATGACGAATTATTAAAATAATATAAATGAAAATAAGATCCATTTTGAATAGATTAGGTTGCTACACACATTTACTTCTATTTATAATGATAATAGATTTATGAAATTTTAAAATAATAAAAAAGGAAATCAAATAAAGTCAATCATTATATTTCTAAATATTATGAGGAATAATAAATTACGTTCACTAATAATGTGAATGACAATAAATATATGAAGGAAAATGAATAACTAAAAATAGATCTTTCAATAATTTTTCATAAAATAGTCAAAACCAATGAAATTATAAGATTAAACTAGTTCAAAAAATCTCAAACAATTGTTTTTTATGATTATCATTTACCTATAAAAGATATGATATTTTTTATATAATGTTCAATTGTAAGTCTATTGATTGTAACATATTATAATTGTGTAATGAAGGGTCATTTTTCTTGTGACAGTTCATTATAATTCCCTTAATATATTATATAAACTAATGAATTTATGTTTTAATATTTATCATCATGATTACAAAAAAATGAACAAATTCTTGTGTACTATCAATAAATATTACTCTGACTCAACTTATCCCATGTATTTATGGGTGATAATGTGTTCAAGACAATTTTTATAGGATATACTCCTTAACCGTTAAGAAAGTAAACTTGGTAAATGGAAATTTGGTGATCATGTAATATGATAGGTTATTGTAGAAATTAAATATCATTTAATATTTGAATGATGTAATGTTACATTCATTAAAAAATCGATATGTTTTTTAAAAGGTTTTGGCGAGTTTGTGATTTCTATTCTTTTATCATTTCAAAGGTGTTATATATTTGAGAAGTAAAAAAATTATTCTCATCTAAAAATTATATGAAAATGGGAAGGATGTGAAATTTAAAAATGATAAATGTATTTTTTTTTAAATAATATATTACAAAAATTTAAAGAAAAAAAAATATATTATTAATTTCTATTAATTAAGTACGAAAAATAATAAGTTATTTAAAATTTTATAGTTAAGATATCTTTTTAGAAAAAGAGGCTAGGCCATTTCAATTCTAAGATATTGAACATGCTTAAAAAAACAAAAAATTTATTTCATTGATAAATATGATTATGGAAAACAATTAATGTGTGACTCATGTATCAAACATAAACACCATAAAGAATAATTCAGACCCATCAAGTCAGTTTTTATGGTATGGACATTAATGATTTTAGATCATGATTATTTGGACCAATATATATTTCTATTATTAGTGGAAAATTCCTTATGTTTTAAATTTATATAATTTATTTGTTTCACATGGGTTAAATTTTTAAATCACAAATGTGATAAAATTTAAAAAAATTAATATTTATGTAATCTTAGTCAAAATTTAAAGGAGTATTGAATTTCATATACAAAAATTGTTAAGTGAGGGGTGTTTTTAAACATGGAATTTGAGAATATTTTTGAATAAAAAGGATATTCCCATAATTCTTCTTCACATAAGACACCATAGAAATTGATCTCAAATAAGGGAAAATTGAATACTAATATATACAAGTAGAATTAGGTTAGCTGAATTTAGAAATCCTAAATATTTTTTATTTTTTAAAATATATCTTCTTATGTATCAAATACAGTTTTAGTCCTATTTTAAAAAAATGTTTTATGATCTTCTGAAATAATTTTTTTTTAATTTTAGAGTGTTCGATTATAATTATTATATTCTTAATAATAAATTTTTTTATATACATTTAATTCAGAATCTAGTGATGGTTAATTTTCATGATATTAAAACTATATTAAATAATATTGAGTTTACAATAAATAATCAGTGGTGAAAATATACCTATGATATTTGATATAAAATTTATAAAATGAAGGAATAATGATTTGAACCAACATGAAGAAGAATTTAAGGAATTCTATTATAGAGATAATAAACATATATGTAATAAAGGAAATGTAGATGAGGATACCCATACCCATGATATAACATAGAAATAACAGAGAGATAACTATTTCTCTATATATTTAGAAATTTTGATCCACGATTTCAAAAAAGAAATTATTTAATGAATATATATTGTTATCCTGAGTTTATTTCTAATTTTTTTCCAAAAAATATGGATGATTATTTAAGTGATTAAAATATCATTATTCCAATAGAATAAGTGTCAATGTAGTTTTCTAGAAATAACATTTTTTATTTATATGGAAAATGTAATTATCCTAAATTAATCAACATTAAGTGTATTTAAACTAAAAAAATTGATGAATTTGGAAATATTTTTATAAATATGGATGGATTATTCGCTCAATGTAGTTCTCAAGGAATATAGTTTGATTATGAGGAATCATTTTTTCTTGTTTCAATGTTACAATCTATAATAATATTATTATCATATACATAATGTCAAGGATTTAAATTATTTTGAATGGATGTGAAATCTATATTTCTAAATTGACATATTTATGAGTAACTATATGTTAAACATCCCTTAGTTTTGAAATAAAAAACTTTCCCATTCATCTGTTAAAATATTATAAATATATTTGAGGATATAAAACCCGAGGTCATATTATAAAATATTGTAAATAATTCATTCAACATAATTTTTCATAATTTCGGGGTTGATTATACCTTGTGTATAAAGATTTATTTTGAGTTATTTTTTTGTTCAAATTAATTTGGGTAAGATTTTCATTAAAAATTATAATAATATATTTTTTATTAATTTACATAATTAATTAATAATGTATTTGATATATGTAATGTTATAGAATTAAAAATATTTCTAGTAGATCAAATTTTTCATAGTTAAAAGAGATTCTTATTATTTAGTTTTAGTGTAATGAAGAGTTAGTAAAATTATTTAGTTTTATCTTATGTACAGACTCTAATAATAACAAATGTGAATCATGTAAGTTAATTTTTTATGAATCTAAAAAATTATTTGATAAACATTTTATATATGAATTATAGGTAATTTATTTTTTATACATATGCCATTTTATGATGTAAAGATTACAGTTTTTATTTGCGATAGATAAAAAATTAAAACTAAAGAAATTTTTATAAAATTTGTAAGAAGTTTAATAAAATGTGTAAAATATTATTTAAACCATAGTCTATTTTCTCATAGAAGAAATATTTTTTAGTAAAAAAGGTACACAAATACTATTGTTCAAGATGAAAAACATATAAAAAAATGTTAAATTTGTCATTTTCTAGAATATATTTTAATCAACAGGCATTTTTCAATAAAACAATTTGTAGTGTTGCATAATACAAAATCATTTTAGATTATCTATAGAATCAATTATACTCAATAACACTTTATTAATACAAAATTATATAAATTTATTTTTTTATTTGATATGTCCATTATTTTATGTGATAATTCTTTAAATAATGAATATTAAAAAAATCAAGTACAAAATTATTGAACAAATCATATTGAAGTTATATATCATATAAATAGTGATAATTTCAAAATGGAGAAATATATTTGGAATATATTAAAAATAATTATCCACTATATACCATACTTACTAAAGCAATTGATTCAACTAACTTGGGAAAAATTAAATATGAACATGGAATGATAGATGTGTGAAATAATATTTGATCTGAATATGTATGAATGTAACTAAATATATATTTGGGAAGTGAATTCCTCAATAAAGATCAAATAATTTCCTCATCATATTATCACTTCATGTCAACATAATTATTTTGATATTGATGAGTTTTATTACATTTTTTATCTTTTCGTCATTAATCATGCTTAATTTTTATATTTTTTTAGTTCTCTAACATAAAAATATGGATAATTTTTATATTTGGATTGTGTGGATGATAAAACTTTTATTTTCTACAGTTTAATATAATATTATGTAATAGTTATTTACTACTTAAATAATTAAATATAATATTTAATGATTCCATGAATATTTTTACCTTATTTGGTTCTATTTATATTTTCACATTATTAAATCGAAGATGATTTATAATTAATTACTCAATGTATTTTTAAAAATACACATTTTTTTGATTTTACAATTATTTTAATGGAGGAAAGAAATATTATATTAAGGGGATGCATTTTTAATATTATCTTCTATCTCATTACCTTAATTTTAAATAAATTCATTGTTTATAATGCATGAATTTAGGGGGAACATTCATGTTTAAATCTGAATTTTTTTTAACATTTTCTGCTACAAATTTTGAAATTTGATTTAAAAATTTTATAATCATACATACATATTAGTTTAAAATATTAGTGGTACCTATTTTATCAAATTTTCCCTTGATATATGATAAAAGAGTATAATTAAATAATGTAATAAATTATTTTTAAATTAATATTTCCTTAAAAGGGTAGAAATTTTTTCATTTTTGAATTAATTTCAAAAATGGTGAATGATATGTTGAAATAGATTAAATGATTATATTTTTTATCAATTTAAAAATGTAGAGATGTTTTATAAATTATAAGTGGTTTTGTAATTGAAATAAAGCGGGAGATTTTTGAGAGGATCCTTAATACTTCTCTTAATGTTGTTTTTATAATTAAAAATATATCATTTATTCATTAATATTTTTAGAAACTAAAAATATTTTGTGTAATTCCATCTAACATGTGTGAAGAAAACTGTTTCATATTTAAACCTCTTTTTGAAAAAAATACTATTGATATAGTTTAATGACTTTTTCTCCATGATTGAACTGTCTCTTATAAACTTATTTTATAGAAAATTAACTTTATTATAAGTTAGGTTAAGACTCTTACACTAGTTTTTTCCTAATTCAGGGATTTTAACTTCATACAGCTTTATGTACAAAATTTTTTAATTATCCTTATTTTAATTTTTAATTATTCATTTATTTTTTTCACATTTAATTTTTATCATGGAAATTATATATTTATTTCATAACTATTGGAATTGTCTATGTGAAAATGAATTGATCCCAAATTTATATGACTCATACATAGACAAAAAATTAACTCATATGATTTTTGTTTACTCAAAATCTCTAAAAGTGTGAAATATCACTTACAAAACACAAAATCTCAAATATTTAGTACAATAATACTCTCATATAGTACAAAATGATACATATGTATGACGTGTAACAAATACACATAATATAAGATGACATGTATGTAAATAAAAAATATCACTAATTGTGTAATGACTTATACAAAAACAAATAATGAAAATTATTTATTTTAAAAGAATGACTCATATACAGATTCTTAATGAATCATATGAAAATATTTTAAAAAAACAATAAAATTGTATTATATTTTACATTTTTTTATATATCTATTATATATATATGATAATTGATTTAATTGATCAATATTAATTTCTTAATTATTTTGATTCTTTGAAAAGAATATTTGGAAATTTTTTATGTAAATTTATATGATCATAAAATCCATCTTCACCTATTTATTTGGTAGTATTTTATGAATTGAAATATTTACTATTATTTAATATTTAATGTTTTATATAAGTTTCTGTGAGTTGTTTGGTTCAACTAGTAATTTTTTTTTGAAAATATTTAATATAAACTCATTGTATATTATTTCATTCACCCTAAATGAAGAACACATGTGATCCATTTTATATGAAACATACATTGAATAACTTTGATGTTTTTTTGGTGTTGCATGCATAAATTTATTTAAGAAAATAAGGAATGTAGTGAAATAAAAATTTTAAAACTATTCTGAACAAATATACAGTTCAATTTTTTATATATAACTAGTGTCATGACTGGGGATGAGGATATTTTGAAACCATATAACGATAAAATAAATTAAATCATCACAACTATAATAGCAGCTTGAATACATTATTCAATTCATTTCATACTAAATATAACACTACTGCCTTGATAATCTATATCATTTTTATGGTTTTTAATTACTTTTTTATTTTTTTGTATATGTTTGTGTGGTTTGTTATTTTTCTATAAAAAGAAAAAGGTTAGTATTTGGGTCATAGTACTCATAAAGATATTATGTCTTAGGTAGTTTCCTATGTTGAATAGAGTAGTTTCACTATTGCAACATGTTTGGTAATAGGCAGGGGATTTAGTTATTCCATGGTCTAGATAAATATATGGTTGGTTCTAACTTGTCATTAAAAAGTAGGTTCTGGTTCATGATTTCATGTGTGAAATAGGAAATATAGCTGGGTTTTGATTCTTATTTTAAAAAAATCAGGGTAAATGGTTTTGAATATTTTCACAATTCATGTCATTATTTTAGTCGGTAATAAACACGCAAATTTAATGTGTGAAGAGTACATATAGGATCACATCAATCCAAACTACTATTTAAATTAATATTTTCATATTTTATTTTACAAAATAAAATAACATTTCTTTGATAATTAATTTAAATTTCATAGAAAGGTCAATTGACCACCTCTAGACTATTCGACCATCCTTCCTTTGGGACTAATGACATGGGTCCTAAGATGGTTCGAGAGGGAAGACCACTTACCATTCTTAATAGTAAGAGTTACCCAAGGGGACATATCAAAAATAGGGACAAGAATGATATGTGTTTTTAATAGAATAATGAACATATTTTAAAAAACCCTAGGGTTCCCCTACCATTAGAGATATGGGGTTGAGTACAACCCAAGAGGTTTTTGATCAACATTGAGTTAGATTCGCTGGACATGAATAGTTGTGTAGTATAGTTTATTCATTGTCTGAAAGGAGATATATAAACCAAGGTACAATATTTTAATCATTTACCTTGATATTACCTTTTTTTATTCGATAACATCACATTACATTATTTCACCATCATTTTTCTGTAGCATGGGTCTTAAGGCTGGAATGATTTCATTGCCCAAGGTGTAGACTAGTCTAGTTAGAGGTTAGACGAGTCTTAATGATGTGTTTCATAGTTATGGGATGGTTTTGGGAGAGTATAAATTACCAAGGGATTTATTTTTTATAGTAAAGACATAAAATTTCATTCTTTTCAACAATTGGTTAGAATTTGTGAAAATTTTTATTGATTTATTTCATTGGAGCATTGTGTTATATGATGAGGAGGTACAAAATATATTATTCATCAGTGTTGGAGATCATAATATGTGAAATTCTTGTTAAAAATCATTTATTAATCACCTAGAATATGTAAATTGGATTTATTTGGGGATTAATTATATGACTTACCTAATGTCATGTAATAGTTCCTAGTTGTTTTCCCTTACATGGTTTTTTTGAACCTCATACATGACCTCGTGTTTGGGATATAGATATATCCAATTCCTTCTTCCGTCATAATGTATAATTACTTGATAGAACTTTATAAGGTATTGGAGTTGGGGATCAAGATCAATAATCTAATTTAAAAGGGATTCATCCATTCTTGTATGTTTTCATTAGGTTCCCCGATGTTATTTTCAAATAAAGCAAACAATGGTCTGATGTGGTGTATAGAATACTTGTTGTTGAATCAAGTAATACTCAATAACAATTAACCTATTCTTGAGGAGCTATGATTTTTTTATATTTTTGAAGGTATACATATAATTGTTTATGTTTATCATGAAGTCTGTATATTATAAAATGATTATAAAATATAAGGACATCTCAGATAATCATTTTATATTTCACTATGTTAATATAGATTATGTTTTTATTCCATTTGATATCACAAAATCCCAAACTATTTTCATCAGAATCATAATCAAAATATTCTGAGAGTTCCTAGATTTGGTCATGTTATTGATTATCGATGTCATACTTGTTTAATAGATGTCATAAGAGGAAATGATTTAGAATAATTATACTATTCTAAATGTCTTCTTACAAACACCATTGTTGTATAATAATATCCAAGTACATGAGTCAAATTTGGAAGGTTCATTTTTGTGGACATCTAGTGTCACAGCCTATAGTGATGGCCAATCATTCAAATATTTAGTTCTTTTATTCTTTTTCATCACCCATGAATAATATAAAGAATTGTAACATCCCTTTTCTTTTGGTATATTATTGATTGTTTGTTTATGATTTATCTTGGAATTGGACCCCATTGATATATATAAATAGGAAAGGATATGTTGTAATTTGGGTTGATCCACATTAAGTAGCCTATGAATACTTGAATGAGAGCTTCATCAATTCTCTCATCCTTCAGCTTCCACTAGAAGGAGTTGTAACAACTCATACTTTTTAAATAATAGATTTTACATTAAATTATTTTGATATTATTTTGTACTCTTGATAAATATATATTTTTGATAATTATGTGATTATAAATTAGAATGTGAACATTTAGTTTCAACCATCATATCACTGTTGGTAAATTATCACCAATTTCCATTATGACTATAAAAAATTATACACTTTTGACAATAATTTTAACATCATAATTAGTGTTATAAATAGAAATGATAATGGATAATTAACATGGAAATGATAATGGATGACCTCAATCCATGGACATGTACCAAATGAAGCCCATACTCAAATGTTTAGTAAGGAGGTAGCATCAATGGTCTTTGATCTTAACTAATTCCAAGACAATCATAAACATGTTAATCTCGAACTAAATATCCTACATGAAAAGATCATGTTTGTGGATATTACCCGTCATAAAATGTTATCTGATTCACCCTAAGAATCTATCAACATCGAACACTAAAAACTTATGTCATAAATAGGTTTTATAATGGTATATGTTTCAAGTCCTTAGTTACATAATTTATAATATCTTTGTATAAATAAAATTTTATGTCCATCAATTCCATTTTGAGAATAGTTTTTCGTCATAAAAATGATTTGATAAATTGAAAAATTGTTTTTTCATATAGAAATTGTATTTTTAAATAATAATATAAAATTTATAATAGACTATGATATTATAAATAATATCTATTTTAAAACAATATTATTGTCAAAACACTCTAATTTTAATGTAAATGATAAAATAATTTTTTAAGTGTCAAAAATTTCCCAATGCATTTTCAATATGAATATATATTGTATTATTTGTAATAAATAAGTTTTTTTACATTTTCATGATTAAATTATAATATTTATAGAATTATTAATATAAAATAAATACAATTTTTGAAAGCATTAAATCAAAATAAGGTTATTTTTTATTAATGAGAATTTTATAAAATAGTAAGTTTTCTTGTGAATAGAATAAAATATAGATTGATTTTTTTGGTATGTTTAATGAAATAATAATGTTGTAAAATTTAATATAAAATTATAGTAGATCCTTTTGGATTATAATCAAAAAATAGGTTTCTCATGTGCCCAATACCCTGGGAAAATACAATAGTAAAATCCATGTATTTGAATTTACCACAACCTATGTGTCCAAGGAAATTATTAAACAAATCCTACCATTTTTCTATAAATAACAACCAATTTATCCATTATATTTCATTCCAAAGTAATCATATACTAATATATGTTTATCTTAACTCCCAAGGAGTTATCTAATGTTTTCATTATATCCTCAAGCTCCCAGTCATTGATTTTTTGAGTTACTCTTTAAGGTAAGGGAAATATAAACATCTCTTTTCCTTCCATGTTCCCTTTTATGTGGTATTTCATTAAAAATTCCATACTATGTCCTTATAAAAAATTTATTATATTGCATTATAGTATGAATAATATTTTATTAATGTGATACCCTTTTACCCTTAATTTTTAATTTTTTTCTAAAACAATGTTTTATATCTATTATTCTTCGAAATTTTCTTCTCATAATTTCTCTCGTTTTCTCACGAAATGATCTTATTTTATTTTATGAATACCAAAATATTTTTATTCTAGGATTATTCACCTATATTCCAAAATGATATATTTTATTTTTCTGTTAATATAAAGGATTCCTAAATTTTTTTTGGGTTAAGAATGACATAAATATATTGTCTTTAAGCACCTTCTTAAAATTCCATGATATTGATATGAAATTCATAGTTTATTCTCCACTGGTTATTTATAAAAATAATTTAGTATGAGAGAAGTGTATCATATTAATTAATAAATATTCATGGTTCACCATGATAGTGATCCAATTCATTGGGTAGAAAATTAAATTTCTAGAGTTGACATGTTTTACTATAACTTGGTGAATAACCTTGGTAATTATTATGACACCTCAGTGATAAGCCTTGGTGATATGATAATGAATGGATCAATTAAAATTTTCATCCAAATTTTATTTTATAAATAATTTTATTATAATATTATGTGATTTTTTCCATTTCTCATTCCTTTATTATATTCCCCATGTTCTTGTAAATATTTCCCATGATTGGATGTAAACTATTTCTCTTGTTTTCCCCTATTGGGACTTATGATCAACCTTTCCTTTTATGTATGAAATTGGGTTATGAGATGAATAAAATATAATTTGGATGAGCCTATGATTAATCTTTTCAACTGTATTCGAATAATTTTTTGTTATTTCATGTATTTTGTACCTTGTTTCAAATAAACTAAACATTAAATGATCCTCTTTTTTGTACCACAAAATGAAATGTTATGTAATAAAAAGAACATATATCAGTGTTTGTATCAGACTATATTATAGTTATTTGTATAAATTAGAACTTGAATATATTAGGAATAACCCTATATAAATTTTTATATATCGGAAAAATAACATATAATTTTGGTGTAATATTATGTAAGTGGTTTCTAAAAAAATAAATCCTTGTTTGGATATGAACTGGTGGATGTGGCTCTATCACAGATGAACCAAAGGGTAGCAACTCTGACAAAGTGTTTCAGAACTAACATGACGTATCCTACTACATGAAAATGGTCCTTGATACAACCCAGTTTTTACACACCAAGGGGATATTTCTGGTTAATGACATGCTTTTTATTAACAATTAAGAATAATTTATAGAAAATGTATTAATTGTAAAATAATAACATATTTAATTATTTTGTTTTAGGACCTAAAATTAACATATAATTATAAAATTAATAAATGAAACACTTTTCTCAGTAAGGGTTTCTTCTTTTATAAATTTTATGTAAATAGGATAAACTATGTAAATGGTCAGTGCAATGGACCAGGCACTTACAACCATCCAATTGAAGCTAGAATGGAAAATTTCATGAGAATGATGAATCAAATAACTTGAGTTATGAGAAATAAATTAAATCAAGAAGATATAACAGAGTCTTATATAGGTTAATTAAATTTCATTAAGTCCTTTATGTGTTAAATAAAACCTTTTTTCAGTGGATCTAACATCCCATTGATTATTGAAAAATGGATATTGTCTATAAAAAAGATATTTTCTATGATATTTTTGGTAAAACTACATAAATTCGGACTAATTTTTTACTACTTAAAGGGATAATCTAATTAGTAGTGGAAATGGTTAAAAGAAAAAATCATAGAGGGGATATTGAATAAATAGAATTGAGAGTGTTTAGGGGAACCTTTTTTTTAAATATTTTCCCCATTAAACGCAACCGAAAATATAAAATTACTTTATAGAGCAAAAGAAAACAAAAAATAAATTTTTTCAAGTTATAAGATGAACTTCACAAGAATTTCCCATTATAAGAATAACATTTTCATGGATCCTAATGAAGATTTGGATATATATTTTTAGTGAACTATGACCCCATCTATGGAAGAGTCATGGCAACTAGGACTAGGAAAACCATTGCGTGATTTTGAGGAGTTCTATGAAAGGTGAACTAGATTTTGTAGAGATGAATTAGTCCCGTAGATAAAATTTATAGAATTTATATTTTGATACAAACATTTAGAGGATTTTTAATCAAGGAAGAAGAGGAAATTAAGTGCAACATTCCACATGATAAAAATGTTGGAATACGAATTCAAGGAACATATTTCTTGGGAGAGGAAAATGATTCTATTTTGGAATATATGACCATATTTCTTGGAACTGTCATAGTGAGGTGAAAGATTAAATTCTGAAAAATAACAACAAATGCATGATGTTCAAGCCTAAACTAAGGTTTAAGGTCTCAGTTGTGGGATGATTGTTCCCTTTTTCCCATCACTATCCAATTCTTATGTTACTGAAGGGGATTCATAATCCACATAAGTAGAGGCCATGGGAGAAATCATGGTCTTTATTCATCACGATAGACGATGTTTAAGCTCCAAATGATTTGGTGTTAAGTAATACTGTTGTCCCCTCACATCTAGCAGTTACATTGACTGATTTTTCTCTATCCATTTCATTATTTCCATCATGTTTTCAATGAACATAGAATCAGTCCCTAAACTTATATAACTTGATTTATTAGTCAATAATTTTAGAAAGATTATACATGAAACAAAAGTCTATAAAAACTCTATTATTCACATTGTCAACCATAATCATAGCACAAATCTATTTTTTATTCCCATCATGGAATTCAACATTTGACTATGTATGGACTAGATCTCAATGTATAATTATAGGATCATCCAATGAATAAGGGAAAACAAAATAGTCCTAAATAGAAAACCTTCATTTATTCAGTGTATATATATCTCGATCTAAACTTTGTCTAGAAAACCCACTGATAGCATTATTTGTGGAAATGATTTGTGAATATAAAGAAGGAAATGAAAGTATGCAAATTGAGAATGTCCCCATAATTGAGTAATAATTTTTTTTATTTCCTGAAGTGATGCTTGGACCTCACATAAAACAAGATTTATATTTCTTCATTGAACCTATTCATGGATAAAAAAATATATATAATACCTCGTATAGAATGAAAAATGTGGATATGGATGAATTAATGAGGAAACTCACATATCTTTTGGAGGAGTTTATCTAAACAAGGGTATCTCCTAGAGAAGAACCAGTTATCTTTGTGAGAAATAAGGATTTATTAATATATTTATACAAAAATAATAGACAATATAATGGGATCATAATTAATTACAAGTACCATCTTATAATAATTGATGATTTATTTGATGAAATTCATGGTGCTCAATTATTCTCAAAGATTAATATTCGATCTGGTTATCATCAAATGAGGGTGATGAAAGAAGATGTTCTAAATACCTCCTTCCGATCATGATGTTGGAATTATGATTTGGTTGTTATTCTGTTTAGATTAACTAATTCTCCAGCTATTTTTACAGATTTTATGAATAATGTCTTTATGTATTACATTTATAACAAGATTATAGTTTACATTGATGATATTCTGATATATTAAAAATGTCTTAAAGATCTTGAGGATCTTTTAAGGGTTATATTTCAACTCTAAAGAAGAATAAGAAATTTTTATGTATATTAAAATTTGTGTTTTGGTTAGAAAAAGTTTCTTTTTACTAACACATTGTAACCAGTGGAGGAATATCAGTTGATATTTCCAAGACAATGGTTGTAGAGGAGTGGACTCATCCAGTATTAGTAACTATAAATCATAGTTTCCATGGATTCATGGGATATTATCGATGGTTTGTAATAAAAATTTAATGACATTCTAATCCACTAACCTAGTTAACATGGAAATGGTCTATGTTCAGCATTACAAAGGAGTGTGAAGAATATTTCCACAATATGGAGAAAATATTGGTTTCTAAACCCATGATAACTCTACCCTCTATAAAAGAATGATTATTTATGTCTATAAATGAATTAATAAAAGGGATTTAGTGAATCCCAATGAAAACTGAAAAGGTGATAACATATGCATCATGATATTTGTTTCCCCAGGAGTAGAACTATCATACATAAGTCTTGAAGGTGGATGCCTTTTTTTCTCTGAATATATGGAAGCACTATCTATGTGGGGAGAGATGTGATATGTATACACAGACCATCAATGATTGAAGTATATTTTCACACAAAATTAATTGAAAATGAGATAGAGTAGATGGTTGGAACATCTTTATGAATATGATTTTAGTATTCATTATCATCCTATAATATAAAACAAAGTTGATGTGTCAAATAGGATACCATGTTGTTCTGAAAATGATGATAATTCAAGGAGGCCCTTTGGGCAAAGGCCATGTAATAATGGAAATGACAATTTTAAGGGAAGGGACATCATCAACCATCTACCAAATTATTTATCAACCATAATTATTATTAATGATCAATAAATCTCATAGAGATGATCATTTTATGCATAAGAAGATAGAGGATATGAAATATGGAATGTTTCAAAAGTTCAATATTGATAAAAAAGGTGTACTAAAATCTCTTACAACATGATATATTCAATATATTACAGAAATAAAGAGATAACTAATGGGTGAATCTCATATCAAAAATTTCGCTATATGTCCTCGAAGCATAAAAAATTACAGGGACCTTAATTATCATTTTTCGTATGATAACATGAGATGGGTGATTGCTGATTAGACAAAAATACTCCTAGTGTGTCAACATGTGATGGTAGAGAGAAGATAAATCCATAAAGGGTATTACAAACACTACCCATACATCTATAAAATTGGTAAAATATAACTATGGGAATTGTCACGGGTCTCCAAAAATCACCTAATAGAAATAATACTATTTGGGTTATTGTGGACCGTCTCACCAAAAACACCCATATTATTTCTATTCGGGATGATTTTTCTCATGGATGGAATGCCAATATATATATAAAGGAAGTGGGCTGGTTTCATGGATTGAAACTCTTTATCCTTTCAAATCCTGATCCAAGGTTCACAAAACAATTTTAGAGAAGTATTCATCATGCTTTGCATACAAAATTAAATTTCAGTACGACCTATCACCCTCTATCTGATGACCTATATGAAATAACTATTTAGGAACATAAGGTAATTTTGAGAACCTGATCAATGGAATTTAAAGGAATGTGGGATAAAAATCTCCTCAAAGTTGATTTATAATACAATAATATATTACATTTGAGTATTCAAATGTAATCCTATGAAGCTCTATATGGGATGCGATATATAAATTTTATTTTTTGGGATGAATATAATGAGTGAAAGCTTATCACACATGATCTTGTGAATGAGGTGGTATAAAAGTATCATTCCATCCAATAACATACAAAGGATGCTCATTGTCACTAGAATAGCTATATTGAAAACTGATTAAGGGACTCGGTTTTTTATTATAGATAAAATTTATTCCTTCGAATTTAACTTTGGAAGACAGTCATATGGTTTGTGAACCAAGGGAAGACCAACCCCATGCAAATTGGACCGTATGAAATCTTTGATTGCATGTTTCCTATCAGCTTTCACATCCTCCAAATCTATCTCAAGTTCATAATGTATTCCATGTATTACTCTTGATTAAGTACATATATAACCCTTCACATTTATTGAATCCAGAAGTGGTACAACTCAAACATGACCTCTATTATGAGGAGTAGCTGGTGGAGATCTTGGACTGTAGAAAATAGGTCCTATGAAACACGACTACCCACATCATTAATGTTTTCCATAGGAATAAAATATATGAAGAAGTCACATAAGATCCATATGAGATAATGGGGATAAAGTACCAATTCCTTTAATCAACCAAGGGAATGAGTTGAAATTTTAGGGATTAAATTTCTTAGGGGGAGGGATAATGTGATGAATCGAACATCTTGAATAATATTTTTTCCTAAAAATCTGTCATATTATATTTTTACACAATGTAAATATATATTTTTGATAATATTGTGAGTATATATTCAATAGTGACAATATAATATATACCATTATATAACCATTGTTCTTTTATTACCGTTGGGCAACATGACCATTGGAAATTATATAATCTTGATATTAATTTTAAGAATATTATAATTTTATAAATAGAAATGATAATGGTTAATTAATTTATAAAAGATAAATGATGGCCTCAACCAGTATATTTGTTCAACATGATGTTTATATATCGGAGTTTGGGATGAAGGTAGCGTCAATGTGCATCAATATAGACAAAGCCAAAGACAATATTTAACACATTAATCTTGAAAGAAATCACCTACATGAGAAGTTCAAATTAGTGGAAATTACCATTGAGGTGACGCAATCTATGGGGCCCCAAGAATTAATCATCATCACACACATTAACCATAGGTTATATTCATGTGTTATAATGTTATAATAACATTTATTTGATATTTCATAAATTCATTTTTCATATAGAAATATTAATTTTTAGAAAACAAATAAAAAACATAATAAACAATGTTAATATTTAATATGATAATTTTAATTTAATATTGTGGTAAAAACACTCATATATAAATTGAATAGAAAAAATATTTTTATTTTTTTAGGTGTTAGATATTTCTCAATGAAATATCACTATGAATTTTCTATTAGATATTATTTTTAATAAATAATGAATTTTATATTAAAAAGATAAAATTAACATATTTAAAGAGATATTATGATAAGATAAACATCAGTTTTGAAATCATCACATTGAATTTGGTTTAATGTGAATTTTAATAGAATTTTCTAAAATATTTTTTGTTGATGTATAATAAAAAAAATATTTTGTTTTTAGGTATATTTAATGACATAATAATTATTTAAAATGTAATGTAAAATTATTGATGACTCTTGGGGATAATAATAAAATAATAGTTGTACCAAATATCCAATTCTAAGGGCATATTCCATGGGCTAGCCCTTGGTTTTGAATTTTCTTCTACATAGTGGTCTAATAAAATTATTAATCAAATATTCCACATTCTCTATAAATACCCAACATTTTCCTAACTATATTTCATTCCCAATTCATCATTGAAGAATATATGATACTTTTACCACTTTAAGAGTCCTCCCAAGGTATCCTCAAGCACTTAGGGTCTCAATATTTATTTTTTAGGGGTTACTCATCAAGGTAAGGTAAATCTCAACTTCCCTTTTACATCAAGATCTAGTTTTATGAAGTATATCATTTAAATTTGCTTACTATTTTCATGTATATATTTTTTAATATTCCATTACTAAATTAAAAATATATTATGAAAAGAAAAACGTTTCCCCTCTCTTTTTAATGTTACCTAAAATTTGGTTTCATACCTATTATGATACCATATTTTCATCTCAAAATTTATCTCTTTTTCGAAAGAAATTGTCATTTTTTTCAGTAACCATTCCTCTTTATTTTATAGTGTTATTCACCTTGAATTGAGAATTATCTATTTTATTTTTCAATTGACATACATGAAACCCACCTTCCTTTTCATGGGTCAATAATGACATATTGATCTTACCTTTAACCCCCCCTTTTGAAATGTCATACTATTGTTATCAAAACCCATTTCTTTTATTATCCACTAGTTATTTATGAAATGTTTTATTATGATATATATGGTTCATGTTAATTAATTTATATGAATGTTTCCCCCTAATATGATCTAATGAATTGGCTGGAAAATTTAATCTCTAGATATGACTTGTTTTATAAAACCTTGGTTATTGTTATTACATCTTAGTGATAAACCATTGTGATATATTTATGAATTACTCAATTAAACATTGTTTCCAAATTAACTTGTTATGAATCATTCTATTTTACTATTATATCCCCTTTTACTTTTCTCATTCCTTTATGGTATTCCTCAATTTCTTGTCAATATTTATGAAGATCATATGTAAAATGTTTCTTTTGTTTTCTCTTACTGGCACTTATTTTCACATTTTCATCGACTTATTTCCAAAGGATTTAATATTTATTAAATATAATTAGTATGAATCTATTATTAAGACATTAATGTGGATTATGAGTATATTTTATGACTTAATTTATTATATACCTTTCTTAAAAAAATATATATATTACAATTTCAAATTTTTGTACAATGTAAGAATCGTTATGTAATAAAATGGTGGGATGATATAAGAGTTTTTTCTAGGATTTTAGGAAATGAATACAATCTTTTACTCATTTTTATGTAGTATAGAGTAGTGATATGGTAATTTTCTATACGTTTATATACCCACAATTGTAACTATGTCTCTCATGATCATGATATGGTGTTGGTAGTATTCTATTGGAAGTTGTGTTGAGATTACATCATTATTGATCACTTTATTGTCATCACATATCACAAAATCCAAAAGAGTCTCTCAATGAGATCTGAATTTGTGATAATGGTTGTGGATGGAGTTCTTACTGGACTACGACTTCGAGATCATCTACACACTAGGGAATGGAAATGAATTTTCTAATTGGATATGAATAAATACAAGAGGATTTTTTTGGAGTCTATATTTTCTGATATATGGACGAAGTAGCTTGTGGAAACACACCATGATGAGAAGGAGGTTGGTGAAAGATGATTCTTATTCCAAATTTTTTTGAAATCATCATTGATATTGTGAGTTGATAATTATATATTATGAAACTAAATGTTTGAGGTGATGTGTGACCATTTCTACCCTAGTGATTCTACATAGGTATGATCATAGGATGACTAACATCATATGATTATTTAGGAAAATATTTTTAATTTATAGTGCACAAAGTGGTTTACCATGAGTTCCATTCCATTGAAGTGGTTGTTTATACAAGGTATCCAAGAAGTATCATTTTTTGATGGATTAGATTTTGAGGCATAGATAGGGTGGTTTTTAGAAAACAAATTCATTGTTTTTCGTATTACAAATGGTGAGGGTGTAGCATGTTGATCGATGTAGTTTACATTATCCACTAGGTGTACCTAAGTGGATAATGGATGACATATCGATGGGTTTTGACACTAGTTTACACTAATCACAAGGATATTTGATGTTATTTTAAGGTTCATGGATCCATTTATGAATTTAGGCCTCCTGATGGTTATTAGGTAGTTTAGAGAAATATAGGTTTTTGGGTTTTTGTATGTTTATAGGGTAGTATAATATCATATATACCAAGGATCATCATTTCTAATCAATATCAACATTTTACCTCATTGACCTAAAAAGAATTATTGAAGGATTTTTGTTCCTAGTTATTTTTTCACTGTAATTTTTATCCTAAGATAGATGAAAATATGGGAAGGACCATTCAGATGTGGGAGGATATGTTTTGGGCTTGTGTTTATAGATTTTAATGGATATTGGGTGAGTCATTTTCCCTTGGTTGAGTATTATTCCAAAAAAACAAATGAATCATCCATTTGAAATGGATCCGTTGGTATAATTGTATATGAAACATTGTTTATAAATATTGCATTCAATTTAGTTTGGGGGGGGTCAATGGTATTTGGTCTAGTTATAATGTGGAGTATGGAAAAGTTGATCCTGATGATTTAGGAGTAAATAATGGTGAGGGAGGGTAATTGAACATATTATCCTAACTAAAAGAAGAATTCTCTAGAGAAAAAGGATGGAGGACATATATTCATCGTGGTTTCCAATAATTTTTATAAGTACAATATTGGATGGTGGAGTAATATATCAACCTATTCTATATATCTTTTTGAGAAATTTTTACATGTTTTTGGGGTAGAATTTCAGATTTCACTCATTCCCTAGTTGGATGGGGTTTAATAAGTGTTAATTGTATCAAAGCTTCATCTGTATGTTTATGATGAATTTAATTTTATTTATTGGGATGATTTAGATGTTAATTTTAATTAAATGTTCTTGGAGTGGTCGGTCAAGATCCATGATTATCATGATATGGGGTTTTATAGGCGATTTATCGCATTTTGTTGAGTTTTGTAGATTCGTGGTGGAATAAAATACATTATATGTAAATATACTAACCCTTTTATCCCAAAGATGGATGTAACATTATTACATTGGTACTAGAAACAGGAAATCACATCCCATGGGAATGAATGGTTTTCTAGTCTTGATAGACTAAATACAATAATATATTTTATTTTGAAATTAAAATTTAAAAAATAAAATATAGTTAGAGTGAATATTTTTCATAATGTAACACATTCTATGATTATTTCTACATTTCATATGGAAAAAAAGAAAATAATGGTCTAATCAGATGATCAGATAGGGTTATGTATAATATAATATATCATGAATTAATATGGCCTGAGAAACATGGAATAATAAATAAAAGAAAACACATTCCATTTAATCAATAACATGACCATAAAGAATAATAAGAAAGGAATAAATACTAATAAAATATTTTCTTATAAATAATCACATCATTTAGAGACTAATAAATGCATAATATCAATTTTTTAATCTCGTGGATAATAATATCATAATTCTCATTGAGTTAAATCTTTTAGTTATTGATGGATAATTTAGTGATAGATGGCTATTTTTTTCTCATGAAACATATCGATTATACAATGGGAAATATACTTATAGTCCCCTACTATCACTACAAATCCAATGAATTCCTGATATATTGAATGATCAATATAATTATAGAACATTATGCCTTTTAATTAAATTAAAATATTGATTGAATAATATGGAATATTAAAATTTACGTAGCCAAAAAAATCAATGTAAAAAACAATATCTATAAATGATATCTAGTTTTAGTAATAACAATATCCATGATAAATATCATGGATATTTATGGGAAATGTAATTTACAATGGTCACAATAAATTGGATGTTTCATTGGATTGTTATTAAAGGAAAAATTATCCAAGAATATAAATGTTAATACATTCCCAGATCAAACTTATCATAAATCGTCCATTGAAAGAATAAAGATTATATCATTAAAATATATCCTCATGGGATTATTTGTAAAATAATGGGTCCTTGTGGATGAATAAAACTAAAATAAAATAATTATTAATACATTCTTCAATTATATAACATTTTCATTTTGAAAAGACCATTCATAAAAAAAATTTCTGAACTATTAGTAAAAATTATTTTATTTCAAATCATCCTTGAAACATGATAAATTAATATTTAAAACATTTTGTGTTCATGATGGTGGGAGTATTCTATTCATTCTGAGTACATTAAAAAATATTAATTTATCATTTTTGGTAATAATTAAAAAAGAAGAATGTTTAGATAATGATAAGAAGATTTATTATAAACAGTTTCGTAAAATTTGAACCATGTGTAAAATTGTATTAAATAAATAAATGAAGGATATTAAAAAAATACTTAAAAATATTTTAAGGAAAATATCGATATATACGAACAATTCTGTGCCTCTGAATATATAATTTAAGATCAATATTATTGAATAATGTTTTCTCAAAAATTTTATGTTCTAAAGAGAGGAAAGTGGTACTATTACATGAAAATTCCATGAATATCCAATGAATGTTTAAATGAATGGATTTATAATATAGTGCTAAAATAATTTCCTTCAACATAAATTCAAGCATAAATAATCCTAATTAAAATTATACTAAATCATAAACTCTTGCAACATTGAATACTTTTTAATATTATCCTAAATATATTAAATAACTTCAAATGAATTGTTTAATACCATTAATAAAACTAGATTATTTATATAACATATTAAAGGGAAAGTATTCAAGAACTAGTGTTTTTCATTAGGTACATATTATTTTGTTTCCAATTGATCTCTTCCTTCTATTCATTTTTCCTTAGAAAAAATCCATGTTATATGCCATTTGGGTAGTTCTTGGAATTGAATAGGCTAGTGCACTATATATTGGATATAGGCCAATTACAATTCATGTAATTGGGATACATGACATGTATTTAATTACAAGGAACGTAATGGCCTAGAAAGAACCATTCATTACATATAAAGGGTTTTCCAAGGGGAAACGATCTCTTTATTTACATGACGTGTATGGTATTTACACTTTTTTTAAATGCCCGAGTTTTTTTAAAGAGGTATGGAATCCTAAATTTTTTTGATAGAATCCATCACCCCTATTTGCATACATGATCACCCAAGAAATCAAATATGTATTATTTTCATCTGTTTATATGTCCAAACATAGTTTCTTTCCTCATAGGTCTCATTATATCTAAGCATATAAGATCTTGATTACTATTTAGCTATTATTTATTCATTTGAATATAAGATGTATTATTTAGTTGCAAGATAATATACCCTAATTTCAGGCTATTCATATGTTTAATATTTTTATATCGATATGAGTTGAATCGTAAGTTAATACTAGACAAGAACTCTACTTCCATGCTATTATTGGTGGTTTATATATTTCCCAATGGTTTGGTGCCTTATAGAACTAGAAGTCATTGTGTCGCCCACCAGACATTTCATCGTGAACCTAAAATTGATCTAGATAATTAAATTAGATTTATTTGTACCTTATATGGATTTCATTATGTTCCATTAAAATTAAATGTTGGTGTTTTCCGAACATAATCCTACCCTTGGGGTGCACTACATGAATTTACCTTATTTAGGCTATTTAAAACCACCCTTAGGGAGAGTTGATGCTTTCCCATATATAGATTTTAATATAATTAATTAATTTAATTGAGTGAGATGTTTAACATATGGCTTTCTCCTTTTTCATATTATTTCATGTTGATGGTGTGTTATTAAATGGCATAAATTTACCTTGAATTTCAAAAAAGGTTTTTTAAAAAATTTGGAAATTAGTGTGTAAACTCATGTGTTATGTTTATATGTGAATTTTAATCCTTTATTGTGTATAGTCTTTGGTTTCCTATGATTTTTAATTGTGATATATGTTTTAAATTTATCATGACATGAAATTGAATGTGAAATGATTATATGTGTCAATAGACTCTTATTCTATGAAATGGTAAATTATCTGAAATGGGAAATGAATGAGTAGATGACTTAGATGATGTTCCATGGATCCTAATGCTATAGTGATCACCTTGGATATAATATGATTCATGGGTCTTGATTTTGTGGGATTCCTTGGGCCTTGCAACAATAGTAATTTGGCTTTCTTGGACACACGCAGGACATGATCAGTATTACATGCTCTGTGGGCATAAACTGGTTCTTGACCGAGATCCCATAGTGATGCTACTAGGAATCTATGAGGATACCATGGTATTATCCACCTTGTATCCAACCCTTATTTGTATTCCACATTGAATGTATGTCATGACCATGGTAAATTGTGATATGCTTGGTTTTATGACATGATTGAGGTTTTGTTGACACTTCTAGTTATACAAAAATGTCATGGTTAATATGTTATGTGTGGATTTATGGAGATACCATGTTGGATAAATCAATTTTTATTGGGGAATCCATAGTCATAATATGAATCTTGTTTTTAGGGAGACTTTAGAGTCTATTATATATCACTTTCTTAGTAGTAGATATTCCATGGGAACTTTTTATATATTTACTGTGTACCATCATTACATGCACACTACATAGCTTTTTATATATCACATCCTCGAACATCATAGACATTTGGGTGGTTTCCTACAGGTATTGTATCTCACTTTCAATTCATGCATTTATATGACACCCGAACAAACTATTTGGATGCAGGTAGACATAGAGGAATGTGCCCAGAGTTTGAGAGTTGATTTTGTACCATGATTTGGAGCAAGGGAGAATAAGACTGATATGTGTCTCTCTGTGCTATTTGTATAGATCACATTTTGGTCTTTCTAGTATTTTCTATACACTTATTATGTGGTACTATTCTATACCTAATTAGTATGGTTACCAAATACTTGTATCATCATCATTGTATAAGAGGCACTTTTTGAATTTTTATGCATTCATATCTCGTATATTTACCAATTGTATTCTTGTTGTATTTTCTAATATTATTGAATATTATTGATATTACAATATCTTAAACTCTATTAATATTCCACTGTCTCTATAAAAAACACCTTATACCCTCACTGATAATCTAAAACCTCTGGCATTTGGGAGATGTAGTTGAGGCCATGTGACCCACCAAGATTGGAGCACCGACTAGTGGAATCTAGGTCTAGGATGTTTCTGAGTGGAATCATAGCATTATATTCAGAATTATTTACTATTTAGTGACAATAGACGGGGTTGGTAAGGTATTGGAGTTTTTTAATGAGTTTTTCATAGTTGTATCTAACCATCATACAATATAAATCCGAATTACCTCAAACCAAATTGCTATTTTCTTGACTATTTTTGTTAGAGTTTATTTTATTCCACCATATGGTGAAAATATTGAAATATGATATTATTATTGAAATGATTTTGTGTTCTATTCTATTGTAACTCGATGATATGACGGTATTCCATCTCATGCATCATGTAGACACCTATTAGAAATATCATGCTATTCATTATACTATGCTATTTAGGATTAATTAATTATTTCATACTAATGTTATAGGTGATTTGATAGATCTTCCTACTGTTCTGATATACATTGTGCAATGTATAGTTATGTGACACTATCTTTTAATTCATAAATAGTGTGGTCCATCATGGAGTGGAATGTGATGGACCTTCTAATTCAATTTGGTAAAGTAACTATTATGTGGTATGGATTATATAGGAATCTAATTTCTGTGAATGAGGTACTTTGGGATCTCATGGGCATAAACATCATGAACCATTGGTTAATCCCTTTGATAAATTAATAACCAATACATATCTTATCTTCCATAAAATGAGAAATGAAACCTTCAATCGTGTGTACTGCGGACATCAGCCACATCAACCGATGGAACTCTCTTTCCATCAACACATATCATGATTATATATAATAATGGATTTACTTAATATATATAGTATTAAGGGAATAATTATACTTCTATAATTATAATATTATATATATCTTCTTATTTTAAATTATTTTTAAAATATGATAATGTCCGTCATGGGTATGGAAGACAACCATCGGACGAAGTGTTGCAATTTTTTTTTCAGAAATGCATAACATGGAATGTGATAAAGAAAACGTTAATGAGTATATGTTATATATATATATATATATATATATATATATTTAGATAGTTAATCATATTTTTGTCTCATATGAATGTAAATCAAATGAATGAATTTGCAATCCATTTATGATTTGATTTATTTCTGGGGTTTGAATGTTGCACGATCATTTATATTGGGTTCAACATTCTTATCCCACACCAGATTTTGATGGGTTAGTTTCTAACTGGTTTTGTTCGTGTAACTGAAAGAACCCAATGGTTCTTATATCTTCAATCACTCATCAAACATATTTTTAATGGAATGAAATTTTTTGGTAACTTGGTCAATGATAACTAAGAACTAAAATTCTCCAAGTGGATATGAAATCCAGATCATCACAACATTTTGGGAGAAACTCTTTTCTATTATGGGTCCCTCATATATATTTATGATATGTTTGTGAATAATTTTTTTATATCCAATTATTTAATGGATAACCCTAAAAAACATTAAAATGTATTCATGTGTTTGGAATCATCAGTATGTATATGATGGTCTCGATCAATGGAGGAAAATTTATGAATTTGAGGTTCTCTATTAGTGGAACCCTTCTGTATATGGATTAGATATTCATTGGCCATTTATTAAGATGATTCATGTTTTTAGACATGTAGTGAGGATATCTAGAGTTTACTATCATCCCCAGAGAAGGAATTTGTTTTGATTTTGGGATAGTACCCATAATATTGGATTCCTATGTATCACTAATAAATGATTCATAACTCACATAATTTGGTACCACATAAAAGGAAAGGTCACCATTTAAGGTCATTGGAGGAGGAACCAATCATTCATTTTAATTTAATTTTTCATGAATGTCTAGCTGGAAGGTTCCTGGTCAAGAATGGTGTGGGACTTATGCTAAGGTGGTTTGTGGGACCTTGATACAACATGGTCTCTTAGTTTGGGGCCATGATCTTACTAGAAATGTGATGCAACAAAGATGGTTATTAAAGGGACCGAGAAAAGTTTTTCCCTCAATTTAGGATATAAAACTATCGGGAATGTGTCCGTGAGAACATTTGGGTGAATTTGGATTTCAGGTTTGGACTTTTGGGGAGATTATTATGTATTCCAATTAGTTGCGAATCAAATCCAATGTAGTTTCCAATGGGAAATGGATTACACTATATAGCAGTACCATTTAAATATGGTTTGGGGTTAAACATAATAGTAGGCCAAAATAATATTGGGGTTATATATTTTTAAGGATACTTAATACTTCTAAGCCCTAGTGAGTCAAGATCAGTGTGTGAAATAAGTGGAAGTAGTATATCTAAAGATCAGAAGATCCACTTTTGTCTGTTGGGGGATGGATGTAGGATCCTAAAAAATAGGGTGAGGTCTTTGAGTGTGGTCATGTACTCTCTTATTTTAGTAACTAGGATAAGCACCATTGGTGATCCTTCCAACTAATACTAGAGCTGTCGAAGAGTATAAAATGTGACACATCCCCCAATAATTACTCGAGGATTACTCCAAGTGGAATACTAGTTTTAATCCTAGGAAAGAAAGGATGAGAAGCCATTATTCCTCAAAGGTAAAGGTAAGAATGAAACCCTATATCCCAACATATAATGGGAAGTTTCAAATGAAAAACTCCAAATTCATAACCATTGTTACCATGGTAATATAGACATAAAAACATTATTAGGTTACTCCTTTTCATGTTAGATATAATCGGGATTCCACATAGAATGGGTATACAGACATGAGGGGACATAGAAATATGATATATGAATAGATAATACATGTAATGTGGATTCGGACGATTCCTTGGCCTGATGTTATCAGGTTAGTCTAATCAGGGTCCAAAGTGGATCCTGATGGTACGATTGAAAGATGTGAAGTGATTTGGAGAGTAAAACACCATAGTATGTCCAATTCTATGTAGCATGTTCTTATACAGGATAGGTATCACTCATCATCGTGTGTCTCTATGGGGTTGAGAGTACTTCCCATGTATCATTGTGAAATATAAACCTAGGATCCAAATATATAGTATTGTGCTGTAATGGTTGAGGATCTACTCACATAGCATTTTTAATGTGTTATAAAGTACCTCCATTGTAGAATTTTTATCTATTGGGAAGGGATCCCTTGATGTTCCTCTTTCAATATAGTATGGTGGTTTTCAAAGGCATCATCGACTTATTCTATATGATGTGGTTTCCAGGTCGTATTCTTCAGTTGGTAGATTTAAAATGAATTTTTTTTTCTTCTTTAACATTATGAGGTGTGTTTAAATACAGGTAATAGAATTATCACCCATAATATCATATGTTTCTTTGTTCATGTTTGTTTCTTTCATCACTTTTTCCTCATTTTTATCTCTTCTTCTTTACTTCCACTCAAGGCCTTTTATAGAAGAAAAAATAAAATAAATACCAGGAAAGATGGAAGTCCTTATTTTTCTTTGAGGATTCAATTTCATGAGCCCAAAATTTACACACCAAATTACAAGTGATTTTTTTTGTGGGAGATATAAAATGACATCAACACCTGTGAACAGTCTTTATTCATTGGTTTGGTCATTCATGGTTGATGGAAATCATTTCCATCCCCGTAAATCAATTGATTTCATTAATGGTTTTTAGGGGTATGATTTCATTACATGATTAATTTCATACACATGTTACTTCAAAGAGTGGTATAACCCCATGTAGATAGACGGTCTATGGTGTCATTTTCCCCTCACAAGATCAATACTTCTTTTGCAACTTCACCCCTACAAACACTCTCTTAAAAATATTCTCTTGATTAACTATTTTACTTTTTCAAATTATTCTATTATTTTTTTCATTTTATATATAGTATTTTAGTCCAATAAAATTCCTCCAATAGGAAGGGGCTCTGATAAAGATTAATTGGGGAAGTTGTGATGAAGAAATTAGTTAGTTTTTACCAATTTACGGTATATATGGGAACTATCATGAGAGGGACATGCCTATAAAATGGGTACCCATATCATTTCTCTTTTCCCAGTTATTATCTATGAATGAGATATTTCAGAACTCTCAACCACTAGGGTAACATCCCATGTTTTTTACCAGATGGAATACCAATGGATCGTTGAATTTCTATCATTTATTGTACTATCTGTTTTGTAAACTAAGCTTCCAAATCAAATTCAAAAATATTAACAACTCCATAATGTTGTTTTTAGATTTGGTTTATTGAATAAAGGGTTACACGGTCTTTTCTATGAGTTTTTAGAGTGTAAAACCTCGAAAACCCATATTTTGGGAGAATTTTTTAGGCGATTACCATTTTTCTGAAAACCATGTAGCCCCCAGTGAAACTGTGTGGCCTACTCCTGAGGGGAGGGGAAAGTTCTGAATGGTTGGGGAAGACCTTGTGGAATGATTTGAATGGCTATGTGACAACTTATTTAGTTTTTTAATGATCCAATCACTTGTTTGGTATATAGTTTTTCTGTGTGGCCAGCCCATGTGGGGTGCACCAAGTCCATAGTAGATGGAATACTGTTGACGTACAGTTTACCAAACTGTACTAAACATACCATGCGTAGAGTCCCTATTTTTTGGAAAATAAATCAAATTAAAATAAAAATTAAATATAACCAAAACATAAATCATTTCATTCTCTCGATACTCATGTGACACACCCTACCACCACCTCAAGACCACTCAGTCATGCACGAAACCCCCTCTCAAAGACCTCCTCTATTTTGTCCAATTACACCCAATTTTCATTTGATTTACTGGTCTATGTCTCGATTTAAGACCCTATGTTCCCTCTTCAACTATTTGTTGGAGTCTTTATATTATCTCATCCTTTATTTATATTCATCCAAGCCCTTAGTCAAGGTTTAATATGATTTTTGGTTTTTCATCTATTGTTATGTCATGTTGTGCATCTCTCGAGACTTCTTCAGATGTGTTTTGGAATTCACTATAGATGGTAAAGTGCTTCAGTTCATTTATTTTTTTCATCACCACTTGAGGTATTTTTTTCTCTCATTTTTTCTTTATACCTTTTTTTGTTACTTTTATTGGTTTTGAGTTCCTAGTTTTATCTATACTGTTTTTTGGTCATCCTTGAGGTGGTTTCGATCCACCCATGTCCAAGGAGACTTACTGTGTATTGATAGGTTTACATATATATATATATATATATATATATATATATGTTTGTCCCCTGTTATATATATATTCACCCATATAGATAGGAATATATATTTTGGGGCTAGTTGTGGATTGGTATATATATGAAAAATACAAATAGTTTTAAGTGGAAATTGGTATATTCACGTATAATCGTATATGTATGTATCCCATTATACATGTTCCTAACCATGATAGTGTGTTAATAGGGTCTAGGTGTACTTATGTGTATGTGAAGGTAGATATGATCAGACATTGGATAGAGCAGTTTTGAGTGGTCAATGATGAAAATGTCAAGTGATGAAGTGTTTGTCTTGTCCATCTTCTTGTTGATATGATCCCTTTATTATTGTGTTTTTTTACGTCTTTTGAGTATAACAAATATCAAGATTCATATACCTTTTTCAAGTTGTTAATTACTATTGTGTACGTCACCTTTCTGTTATGTCTTTCCTTTAACTCAAGCATAGTTCCATTTTCTATTGCTTACCCAAAGGCCATGTTATGCGACTTATACATGATATTGATGAATTATTCTCACTTTTTTACATTGAGATGAAATGTAATATTTTAAATTGAATAAAACCAATTATTGAATAGAAAGGGATTGATTTATAAAAAAACCCATTGAGGATTTTTGATTTCATCAATTGAAAAATGATATGTGCACAAGCTTGTGGTATATACATATTCTTGGTCTTAATTAATTTTTTAATTGTCCATATTCTCTAGTTTCTTGTCTTGTTATAAGTGAAATTGATTTTTTATGAGGGAATAATCTTAGCTTTGGCGTGATAAAAGGGGTTAAGACTTATGAACCCATTGGAAGGACTCTCAGGCCCTCTTGTTGAATTTTTTAATGATTAGTAAACACAATGGCGGTAACAACAGCTAAACAAGGGATGAGATCACCGCGCGTTATCAGTTTTACCTCCAGACAAGTGACATAATTTCCCTAGTATAGAACCCTTGGATGGGGTAAATAGAAGTATTATTTTTACTAGTACTTGATAGAGATTTGGGATCCTATGTGTGATACTGTGTACAAACTAAGAGGTCTGTTATAACATTAATTCTCACACCTTGCATGGAGCGACACATGGAATTTCGTTCATGGGATTCCATGGAAGAACTCCATGTAATTGGTCAAATGTTGAGCCCCTTGAGTGATACAATGAAAGTCCTACCATATTTCCAAGGTCGTGCTCAGGGCATCCCACTATATTTTGAAAGTTGTTTTCAATATTAATTAATTAAATGGATAGTGAATGTTTTAATAATGAGAAATGACCCCCTTGGTATTATTGATATTGGGGTGTTTCCGCAAACACATATCATATTCTTGGGGATTTTATGGAACCTTTCATATTATCTTACCCAATTTTCCATTTCTGGATCCCTTGGTTTAGACTCACCTGTTTATGATGATGCATGAAAATTTGACAGGGCACTAAGTGATACTAAATCAATGTAATTAATTATTTTTTTAGTTCTATCTTATATATATTTTCTATGGGGCAATGCCTAATTTATATTGCAAAAAATTCATTGGGCAAGACACTGTGGGTGTTTACCATCTAAGATTTTATCAAACACCCTTCTTGGGAACCATTGATACCTGAGTAGACTTTAAATCTATATGTGTTGAAAAAAGCAAGTAGACATCTTTTAATTTTTTTATTCACATTAATATAATTGATGTAGGGTAGAGGACAAAGCTGGTTCATGAGATGATCAAGAATGTTGTCATAGAAAATTTATTCATTTACTAAATTTTATTTCCTATTTTATTTGTTACTACTCATACTTGTAGCATCATTGGTCATAAATCCATTTCGGTAATTTTGTTGTCCAGTTTACTCAGTTCCACTAATTATTCGTCCACTACTGTTATTTATATACTATTACTACTTCTGTTACTATGTTTTTAATATTATTTTACCACTATGAGACTCTGTTATAGAGGGAATAGTCTCTCCATTGTACCATCAATAGACCACAACTACTAGTCTGCAGCCTCTGGCGTACGGTGAGGCATGCATGAGGCCATGTGGTGACTAGTCTAGCTATTGTTTTAGTGCTCATTCAGGCCGGGATGATACAAAGTGGCAGTAAATACTTTATTTTTCATTTTCATCATGTTTTGGGCTAGTATATAGGATACTATGATTGTGTCAACTCTTGGTAAATATCCATGAATGGGAATGATCAATCCAACCATGGGGAAATGTCCATGTGGCTAGTGCTAGGATTGTTGATCCTAATGTTTCCCTCCCTATTTTTTATTTCTCCTTGAGGGATTAGGGTATTTTTTGATACATAATAATTTATGAGATTTATAATAATCAAATTTGGCCTTGTACAATAAGGGAAAACATTACATTGATAATTATAGGAACATAACAATTATCATCCCATACGTATTCCATATTATTTAGTTCACATTGTTCGTCTATTTAGAATTGTTGTTGTACATTGAGTGGTATCATCCTATCTTTTTATATTCCATGCTAGGTGCTTTTAGTTACATGCTTATATTTTACCAAATAATGTAATTTTCTTTCCTTTCATTCTTACTTTACATATTTAGATTACTTATTAGTGTACCTATTTTAAATTTCTATGCATATTGCTCATTTGGAATTGGATGAATGTTTTAGTTTCAATTAAAATGATGAGTCAATTTCTATCTTTTAAGGTTTATGGGGGCCTTGTGGATTATAAAATGATAACTATGAAAGCCAAGAAATTTTAATTGTACATTATATATTCAGAGCCATTTAAATAAATTTTAATCTATTAAAATTTCGTTTTACCCTAAATGAATTGGATTCAGTTAAATGGGAACCAAATTCAGATTGTTAATGTTAATAGTAGATTTATGAATTGTATTTGGGTGACCCATATAATCAATTCACAGTAGATTCACCTATTACAATTTATATGATTTTGGTCATTAATGTTTAAATTTTCACATTAAGGATTGTACCTGCATTACATGGGCTTAATTTCTAATGTGTATAATTTCAAACAATCATAAATGGACCTAAGTAGTTCAGTAGGGCCTTGTTAATAATAAAAATAATCCACTGAAGGTTTTTTCAAAATATAAATGTTTAAAATGTTAATGTTTCTTTTTGTTGAATCCAAAATGGATAAGAAGGACCTAGTAGGTCACCTTTTATTTTAGATTTCTAATTCCAAACCCCATGGGTGTAAGGATTCTATATATATGTGCTTAATTAATGTATCCATTTTTAGTGGATTCTTTCTTTATAACACCCCCTTTAATTAATGATTGACATCCTAATGTACTCGATCTACTCTTATGTAAGGCTTTATAAATAAATGGATGATTTTTAATGTATTGTTTATTCTAAAAATGATCTAGTTTTAATGGGATTTCACTAAAAAATAATGGTTTAAATAGTGGTTCAAAATATCCTCCCTATTTTCTTATGTGGATACTATTGAGTTTTCTTAAAAAATAAACATGATATTTTTAAAGGTTCAAATTATATTTTTAATGCTTCAATGTGAGAACATGTGTTGTGTTTTTTTCTAACCCTTCAGTAATGGTTATTTAATTAATTAATTCACACCTTCATGAAAATATGATGCATGAATTTCCATAGGATTTTTCCTACCTATGTTGGAATATAAATAACATGCCTTTAATCCAAGTGATGTTTCGTAGGCATGACTTCATTTGGGGTCCATGATTTTTTTCAGTTAGGGGATATCCCATATCAGGTAGGAAACTCATATATTTAGAACTTTTACTTCTTAATTATGATGATTTTATCTTATTTCTTATTTTTATATTCCATAGTCCTATATAGGACTCTTCATTTCTTAAACAACACCTTATATTGATGTGTGGTAGTGTTTTGTTTTACCCTTTCTTCAAGGGTGGTCATTCTAAAATTATCAATTCTAGTGGTATATACAGTCTAATGGAATGGAAAACAACTTAATTAGGTCATGTGAATATTATCCCTCCTCTCTAGAAATTGATGAACCGATACGTCATCAGTTAGGTTAATAGTCATACAGGGTTATATGACTTCCGTTTCAAACTCGTGCAGGAAATCAGATACTTGAATGAGTATGGCTGATAAGACATCAAATAGTATCAATGATGTTTAATTTCCTTGTGTAATCCGAGAGTTGTATGTGTTAATATACGTCTTACATGTTTCTCTATAAAATGGTACATTTTACTATTTCAGTTCAGTGTAAATTGTTTAATTATGAGTTAATACAGTTTAAATGCTGGTAAACTCCAATGTTGAGTAAACTAGGCATTGAGAAAGTTCATAGATCATCCCAATGTTCAAGATTATGTTTTAAGGAGAATTATCAGTTTGACATGTTGTTCCATAATATTATCTTTTATACCTAATATTATGGTACTCATGAACAAACTAAGGATGGGGGTTACATGTAATTCTAAAGGTGAATCTAACGTAGCACCATTGAGGGGCTGGTCATCTATGTCTTCCATGTTAAATGCTTGTTAAAGCGGGATGACCACCTCTAGGACCATGGTTAATGGAAAATAGAGCGTGTTCCCTGGAATGGGATCCCTTTCTCTATAGAATTGGAGGTTAAGGGAACTCCAAATGTGGGGTGTGACATATCAACTCATGTTAAATGTTTTCATCTAAATTGAAGGAGTGTTACATATAGGATCATTTCAAAATGTTTCGACTCACTAAAAATATTCTATGGCTGGTAAATCCTTTATTCAAGTCATTTTTTACTAGATATTATTATAGTGATGTGTTTGGTTGAACGCATAATATTTAAGGAAAACATTATTCTATAATGGGACATGTTAGTTATGTTTGGGTGACTATTGGATTCCTCATGGGGTGAAGTTACCATGGTCAGGTTTTTGATTCATCAGTGGTCATTTTTGAGCTATTATATGGGATTAAAACATTAATGGTTCAACAAAACATCACTTGATTTTTGCTGGGATGGTTTTAATGATACAAAGCATACTCCCATTTTCAAAGAAATGTGTCTTAGATCCTTTATGGATATCAATAAAGTCCTCCTATTATACTCTCAGATTTAAGGTAATCATGTCCCCTATCTTGGTATCATCTAAGTTCACTAAGAGAGCATTGTTATTACACCCATTGAGATTTAAAAATATCATTGGGCCTGTTTGGGTGGATTTGATCATATTTTTTCATTAGAAGCATGTTTTCTCTTAATTTCATGGTTCGTCCTATGTTATACCTACGTTCCCAAGTTGTAATTCCTTATATGGTTTGATGAACACCACTTGTTTGTTTTGACTTTATCGATAGGTATATTCCTCATTCAGGACAGTCATTGTCCTTATTCTAGGAACATTTGGTTGTGACAACTTCTCTCTTCTGTCCTTCAGATTTGTATTACCATGAATGATCTTATTGTATTCCATTAATTGACTATGAGGATATCCTTATTTTCTATCCAGATTAGAAGGAGTGTTTTAACCGTGATATTCCCAATAGTCTAGATCGAGAACATTTCCATGTTTGTACTGGGTCATCACTGTTTGTACTAGCATTTTGGCTAGAGGCATCATTAGAAATAGGATTTAGGATTCAATTATTTTTTTTTAAAAATGTTAATGGTGCCTTCATCTATAAGAATTTGGTGAAGATTTAGAAATTCACCTTCCATTTATGATGGGTGCATCGAGGGTAGTCAACCAGGGATTGAGTGACCAGATATCCACTATCTTTTCATGTCCGGTCATTGAGGAACCTCTTTATAACCTTGTCAGGTTAGATTGGGTGAGTGTATATTTATGCCACAAATTTTAATGAAAGGGATGAAACAATCAGATTAAAAGATTTTAGTTGTGAATTTACCCTTTTATCAGACCATGTCTCATGTTGTGAATGTCGCTGGAGAGAAATTGGAGTATATTATAATACAATTCTGGAAATAGATGTGTGATATCCTATAATTGGACACATTTTATTGTTAAATCCTATTTTTGGAAGAGTTGTCATTCAGATGTCTAAATAAATGATTATTTTTTCATATATGCATTTGGATGGTCTCAGGTAAGCTCCATCATATGGTTTCATCTCAGAAATAATATTTGGATTTGGTTTTTGAGGTTTATGTGTCCTGTTTTAATGTTATTATAGAAGGTTTTTTGAATGTTTAGAAATGAAATGTGGTTTTTAAATGAGACATCAGGGCGTTAGTAGGTGAAGTTATGTTCTCTTCATTTTCCCAGGGCTTCTTAGGGATGATATGTTCTATGGTGGGGATATTGTATCATCCCAAGTTATTTAGACCAGATGGAATCACATGAGATTTTTAGTATTTTACAAATTTTGGAAGGTCAATTTTGTAATGAAACTTTCATATTATAATTCCAACATATTCATCATTCTAATGTGTTATTTTTTGACATGGTTTAAGGTCTGAGTGGACCCTTAGGTGTTCATGTGATTTTTTGGAGTGTGGGCCCCTAAAAACCTATGTTTTAGATAAATCTGTAAGCAATGAATGGTTTGTCGGTAAATAATGTGGCCCCCATGGAAATCACGGGGCCTGATCTATTTGAGTAAGATGTAAAACATGGTTTGGTTAAACCATGCAGAATGACCCACATTCCATTCGACTAGTTATTAATTTTTAACATAGGAAAATTCATGATTGGGGAACTGTTTTCCCAACTCTGTGGACCAACCATGTGGGGTTCTCTAGGTGATCATAAGTGGGAACACAGTTGGAGAATTGTTTTCCAAAAAGTAAAACCCAAACCATGCGCTGAGACCATATGTTAAACATTAAATTAAATAAAAATCAAAATCATATAAATCCAAAACCAAAATCTACCCTCCCTCCCTCCATATTCATGAATCCCACACACTACCTTGGACCTTTAGGTTGAGTGTGTTACCCATGTCCTCAGACTCCTCTCTTCACACCAATTACACCTAGTTTTCTTTAGTTTTCTTGGTTGATATCATGAGGTAAGATCCATGGTTCTCTATTCTTCTATTTTTTTGTTGTTTCCCACTCATTTGTCATAGGGTTCCATTCATACAAGCTGTTGGTAATGAGTTAATTTTATTTTTATATTTTCTTATTTTGTTAGGGTGTGTGGTGAATCTCTCAAGAATCCTTCCTCTATGATTCTGAATCCTCTATCGAAAGTGAAGTTCTTTAGTCATTTTCTATTTTTTGTTGCAACTTTAGGTAGAGTATTCTTCCTATTTTTTCCTAACTTAATTTTATTTTTTTTATTTTACTGGTTTTTAGTTCATATATTTATCTATTGTATGTTTTTCTCATCCTTGATGTAGGTTCAAGTCACTGGAGTCAAAGTCCACTTACCACCTATGCATAGGTAGGAATATATATATATATATATCTGTGTGTATATATATATATTTCCCTATTATATTTATATATACAGCCACAAAAGAATAAATATATATATTGGGGCTGGGTGTGCTTATGTATATATAAATATATATATGAAAAATCCATATGGCTGTTTGTGAAAATTGGTATATGCATATATAAGAATATATATATGGATCCACTTATATATATTTATCTACATGAGAATATGTACATAGGGGATGGGTGTAATTATGTATATATAAAGGTGAATATGCTTAGAGGTTTGATTTATTAGCTTTGAGTGGTCACCGATGAAAACATCACGTGACAACATTTTCAACTTTTCATTATTCTTGAGGTATAATACCTTAATTTCTTCTTTTTTATGTCTTTTGAATATTCCATATATCATGTGTCATTTATCTTTTGAAGTTGTTAATTTTTATTTTGTATTCATCCTTACTCTTATGCATTTCTTTGTAGTATTACTTAGTTCAATATTTCATTTCATAACGAAAAGGCTTGTTATGTGACATATACTTGAGATCGATGCCTTATGATCACTTTATTCAATGTGACGAAATTTAATATTTTAAATTTCATAAAATTAAATATTTAATAGAAATGAATTTTTTAATAAAAAAATCACCTGATGAGGTGTGCTATTCTGAATTTAAAAAATACATGTGCACAACCATGTATTTTTTTATAATAATGCATAATGCCTCTTTCTTATTTCTATGTGCATTATTTCATCTTCTTGTTGTAAATTAAATGAATATTTTTGTAAGGGTTAATCGTAGATCTAAGGTGATATTAGGGTTTCTGAATGAAGTACCCCGTGGATGAACTATCGTGCCCTCTTGTTAATTTTTTTTAATTTTTAGTAAACACATCGTGGGTGACTGAAATTATTCTGGGGATAAGCTCCCCACAAATTATCATCATTACCTCCAGATGAGTGACATGAGTTCACTTAGGGATACCCCATGGATGAGCTCAGAAAAATAATTGGTTGTACCAGCCATCGAGAGAGACTTGGTACCCTTGTGGGATCCTTGGTATGAACTTAGATATTTGTTATTACTTGAATTTTCATACCATGAATGGAGTGACACATGGTACTTCATTTCTACGCATCCATGGATGGACTCCCTGAATTGGTCATATGTGGATACCCACATCCAATACGTGGAATGTACTACTGAATTATCATGGACAGAATCAATCATCGATCTATATTTTGATTTTTTTTTTCTATTTTAATAAAATATTGGGCTAATGAATGTTTTCAAAAAGAGAAATGATTACCTTGGAATTAATGATATAGGTACATGTCCTCCATGAAAAAACACAATCTTGGGGAATTTTTGTTACATCCCGCATTATCTAACAGAATTTACAATTTTAGGATCCTTTGGTTTAGACTCACTAATTATGTCTATAGTAAGTAGAATGGACAGGTGTCCAACTAGGTACTAGTCTATGTATGTATGTATTTATTTATTTATAAAATTCATCTATTTTATATGGTACACTACATTAATTATATTGCATGAAATAAAATGGTCTAGACACCATGGGTTATAGCCTATTGGGATTTTTCCTCACCCCTGGCTCAAGAACCATTTGTACCAGAGTAAAGATTATTTTTGTAGGTGTTGATAAAGTAAAGAAGCTAGCATCCATTTTTTGATTTACATTACTAGAAACAGAGTTTGGGTAGAGGACCAAGTATGTGATATATATGATCATGGAGATAGTTCTAGGTGTTTATTCATTTATTAGAATGTTTTGATTACTGTAATTTTTTCAGATAATACACATAGCATCATTTTTCATACATGAAATGCTTTAATTTGGTGTTTTCCACTTTTACTCAGTTTCACAATTTATTCTTCCACTATAGTTCTTTCTTTATTGTTACTACTTCCTTTACTATTTGTTATTTTATTATGATTATATCATTGTGTGACTTTGGTATAGATGGTATAGTAACCCCATCATACTATAAATTGATACTCACTACTTGTCAAAAGCCTATAGCTTATTGGGTGGTGCACTGGAGGCCATATGGCGACCAGTCTAACTACCTGTGAAGTGGTCAGTACTATCGAGACATTATAGATGGGGATTCTGTGATGTTTTCATCCCATATAGATGAACATCCCCTGATGTAAAACTCATCACCCATGCATGATTTCTTCAATTTATACATATCAATTTGATGCTTCCTAGATTATTTAATATACAAACTTAGTGCCCTGCAAAATGAGTGCTTCTTCATCCAGGGCTCTGTGGGTCAATGGTTTGTGAACCAAAACTCCATAAATGTCTAGTTCACGGGTAAATTATCGATGAACTGATGGTTTTTGGTACTTTATATTTCTCAATTTTTATGAAGGATAACTCTTTTTACATTCTAATTTTATTTTGTAAAATAAGATGGACCCTTCTTCTACAAGTGATTCCCTTACTGCTTTTAGCCAGTGGTTGAAATCCAAGGTGGGTTATATCGACAACAATTCCAATACAGCCATCAACCACTACATCATTTTGTTGAGCTGATTCAATCCACCTATCAAAAGAGTATTTGGTCTTAAATGGGATTCATATTTATGTTTTTTGGTTATCAACAGCTGATATAATCCTACCACCATGCATAGTAAATCATCATGTAGCTTAGATAATCATGAATTCCAACATTCCTTACAACCACATTTCATTGAAGGGTACATACAATCAAGAAACTACTACTTCTATATTTATTTGGAATTACACAACTTAGTCCCTTGAAGGATCTGTGAGGGAACTAGATGGAGATGTCTATTGTCATGAAAACTTTACTTAGAAGCCCATAACATGCAAGAAGCTATGGTTATCATCAAAATGGGACCTTTACCCTGGGTGCTCATTCATATTAGAATAGGGGTGGCCATTTTGGGTCTTTTTGACTCATGGTGACTTAAAGGCTACGTTGGAGGTTGTGGTTATATATGAGGGAGCCATGTTATTGTAGACTTAATATCACTAGAATCAGAATATTGTTCCACATATACATAGCAGTTGAATCCCAGACAGCAATACATTCTACATGGTTCATGCTGAGGTTGGTATTAGTATTGAGGATGTCTGGTTGATTTCAGGGGATCCCATAATGGGTGGCATATATGATGTGTTTTTTTCACACACATCGACATGAGATGATGTGGAACAGACCCACTGTCAATCAACAAAACTTATTGACATTGTAAAGTATCTTATGAATGGTGTCACTCACCAAAAAAGGGATGTCTCATTTGTTAATTGGATTAATACCTTTTCTACACTAGGTGGACATGATCCTTGAACAGAATGAAAAATGAATTGCCCCACTATTGAGAAATGAAGGTTTATTAGTGCTTATTTGTAAATTCATTAGGAGGGTGAGTTTAATGAGTGGGTTTGTAAGATCATCGACAATGTTGATCACATATTCCAACTTGAATAAATTCATTCCATGCTTTTGAGTGGCTAGATACTTCTTGTGAAACACATTGGAACTGAGGTAATATTCACATCCTTCGTAATGGTGGATCAATTGTCCACCAAAATCATTATTAATCTCATCATCCCCATGATGGTTACCATTTAAATTATTTTGGAGAATTGGTGTGGGGAGTCCACCATACCGCTTGGTAATCCCTTCATATGTAATCTTGGGCTGGGTGATAGCCCATTTGGGAGGATACTGATTTATCAACAGTACACAGATCCTAGATTCTGTCATCTAACCGTATATTCAAATCATAAGAATGGTAATCCCCTATATTATATTGAGAAGGAAACATTAGATTAGTTTAAATACCTTGATCTTTTAACACATACTCCTTACATACCAATGTTGGTACATTGATAAATGATGGATTTAGGGACCATGATAAGTGAGGATGTCTGATTTCTTTGGGAGGAGGAATATTGTTCGATATTATTGAAGTGGAGATTATATGTGAGGGGTATTCAACCTGAATATTTTCACATTAATTAAAATGTGTTTAGATAAGGTGTCCTCCGACCATAAATAGTCTACGATAAGAGAAACACATAATTTTAGCTCAAAAAATCAGTTTGATGTGCACTCGAGAGGACATATGATTTCAGATTGGGATCCCACTTTCTGTGGGTTTTAGGAATGAGCATAACAAATCTTCTATCAAGTCCAGCAACCAATCATATCCCAAAGATCAACTGGAAAAATTGGTTCCTATTGTTAGGGGTCAACTGGTGCTCATGGTTGTAGGGGATAAAATAAAAATATTGAGGCATTCCAGGCTAAGGAAGAATCCAACAAAATAACATATTAATGATTCTCCAACAAATTATTGATAGATTAGGTTTTGGATCTCTAGGATTTTGGTTATACTAATCAATGTAAAGGAACTGTCCCTTATGATGTTATCTTTCTTTCAGCATTGTGAGAATGGGATTCATTGAGTTGTTCTAATTTGGCTCACACTCTATAGATATTTTTATAAGAGATGCAAGTTTCATTGATCGGATATGGCTATATGTCATCACCTGACACTATCTATAACTCCAACGACCCTCAGATGGTGGAATCCAATAATAACAATCTCAATGCCTCATTCCTTTAATTTAATAATATTCATAGATATACCAAGCTAGTGCTCTAAATAGTGAGGCCTGAGGTTAGATAGAATGAAGGGGATGATAGTTAAACTTATGAGGGGCCTAATAAAGGTCATCCCCGCACTACAACTGGGTTTGGGTAAATTTTTACTTCCTGAATTATGTTTCAAAAGATTGTAGACCCATAAGGTTCTATGGTGGATGAGTCACCAATAAAAAATATGTGGTAGCAAGAACCTACCCCTCTTCTTATGGTGGATCTTCTATCATTATCTATTCCCATTATTGATACCATCCAAGAGGTCTGGAATGCATGGGATACATTAAGATTAATAACATCCAGAAAATATATCTAAGAAACTTTTCAGGTAGATAGCCTTGAACATGCGGGCAATGGGGGGTTGATCACCACTTCGGTGTTGATCCCTTCTTGAGAAGATATTTATGAAGTGAGTATATATCTGGAAGAGATGGACACCTACATGAACTCATACATGGATATACTGTATTAGACGAACCATGTATAGGAAGGAGTGAGATGATTCCAATGAAGAGGTAATATTTTTTTTTTGTACCAATCCCTCCTCTTCTTATCATGACAATGAATCCCCATTCCTCGTGATTTTGTGAAACCTGGAGAAATTATGGAACATTTTTATTCCCCAGAGTACACCCCAAGGGGAACCAGTGTAGGTAAGAACATCTCTCTGAACATGGGAGATTCTAGAGAAGGATATCCTAAGGTGATAGAGTATATGGAAGCTATTTTTTAAGATACTATAGGATCATTCCCATTGCAAGACCTAGTAGTTGTTCCCTCTAGTGGAACATCTTCATGGTACACTAAAAGCATCAACATACTTTATATATGAAAATATGTATTCCTTGAATGATACTTAGTTATTGTCTTGTCCATTTACATATACATAAAATTGTGTATTTTCTAGTTTGGATTAAATATCATGAAAATAAATTTGCGTAGGTCCAGTGATTTAGTGGGAAACAATCATTTATGGGTCTATAGCCCCTTCTCCTCAGAGGTAAACGTGATCCCACTATAGGTTTTTCCTGAATCAAAATTGTAACCCATAATTCCAATGGAAATAAAAAATATCCCAAGCAGCACGGGGTATCACTTCACAGTTAAATGACCTTTTTTAGTAGGGAAAATTAATTATAGGTTTAACCATTATATTGATCATTTTTATCCAATTCCTATAGAAATCATCATGGTGGATAGGGTGGCGACCTAGACTCAAGGGGAGTGAGACTGCATTGTTAATCTTCATTCCATAATCATTATCGATGAAATATCAGTATAAATGATGGATATTTTGGAAACCATTAACATAATTTATTATGATCAAGCACCATGGGTGTCTCTAGAATTATTTTAATTCAAACATTAATGGATGTCTTCAACATCCATTGTTCCATGTGATGAAAATATAGTGGTCATGGAGTCTGATATTTTGGAAAGTGGAGGATAGTTCTCAACACATCCCATCATTCATTTTTTCTTTCTAAATTTAGGAATTGACTTCATTAAACATATAGAATTAGGATTACTATAACATGTTACTTTAGATACAATAATATCTCTAACATCACAACCAACTGAAGTTGCAAAGGAGTCGATGACTACAAAATCTAGTAATTCCAAGTTTGTTGATTCAACACCCTATCTAGTGGAACATATTTCCTAATATATTTCACCACATGAGAGTGATTATGTGGAATAACAAGTGGCTTTGTATATCTTGTGAGTTACCTGTTAGAAAACATAGAAAGATATCTAAGGCTTATTTCTCAGACCCGACTAGAAAAAATTCCAATAAAACCTCTAATATTATGCCTCATGATTTAATTTCATAAATATAGTGGGTTCAATATTAATTCCATATATTTCATGGTAAAATAAGTTATTTATTCTAAGGATGATGTTTTCAAGCTCCATTAACTACTTTCAACAGCAGTGTTCTTGGCTCACCATCCCAAATCAAGGAAGATTCTTCTTAATTAAGTATTTTAGTATGTTGGGTTGGATGTGAGGGGACATGGTGAAGTTTACGAGGACATGACATTGGATGAGAAGAATATTTAATAGTTTAGTATGATTATTCAATAAATGGTGTGACTCAAGAATGAATTTTATCATATCAAGGTAGTTGTGGATGATGGTAAATAGTAAGTGTAGTAGGAGGAGATTGTAGGATTTGATGAAAATGAGAAGGTGAAGGCACTGAAGGATCGTTCTAATATTGAGACTACAAATTTTTTTGAGCTACACCGATCCATAGAGGTTTTGGATAAAGAACTACTTCCATATAGAGAATTTGATGAACGAGATCTGTAATTACAATTTCCTACTTATGTGAGGAGATTCTTACATTTGGATGCTACTTCATTCTCATTTAATAAAATAAAATATATTTTTTCCATCCAACGATTTCCATTTATTGTATATTTCCTTGCAAAATAATCATAATTGATCATGTTTTCACTAATAATCTATACTAGATATCAATTTAAATTACAACTATGGATAGTAAAATTGACATGATCATATATATTTTCTTTATTTATCCCAATCCAATGGAATCAATGAGAATTATTTGAAACATTACATGCTTTTCATGGAAACCCAAATAGGCATATCTCTTTTCTATTAGAACACAATTTTTTTTAAATTCCTCTATGGTGAATGCTTAGTGGGTGTAGCATGACTTTTTCTTTTTCCACCCATTTTAAGTTTCCGACAAAATAATTTTTGTATCTTTTTTTCACTAATTTTTCACTAAACATGAAATGATCATATTTAACGAGTGGTAACTCAACATTTATCAATGGTTTCCTTTTGATTTTTTCATCCTAGAGAGTATTATTTCAATTTTTTGGGATGTTTAGAGTCCTTAAAATTAGACTAATTAGATTGGTCTTTTAGGTCGAACACATTTGACTATGAATTATAGGGTAATAAACCCAACCAGAATTATAGGATAAGAATGTACCAATATTTTACATAAATGTATTGGGAATTATAGATCCTTTTTTATGAATTTGAGGCACGATATGGTGCTAGTACATAAGGATAAACCATATAATTGATTCTAGCGTGATGTTTCTATGGATTATACATATTGTAAAATACTTTCCATAAGATTAATTTTACTTCGATTAACAAGAATATTTTGGTTGTGGTTTATAAATAGCCACCTAGGGCATATTGTGAATATCCAAATAAATTATCCATTATGTCACTATCCCTCCATTTATAATGTTTTTCTAGATTTTCAAATTTTTGATTTACCAACACCACCATGTGTGAATTTTTATGGTAATAATTTATGAAAATGATGAGGGAATGTGTACCAATTCTATCCATAAATAAATATATAATACAATATGAATTTAGATTTTATGATATAGGGTTGGCTCGTCATGCAGTTTAATGCCATTACACGAGGACATAGACTATATAGTTCAATGACTATTGGAACTGGAATTCAAATAATTCATTTTAATGCAGTTTAATATTGACCAAGATATAATGGATTTTCCATTTTCATGGTAATATATCAAATAATATTCCATCATATATAGGAATGAATGTGAAAGGTCCTATATAGTAATATTTGGTTTTCCGAATCTATGGAGTGATTTGGGACAAAATGTCCTTGGGTCATTTGGAGAAATGAAAGATATATCCTGAAGATGAATTTTCTTTTGGTTAAAAGGCCTTTTGGGTGGGATACTTATTCAGAGCCAACTAGAGAATATTTTAAATAGTTAAATAATTATGTCCTCAGGACACTGACCTTCTATTATTGATGGACTAGATGATTTATTGAGATTCAGACAGCCCCGAACATAGATTTTGGTTTGTGATTGGAATTTTCTTGAATATTTAAGGATCATTTATTATATAAATTTACCACTAATGGGTAGAAACAACATCTTTATATAGGATATAAAGATACATAGGATGAAAGGATTTTATCACCCAATTTTTAATAATAGGTCCTATGATATACATATTTTTGTCCCTAAGAATCCTGTAAAAACAATAATCAATCCATATGTAGTTCTGAGAATGTTTTATATGTTGGTATGAATTTTCCTTAAAGATGGTATAATTTTAATTATTAATGCATCTAAACAAAGGATTGGAGATCTTGTCATCCCTATGTATCCTACAATGACATGAATCAAGATAGAAATAGTCTTAGGAATGCTTTTCCACATATCAATCAAGCTCTATTGTGGGTAAAAGGGGCATCATCCTTTGAATATGGGCTCAAGGGTGGGGTGAGATGTGTATTGGACCATATTATTCTGATCTAGGTCATTTTTATTAAATTAGGGTAATTTTCGTTTAATTTTGTGGATCGATCAGGTCATGAGATTCAGGTGCCGCTAGATATACCATCAAAGTGAGAATCAAGCCACATGTAGTTCTTCTGCCAAATGACTCCAGTGTAGGTATAACACATACACATGAAAATGGGATAAATTTATTATGTCATGGATATACCCATCATTGATTATTCAGGAATCACTATATGTCATGTGATTACACGAATCCAACTAGACATATTTCTTAGAAATCATGCAGTTTTGTGACATGTGATTAGGACATCAACCATGTATTCTAATTTCATGTGGTAGGGTAAAATTGGTTTCATTTGTTTTAGGTCATATATCTAGGACCATATTTACAAGAAATTATGAGTAATAAAAGTCTCATCAAGCCTGGTTTTTTCGATAATTCTCATCAGTCAGAGGGAAAGAATATGTAAACCATGATTTTGAGGTTTCTCAGATCATGAGAAATGATATGGGGAAAATTACATTGGGGATTATGAAGATAAAAGAGTCTTGTAATAGGTATGAATAATCCATTATATGATAGGTCGGTTCTATGTAAAAATTATGTAGATCTAACATGGGTATATTGTGAATAGTCAAACAAAGGTGTTCTTAGGACATTGACATTGTATCTTTGATGGTCAGAGAAAGCTTGTGAAAATACAAAATTTCTTAGCATATACAGTATGATAAATAGATGAACCGAGTCCAATTATGTAATGAGTATCCAAAACATGAATGGGTATGGATTACAATGTTCTCTACACAGATCTGATTCATATTCATGGGGACATTTTTATTTACTTTTTGGATCCTGGAACAAGGAACCCAAATTTGAGATCTACTACATAAATCATAGTTTTTATACAAGATATGTGGACATTTTTTCACATTACCCTATGGATGAGACTACTTTAAGAGGTTATGTTTTCATTAAATTTCATTTCATAACAAGAATAATGACACACAAAGTTCATAAAGATCCTTCCAGTATAATTTCATCTGGCGGGGATATTCATCATACAATTTTACATCATCTAGTAAGGATGTCGAACATGGATTTTAGCATCAAGAGGTAAGGTCATAAGTTCACCAATGTAATGATGACAGATTATGATTGACCCCAATATTAAATACATGGGTTTCAGTATGTATCTTGTGCCAGTAGTAATCAATCCATACATAGTTCTCACACTATCCATTACTATATCATTAAACGTCATGAAGTAATACTATCTGGAATGAATTTTATAGTCTTGTGACCATGACCATATTATCCCTGATGCTAATTGATGTTCCTTAACCATATAGGTAATCCATTACCATAAAATCTTAATCCAAATTGAGCTACGCTCGGTGTGAGAAGTAATTGGGGGAAAAGGATTACTACACTGCACATGGGTGATAAAAATAAAAGATATGGGTTTTTTATTTTGGGGGGATTAGACCAGGATTGGGGATCTAGGAATCCCTATTTATCTCATTATAGTGATAATAAATCCATTTGTAGCTCTATACCTATATCCCTATGAAATTTTGACTCATACAGGTGGATGTAGTCATTTTTCACTTTGATGGATTTAATTTCTATGGTTTCATTAATGTTTAGTGAGTTAAGGGGAACTACATATAATGTGTGGATCAAAATCAAGCCATGCATAGACTTAGGAACCCAAAATGATTAATTTCATATGGTTTATATTAAGGTGATACTTTGTTAATGAGGGGGGAATTTTTTCTCTAAGAACAAGATTGTAGATTAGGGTGTCACTATGTATCCTATGATGGACGGAATCAAGACACAACTAGTTTCGGATAAGAACTATCTTGAATGTTTGATCCATAAGTAGAGGGTGGGGGGATTTTCCCCATATCTCATAGCTAGGACTATGCCATAGGGTTAGGGTGTCACTATATATCACAAGGAAATGAGAATAATTTTATACATAGTTCTTAAGGAACCATACAGTTTCGCATCCTGCACTATGGACATGGACCACCCCACTTGGAAGGAAATGAGTATTGTGGTTGGGTCAAATATTAGAGGAATATGAATAACTACATATCATGTGATTATAAGAATCAATACAAACAATATTTTTGGATAAAGTGACTCCATTCTTGGATTTTACTCTCATATGGAGATATACACATTTCATATTTGTCCCAAACATATCTAGCTCATTCACTACTGTAATTAGTGGTATTTGTGACCGGATATTTACGAAGTGATCCCGTCACAAATAGGCTTTAGTGATGGGGCATGTCGTAAATATCCCTTTGTAGAAAATGGCGTCGCAGAAATTATTTTTCCCGAAGGTCCCATCACCAAAAAACCTATTTCTTACAGGAAAGGTCCCCATCACAAATAAATCTCCGATTATATACATTATATATAAAAATAATCATTTTGCGGTGGCCCGTCACATATATTATTAATAAAAAATTATATTTAGATTATTCATGATAGGATCCTGTTGCAAAAAATCCTGTCACAAATACTAATTATGGGTGAAACAATTTTTAGTGGATTGACGGCTTCTCATTTGTTTGACTGCTCATTTACATGCAAAATTATCTTACTGAAATCACAATGAAGAATATTCTCAAAGGTATGCACATTAATTCTCATGCATACGAGAATATATATGATTACCTCCAAGAATGTATAAGTGTACCTTCATGTAGATTCTTCATTGTGATTTCTTTGTGAGTAACATGCACATAAATGAGATTTTGGAAAAAAGAACCCCCTTTTCATTGATGAATCATCTTTTTGTAACTATCACTACCTGAACAGATAATGAAAATATTGGTCATACAAATGCGTATTCAAACTCGTGCATACGTAGAAGTATACTTTTCATAATGTTTTGAGTCATTAGAAGATGAAATTAGAAGATTCATCGAGAAAAAGGAGTGAAATCAATCCACTAGAGATTATGCCATGTTATTAGAAGTTATTACTTTTCATAATTGTTACTATTGTTTACTATTTTTTAGTATTTTTAATATTTTTACTATTTGTCCAATTTTTAATATTTGTTACTATTGTTTACTATTTATTACTATATATTACTAGTTATTACTAGTTATTACTAGATATTACAAGTTATTTCTAGTTATTACTAATTATTACTAATTATTACTAATTATTACTAATTATAACAAATTATTACAAATTATTCCAACTTATTACTAATTATTAATAATTATTCATATTTATTACTAACTATTACTAATTATTACAATTTATTCCTATTTATTCTATTTAATCCTATTTATTCATATTTATTCCTATTTTGTCCCATTTATTCCTAATTGTTACTAATTATTCATAATTATTCCTAATTATTACTATTTATTACTATTTATTACTAATTATTACTATTTATTACTATTTAATAGTATTTATTACTATTTACTACTAATTATTCCTATTTACTAATATTTATTCTTATTTATTCCTATTTATTCTTATTTAATCTATTTATTACTATTTATTACTATTTATTACTAATTATTCCTAATTATTCAAATTTATTAATAATTATTCATAATTATCCATATTTATTTCTATTTATTAATATTCATTATTAATTATTCTCCTTTATTAATAATTATTATTATTTATTACTAATTATTCTTATTTGTTCCTATTTACACCTATTTATTCCTATTTATTTTTACTAATTTCTAATTATTCTTAATTATTACTATTTATTACTAATTACTACTATTTAGTCCTATTTATTACTATTTATTACTAATTATTTTTATTTGTTACGGATTATTTCTAATTTTTACTATTTATTTCTAATTACTAATATTTAGTACTAATTACTTTTAATTATTCCTATTTATTAAAATTTATTACTATTTAAAACTAATTATTCCTAATTATTCCTAATTACTAACAATTACTAATAATTAGTACTAATTACCCTCAATTTCTAATAATTATTACTAATCATTACTATTAATTACTAAATTACAGATAACAAAACAATTTATATCTAATTTAATTACAACTAATCAACAATAATTAAAATTAACATAAAAAAGTTAAATCAATATTGAATAAAATATAAAATTAATACCATCATACTTGATCTCCTATTGATGTAATCGTCTTCACAACTTCTGCATAAAAAAATTTTAACTTAGAGAAATTTTAACTCTAAAATTCGAGTTTAGTGACAGAGAGGAAGTGAGAAATGAGAGGAAGGAAATGAAAAATGGATGGGGTATATATAGGTTAGATTCATTACAACGTGTCTATTAGTGATAGGATTCCCATTGTTAATAGTACTTTTGTGACGGGACCCGTCGCAAATACCTTCGACCATATGAATTACGGTTGGAAGTTAAAAGCTTATTTGCAACGGGTCCCATTGCAAAAACTAACCTCCCAACACACCTTTTGCGTCGGGACTACATACCATCGCAGAAATGCGTTTACCACCACCGGTATTTGCAATATGTCCTGTCTCGAATACCCTCCGACTGACACAGTATTTGCGATGGGGGACCCCCCTTTCGCAAATAACCATCTGGCGGATTAGCGCGCATCCCACAACAAATAGTGCATTACCTTTTGCAACGAGACCCAAATCACGTTGAAAATAACAAGTTATTTGTGACAGGATGAACCCCCCCCCCATCTCAAATAACCCTTGGGATGGACCATTTGCGATGGGAATTAATCTCATTGCAAATACCCCTTTGCAAAAGACTGTTTTTCACTTAGTGATTGGCGGCGAATCATCGATTAAAAATTTTGATTCATGTGTAGTTTGACATCATGTGTTGTGGAAGTTTGTGTCTTATACTAATGCGGAGAATTATTTTTAGACCATTAATAAACACAATCCAAATGTTAAATTAGGCCTTGAGTCCAATGGATGATAATAAATTCATCCTATAAATCAATGGAAATTTCTGGCTGGTCCTAATCCAAGAGGAATTCTAGTAACTATGAATCATAAGATGAAAAGAATCATTTCACACATATTTCATGAAAATGGCTTGGTAAATTCCCATTGATGGGGGTGATGACCTTTATAGTGAGGAAAATATGGTGTCGTGCAGTTTAAAAATATACATAGGGGTTGTTGTTGTCATGCATTTTACAATCTTATATCCTTGGAAAATATGTTGGGATTTTAAAGTTCATGTGGCAAAAAAAAATAGATAGTTTAACAACATTAATCTAGGATGATTTTCAATGTATTTTAACATCATTATATCATGACAATGTACCATGTGACTACACAACATATTTCTTCATGAACATTTATTTGGTGGGAGATATTCTATGGTTTCTATCCATCGAAATATGAAAACATGATTTATTAGAGAAAACCTTATGTGTTGCATAAGTTGACTCCCATTTCAGTTCCAAAATCAGTTGTTTATTTCCAGGTATCATCAAAGTCCTAAGGAACAACTCCATATCTTTTTTGGGGAATGATCAAGGGTGAACCGTTTTGATAAGGGTTCACAAGATATGATTTTGGTGGCATTCTAAATGATAAAGTGTATAGAATCTTTTCTCAACTATTATATCCAATTTTTCCAACCATTTCTAGTATTGCTCATCTATGGAGAACTGATTGGAAATGGAAATGAGGAGCACTGTAAATTAGAATTCTATGGATTGAACCACACATACCCATTATACTAATGAGTATGGGGTCACATTGGTGTCAGTTCATCTCATGGTCTAGTATGCCCATAGGGAATAGAGGTGCTTGTACAACCTATAATTTTATCTTTATTTACCATCTTATTGAGTATATTTTATCGGGTCATGTTGATGGAATTTTTCATTCGTTTATCCATTTTTTAGAAGTGGGATAAATGATTGGACTTGATTTCATACTCTTGATATAACTTCTCTAATTCAAAATATTAGAAATTACTGTCATTGTCAGTCAGTATTGTATGAGGGAAACAATATTTGATTATGATGTTGTCGTTCAAAATGTTTTCAATGTTATTTATCCGGATTTATTTTAGGGGAATAGTGTAACGCCTCGACCCCAGTTACCCCGAGTCGGTGCATTATGATATAACATTGGAATGATCACAAAAGATCATGTCTCAGAATACCAATAAGTTTAGTAACCTAGGAAATACTAGACACATACATATTTTTTACATTACATTATAAAATGAAAAACTACAACAATATAGTCACGATAGTCCGCACTCATATCCCTTATACTATCTTTATAGGTCAGTCATATTATACTTCTTCACATCCTGGGAAAAATAAATCATAGAAAGGGGTGATCTCAGATGCTTAGTAAGGATAACAATATAGTCAAAACATTCATAATAAGCATGAACATTTAAGGCAATATAAGACTAAAACAAAATCCTTTTAAACACGAACTTCATTATAATATGTATTAGATAAAATCAACTAATTCCATTTACTTATTCACATGGATATTCAACTAGTCGAACAATCACAGGTAATATCAATAGCCACTTTCATAATGATGAAATGCATAATGCCAGACTTCATAACCACATAGTCAAGGCCTTTTTCCAATAGTACAAATAAGTTTTATTCAAGGCATTTTCCAAGACACTAGTTTGTCTCATGAGACCAACTAATGCATCGAGGAGCTATAGCGAGCTCCACCCATCACTTACTAAGTCCAACGCATTCCTCATATGAAAAGTTTTAAACATAACATAAACATTTGTATTAAAACTTGCATAAGAAATGACAATACATTTTCCAAAAACCATTAATGATATAAAATTAACACATCCATATTCAAACATATCACATAACTATCAATACAATATAGAAGTTTTGAATCATAATAAATCAACATCAAACAAGTTTAAAATCCACCAAAAGATACTGACATAGATGAAATCCAAACTTTTTTTAAAGAAATATGTCAATATATTTTTAAATAATTTAAAAGTCATATAATTATAAAATAAATCATTCATTTTGAAAATATTTTTAGAATTTTTTTGGGAAGCTTTGATGATGTTATAATTGAAGAAAATAGTGGTACCCACTGTATATGTTAAAAAAATACATTCTTACCTTAATTTGTCGAAAAGGCATTAAGTAGCTTGTTTGGAAAATGATGAAAATATTCCATTAAAAATATATTATAAAAATTATAACAAGTGTATAAATAAATTTAACCCATATTATATTAATTAGTAAAAATGTTGTGGAATACGCTTTTAAGAAAACACGGATGTGGATGATAAAGACGTCCTAGTAGATTCTTACATAAAAATAACCTCGGATAATAAAGATATTGTGAAATTGAACCTTATCTTCTAATTTTCCTTGGTATCGGGTAGGTTAACCTCTTGTATAATGGTGAAATAATTTTTATTAAATTATACAAGAACCATATACATTAATATGATATCATATATTCATCTAATATTTCTATGTTAATGATATTATAGTAGTATTATCGTTTCAGGTGTTAACTGATTCATTTTCCTTTATATGATTGGTTAAAAAATCCATGTTTGTTATGTATAAGATTTAAATTATTCATATACATAATGATATTATGTTCATAAGATTTATTTTTAATCCTAAAATTACAATTATTCTTGAATGACTACGATGTGGAATGATTCTAATAGCGTTCGTTGAGACGGTAATCCGTACGTACGCATGACCGAAAATATATTTATTTTAATATTAAAAGCATATATAATTGGATTGTATATCATTTATACAAAATCATTATCATGTTATATTTATTATTTACATCATTTATACTCATTATTATACCCATCCAAATGATGAAGTGTTTGAATAACATATTACTCCATGATGTGGAGATGGTAATTCATACGTACGCACGTAAGAGGAATTTATCATGTATATGATTGTTAGAATAATGAATATGGTTGTACCATTTTTAAAATAACATCATTGTATATAAAAGTTATTGGAGATATTATTTCATAAAGTAAACGACAAAGAAAGAGAAACTGGAAGAAGAAAAGAACATGAAAGAGGTGATGAAATATTTAACTCTTTTTCGGGTTCATTCTTTTGATATGATAAAAAGGTATCCTTAAGATAGATTTATGATTAATGTAATGCCTCTAGGATGAAGGGAGGACCATTTAGAGTTTATTTTTTCTAGGTATGGCTGATCCAAATGGCATTGAAGGTGTGAATTTGAGAGAAGCGGAGGTGCCCTTTTATAAATGAGGTGATGGTAACTTTAGGAAAATCATGAAATACTATTTTTTAATAAAATAATTTTCGGTTTAAAATTAATCTAAAATGATTTATTTAAAGGCTAAGGTGGGAATGGGAAGAAATCCATTCAATCAATAGGTTATATACAGGTTTAGGTCATCATATTAACCTTATCTTTTAGATTTAACTCTTAGTTAAGTAGTTTGACATTTACCATGTCTCTTTGTATTTTTATATTATGTGGTTAATAAACATACGATATACATCCATGTGAAACTCAAGTTGTTCATTAGTGACATATATAATATTATTTATGTACATTGTACAAACCATAGATTTTTAGGAAAAAAATACAGATTAATAATATAATTTTTTTTTAAAAACACTTTTTTGTCAATTTTGACAAAATTTGGTATTTGGTTTTTTTTAAATTTCAAACAACATTATTACTTCAAAAAAAATTATTTAATCTACCCTAACATTTCATATTAACCTATAATGTTAATTTAATTCATTAAATATCTCAAATAATATTAATTTGGATATTTATAATATCACTTATTTTAATCATTCATTAATATGGTAATTACTACATCATTATTGTGTCATAAATAAATTTAATTATTTAATATCATAAAATTATAAATAAAATAAAATTATTTAGGAAGTATCTTTAACTTTTAATGAATATTTATATTCAAATTTTTCTTATGTATAACCCTATATTAAAAGTGGCTTAGTTTTTAAACTATGATTTCAACTCTTTTAACTCATCTTTAAATTAAATAATAATAAATGTCCTAATCTAATCCAAGTAGACCAAAGGGGATCTTATTATATTCCTAAGGTTATTTTTGGACGAATTACACATATCCAATAGAATTCATACATGTGTTAGGATAATTATTATATCATTTTTACCAATAATTACCCTATTTACTTTTAACCGTGGTAAATAAAATTAATAAGTTACAATTCAAAAACAATTATTTTCATCATATTGAACCACATTTTACTTACTGATATTAATCATGTGTCTCATATTTTTGAAATTCAACTCACATATGCAGTAAAATTATGTTTTATACAAATTTTCAAATTCTCTTAAGAGGTGGGTAAAAGAATGTAAATAGTTTGATTAAATTTTATATATCTAAACATATTATAAAATGACACCAATGAATTAATATGACATATATATGTATTATGTATCTATAAAAATGATATAACTAATTACAGAAATCAAAATTCAGTTTTAACCAATAAAGAAGTGTTCTTTTTCACTATTTATCCAAAATTGAATATTTTTCAAAAAATTAAAAAATTCACCATAAGCTAATTTTGATATTATGAATCCAAAAATGAAGTTCGTTTTTAATGTTAAATTTTTTAAAATTTAGAAAAGTGGGTATTAATATTCATAACGGCATGTTTGTGTGGTCGCGGAGTGTTTGAATCTTGATGTGGCGTACAATGAAAGAAATTGCATTATTAAATGGGAAACGTACCGTGGAATCTTGGGGTGTAACATTCTTCTCTCCTTCAAATAATTTTTCAATAAAAATTTCTATAATTCTACTGCACATAAATTATTTGGGTGGTTCTTCATCATTAGTTCTTCTGGTTCCCACTTTGCCACTTCTATCTTATGGATTCTTCAAAGTACGTTAACCAGACGAGTCATCCAGTTTCTCAACACATGTTTTCTTGTATTAAGAATTTTGACAGGCTCTTCACAATAAGAGAGTTCAGGTACCAGTTCAATTTCGTCACAGGTGAGTACATGTGTTGGGTTAGGCATATATTTTCTAAACAGTGATACATGGAACACATTATGAACATTGGAGAGACATGGAGGCATTTCCAAACGACAATCTAAAACCCCAATTTGTTCTTGAATTTCGAATGTTCTGATGTACTTGGGAAAAATTTTACCCTTTGTAACTAAATGTATAAGATACTTACATGGTGATACTGTCAAGAAAACATGATCTCCTAATTGAAATTCCAAATCCTTCCTTTGGTTATCAGCAAATCTCTCTTACCTACATTTGGCTTCATTGATGTGGGTTTGAATAACTGTCACATTTACCATTGTTTACTCATCATGTTCTGGGCCTACGAGTTTTCTTTCAACAACATCATCCCAACAAGTTGGTGTGTGACATTTCCTTCCATATAATGCATCATATGGTTCAATCTGACTAGTTTAATGGAATCAATTGTAATAAGAAAATTTTACCACAGGTAAATATTGATCCCATAGAGCTTGAAAGCCAAGTGAGCAAGATCTCAACATGTCTTCTAAGTATTGAATTGTCCATTCTGATTGTCCATCAGTTTGAGGGTGGTAGGCCGTGCACAAATGATGTTCAGTATCTAGATCTTTCAGAAGAATTTTCTAGAATCTTGATGTAAAATGGTGATCACGATCAAAAACAATCAATAAGGGTACTCTATGAAGTCTTAAAACCTAATTATATGTAGCATTTCTATAATTTCAAGTGGTAAATCTTCTATTATATAAATAAAATGTGATGAATTGGTAAGATGATCAACAATGAACCATATCGCATCATTCATTCTAGGAGTATTTGGTAGCCCCATGCAAAGTATGTCGTAATATTATCTCATTTCACCTCAGGTATTAGAAGAGGTTGCATGACTCCTCCAGGATATTTTCTTCTAGCATTCAATTTTTGACAAAACATACATCTTGACAAAAAATTCAACAATCTACCTCTTCATGTGGTCCCACAAAAAATGTTCCTTCAAATCCCTATACATCTTGGTGCTACTAGGGTGTATAGAGAAATTGGAGCTATGAGCATCATCTAATAATTACCTCTTTAGATCTTATATATCGGGAACACAATGTCACTTCCAAAATTACAAAATCCCATTTTCATATATGAATTCACTCAATCTCGCGTCATTAATAGATTAAATTTTCTTTTAATACTCCTCATCATCTTCTTGAGAACTTTTTATCCTTTCTAGTAAAGATGGTTTGGAAACCATTTGAAATAATATTGATGTTTCACCTTGCATGATTATTCCCATATCTATTTTCACTATATCCATGAAAATAAGATCTCTTTCCACTCTCATCTTGTTCAATAATCCATGATCCTTTCTGATCAAAGCATCTTCCACCTTATTTTCCTTCCCCATGTGGTAGTGTATTGTCAAATCATAATCCTTGAGTAGTTCAAGACATCACCTTTGCCTCATGTTGTGTTTTTTTGGGAAAATATACTTTAAACTCTTGTGATCAGTATAAATCTCCCATTTTTTACCTTGGAGATAGCGTCTTCATATTTTTGAAACAATGCTTACAGATGCTAACTCATGATCTTGAGTAGGATAGATTTTCTCATTAATTTTTAGCTTTTGTGATGCATATGAGGTAACTGTATCATTTGTCATATGAACACAACCATGTCCTTTCTTTGAATCATCACTAAAATAATAAACCCATCATTCCCTAATAGTAGAGTCAAGATAGAAGAATTGAATAATATTCTCTTCAGTTATTAAAAACATTCTTCACACACTTTTGTCCAAAAATATATTACCCCTTTATGTGTGAGCTTGGTTAATGGGTTAGCCAATGTGGAAAAATTCTAGACAAAATACCTATAATAACCTGCTAAACCAATAAAACTTTATACCTCAGTTATAGTTGTCAATGATGGATATTATTGGATTTCCTTGGTCATTAAAGGATCCACAGGTATTCCATCCATATAGATAATATGTCCTTGAAAAAAAATCTCTTGATTCCAAAATTCACAGTTTCTAAACTTCCCATATAATTCATTTCTTCTGGGGGTTTTTAGAATTGTGTAGACGTGATTTTCATGATCATCATATATTTTGCAGAATACCAGGATATCATCAATAAATACCACTACAAATTCATCAATCTATTCCTTGAAAACATTGTTCATTAGATCCTTGAAAATATATGGTGAATTTGTCAGCCCAAAAGGAATTATTGTAAACTTGTAATGCCCGTACTTGGTTAAAAATGTTGTTTTCAGAATGTCTTCCTTCTTCACACACAACTGATGATATCGAGATCTAAGGTCAATCATTGAAAATTTTTTAGCTCCATTAATTTTTTCAAATAAATCATCAATGCGAGGTAGGGGATACTTGTTCTTTATTATTATATCATTGTTCTCCATGTAGTCAATGAAAAACCTCATAGATATGTCTTTCTTCTTAACAAAAAAAGGATATGGGCTCCCCACGGAGAAACACTAGGGTGAATAAATCCATTATTACTCAATTATTCTAGTTTTTTATTTTTTTCAACTAATTCCATAGTGTCCATTCAATAAGGGGTCTTTGATAAGGGCCATAAACCACGAATTAAATCAATGGAAAACTAAATTTCTCATTCTGTTATATGTTCAGGTAAATCCTATGGAAACACATCAACATATTCGTGCACAATAGTTATATACTCTATTAAAACATTGTTTTCATCTCCAATTATTATTTCATTCCCATCATCCAAAATAGATGAATTTAGTAGATATACTAGGGGTGGATCTAGATAAGAATCATGTGGTGACATTTCTTCTCTAAAGATAAGGTACTACATATCATCATCGAAATTGTATCCTCCTTATTCTTACAATAAATTTTCACATCATGGTCTAAAACCCAATCCATACAATGGATTGCATAAACTCAATCATGGGTATGACGATGAGATCAGCATATAAAGAACATTTATATGCCCTAATGGGAAGTGATTCACAAAACACTATTACGATGATACTACCCTTATATGTTTTAACTAACAAATCCCTTGTTAAGAAAAATTGAAAATATCTAATTTTCTTAGAAAATTTGTATGATATGAAAGATTATGATGATCCAGAATCAAATAAAACCGTTTCTAAACTTGAGGAAACCATTAAATTTCATGCCACCACATCTTTTGGAGCTTCAACCTCAGCAGTAGTGATTTCATAATCTTTTCCTTCTTCCATGAAATTTTCTATGGTATGTACCCTGGACTCTAATGACATTAATTTTCATAATGCCTCTTTTCTTTACAGTGGTATCATCAAATATCCTCTTTCTTCCCCTTTCTATAATGAGTTTGGTGGACTTTTTTTCCACACATGTAACAGACTCACATTCCATTTAGGAAAGTAACTGGGTGTTTCTTACCATATCTACTACATTATGGATATTTAAATTTTTTTCATCTTCCCCTTATTTCCATTTCCGGAGTGTTTAGCAGATATCTTCTTCTAATGATTCTCTTTAAAGTCGTATGACATAGAGATTTATTATTCTGTCTTCATAGCACATGAGATAAAATCTTCGTATGACGAGAAGGATTTTGAAACTAATGATCAATGGAAAAATGGATTAAACCCATCAAAGAAACGATCAATATTACTTATTTAGTTACGTATATAATATGCAGGATGTCTTGATAACCTTGTAATGCCAGCCTCATATTTTGTGACATTCTCATCCTCTTTTTTCCCCAGACACAGAAATTGTCTTTCCAAATCCACTCGATGGTCACTAGGAATGTATATTTCTAAGAAAAGATCTGTAAACTCCCCCATTCCATATTTGAATCTTCATTATCTTCCATTGTGTTTTGAATCAATGACCCCCATTGATCTGTATCTTTGGTGAGGCGATAAACTCCCATTACAACTTCTTCCCTTACGCTACTCCCCAAATCATGATATATTTTCTCTAAGAAATTTATCCATTGCTCAGCTACTAATTGTTTTGTACTCCTACTGATTGTTATTGGTAGTTACCTTATAAAGTGTTCAAACATTTATCATCTACGTTGTAGATCCAGGTGCTCTATACAGATAAAGTTATTATTCATAACCTGAGTGAGTTTTCCCAGTCTGGTGATAAGTTGATCAGCACCAGTTATTTCACCACCTCTGCTATAATGAACTTGAGTAGGAAGGATATAATGACCCGACCCCAGAATCCCTGAGTCAGTGCATTATTACATATCATTGGCATGATCTCAAAATATCATGTCTCAAAAGATCGATTAATTCAGTAGTCGTGGAAGTACTAGATACATTCATAAGGTTTACATTAAATCATAACTTCGAAAACAACAACAACATTGTTTCCATAGACAACACTGATATCCCATAGACTATACCTAAAGGTCAGTCATAATATAATTATTTTTATCCTGGGAAAAATAAAACATAGAAATGGTTGAGCTTAGATTCTTGGTAAGGATAACAATATAGCGGAAATTTTCATAAATAAGCATAAACATTTAAGGCAATGTATAAGACTAAAAAAATCCTTTTAAACGTGAACTTTAGAATAATATAGAAATGATGAAAATAAAGTAATTCCATTTACTTATTAATATGGATATAGTACTAGTCGAATAATCACATGCAATATCTATTTCCACTTTCAAAATGATTGAATGCATAATGCCGGGCTTTTATAACCTCATAGTCAAGGCCCTGTGCTGTGACAACAAATAAGGTTTTGTCAAGGCCTTGTGCCAAGACACTGTTTTGTCTAATGAGACCTACCGATGCATCATGGAGCAATATCGGTCTCCACCCATCACATACTATGTCCAACACATTCCTCATATTAAAAGATCTAATCATAACATAAACATTCGTATTAAAACTGGCAGACAAAATGTGAATATTTTATCCATTAATGATGAATGGTGTAAAAATAACTTATCCACAATAAAAAATATCACAAATCCTTTAATACTATACATATGTTTTGTAACATAATAAATCAACTTCAAATAAGCTTAATATCCATCAATGGTTGTTGACATAGAATAAATCAAAACCTTTTTTGGAGAAATATCTCTTTACATTTTGAATTAATTTAAAATTCTTATAATTATAAAAGAAAAAAAATTATTTTTGAAATATTCTTATTTGATTATAAGTTAAGCTTCGACAATGTTATAATTGTGGAAAATATCTGCACCCGAGGTATAAGTTAAAAAACATTTTTAACTTAATTTTGTCGAAATGTTAATAAAGTACCTTGTGCGGAAAATGATGCAAAGATTCCCTTAAAAACATTTAAGGTGAAATTAAGTTATAAATGACATTAAACCACAGTCTAGTAAATTGTAAAAATGTATTGAAATGCATTTTATGAAACATTTATGTGGATGATAAAGAGGTCCCATTAGATAATTATGTATAAAAAAACCTGGATAACGAAGAGATTGTAGAATCAACCCTTACCATGTACTTTTCCTTGGTCGAGGGTAGGTTAACCTCCTGTAAAATGGTGTAATATTTATTATTTAATTATACAAGAATCATATACATTAATATGGTTTCATATATGATCTTTTAACAATTCCTTGTTCATAATATCTTAGTATTATCGTTGATTCGGGTGTTAACAGATTAATTTTCCTTTATATTCTTTGTTATATGATTACTTTTTTTTACGGATATAATGTTTCTTATTAATATTAAGAATTATATTAAGTCTTCAAACATTACTTTTAATAATCTAATGAAAATTATTCTTGAATGGATACGATGGGGAATGAATATCATCGTGTTCGTGGAGACGATAATCCGTACGTACACACGTATGGTGACATGTCATTCAATGGATGGATATAATAATGAATACTGATGTACCATATTTATAATAACATCACAGTATATATAAGATATTGGATTTATTATTCTATAATGGAAGCAACAATGAAATAGGAAGTGGATGAAGAAAGGAACTTGGAAAAGGTGATGAAATATTTACCTCTTCTTTAGGTTCTTCCTTTTTATTTGATCAAAAGGTCTCCTTAGGTTGGCTTTATGACTAATGAAAGGGATCCAGGATAAAGGGAGGACAGTTTAGATGGAATTTGGGCTGGGTTTGGCTGAGCCAAATGGCTTTGATGGTGTAAATTAGAGAGAAGGTGGAGGGCCATTTTATAAGAGGGCTTAGGAGCACCTTAGGAAAGCTAGAAATATTATTTTATAATAAAATAATTTTCGGATTCTAATGTATTAAAAATGAATTAGTTTAAGGATAAGTTGGGGATTTGTCGAAAACCAGTAAACCAATATTTTTTAGACAGTTTTGGGTCAATATATGGACATTATCTTTTAGATTTAACTCTTAGTTAAATAGTTTAACATTTACTATGTCTCATTGTACATTTATATAATATTGTTAATAAACATAATATATACTTCCCAGAGAACCCCAAGTGGTTCTTTAATTATTAAAATATCATTATATATGTATTTTGTCCTAAACATTAATTTTTCAAAATAGAATATCAATTAATAATATAATATATGTTTTAAAAACTCTTTTATGGCAATTTTGACACAATTTGGTGTTTCGTTTTTTTCTAAATTCATAACAGCATTATTAATTCTAAAAAAATACATCTAACCAACCCTAATATGTCATATTAATATATAAAATTAGTTTTATTAATAAAAAGTATCATAATACATTTATTTGGATATTTATAATGTCAATTATTTTAATCTTTAATTAATTAGGTAATTACTGCATCACCGTTGCGTCATAAATATATTAAATTATTTAATATGGAAATAATATAAATAAACTACTATTATGTTGGAAATATTTTTATCTTTCTAATCAAAATTTATTGTTGAATTCATCTTATGTGTAACCCTATATTAAATATATTTTAGTTATTAAACATTGATTTTAACTCTTTTAACTCTTTTTTGAATTAATGAATAATAAATGTCCTAATCTAATCCAAGTTTACCAAAGAGGTTCATATATTATCCCTAAGGGGATTTTTTCCTAATTATACTTATCCAATAGAATTAGGACATGTGCTAGGGTAATAATAATATCATTTTACCCTTAAATACCCTATTTACTTTTAACAATGGTAAATAAAAGTAAAAAAGTTACAATTCATCAAAAAATAATTTTCATCTCATTGAACCGCATTTCACTTACTGATATCAACCTTGTCTCTCAGATTTTAGAAATTCAACTCACAGAATTAGTAAAATTATGTTTTATGTAAATTTTCAAATAATACTAGGAGGTTGGTAAAAGACGGTAAAAAGTTAAATAAAATTTTTATATATCTAAAATTATTATAAACTGAATACAATGAATAAATTTAACATATATAAATATTATGTACCTATTTTGACCTAAAATAAATTTAAATAAAATAAATAATTATTTAAATAATAATTAGGTTTATAACTCAATGTTTTTCACTATTTATCAAAAATTGAAGGTTTTTAGAAAAATACCAAAAATTCACCCTATGCTAATTTCGGTATTCTAAATCCTAAAATGAAGTCCATTTTGAAAGATAAAATTTAAAAAAATTCAAATAGTGGGTATTACAATTCATAACGGCTAGTTTGATTGGTCGCGATGTGTTAGAATCTCGAAGTTGGGTACATATCAAGCTATTACATTTTTAAAGGGAAACGTACTGTGGAAGCTTAAGGTGTTACATTTTTTCCACCGGGAAATAATCTTTTCCTCGAAATTTCTGAAATATTACTGCATAAAAAGTCATGGGTGGTTCTTCATCATAACTTCCTTGAGTTCCTACGTTTCCTCTTCTATCATATGGTTGTCCATAAAACTTTCACCTGACAAGTCGTCCGGTTTCTCAGCACTTGTTCTCCTATATCAAGAATCTTGATAGGCTCATCAAAAAAAGAAATATCAGGTTCCGGTTCTAATTTTTCAAAGGTGAGTACATGTGTTGGGTCAGGCATGTATTTTCTCAATAGTGATACCTGGAATACATCGTGAACTTTGGAGAGACATGGCGACATTTCCAAACATTAAGCTACAACCCAATTCGTTCTAGAATTTCTAAAGGTCTGATGTACCTGGGACATAATTTTCCATTAATACTGAATCATATAACACCCATCCATTGAGATACTTTCAAGAAAACATGATCTCCTACCTGAAATTCCAAATCCTTCCGTCAGTTATCGACATAGCGATTATTCCTACTTTGAGCGGCTTGAAGTGGTTTCGGATTACCTTCACCTTTTCAATTATTTCCTCCACATGTTCTTGGATTACGAGTTTTCATTCACCAACATCATACAAACAAGTTGTTGTGAGAAATCTCTTTCTATATAATGATTTATATGGTCCATATAAATACTTTAATGGAAGCTATTGTTATAGGAAAATTATACAATAGGAGGTAAATATTTATCCCACATACCTTGTAACCCATGTGAGCATGATATCAACATGTCTTCTAAGGTTTTAATAGTCCGTTCTGATTGTCCATCAGTTTGGGGTTGGTAGGTAGTGCTGAAATGAAGTTCAGTATCCAGGGAATTCTGAAGAATTTTCCATAATCTTGATGTAAAATGAGGATCATGATCAGAAAAAATAGATAGGGGTACTCTATTAAGTCTTACAACATCATTAATATATAGTCTTGCTAAACGTTCAAGTTGTAAATCTTCTCTTATAGAAAAAAAATGTTTTGACATGGTAAGGCGATCAACAATGACCCATATTTCATCATTGGTAGTCCCATTACAATTTCCATCATAATATTATCCCATTTCAACTCTAGTATGGGAAGAGGTTGAATGAAAATTCCAGGTTGTTGCCTTCCAGATATCACTTGTTGACAAACCATACATCATGACACAAAATAAGCAATCTCCCTCTTCATGTTGTCACACCAAAAATGTTCCGTCAAATATCTATACATTTTGGTGCTCCGAGTGTGTATAGAGAAATTGGAACTATGATCATCATTCAAAAATTCCCTTTTTAGATTAGGTATATCGGGAACACAAAGTCTCTCCCCAAATTTCAAAATTCCATCTTCATACACAATGTCATTCAAACTCCAATCATTCATAGCATTAATATTCTTTTAGAACTCTTAATCACCGGTCTGATAACTCCTTATCCTTTATAGTAATGATAGTTGGGCAACCATTTGAAAAAATATTGTTGTTTCACCTTCCATGGTGATTCCCATATCCATATTTACTAGATCCATTTATATAAGATCCTTTTCAACTATCATCTTGTTCAAAAATCCATGATCCTTTCTACTCAAAGCATTTGATGCCTTATTTAAATTCCCTGGGTGGTAGTGTATCGTGCAATCATAATCCTTTAGTAGTTCACACCATCTTATTTACCTCATGTTTTGTTATTTATGTGAGCAAATATACTTCAAACTCTTCTAATCAGTATAAATCTCACATTTTTCACCTTAGATATAGTGTCTCCAAATGTTTAATGAAAATATTACAAATAATTACTCAAGATCACGGGTAGGGTATATTTTATCAGGAATATTTAGATGTCGTGATTCATAGGCAACACCCATATAATTTTTCAAAAGGACACAACGAAGTACATTCTTTGAAGCATCACTATTAATAACAAACACATCAATCTTCGATGGTAGATTCAATATAGGACCATTGAATAATATTATCTTCAATCCTTCAAAACATTCTTCACAATATTTTGTCCAAACAAATTTAACCCATTTACATGTGACCTTGGTTAATGGGTTAGCCAATCAGGCAAAATTATGGACAAAACGACGACAATAACTTACTAAACCAATAAAACTGCATACCTTAGTTATACTTGATAGTTATGGACATTCTTGGATTGCTTTTATCATAGAAGGATCAACGAAGATTCCATACTTAGAGATGACATTCCCATGAAACGAAATCTCTTGAATCCAAAATTCACATTTTCTAAACTTCCCATATAATTCATTTCTTCTATGAGTCTTTAGGATAATGCGCAAGTGATTTTCAAGATCTTCATAGCTTTTAGAGTATACCACGATGCTATCACTAAATAACACTACAATTTCATCCAGATATTAATTGAAATATCTATCATTAAATCCATGAAGACAGAGGGTGCATTAGTCATCCCAAAAGGAATTACTGTATACTCATAATGCCCATACCTAGTTCAAAATTCTAACTTCAGAACTCTTCCTTCTTCACACACAACTGATGATATCTAAATCAAAGGTAAAACTCATAAAAGTATTGAGCTCCATAAAGTTGGTCGAATAATTCATCAATTCGAGGTAGGGGATACGTGTTCTTTATTGTTATAGAATTGATCTCCCTATAGTCAATGCACAACCTCATAAATACATCTATCTTCTTAACAAAAAGAACAGTGGCTCCCCATGGGGAAACACTAGGGAGTATGATTCCCTTATTAATTAATTCCTCTAGTTGATTCATTACTGTAGCTAATTCCACAATGTCCATTCACTAAGGGGTATTCGATAAGGGCCTTAAACCAATAATTAAATCAATGTAAAAATAAACTTCTCATTCTAAAGGATGTCATGGTAAATCTTCCGGAAACACATCTACATATTATTTCACAATAGTACATCCTCTATTTGAACATTCATTTCCTATCCCTCACTCATTTCATTATCTTCCACCCCAGTAATTGAATTTATATGAGCTACTTGGGTGGATCTAAATAAGAATTAGGTGGTGAATATTTGGATCTAAATATAAGGTGTTTATTATCATCGTCATCAAAAATAGTAACCTCCTTCTTCTTAAAATAAATATTTGAATCATTGTCCAAAATCCAATCCATACTGATGATTATATCAAATTAAATAATGGCTATGATGATGAGATCAATAGATAAAGAAAATTTATATTCCCTAATGGAAACTGATTCAATAAACCATGTAGCAATGATACTTCTCTTAAGAGTTTTTACTGAAAACTCCCTTGCTCAATCAAATTGTAAATACATGATTTTCTTAGAAAATTGAGAATATATGAAACAATGCGATGATATTAAGTCAAATAATGTATTTTTTAATCATGAATAAACCGTTAAATTACATTCCACTACCTCTTTCAGAGCTTCAACCTCAATAGTAGTGATAGAATTATCTTGGCCTTGATCCCTTGGCCTTTTCTGAGGTATGTTCCCCTGACGCTTAGGACATTAATTAGAATAATTTCCTCTTTATCAACAATTGTAGCATTCAACATCGACATCCTCTTTCATCCCCTGGAAATCACGAGCATGGTGGCATTTTTTCACCACACTTGTAACAGACTCCCATTCCCTTCAGGCAAGTACCAGGATGATTCCTCCCCCATTTACTATAGGATAGATATTCATCTATTCCATTATTTTCCTTGTCTACATTCATAGAGTCTTCGATAGATATCTCCTTCTTTTCCTTTTCTTAAATTTCATGTGACTTATAGAATTCTTTTTCTATCTTGATATCACAAGAGACAATATCTTTATACAATGAGAAGGATTGTGAGACTAATGCTCGATGGTGAAATGGTTTTATCCCATCAAAGAAATGGTCAATCATACTTCATGGGTTACATATATAATTTGCGGTAAGCCTCTCTAACCTTTTAAAGTTTTCTACATACTTTGCGATAATGTAACACCCCAAGCTTCCACGATACGATTCTCTTTCAATAATGAAATTTCTTGCATTGTTCGCAAGTTCGTGATTCTAACAGACAACGACCAATCAAAGTAGCCTTTATGAATAGTAATACCCACTTATTGAAATTATATAAATTTAATATTTCAAAATGGACTTCATTTTTGGATTCGGAATATCGAAATCATCCTATGTTGAATTTTTTGTATTTTTCCGAGAACGTCCAATTTTCGATGAATAGTGAAAAATACTTAAAAACAACTTTTTTTAATCAAAATAATTTATAGTGATAAATTATAATATTGAGTGGTTTTAAAGTATAATTATAATAAAATTTTACCATTTTATCAAATGGTGGTCATTATAATTAATTTCACTTTGAAATTGAACACAAACAATTGTCAATATTTGGATTAATATTGTTTCTTAAAAAACACAATTTGTTCTGACTATGGGAATTAATTATAAAATTAATTAATGAAACTTATATGTTTTAAATTTTGTAAAATAGACATCATTTTTTAATTCATAATATCAATTATAACTTATGGTGAATTTGTGGTATTTTTCTGAAAACATCAATTTTTTATGAATTGTGAAACCAGTAAGTGGTAGTATAAAAACTAATTTTTCGTGTAAATGAAACATTACCACATGGGTGTATTGAATTCCAAAAATCTGACATACATGGTTGTCATTAGGAAGAAAAATTTTGTTCAATGAGATGAAAATAATTTTTGGTGAATAGTAACATTTAAGTTTTATTAATCGTGATTAAAGGTAATTAGTGAAATTTAAGGTAAAAATGATATTATAAAAATATGAAAATATCATGACACTTGACCTACCCAAATTGGATGAGTCATGGAAGACCATGAAAATCCATGGGTAAACATGGGGACCCCATTGAGCCACTTGGGTAAGAAAACGACATTAATAACTTTTTATTTAAAGTAAATATAAAATTGTCACAAACATGTGTTGTTTTACTAAAACAATTATTACATGGGGATATATAAGATAACATTTAAACTATAAATATTCATTGGAAAGATAATAAGATTTAATACATCATTATATTTTTTTAAAAAAATTAGACATTAAATAAATTAAACGTTTTATGACACCATGATGATGCAGCAATTACCTCATTAATTAACGATTTAAATAAAATGAAATGATAATGTAAAATCTAAGAAATAAACTTGTCAAAAACCTAATGGATGTGTATATTTAGAACACTAATCACCTTATCCTATAAATATATAATTGGGGGACCTATAAAATATGAAACTCAGTATATAATGATATAATATTTCATGACTTTCAAAGAGTGCCCCTCCTCTCCTCTTATAAAAGGCCCCCACCTCTACCACCTTATTCCAACCATCAAAGACATTTTTCCCAGACAAACTCTACCCAAATAATATCTCAAAATCCCTATATTACTCCTAGAAGCCTCACTTTGGGCATAAGTCGTCCCATGGAATCATTTGGCTCAAATCAAAAAGAGTTAACCGATTTTAAGGTAATGTCTTATCTTATGTTCTTTTGGTTAATTTTCTTCTCCAACCCCATAAATTAGTTTTATTCATTTATTTTGTAACAAAACAAGTATATTAAATATAATATGATCTTTTTATGAGAAGGATTTGATTTAATCATACACACACCTTCGTCTAATGGTTAAATAACATTTTGTTTCTGTGAGTGGTGAATTACTGCCTCACGAAACAATGATTGTTCAATCTTCTATTAACACCTTTCATGGTGGCCATAAAGATGTCACTTTATTTATATATGATATATATTATGTTTATGTTTTCCTTATGATTCTGTATTTTTCATTTATTCCATACGATTATTATTTCCATTATGGGTAAACGTGATAATTTCATTTTAGAAAGTGGGGACTACTACCCCCTCAAAGTGATTTGAATAATTAATGCCATATTTGGGACGTATAAAGGATGGAGTAAATGATATTATATATAATATTATACTGGAATTATAATATACCTATATATCATTATAATATCATTCCATTAATTATTACATAGAAATAAAAATAGCATTCATACGTACGTACGGCTTACCATCTCCATGAACGGTGAATTTTATTTCTTTCCTATAAATGTTATGTAAAATTATAAATTCATATATATACTAGATATATATGATATATATGATATCTACATCATGAATATAATTCTGTATATAATGAATATTTTACCACATGAACAACATGTAATTATAAGAAGTTTATTTTTGACTCAAGTACCAAAGATCGACAAAATGACCATTATTAACTTAAATAATTACATAATGTTAATAAAATGGTAATAAGTGATATAAAAGTAATAATGAACATAGAAAAGGTTCTTAAGCAATTAGAAATTAATTCTATTTTATTATTCAGGAGGATAAAAATGATCGAGTCAAGTCAGACACGAGGTAAGGGACTTCATCTCAATCTCCTTTCATTGAATCATATTTTGTCTTATACAAAAAATTCTTTTATACGGTGCATAAAACCCCTTTGAAATTTACTTCTATTCAAAAGGAATCTTTTTTATACGAATATTTTTACTAAATGACAAAAGGGTATTTTTTATTTGTCATACGTATGCGGCGACAACGACTTCTCCACAACCGTGACCATTATTTGAATTTCGGCTTCCTCTACAAGCAATAACATTGTTTAAATGAAAAATAAATACCATGTTTTACTTATCTTTTAAATTTTTATTAAAAATGGTTTTTAAAATGGTTTTATTATATAAATTTATTGTATTGATATCTTGTTATTGAAATGTGGAAATGTAATGTTTTCTTTATGCATGTTTTATATGATACGATTATGTTATGGTTTATGATATGTTTAAAACTATTCATATGAGGAATGAATTGGACTTAATAAGAGACTGGTGGTGCCCGCTATAGCTCCTCAATGCATCGGTAAGACTCTTGAGACAAACTATTGTCTTGGCAAGAGGATTTGACAAAATCTTATTTTTAGTCTTGGCACGAGGTATTGTCTACGTGGTTATGATAGTATGGAATTATGAATTCCAACATTATGAAAGTGGTTATTGATATTGAATGTGATTATTCGACTATTAGAATATCCATGTGAATAATTAAATGGAATTATATAATTTTATTTTTCCATATTATGCTAAAGTTCAAGATTATAAGTCTTTTGTTTCAGTTATAAAATGCCTTAAATGTTTATGTTTATTTTGAAAGCTTCCGCTATATTGTTATCCATACTGAGCATCTGATCTCACCCCTTTCAATGTTTTAATTTTTCCGGGATTTGAAGAAGTATTTTATGAATGACCTACAGGGATATTCTGAAGGGGATATGATTTTGGACAATGGAGACAATGTTATTTTAGTTTTTCAATTTATGATGTAATGTAACATTTATGAATGTATCTAGTGTTTCCAAGGATACTAAACTAATCGGTCTTTAGAGACTTGATCTTTTGTGATCACGCCAATGTTACGTAATAATGCACCAACTCTGGGTAACTGGGGTCAGGGCGTTACAGTTGCTATCAGAGGCAGTTTAGTATTAACCTTGGAAGCTAGATTTAGATAAAAACTGATTAGAGCACATAGCCCTAAGATAGACTTTGTGGATTAGTATAGAAGAACTTCCTAGAATTTTGGTATTATAGGGATTTTGTGTGTTTTCAGAGCAGTACATCCCTATCTGGATACGAGAATGTAGAGGCTGCTCTGGCACATATGTACCTCGGCGTAAAACCCGAAAACACCAATTTGAGCTAGACTTCAATGGGAACTGGTGCATGACAACGGGCCTTGCTTCACTCTTGGTTACAAAACTCCCGGAGGATATGCTTAGGATAATTATAATTTTTTTACAAACCACTATGAAGGGTTATGAGTATATAATTCCTCAAAGAAGTTTTTTTATGATTATGTATCATATCCATAAATAGTTCAATTTATGTTATGTGTTTTTAAAGTTTGTAGTTATGTATTTTGATTCATAAACTAATCTAGTTTATTCCATTGTTTAGAAATGGAGACTAGTGGGAGAAAGGGAAACTGTATCAATGCACACACTCCATGTAGTGATTTCCCTCCTGACCAAGATAATTATAGTGGAGCTGGAGATACAACTAGTGCTGATCAACTTATCACCATACTGGGACAACTCACTCTGGTTATGAATAATAAACTTACTCGTATGGAGCACCCTGATCCATAAGGTGGAGGATCAATGTTATACGGCTTAATGAGGAAACTACCGCCATTATTTAATGGGGGTATAAATCCATTAGTAGCGGAGAAATGGATAAACTCTTTAGAGAAAATATTCCATGCCTTGGGGAGTAGAGATGGGGAGAAGGTTGTCATGGTAGTTTACTGCCTCACTGGAGATGCCGATCAATGGTGGTCGCTGATTCAAAACTCAAAGAAAGATGAAGAATTATCGAGTATGGAATGGAGGGAGTTTAAGGAAATTTTATTAGAAAAATACTATCCACATGACCATCGAGCAGATATGGAAAGGAAAATTTGTGAGTCTGAGGAAAAAGGAGGATGTGAATGTCGCAAAGTTTGAGGCTAACTTTACAAGGTTAGAAAGTCATGTTGTAGATTATATACGAAACCCAAGAAGAAAGATTTATCATTTCTTTGATGGGTTAAAACCATTTCTCCATCGAGAATTATTCCCACAAACCTTCTCATTGTACGAAGATATTGTCTCGTGTGCTATCAAGATGGAAATAGAATTCAATAAGTCTTATAAATTTAAAGCAAAGCAAGAGAAGAAGAGATATGCTGATCAATCTGGAAATGGAAATAAGGGGAAGAAGAGAAAATTTGAATATCATTCCTGCGGTAAATGTGGGAAGAAACACCCCGGTACTTGCTTGAAGGGAATGGGAGTCTGTTACAAGTGTAGTGAAAATGGCAACCAAACTCATGATTTCAAGGTAAAGAGAGGTGATGTCAATGTGGAATGATATAATTTTATAGAGATGGGACATTATGCAAATTAATGTCTTATGAATCAGGGGAACATACCTCAGAAGAGGCTAAGGGATCAAGTCCAAGCTTATTCTATCACTACTGCTGAGTTTGAAGCTCTGAAGGATGTAGTGGCAGGTAATTTAATGGTTTCCTCAAGTTTAGCATATGAATTATTTGATTCTGGATCATCACATTATTTCATATCTTCCTAGTTTTCTAAGAAAATTAGATATTTCCAATTTGATTTAACAAGAGAATTGTCAGTCAAAACTCTTAAGGGAAGTATGATTGCAACAATGTTTTGTGAATAAGTCCCCATTAGACCAAAAAAACGATCTTTATCTGCAGATCTCATTGTCATACCTAGGATTGAGATTGATATAATCCTCGGTATGGATTGGATTTCGGACTATGATGCGAATATTTATTGTAAGAAGGAGGTTACGATTTTTAATATTGATGATAAAGAACACATTATCTTTAGAGCATAATCTTCACCACCTATTTCTTATTTAGATCCATGCCCAATAGATCAACAAAAGTCAATTATTCTGGAGAAGTCTGGTAAAAATCTGCGATAGTATCCCGCTAGACCTAGGAAACATCATACCTCCGTCAAACTCATGAGTGGCTCCCAAGCAAGTACTGCAACGATCTTCGTTGGGTCCACTGCAATTCCAGCTTTCGAGATAACGTATCCCAAGAAGTGAACCTCTTGAATCCTGAATTGGCACTTCGAGAGTTCACCATAAAGCTAGTGCGCTCGGACTGTGTCCATTACTACCCTCAAATGGTAGGCTTTTTCTTCCTCAGTAGTCAAGTAAATCAATATGTCGTCGATGAAGACTATGTGAAAACGATTGAGGTAAGGCTGGAAGATCATGTTCATGAGACTTATGAATACTTCTAGAGCCTTGGTTACACCTAATGGAATAACCATGAAATCATTGTGTCCATATCGACACCTAAAGGCCATCTTCTGCACATCCTCATCTCAAACTCTAAGTTAGTGATATCTTGACCTAAGGTCTATCTTCGAGAACAATCGTGCTCCCTTGAGATTATAAAAGTGGTCGTCAATCCTTGGGAGTGGGTACTTGTTCTTTGCGGTCACCTGATTCAGGAGATGATAGTCGATACACAGTCAAATGGACACTTCCTCCTTCATGGTGAACAAAATTAGTGATTCCTAGGGTGAAACAACGGGAAAGATAAATCCCTTCCGCTACAAGTCCTCCACCTGTACCTGCATCTCACAAAGCTCTATGGGAGCCATCCGATATGCTGGAGTAGATATCTATGTTGACTCTGGGTATAGATCAATATAGAAGTCTACCTATCTATGAGGAGGTAGTCATGGAACGTCGCCAAGGAAAACATCCGCGTACAGATCCACCACAATAGGAAAACTCAGACTCCGCACATCAACCGCTCCCAGAATGAGACTAGCCAACCGATGTGTGATCGGTTGCCCCCTCCACTGCATAAGTCCATCCTACACTTCAAAGTATCCCTTGTAGTAGGTGAAGTTGAACCGTGTCCCATCCGTGTGGGCACACCGCACATTGCTCCTAATAATTTCAATCTTAGCATGAAATGTGGATAACCATTCCCTATCCAAGATGACGTCTTAAGGCCTCGATGCTAGTACAAAAAGATTTCAGCCGAAGATCTCGCCTCCTACAGTATGATCACACTGCAGACACCAGTGTGTAATCATCGAGTCTACTCCCGTAGGAGTCTCTATACATAAGGATCGAGCCAACGGCTATCTTGGAATCCTCGAGCTCCGAATAAGGTAGGCAACAATAATTGAATTACTTGAACCTGTGTCTATAAGTACTGCAGAAAGGGTGAAGAAGACACAGACAATACCTAGAATCATCTCAGGTGCACCGTGGTCATAGGCCTCAACTGCCTAGAGCGGAGCCCGCCTCTGTCTGCTAGATCCCTGTGGTTGGGGTGGTCCTCCTTATGGCGGTGGTGGTAGTGCCTCAAAACGTCGTCCACCACCAGCTGCTCGGCCAACTCCATTACCACATCGATCTACTCTCGATGGACCACTAGGGTCACACCTCTGCCTCATCCTGGGGGTTCCCTCTACTGTCTGCTGGTCATCTGCATGGCGGGTTGGGTAGTCAAGAGCCATTTGGCCCTGCCTGCTGCATGCATAGCACCGCCTTATCCTCGTATAAATGACTCAGTCTCGTGTGCCATGTACAACCGAACCTATATCCTGGGGTCAACCACATTATGTCCTGGTCTACTTGGACCTCTGCGTCATATGTCTACTGCCGGCTGCAGATGACTCGGCTATGTGTCACCTAGCGGTGGGTCTCGATACTAGTGACTGCTCAACAAGAAAGATCTCCACTAGAAGGGCTTTCTACAACACCCCCTCCTACGTGATAATGCTGAGGGGAATCATCAAAGCCCTGATATCATGCATGAGTCAATTCTTGAAGGTCTGGGGGGAATCCTCGAAGTCGTGATCTCATGCATGAGTCCCTTCTCGAAGGAATGGGGCCTAAAGAACGGGTCCCACAACATATCTGTGGTGTAGCGTGAGAGTTTTGCGAACCTCACAGAGTACTGAGCTAATGTCATGCTTCCCTGCTGTAGATGATCTAACTCCTAAATCCGCACCGCGTGACGGGTAGCTGGAACAAACTCTGAGCAGAAGAGACTCTCAAAGTCCATCCAGAGTAAAGATGAATTGTCATGCACCTGGAGCTTCAAACTCCACCATCTATCGGCTACTACATGCAGATGAATCGCATCAAGGATCACGATAAGGTCGGTTGGTGTCCCTACAAATTTTAAAACCCTCACGATAGCCTCCAGCCAATCCTCAACTACTCATAGATCCATCTCTCTGCAGAACCTAGGAAATCTCTATTGCTAGACCACGTGCAACACACTCAGGCGACGAGCACTCTCTACTGCTGGGGTTGATGGTATCAGTGGTCCATCGGGTAGTGGTATCGCTGGTGCCTCTTCGGTGATGGGGACCTACACCGAGGCCTCATCGCTCGATGGGTTACTATCTCATACATAACTCGGAACCATAGCAGGCTGCCTTTGTGGGGCCATCCTGAAAAAAATAGGTGTGCCACGGTTTAAAAAAATACCTTGTGAGCTGACAATAAGTAATCACAAAGAATAATTTTCATAGTAAACACGCACGCAATCAGTGTTTTCGTCCACTAAGTTGGAAATCAGAGGTTAGTGTCCTGGTGTATGGATGCATCGACTGCTGCACCAACACTAGACACCCTGGACTGAAAACCACACTCAACACTCTTAACATTATTGCTTCATAAAAAATAATTATCATAGTCCTGAGTTCTTTGGTATAACTGACTCCTCTGATACCAATTTATCACGACCCGTCCTTGGGCCCCGTTCTGTGACTACCCAAGCCCATCTTCCATAGTCCAGGGGCAGGGGACTAGCACCAAATGCATAAATCCATATGCTGGGAAGGCATTGCCTTTACGAAATTAAACAAACACAACAGAGTACACAACAGGAAGTAAACACAAAGTAAAACCAAATAGAAAAGGGTTTGTTGGAAAGTAAATGAGATAGTATACAAACCCAACTGAAGCAAAAGTACATGTAAAGGGACAAACAATTGAAAGTAAATAGCATCTCCTAGATGGACCTCCAAGGATTCCGACCTGAAGGACAGGTACTGAATGCCACCTCAGCACCCAGGTCCGTCAGTATCCACTGTGTGCCGACTCGTCATAAGGTCCACCTTCGGGTACCGTCATGTCGTGGTGCTCTCAGCCTCCTTCAGCATTGTCTGTCATTAGCATCCAACACAACGAGGTGGGGGCATAACCCGTGCACGGGTGAGTATAAAGATACTATGTAGGGACCCTGAGACCCACGAGGTCTCACAATATCAAATAAGGATAAGAAAAATAATAAAGATACAACCAAAAAGTATCAAACAACCCTACTTAGGTATATCCCCATACATTTACCTAAGTTACCAGTCACAGTCCAACTCCAACTCAAGATCCCAAGCACAACATTGTCCACACAGGAAGTAAAGTCAAACACCATGATGATAATGTTTGAAAGACATGAATCAGCTCACACAGGTATTCCACAATTTTAGAGATATATAGATGATCAGATGTAGCCACTGGATCATCTAATCTATTGGTCCCACACAAGATACTGGCCAGTTAAGCAGTCAGACCCACACAAGATACAGTCCAGCTATCTCATCTAAGCTGTCGGACCCACATAGGATATAGTCCAGCTATCTCGTCTAAGATGTCAGACCCACATAGGATATAGTCTAGGTATTCTAGAGTAATAGAGATGATCAGATGTAGTAACTGATTCATCTAAGTTGTCAGACCCACAAATGATATAGTCTAGCTACTCAGTCAGATTTGTCGAACCCACATAGGATTCTGGTACAATTTTCCTCATCATCGAACCCACAGAGGATTCCAGTACGGTAGTCATTGGATCCATCCCTAGGGTTCTCGCACCCAACAAGCTCGATTCTAGGAGGGTCCACTTCTTGAGTCCATAATTGATACATCAACAAAGTCCTAAGTTGATGTAGCTGATGTTTCGTCCTATAAAAATTAGCCTAATGTGATAGACGATATGTCAATCAGATGCCCGGTCTGAGAGATATTGTCTTTTCTGTTTGAGGGGCCCGGTTGGATTTACGCTCAATCCAAACCAGTCCATTTTCCAAAGTCTTCCAAAATGCACTTAGAGTATTTCAAAAGGACCACCTTGTCAAAAGGGTCCTAGTGCCGCAAATGGTTCGTCGATCAAACGCACGGTCTAAAAGTTATTCACGTTTAAGTGAAATGGGCCCGGCCCATCAAGCCCAGTGGGATGGAGAGTATGCCCAACCCGGTTTGGTGGGTATGACCTGGTGGGGTGCCGCCCACCCGTTTATGCAGCCCAGGTCGTGAGCTGGTTCGGCTCGCCCGACAGCACCGAGCGGCACCGCCCATCCTTGCTGCCCGACCGGCCGAAGCCGTCCAGTTTTGTTTGGCACGAGCGGCCCACAATTCCCCCGCATGTGGCACTTGTGGGTGCCACTATTTCCTTCAGCCCGACAGGCAGGTGGCCGGCTGGTTTGCCCCTCGAAGTGTCCCACCCAACGCGGGCCGCACCTCCTCTGCATGGCTTTGTCGGGTGCCGGGGTTCACCAGCCCAGCCAGTAATGGCCGGTTGGTTCGTAAGTTCGAGAGGCCTGCAGTTGAGGGCAGTGGTTCTCCTCCAAGTGGCCGGTGTGTGGGCGCCACATCCGGTCTCCACCGCCTCCCGTCGTTGTTGCCAAAATAATCGCGAATTAATGGAGGGTCATTGGGGATTTTTTGTTCGGCCCGTGCCCTCCGTGTTTGGCGATAACAAAAGGCCAAAGACAATCCAAAACATTCATCAATAATGAGATATAATTTTATTCATTTTAAATTATACAAATCCCCCTACCTCGAATCAAGAATGTTGTTCTCTTTTCAGGGTCACGGAAAGAGAATTTGATGACGACGTCGTATGTTGCACTAGTCACATGCCGCCGATTCTAGGCTTGAGCGTTCTCCCTCATTCATTGTCGGAAAGGACGTCGTTCTTTGTCGAAGATGTTCTTCATCCTTTGTTGGAGATGTTTTTCATCAAAAGACATATTTCCTTTTAATCCTCCCAAAGTCCCCCAACAAAATATTTTCCAAGGAAAATATAATAAAAAGGCTCTCCAACACTAATATTTCCATGCATTCAAAACAATTCAAATGTATTGTTGACACCAAAAACTAATTATAGAATTCTTCAATTAATTGTGATGGCACAATTAATGGGAGGGAGGGGGAGAGGCTCAACCATTATGTGGAAGTTGAAAATTTAAAAAGGGGGTTCATGGGAGTTAAAGGGGGAGTTGAGGGGTTAGGTGATCATGTGGGCCCAACCACACGTTATCCTTTAATTGGAGGTTATGTGGGCTATGGGCCCCACCTCCAACATTCCTTTGGATGAAACAACCACCACATAAAAATAAAATTGTTTAACAAAACAATTTATTTTAATTTATTATGAATCCAAAAATTATAACATACATATTGTATAAAATACAACTGTGGTAAAGGTCCTCTTAAGCGAATACTGGCGATGTGAGTTCATCGGTGTCCTCAAATTTCAATTCTGATCACCAGTTAAAAATATAGAAAGACCCACATGTACGTTTTCTAGACGTAGAAGAAAAAAATATCAAAAATTGATTCCGGGCACACCGGGCCAGGGAATTAGGTGCTATTAGAAACTACGGACTCGTAAAATTCCTTAGAATTTATTAAAAAAATTCCTTTAAATTTTTGGGTCTTTACATATGACATGTGTTAGGATAATTATAATATCATCATTGCCATTAATTACCCAATTTACTTTTAACGGTGGTAATCAAAATTCACAAGATACTATTCAAAAAAAATTCATGTCAACTTATCCAACCACATTTTACTTACTGATGTCAACTGTGTCTCTCAGATTTTCTAAATTCAATTCACAGATAAATAAAGTAACTCTTTATGCAAATTTTAATATGTTCCTAAAAGGATGGTAAAAGACGTTAAAAAGTCCAATTAAATTATATAGTTATACTCTTATTATAAAATTACTCTAATGAAATTAATTGTACTAATATAAGTATTATGTATCTATTTTTCCTTTAAAATAAATTTTAAAAAAAATTATAATTATTATTTAAATAATAGTCAATTGTAAACAATAACACAATGTTTTTCACTATTCAAAAAATTAAATTTTTTCAAAAAATACCAAATAATAACCCTCGGTTCATTTTGATTATCTAAATTCAATAATGAAGTCTATTTTACCAAATAAAAAACATATAAGTGCATTAATCAATTTAGAATTGATTCTTATTATCCAAACCAAAAAGTGGAATTTTTTTGAAAGTAAAAACAATCAAAAGATTGACATAGGATTATTTCCAATTTAAATGTGAAATTACATATAATGAGCTAAATTAGGTTAAATGATAAAAATATTATATAATTATACTTTAAAACCACTCAAAATAATAATTTTACACTATAAATTATTTCTATTTAAAAAATTGGTATATATTAAAATATTGTATTTTTCACTATTCATCTAAATTTGAATGTTATCAAAAAGTACCCAAAATTAATCCAAACTAAACATTTACGTCCCTCTTCTAAAGATTAATTTTATTTTTTCGATTAAAATTTATAAAACTGTCAAATATTTGATTGATAAAGGGATCGCCATTAAAATGCGGTAAAATTGCATTTTCTGATAATCACTTCTTTTATCTAAAATATTGAATTTTTCTTTGTATTATGTCTAATAAACACAAAAGTTGAATGCTAAAATTATATAGGATATATATAAAATTAATAATGTGGTTAATACTATTCATAACAGCTTTTTGACGGGCTAGTTCGGTAAGTTTTGGTATGCTCGAACTCGGTATTGCGTAAAGCACAAGTTATTGAAACATTCTGAATAGATAATATTCTATGAAATCATGTGGTGTATCATTCCCTTCTATTTTAATAAATTTTGTCCTCAAAATTTGAAATTGTACTTCAAAAATAAATGTTTGAAAATAGAGAATACCATTGTGGAAAACCCACATCGGAAATAAGGTTAATAAAATTTACTCTTAATAAAATTGAAAGGGAAATGAAAAATTCACCACCAATTTCTGACCTCAAATATGAGATCATTGGTGGAAATTAGATACCAAATTTTTTTTGGAAAAAGTAAATATTTATAGGGAGTGATTTTGGTCATCAATCAGAAATAACTGAATAATAAATCGAATACTGAGGGCCTCAAAGCCATAAATATATGATGATTTAAATACCATGGGTTCAAAAAACATAAGGTATAAAGATAACACATTTTGGGTTTGAATATCCCATCCCTAATGTTTAAGAATTAATTTCCTTGAAGAATTTGTGAATAAAATACATGACAAATAGAGTTCCATCCTTAAACTAACTTCAACCAAAAACCAATCATTCACTCCAAAAGATAATCGAATTAAAAAATATTCTCTATATCCTAATCATACAGGGTTTCAAAAAAATTAATTTATCTTCATCTATAATATTATTTGAAAAACTACATTATAAAAACCAGTACATCATGTAGTCTAGTGGTCATTAATGCACCCTTGTCGACCTTTAGTTGCTCGTTCAAGTCTCATGGCCTTTCTAGATGCGATGAGTTATCCCCAACCTCCAGGTTGTACATTTTATTATAATACAAAAATAGTATTAAGAAATTATTTAAGCATAAACAATAGTATCCAACGTCCAACTAAATTCATTCCAACCATCAGAATTATCAAAAATAATTCTGTCTAAACACATAGTCCAAAATTTATAAGGAATGTTAACATATTGAAGGTCACTTTTTTAACATAAATACATGTGAATACCGTCATCATTTATACACTTAAATCATGGTAACACCTTGAATTGCCATAAAACCTTACTAATTACATTAATTTTCCCTTATTCTATATAGAATACTGGATATTCTCCATATATCCAAAAAGTTGTAAACTCCAACAATGATGGAATAAACAAACATTTAATTAGTTTATAGGTAGTCAAGAATACCTAATATAATTTGTCCAAATAAAAAATATCATATTCCAAAATCATTATATCAATATTAATAACATATTAAGTGTTATATTTCCCCCCAATAATATATTTTCCAAAATGTTTAACTTGAATCATTTTCACTTAGTACCATACAATCTCAAATCCTTCATGAAAACATACTGCAGTACAATACTTATATATTTATAATTCTTATAATTGGTAAATCCTTAATGAAATAATCACATCACACAATTCAATATTAACAACATAATAACACGAATCATTCTTCTACATTTACAGTTGTATCATAACGCGATTATTATCCAATAGCATAATTTGGGGTATGGTCTGATGATTGGGACATTGATTTGCGTAGTGTACCAAATCCTAGAAGATGAAGCATTGTACATTTGAAACCTTTTTCACACCCTTTAAATCACATAATTGGTGTCCTTTTTCTCCACACATATAAAAAACTATCATTCCCTTAATTCATTTACAAAGGTGATTATTTTCACAGTTATCACATATGGAAAACATCAATATTTCCATTCTTCCCATTATCAATGATTCCCTCTACCAACCTCTTCTTCTTTGGCTTCCCTTCAACGAAATACAACTCAGAAAATTATTTACATATCTTAATAATACCTGATACTATTTCATAATTGATTAGAATATGTGGGAGACTATTTACCTTATAAATGATGTCATAAGGCCATGAAAGATATGATCCTTCCTACTCTTTAGATCATGTGTATTACTGGATTTCAAGTTCTTCTACTGGGCACCATTTCTAAATGACGAAATACACTATGTTAGATCATATATTATGGTATAATCCAAAAACTACAAAAATTATAAACATTAATTGAATATTTTCACACATCTAGTCTCATAGTCATAAAAATTGTCTCTTGGATGATTACTTTACTCATAAATCCTTCATAAAATATTATAAAGAGAATATGAATTATCCTAAGGATATCCCCCTAGAGTTCCTTAACCAAGAGTGAATCAAAGCCTAATGTCTTTTATTAGGATACCTAGGGTCATTCCCAAAACACCTTGTTGATGTTTTCACTTATAGGTACATATGTGTGAATTATTCCTCTACCTGATCTTATCTATCAAGGATGTATTGCTTGAAAACCCCACAAAATCACTATATTAAAAAAATTCTAGGATTTTCTTCTATACTAATCCTCAATGTCAATCTTAGGGTAGTGTACTCTTAGTAGAGTTTTTATAAATCTAGTTTCCAAGTTTATTTTTAAACATCCTCTGATACCAACTGTAATTCCCCACCCTAGTTACCTAGAGTCAGTTTATTATTTTAATACATTTGCATGAATATAAATAATCAATTCCTAAATGACTAATAAGTTTAGAATTCTTGAAAAAATATATTACATACTGGAACATTACATTATATTTCTAACATAAAACACAACCTGAAAAATCCTTTGAGAACACCATTATTACCCTAACATATCCTTGTATATCATCCACAATATACCTCTTGGAATCTTAGGAAAATAAAACATACGAAAGGGGTGAGCGCAATTGCTCAGTATGGCTAAATAAGATATCAGATGCTATAAAATTTTAATTCTAGAGGTCTAATAAAAACGACATCCTTTTTAATGATAATATAGAAGATAATATGGAAAAAATAAATCAAACATTACCATATAAACATGTACATAGATATTCTACTAGTCGAATAATCAATTGTAATAACTAATTTCATATTGAGGGAATGCCTAATGATGGACATCATTACCACATAGTCAAGGCCTCATGCCAAAACTACAATTAAATTTTTATCAATGGCCTTGTTCAAAGAAACAAATTTGACTCATTAGTCCTACCGATGCCTCAAGGGGTTATAGAAGGCCCCACCTATCACTTATGATCTCCACTTCATTACTCATATGAAAATGTTTAAACATAAAATAAATATTTGTATTAAAACTAGAAAATAACAATTCAATACTTTGTCCTGAAAACAATGAAGGTTATAAAAATAGCACATTCATATTCAAATGTATCATAACTCATTCAATACAACATGGAAGATTGTATTATAATAAATCAACCTCAATCAAGAATAATATCCAATAATGGATGTTGAAATGGTTAAAAATGATATGTAATTTTTTTTTATAAAAATACCCCTTTTGTGAAATAATTTAAAAGTCACAAATTTATGAAAGAAGTTATTTATAATAGATTTATGAAAAATAGTCTCCCACACAACATTGAAACATTTTAATGGAATTAATATTTTGAAACAATCATGTCAATATAATGAAATCCTTAAATTTTTTTTGAAAACATGGACCTTAATGAGAATGATTTAGAAGAACAAATATTTATAATATTCAAAAAGATGTTTTAGTTAAAGTGTATCTTAAAAGAATAAATTTTATAAATTTTTTATGAAACTTGGTAATGGATAATTAATATGTCCTAGAAAATACTTATAGATAAACAATCTCTGATAATAATGAGATTGAGGAGTAAACCCTTACCATGCACTTCCATTTGACCGAGTGTATGTGTAACCTCTGGTATAATGACCATAGTATGTTATTAAATTATTTCAGAACCATTTTAAATTTTATGATATCATACATGATTCATTCATGACATTATACAACCCATTTAAAAATAATTTCTATGTAAAATTAACATTTCAGGTAATAATCGCTTTCTTTATCGTAACTGTTTTAACTTGTTATTCATGGTCATATCACTTAGATCATGATTTAAATACTTCCATAATATAAAAAAAATTTATATATCATTTATATTTAGAGTATAAATATGTATAATAGATATATATATGAAATAGAAAACACCATTAATGGAGATGGTATGCGGTATGTACGCATAAACGTTTTTTCTATTTTCAAATCATATCGAACAGATTTAAGTGAATATGATATATTTAAATATATTTACATATATTCAACCAATAGAAATTTTATTTAATATATTAAGTACTTATTAATAATATATATTTTTATAATTATCATTGAATTGTGATCATGGAAATGAATCCTATCATGTCGTTGAGACGGTAAGTCGTACGTACACACGAGCAACGATATCATATCCTTAATGATTAAACGGTGAGGAATTTGATGGTATATTATTTGTAGAAAAAAAATTTGAATGTTATTTTAATTATTTATATATATATTACTCATCATTATATCCATCCAAAAAATGTAGTGTTGGATAACAATTTACACTAAGACGTGGAGACGATAAGTCATACGTATACATGCATAGTGACATTATCATTCCTAATTTTGATAGAATAATGAATTTGGTTGTACAATATTTGTAATAAAATCCCAGTATTAAAAATGAAATGGATTAATTATATTTTTATGAAAATAAAAAATAATGATAAAGTGGAAGAAGAATAGAATTTTGAAAGTGGTGATATAATAATTATCTCTTCTTCGGGTGTTTCATTTTGATTTGAACAAAAAGGGAACCTAAAGATGGATTTATGCTCGAGGTAATTCCTCTAGGTTTCATTGAAGGAAGTTGGGAGGAGATTTAGGTAGGGTTGGCACGAGATAAATGACATTGGATGTGTGAATTTAAGAGAAGGGAAAGAACCATTTTATAAGGGAGGTTAGGGGCACTTTAGGGAAATATTTAAATATTATTTTATTATAAAATTATGTTCAGTTTATAATAGCTCCAAATGGATTTATTTTTAGACTATGGTGACTATGGGTCAAAAAACTATCAACCAATAGGTTTTAGATAAGTTAAAGTTACTATATTAACTGTATCTTTTAGATTTATCCCTTAGATAAATTGTTTATCTTTTATCATGTCTTCTTGTTTTTTTATATAACATTGTTAATATACTTGATATAAAAATAAAAGAGAACCCCAAGTGGTTAATTAATGAAATATATACCTTTATATAAGTCATTTTTCTTAACTTTAGATTTTTTTAGTATTATATCAATTAATAATATGGTATTTTTTTTAAAAACTCACTTCTGTGATTTTAAACAGTATTTGTTATTTTGTTTTTGTTAAAGTCATAACAACTTTATCACTTCATAAAAAATTTAATCAACTCTAACATGACATTTAATCCAATAAAATTCGTGGTGGGTATAGAAAGTCTCAATTTATAATTATTTATTATTTATAATATCAATTATTTTAATCATTCATTGGAAAATGTAATTACTATATCATCATTGTGTCATAAATAAATTTAATTATTTATCTCTATAAATTATAATTAAAATACCATTATGTAGGAAATCATTTTAGATTTCTAATGGATATTTATATTTGAAATTATCATACATATAACCCTATATTAAAAATGGTTTAATTATTAAACTTTGAATATAACACTTTTAACACTTCATTAAATAAAATAATATTAAAGGTCCTAATCTAATCCAAGGGAACAAAAGGAATATATTTTATTCCTAAGGTTTCTTTTGATCGAAATATACTAATCCAATCGAATTAAGACATCTGTTAGGGTAATTATAATATACTTTTTACCATTAATTACCATATTTACTTTTAACCGTGGTAAAAAATATTCAAAAGTTATTATTCCCTAAAAAAATTCATCTTATTGAACCAAATTTTACGTAATTATGTCAACTGTGACTCTCTGATTTTGTAAATTCAATTGACAAACTGGTAAAATTAAGTTTTATGCATATTTTTAAATGTGCCTAGAAGGTGGGTAAAAGACGTTAAAAAGTTAAATAAAATTTTAAATATCTATTGTTATTATAAAATGACTCCAATGAATTAAAATGGACTAATATATGTATTATGTATCTATTTTGATTTTAAAATAAATTTAAATAAAAAATAATCATTATTTAAGTAACTGTCAGTTTTAAATAATAACAAAGTGGTTTTCACTATTCATCAAAAATTGAAAGTTCTCAAAAAATACCAAAAATTCACCCTATGATAATTTTGATAATCATAATTAAATAAATAATTCTACCTTATAAAATTCAAAAAATATATGTTGTATTAATTAATTTAAAACTAATTCCCATTTTTAAAACCAAAATGTGGTTTTTGAAATGTAAAAACTATTAAAAGACTGCCATTGTTTTATGTCCAATTTAAATGTGAAATTACATATAATGATAGGAATTATGTTAGATGATAAAAATATAATCTAATTTAACTTTAAAACCACTCAAATTAATAATTTAACACTATAAATTATTTCTATTAAAAACGTTGTATTCAATTAAATTTAGTATTTTTCACTATTCATCAAAATATGATTGTTATCAGAAAAGTACAAAATATTTATCCGAAATAAAAATGTTTGTCCTGTTTATAAATAAAAATTTTATTTTATAAAATCAAATATATTAAAGTGTCAAATATATGATTTAAAAAGGGTTCACCATTAAATGGTGGTAAATTTTAATTTTATGGAAAACACTTCTTTTATCTAAAAAATTTAATTTTTCCTTATATTATTTCTAAGAAACACAAAATTTGAATGTTAAAATTATATAAGATAAATAAAAATTCCAAAATGTGGTTAATACTATTAAATACAGCTTTTTGAACGGCTAGTTTGGAATGTCGTGGTGCGCTCGAACTCGGTGTTGCGTGTACCGAAAAATATTGTATTATTTTAAAGAGATAACGTACTATGAAATCATTGGGTGTCACATTCTCCCCTACTTCAATATATTTCATCCTAACAGTTTTAAATTTTTCTTTGAATATAAAATCATAAAAGTAGAAAATAACTTTTTTGAAAACCAACATCGGAAATAGGGTTAATAAAATTTAGCCTTAATAATAGGGAAAGAGAAATTAAAAAGTCAGCACCGAATAATGATCTCGAATAGAAGATCACTCATTGACATTAGAGACATATAATTGATGAAAAAAATTAAATATTTATACGTAGTGGTTGAGATCATCATTCACAAACAAGTGAACAATAAATGGAATATTGGGGGCCTCAAAGCCATAAATCTGTTATGATTTAAATACCATCGATTCAAAAAAAAATATAAGGTGTTATGATAACACATTTTTGGTTTAAAGATCCCTTCCCTAAGGTTTAAGAATTATTTTCCTCATAGAATAAGAGAACAAAAATACTAGACATGTATAGCTCCATCCTACAACTTACTTCTTCCCAAAACTAATCTTTCAATCCAAAAGATAATCACATTAAAAAATGTTCTATTAATCCTAGTCATATTGGAATTTTCAAAAATGAATTTATAATTTATTTATTAAATCATTTAAAAAACTACATTTTTCAAACCAGGACATCACTTAGTCCAGTGGTAGGTGAAGAAACCTTGTCTTCATTCGGTTAGGGGTTCAAGTCTCGCAGCCTTTCCTGATGTGACAGGTTGTGACCAAACATCAAGGTTTTCATTTTTATTAAAATCCAAAAATAATTTTACGAAATTTTTTAAAATTATAAAATAGTATCCAATGTCTAACATAATTCATTCCAACCATTAGTGTTATCAAAAATATTTCTTTCTAATCTCACAGTCCAAAATTTATAAGGAAGGTAACTATATTGAATGTCTCTTTTTCCACATAAAAACATGTGAATACCTTCATCATGTATACTCTTATATCATGGTAACACCCTGAATTACAATAAAATGTTACTGATTACATTAATTCTACCTTATTTCTTATATATATCTTGATATACTCATTATATCCAAAAAAAATTATAAACACCAACAACGATGGAATAAAAACAATTAATTAGTTTCATGGAAGTCGAGAATATCTAATATAATTTGTCCAATTCAATCATATCTTAATCCAAAATCATTATAACAATTTCAGAATCATATTAAGGGTTATATGTTCCCTAACAGTATATTTTCCAAAATGTTTATCTAGAAACATTGTCACTTTATGTGGTACCAAAAAATCTCAAATCCTTAATGAAAATGTACTACATTAATATCCTTATATACTTTATAAATCATATAACATATTAATTATTAAGAGAATAATAAAATGACACAATCTATAATAACTTTTTAATAAAAATAATCATTCCAATTCATTTTTGGTAGTATCATAACCTGATTATTATCCAATAACATCATTTGTGGTATACTATGATGACAAGGACATTGATTTTCCTAGTATCACAACACCTTCTAGATAAAGAATTGTACATTTGAAACCATTTTCTTAACCATTCAATCACATACTTGGTGTCTTTTTTCTCCACAATTATAACATACTCTCATTCCCTTCATGCATTTACCAAGGTGATTCCCTCCATAGTTATCACATATGGATAAATCATTCTTTGCCTTCATCCCTTTATACATCATTCTCTCTACCATACTCCTCTTATGTGGATTCACTTCAAAGAAATATGAATAAATGAATTATTTACTTATCTTATTAACACATGATACTATATATTCATTGATTATAATTTGAGGGAGACTATTTCCATTCTAAATAATGGAATAAGACTATTATAGATATAATCCTTCTTACTCTTCAGATTAGGCGTATTACTAGAGTTATCATTCCTTCTACGAGGCGCCATTCCTAAATGAAGAAATATAATATGTTAGATCATATCATAATGAATAATCCAAAAACTACAAAAATTCTCAACATTAATTGAATATTTTTCCCATATGGTCTCATAATCATAAAAATGGGTTCTTTGCTGACATATTTACTCATAAATCGTTCATAATGGATTATAAAGAAAATGTGAATTATCATAAGCATATCCCCCTACAGTATCGTAACCAAGAGTGAAGAAATTATTGTTTCCATGTACAAGGATACCTTGGGTCAAGCCCAATACTCCTTGTCATTGGTTTCACTCCTAGCTACATTTGTTACAGAGCTTTTTCTACCCAATCCTAAACATACATGGATGTATTTCTTGTAAAACTCAAAAAATCTCTAAATTACCAAAATTCTATGAAGTTATTCTATACTAATCCTAAAAGGCTATCTTAGGGTAATGTTATATTATTATAGTTATTCTAAATATAGTTTCTGAGGATTTTATAAAACATCCTATGATACCAACTGTAACACCCCGACGCCAGTTACCGATATTGGATGCATTATTTTAATACATTTGTATGATTACATGAAATCATGTCCTGAACGACTGATATGTTTATCAGTTATAAAAAAATAGATTACATACATGAACATTATATTACAATTTCTAACATAAAACACATAATAAATAATCCATTTATAATGTCATTATTCCCCTAGCTTAACCCAGCATATTAATCAATGTACACTTCTTGGAATCCAGGGAAAATAAAACATAAGAAAGTGAGCTCAGATTCTTAGTAGGGGAAAATAATTTAGCGGAATCTATAAACATTTATGGCAAGATCTGTAATAATAACATCAAACTTTTTAAAAATAATCTTGAACCTAAAATTCCACAACAAATCAAACATCACCATATAAACATGCTCATGGTATTCTACTAGTTGAATAATCACATGTAATAACTAATTCCATATTTAGGGAATTCCTATTGCCAGACATCATTACCACATAGTCAAGGTCTCGTGCCAAGACTACTCTTAAATATTTTGTCAAGTCCCTGTCCCAATACACTAATTTTCCTAAAGAGACCAACCGATGCATCAAGGGGCTATAGTGGGCCCCACCCATCACTTACAAACTCAACTGATTTACTCATATGGAAATGTTGATATATAACATAAACATTCGTATTAAAACTAGAATATAAAATTCCTATACATCTTCCCTAAAACATGAATGGTATAAAAATATCACATCCATAGTCAAACATATCATAACATATTCAATACAATATGTAATATTGTATTATAATTAATCAACCTCAATCACGAATAATATCCAGTAAAAGATGTTGACATAGTTGAAGATGATCAAAAAACATTTTGAGGGAAATATATCTATTTATGAAATCATTTAAAAGTCAAAAATTTATAATAGAAGTAATTTAATATTGATTTTTGAATCAAGATTCCCCCGACCACTTTGATAATTCTGAATGGAATTAACATTTTAATACAATCATGTCCATATAAACAAATCCTTAAAACTATTTTGAAGCATTGACATTAATGTGAATGATTTAAAATAATAAATATTTAAAACATTTAAAATGGTGTTTTAGTTAAGGAGTATAATAAAAGAATCATTATTAAAACATATTTCATGAATCATGTACCGGGATAAAAAAATATGTCCTCAAAAGTACTTACACATAAACAATATCTGATTATAATGAAATTGTGGAATTAAACCCTACCTAGTTCCTCCCTTTGGTTGAGGGTACGTTTAACCTATTCTATAATGACCATAGTATGTTATTAAATTATACTAGAACCATATTAATATTTAGGATATCATACATGATTCATTCAGGACTTTATGCTCCCCATTTAATAACAATTCCCATGATAAATTAACATTTCGGGTAATAATCGCTTTCTTTATCGTACGTTTTTTAACATGTTATTCGTGATCGTATTATATAGATCAAGATTAAAATATTTTGAGAATATAAAACACGATTTATATATCATATATATTTAGAATATAAATATGTATAATAGATAGATATATGAAATGGAAAACACGATTTATGAAGATGGTAGGTCATACGTACGCATAAACGTTGTTTCAGTTTTGATATCGTATCGAATAGTACTAAGTGTATAAGATATATGTATATATATATATATATATATATATATTTCCAGTATCATTATTATGTCTAATATTATGTACTTATTAATAATATATATTTTATAATTATTGTTGAATGGTGAGTGTGGAAATGAATCTCATCGTGTTGTGGAGACAGTAAGCCATACGTATACACGAGTGGCGTTATCATTTCCTTAATGATTAAAATGTGTAGAATTGGATGATATATTAATTTTAAAGTCACATTGACATGTTATTTTGATTATTTATGTCACGAACCCCTCCCCACAAAGTCTAGCCCTCCTGGGCCGGCAATGTGAAAAGGGAGATAATGACCCCCGAGTCCCGCCTCCAGTAGGCCCCGGGTTGGCGACTAGCACCGAGGGTATAATAACATACAAATGGGAGGCATTACCCTCTAAGAAAACACATGCAGAAGAGAGAGATAGAATAGAATCCAATCAACTCCAACTCAGAACTGAAATATAAAAGGAAACCATGTACATATATGAAATGCCATGAAAAAGTACTACAACTGAAAGGGAAAAATAAAAGTACCCAAAAGAAAGTAAAACGTCAGCGACTACAAGCCCGAATAGATCCCCCTCAAACCGCAAGCTAGTAGTAACCAGCTTGATCTCCAACCTGCTCCAAGTGACTTGAAAAAACAGTTTATACATACATAGGGTGAGTATAACAGTATACTTAGTAGGATCCTCCCCAAGCCACTCGTGAAAAAGTAAAGAAAGCATGTTAAAGCCCAGTGAACAACAAGTGAAACTAACTCGTCACCTAAACAGGTATACTATGTTCCCAACCTCACCATGGATACTCTCTCCAAGTAACGCATACAAGAATATAACATATAGTAAAGAATATCAAGGGTACCCCGCTACTACTTCCCCACTGGTTTGCCACTTTGCCCCAACGACATACGTCCTTTGCATATCTCTCCAAGGCTTTCCCGCAGACACCTGGGCTAAGCTCCACAATCTGCACCTCGTGCACCACATAGGCTTGCCCGCAGACACCTGCGCGAAGCACCACACCATCCTCACAACCAAAGTAACCAGGTAGTTTTTGGGAGCCACCACAGCTCGTATAATGTGTATCATACATCGGGTATAATACCTCAAGCCATTACAGCCCATACTTCGAGTAAGGGTCCTCAAGCCATTATAGCCTATACACGTTACACCTATAGTAGTCCATAGGATACTATATCCAGAATATATGTGTGGGAAATAACCATAAGCCATCACATCCCTCTACACACATATATGGGTAAAACTAACCAATGTGCCTACCAACACAAAGATCTACCAAGAGAAGAGAGTGGGGCCAAAGGGGGTAGTCAGCCATTTATCCTCCCATCAGAATGTTGGGGAAAACACCCCCCCATGGCCTAGAATCCCCGGGGTGTCAGTTGCCCATACCGACAGGGTGGAGTGGCGTATAGAAACACAAAAAGTACAGAATATATAAGTAACTCACATCCACACTATGGGAATTACCTAGTCTTAGATACAACTGCAGCTAACGTCTCTCAGACCCCAGGCTGCTACTTCTAAGACTAGGTATCCTATAGGCACACCAACATTTGAAGAGATTTATTAGATTACTCCGTTCTCATTTTTCAGTTCCACTATACATTAATTAATTCTTTAAACATTAATTAAGAATGAACAATTCCACATTAAACTAAATTGCCATCACATTCAAAAACAACTCCTCCTTTTTAAGATTCACATCACCTTTAAATTCCAGCATCTCCATCCCCATGGATTTTCATCATTTAATCAAACATTCATTACCGAATTACTTTTCCTCATTCCCAGGAATTCTAGAAAAACATCCTATGCTTCTAAACACAAAGGAGGCTCAACACGGTGAGTAGATATACTACCCGTTGAGTCTTTGCCGCCTATAGAAAGAGCATATACCCATTCCCCCTCGAGAGGCTAAACACGGAAAGCACGTGGCATACCCCGCGCGTCTTTTCCTCCTTCGGAAGAAGGGTAGAAAGATCAGCTGCCTTGAGTTGTGGGGAAAAGAAAAGCAGATTAACATTCAAGAAAACCGTAAGCAACGAGCAACCACATCCATCCCATTCCATCACCCCTGGTGTCCTCCCCGACACCCACATGCATAAACTGATGCAGCTCGCCACTCTAGGCGTCATTTTCTGCCATAACCACAAGGCCTCCATGCCTCCACATATCATAACAACCATCCAGGCTCACATCACAGCACAAGTAGTAGGAAAACAAACATCACATCATGGGATCTTGACCCTCTAACAAACAAGAGGGTAACTCAGAACCCTTTTAGAAATTCCCACATAATCTGTTCTCTAATCCATATTGAATTAATAGATTTGTTATTCATAGGTTCCAATCATGGATACCTAATCAGTAAGCTATCACAATTAAACAACCATTCGTCCTTCCCTAATTTGATTATCCTCAAATTAGGACAACTACAACAACGGAAAAACAAGATTAATTTACATGCCTCTTTATCTTTCCAATTAATTAACAATTAATTACGGCTTTACGTTCATTATCAATTTCAATCATGAACGAACAACAAATCAAAGAAAACATAGATATCACTATATCTAGGAAAACATGAGGCAAACCATTATCACGGTATAAAGAAACAACATGCGATCAACCAATTCTTTTAATCCGGTTCAAGTATTTAATTAGGTCAATTTCATTGTGATCCAAAGGGATAAATCATGCTAATTCTACGATTGCACATATACAATTAGAGAAGCCATGAATACCCTACTTCGAAGAGTTCTTGACACCATTATCCACACAATGGGTCACAGTCCTATTCTCCTCACCACAACTGCATCCACCGAAGGATGCTTATATCGAAGATTGATTGACACATCTTGGTTTCATCAAAACAAAGCGGAACCAATCCTAGGAGTAAAGATTGATTGTGCAACTCATACGGAAATGATTGAAAGGTTCTAGTGCCTCTTAATTGATAAAAAAGGGAAGGAACAAAGAAGAATGATATGTCGTCCCTTTTTAAGATTTAATGGGGAGACGATTTAAGATCCGGTTTCTTCTTCATTAAAAACGGATCACATTAACCCACGCGGTTGACCAAGTAAAACATTCCAAGCCTTAGGAATAATTAATATAGGATTTATGGCATTTTAAATGGCCTTAAGATCCCTTAAAAAATAAGGCTTTAAATGTATTTTACGTCAAAGGAAACGTCAAAAAGGGGCAAAACTTTAGGAGTCTGGAAACACTGTTCACCCACTGTTACTGTACATAAAACCGATCTATGAAACCGATCTGTGAAACTGATCTGTCACACCGATCTATGAAACTGATCTGTGAAACTGATCTGTCACACCGATATGTGAAACCGATCTGTGAAACCGATCTGTGAAATTGATCTGTCACACCGATCTGTGAAACCTATCTGTGAAACTAATCTGTCACCCCGATCTGTGAAACCGATCTGTGAAACTGATCTGTCACACCGATCTGTGAAACTGATCTGTCACACCGATCTGTGAAACCGATCTGTCAGACCGATCTGTGAAACCGATCTGTCACACCGATCTCTGAAACTGATCTGTCACACCGATCTCTGAAACCGATCTGTGAAACTGATCTGTCACACCGATCTGTGAAACCGATCTGTCAGACCGATCTGTGAAACCGATCTGTCAGACCGATCTGTGAAACCGATCTGTCAGACCGATCTGTGAAACTGATCGGTGAGACCGATCTGTCAGACCGATCGGTGAGACCGATCTGTCAGATCGATCTGTGAAACCGATCTGTCAGACCGATCTGTGAAACCGATCTGTCACACTGATCTGTGAAACGGATCGGTGAGACCGATCTGTCAGACCGATCGGTGAGACCGATCTGTTACTATTCATAAAACTAGAAACACTGTTCACAGAACTGGAAAATTGGCAAAGTGTTGGGGATATGTCCCCTTGGCCTCCCGAAACACCTCCAACACCAAAATTCCACAAAGTAATGGACCGGAGAGGTCCGGGCCATTACATTAGATACCTCTCAAAAAATTCTCGTCCTCGAGAATTAAAAACCAACCGAGAAGAAAAGAGGGGTCCGAACTACCACCTCATAAGATACTTCTCAGGGGAAAACCACCATGAGTTGTTCAAAAGCTAGAAAAAAACTACGACATCCGAGAGTATGGAAACAAACAATTCATAACCAAACAATTAAAACATAACATCTAATCAAAGGTACATAAATAAAACATGAAAGGTCCAACCACAAAGAAAACATCATTAAATGAAAGGAGTTAAACATTAAAAAACTCTGGGTACTGAGCACGTATCTGTGACTCACGCTCCCAGGTACTCTCTTCCATGGCACCGTGTCTCCACAAGACACGAACTAAAGGGATACAATTCCCACGCAACACCTTCTCCTTGTGGTCTTGGATCTCCATAGGTCGCTCCTCGAAGGTTTCATCATCATCAATATCGATCTCTCCCTAATCGATAACATGAGATTCATCATGAAGGTAACGACAGAGCTGTGATACATGGAAAAAATCATGTATCCGACTCATCTGAGGGGGAAGTGCTACACGATACGCCACACCTACAACACGAGCTAACACCTCGAAAGGCCCAACAAAACGGCGAGAAATCTTACTTCCACGACCAAACCTTCGCTTCCCACGACGGGGAGTCACCTTTAGAAACACATGATCCCCAACATTAAACTCTAAGGGTCTCCTTCTTTGATCAACATAATATTTCTGACGATCTTGTGTTGTCTTCATCCTCTCACGAATCACTTGAACCATCTTTGTCGTATTCTTCACTAGTTCTGGTCCGAGAATTGCGGACTCTCCGACCCCAGTCCAGCACAACAGAGAACGGCATGGCCGGCCATACAAGGCTTCAAACGGCGCCATGCCGATGGTAGAGAGAAAAATATTATTGTAAGCGAACTCTACCAAAGGTAAGTTATTTTTCCATGAACCTCCAAAATCAAGAACACAAGAGCGCAACATGTCTTCAAGAGTCTAGATTGTTCGATCTGTCTGACCATCCGTTTGAGGATGAAAAGAAGTGCTAAGTCATAGTTGAGATCCAAAAGCATGCTGGAGACCTCTCTACACCCTAGAGGTAAAACGAGGATCTCGATCAGAAATGATCGTCCTAGGAACTCCGTGAAGCCTCACCACCTCCTCCAGATACTGCCTCGACAAAACCCCCACTGAGCTCGACTCCTTGATTGCTATGAAGTGTGCCGATTTAGTTAAATGATCCACTACCACCCATATAGCATCATGTCCTCCCGAAGCTCGAGGTAAACCTGTAAAAAAGTCCATTGAGATGTCCTCCCACTTCAACTGAGGGATCTCTAAGTGCTGGAGAAGACCACCAGGAACACGGTGTTCGGCCTTCACCTTCTGGCAGACTAAACATCGAGACAGACATTCTGCAACTGTACGCTTCATCCCAGGCCACCAAAACTAACTCCTCAAGGATCGGTACATCTTCGTCACACCAGGATGTACCGCCAAGGGTGAACTATGGAACTCTTGGAGAACCGTCTCGCTCATCGCCAAGGGAACAAAAAGCCAGCCATGATACAACACTCGGTGTTGTTCATCCTCCGACCAAACATCAGGGGCCTCACCACATACAACTCTATCTCTCCAAACTTCCACCTCTAGATCACCCAACTGAGAATCTTCCACCTTCTGTATCAGGGATGACTGCACCGTCATCTGGAAAAGACAACCTCTTCCCCCAACTTCTCCTATATCAAGATGAAAAGCTAATAGCTCTTCCATCACTCTCCAAGAATCACCAGATTCACGCACAACATCATTACGTGACTTTCGGCTCAGTGCATCAGCAACAACATTTCCCTTCCCAGGTGTATACGATATTTCGAAGTCGTATTCCTACAAGAACTCCATCCACCGACGCTGCCGCAAGTTCAAATCCCGCTGAGAGAAAACATACCTCAAACTCTTATAGTCGGTGAAAACCACAAAGCGCTCGCCAATGAGGTAATGTCTCCACAACTTCAGCGCAAACACCACGACTTCCAACTTAAGATCATGGGTGGCGTAGTTGCGTTCATGGGGACGCAATTGTCGGGACCCATAAGAAAAAACTGACCTTTGCTGCATGAGAACACAGCCTAGCCCCAGATGTGAAGCATCACAGAAAACATCAAACTAGACTCCCTCCGCCGGAAGACAAAGGACTGGAGCACTTACCAACTTCTCCTTTAGATACTCGAAAGCTGTCTGACACTGATCAGTCCATATGAACGCTTGATCCATCCTAGTCAAAGCTGTCAGAGGAGTCGCAACTCGGGAGAAATTAGCCACAAACCTCTTATAATAACCTGCGAGACCAAGGAAACTTCGCACCTCTGACACGGTCTTGGGGGCTGGCCAGACACCACTGTTTCTATCTTCGAAGGATCCACAGCTACTCCCTGTTGGGACACAACATGTCCCTAGAAATGAACTTCTCGAGCCCAGAACTCACACTTGGACAACTTCCCAAACAACCGATGTTGGCGAAGAACTCCCAAAACGGCTCGTAGATGCTCTGCATGCTCCTCTTCAGATGTGGAGTACACAAGGATGTCGTCGATGAAAACCACAACAAACTTGTCCAGGAATTCACGGAACACAGCATTCATCAACCCCATGAAAACAGCTGGAGCATTTGTCACGCCGAATGGCATTACAAAAAACTCATAATGCCCATGACGACAGCGGAATGTAGTCTTCGGGATATCCTCATCCTTTACACGCATGTGATGATATACTGACCACAAGTCTATCTTTGAAAACCAACTTGCACCCTTCAGTTGATCGAATAGGTCATCAATCCGCGGGAGAGGATAGCAGTTCTTTATTGTCACTTTGTTTAACCGAAGATAATCGACGCACAACCGCAAACTACCATCATCCTTTTTCACAAACAAAACTGGTGCACCCCAAGGTGACACACTTGGCCGAACAAAACCACACTGAAACAGACCATCGAGCTGAATACGTAGCTCTCGTAACTCAGAAGGGGCCATCCTATATGAAGACATAGAGATAGGAGACGCTCCTGGCTGTAGCTCAATCCCAAACTCGATATCTCGTCGAGGGGGTAAGGATACAACCTCTTCTGGAAAGACATCAGGGTACTCCTCTACGAACCTAGGAAACACCAACTGTTGAACCTCTGAAGAACTCAGCATCATCCCATCCATCATTGATGATAAGGATGAAACTCGTCTATGACTCATCCGAGGATCTCTCTCACCAACAAACACTACTTCCTCTCCATATTCATCAAAGAAAACGACATTCTTCCTGTAGAAATACACAATATAATGCACCGAATACAACCAATCCATGCCGAGGATGACATCATATGGTTGTATTCATAAACATAGGAAATCTCCCCAAGAGCGGTGTTGCCCCAACACTAGCTCACATTCTCTACATACTTCAAACAAGCTAGCTCGACCTCCAACTGGCGTAGTCAACGCCAAAGGCACTGGAAGCCTCTCTACCTCATGTCCTAAAGCGTGGAAAAGGGTAGGGGATATAAAGGAGTGTGTCGCTCCTGAATCAGACAAGGCATACACCAAGGTAGAAAACAAGCAAAGGGTACCTCGGACGACGTCTGGCTCGCCTGGAGCTGGCAACGCTAGAGCATAAAGCTGACCACGACCACCTCCACGGCATCTCTGACCCTGATGACGACCACCACCACGGCCGCGCTCTGCTCTTTGAGGACGGGGAGCATCATGGGGCTGTCCTCTGCCTGGTCCATCTACCCTCGGGTGATCTAAAGCTGGTGCAACCTGCTGCTGCTGCCTCGGCTGGAACTGCCTCAACAGAGGAACCTGGAGTGGAGCGCCTGGTGCACGATGACTGCTCTGAAAATTCGGGCACTCCCACAGTTGATGACCACGACCACCACAAGAAAATCAAGATCCTGATCCCTTGGCATAGGTCTGAGAGTTGCTACCTTTGGAGAAAGAAGATGGAAAGGGATGGGACCTACCCCCAGGTGAACTGAAACTCTTCTGTCCTGAAAACTGGGAACCTCGGACCACAGATCTGCTTCGTGAGGAATCATGACTATTCCCCTCTCGTGATGATCCGGTCCTAGCCAAAGTCCTCTCAACAACCTCTGCCCTCGCCAGCACCTTTTGATATGTCTTCAGCATAAATGGGGTGACCTGGCGCTTGATCTCTGGACGCAAAGCCTCCTCGAAATGCCTCGCCCTAGCCTCATCATCTGGTAACAGGTCTGAACCATATCGTAGAAGGTTCCTGAAACGGATTCCAAACTCTCGAACACTGGAGCTCCCCTATCGATGGGTGAGTAGCTCCTGGCGACTAGACGCCTTCGCAGTCGATAAAAGAAACTCAACTCTAAACATGTCTCGAAACTCCTCCCATGAGATCGCTGACTCCTCACGATCCTCGAGGACAAGAACCACCACTTTCTCACTGCTCCACGCAACATCGTCACAACCAAGGACACCCAGTGTTCCTTCCAATCACGAATCGAACTGAAGCCTATCTCAACCTCCTCCAACCAGTATTCTATGACTGCATCTGAAACGGAGCCCTCATACTTCTGTAGACTCTGGCGCTGGAACTCTCAGAGTGTCTTCCTCCAAGTGTCATCATCGTCAACCTCTACCCGACGTCGATCTGCTGGAACAGCCTGCTGGGCACCTTCTGCGCAAACTTGATGAGGACGTCGACCTGGAGCCATACCAAGAAAATAACAACCGTTAGAGCCCCTAAGCCTGGAATATGGAAGACTCATCATTAATTAATTAATTATTTTGTTTTATTAATTTTTGGTTACCTATCACAAGGTATACCCATTCAAACACAGGCACAAAGAATAATGATGCATGATCCCTTCCTAGGTCTCTACCCTGCAACCAGTATCACTTTGTTTAGTAGCCATCATAAACTTATAGGTCCGTGCAACAGATCATAGGGGGCCCTGAACGCCTATGTCTCTGCCGGTCTCCTGTGTTTACCCCACTTGCTAAACATGAATGACACTGTTGCCCTACCATCCCATGCATCCTCACCTGTGCCTAACTCCAAACTCCATCCTATCCCTCAAACAGACCTCTGATACCACTCTGTCACGACCCCCTCCCCACAAAGTGTACCCCTCCTGGGCCGGCAATGTGAAAAGGGAGATAATGACCCCCAGTCCCGCCTCCAGTAGGCCCCGGGTTGGCGACTAGCACCGAGGGTATAATAACATACAAATGGGAGGCATTACCCTCTAAGAGAACACATGCAGAAGAGAGAGATAGAATAGACTCCAATCAACTCCAACTCAGAACTGAAATATAAAAGGAAACCAAGTACATATATGAAATGTCATGCAAAAGTACTACAACTGAAAGGGAAAACTAAAAGTACCCAAAAGAAAGTAAAACGGCAGCGACTACAAGCCCGAATAGCTCCTCCTCCAATCGCAACCTATTAGTAACCAGCTTGATCTCCAACCTGCTCCAAGTGACTTGAAAAAACAGTTTATACATACATAGGGTGAGTATAACAGTATACTCAGTAGGATCCTCCCCAAGCCTCTCGTGCAAAAGTAAAGAAAGCATGCTAAAGACCAGTGAACAACAAGTGAAACTAACTCATCACCTAAACAGGTGTACTATGTTCCCAACCTCACCATGGATACTCTCACCAAGTAACGCATACAAGAATATAAAATATAGTAAAGAATATCAAGGGTACCCCACTACTACTCCCCCACTGGTTTGCTGCTTTGCCCCAACGACATACGTCCTGTGCATCTCTCTCCAAGGCTTGCCCGCAGACACCTGGGCTAAGCTCCACAATCTACACCTCGTGCACCACATAGGATTTCCCGCAGACACCTGGGCGAAGCACCACACCGTCCTCACAACCGAAGTAACCAGGTAGTTTCTGGGAGCCACCAAAGCTCATATAACGTGTATCATACAACAGGTATAATACCTCAAGCCATTACAGCCCATACTCCGAGTAAGGGTCCTCAAGCCATTATAGCCTATACACGTTACACCTATAGTAGTCCATAGGGTAATATATCCAGAATATATGTGTGGGAAATAACCACAAGCCATCACATCCCTCTACACACATATATGGGTAAAACTAACCACTATGCCTACCAGCACAATGATCTACCAAGAGAAGAGAGCGGGGCCAAAGGGGGTAGTCATCCATTCATCCTCCCATCAGAATGTTGGGGAAAACACCCCCCCAGGGCTTAGAATCCCCCGAGTGTCAGTTGCCCTTACCGACAGGGTGGAATAGAATATAGAAACACAAAAGGTACAGAATATATAAGTAACTCACATCCACACTATGGGCATTACCTAGTCTCAGATACAACTGCAACTAACGTCTCTCAGACCCCAGGCTACTACTTCTAAGACTAGGTATCCTATAAGCACACCAACATTTGAAGAGATGTATTAGATTACTATGTTCTCATTTATCAGTTCCACTTTACATTAATTAATTCTTTATACATTAATTAAGAATGAACAATTCCACATTAAACTGAATTGGCATCACATTCAAAAACAACTGCTTTTTTTTTAAGATTCACATCACTTTTAAATTCCAGCATCTCCATCCCCGTGGATTTTCACCATTTAATCAAACATTCATTACCGAATTACTTTTCCACATTCCCAGGCATTCTAGAAAACTATCCTATGCTTCTAAACACAATGGAGGCTCAACACGGTGAGTAGATATACTACCCGTCGAGTCTTTGCCACCTATAGAAAGAGAATATACCCATTCTCCCTCGAGAGGCTAAACATGGAAAGCACGTGGCATACCCCGCGCGTCTTCGCCTCCTTCAAAAGAAGGGTAGCAAGACCAGCTGCATTCAGCAGTGGGGAAAAGAAAAGAAGATTAACATTCAAGAAAACCGTAAGCAACCAGCAACCACATCCATCCCATTCCATCACCCCTGGTGTCCTCCCCGACACCCACATGTATAAACTGATGCAGCTCGCCACTATAGTCGTCATCTGCTTCCATAACCACAAGGCCTCCATGCCTCCACATACCACAAAAACCATCCAGGTTCACATCACAGCACAAGTATTAGGAAAAAAAACATCACATCATGGGCTCTTGACCCTTTAACAAACAAGAGGGTAAATCAGAACCTTTTTAGAAATTCCCACATAATCTGTTCTCTAATCCATATTGAATTAACAGATTTGTTATTCATAGGTTCCAATCTTGGATACCTAATCAATAAGCTATCACAATTAAATAACCATGCTTCCTTCCCTAATTTGATTATCCTCAAATTAGAACAACTACAAAAATGGCAAAACAAGATTAATTTACATGCCTCTTTATCTTTCCAATTAATTAACAATTAATTACGGCTTTACGTTCATTATCAATTTCAATCATGAACGAACAAAAAACCAAAGAAAACATAGATATCACTATATCTAGGAAAACATGAGGCAAACCGTTATCACGGTATAAAGAAACAACATGTGATCAACCAATTCTTTTAATCCGGTTCAAGTATTTAATTAGGTCAATTTCATTGTGATCCAAAGGGATAAATCATTCTAATTCTACGATTGCAAATATACAATTAGAGAATCCATGAATCCCCAACCTCGAAGAGTTCTTGACGTCCTTTATCCACCCAACGGGTCACAGTCCTCTTCTCCTCACGACAACTGCATCCACGGGAGAATGCTTATATCGAAGATTGATCGACACAACTAGGTTGCATAAAAAAAAGCGGAACCAATCATAGGAGTAAATATTGATTGTGCTACTCATACGGAAAGGATTGAAAGGTTCTAGTGCCTCTTAATCGAGAACAAAGGGAAAGAACAAGGAAAAATGATATCTCGTCCCTTTTTGAGATTTAATGGGGCGACGGTTTAAGATCCGGTTAATTCTTCATTAAAAACGGATGGCATTAACCCACGCGGTTGACCAAGTAAAACATTCCAAGCCTTAGGAATAATTAATATAGGATTTATGGAATTTTTAACGGCCTTAAGAGACCTTAAAAAAATAAGGCTTTAAATGTATTTTACGTCAAAGGAAATGTCAAAACGGGGAAAACTGTAGGAGTTTGGAAACACTGTTCACCCACTGTTACTGTACATAAAACCGATCTGTGAAACCGATCTATCACACCGATCTATGAAACCGATCTGTGAAACCGATCTGTCACACCGATCTGTGAAACCGATCTGTGAAACTGATCTGTCACACCGATTTGTGAAACTGATCTGTCACACCGATCTGTGAAACAGATCTGTCAGACTGATCTGTGAAACCGATCTATCACACCGATCTGTGAAACTGATCTGTCACACCGATCTGTGAAACCGATCTGTGACACTGATCTGTCACACCGATCTGTGAAACCAATCTGTCAGACCGATCTGTGAAACCGATCTGTCAGACAGATCTGTGAAACCGATCTGTCAGACCGATCTGTGAAACCGATCGGTGAGACCGATCTGTCAGACCGATCGGTGAGACCAATCTGTCAGACCGATCGGTGACACCGATCTCTCAAACCGATCTATGAAACCGATCTGTCACACTGATCTGTGAAACTGATCGGTGAGACCGATCTGTCAGACCGATCTGTTAGACCGATCTGTTAATATTCATAAAACTGGAAACACTGTTCACAGAACTGGAAAATTGGAAAAGTGTTGGGGATATGTCCCCTTGGCCTCCCGGAACACCTCCAACACCAAAATTCAACAATGTAATGGACCGGAGAGGTCTGGGCCATTAAAATTTATATACATATTACTCGACATTATATCCATCCAAATAACATAATGTTTAATAACAAATTACACCACGCTATGGAAATGGTAAGTCATATGTACGAATGCTTGCTGACAATATCAATTATATTATGGATAAAATAATGATTATGGTTGTAAAAAAATTATAATAACATCACAATATGTATAATGTATTGTATTTATTATATCGTTATGGAAATAACAAATAATGAGAAAGAGGAAGAAGAATAGAACATTGAAAGAGGTGATAAAATAATTACATCTTCTTTGGTAGTAGTTTCTTGATTTGAACAAAATGGGCTCAATAGGTTGGATTTATGCTCAATCTAAGGCCACTATATTTATGTTAGGGATTTTGGGACAAGATTTGGTCAAGGGTGGTCTGAGAGAAAAGGCTTTGGTGATTTGAATTTAAGGTACGGTGATGTACCCTTTTATAAGATAGGTGAAGGGCACTTTAGGAAAATCTTGAAATATTATTATATAATAAAATTATTTTCGGTTTTTAATAGAAAAAAATTGATTAATGTTTTGTATATGGTGAGGTTGGTTTTAAATATTTTCATCCATTTCATTTTCGAAATGTTTTGGTCACTTTATTGACCTTATCTTTTAGATTTAACCCTTCATTAACTTGTTTGCCTTTTACCATGTCTTCTAGTATTTTTATATTACATGGTTAATAAATATAGTATAAAATCCAAGATAACCCCCATTGGTTAATTATTGATATATCTACTTTTATCTAAGTCATTAAGATGAACCTTAGATTTATAGATAAATTATATCAATTAATAATATTGTATTTTTTTAAATACTAGTTTATGTGAATTTTGACAATATTTGGTATTTTGTTTTTGTTAAAGACATAACAACTTTATCACTGAAATTTTTTTATTTAATAGACCCTAAGATGTAATATTAACATAGAAAATTAGTGTATGGGATCAAAAGTATCAATTTACATTTATTTTTATCTTTATAATACCAATTATTTTACTCATTCGTTGACAAACTAATTACTACATCATCATTGTGTTATAAATAAAATTAATTATTTAATTTCAAAAAATTAAAATTAAAATACCACTATTAATGAACTTTTTTTATATTTCTAATAAATATTTTTAGACGAATTTATCTTTTCTATATCCCTATATTAAAAATTGTTTAGTTTTTAAACATTGAATTTAAAACATTTAACTCATTTGTAATAAAATAATAATAAATGTCTTAATGTAATACAAGTGGAACAAAAGGATGAAATTATATTTCTATGGTTTGTTTTGGTCAAAATATACTTATCCAATAGAATTAGGACATGTGTTAGGTTAATTATACTATCAATTTCACAATTAATTTCATTATTTACTTACAACCATGGTAAAGAAAAATTCAAAAGTTATTATTCAGCAAAAATTATTTTAATCTTATTAAACTGCATTTTACTTACTAATTTCAACCATGTCTCTCAGATTATTGAAATTAAATTAACAGAAGCGGTAAAATTAAGTTTTATGTAAATTTGAAAATGTGCCTAGAAGGTGGGTAAAAGACGTTAAATAGTTCAATAACATTTTATATATCTAATAATATTATAAAATGAATCCAATTAATTACATTGGAATAATATATATATAATGTATATATTTTTAATTTAAAATAAATTTATATAAAAAATAAAAATTAATTAAATAAAAGTCAGTTTTAAACAATAACATGGTGTTTTTCAATAATCAACAAAAATTGAATGTTTTCAGAAAAATATAAACACTTCACCCAAAGTTAATTTTGATAAAATGAATTCAAAAATGAAGTCTATTTTACCAAATTAAAAACATAGAATTTTAATTAATTAATTAAAAATTAATTCCCATTGTTAAAACCAAAAAACTAGTTTTTTAAAAGTAAAAACTATCAAAAGATTGAAATATGTTTAAGTCCATTTTAAATGTGAAATTACTTATAAGGACCTAAATTATATTAAATTATTACAATATAATCTAACTATACATTAAGAGCACTAAAAAATCATAATTTAACTGTATAAATTTATTATATTAAAAAATGTGTTTTCATTTAAAATTTTGTATTTTTACTATTCATCATAATATAAAAGTTTTGAGAAAAGTAGAAAAAATTTATCCAAACTAATTTTTTATTTCCTGATTATAAAAGACAATTATATTTTGTCATATCAAATATATAAAAGTGTCAATTATTTGATTTAAATGTTTTCGCGATTAAAAGGCTGTAAAATTACATTTTCTAAAAAATAATTCTTTTATCGAAAAAATTGAATTTGACCATAATTATTTCTACAAAAAAAAAGTTTATTGTTAAAATTATATAGGATATATATATATATAATTCAAAATTTGTTTAATACTATTCATAACTTCTTTTTGAATGGATATTTTGGTATATCGTGGTGCACTTGAACTTGGTATAGCATGTAGCACAGACTATTGAATTACTATAAATAGATAACATACTATGAAATTCGGGGGTGTCACATTATTTAAATCATGTACGAACCTTGGGAGGACTATAGGGAGTAGAGGGTAGATATTGGATTTTATTGAAGGAGATTGAGTGAAGTGAAATGGGAGCTTGTGTGGGTTTATATAGGAAGTGTGCGGGGGGGGGGGGGTATTTCCTTTTTATTTTGGTTTTGGACACTACATAAAAAATATTCAAAACCAAAAACAATCCCATTTAATTAAAAAGGTTTTCTCCTAATGATATTTGAATACATTATTTTATAATTCCAATATCTAAAGTTAATAAAATATTGTCCATTCTTATGTGGAAGGTAAGTCATACTTCCAATGAAATTATATTAAAATATTAAAATATATTATAAGTCAGGGAGGATTGAATAAGATTTTATAAAATAAATAAAATAAACATAAAATTAAAATATATAAAATGTAAAAAAATATTTGTTTGTGTATATATTTTATAGTATTTATTACATGACTATTGGTCCAATATGATGTACTAAAACACTCCGTATATTTATACAGTATTTAATTTTTACCCAAAAATTCAACTGTATCAAAAAAATTTAAAAAACTATTCATAGGATAATTTTTACATCTTAAATCCAAAAATAGTATTTATTTTATATGAATAATTTTAAAATAAAATTAATTTTAACATTTAAAATAAGAACTGAAATTTATTTAAAATGACATGTTTTTGTCAGGAAGTATTTTCGAGCCCAATAAAAATTACATTTGTCTTCATAAAATATTATATGATAATTTAGATTTTAAAAACGAAATTTAATAATTAATATTCTATGAAATAATATTTTTTACCAAATCCCTTAATTCATCAAAAATTATTTCATAATTTAATTTGAATATTAACCAAAAATTTTAGTTATGCTTTAAAAATAATTTAAAATTTAACGATAATAGGATGATAATATACTAAATATTTCATACAAAAATAATGCACACATTTCAATTAATATTACTTATATATATATACCTTTATTTCACCAGCATATGCCCAAAGAGTAAGGTGTGTGATGGTGGGTCTTTCATGGGGTCGCTTGGTGAACATGGCTTGGGGTGTGATCTCAAGGAGCATGAACCTGTTCTGTAAACAATTTTCCTCATGTTTTTGTTGTTGGGTCTCAGACTAGGATTAATCTATATAAAATCCTAGAAAGTATATCTCTTTTAAAAGCTCTGGTAAATGGGCTTTATAGTGTATTATCTTATTAGTTTAGGTCATCATATCCTTTCTCTATGACAAAACGATTTCTTATAACCCTATATTTATAACAGTCATGTGATCACTTTTATGTGGATATATTACCAATGGTAAAGATACATAACATTTATTTAAAATATTAATGAATATAATAAAATAATTGCATTTGTTTTATATATCCATAAGTCAATTAGTTAAATCAAAAGAAATTGAATTTTATTAAAAAATATTCGAGTTGTTACAACCTTCCCCCTTTAGAAATTTCACTATCTGAATTTCTTTTTCCCACATGAAAATAGATTATGGTAGCTCTAATTCACCACCTCCAATTCTTCCCATGTTTCTTTTTAAACATTTCATTTCACCATGACACTTTGATGTGGGGCATAGTTTTATTTCATTGAGATTTTTCTCTACGATCTAAGATCATCACTATCTGCTCCTCATACAAAATTCCATTATCCAATGGTACTACCTTCAGGTTGACTATATGATATTGGCCTATTATGTACATTATTAAGAGGGATATATATAATACATCATATACTTGAGACAAGTTTAGTGGGAGTGATAGTCGATTGGCCACTACTTCTATGAAATCAAGGATCACAAACGGGCCAATATAACATGGGCTATATTTTCCCTTATCCCCAAAACCCATTACTATTTTCCATGGAGACAAGTGGAGGAATACCATGTCCTGGATATCAAAATTTGGTTCATTTTAGTGATTCCTAGAATGGATATTTTGTCGACTTGGAGTACCTTTCATGATCTACTGGATGGTCTTAACGTTCTCTACCATTTCTTCAAACATTTCAAGGAAATGTAGTTTTTGTTACCCAAATTCATCCCAACATGTATGTGTTTTTCACCTCTTCCCATTAATTGATTTATTGTCATCCATTTGGATTGTTGGGAAGAAATTTTTGTTGTAATATAACTACATCAAAGTAACATGTTAGTCCCATCCACCTTTAAAGTCAATGGACTAAGCTCTCAACATGTCCCTAAGTGTTTGGATAGTCTTCCCAGATTTGCCATCAATTTTAGGGTGATATGACATAATGATGTTCAGCTCATTATTTAGAACATGGTCAAGATATTTCCAAAATGTAAGAGTGAATCTTAGATATTGACCGAACATAATCAATAGTGGTACTTCATGAAGCCTTAAAATTTCATTGATATATATGTGGTCTAGTTGATCCAGTGATAAATCGTCTCGAATTGTGATAATGTGTGTAGGATTTATATGATGATCCACAAAAACCAAGATAGAGTTGTTTCCCCTATATTTCATTTGATGTTTGATGAAAAAGTATACAGTTATTTTTTTCCATTTCAATACTGGTATGGGCAACTATTTCATCACCCCCTTAGGTTTCTATCTTTTAGGATTACCTTTCGAAAATACTTGCAACATTGATGTAAATTTTTTTATCCCCTTATTCATGTTATACCACCAATTGTTCTCTCATAGATCCAAATACATCATTTTGTTTCTAGTGTGAATGGATAATTTCCAACAATTTTCATTATAAATTTTTTTTTCTATAAATTTCAATTTGATTAAAGACATTTTCCTTTGTCAAATTTCACAATTACATATTCATTGACATTAAACATTATTGATTTCCCTTTCCATGTTTTTCTCACACTCTTTTGAATTCCCGCATCATATTTTTGAGAATCCATAAACCATTCCAAAATAGATGGTTGAGAAATCATTTGTTAAAATATTGATAATCTTCCTTTATTTATGATTCCCATGTATATCCTCTTCAAAATATGATGATTTAATCTCCCTCAATTATAATTGATGATAAAATTCATGGATACTTTTAACATAGATCCTCTTCCACTTTATTTATTTTCCCAAGTTGGTGGTTGATTGAGAAGTTGTAATCATTGTTGAAATCCAACCATCCTCCATTGGAAATATTTAACTATTTTTGTGTCAGTATATATTTATGACTTTTTTACATATATATTTTTCACACTATACCCAAAAGAGATAATTCACACAATTTTCAATGAATATTTCACACCATCCAACTCCATATCATGTGTAAAATAGTTTTTTTGTATTTTCCACTCTCAGAGGTGTAGGAAATGGAATTTTTTTCATTTTTATTCAACACACATCCCAATACCTTTTTGAAGGATCGATGAAAATTACAATGATTTCTCCATTTTCTGGTAGTGTTAATAGAGGGGTAGTGATAATCCCTCATTTAAACTCCATAAATATTTTTTCACATTCACCATTCCAAGAAAACATGACGCTCTTACCAGTAAGCTTGGTAGGAGGGTTTGATAATTGTGAGAAATTTCTGACAAATTGGTGATAATATCAATCAAACTCGTTGAAGTTATTGATATCTATCATTGCAGTTTGACTTGGATATCCCTCAATAAACTTTTTCTTGGAAGGTTACATATATATATATATCTCTCATTTATTATGATGATATTCCACATGAATAAGACTTCTTTAATCCAAAACTCACTCTTGTTGTGGTTTTCATATTGCATCTCATTTTACACGGTCATTATCATAGATCTCAGGTGATCCTCATACTCCTCCTTGGTTTTGGTGTATATTAAAAATCATCTATAAATACTACCGAAAAATTGTAGAAAATTATCTAAATACACTATTCATAAAATCTATAATGAATTTTTGAGCATTAGTAAGCCTAAAAGCCACAACTATGAACTCATAGTAATTATACAATGTACGAAAAAAGGACTTGGTGATATCCTCCTTTCCACCTATACTTGTTAAAATCATGACCGCAATTCCATTATGTAGAAGTATTGTTCTCCACATAGTTGATCAAAGAATTAATCAATTTGTGGAAAATGACACTTGTTCTTTATCATGATTTTTTCGAGTTCACGATAATAAATTAAAATGTGCATTCACCCATCCTTCTTCTTGATGAAGAAGACCGGTTCACCCCATGGTGTAGCACTTGGTTGCATAATCCATTTAAATGGATTATCCTATAGGTTTTTCATATGTTCTTAAAGCTTCACAACAGCCAACATATATAGAGTCCTGGATATTAAAAATTCCCCAGGTATAAGTTTGATTTAAAATTCAACCTATAGACTAGGGGGAAGACTAAGAAATTCTTTTGGAAACACATCTATGTATTCCCTCACAATAGGCATGACTATGAGGATGCTTCATTCAGTAGAATCACTTAATTAATCTATATACAGTTACTCATAGGGATATAGTATCCATTCATGAGATGACGGTTATAAATATTTTCCCCCCTTACTCCATGAATTTCTATAGAATAAGGGGTCAAATCATTATACAGAGAGTGATTTCCCTCACACGTCCATTTATGTTGGCACTATATAAGGTAAGACAATCCATGCCCTGAATAACATAAAACACCACCAAGGTAAATATTAAAAGGTTTTTTGGGAAGTTCAATCCATAAATTTTAATAGTGGAGGAGTTATACAAATGGGATGCAATAATTTACCAATTTTCTGATTTAACCTACATATATGCTTCAATGCTCTATGGTTGTGTTTGAAAAGTTCAACTAAATATTCATTATATAAATGAATGCATATAACAATAAACTATAACAATACCTTTCACTATATTATTGAGGTTCTAGTTAAATCAATATAGACTTTGGGATGATAACTTTTAAACTATCGAAAACATAAAGTAGAATTAAATTAAATTAAAGGGATAAAATGTGAATTACATTTATCTCCATAACTTATGATTTTCTAGGTGTGAGTCTATGTTATCCATGATATAATTCCCTGCCATATATTCTTTTCACATTTTTTCTTTAGTTCCCTTAATAATGGCTTGTAATGATTTTAAGAATTTACCAAAGCATATCCCCTAGGAGTGTCAATATAGGTGGATAGTAAAAATCATTTTCGTGTACCATGTTTCCCTAAGACATTCCTGGAACACCTTTTAGGAGTATTACTCTTAGGAACATATGTACCATAACCATGTCAACTTATAGTGTGTAGACATGGATGTATTTTATTAATAAAACACTTACTCTATACTCTGCAATATTTAGGGATGTTTCCTTACACTTATTCTTATACCTAAGTCTTTTCACTAGGTTTTTCTAATCCTTATAAAAAAACTAATCCAATCCTATGAAAACAACTATAACAGTCCTAATCATTATTTCATATTTATACCTGAATTATTAAAAAATATTTTACTTAATATGACCTATAATATCGATATTTATAGTGTATATTCTAAATTAAAAACATTACATAATAACTTTATCATCAAAAGACGCATCATTATTGAACAATTCAATGAGATAACCAAAAACATCCTTCGTACATAACACTATATACGATAACCTTAGGATATACATACAAAAGTAGTGAGCTTTAAATCACAGTAAGGGAATAAAAATGGAATAATAATAAGAAGACAATACATGTTATACACTAGGAATATCAATGGGTAATAAAAGGAACAAGAATAAGAATTCACAATTTTACCTGAAAATTATAACATTGGAAATGATAAAGAAATATACAACATGACGTAAGCATGAGTAGAGGAAAATTGCATATCGGGTATCATGATTCACGTCTCATTAGACATGAAGGGTTAACTATCGAATCCTATTTCACATAGAGGAAATGATTCATAGTGTCATGACCCCCTCCCCAAAAAGTGTACCCCTCCTAGGCCGGCAATCTGAGAAGGGATATAATGACCCCTGAGTCCCGCCTGAAGTAGGCCCTGAGTTGGCGACTAGCACCGAGGGTATAATAAACATACAAATGGGAGGCATTACACTCTTAGAGAACACATGAAGAAGAGAGAGATAGAATAGACTCCAATCAACTCCAACTTAGAACTGAAATGTAAAAGGAAATCAAGTACATATATGAAATGTCATGAAAAGTACTACAACTGAAAGGGGAAACTAAAAGAACCCAAAAGAAAGAAAAACGGCAGTGACCACAAGCCCGAACAACTCCTCCTCCAACCACAAGCTAGTAGTAACCCTCTTGATCTCCAACCTGCTCCAAGTGACCTGAAAAACAGTTTATATATACATAGGGTTAGTATAACAGTATACTCAGTAGGATCCTCCCCAAGACTCTCATGCAAAAGTAAAGAAAGCATGCTAAAGACCAGTGAACAACAAGTGAAACTAACTCATTATCTAAACAGGTATACTATGTTACCAACCTCACCATGGCTACTCTCACCAAGTAACAAATACAAGAATATAGCATACAGTAAAGAATATCAAGGGTACCCTGCTACTACTTCCCCACTGGTTTTCCGCTTTTCCCCAACGACATACGTCCTGTGCATCTCTCTCCAAAGGCTTGCCCGCAGACACCTGGGCTAAGCTCCACAATCTGCACCTCGTGCACCAGAAAGGCTTGCCCGCAGACACCTGGGCGAAGCACCACACTGTCCTCACAACCAATGTTACTAGGTAGTTTCCGGGAGCCACCACAGCTCGTATAACGTGTATCATACATCGGGAATAATACCTCAAGCCATTACAACCCATACTCCGAGTAAGGATCCTCAAGCCATTATAGCCTATACACGTTACACCTATAGTAGTCCATAGGATACTATATCCAGAATATATGTGTGGGAAATAACCACAAGCCATCACAGCCCTCTACACACATATATGGGTAAAACTAACCACTGTGCCTACCATAAGAAAGATCTACCAAGAGAAGAGAGTGGGGTCAAAGGGGGTAGTCAGCCATTCAACCTCCCATCAGAATGTTGGGGAAAACACCCCCCCAGGGCTCAGAATCCCCGGGGTGTCAGTTGCCCTTACCGACAGGGTGGAGTAGCGTATAGAAACACAAAAAGTAAAGAATATATAAGTAACTCACATCCACACTATGGGAATTACCTAGTCTTAGATGCAAATGCAGCTAACGTATCTCAGACTCCAGGCTACTACTTCTAAGACTAGGTATCCTATAAGCACACAAACAATGAAGAGCTTTATTAGATAACTCCATTCTCATTTATCAGTTCCACTGTACATTAATTAATTCTTTAAACATTAATTAAGAATGAACAATTCCACATTAAACTAAAATGGCATCACTTTCAAAAACAACTGCTCCTTTTTAAGATTCACATCACCTTTAAATTCCAGCATCTCCATCCCCATGGATTTTCACCATTTAATCAAACATTCCTTATAGAATTACTTTTCCACATTCCCATGCATTCTAGAAAAACATCCTATTCTTCTAAACACAAAGGAGGCTCAACACAGTGAGTAGATATACTACCCGTCGAGTCTTTTCCGCCTATAGAAAGAGCATAGACCCATCCTCCATCGAGAGAGTAAACACGGAAAGCACGTGGCATACCCCGCGTGTCTTTGCCTCCTTCAGAAAGAGGGTAAGAAAGACCAGCTGCCTTGAGCAGTGGGGAAAAGTAAAGCAGATAAACAAACAAACCAAACCACCAACATCAAACCATCACATTCATCTCATACCATCACCCTTGGTGTCCTCCCCGCTACCCATATGCATAAACCGATGCATCTCACCACACTGGGCGTCATCCGCTGCCACAACCACAAGTCTCCATGCCTCCACATATCACAACAGCCATCCAGGCTCACATCACAGCACAGGCAGCAGGAAAACCAACATCAAAAAATGGGCTCTCAGCCCTTTAACAAACAAGAGGGTAACTCAGAACCCTTTTAGAAATTCCCACATAATCTGTTCTCTAATCCATATTGAATTAACAGATCTGTTATTCGTAGGTTCCAATCATGGATACCTAATCAGTAAGCTATCATAATTAAATAACCATGCTTACTTCCCTAATTTGATTATCCTCAAATTAGAACAACTACAACAACGACAATAACCAGATTAATTTACATGCCTCTTTATCTTTAGCCAATTAATTAACAATTAATTCCAGCTTTACGTTCGTTATCAATTTCTATCGTGAATGAACAATGAATCAAAGAAACATAGATATCACTATATCTAGGAAAACATGAGTCAAACCATTATCACGGTATAAAGCAACAACATGCGATCAACCAATTATTTTTATCCGGTTCAAGTATTTAATTAGGTCAATTTCATTGTGATCCAAAGGAATAAATCATGCTAATTCTATGATTGCACATACACAATTAGAGAAGCCATGAATCCCCTACCTCAAACAGTTCCTCATGTTCTTTATCCACACAACAGGTCATGATCCTCCCCTCGTGACAACTGCATCCACCGGAGGATGCTGCGGTACGACAGTACCAACCAACCCCAAGAAAACCCATTAGAATCTTGGAGAATACATGGTATAATTATTGAAAGGAGGATAGGAGAAGATGAACCTCAAATAACGATGATACAACATACCTTATATCGAAGATTGATCGACAGGGCTCGGTTGTTTCCAAAATAGAGCAAAACCAATCCTAGGAGTAAATATTGATTGAGAAACTCCTAAGGAAAGGATTGAAAGGTTCTAGTGCCTCTTAACCGAGAACAAAGAGGAAGAACAAGGGAGAATGATATCTCATCCCTTTTTAAGATTAAATGGGGCGACGATTTAAGATCCGGTTAATTATCCATTAAAAACGGATCGCATTAACCCACGCGGTTTGACCAAGTAAAACATTACAAGCATTAGGAATAATTAATAAAGGATTTATGGAATTTGAATCGGCCTTAAGAGCCCTTAAAATAAGGCTTTAAATGTATTTTACGTCAAAAGAAACGTCAAAAAGGGGCAAAACTGTAGGAGTCTGGAAACACTGTTCACCCACCGTTACTGTACATGAAACCGATCTGTGAAACCGATCTGTGAAACTGATCTGTGAAACTGATCTGTGACACCGATCTGTGAAACCGATCTGTGAAAATAATGTGTCACACCGATCTGTGAAACCGATCTGTGAAACTGATCTGTCACACCGATCTGTGAAACCGATCTGTGAAACTGATCTGTCACACCGATCTGTGAAACCGATATGTGAAACTGATCTTTGAAACTGATCCGTCACACCGATCGGTGAAACGGATCTGGGAAACTGATCTGTCACACCGATCTGTGAAACCGATCTGTGAAACTGATCTGTCACACCGATCTGTGAAACCGATATGTGAAACTGATCTGTCACACCGATCTGTGAAACCGATCTGTGAAACTGATCTGTCACACCGATCTGTGAAACCGATCTGTGAAACCGATCTGTGAAACTGATCTGTGAAACTGATCTGTCACACCGATATGTGAAACTGATCTGTCACACTGATCTGTGAAACCGATATGTGAAACCGATCTGTGAAACTGATCTGTGAAACTGATCTGTCACACCGATCTGTGAAACTGATCTGTGAAACTGATCTGTTACTGTTCATAAAACTGGAAACACTGTTCACAGAACTGGAAAATTGGCAAAGTGTTGGGGATAAGTCCCCTTGGCCTCCCGGAACACCTCCAACACCAAAATTCCACAATGTAATGGACTGGAGAGGTCCGGGCCATTACATTAGATACCTCTCAAAACATTCTCGTCCTCGAGAATTAAAAACCAACCCAAAAGAAAAGAGGGGTCCGAACAACCACCCCATAAGAAACCTCTCAGGGGAAAACCACCATGAGTTGTTCGAAATTTGGAACAAAACCACGACATCCTGGAGTATGGGAACAAACAATCCATACCCAAACAATTCAAACATAAAATCACATCAAAGGTACATAAATAAAACATGAAAGATTTAACAAGAGAGGAAACATCATTACATAAAAGGATTTAAACATTGAACAACTCAGGGTACTGAGCACGTATATGTGACTCACGCTCCCAGGTACTCTCCTCCATGTCACTGTGTCGCCACAAGACACGAACTAAGGGGATAGAACGCCCACGCAACACCTTCTCCTTGTGGTCTTGGATCTCCACAGGTCGCTCCTCGAAGGTTGCATCATCATCAATATCGATCTCTCCCCAATCGATAACATGAGATTCATCATGAAGATAACGACGGAGCTGTGATACATGGAAAACATCATGTATCCGACTCATCTGAGGGGGAAGTGCTACTCGATATGCCACAGCTCCAACACGAGCTAACACCTCGAAAGGCCCAACAAAACGGGGAGAAAGCTTACTTCCACGACCAAACCTTCGCTTCCCACGACGGGGAGTCACCTTCAGAAACACATGATCCCCAAAATTAAACTGTAACGGTCTCCTTGTTTGATCAGCATATGATTTTTGACGATCTTGTGCTGTCTTTATCCTCTCACGAATCACCTGAACCATCTCTGTTGTATTCTGCACTAGTTCTGGTCTGAGAATTGCTGACTCTCCGACCCCAGTCCAGCACAACGGAGAATGGCATGGCCGGCCATACAAGGCTTCAAATGGAGCCATACAGATGGTAGAGAGAAAAATATTATTGTAAGCGAACTCTACCAAGGGTAAGTGCTTCACCCATGAACCTCCAAAATCATGAACACACGAGCGCAACATTTCTTCAAGAGTCTGGATGGTTCGCTCTGTCTGACCATCCTTTTGAGGATGAAAAGCAGTGTTAAGGCACAGTTGAGAGCCAAAAGCATGCTGGAGACCTCTCCACACCCTATAGGTAAAACGAGGATCTCGATCAGAAATGATCGTCTTAGTAACTCCGTGAAGCCTCACCACCTCCTCCAGATACTGCCTCGACAAAACCTCCACTGAGCTCGACTCCTTGATTTCTATGAAGTGGGCCGATTTAGTTAAACGATCCACTACCACCCATATAGCATCATGTCCTCCCGGAGCTCGAGGTAAACCTGTAACAAAGTCCATTGAGATGTCCTCCCACTTCCAATGAGGAATCTCTATGTGTTGGATAAGACCACCAGGAACACGGTGTTCGGCCTTCACCTTCTGGAAGACTAAACATCGAGACACACACTCTACAAACATACGTTTCAGCCTAGGCCACCAGAACTGAGTCTTTAAGGATCGGTACATCTTCGTCACACCAGGAATTACTGCCAAGGGTGAACTATGGAACTCTCGGAGAACCGTCTCGCGCATCGCCAAGGGAACAAAAAGCATGCCATGATACAACACTTGGTGTTGTTCATCCTCCGACCAACCATCAGGGGCCTCCCCACAAAGAACTCTGTCTCTCCAAACTTCCACCTCTAAATCACCCAACTGAGACTCTTCCACCTTCTGCATCAGGGATGACTGCACCGTCATCTGGAAAAGACAACCTCTTCCCCCAACATCTCCCATATCAAGATGCAAAGATGATAGCCCGTCCATCACTCTCCAAGAATCACCAGATTCATGCACAACATCATTACGTGACTTTCGGCTTAGTGCATCAGCTACAATGTTCCCTTTTCCAGGTGTATACGATATTTCAAATTCGTATTCCTGCAAGAACTCCATCCACCGACGCTGCCTCAAGTTCAAGTCACGTTGGGAGAAAACATAACTCAAACTCTTATGATCGGTGAAAACCACAAAGTTCTCACCAATGAGGTAATGTCTCCACAACTTCAGAGCAAACACCACGGCTGCCAACTCAAGATCATGGGTGGCATAGTTGCGTTCATGGGGACGCAAATGCCGAGACCCATAAGAAACAATGGACCTCTGCTGCATGAGAACACAGCCTAGCCCCAGATGTGAAGCATCATAGAAAACATCAAACTGGACTCCCTCCGTTGGAAGAAAAAGGACTGGGGCACTTACCAACTTCTCCTTTAGATACTCGAAAGCTGTCTGACACTGATTAGTCCATATGAACGCTTGATCCTTCCTGGTCAAAGCTGTCAGAGGAGTCGCAAATCGGGATAAATTAGCCACAATCCTCCTATAATAACCTGCGAGACCAAGGAAACATCGCACCTCTGACACGGTCTTGGGGGCTGGCCAAGACACCACTGCTTCTATCTTCGAAGGATCCACAGCTACTCCCTGTTGGGACACAACATGTCCCATGAGACGAACTTCTCGAGCCCAGAAATCACACTTGGACAACTTCCCAAACAACCGATGTTGGCGAAGAACTCCCAAAACGGCTTGTAGATGCTCTGCATGCTCTTCTTCAGATGTGGAGTATACAAGGATGTCGTCGATGAAAACCACAACAAACTTGTCCAGGAATTCACGGAACACAGCATTCATCAACCCCATGAAAACAGCTGGAGCATTTGTCACACCAAATGGCATTACAACAAACTCATAATTCCCATGAAGACAGCGAAAAGCAGTCTTCGGGATATCCTAATCCTTTACACGCATCTGATGATATCGTGACCGCAAGTCTATTTTTGAAAACCAACTTGCACCCTTCAGTTGATCGAATAGGTCATCAATCCGCGGGAGAGGATAGCGGTTCTTTATTGTCACTTTGTTTAAGTGACGATAATCGACGCACAACCGCAAACTGCCATCACCCTTTTTCACAAACAAAACTGGTGCACCCCAAGGTGACACACTTGGCCGAACAAAACCACACTGCAACAAACCATCGAGCTGAATACGTAGCTCTCGTAACTCAAAAGGGGCCTTCCTATACAGAGACATAGAGATAGGAGACGCTCCTGGCTGTAGCTCGATCCCAAACTCGATCTCTCGTCGAGGGGGTAAGGATACAACCTCTTCTGGAAAGACATCAGGGTACTCTTCTACGACCCTAGGAAATGCCAGTTGTTGAACCTCTGAAGAACTCAGCATCATCCCAGCCATCATAGATGATAAGGATGAAACTCGTCTATGACTCATCTGAGGATATCTATCACCAACAAACACCACTTTCTCTCCATCTTCATCCAAGAAAACAACCTTCTTCCTGTAGCAATCCACAATAGCCTGCACCGAATACAACCAATCCATGCCGAGGATGACATCATATGGTTGTATTCGTAAACATAGGAAATCTCCCCAAGAGCGGTGCTGCCCCAACACTAGCTCACAGTCTCTACATACATCAAACAAGCTAGCTCGACCTCCAACAGGCGTAGTCAACGCCAAGGGCCCTGGAAGCCTCTCTACCTCAAGTCCCAAAGCGTGGACAAGGGTAGGGGATATAAAGGAGTGTGTCGCTCCTGAATCAAACAAGGAATACAACAAGGTAGAAAACAAGAAAAGGGTACCTCAGACGACGTCTGGCTCGCCTGGGGCTGGCAACGCTAGAGCATGAAGCTGACCACGACCTCCTCCACGACCTCTCTGACCCTGATGACGACCACCACCACGGCGGTGCTCTGCTCTCTGAGGACGGGGAGCGTCATGGGGCTGTCCTCTCCCTGCTCCATCTACCCTATGGTGATCTAAAGCTGTTGCCACCTGCTGCTGCTTCCTCGGCTGGAACTGCCTCAACGGAGGAACCTGGAGTGGAGCGCTTGGTGCACGATGACTGCTCTGAAAATTTGGGCACTCCCGCTGCTGATGACCACGTCCACCACAAGAAAAACAAGCACCAGATCACTTTGCATAGGCCTGAGAGTTGCTGCCTTTGGAGAAACGAGATGTAAAGGGCTGGGACCTACCCCCAGGTGAACGGAAACTCTTCTTCCCTGAAAACCGGGAACCCCGGACCACAGCTCTGCTTCGTGAGGAATCATGAAGATTCCCCTCTCGTGATGATCCGGTCCTTGCCAAAGTCCTCTCAAAAACCTATGCCCTCTCCAGAACCTCTAGATATGTCTTCAGCATAAATGGGTTGACCTGGTGCTGGATCTCTAGACGCAAAGCCTCCTCGAAATGCCACGCCCTGGCCTCATCATCTGGTAACAGGTCTGAAGCATATCGTAAAAGGTTCCTGAAACGGATTCCAAACTCTCGAACACTGGAGCTCCCCTGTCAAAGGGTAAGAAGCTCTTGGCGACTTGACGCCTTCACAGTCGAAGAAAGATACTCGACTCTAAACCTGTCTCGAAACTCCTCCCATGAGATCGCTGACTCCTCACGATCCCCGAGGAACAAGAACCGCCACTGTCTCGCTGCTCCAAGAAACATCGTCACAACCAAGGACACCCAGTGTTCCTTCCGAGAACGAATCAAACTGAAGCCTATCACGACCTCCTCCAACCAGTCTTCTGTGACTGCATCTGAAACGGAGCCCTCGTACTTCTGTAGACTCTGGCGCTGAAACTCTCGGAGTGTCTTCCTCCAAGTGTCATCGTCGTCAACCTCTACCCGGCGGCGATCTGCTGGAACAGCCTGCTGGGCACCTTCTATGCAAACCTGAAGAGAACGTCGACCTGGAGCCATACCTGTAAAATAAAAACTGTTAGAGCTCCTACTCCAAGAATATGGAAGGATCAACATTAATTAATTAATTATTTTGTTTTATTAATTTTAGGTTACCTATCCCAAGGTCTACCCATTCAAACACAGGTGCAAAGAATAATGATGCATGATCATTTCCTAGGTCTCTACCCTGCAACCAGTATCACATTGTTTAGTAGCCATCGTAAACTTAAAGGTCCGTGCAACAGATCATAGGGGGCCCTGAACGCCTATGTCTCTGCCGGTCTCCAGTGTTTACCCCACTTGCTAAACGTGAATGACATCGTTTCCCTACCATCTCATGCATCCTCACCTGTGCCTAACTCCAAACTCCATCCTATCCCTCAACCAGAGCCTCTGATACCACTCTGTCACGACCCCCTCCCCACAAAGTGTACCCCTCCTGGGCCGGCAATGTGAGAAGGGGGATAATGACCCCCGAGTCCCGCCTCCAGTAGGCCCCGGGTTGGCGACTAGCACCGAGGGTATAATAAACATACAAATAGGAGGCATTACCCTCTAAGAGAACACATGCAGAAGAGAGAGATAGAATAGACTCCAATCAACTCCAACTTAGAACTGAAATGTAAAAGGAAATAAAGTACATATATGAAATGTCATGCAAAGTACTACAACTGAAAGGGGAAACTAAAAGTACCCAAAAGAAAGGAAAACGACAGTGACCACAAGCCCGAACAACTCCTCCTCCAACCACAAGCTAGTAGTAACCCGCTTGATCTCCAACCTTCTACAAGTGACCTGAAAAATAGTTTATATATACATAGGGTGAGTATAACAGTATACTCAGTAGGATCCTCCCAAATACTCTCGTGCAAAAGTAAAGAAAGCATGCTAAAGCCCAGTGAACAACAAGTGAAACTAACTCATTATCTAAACAGGTATACTATGTTCCCAACCTCACCATGGCTACTCTCCCCATGTAACGCATACAAGAATATAGCATATAGTAAAGAATATCAAGGGTACCCCACTAATACTTCCCCACTGGTTTGCCGCTTTGACCCAACGACATACATCCTGTGCATCTCTCTCCAAAGGCTTGCCCGCAGACACATGGGCTAAGCTATACAATCTGCACCTCGTGCACCACAAAGGCTTGCCCGCAGACACCTGGGTGAAGCACCACACCGTCCTCACAACAAAAGTAACTAGGTAGTTTCCGGGAGCCACTACAGCTCATATAACGTGTATCATACATCGGGTATAATACCTCAAGCCATTACAACCCATACTCCGAGTAAGGATCCTCAAGCCATTATAGCCTATACACGTTACACCTATAGTAGTCCATAGGATACTATATCCAGAATATATGTGTGGGAAATAACCACAAGCCATCACAGCCCTCTACACACATATATGGGTAAAACTAACCACTGTGCCTACCGGCACAAAGATCTACCAAGAGAAGAGAGCGGGGCCAAAGGGGGTATTCAACCATTCAACCTCCCATCAGAATGTTGGGGAAAACACCCCCCCAGGGCTCAGAATCCCCAGGGTGTCAATTTCCCTTACCGACAGGGTGGAGTAGCGTATAGAAACACAAAAAGTACAGAATATATAAGTAACTAACATCCACACTATGGGAATTAACTAGTCTTAGATACAACTACAGCTAACATATCTCAGACTCTAGGCTACTACTTCTAAGACTAGGTATCCTATAAGCACACAAACAATGAAGAGATTTATTAGATAACTCCATTCTCATTTATCAGTTCCACTGTACATTAATTAATTCTTTAAACATTAATTAAGAATGAACAATTCCACATTAAACTGAAATTGAATCACTTTCAAAAACAACTGCTCCTTTTTAAGATTCACATCACCTTTAAATTCCAGCATCTCCATCCCCATGGATTTTCACCATTTAATCAAACATTCCTTACAGAATTACTTTTCCACATTCCCAGACATTCTAGAAAAAAATCCTATGGTTCTAAACACAAAGGAGGCTCAACACGGTGAGTAGATATACTACCCGTCGAGTCTTTGCCGCCTATAGAAAGAGCATAGACCCATCCTCCATCGAGAGGCTAAACACAGAAAGCACATGGCATAACCCGCCTGTCATCGCCTCCTTCGGAAAGAGGGTAAGCAAGACCAGCTGCCTTGAGCAGTGGGGAAAAGTAAAGCAGATAAACAACCAAACCAAACCACTAACATCAAACCATCACATTCATCTCATACCATCACCCTTGGTGTCCTCCCTGACACCCATATGCATAAACCGATGCATCTCGCCACACTGGGCGTCATCCGCTTCCACAACCACAAGTCTCCATGCCTCCACATATCACAACAGCCATCCAGGATCACATCACAGCACAAGAAGCAGGAAAACAAACATCACAAAATGGGCTCTCGACCCTTTAACAAACAAGAGGGTAACTCAGAACCCTTTTAGAAATTCCCACATAATCTGTTCTCTAATCCATATTGAATTAACAGATATGTTATTCGTAGGTTCCAATCATGGATACCTAATCAGTAAGCTATCACAATTAAATATTCATGCTTACTTCCCTAATTTGATTATCCTCAAATTAGAACAACTACAACAACGACAGTAACCAGATTAATTTACATGCCTCTTTATCTTTAGCCAATTAATTAAAAATTAATTCTGGCTTTACGTTCGTTATCAATTTCTATCATGAACGAACAACAAATCAAAGAAACATATATATCACTATATCGAGGAAAACATGAGGCAAACCGTTATCACGGTATAAAGCAACAACATGCAATCAACCAATTCTTTTAATCCGATTAAAGTATTTAATTAGGTCAATTTCATTATGATCCAAAGGAATAAATCATGCTAATTCTACGATTGCACACACACAATTAGAGAAGCCATGAATCCCCTACCTTAAACAGTTCCTCACATTCTTTATCCACACAACAGGTCACGATCCTCCCCTCGCGACAACTGCATCCACCGGAGGATGCTACGGTAGGACAGTACCAACCAACCCCAAGAAAACCCATTAGAATCTTGGAGAATACATGGTATAATTATTGAATGGAGGATAGGAGAAGATGAACCTCAAAGAACGACGATACAACATACCTTATATCGAAGATTGATCGACAGGGCTCGGTTGTATCCAAAACAGAGCAAAACCAATCCTAGGAGTAAAGATTGATTGAGAAACTCCTACGGAAAGAATTGAAAGGTTCTAGTTCCTCTTAACCGAGAACAAAGAGAAAGAACAAGGGAGAATGATATCTCGTCCCTTTTTAAGATTAAATGGGGCGACAGTTTGAGATCCGGTTAATTCTCCATTAAAAACGGATCGCATTAACCCACGCGGTTTGACCAAGTAAAACATTCCAATTCTTAGGAATAATTAATAAAGGATTTATGGCATTTGAATCGGCCTTAAGAGCCCTTAAAATAAGGCTTGAAATGTATTTTACGTCAAAAGAAACGTCAAAAAGGGGCAAAACTGTAGGAGTCTGGAAACACTGTTCACCCACCGTTACTATACATGAAACCGATCTGTGAAACCAATCTGTGAAACTGATCTGTGAAACTGATCTCTCACACCGATCTGTGAAACTGATCTGTGAAACTGATCTGTCACACCGATCTGTGAAACCGATCTGTGAAACTAATCTGTCACACCGATCTGTGAAACCGATCTGTGAAACTAATCTTTCACACCGATCTGTGAAACCGATCTATGAAACCGATCTGTGAAACTGATCTGTAAAACTGATCTGTCAGACCGATCTGTGAAACGGATCTGTGAAACTGATCTGTCACACCGATCTGTGAAACCGATCTGTGAAACTGATCTGTCACATCGATCTGTGAAATCGATCTGTGAAACGGATCTGTCACACCGATCTGTGAAACCGATCTGTGAAACTGATCTGTCACACCGATCTGTGAAACCGATCTGTGAAACCGATCTGTGAAACTGATCTGTGAAACTGATCTGTCACACCGATCTGTGAAACTGATCTGTGAAACTGATCTGTCATACCGATCAGTGAAACTGATCTGTCACACCGATCAGTGAAACTGATCTGTCACACCGATCTGTGAAACCAATCTGTGAAACTGATCTGTGAAACTGATCTGTGACACTGATCTGTCACACCGATCTGTGAAACTGATCTGTGAAACTGATCTGTTACTGTTCATAAAACTAGAAACACTGTTTACAGAACTGGAAAATTGGCAATGTGGTGGGGATAAGTCCCCTTGGCCTCCCGGAACACCTCCAACACCAAAATTCCACAAAGTAATGGACCGGAGAGGTCCGGGCCATTACACATAGCCAATTGCACATGACATATCATGATATTAAACATTACCCAATTCACTGGAGAGAAATCTGGGTTCACCCAATATAATCATTTCATTCCCATGTTTAAGTGTTTTGCATATATCATATAACATCATTTAATTCAAAATAATAATTTTTTCCACGATCAAAGAATATGGAATACATAAATGTAATTCACCAATTAAAAATTATATGTTCATGAAGTTGAATAACCTTAATAGAGATAGGGGTATGGTATTCAATATTCCTAGTGTAATTTTCACATCATAATAGCATTATATGAGAATTCCTAAAATGGGTTGAAGAGAGATAATGGAGTCTCTCATCCTTTATAAATAAAAGGAAAACTAATAGAGATATTTTAGAACATATCCCAACATTGGAAAAAATGATTTTTTAGAAATAAATAAATGAATTCTTATTAAAAAAGTACAAAAAATTTCTGAAACATTTTGACAAATTAACGGGTTTACATAAGGGTTCATAAATAGGCTAAATGAAAATGAAATGGGTTTTCATAATTTAAGCCTCATATGGACTATAAGGGTGTATATAAGAATGTATCCCAACTTCTGAAAATTTAAATCAAAATGGAATATCATAAATTATGTGCTTAATGAAAATATGAGAGAGAGAATCCCCTACATAATTTCAGCATAGTAAAGGTTATGTAGGGGTAAAAATTTGATATTATAAAAGGTATCACATAGATATAATATAAATTTGACATTAATGGATTCATAAAAACAGAATCAAAATATAAAAAATTGAAATTATAAAGACTAATATCATAGATGGTTCCTAAATTGAAAGAAATAGATGAAGGTCAGGATCCCTTACTTGAGTGCGTGACTCCAAAGGCTTGGGAGGGGCTTCCTTAATGATTTTGGGAACTTTTGGAGTACTCTTCTGAGTATATGGAAGAAATTGTACTATCATCGGGGAGTTTTATTTAAGATTAATCAGTACATGGGTGGGTTTATATAATAAGGGAGGGAGGTTTACTTATTATTTTGGTTTTGGACACTACATAATAATATATTCAAAACCATAAACCATCCCATGATTTTTCTAATTTTTTCAACCAAAGCGGAGTGGTATGCATTATTTTATAAGTACATGGTTAAAATATAATAAAATTATTCCCTTTCTTATGTGGAGGTGAGTCATACGTTCAAGGAAATGATTTTATAATCATAAAATATATTATAAGTCTTGGGGGATTCAATAAGTACTTATAAAATAAATATAATAAACAAAAAACTAAATTATTATAAATTAATAAAACATATTTATTTGAATATAACTTTAATAATATTTATTAAATAAATATTGGTATGTCATAAAATGAAGCATATATTTATATGGTATTTAATTTTCAACCAAAAATTTGAATGTCTCAAAAAAATATAAAAAAATAACCATTAGATAATTATTATATCCTAGTTCCAAAAATGATATTCATTTTATCTTTATAATTTTCTAAATATTCTATTTCAATTTTACAATTAAAAAATGATATTTATGGAAAATAATGTCTTTTTTCAAAAAAAAATTGAACACTAATAAAAATTACATTTGAATTCATAAAAATTTATATAATCATTTATATTTTAAAAAGGAAATTTATTAATAATATATTAATAAAATATTATTTATTTCAAAAATATAATAATTTGTCTAAATAGGTTTTCTCTTTGAATTTTATTATTAACCAAAAAAATCTATTTGCCCTATAAAAAATCATTTATAAAGTAATAATAATATGTTAAAAATATATTTAATACTTTATGTTAAAATAGTATATATATTACAATTGATAGGGTTGTAATAAATATTCCTTTATTACACTATAATAAACCCTAGGAGTATAGTGCATGTTGGTGGGGATTTCATACGGTCATTTGGTGAACATAGTTTGGGTTATGATCTTGATGAGCTTCAAATTCTCCTATAAACGGGTTCAGTTCTACTTATGTTGTTGGATCTAGGAATGGGCTTGGTCTAGGAAAATCCACTAAAATAAATTTCTATTAGAAGCTCTCATTAATGGGCTTCAAATGGTGTTATCCTACTAGTTTCGGCCATCACATTCATTGTCTTTTCTGAAAGGATTTGTTAAAACCCTATATTTGTACTAGTCAGGTGATCACTATAAAATATTTATATTATCAATTGTAAAGATAAATAATGGTCATTTAAAATAAAATTGGATATATTAAAATAATTAAAATATTATATATATCTGTTAGTCATTTAATTAAACTACTATAAAGGGAATTTTATTCATAAATGTTAAAGTCGTCACATTCATTGTTACCAAGAAAATGTAGACAGTAAATGATTCTAAGGGTCCACCTTGTAAAGAAGGTTACCATAGGGACTACTCATTCCATGGGTATTTAGGCTTTAGAGGAAATAAAAATATTCCTAATGGTATGATCATATATATTAGGTGACTTTTGATGAGGCCTTTTCCTAATGTCATTTGATTTGTCCGAAGAGAGGCCAAAGTGGGGACCAATGGTGGAACAGAAGGATCCAATGGGAGCTAGATAGTTGAAAACACTATGAATCCCCATTTTGGGTGGCGTGATGTTTTGTGAGGAGTTTCCCTCTTTATATAATGTTAATATGTGGATGAGAGAACTATCTATATAAAATTGTGGTACAAGGACCCTAGTTCCTCCCATATAGAATTTTTCTACGTGGGGTTGGGTTCCACCCACAGAACTGTTTTCTATCCAGGATCATGTTAATCCCAAATAGTGTTTCGTATGATGGGCACATATCACTTCTTGAATCATTTCTGTTCACATGATGGTGTCCCAAAATGCGATTATCCACATATGTCTAATGGTGTGGTGTTTGAAAAGGAATCATGAGTTCTTGGATGCCAAATAAATGTATTTTCTTACTTAATATTATGTGAGGGTATTACCTAAAATTTATATAAGGTTAAATCCTAAATATCTTTTGATTCATGGAACTTTCATGTGTCTTTATTAACCTTTTCCTCCTTATTTATACTTGTTTCATTGGTTATCTTTTAGGTATTTTTTTTAAAAAAAAGTAACATGAAACCAGGATGGTCAGTAATCCATAGTGGGCAATAAGGCTTCAATTATAGCATCCAAAATAAGAAACCCCAGATTGAGAATATTTTCATTCATTAGAGATGTAAAAGAAATTTATCACCCATTATTTGGTTTGAATGAGTTTTGTAATTTTCAGTGGGTGGAAATCACCTTCCATCCTTGAAAACATCATGGTTTCATTCACAGGGGTTAGTAGTACTGTCTCCTCCCATGAATGATTTTTATTAGGGTTTTTAACAAATATATGGAAGACCATGTATTGTGGTAGTCCATGCAGCTATTTTCACTTTATGGGATTAAGGATTCCTTCCTTGCATCACACCCTTTGAACATTTTCTTCAAACTCTTCTCCAGATTCATTATTTTCCCTAGCCAAATTCATGGATTATATTCTCCTAGAATGTTGAGATTTAATGACCCAACAATATAACATGATATTTTTTCATTAAAATTAGTATATCAGAAAATTTATTACCCTTTCACTCATAAATGGAATGATATTTTCACTATTGCGTACATAAGGCCTATCGTCTCCACAAAGTGATGCGATTATTTTTTTATCCCACCCTCAAGAATGATTTAAAAAAAGTATCTACTAAATGAAATGTTATTTACAAGATTAATATAATTTTTAATATTATGTATTTATATCCTATACAGATGTACCAAAATTTTCATGCAAACAAAGAAGGAGAAAATAAGGCAATTATCACTTCAAATGATGAAAATAAAGAAATATTATTTAAAAATTGGATCTAAGAAGTTATAATTGTATCACATATGAAATTATAAAGTTAAATATGGTTCTGGTATAAGTTAATAACATGCATAAAATAATTATGTTGGAGGTAAAATCATATTCAACCAAAAAGAAGCGTTAGGTAGAGGATTTCATCTCAATTTCTATTCCATTGATACACATTTTTTAATATAAACATATTTTATTTAATGAGATTAATATAATATAACTTTTATGTATTAAATAAGAATAAATATTTATTAAATATGATTTATGTTTATTTTATTATTTATTATTCATGGGGTTTCAATTTAAATGTTTCCAAAGAGGTAAAAATAATTTACAGTCGAACTTTATTTTATGATTGTTTACATTATCATGAATCAATAACATTATAACGATAATTTATCATTCGAAACTAAATATATCTTAAATATAATTATTCTTGTATTGTTCATATAATTATTTCATAAACATTATACTATTTTTATCAATGGTTTTTATATTGAATGTTTTTGGATTAAATAGTGAAATATAGATAAATCTGTATCTTTTAATAAATATCGACATTTGATGCTATGAAATACATATTCATGAATTAAATTGATTATTAGATAAAGGGGGTTTTTTGATATAATTTTATTCTTGGAGAATAGTTATTGATAACCCCTAGGTGCATTGAAAAGTCACAAGAGAAAAATTAGATTTTTAAATTAGATGTGTTTTTATATATTGATTTAAATTATCTTGTGAAAGGTATTCATAGTAGAGGTATCATGATTCTATATATTATGAATTCCAATAATAAATAATTTCCTACATTTATAATTATATAATTATAATAATTAATCATAATTTCTCATTTATATTATCTTTGGATACAGTTCATTATCTTTTTATTGATGAAATGAAATGTTTGTTCAGTTAGTTATAGTTCAATATTGTTTCTTATTTTTTCCATTATCGTGTAACTATTTAAATGGCATGTGTCTTCAGTTATTTACATTTTAATATTATGTATTATTTATTTACTCGTGATATATTCTATTAGATGCAACCCTTTATGAGCATTTAATTTGACATTTATTTTTTTACTTTCCCAATGGTATAAAGATGGATCCTTTAAATGTGTTTCAAGAAGGAATTTTTTTTTTCATTTTTTGTGTTTTCTTTTATTTAAAAAATTTAAATTCGGTATCTTCTATGTATCAAGTTCTTCATAAATTCCAAATAGATTGGTCCTTTGTGATTTGACCCTTTGTGTCATAGAAAATGTTATAATGTAGGCCTTGACTCTTAGTTATGAGAGTTGAGGTTGTTACAGTTGGTATTAGAAGTATTTTTGTAGAAAATTTTGAAAATATATTAAGGAAAAGTAGATTAGGGAATAGAACCCTATGATATTCATTGTTGACAAGTACAGAATAACATAGTAATGTTTTGGTAAGGAATATATTTTGTTCTTTTTCTAATAAATACATCACTATGTTGATATTTAATGTGGATGATGTTCAAGAAATAATGTTCCAAGGGGTAATAAACCTAAAAATAGAGAATTAATCTTTCCTAAATCCTCACAAGGTCCATGAATAAATCCTTATTTCACACATTTTCTGACCCTCTCATAGGATATTATTTCAATACCTCAAATATTATTTACTAAAAATTAATATTGATTTTAAAATAATTACATCCCCTACGAAACCAGGTATATGATATTGATATTAAGAATGAATATTTTTCAAAATGAATGTTAATTGTTACCCTATATTTATAATTATACATAGTGATTTAAAATTAATATTTTTATGAGATAATCCTTTATATTTAATTGTGTAAAAATTGCGCCTGTATGGAAAATGGGTATCAATATTGATGGACAAAGGAGATATTTCCCTACTAAAAAATCCAATGTTGTTGGTTTTGAAACTATGTATATCATGGATACATTAGGGAAGATTAATCTGGTAATGATAGATAACATTTCATAGATAGAAAAAATATTCTATTCTACAAAGTTATTATCTTATTTTGGATTTCTTCATGTGGATGAATCCCCCTTCATTTAGTGGTACCACAAATATAATTTTAGTTTAGATACACGATATGTGTATTGAGAAGATATTTATAGTCTTTGGATGTGATGAAAATGAAAAGGTTACACATGCAGTGTATTGACTCAAAGTCTATGATAATTATTAGTGTTTTTTGATCCAAAATACTAGTGGGATCGGGGAATAGAACTCATGGAATTGAATGTGTTGAATGCGACATTCTTCGGAAAATATTCCCCTCATGATAAATAAACTTAAATAATTATAAATTTGATTAGATTAATGAAAAATTAAGTTGAATTTTTTGTTTATTCAGAGGCTCCCATTACATTGTATTCTAGATATTCAATTGTTTATGTGCCTAACATGATGTGAAAATTGACCAATTATTTGAGGGTATTATGAAAGGTATTTGAAGGGTGATGGTCTCTCAAACTTTTTCATCATGTGATGACATAGTTTTATGTGCCCATATAATTGATAATCAATTCCCTATATCCTATATGATGATGGGAAATCTAGAAAATAAGAGGTTTAATGACGACCAAGAAAAAGGGAACGCGTCAAAGAAGAAGAAGAAAACTGAAAATTTTCTATTTTTTGGGAATTATAGAAAGAATCATCAAGGGAAACTCTTGAATGGCATGGACGGTTTTTATAAGTGATAAGATAATGGTCAATATGATAATGAATGAATAAGTGAAAAACACATTTATTCACTCATTAAACTATAAGGTGATAGGGGACTATGAAAAAAAATTCCCTAAGCCGGAAGGGACTCTACAATATAAGAGGCTAAGTGCAGAAGTCCAAATGTTTGGGATCACTATAGATAAGGTTGAATTACTTAATAATGTGGTCGCATATACTTAAATTATATCATATAATTTATAAAATTATTTATTTGATTATACACCCTCATACTATTTTATATATTCCATGTTTTCCTAGAGAATTAGTTATTTCCCTAAAACATTATGAAGCGATTTGTATGAAAAAACACCTAGGTGATGTCTCATTCAAATAAGTATGTCAAAGTTGTTATCCAATACGACTCATAAACGTTATTTCTTTGCAAAATTTACTATCATTCCTATGGTTGACGAAAATATAATCCTTGGCATGGACTAGATTTCAAAATAGGAATCAAAAACTTATTGAAAAAACAAGGAAATTATGATTCATGATGAATATGTAGAATTATTTATCATTATAGAAATAAAATAATCATCTAAGACATGTCTAGATCCAAACCTAGTAACTCTGTTGAATTAAATTGTTGGGGATGAAGAGGAGAGAAAATATAAGGATGGATAAGGAAATCTTAAAATTGAGTATGTATGTATTATGTGACAATAAATTGATATATTTTCTAAGGAATAACTTGGAAGTTCCCGACATTGTGAAATTAATTTTTTCCTTTGATTTAGTACCTGATTCAAGACAAATATCAATGACTCCCACCAGAATGGACTATGTGAAACTAGTAGAGTTGATGAAATAATTAGAGGTGTTGTGTGATAATGGATTACTTCACCCATGTGATTCACTATGGATACCCAATATTCAATTCTTTAATAAGATATCTGGATCCATGAGGTTTTGTATTATTTATAAGTAAATAAATTCTATTGTAATAAATAAAATGTATACTTTACCTCACATTTATGACTTATTTGATCAACTTAAGAGTGCTAATTTTTTTTTCAAATATTGACCTTCAGTTTGGGAATCATCATTGAGAATAATGAATGAAGGAATTATAAACACATCTTTTTGAATGGTAATAGAAATTATGATTTTATATTTATTCCATTTGGATTGAATAATGCACCATCTTTTTTTATTGATCTAATTAATTGAGTAATCATGGATTCTCAGGATGAATTTTTTTTGAATTCATCAATAATTGAATTTTTAATTTTAAAATCTACAAGGACCATGATAATCACTTTTTGATCATTATTAATACTCTTATAAAAATGGTTTATTTGGTAAATTTAGTTTCCATGATATCTAGGATCATGGACTTTGTTTTCTTGTACACATCGTCTCCATAGATGGAATCTCACTTCATCCAATGATGAAAAATCTAGATAGATAATAGAATACACTAATTAGATTAACTAAAGTACATATTTTCATTGGTAAATATTTCAATATTAGAACTCTGTTCATAATTTATCTTGATTTTCTAAACCCTTGACCAATATTACAAATAAATGTGATAAGATTGTATAGAAAAAAGGATTGTGAAGAATGTTTTGATTAACTAAAGGGTGTATTGTTCAATGCTCTTATTTTTAATATTCCATATAGAAATTATGGATTTTTATAATATCGAGATTCATTATATAAGGGACTTGTTTGTGTCCTAATGAAAAACGACAATGTTATTTCATATGAATTAAGGGAATTGATGACTCATGAATAAAACAATAAAACCCATGCTATTTATTTGGGAGTTGTAATATTTCCATATATGATGTAGTGATATTTTCCCTATGGTGAATGATATGAGATATAAATGGATCATAAAGGCAAGAAAATAATCATTTCAAAGAAAGACCAAAATAAAAGACAACAGAGATCGATTGTCTACTAAATAATTATGATTACTCGATACACTACCTACTACGAACATTAAATAAGTTTTAATATCTATTTAGTAGGAAATATCATTGTTTTTTAACCCAAATTATGATTTATAGGTATCCTATGTTCGTAGATTTAGTAGATATGGATACTTGAATTATTATGTAACAATATAAATCACTCCCTTTTCAAATTAATGAAAAATATTCTCTATTAGGAATGATAAATAGTTATCAATATGATTATGGGAACATTGAGAAGAAAATTAATGTTGTGAATGCTTTGAAATTGGATGACATTATTTTTTAAGATGGTGTTATATAATTTAGAAATAGATTATGTGTTCCATATATAAATAGGATAAAGGGTAATTTTTGGATGATTATTATAGCTCAAATTTCTCTATATTCCCATGTATCACCAAGAAGTATATGGATTTGTTGGGAAATTTTTGTGGGATAATATTATGTGAGAAATTGTAGAATATGTATCAATATTATTGGTTTATCAACAGGTCTTGTGTGATAGATAACATCCTAGATGATTAATGGAACTACATCCTATTACTATGTTTGAATGAGATGAATCTTTTATAGATTTTGTTATATGACTACTAAAGACTCATAAGAGGAATGATGCAATTTGGGTTATTGTTGATCACCTAATCAAATCTTTCATTTCCTCTACATAAGAGAATTTTTTCTTCAGGATATCATTGAAATGATATATTATAATAAATTTTTAAACTGTTATGGTACACCAATATTAATCCGGTTTGATCATGATACAAATTTTACATTGACAATATAGAAGACTATTTATATAGATCATGATACTGGGCCTCATTTGATTACTATCTACCATCCTCAAACTGATGGAAATTCCAAAATGAATATTCAAAAAATTAACGACATGTTGATTTTATAATAACATAAGTTACAAGGTATGTGGGATCCATATAGACCATCAGTAGGTTATTCCAATAACAATAGTTTTTATTCATGTATTCAAATGGAATCGTATGTATCATTATATAAATGAAGATTTTGTACTCCAACATCCTGGGGTGATTTTGGTGAAGTGAAAATTATAGACCTAGAACATGTGGAAGAGAAAAAAATACAAGTACATAATATTTTGGATTATATTTATGTTTCTCAAATTATGAAAATAAGTATTTGATAATTAGAGGAGGGATTTTGAATTCCAGTTGAGATAACATGTTTTCATGAGATTATATCCATGGAAGGGTAGCATATAGTTAAGTAATAAGGGGAAAAAGTTTTCAATGTATATCTGACCCTTTGAGATTATTGAAATAATTTTAGTTGTTGATTACTATTTCTAAATGCCACAAAGTCTCTCAAAAGTACCTATTTTGTTCCATTTTAACATTGACAATGAAGTACATGTCAGACTCCATGATTGTTCTAAACCCAAATGTAATATAATTTGAACCTGATCTATCAAACTATGAGGAGACCATCCCAATTATTGATATTAGAGACTGTGGGAATGTGTGTGTCCATGTATGTGACCTTGTGTGTGTGTGATGAGGAATATGTTGACATGAATAGTATAGTTATGTGGAGAAACATAAAAATTGAGGAAGAAACTTGGGAACCATATGTTGTTATGAAAAAGAACTACCTAATTTTGTTTATAAGGTAATATCCATGATATTTGAAGAATGAACTTTTTTTAGGAAGGAAGAATGTGACCCTCCAAAGCATTATAATATACTTCTTTTTAAATAAATTCAGTCTATTCGATAGTATGCGATGTAAGAAACACTGGTTTTAAACTTTATGTGTTTCTATATGAAAATATTATTTAAAAATGACCATTATAAAGTCACAATTATATTGGTAGGTATGATTATAAATAACTAAATTATTAAAATTATATGGTCTATAAATGTATAAAATATATTTAATGGATATTATTGATTAGAAATAATATTAGACTCATTTTAAATAAAATCATATTTTTTATGAACAATAGTATTATTTAAAAGGTGTTTTCCTTTAGATTTTGAAAAATAATTAAAAATTGAACAATTTTAGAAAATTTATTTTATAAAATAAACATTATTTTGAATATAATCAAATCAAAATTATCATAGGTATAATATTTTTGAATTTTTTTGAAATGTTTAAATTTATTATGAATATTTAAAAAATAATCATTTTTATTTAAAATTTTCATTTCATATTAATTATTTAACAAGAAAAATTATATAATATATTAGTATAAAAGAAAAAAAGATTCAATTATATTATAATCAATAAAATTTAGATATATGGAAACAATTTCATGTTGAATTTTAATATAAAAAATTCATATAATTATGAGAATTTTCTCTTTGAGAACCTGATTTTTTATCACATTTGTGGGTGAAATTTTTAATTTTTTTCCCCAAATAATGTGTATTTTATTCAGAAAAATGGAATAAATATTTAATATAAAAAAATTTATAATCTAATTAAAATATCTTACTTTTTATTATTTTTAATATGAAAATAACTATAAATTAATTACCATAGTTAAGGTAAGAACTAATTTGTCATTGAGTTAAACTCTAATGATAAGGGTTAAAATGACCTTAATACTTATAGAAAAAAAATTTATAGATATATTTTTACTGTATCACCTATGAGGGTCAATAATGACCCATTTTAAAGTCTTTATTCATAATAAAAACATTCGATTAGTTTATTGTTTTAAAAAATTCCCAGTCTATCATCTCCCGCACTTATTAATGTCCAACACTTACCCTTACCTCTTTAAACATAAAAACCCATTTTTTAGAAAATAATTTTCCAAATTATTTTTTTACTCCCATACACACATTCTAGAGATATCTTTTAAACATAAATACATCCCATGATATATTTTGGTGAAAACCTAAAGAGCTCGTTCAAAAACATGTAACGTTATTAAATGATCATTTTTTATTACAAATACTTAAAATATATTTAATAACTTAAAATAATATAAATACATTATCTAAAATATAGTGATATTTTATTTATATAACTTAATAACATATATCCATACTCTAATCCTTCAAATGGTAAAAGAAACAATTGATCGTTTGTTTGGAAAATACCTGTCTCATGAATTGATATAACACATTTTCCATCGACACCTACCATGACTATATATAATGATTTATTATATATATATATATAATATTTTTTGATATAAATAAAATTATGTAATTATATTATCACATATAAATTTTTAATTACCATTATTATTTTAAATATGATAATGTCGGTCATGTATATAGAGGACTACCACCTCACAAAGCAAAGTGAATCATTTTTCAAAAGATCATTACTTGGAAAGTAATAAGTATGAATATAATATATATATATATGAGATAAATATGAAAATAAATTAATTATATAAAATTAATATATCACCCACTTTCTAACCCTTCCACTCATTAATGTAATGATATCATCACTTGTGCGTGCCTATGGCCTACCCCTTCCAAGAAGAAATGAGATTAATTTTCTAGATCTATCCTTCAAGAAAGATTGTGAAAATATATCTAAGGAAAATATATGATATTTATTACATAAATACAATATAATATATTATTTATCTATATTATATAGTTAATATCCAAAACATTCACGACAAAAAATGCTCGAGAAAACAACCCAATTAAGACATATAATGATGAAAACAATTACATAATATTAACAACCGTTGGTAAAATGTTATAAGAGGAAAACATATGATATATTAAATATGAATAGAGATATGATATAAATTAATAAAATTATTAAAACCAATATATATGATGATAAATATTTTTCAATCCAAAAGAATCATGAGTTATGGGATTTCATCTAAATTTCCATTTTGTTGAGATATATTTTTTAATAGTAATATATTCAAATTTATGTGTTTTTTATTTGGTATCATTAAATTATTTAACATGAATACCAATTTATTAATAATTATTCATGTTTTTTTCAATTTTATTCACCATTTATCTATAATATAAATGTTATAAAAGTGGTAAAAAATTATTGTACAATATCACTTGATTTTTTGACTGTTTACTTTCTCTTGAAATTTTAAATTTATTATGATAATTTTACATTAGAAATTACATTTCTGTTAAATTTAAATATTATTTTATGGTTCTTCTAATTATTTCTTAAACCTTATAAAATTTTTATAAGTAGTTCTTACATTGATTTTAATTTTATTTACTGAGGAAATATTGATAAATCTATTTCCTTTGAACGTATGAATGCTAGATGATAATAGATATTTATTTTTTAAATTAAATTGATTAGAAAATATACGAGGGGTGATTTAGACATAAAGTAATGGGTGTTAATATTTTATTGATATCCCCTTAAGGCATTAATGGATATCCTGAGAAAAATTAGTTGGTCATATTAGATGGGTTTTTTCCATGGTTTTAAACTATCGTGTGAAGGGTTCTGACATTATAGGTATCATGATTTCTAATATTTTAAAATTCAATAATTAAAAATGTAATTCATTTTTAATTTATTTATTATAATTATTTATGATATTTTCACATAAAAATGTTTTCCGGATACATATTATTATCATTATATTGATTAAATTGCATATGTATTCAGTTAGATATCTTTCATTATTGATTATTACTCATTTAGTGCTCAAGTTATTCATTAATGGGAATTTATTTTTTGTTATTTAAATTACCGTATTTAAAATTATTTTTTAGCCATGATATCTTCCATTGTATGTAAGACTTACTATGCATTATAACTCACCCTTATATTGTTTCCATTCCCCATGTCATGAATATGAATCCTATAATGTATTACAAGGATCACATTTTTCTATTTTTTATATTATATTTTAAATTAGCAATGTAAAATTGGTATCACATATATATGTTTTTATAAAAAAAACTATACAAATTAATGGAAATTTTTAATTTTAATCTTTACATCTATCCTATTGTAATAAATTATTCCTTAGCTCTAGCTTACTAAATTTGGGGTCAAAATAAACCTAGTCCCTCTAGGTTTCCATATTTGATCCAGGTTTTAAAGTGGAAGCCATGGTTTTCTCTTCCCAAATATCATACATAACCTCTCACTAGTGTTAAAACATTGAGGAAACCACCATTTTCCACTAAGTATCATAATATCTAGGACACCATTATATGTCCCCATATTTAAATCACATATCTCATATCAACCCATATCACATAGAGGTCATATCATCCATAAACATTTTGAATATCCTTGAGGTTATGTTGGACACCATAGCATATATAAAAAGGGTTATGTCCTCACGAACATTACCATTGTAAAACTATCATTTTTTTTTGCTGAACACTAATCTAATCCATCCTTTTCATCTAGGTCTACCCACCATGGTCACCAAGTATCTGTCGTTAAAAGACACTCCATGGTCATATCACATGCTTGAGGATTAATGGCATCTTTTAGGTATCACATGGTTAACCCCAAGGATACTAATCCTAGGTCATTAGCAACCTAAAATTAAAGGTCTCTATGAAATTATTTTACTATAAACAATTTGTAATGTTTTGTAAATAACAACAACTGTAGTTCCTTTTTGGGGTTTTGTACACCACAAGGAATATCATAATAAAAAAGGTGTCAACCATCTTCGACTGAGGAAAACCCACCTACAAACAAGGTGTAACATACAATTTTTTTAAAAAAACTATATTTAATATTATATATTACATTCAACATCGATTCTAAATGAACTATGATATATTATTATTTATATATTGATGTTATAACCTAGATGTTAAATTGGTGGTATGAGTTGGATTAATTACATTTTTAAATATAAATAATCACCCTAATCAATATAAATATATTGATTAATGTGTCAATATAAGTAATAATAGGACAAATATTATTCTTTTTGACTAATATTTATGAATTAAATTTTTATATTCATTATAAAAATATTAATTAATTTTGAGTTAATAAGGGAAATACTTTTGTAAAAGACTTTTCTTATAAGGTTTATTTTAAAACAATAATTTTTAAATTATTTAGTTTTTATTTATGTAAAAATATTTGACCTTTTAAAATAATAATATAAAAAACAACATATAGAAAAAAAATATTCAAAAAATATTGATAATTTATTAAATAGTAAAAAATAATGATTTCGGTAAAAATATTATTTGTATTCAAATAATTATGATATTTAAAAGATAAATATTTCCTTGAATTTTATTTCAATTATAAAATATTATTTATTTATATTTAGTATAATAAAATAAACTTGAATCTTTTTTATTCAATATTTTAGTTTAAGTTTATTTTGGGTTATAAAACAAATTTTTCTACAATGTATTTCAAAGTGCACATTGTGTATCCATATTAATTGACTAAAATAAATCCTAATAAAAATTATTTAAATAAAATTTATACATTATATATCTATAAATATTTTTTAAAATTATTAGAATAACTAATGCTTGAAAAATGAATTTCATGAAAAAAATTATCCATGTTAGTGGGTTTAATGAAAATTAAATCCAACTAATTATGTGAATGAAATTTGGTAAAATGGAATCCATGATTGGAATTATCATCATCTATTTAATAGTATAAGATTAACATACCATTTTTTAATGGATTGTAAAAATAGTAAAATTAAATTTTCATGGTTTAGGTGAAAATGGGTTTACAAAGTGTTAAAATAAAGTGTTAAAATAAAATTAAGAATAGTAAAAATTATATTTAAATGGCATATTTCGACCATATCTCATCTAAGGATATAACATTGTTCATTTTTATTCTTGTTTACATGTATAAATATTGGGAATAACATTTTCTACATAAAAATTCCAATTGTGTCCTCTTCCCCTCTTATATTATACCTCCCACTCTCAAATCTTATTCACACCTTAAAAGCCTTATGATTAATAAAATTCCTACCAAAATAATATAACTAATTATACACAATAATATGGGCATTTTTTTATCATAAATCTAATATAATAAGAATCATTGTATAATCCTAAAGAGGTGGTTCGAAGAATGGATTTCGTTCTTAACTGAGAATTTTTGTTTTGTTTCATCTTCCACCTCATTCAAATATTCTTCAACCATAAATCTTGTGTATGGTGGACTACCTCCTCATGAACTAATGTAATTAATTTTTAATCATCACAAACTATAACTTGTAATAATTATGGAATTAAGTTTTATATATTATATTAAGGACATATTAATGTTCTTTAAAAGATAATATATCATTTAATTTTTACATTTCAATTCACTAAAAAATGATAAAATCGTTTTTTTGTACATATAGACTACAACATCCGTGAATAGGTTGTATTATTTTATCACCACATCACATCGATGATATATATAAATTTATATAACGAAATAATATTATATTATTGATATAATTATATTTTTTAAAGTTAAAATTATACTATCCTTATTTCCATAATGATCATTGACAAATGAAAACATCACTCATGTGTGTGTACATCCTAACATCTCCATGTTTTTAATGTAGTTAATTTTAAAAAAACATCTTCAGGTATTGGTTTTAAAATTATACATTAACTAAAATATGATAAAATTTCAATATTATTTTTTAGGATATTACGTAACAATGGCCTATTTTACCATACTATACTGAGGTATCTTTTTTACTTAAAATCCAAATACCATCAAATCAAAAAAAGTGAACATAAATGAATAACTAATTTCTTATATCATTATATGAGATAAAATAAAATGAATAATAAACATCAAAAATGTTTTTAATCAAGTAAATAGTTTGCAAAAGTTTATTATTCAAGCGGATAAAGAACATATGGGATTATTTATACTAAAGGTAATTTATAAATTAAATAAAAACCACATTTTAATATTTTATAGATTAAATTTTTAAATCATTATATTCTATGTCATTGTTCTTCTATTTTTTTCATGAAAATTATAATTTATTCATAAATGATTTTCAAGGGTAATAATTGACTATAATTTAATTTCTTTATTGTGTTATTTTACAAAATTAATCCTTTATTAGTTTTAATGATGACATGTTATTTTAAAAATACTCTCTTAATATTCCCCTTTTAGCTATTTTTCTTCCATGTCCATTTTTAAAAAAAAAAAAAAAATTTTTTATATGTAAAATATTTATAAAATTTTTACATCTATTTATTCTTTCTCTCTTTGTTTTCTAAATGGAATATTTTTATATTATGTTTTTGATATTACATAAAAAAATAAAAAATGATTGTTCAATTCAATCATATAAAAAAACATTGTATTTCCTATATAATATAATTATTCTTTTATATTTCAATTCCTTTAGAATAATTAATCTTTTATTCAAAGAAAAACACATAATCACTTATTTTTCTTATTTTGGAATTAAAAATCATTTTCTAAAAGAAAGGGATATTTTAATTTAACAATGCATATTTCATAACAGTTTTAAAGTGTATTTCAATGCATTTAGGATTAAAAACTAAAAGGATAAATTTTTTTCATTATTATATAGTACTTGAGATATATATATGAGTATTGGGTGATCATGGTATATCTTATATGAAGGGTTTATCCCCATTATAGTACATGGAAAATAGGTGAGCCTGATATAGCTTTTATAATGGGTGAGCCCCTTTCTAGCTCTCTAATTGATTGGGAAATGCTCTATGTGTTATGTATAAAGTGGGAGAGAGTCACTAGAGGGTTTTCACAATGGATTTAACTCTTTTCTAGTTATTTTTTACACTAGTGTAAAATTGGTTATGAATATGATGATCTAAGATTCCAAATATTTTTTTGGTCTTCTTGCTATGAGTTTTAATGGTTTCCTTTTTGATAATGGTGTGTGAATTTTCATTAAGATTTAATTTATTTAAATTAAACTATGAGAATTGATATAATGTTTAAAATTTCCTAGATTTCATATTTTCACTTGACTAATGGATTTCTTCTATGTATTCCCCCTAATATTCTTTCTGTTCTCATAACACCGATTTTTTAAAAAAACTTCGGGTTCAATAATGGGTAAAGGAAAACTATAATTCAAGTTGAAATTTATGAGTAGTTTCCATGAAATTAAAACATTATGTATATTAAAATATTATTTTTATTGTAAAATGTATATTTATTAAAATATTCCATGTTGTAATATTTTATTTTTTTATCTATGAGGTATAGCACTAAAACACTAAACCTAAAAAGATCCAAAAATGTATGAAAATGAATTCAGGACTCATAACTCAATATTATTTTATGTATATGTTCAGGACCATATAACTGATATCAAAGGAATTTATTTAATAATTTTATAGTTTGTTTAATGTTAATATAATGAACTCCAATGATTTTACCTTATTGTAAATTTAAAATGAAATTGTACTTGATGAATACAGAATTGATTAGTACAAGTTATATATATTCAGAATGATTTTATACAAGGTAAATAAGGATTTTATAATAGGAACTAAACAAGTGAAAAATATCCTTCCAAATTAGCATCCATGGATGGTTGGAATTAGAATATAATAGTTTTTTGTTGTGATCAATTAGTTGATACACAATATAAATGTTGGTGGTATCCATCATTGAGGGAAACTAGATCTACCACATAAGAGCATGATGATAGAAGATTATTTTATGAGACAATATCATCCCATAGTCATAATATATTCTGATAAAGTGGTATTTGAATGATGGATCAATCCACTTTAAAATGTATTTCATGTCAGGGATTATTTGGAACAAAGAAATGAAACTCACAATGTTTTTTATTTTCAATGTTAATTTGAGTGATGGTAGTCTCAAGATAGAAACACCATAGTGAAATTTTATCATTATTTAATGGAATAGAGAACATTTCAGAATCTTTTTATTGATAAATATTTTTGTAATATTTTTTAACATGTAATATATAATTAACTATTGTAATTGATAAAACAATATATTGATTTTGTAGATGAAAATGAAGCAAATTTCATAAGACTATCCTGGTATGTATCATATTTTTTGGGGAAAATGACTAAAAATAAATTTATTTTAATTTGGTATAAGACCAATTTTCTAAAAATATTTATCCTTGAGAGAATTTAAAATCTATAGAAAATTTGTTTATTGCACTGAGAATGTGGATATAGAGTTTGGAGACACATATATAACGTGATATGAAATAGGTTATAATGGTCAGTGGTTTATGAAATTGGGATGTAGACGACATATATGTCCATAGGTAAGCCCCAAACATTTTCCATGTTCAATAAATAAAATTTCAAGGAACATTATTATAGGTTTTACAAAATTCTATTGATGTGGTCAGTTTAGTTATAAGACTTATGACTGGAAATAAAATAGTTTTGAACAATTAATGATTATAATTACTGATAGTCCTCCAATAGTGAGATGTTTTAGTTGTAAAAGGTTGGGTCATTATAGAAATGTGTCTCGGAGGTTAGTTACACAGGATGAGAATAATCAATATAATAGTTATAAAGGTGTGTTAAAATCGTTTTATACAATTTATTTTTGTTGTTAGACCATAGAATGAATTGGTGACAAGTTTGTTACTTATTTATTCAATTTATTCCAATGTATTATTTGAAATTGAATCATTAAATTGCATCATTTTTGAGAAATATTCATGTAAAATTAGAATATCACCACATTAATAGAGGATATAAAGTTTACTCAAAACTCATATTGGAAATATTAAAGCAACAAAGACTTATATAAATATTATTATTATTAATTTTTTTATGGTCCTGTATATAAATATTATTGAACTTCAAATATAAGAGTTTGGTATTATTTCAGATATCATCAGGATTTTATTTTATCATGAAAAGTTAAAATAAAGTGGTAATATTTTTCAATTTAAAAAATTTATATCACTGATTACAAATAAAAAAGTTGAGAAATTGATTAGCTATGGTAGTGAATGTTTCCAAAATAATATTTTTAAAAATAAAGAAATTTCTGAATTAGTAATACCCCAATAATGAATGAATTTATTTATTTGTTTTTTTGATTTTCTTAGAGTTATTCATGATCGGGAGGTTCAGTTTACTGTAGAATCATAGGCTTGAAGCTATGCCTATTTCCCAAAACCCTTATCGAATAGCTTAGGTATAACTTTTAGAAATGAAATTGAAATTACTGGAGTTTCAATATGGAGTTTTTTCCCAAGTACATCACTATGTGTTTCTTGGGTTTTATTTATAAAAAATAAAGATAGTTCAATGAGACTTTTCATTGATTATAAATCATTTGTTAATAAAAATTTTAATAATTGGTATCTATTTCCTCATATCAATGTGATTTTTTATCAGTTCCAGGGAGTGGAATATTTTCCAAACATTTATTTCAGTTAGTGGTATAATTATTTGAAATTAACAAAGTAACATATTATAATGACTACATTCAACAAAATATATAGGAATTATGAGTTTGTAGTTTTTCATTTTTGGCGGTATAACACAACTTTTGTATTTATGGACCACATGAATAGATATTTCATTGACATATTTGATATTATTTTGGTAGTATTTGATGATAAGATTTGGTTATATTCTAAAGTTCATGAAAACACGAATGACACCTAAGGATATTTTTTCAAAAATTAATAGAAGAAAAAACTATATGAAATATTTTATGTGTTTGAATTTGGGTTGCATTAAATTTATTTTCTTGTACATATTGTTTTTGAATATAGAATAATTGTTACCCTTCTATAACAAATGTTGTTGTAGAATGGAATAGACCCAGAAATATCATAGATATTTAGAATTTTATTAAATTAATTGTTTACTACTGATGATTTTTTTTGAAATCTTTTCTCACAATTTCTATCCCATATACTTTGTTAACTATAAAAGGAGATAAATTCAACATTAAAAAATAGTGAAATGATTGTTTTTTGTAACTAAAATTATGAATACTGAATGCTCCAGTTTTTCCTTTCTTATAGAAATGGGTAATTTTTTCATATAAATTGATTATTCATTAAAGGTGCTTATTGTGTCCAGATGCATAGGGATTAGTTAATTTTATATGCATCTCATCAATTGAATACCCATGAGTATAATTATACTACAAATGATATGGAATTATTTTTTATTGTATTTTATTAGTTTTGAGTCATCATTTATATAGAGCAATGTGTGATAAATATATTAATAATTAAATTTTGAAGTATAAATTCAATCAAAAATAATTCAACACTAGATTGAGAATATAGATAGAACTGATCATGGATTATGATAACATGATTCATTATCATCCAAGAATGGAAATAAAGTAGTTGAAACCTTGAATAGAAAAAATAATGCTACATGAACCATGTTATTTTAAGAACACGAATCTTTTGTTAATTATTTATTGAATTTTAGATAAGATGTCCTAGAAGTAGAAACCTTATCTATTTTTTCAGTTTTCAATAAAATCATCTCTATTAGAATGAATTATGAAATCTTATAGGGATGATCATATTTTAAAGAAAAAATCTATATTTGGATAAGAATGGATATTGAATAAAATTTATTACTGAAAAGAAGGTGTGTTAATATTTGAAAATAGATTATTTGTGCCTCATGATTCCCAAATGAAGAAAAAAATGTTTAGTGAAACTCGTAGTTTTTTTATTTCTGCTCATCTTGGTAGCACTTTGATGTCCAAAGACCTTATAAAGAGTTATAGTTGTAATGGAAGGAAAATAATTATTTCTATCTTTAACAAGAAATTTTTGACATGTCAATATATAATGGATAATAAAAATAATAATAATGGGAATTATTGAACCTTATGGATTTCCCACTTAAAAATGGGAAAATATATTAATGGATTTTTAGGTAGTATTTACGAGGACATCATAACATAAAATTTTGATTTCGGTTACTGTTGATCGATTAACTAAATATGAACATTTACTTCTAATTTATGATAATATGTATTAGAAAAGGAGTTATTAAATGTATATTTAATATATTGTTAATTAATTGTGATTTTCTCTCCCTATTTTATCAGATCATTAACCTAGTTTATCCATAATTTTTTGAAGGGAATTTAGAAATTATTTGGCAAAGAAATAAATTTTAATATATCTTTTCATACTCAATCTGATTGAAAATATGATGAAATTATATGGAACATGGAATACATGGTTTTTTCTAATTAAATGGATTACCTATATATTTGGTATCAATATGTTTCCTTGGATGAATTTTGTTTTATCAATAGTTTTCTTTTAATACACTTATGGAGATCTTTAAGCCATTATATAGAAAGTTTTTTTAGAATATAGATTTTTTGTATGAGTTTAGAGAAATAAAGTTATCAGACCACAGTTGGAAAAGGAAATGGTTGAGAAATTTTAGTTGACTCAACAATATAAGGGGATGGGTCATAGTTGTGAAAAGGTTATGCAGATAATAAGAGGAAACATATTTCATTAGAAGTAAATAATCATTTCTTTCTCAATATATTTCCTTGGAAAATATTATTTTTTTGTAAAAATTTTATGTTACATTTGTGGTTCATTATACCATATTAAATTTGAGAGAATTTTGTATCACTTTTTTATCAAGTGACATAGCTATTGAGTTTATACCATGTAGAAAATATTTTTCTTCTTTCAAGGTTATAGAATTTTTTTCCATATTTATCTCATGTTTTTAGCCTGGAAGTTATTATGTTAGTATATAATATTTCTTCTAAGTAACATCCTATTCAAATTCATAATTGTAAAGATAATGTATTTTGAAATAGGATAATTAATTATTTTTTAGTTTTTATATAAAAACGATATCATTGTAGAATCAATGTTGACATTTGGATATTCTAGTAGGGAAATATATCCCCCACTTTTTTAATAAGAGACTAAAATTAAGAGGAAAAAATTTCCAAAATATGATAAGAATATAAAAAACTAGGTAATGATAGAATAAATCATTTTCTTGATGATGAATATTTATTAATGAAATAGTTATATTCATTATAAAAATATTACGTAACTTTAAATCCAAAAGGAAATACTATTATTATACTATTTTCATATAAGGTTTTATTTTAAATATTAATTTCTAAATAAAAGGATATCAATTTAATATAATTAATTACATTTATGAAATAATAATTTCAAAATTATCATCAGGTGAAGTATTTTTATTTTTTAGAAAATATTTTTTTTAGTGAATATAGGAAAACACCATTTTTTTTAAAACGCTTATTTATTTTTCAAAAAATTAATTAATTTAAATTTCCAATTATTCATTTATATTTATTTCATGTAACATTAGAAATATTTATTTATATTTAATCCAATTAATTACATTCTAATCATCTATATACTGATTTTTATTATAAGATTACTTTTTTCTATTAAAATGTATTTTTCTAAAAACAATTTTAATTTTCATAATGATCATCATTTTTAATTAAATAAAATTATTCATACTAATAATTAATTAAAATAACCTTATAAATTATACATTTATAAATATTAATTAAACTTCATATAATGAATTTTAATAGTTATAGAGATAATATAAAACTATCTTTTGCTAGAAAAATATGTCTCATGAAAAACAGTTATTTAAATGTGAATATTAGTTTAATTATAATTTAAATTATTCCACTAATATGAATTTAAATTTGTAAAGTTAATTAAATATTGTCAATAAAAATTATCTAAATTATATAATAAGTAAATGTAAATTTTTGATGATGAATTGTCAAAAAATTAAACAAAATACACTACGGTTACGGTGAAAATTAGTTTATGTGGGGGTTAAACTTAAAAGAAAAGAGTTAAAATGAACTAAAATTTTATATATTCTATTTTATGGAAAAATTTGGACCATATATCATCTATTTATCGATAATAGTTCTTTTCGATCCTTGTATAAATTTTAAACATGGGTAAAACATTTTCATTTCAAAAATGCTATGCGTGTTCTCTCCCCTAGTTTTAAAAGGACACCCCTCTCTTCTCTTCTTCACACCTACAAGGCCTCTTTTCTGACCCTATACAATCCCAAATTCAATGCATACATTACTCCAAACTTCCTTGATTCCATATTATGATAAAAAATTACAACTACGAATGTTTTAGGTATAATCGTAAAGATGTGGTCTAAATTAGTGGTATCATAATTAAATAAGGGTTTTTGTTTTCATTCCTCTTATAACACCATAATGTATTATTTAACCATGATAATATAATAAAATCATTATCTCCAATAATATGATATATTATAATGTTAATTTAATAACATACATATATCACCTCCTTCGGAAATGGGAAACAAAACCATCATTTATCCATAAGACGGACTACTGCCTCATGAATCGATGTATTCCATTTTTCAGTATCACCTATCAATACTATTTATAATAATTTAATTAATAATTATATTTTATTTTGTTAAAAAAATTATCATTTTAACAATATAATATAAAATGTACTTTTTATCTTTTTATTCCTAGGAAAATGATAATGTTGTTCATGGGTAATTATATATTATTTCCTCCGTGAAGTAATGAGATTCTTAATCACCAAATAACATGGTTGATATATTTAAGATTATTTAAAATAATTTTATTATATTTATGATATAACGATCTTTATAGAAATTTAAAATTATAGTTACATTATTTCTATTATGATGGTTGAAAAATGAAAAGGTTAATCATGAATATGTCTGTCTGACTATCTTTGGGATTGTAATTTAGTACATTTTTTCACAACCATCATTCATGGTTGATTTTTAAATTATAATGTATGTAATAATATTATCCTTATTTCATGACTATTAATTAATGGATGATGGAATAATGACCACTTTGACCATAGTCAACCAAACAACATCAATTTTTACATATAAGTTGAATACTATCAAAAGATACAAAGAGAACATAAATGATTAACTAATTGTGTATAATAATAAACAAGAAAAAAATTAATAATAAATTAAATAATCAACATATTTTAAATATTCTTGATGTGAAAGAGAACATGTGCTGATTGAGACTCAAGATATCACACTAAATAAAAACCATGTTTTAAATTTTCTTAATATTATTTTGTAATTATCTCTACTCTATTTCCATGTTATGACAAATTGTTCATGAAAAATTATATATATGACTCAATTTTAACCAATGTTCATAATTGAACATAATTGACTTTATTTTGATAGTTTTTTTAAAAGGAATCTTTTTGAGTTTTTATATATGGTGTTTTCCATTAATATTTCTCCTTTATATTTTTTTTGCATGTCCATATTTTTTTAATTGTTTTATGGATGTATTTTTATGGACATAAAATATTTATAGAGAATTCTATTCTATCTATTATGTATTTCTCTATATTTCTTTATTCATGAATCATTTCACATAATGTTTTTGAATTTCTTTACAAAAGACAAAAGGTAAAATATACTTTACCATATACGAAAACAATGAATTTTCCCACCATCATTACCACTATTTTATTTTTATATTACTTTAAAATATTTCATATTTTCTTAAAATAAAATACATGTTTCCTTTCATCTAGGTATTTTGGTATTAAAAATGATTTTCTAACTTAAAAGGGACTTTTAATATCTCAATGTGTACTGTATATGACTTTAAATTTTTTTTCAAAGTTTATATATTGAAAAATACAGATCATGAAATTTTATATTTGTTTTATGTTACTTTAGAATTATTTATTTGAAATATGTGATCCCGATAATACATTTAGAAAGGGATGATCCCCATTATAGCTAAAAAAACGTGATCGTGATGTAGCTTATATAAAGGGTGATGTAACACCCCAAGGCTTTACAATATTTTTATTTTAGAATAAAAATTAATTTTTTATAGTATTCCTTATATGCAACACCATGATAAGCTTATGATACCCTCAACCATGAGTTAGCTTGTGTTACTTGGAAGATCCAAATTTACCACCATTTAATGGAGTTCTTATTTTTAATTTGAATCTGTAAAATTATTATATTTTATTTTTCAAAATAAATGTCATTTTTAATTTGAAATTTCAAAATTATATTTTGGTTAATTTTTAGTATTTTATAAGTCGTTTCATTTTGTTGATGAATAGTGAAAAATACCGTATTTCAGTTAAAACATACATTTTCATTTAAATTATTATTCATGTTAAATTATATTATAAATTGGGTTTTAAATAAAAAATCAACCAATTATACATGTATTAATCAAATTTAATTCATTGGAATCAATTTTATATTGAAATTAGATATAATAGATTATTGGTTTTTTGAATGTTTTACATTAAATATAAGATTTCTCACTACATATACAAGATTAGCGTTAAAATTTATTTTCCCCAATATATTATTTGAGTTATTAAAACTATACATTTATGGTTTTAATCAGTATAATATTTGTGGTCTTATATGGTCAAATAAATGATTAACTAACTATATTTGTGAAATTGATAAAAAATAATTATAGCGATTAATGTCAAATTAAGCATAAAATTGAACTAAACATTAATCATAAGAACCAAATTAACTTAGAACATGTAAAAAATAAATAATCTTCCAATATTTCAACCATATAACCTCTTGGTCACAATTTAATGGTTATTTGGAAAATATTTCAGAAACATTCGCTATATGATAGGTTATGTAAGGAAAAAATGCAAAATGGGAACATTCTGTACCTTTAAAATTTATAAAATTATGAGATATTTAAATAACAACATATTTTAGGTTATATATACCATTTTTAACTTTAAATTGGAGATTTTTATCATAATAACTTATCATTAATTTCTAGATATGAATTAGTTTCTTAATATTCTAATGAAACACCATCGAAGTGATTATTTAGTTAATAAACAACTAAAATAAATGATAATATAAATATTAAAAGTGATGAAAATTGATTGAATCATTGTATTTAATTAATTTTTTATGTTATAATATAATTTTACATAACTATGAACATAATATATTTTAATTTCAACATTGTATTGATTTTTTATATTAAAATAAAATAAATAATGTCAATTTTGATAGTAATGTTATTTTATAATAATTTATATTTTTTAAAATGATTTAAGACTAATAAAAAACATTTATTATGTCAAGTTTTCAATAAGTGTAAATAAATCTTTAATATAATCTATATATGGAAAAAATAATCTGTTTACCCATAGTTTTTAATGAAATTTGTATCATGGAGTGGTAATATTGTTAATAGAGAAAAGAGAAACCTTTTTATTTCACTAAACTGTTTTGTCAGGTGGGTGGGGAAAGTGGATAAACGCCTAGGAATTCTTATAAAATATTTCCCTTTTGACTATATTGGTTCTCCAGTATCTCCTTGGAGCATTAATATTCAACATTTTGAAAAAATTGTTTCCAAAATCTATGATCTTATTACTAACTGGAAAAACATATTCTTATCTTTTGGTGTCAGGATCACTCTGGTTTACCACATTCTCACTTCTATTCCAATTAATATCTTATCTACCCTTAAGGTACCAAAACTGGTTCTGTGCATTATTGAAAATATTCTAAGCTCTTTCATTTGGGATGAACACTTGGAAGGGAGACTCCAGTGGGTGTCCTGGCAGAGGCTGGAAAGACCTACTCGAGTGGGAGGTCTCTATATGATAGATATGACCATCACCATGAAATTACTGCATGGGAAATTTTTCTAGGAGGCCATTGTGGGGGATACTCTCTCAGGCCAATTCAAAAAGAAAAAATATGGTAGGACTCTGGATTCTGTTAGGGGTACCTCATCCCTTTTCTGGAGTATTGTGCAGGTTCATGTTTCTAACTCTATGAACACAGTATATAGATTATAGGGAGGGGTGGAATCAGTTTATGGAATCCCAATTGTGATTGATCTAAGCTAGCCTTCCCATGTTTTCCAGCTCTCGATATCACTTTCAGGAAGGACAACCCTTATCCTTAGTTTCTCAACGCTATTCTGGATGACACACAACTGGACTTATTTGATTATATTTTCTAAAAAATGATTTGGACTGTTGTTTTTTTGATACCTCTTCAATGAGTGTTTTCTCTAGTAATTTGTATCGTCAAATCTGGGGGAGTTATTCTTCCTTAGAATTGTGGGGCGATTATCTTTGGTGTATGGAAGATCTAGCCAAGCATAAATTCCTCATGTGGTGCCTAAGAATACAAGATGTTGCAACCAACGACTACATTAAATGCAAAGGAACTTACCTGGTCTCCAGAAGCATTTGTTTCATTGTTTTTCAAGAAGAATTAACAGATAACCTCTTTTTTGAACGATCATAGTCTTGATCGTTATGATAGGTCTTTGGTGCTTCTAATTGGTGTGAATATCATGAATGTTGCATCATCGATATTTTGCAGATATTGTTCCAGGGTGCAGATACCTTCATCGAAAAAATGATTGGGTATATATACTTATGGCCAGTAGCTAGATTATTTTGAAATCCATGAATCCTGCAAGGAAGGAGGTTATCATTACATCACAGACTACACTCATCTTCAAAACAATGTCCATGATTGTTCATCTCACATTCCTTCTCTATAATGAAGAAGGTGCGGCCTCGCTCAGAGGTATTCTGACAAACAGAGATCCCAACCCTATAGTATCTCTTGGACATTGGGTGCATTGGATACCGCCTATCATTTCCTAAAAACTCAACACTGATGACTCCTATTGAATGGGGGTTATAGGCAGTGGAGGTATCATTAGGGACCATTCTGGTTTTGCAATTAATGTGTTTTCAGCTTTCTTTGGATGTGGAAACTCTCCCCAAGCTGAGGAGAAAGAAATTATCACATGTATTACTCTCTGTAGTGAGAAGTATATTACCCTCTCATACATTGAAATTGATTCCACAGTTACTCAGCATACTATTCAAGGATGTGTTACTACACCCTTTTGCTTTTCATATCCTATTCGTAAGTTTCATAGGCTCATTAACTCCCAGATGAAGGTTCACTATATATGGGGGGAGGGCAACCGAGTTGCTGATTTTTTTGCCTCCATGGCCGACCCTAGTGATAGGCTCTCATCTATTCCTGTTCCGACTCCCTACCTCTAGAGTTCATGGATTTTGTTATTGGGGATGCACTAGATATTCATCATTATAGACCATCGGGATCCCTCTCTTTTTTTATGTCTTCTTTTTTCTCTTTTTCTTTGTTCTTTTCGCTCCTTTTCTTATGAAATAAAATAAATATCTTTGGTGGTGGTGCATGTTCTTGTTTTAAAATTAATTCCCAACAAACAATGGTTTTTTATTTTTAAATTTATATATAATATTAATTATTAAGTGGACCTATATTCTATAATAAATCTTACTTAACTTTATTCAAAATTCATGAATTACATAGGATAAGAAACTAGTTTCTTTAATAAAAATCAATAAAATCAAACTGGGGAAACATAATAGGAAAAGAAAAAAATTAAAAAAAATAATGTAAAATGTAGGTTTTTTTGACCATTATTTCAATAAAAATAATAATTTTCCATTTTTTAGGCACATTATATAAAATATACCTCCCATGAATGTATTCCATTTGGTATTTACTTGAGTTCCACTCCTCCTCCACTATAAAAAATCCTCCACTCCTCCCACTTACTCACACATATAAAGCCACATTAGCTTGACCAATATATTCACACATACCTCTTAACTATTATTCAACTCATTCTATATTCCTTCCCTTGGTATGAAATCAATCCAAGGAATACCTTTTATGGAAACCAAAACGTGTTACCCAAGAAAAGGGTAACATCATTCCTTAACCTCTTCATTTTTTAGCATTCTCCACCCTAGACTCTTTATATTCCATACATAAATAAAAACTTAAGTATCCTCAATATAATATTATGTTTTTATTCATTAATTTCCACGTACAATACATATAATGGGTAATAGACATATTGTTTATGTGTACAGTGAACTACCACCTCACAAAACTATGATTATTCATTTTTCCATTAACACCTATGATTGTGGGGAATAATTATGGACACTTTGTTTATATATTATATATTATATATATAATATTTTTTTGTTTCTTTAATTATTTTATAACACATAACCTTATACATTCCATTTTGTGTAAATATGATTCCATTGTCTCTGGGATTGTGGACTATTGCCTCCTCAAAGAAATATTATTCATTCATACTATGAATTGAATGTATAAAGGGTGTTTTTAATTAAAAATTTTTAAAATAATTGAAATAAATATATTATATTATTTACCAATTTACCATTTGGTAAATATAATATATCATTTTATTTATTTTCCTTTTCACACACTAAAAATTTATAACTTATATCATGGACTACCGCCACCTCAACATGATGTGATTCATTTAAATAAATATAATCATATTTATATTTATATATGATTTAATAACATATTATATATGACATAATTACTATTATATAAATATATAGTGTTCCTTATCTTTCTTTCATAACAATCACTGAAAAATTGGAATGTTTCTCAAGGGTACGTATGGCCCACTGTATCTATGACTGTAACACTATTACATTTTTCATAACAGTCATTCATAATTTAATTTAAAAGTATAATTAATTTATAAAAATTATAATTATTAAATAAGTATGATTTTTTAATTTTTTAAATAATGACCCCTTTTGATGATAGTGTATCTACTTCAGTTTTTTCTTACAAATAAACTGAATATGGTCAAAACCCTGATGAAATTTTTTTTGTTTAAGTAGTTGTTTACCACATTGAAATAAATGAAGTAAATGTTATAATAACATTTAAAATGGTTCTAAATAAATTAAATAATTAACATTAGTTAATTATTCAGGAATTTAAAGGCACACGTGAATCGTATGACTCAAGGTAAGGTATTTCGTCTCAATTTACATTCCATTGAGACTTATTTGTTTTATGAACCAATTCAGTTTTATATCATCTATATACTTCACTTTGACATAAAATATCCTCAATATAGTTATTCTCATATTATTCAAAACCCACAGTTATTACCGAGTGATTATTCTCATCTATTTATTATTACATCCACATTACTTACACTTACTATGAATTTGAGTTTAAACATGTTGTTTTTACTTTCCCTAGATTATGAAGATGAAATATTTGAAATAGAGTCCCAGGATACAATTTATTTATTTTTATTTAGTGTCATGTTTGTATTTTTAATTTCCCCAATTATTATAGGAATCAAGCATGTATTTTCTCTTCCCAATACTACTAAACTGGTCGGTCTTCAGGGTTTGATTCCATTTAACAATGACATTATAATAAAATAATGAAATGGAACCAGACATCTAGGGTGGGGGAACTATAGTTGGTATTATAGGTTATTTTGTAGCATCCGTGGAAATTATATTTAATAAATCCAGTAGTAGATTACATAAAAATTTGTTATTATTTGAGGTTAGTTATATAAGAAAATCATATAATTTTTTATGGTAGTGATTACGTGGGTATTACTTGAAATACATCCACTTTTTGATACAACAAGAGGATGTGGTTCTATTAATGATGTACCTAGGAGTAACAAATATGAAATGGTGTGTCTGGCCTGACTCAGCGTAACCTGGAACATGATAATTGGACTTACTGTGCATCTAGTTTGACACTACTGAGGGGTATCCTTATGATAATTCATACATTATTTAAATCACATTATGATGGATTTAAAAAGAAAATATATCACTAAATAGTTTTTTTACGATCATGAGATCAGTTATGAGTAATTTTTTTAAATTATGAAAACAATTAATCCATATCTATAATTATAAAATGTTTACACATTTATTGTATAATACAGTATATGAAAATGCATAGAAGTATAACCAAGTAAAAATAATGTGTACCTCACTGATGCACATGATCCAAGGATTATTAAGGATCAAATCATATACAATCTTAAGAAAATATTTCAACAGAAATAGTCTCCTAAACATTATCACTATATGAGTACATAAATTCATCTGATAATAAAATGGGTAAATAATTTTCCATGTCCAATGTCAATGAATGAATATAAGAAAATATGAGGTTAAAATTCAAAGTATGTACAAAAGGAATAATAAAAGGATTTATTTTCCAACGTGTGATAATTATGGAATGAAACACCCCAGTACATTCTTGAAACGAATGGGAGATTTTTATAAGTGTCATGAAAAATGAAACAATACATCCGATTAAAAGGGTAATAAAATGGTTCCCATTGTACAATGCTTCAACTACAAGTATATGAGAAACTATTAAAATGAATGTCTTAAGAACCAATGGAATATACACCAAACGATGAAAATGGATAATGGTAAAGTTATGAGACTACCACATTTTATGATTAATGATTCATATGGTTATTCAAGAATTATTTCATTTGAATATTTTATCTCCTTTGTTCAGGTTATAAGAATTATTAAATATATGAATACTGTATTACATTACTTTTCTGTTAATTATTTTAGATCACATGCATAATAGTACCAAGAAAAGTAATTTAGTAGATAGTTATGTTATTTTGGAAACCCATTTTTTTTAAAGATTACCCTTAATATGTTCTAACTGTTATGACAATGTTATTGCGATAACGAAATTATATCTTCAGATAATATATATCAGATAATTTATGATTACCTTGGATATTATTAATGATTTATACTATCATTGATGGAGTATACATCATTCGAATTTAAGGAATATATCCAATAACCTATATTTAATTTAAGGAATAAGAATCATGCAGTTCTTCCAATAAGATTTCCTGGTAGGTAAACTTATTTCAATATTAAAATATTTGTTATGTGTTGATTAAAAGTCACTTCATGTTGTTTTATAAGTTCATTTTCGAAATTCAGTTAAATTTCTTCTAAACTGTTGGATCATAATCTTTTGGAAACCTAAACCATTTATGAAATAGTTTTTGTTGAACAGTAGAAATTTTTTTATATGTCAACGTATTAAATCACCATATGATGATTCATATGAGATAAAATGAAGTTGAAATAATTCAAAGAATGAAAAAATAATAAGATTGCGCTTATAGAAACATATAATGTATGTATATATACTTATATTCATGTCGATTGAATGAATTCCTCAACCCTAAGAAAATTGATCTTGAAATCAAACAATTCTGTCCTAGGAAATTTATATATAAGGAATAAAATGGCCTATTAGATAATAATATATTTATTGATTTGGGATTTTTAACATTATTCTAACCATTTTCTCTATCACTATCCATCAGAACATCATTATTGTATATTTCTTCTATATCCATGTTTCCATTCCCCTTCTATGATTTCTGACTAGAGAACCTAGTCACATGACTATTGTTCATTCCTTTGTATCTAATTAATAATATTTTATATTCATCCTACTTAAGATGTGGGTTTTAAATAATAATTATTATTTTTATTAAACTCTTTATTAACCTGATCATGTTTTAATTGTGAGGAAAAAATTTAATTAAGTTGAAAAAAACACTACACCACATGATTTTACAATATTTTCATTTTGGAATAGAATTCATGTTTTTGTAGATTTCTTTACACTCAAAAGTATATTGAGATTATGCAACATACAACACTATGTTATCATGATTTTCATTAATGATAAAATTTTACCTCCTTTTCATAAAGATACTATTTTATAAAATTTTTTTGAAAACTTTATAAATTTTATTTTTTTCAAATACATATCATTTTGTAGTTTATAATTTCAAAATTATCTTCGGGTGAATTTTATTAATTTTATGATAAGTTTTATTTTTTGATGATAGTGAAAGATACAACATTTTAGGTCAAAATTACCTATTCTTTTATATAATTAGTAATGTGAAATTATATTATAAATTGGGTTTTAAATTCATAAAAGATATGTTATAAACATTTTTATCTAATTATAGAAATTGGAATTATTTTTATATTGAATTTCCATATAAATACATATTAAACTTGTGAATGTTTTTACGTTAAAACCATATTTCTCATCATAACTGTGGGATTTGTGATAAACATAATCTCCCCACTTATATGATTTGAATTTTAAAAAATATAAATACAATGTCATAATCCGTATAATATTTTTTTCTACTAATAAAAACATAATTTTTTTACAAAAAATATTATCTAAAGTGATTAAAATTCAATGTAGTGATTAAGGTAATATTAAGCTTAAAAAGGGGAAAACCCATAATATTTAGGTCCAAAAAACCTATCGAATTGTCCAAAATCCATTTTAAATAAATACTTCTTCCATATTTCCTCTTTTTTCTAATTAAATGGTTCATTGGTATACAATTTCATGAACTTTCCCAATATAATAAGTTTATTAAGGAAAATGACAAAAAATAACCTTCCTTACCTTTATCATTTATTAAATAATAATATATATATAAAATCACATATTTTCAGTTATAAATATCATTTTGATAAGTAAATGTGTTATTATTAACATAATAATTTATCATTAATTTTTAGAGATGAATTTGTCACTTAAAATGCTAAAGAATCTCCAACATGGTGATTATTTAGTTAATAATCAACCAAAATAAATGATACTTTTAATATTAAAAGTGAAGAAATTTGATTGAATTATTGTCTTCAATTATTATTTTGGATTAATATATAATGTTATGTATATGTTAAATTATTATATTTTAATTTAAATATTTTTTTTAAATTAAAATTAAATAAAAAATGTCAAAATTGACATTTATGTTATTTGATAACAATTTAAGTTATATTATATGATTTAAAATTAATAAAAATTATTTATTCATTCAAGATATTTCTATTTTTTTATAAATATTAAATATGGTATATTTATGGAATAATTGATCATTTATAATTAACCTATTGACCCATAGTTTGTAAAAACATTGTTAGAACTATCTGGTTTAAATCAATGTCTTTATGCCTGGAATGTTCTTTTTTTAAAATAAATTTTATAAACACATGGGTTTTTGATTTGTTCAAGTATATATAATATTTATATTTAATTGGATCTATATTTTCTAAAAAAAATCTCAGGTTAATTTATTATTAATGGATAAATAAATTAGGCTAGAAAAGTAGTTTCTTTTATAAAAAATGATAAATTTGGGGAGACTTAGAAGATAAATATTTTTTTTAAAGGACTTATTTTTTTGTGGTGGAGGTTTTTAGCGACCATTATTCCCATATAAAATATTATTTACCCATTATGTAGGAACATTAGGTAATGGAGATCTCCCATTAATGTATACCTTCTTGTTTTTACTTGAGTGACACTCCTCCTCAAATATTAAAAGGCCTCCTCTCTTCACACTTACTCACACCTCTCAAGCCACAGTAGCTTGAATGACTTCTTCCAAAAATTGTTGCTAAATATTCCTCTAATAATCCTATAATTAATTCCTTTGGAATAAATCCATCCTAGTAATCCTATTGCAACAATACAAAAGGATTTACCCAAAGAAGATGTAAAATATTTTGTTATGATCTTTTGTTTTATTTTCATTATCCACCACCTAAACTCTTATTATTTTATTATTATATAACAAATCCATTATAATAAATATCCTATGTTATTTTTAGTATAATATTTTGACCCAAAATTAAAAAAACTTTTCATCTAATGTGTAATGAACATACTTTTTTTGTGTATGGTGAACTACAACCTCCCAAAATGATTATTGTTCATTTTTCCTTTACCACATTTCATGGATGATTATTATGATAGAAAATTTGATTATACATGTTATATATGATATTTATTATGTATTTATTATTATTTTATTCTTTTATGACACATAACCTTTTAACTTAAATTTTGTGTAAATATGATAACATCGTTTTTGGAAATTTGGACTACTATCTTCTTAAAGCGATGTGAATCATTCACACTATACATAGAATATATAAATGATGAATACTATTAAACAAATGTAAAATATATGAAATATATATTTCATATTCATTAAATAATAAATTTTTTGTAATTATAATATATCATTTTCTCTATTAACACTAAAAATCTTTAACATCGGTTCGGGATATATGGACTACCACATACTCAATAAGATTCGATTACTCTTACATCACAAGAATCCTAATTATAATTATATATGATTGAATAACATGGTATTTATTATATATTGATCATTATGGAAATATATTTTTTTACTTAACTTTTTTCCATAACGATCCCTGATAAATGGGAACGTTACTCATGCATATGTATGACCTACTGTCTCCATGATTGTAACACCAATTCATTTTTTATAACCATATGACATGATATGATTTAAAAGTATAAATAATGTGTAAATATGATAATTTTCTAATTAAAATAGTTATTTTATATTTTATATAATGACCCCTTTTGACCACAGTCTATCAACCAAAGTCATTTCTCACACATTTACCGAATATGATCAAAACAACCAATGTAAACATATTTGTTTATATAGTTGTTTAAAACATTATAATAAAAGAATTAAAATATATAATTTATGTCACAAATTTAATAATAAATTTATATAATTAATATATTTATATTATTTATGAATATAAATAAGCACATGACAATTCATACTAAAGGAAATGGATTTCATATTAATTTACATTCCACTGAGACTTTTTTATTATTATAGACCAATTCACATTTTATGTGATGTATATACTAACCTTTGACATTTTATATCATGAAAATAATTATTTTAATAACATTCCATATTTTATTTAATGTTATTTCTTCATTAGGATTATGTTTCAAAATATTCAAAGTACTATGGGACACATCATAATTTTTAATAATTATTTTCATCCAGAATGTTTTTAATGATATTTCGAGAGTATTTGAATTCATCATCTTCAAAAACCCTAGTTATTTATTATCATCCACTAGGGAGTTATTGATAAATCTATATATTTTATTGAATACTAATATTTTATTAAATGGAATTTTATATATTAATTCAATAAAATATTCAATATGTGAGGAATTCTTTGGACTAGAAGATACTAGTGGGTACCAATTATAGATATCCCCTCAATGCATCGATTGAATCAGGAGATGAATCGGATGGCCATATTAGAATATTTTAAACTACCTTCAGAATATATCCTAATTGTATAATTGTTCATGTTTCAGGTACATGATGTCTAAATATAATTTCCATGATTTATTTATCATTTTTATTTGTGAAATTTTGCACCAATATATATATGGATTCATTTAATTCTCAATTAATTTATTAAATGGAATGTGTTTCAGTTTATTACCTTTCCATATTAATTTTTACTTATCTAGTTATTTAAACAAAAAATTTTATCAGATATTTAGATATCTATATTGATTATTCTAATCAGTTAATTTTGTATTCCACTTTACATACCCTTACTAAGCATTTGACTTCACACTTATCAGGTTTCCTTTCCCCAAGTTATGAAGAATAAATATTTTAATAAGTGTTAAATTATGATGTTTATTTTATTTTATTAAGAATCATGTATATATTTAATATTTTTCAATGTATTATGGGTATAATGTATGTAATATATAATTCAAAGACTTCTAAACTAATTTTTTTGCTTTATGATTTGATTCCTTGTTATCATGTAAATGTAACAAAATAATGCACCCTCTCTTGGATTCAAGGGATAGGTAGCTACATGTGATCCCCACTCTAGCTCTCCAATTTATTGCTTATTATTCATTTTATAAATGGGAAATAATAATGGAGTTACCATATGTGTTCTCTTATGTATCATATTCAACTCCAGTAATTTTTAAAATGGGTTTTAAAATGGTAATTAATATAATGCTATAAATATGAAAAATTGTTATTTATTTTAATTTCTATTGGATTTAAGGGTTTCCTTTGCACAAAATGTGTATCTTATTTTCATGTGAAACTTATTTTTTCATTGTGTAAAATAATATTTGGATAAATGTATTAATATCATAGTTTTCATATTCTTTACTAGACTACCATATCTCTTCTTTTTAATGTAACTTAATGAGCTTTTTTTATCTCATCCCATATTTTTAAAATGATTTTCAAAGGGTTTATGGATGTGTTATGTAAAAGATGAAGTTGAATTAAATTTTGTGAATATTTTTCATGAAATGAAAATGTATTTTATTTGAATTTTATCTATTATGTGGAATATGGATACAAACCAGAAGTGTCTACTTTAGAATATATGGTTAGGTAATCTATGAGTTATGACTCAATTATCTAAGAAAATAAATCCTAATAAATCCTAAAATATTCTAAAAATAATTATAAAATTAAAATTCAAGATTATGTAATGGTTAAATTTGGTTTCTTATAATAAATTCTTCAGAAATAAGCACCCAAATTTTAATAAAGACATTTAATTATTAATAAAATGTTTTTTAAAATATTATCTCATTTTGTTATCAATGATTATAATTAATTTTTGAATCTTTTAGAAAATTTATTGGATAAAATTAAATGTATTTTCAAGATAATAATAATATAATTAATCTATGATGATCTATTGTTTTGAAATGATTGAATTGTAAATGAATAGTAGAAATTATGATTTTTTCAAATACGATCAATTTTTCCAAAAAAATAACTTAATTTTAATGTGTCATTGTATTATTGATGTGGTTTTAAATTGATATAAGACAAATTTTAGTTATAATAATATAATTAATTTCTTTTTAATCAATAAAATTCTTGGGTTCTTTATACATTTATTTTTTCTTCAAAACAGAGTTTTCTACCAACTATTTTACATTCATAAAGTTAATCTATTTTAGTTAATTAAAATAATCCTTCATATTAAATTATTTAAATTATATATATAATATATATCTACTGACATTAATTAAAATCATATATTGATAATTTATATTTATATAGTTAACATAAGATCATTTGTTTCTTCAAAAAATAAATTTTACTTAAAAACCATTTTGTCGTGTTTTGTTTTGTTAAATTTTAAAATCATTATATGAAGTTTATATGAACTGATTTTGGTAATTTTTTTAAATATTTATTAAATATGACCATAAAAATTAGTTAATATTTGCAACCAAATTTTTTCTCAAAATTAATTGAAAAAATAGTACAAGTTAATCATTATGGTTAAGGTTAGAGGGGAGTTTTATGCATTACATAGAATTTTTTTAAAGTTATTTTTATAAGCATAGATGATTTTTATTTTAAAAATTTATATAATATTTAGGAATAGTGGGTCCAAATTATATAAAAATTATCATTTTATTTTTTGTATTAAGAGATAAATTACCAAGGTAATAAAACTAGTTACTATGGTGAAAAATAAATATAAAAAAAGAAGTACATTAATGGTAAAGGTGATTACTTATATATAAAAGTTTAATTTATTAATTCTGGTGGTTTTAATATACCTTAGCTTCCGTGAAATTTATTTTTATCAATTGTGGAGTTACATGTCTTGAGAGTGACTTACCATTATTTAATATTTTTGGGTATTTACAAAAAAGCAACCCCTTATCACTTATAAAAAGGAACCAACTCTCCACTTTTTATCACACATGAAATCCTTTTAGTTCATCTATGACATCCCAAATTCGTTATTTACTATCCTTATAACATCCTTTATGACTTATTTTATTATAAATCCCCCATTGGAATTATTTTGGTGAAACTAAAAGTGAATTTTCAAAGAAAAAGTATCATTCATAATAGAGTGCTTTTCTTTTATTTCTTCTTACACCTCAATAAAATATTATTTAAAAAAATAATACATAAAATAATAATTATCTATAATATAATGATATTATATTTTTTTAATTTTATATTTGACATCCATCAATTATTCAATCAATTGGGAAATGAAAAAATAATTCGTGTGTACAGTAGACTACTACCTTGCAAATCCTTGTAATTAAATTTCCATCATCACCAATCATAGATATTTATTATGGAGGATTTAATGTATATATATTATATTTTTGATGTATTTATAATTATTTAAAATTAATATACCAAATATGTTCTTACATTTATATTCATTAAAAAATGATAACGTTGTTCTTGTGTGACTATGGACAACCACATCCACAAAGCGACGTGATTGATTTTTCGTCCTGAAAACACATGGATGGTATATATAATTGTATTTAAAGTAATAATTTGCTATTTATTGTATTATAATAATTTTATAAGGATAAAATAATACATACCTCATTTCCATCCTGACCATTTATAAATGGTAATGGTTCTTATACACATGTACCACCTACCACCTCCTGGATTGTAACATATATAATTTTTAATAAGTATCATTCATGGATGGATTTAAAATTATAATTTTGGATAAAAATTGATAATTATGTCATTATTACTATAATATAAATGATATGACAATGACTTCATTTACCATACACTATATATTTATGTAATTTTGGACATATGAACAAATTATCAACCAAATGTCTCTAAGGGATTCCTACCCTCTCCAAAAAGTCATAGTGAATGGATCAGACTCCTGTGGATGGAAATGATACCTAATCATCAGGGGAATGAGCAATTGGGAACTAACCCAAATGAAATATATCTAATGAATGATGTTAAAAAAGATCAAGTCGTGTAAAAAAAGATATATGGCATGTATACTTGTCAAACACCATGTCATAAGACCCCAAGTACAGCCTGTATACAACGACCTATGTTAAAAAGAATGATTTTTAGAAATTGGTGTACATAGAGGGTAAAATCATAACACATAGTTTTCTACTATCTCGGGTTTACGCCATGTATGCTGGTCGTGTGCTCGTACAGGGCTCCAACAAGTGTCTTCCAGCCCATGTACTGGTACACGGGGAAACCTATATAACCGGTTTGGTCTGGGTGTGTGCTGGAGTACATGCTATTTACTCCACCAAATGTCTATTTATCATCTGAGATACATTCTGAGTCCTGTATAAGGACACACATGCTGTGTGAAATTTTTCCAATTTCATGTTAACACCATCTATCACTGAAAAAACTAAATGCCGCCCAACAGGGCCCACATGTGTTGCAGTCCATACTACATGCCATGTTCATCGTGATTTCCCATAATCACGTGTTCTTCATCTTATGATTCATGAGATCCTTTAATTCCCAATCAAGGTATTATTTTTTCTCCAAACTAAATTTCATTTGTCAATTCATCACTGAATAGCTGATTATACTAGTTTCGAGCCTCCGATCAGCCTTAAAACATGTTTGATCCATCTTCAAAAAGAAACATTGAAGAACAATTTATACAAATTTGAGTTAAATAATCCTCCATAATCATCTTCACACCTCTACTGGGTCATCATAGAGTGGGGTCAATGATTTGGGATCATTTCATTGCGAAATAGATGTGCAATAATCTTTTTTTCATAATCCTGTAAATAATGCAAAGAATGCAGGGTATAAAGGGGAAGAAAAAATCCATACAATGAATCAGAATAAGTAACCTCCAGTTTCATTCATCATGGTGTTTAATTTCTCCAATTATAAGTTTCAAACTAGGAAACCCAAATTTATTTAAATTTAACATGGATAAATTCCCCAAATTAAACATAATAAATGACCATCCTGCAAGGAGGAATGATCTGAGGGTTAACATGTTCATGGGTTGATCCGTTTTTGTCATTTAAATACATGAAGTGGGAAAATAATTAAAATAAAAACCCCTACCTCAATTGTTTATGAAAAGAGAGATTAGTCATCGGTCGGGATTCAACCTTGTCGCGCAATGATCCCTACATCATCATTCGTAGTGAATGTCTCTAAGGGTGGCTCCTCTCCAATGCTCTAGATGATTCCAAGGATTGTTTCCAAGAATTAGAGCCTAACCCTAGGATCCAATGTATTTAAAACCACATTATGCATCATTGCTTTTTAGAAATTTTAAAATAAAGTAAACTATAAATTTTATTTTATTTCCTTTAAAACAATAAAAAATTCTGGATACTCACATCGGTCGATGTTAGGCCTCACATAATGTAAATTAAATACATTGAATTCAATGGTTCAATAAAATTTCTAATCTAGACACACTTTTAAAATTTATTTCACTTTTTTATGAAAACTATACATACGTGATATTTAAAAAGTTTAATTTGTTTCAAACATTTATTCCAGGCACCCTGGGCCTCGAAATCGAACGTCTTCACCAAGCCTAGCCTCATAATAATACTATATAATATTTAAAAATAATACATAGAAAATAAAATATATAATATTACCCCAACATAAGGGCTTTTACATCCCTAAAAATCCAAAAATGTATACTCAAACATATGAGTGTACAATGCATGAATCAGAGCCTCTGGCTCCCATGTGCTTTCCTAAGGATTCTTGTGCTTCCACCGGACATGAACAAAGGGAATTTATTTCCCACAATGGATTCATTCATGTTGACCCTTGATCCCCACTAGGCTCTCTACAAGGGCCTCTCCATCCATTATGTCCATCACTCCAAATACGATGACGTGTGATGGGTCATACATGTACCTTCTCACCTGTGACACATGGAAGACATCATGTACACTATGGAACTATAGTGGTAGGTTAAGGGGTATGACACCTCACAAACTCTACACAATATCTGAAAAGAGCCAATGAACATCGGTTAAAACTATCTGTACTAGCCAAATATCTACAAAACTCATCAAGGTGTGACCTGAAAGAATACATGGTCTCCCTCTTTGAACTCCATAGGTCTCAAGATTCTATCATCATAAGTCTTATACCACCTCTCTATAGTAATCATCCACTCCTGGATGATCTGAAAATTTTCAGTGGTATCTCACACCATCTATAGACCAATGAGTGCTGACTCTCAAGGATTGTTCCACTAAATCAGTGATCGTCAAGGTCTCCTATGTAATGCCTCAAACAGTACCATACTAATGGTGGAGTGGTAGCTGTTATTGTTCTCAAACTCCACCAATGGTAGGTGGTCCTACCAACTATAACTAAAGTCTAAGATACAGGCCCCCAACATATCCTCTAGAACCAAAATGGTTCTCTCTATATGAACATCTGTCAAGGGAAGTAACGTTGTTGTCAAATGTAGATTAGTCCCAAATACCTCATTCAGTCCCATCCACAATCGGGATGTGGAACAAGCATCGTGATCTAAGACTATCTCCAAAAAAAACACCACAAAGCCGAATTATTTCTCTCATATAGATACATCCCATACTATTTAAAAAACATTTCTCCCTGATGACTATGAAGTGAGAAGACTAACTGAGTCAGTCAATAGTCACCCAAAAATAATCGTGTCCCCAGAACGTCTTTGGTAAGTTGATCAGGTAGTGTCTCCACATCATCAATGTGAAGAATACCATTGAAAAAACAAGATCATGGATTACATAGTTCTTCTCATCTATAATTAGTTGGCATGAACTATAAGAAATCATTTCTTGCATCAACATCAGGACACAACCATGACCGGTCCCTGATGCATCGCCGAAAACTATATACTCAACACCCTTTTCTAGAAATCTCAAGATCAGTGTGCTCTTCAAACTTTATATCTACTTCTGGAAATCCAACTAAAAATTCATTATCTATATAAAATTAGTCCCCTTTTCATTCAAGGCTTTCATTGGTGCTGATATCTGGGAGTAATATAGGATAAATCACCAGTAGTATCCTTCCAACACAAGGAATCTCTACACCTTTGACACACTCGGGGGTGGCTCCCATGCTAATAATACCTCGTCCATGGATGGTTCCACTAGTACTATGTCAAATGAGATAACATATCCTAGAAAGTAGACCTCCTGTATCCAGATCTGTATCTTTGAGATCTTCCCATAAATTTGGTGCTCTCGTAGTACGTCTAGAAGCATCTGTAGGTGTCTCGCATTATCCACCTCGTATTCTCAGTATAAAAGGATGTCATAGATGGGGACTACAACAAAAAAGTCTATGTATGGCTAGGAGATCCAGTTCGTAAGTCCCATGAACATTTTAGGGGTGTTATTTTTTCCAAAAAGAATCACCAATTACTCATAGTGACCGTAGTAGCATCTGATAGTCATGTTTGAAATATCATAGTCTCGCACTCATAGCTGGTGGAAACCCGATCAATAGCCATCCTTCAAGAACCATTATGACCCTCTCATCTGATCAAAGAGGACATCCATCTTTAGTAGTGGATACTTATTCCTCATTGTTACCTAATTTAGGTTATCGTAATCCTTTGACAACCTCTAACTGTTTTCTACCTTTTTTGGAAAATAAAACTGGGGTGGTCCTGGGTGAAACGCTGGGTCTTATGAATCCCTTACTCTGTAAATCCTCCAAATTCATCCATAGATGAGAAATTTCTACAAGAGACATCTGATACGTCAGTGATGATATTGGTGTCATACTAGGGTGTAAGTAGATATAGATGTTGACTTACCATTAGAGAGGTATTCCTCAAACATATTCCAAAAAGACTTTATCGTACTCTACCACTACTACTAGGAACTAAAAGCTCACAACATCTGCTGCTTTAAGGGTAATTCTAGAAAAATCATGAGAAATCACTTTCACCCTATTATTCCTGAGCACCTCATATGCTGTCTGGGACTCCTTTTCACTAATAAAGGAAACACTCATTCAATCATTGCAGACACACATCACCCTTTTCCTAAAGAATTCATTGAATGAATAGACTGATGCTATCCAATCCTTACTGAGAATGATGTTCCAACCAAAACTTTATGTTCTAAGGGTAATATAACACAGTTGGGAAAGATGTGTGATCATCTAGTCTCCTCTTGTAGGGTTGTTAAGCGTAAAGATCAAGTCAAAAGATCCATTAGAATATCATGGTTTTTTACATGACATGTGGTGGGAAAAAAATGATTTTAACCCATGTCTACATGTATAACATCTATGTTATAAAAGAAAAAAATTGTACCTTGGATGATATGTGATGGCCATGGGTCATACACCTCAACCGTATATAGTTTCCCTTCCCCTATCCCACATCTCCCTACACCTGGTGTGGAACTCCCGAGGGTGGTGGTGGATGTCGATTAAAGGGTTTTCCACATCCTACAACTCTCCTTTCTCCTCTCCTATGTCTGCCTCTTGATTCGTTTGCAAGATCCACTCATTTACTCTGCCATGGTGGTCAATCCACAACCTCCCTATCAGTAGCTTGACAGGTTGGACAATCTCTAGTGAGATGTCCACTTTCTCCACATGAGTAGTATCATCTCTCCCTTGGCTACCAGTATCCATCTTGAGATCCATGGACCGCATATCACCTATCATGGTTTTTCTTGTGATGTCTCCAATGTTCCAATCCCCATGACTAATATAGTCTCCCTATTATCGATTCCTCTGCACATATCTTCCTACTGCTGACTACCACTGGCTATCTCTGCTCACCCAAGAACCTCTCGACCACCAAATCTCGCACGAGCACTCTGACATAATTTTAAATTTAAATAGGCATGAACATGGATTGTATTTTTCATCTTAGACATTTGTTGAAGGTTTGAGATCAGATGTAATGATCCTTGATCATATCCATCATGTACCTGGTGAGTTTGGTGAACCTCGATGAATCGTCATCCACCATTACACTGCCCTATTAGAGATGAGGAGGCTCATTTATATGCCCTTCTCCCATGTTAACTGGAGAAAAATAACCCATAAATAGTTTATAAAACTCTATCCATGAATGAGTCTCCTAATCCAGGGTCTTTTTGGTAAGACTCCACCATTGTCCGATTGAACCCTACAGAAGGCTTGCTCCTAGGATATCCATCTATTCCGCTAGTGTCCTCACTAGATAGGAAACTCAGGTAACTTCTTCAAGCCAGTCTTCAGAATCCTGATGATAGGGCTCACCTTAGAGATTAGGGTTTATCTATCTCTAAAACTCATGGAGCATGCTAAGAACACACTCCTCACCTGTTAGAGTGGCAGGTACCACGTGTTGCTCCACTAGTGGTGGTATATCAGGTGCACCACCTGGAGGTAACACTCGATGAACTAGAACCAAAATCGAAGCATCATCCCTGAGGGGGTCACTTTTAGGATTGATTCATTCAATACTAATGGTTAAGCATCATGAAAGCTTCTGGTAAGGAAATAAATATTTCTATAATCAAATAGTATATATGGACAGCTAACTAAAATAGAAATGTAAAACACAACCCATTATTATATGATGCATGTACCATTAGTTTGTTTCCCAGAAACCAATGATCTCATGTACCGAGTAAAAAAGTAGGTTATCAGAGTCATGGTGTATGGATACATCAGCTGCCTTCATCAACACTGAAGTCCATGGACAAATTGTTGATGTCGACACACTTAACATTGTTTCCCCAAAACAATATCATAGACTCTTGGTCGTATGGTAGAATTTACCGTATCTAATACCAATCTATCACGATTCATCCCAGTAGGTCCTAGGCCACGAATCCCTAGTCCTTCCACTAATAGGATAGGGGTGGGTGACTAGCACTGAGTAGGAATATCACTACGATGGGAGGCATTTCCTAAGTAACTTCACAGATGCACACATCTCCATTCCCACAAAATAATAAAATGTAAAATCCACTACGGAACAAAATTCTTTCATTCAACTAAACCCAATCAATATAGTTCAAAGGAATTTAATGTGAAAAAGAAAAATTGGGCTATAATACAAGCCCACCAAAAGAAATAATTTTCAAACTACAAATTCCATCTAGAAGGCAAGAAAAAGGTACAAGGACTGCTACTCATAGTTGTGGGATCACCTCATCCTACAATAATGGTCACAAAGCATAGTCTGGTCTTGATCTGCTATAGAATCCATTAAAAGGCTTCTCATCTATACAAGACACGACAAATGCAGCTAAAGAAAGTGCATGGGTGAGTATAACAGTACTCAATAGAGGACCCCAAAATGAAAAAAAGTAAAACCCAAGTAATGTTTCAATCATCTATACATAGTATATGTCCACAGAACCTATACAAAGAGAAGAATATCTATATATACATGAATCTATGGTCCATTGTATAGAGGTTAGTCACAATGACTATATACCCATGGTAGGAATTCAAATCAATGATTGCACGAAGCCCTCATTCGGGATAACTCAATCCACATCACTGATAGCTTACATGAAATCTATTCAAGACGTATTTTTGTTGGGAAGTGTCACAACATATATATATATATATATATATATATATTCAGTGATAGATATGAAGAGGGAATATATACAGTCATTCAAGAAGAACTCACAACTTAGTGGGGAAAGATTGCGATACATGGAAGAGGATCACTTCTAGGGCCATGGAATATACCACCGCTCATCTAGATTCAACATCTATGTAGATGATCAAGATCTTATAAGATTATTCACATCGATACCTAACTACAACGAGGATGATGAACAGGTAAAGGACCTCACTCGGGGCCCTCTGATGGATTTCTACACTATCCAGAAAGTCCTACTTAAGGGATCATACTCTTATGGATGGAAATGATACATGAACTTCAAGGGAATGATCAAAGGGGAACTAACCCAAACGAAACCTGTCAAATGAATGTTGTAAAATAAGATCATTCCATTTACAAAAAGGTACACAATGTGTATAAAGGTCACACATCGTGTCCTATGACCCTCAGTACTACCCATGTACAATGGAACGCATCGAAGAGATTATCATGTAGAAAAAGGATTACATGGACTGTAAGAGTGTGAAATAATGTGTCCCACTATCTAGGGGACACTCCATGTACTCTTTTCGTGTTCCTATATGAGTATTCATCCCATTTCTTCCAGATCGAGTACAGGTACACATGGTAACTCCCGTAACTGGCCTGGTATGACCGTGTGGTGGAGTAGATGTCATGTACTCCACACCATGTTAGTATATCATTTGAGATACCAACTAAGTTCCGTTTAAGTATCTACATACCAGGTGATATCTATCAAACACTTTGTGATCACCTTCTATTGCTCGAAAAACTAGCGGTTTCTCAATGGGGCCCACACACCGTGTAGTCTGAACTACACGTTGTGTTCGTCACAATTTTCCAGAATCACAGGTTCTTTATCTAGCACTCTGAGATATCCTTTAATTCTCGATCAAAATATTAGTTGGCTTCCAAATTGATAATCCACAATAAATTAATCACTACAAATATGATTCCATTGGAATCAGTCCTCCAATCTGCTTTGAAAACATGGTTCGGTCCATTTGCATAAAGAACCTTTGAAGTAATATTTCTCCAGAACTGATTTGATTCATTCACCTCCATCATCTTCACACCTCTGCTACATCATCAGGATGATGGGTCTATGATTTGGGATCATTTTATTGTTAAATAGATTCGCAACAACTGTTTGTTCATTTATTCTAATTTTTTCAATTGGAATAAATTTTACATTTAAATTTGATATAAACACAAGTCAATCTTTTTAAGGGATTAAATTTTTAAACACCTGTTTCCCCAACCAGTCAATAGAATTAACATTAAATTAATTTTATTCACATTTGTGAATATAATTTTTAAAAATTTACACACATGTTTTTAATCAGCCATAAAAATTTGGTCTAATAAGATCAAAATAATTTTTGTTGAATAACGACTTTCTTATATTATTTATGAGAGTTAAAGGGTGAATTAGAAAAATACGGGTTAAATAAATATTATAATAACAAAAATATCCCATGAAACTTGTCTTAACCATTTTGATGAGTTATTTATGACCAATATAATACATGGGGTGAAATTTTATCTTTTTGAAGTTACTCGGGTGTGATTAAGACATTGAGAACTATTAATTTAATGTAAAGGGAAAAATATCATAATCATGACTCTTATTACAAAAAACATTTTAATGTGCGATTATATAAGTAATTTCTTAGACTATAAATGGTAATTATAAAGATAAAAATATTACATACATCATTGTATTTTATTTAAAAAAATATAGGCATTTAAAAATTAAATTAAATTTTGACAAAATGATGATGTAGTGATGTCCTTTTTATTAATGAATCAAATAAGTGATATAATAAATGTTGAAATTAAATTATTTGAAATAATTTAAGTCATTCATGATTTGTTAAGTGACTATGTCAGTTTTTTTGTATATTAAATGGTTTTTGTCGAATTTATTTCTCTATTTTAATTTTATTTAAATTCCAGGAAATGAATAGTGTAAAAATAATCATAATTTAAATATTATAAAAATAAAAAATTATAAAATTATTGAAAAATACTATAAATATTTTAAAATTAAAAAGATTCTATTATACGGTCAATAACAACATTATGTTTCCAATTATGTAAACTTTACCCCATTTAAATAAAATTGATAGCCTCTTAATATTTAAAATGTTGTTACAAAAATTAAAATTAAAAGAGAATAATTTAGGGTAACTGACAAGATAAGGATTAAAATAAAATAAATACATTTATCAAAATTAATGGATGAGAGGATTATTATCTATAATAATATTATCATTTATATAACTCATGTTGGAGTTATTTGGATTAAAAAATAATTTATATTAATTTAATATGTTAAGTGTTTCCCAGGGTGCCCCTCTTTGATTCTATAAAAGGTACCCACTCTTATATAAAACCCACACTTCATGAACCATTTTTAGATCAAAATCTACCCATAAATATTCCTATAATAACTACCCTATTTCTTGAGGCCTTATTTTAGTTATAACTCCTTTCTTGTAGGTGTTAAGTTGTTCTTATAATTTGATTAACCAAATAAGAGGTATCATTTTTAAGCATCTCATTTTTTTATTTTTCCATTTACTTTAATTATCCTTCATACCTGGTTAAATAATAACCCCATTATCATAAATATACTGATATGATATTGTGTTATTATCATCACCTAAATCTATCTCCAATTTCATCAAATATGAAATGAACATTTCATTCGTGTGTATGGTGGACTACTGCCTTGCAAACTAATATAATTAATTTTCCATTACCGTCAATAAATATGCTTTATAATGATGGAATAAATGTTTATATATACCATTAATAACATATATATCTTGGTAAAATAATGATATTTCAATTTTTCTCTTACCAACAATTCACATAAAAAAGATAACATCGTTCATGCATATGAGTCAATTATCACCTCCATAAAACGATGTGAATAATTTTTATTCACCACATCACTTGTATGGTATATATATATATATATATATTTATTTAAATTATTATTTTAATGTTTATAATATTATGATCATTATGTAAATATAATAAAATTAACTTATTTCAAGAATGATCAATTGAAAATGAAAATGTTACTCTTGCACACGTACGACCTACCGTCTCCATTAATATAACGATGTCAAATTTCTATAACCATAATTAATGTATTGATATAAATTTTAGGACAAATTTATAAGATTTATGATTATAACAATAATATTATTCTTGAGATGATGTACTTATGACCACATAAACAATTTACCTCATAACAATTATATTTTTGACTCATGTATAGAACATTGACATAACGATTGATAAAAACATAACAAATTATCTAAGTTTTATAACATGGTAATAAGTGATTAATAGTAATATTAAACATGAAAAACATTCTCAAGAAATTATAAATTATCCTATGTTTATTATTCAGGAATATTACTATTATCTACGAGGAGTGCGACTCATGGTAAGGGACTTCTTCTAAGTCTCCTTTCATTGAGGTACAATTTGTTATTATACACCACCATATTTTATATGGTGTATAATAAACCGATTTTAATTTTAATTTCATGAGTAGGTTTTCAAAATGAATGTTTTTCTACGAATCTTTTAACTAAAAGACAAAAGGCTTTTTTTATCATATGCAGACAACAACATTTCCACAGTCGTGATAATTATTTGGTATTTGGATTCCTCTATAATCTGTAATGTTTCTAGAAGATAAATAAATATCATATTCTATTTTAATGTATTATTTAATGGAAAATTGTTTTTAAATAGAATTTATTATGTCTATATCTTTAAATTATATCTTTTTATTGCAATGTGGAAATGTTATTTTTTTCGTTTGTGCTTGTTTTATGAGTTATCTTTATGTTATAGTACTTGGGAATTTTTTTTGTATACATGTGGTTCCATGATAAAAAAAATTGGTGGGTGAGCCTATGATATCTCTCTAATGAATTGGGCAATGATGTGGTGTTAAAAAATAAGGTGTACCCTATTACATTTATGTAACATATAGTTACCAGTATTCCAAACATAACCATGAAGATTAATCCATACGTAGTTAAGAAAGATATAATTAATGTATATTATGTATCAAATATGTTTCATTAATAATTTATGATTTATATGAGTATTTCAATAATATTATGATTTCTTAAGGTATGTTAAATATATTAGGTTTTTTGTGTGAAAAGAATGATTTCACAGGATTAATGTATTCATGGACTAACATTTAATTTCCATATTATATATCCCTTATTATGATTTTTTTCTCATCAATTGATTTTGAAATAGTTTCCATAGGGTATAAGTATGGGAAAGGGAAAGGAATAATTCAAGAATATTTTTATGAAAAAAATAATTCTTGGTTTTTTTTAATTTTTTTTTCTGAAACAAATTGATATTGAGTAGAATAATATAATTTTTAATATTTGAGTGGTTATGTAATAGTTATGTCCTAATTATATAAATCTTTAAACATGAAAATATCCTCAATGTGAATCAAATTAAATGTTTTATTAAATATCAAGATTATGTAATTTTTATGGCTAGGTCTGTATACAAGAGAAATCCTGAAAAAACCCCTTGTAATAACCTACCAAGCCTAGAAATCATCAAATCACAAAAAAAATTCATTACCTATTCCCATGAACTCACTACACTAATCATTGCAGGTCCACCCAAACTCCTAAATCCAATATCACATGACCCAAAAATATCACTTCCCTAATCAAAAAGTTGAACATAGAAAACATCTGATAAAAGTGATTGTCCTAGAGATTTCGCATCATAATTATCAAATGGTGCTCATTCTCTTACTCAGTTCGGAAATAGAACAAGATGTCATCCATAAATACAACAAATATGATTCAATATACTGGTGAACCAACCTATTCAAGAAAACCAAAAAAACAGATGGATTAGTAGTCAATATGAAGGGCATTACCAAATAATAAAAACGGACACCCACTTAAAAGGCTATTTTTTGGAACTTTTATCTCTCTAACTATGACATCATGATAGACATGAGACATGTCAGTTTTGTAAAACTACCTTTACCACTAAATATGATAAAAAATTTCATCAATATGTGGATATTGGTAAATGTTATTGATGATCACCTTATTTGTATTCTAGTAATCATTTCACAACCAAAGAGATCCATCATCTATTTTTTCAAACAAAAATGTGTCGGCCCAAGGAGAGGTGCTCGAGTGAATGAATCCTTTGGATCTCAAATCATCCCTTTGTACCTTTAATTCTAACAACTCGGTGGGGTCCATACTGTACAAGGGAAGAGATATTAGTTGACTTCTTGACATCAAATCAATGGAAAACTCCACATCTCACTCCGGAGGCAAACCCAAAAATTATTCTAGATATCCTCTAGGAACTCATCCACCACATAAGGTAATCCACAATCATTCTCCAATGTAATGCCCGACCCCAGATTCTCATAGCCATTGCATTATTTTAATAAATTTTCATTATTATATAGAATAAAATCCAAAAGGGCCAATCATTTTAGTAGTATTGGAAAATAAATTACAAACAAGAAATTTACATTACAATTTCAAACATAAAATATAACATAGATAATCATTTTAAAATTCCTTATTTACATAGAATAACGCTACATATCAATAAGAAAACACTTCATAGAATACTAGAATAATAAAAAAAATAAATGGGTGAGCTCATATTATCAGTAAGGTTAAACAATACAATATAACCTTTCATAAATTATGATTAACATTTAAGGAAAGTATAAAAATGATTCATAATCCTTATAAACATAATCTTATGAATTATTTGTAAATAATAAATAAAATATTTCCATTTAAACATTTAAATGGATATTATTCTAGTCAAATAATCATAGGTAATATCAATAACTAATATCATAATAAGAAACTACCTAATGTTAGACATACCATTAAAGCCTCATCCCAAAACCATACAGGTATGATATTAGTCAAAACCCAATTTATTTTGTCTGATTAGACCTATCGATGAGTTGAGTTGCTATATAGAGACCATCCCATCACATACATAGTCCAATTCCTTCCTCATATGAAAATGGTGGAACATAAAATAAAATTTTGTATAAAAAATATCTTAAAAATTGTTAATACTCTATCCAAGAACCATAAACAGTATAAAAGTTAAATTTCCACATTCAAACATATAATAAATATTAAATATAATATAGAAGATTTTATATTAATAAATCAACCATTATTATGCATGAAAATCATCAAATGATGTTTACATAGATAAAAATAATTTAATAAATTCAATAATACTCTTTGAGAAAAATATCTCGTTTTTTCTTTGAAATTATTTTAAAGACGCACAACTCTAAATGAAAACATTTATTATGAAAAAAACAAAGTATTATTCTATTGAAAGCCTAAAAACTATTATGGCTTCATAACAACGAACAATACCCTCTGGCTTCATATAACTTGAAAAAAGATTCATTATGGGATTTGTAGAAATGTTTACAAAGTACCTTGTCTTTAAAAATGTCATAAATATTCCTTTAAAAAACATTATAAAAAGTGAAACATGGGTAAAATTACATTAAAAAATTGTAGCTAATATTTTGAATTATATTTTTTAAACATGGTCATGGATGATAAGTATGTCTCGGTAGACACTTACTCATAAACAATAAAAAAAATTAGTCTGTAAAATTAATCCTTAACGACAACCTTGGAAAGATTAATTTTTTAAAACGTTTGAATTAACATAAAAATTGACATAAAATGCATTTTATAACACTTTTATATAAATATAAATAGTTATGTAAAACAATATCATTAATATTGAAATGGATAAATGATTTATTCTTTAAACAATCAATGCATCACATACTACTTTGAAAATTTAAATTATAAGCTCGATATATTAAAATAAATCATTAAATACCAAGAAAAAAAATATTCATGATATAAAATATAGTAGGTGAAATATACACACCAAAAAAAAGATAAAGGTGGTGATAATGGCTTATATCTCACAAAAATTAAAAGTGAGATGGAATTCCCTTACATAGATCGTATCATTAGAGTGAGGATAAATCAATGACATAGTTTTTTTGTGAAAAATATAAATACACCCAATATAATTAGATATTATGTATAAAACAATCTTGGTTCCTAAACACAAATTTGTTAAGGAAATTAAGAAATTACATAGATGTTTAACTCAAAGAATGGAAATTATGTTAAGTTTTCCATTACCTTAGGTTTGATAAACTTTGTACATGTCTAAAATTCATGTATAACGGTTTTAAAAATATTATTAACTTCTACCAGAATAATAATTATATATATGATATAATATATGTTTGATTTATTAATTTATATTATCCATTTTCTAATAATTTTCATGTTAAAGCAACATTTCGGGCAATAATCGCTCTGTTTATACTATGTGTTTTGACTTGTAATTATAGATGTTATAACATAGATCATAATTTATATTAATTAAGAATTTATATATTGATTTATATATCATATATTCATAATAATTACAAATAATAGATAGAAATAAGAACAGGGACAAACCATTGACAGAGACGGTGGGCTGTACGTATGCATGAATGATGTTTCCATTTTATTATCGGATTGAATGAACATAAGTGAATGATATATATATATATTATTATAGTCGGATTATTATTTCATATATATCATACTTATTCATTATATATAAATTTATAATCATTATTTAATGGTTAATGTTCATAATGAATATCACATCAACCTGGTGACAGTAAGCCCTACGTAGACACAAGCGAAGATATCATTCCCTTGATGGTTAAATGGTAGGTAAGTATCTAGTATATGAATTATATAAAATAATTATCATGTTTTATTAATTATTTATAACCATTATAGTCATAATCATTACAATTACAAAAAATTTGTTTTGAATAACAGATTACACCACGATATGGAGATAGTAAGTCGTATATACGCATGCATGGTGATATTATTATTAATGGGATGGATAAAATGAGGAATATGGTTATATAATTATTACAATAATTTCTATGTATATGGATGATATAGTATTTTATAAATTATTATGAAAAAACATAGAAATATGAAGTTGAATAATAAAAAAACATTGAAAGAAGAGATTAAATAATGACATCTTTTCGAGTGTCCCCATTTGATTTTCACATAATGAGTCATTTGGATAGATTTCTCCCCAAATTATGTCCTCTATAATTAAGTGAGTGAATTTTGGGGAGTAAATGGGTAGGGTGTTTCCAAGAAAAATTACATTGGAGGTTTTAATTAAAGATCAGGAGATGTTCCATTTTATAAGAGAGGTGAGTGGCACTTTTTGATGATATTAAAATATAAAATTAATATAATTGATTTTTAATTTAAAATTTATAAAAATAATTAATTTAAATGATAATATGATAATTGGTCATAATCCCCTAAAATAATAAAAGTTTTACATGTTTATCTTGTAAAATTAACCTTACATTTTGGATTTAACCCTTAGTAAAACATTTTAACTCTTATTGCAACTTCTTGTATTTTTATACTATATGGTTTATATGGTTAATACGAAATGACAGAATAACCAAAATTATGTCATTTAGGAAATATTTGACATTTTTTAATTTATCTCTCCTATCCTTATATTTTTATGAATTTTATATATTTTAGTAATATATTATTTATTTCAAAATACCATTTATGTCAATTTTAATACTATTCAATATTTTCATTTTTAAAAATATTAAAAAAACATGATAAATTCTAGGAAATAGTTCCAATATTTCACTAACATATCTATGTTTTCTATAATATTATTTTATTTCATTAATTAAGTGATAGTATATTTATTTTAATATTTTAATATCATTGTTTTATATATTAATTAAATAAACTTTTACTACATCAACATTGTTTAACAATTTGATTTAATTATTTAATATCTAAAATTAATAAATAAGTTATCGTGATTTATATAATGTTCATATGATTCTAAATTATACTAATAGTTAACTATACAGCTTATATAACATCATATTAAAAATAAAATAGTTTTTAAAAATTCAATATGACATTTTTAACACTTCTTTAATTAAAATATAATAAATATCATAATATTAAAAAAGTGGCATTAAAATGATAATATTTATTATATAATGGTTCATTGGTTCGAGAAATACTTATCAAATTAAATTATGAAAAGTGTTAGGTTAATTTTATATTATTATAATTTTAATTTTAACTTTAATTACTATGTTTACCTTTAACCGTGGTAAATAAAATTCAAATTTTATTATTCAAGAAATTAATTTTTATCATATCCTACCAAATTTATCATTCTGATTATATAAATTTATTTACTTTTTTATATATTCAATTCAATGAAATGGTATAATTACAGTTTAATGCTAATTGGAAAATGCAGCTAGAAGGCGGGTAAAATGCCATTAAAAAAGATTAATAAATTTTTCTATCTAATTATATTATAAAAAAAATTCCAATGACATAAACTGGGTAAATATATTTTTTATTTATTAATTTATACTTTAAAATAATTATTAAATAAATTTATTTATTAAATGAAAAGTCATTTTATAAACAATAATTTAGTTTTTTGGACTAGTCTTCTAAAATTTAAATTATTCCGAAAAATAAAAAAATTGCCAAAAACTAATTTTATATTATGAATTCAAAAATGAATTCTATTTTAACAAATTAAAGTTCTATGAGTTATTAAAATTTATTTTATTATTTTTCACAAAAAGATCAAAAAAGTAGTTCATTTAAGAAAATATTATTTCTAATCATATAACTATTTTAGTTAAACTCATACATTTAATTATAAATATTTTTTATTTATGTGAAAAATTTATAAATAATATTTAAAATTAATTTATAACTATTCATATTTCTCTATTTAATAGATATGTTATTAAAATTTCATTTAAATAATTACAATGCTAAAGTGTTGTTTCGCAATAACTCAATCTTGCGTGTAACGCAAGCTAAGTCAATATTACATGCAACATAAGCTATTAAATTTCTTAAAAAAGATAGTGTACCATGAAATGTTGGGGTGCAACATCCTCCCCTACTTAAATAAAATTCATACATTAAATTTTAAATTTGATTTTGAAAATAAAAGGAAAATACTATAAAATCACATAGTGGAAAAACTCACATTGGAAATAGGGTATCTAAAATATACTTTTAATAAGATGTAAAGGAAAATTTGAAGGTCACCACAAAATTAGGCTTTTAAAAAAGAGAAAATTAGTGTAATGTTGTGATACACACATATATAAAAAACAAAAAATATTTATAGGGAGTGATTGAGCTCATAAATAAAAAAATAGTGAACAATCAATAGAAAATTCAGGGCATCAATCTTTGAAATCTATTATTATTTAAAATACCATCAGTTTACCAAAAACTATGGTATTAGTGTAACACATTTTATAAATACTTTTTCCATGATTTGGGGATTTATTTTACTATGTAGGTTACATAAATAACTTTTAACTTTGTTTCATTCACAAAAATATGGATATTCAAGATGGTTCTTTTTATATGAAACACTTTTAATAGATTTTATAGTCCATAACTATTTCATTCATCTGTTAAATGTTTAAAAAAACCAAAATCGTTATCCTAAAGTGCCTAATAAATCATACATTACCTCAAACTATAATATCAAATGATTAACATAATCCCTTGCAAGTTTAATACTTGCCCAAAATGCTTCCATTTAAATTCACTGTCTAAAAATATCTTTACGTTTCAATAATCAATCATTACCTCAGATTCCCCTAAACAACAAAATATAACTCTTATATTCAAATACAAAAATATTTGATCACCTTTAAATCCTTAATTAAAACTCTTGTTCTTCCAAATCCATAAAGAATAATTATTGAATTAAGATACTTATATATATATATATCTCCATAATCTTATAACCATATAACCATTGATGTAATAATTCTTGAATCTAAGTACAAAATATTCGTAATCATTCAACTACATACTTAATCCATTAAATATGATTCAACATATTATTATATAATACCTCCTTCATCTGATTGATCTTTTATAGTCCCTTCATCATCAATATTATAACCATTACATGTATAACCTTGCTGATTCAAACCATTGACCCAAACTCGAAGAACATAGTGAGAAACCCAAATAATAGTAAAATTATCATAAAGAAATAGTTATCAGATCACTAAATTATTCCATCTTCTTCTCAATCCATTTTTTCATAGGATTGACATAGGTTATCCCTCACAAAATCTAATGGATTATATCCAATACATAGAAAAATCCTCAAATTTGTTCATTGGGTTATAACTTCAAATTTCTGTTTTCTAAATATAATTTACAAGGATGTTTCTAAACGTCCAATAATACCAAGTGTAAAGCCCCGACCCCATATTCCCAAAGCATGTGCATTATTTTAATACATTTGCGTGATTTCATGGACTCAAATCTAGATGGACCGATCAATTTAGCAGTCTTGGAAATAGAATATAAACATGAACGTTACATTAAAATTTCAAACATAAAATAAAACATATATAATCCTTTGATAATTCCATTATTCTCCGAGAATAACCATATATATCAATCATAAAACACTTATTGTCATCCTGGGAAAATAAAACATGATAAAGGGATGAGATCACGTGCTCAATATGGTTAAACAATACAGTTGAAGCTTTCATAAATAATCATAAACATGAAAGGTAAGTATAAAAATGAAACACAATCCTTATAAACTTAATATTCAGTATAATATGGAAATAATAAATCAAATAACTCCATTTAAAAATTCAAATGGTTATTCTAATAGTCATATAATCATATGTAATAGAAATTGAAAATCTCATAATGAGTGAATCTATAATGGCAGACATATAATCAAGGGATTGTTCCAAGAACATACGGGAAATACGTTAATCAAAACCCAAATTAGTTTTTATTATGATACATACTGATGTATATAGGGGATGTATCAGGACTCACCAATCACTTACATTTCCTATTGAAATCCTTATATGATAAGGGAAAAAGATTACATAAACATTCATATTAAAACTAACTTATGAAATGTTAATAATTTTACCCTAAACAAGGAATGGTATAAAAATATAACATCCACAATCCTACATATCATAAAACCTTCAATATTATAGGGAATATTATATAATAATAAATCAACCTCAATCAAGCATAAAATCCAACAATGAATGTAGATATTGATTATAATACTCTAATAAATTCATTAAATCTCTTTAAGAGAAATATCCATTTTTTCTTTTAAATTAATTAATAGACTCAAAATTATAATATAATACATTTCTTATGAAAATAACCTTCTAATCATGTAAGTAAATATTCAAAATATTATGGCATCATAACAGTAGAAAATAGTATCTACTCCTATATAAGTTAAAAAAACATTCATTCCTTAATTTTTCGAAAAGGTTTTATGGAATCATTTATGGAAAATGATAGAGATTTTATATTTAAAATGTATTATAAAAATACATGCACAGGTAAAAATTAAATTAAACAATTATTGATAATAGTATGAATTACATTTTAAGAAACATGGAAATGGATGATAAGGACGTCCTAGTAGATACTAATATATAAACATCCTCGAATAAAAATGATATTGTGACATTAACCATTACATAAAACCATAAAATTTTTCCTTAAAAAAATTTAATTCAATTAAAAATAGACATAAAATTTACTTTATTATACTTTTATATCAATATAAATATTTATGTAAATTAATATCAATAATATCTAAATAGAGTAAAGATTAATTCTTTTAACATTCAAAGAGACTCATTCCACTTGGAACATTTAAAATATAAGCCCTTTATTTTAAATTTATTCATTAAATACAATGATGAAAATTTATTAATGATATGAAATATTATAGATGCAGTACACACACCACACATAAGAAATATGTGGGGAACATGGGTTATCTCTCTTGAAAATTAATAGTAAGATATAATTCTATTACATATAACATGTCAATATAGTGAGGATAAATCAATGAGATAACCATCTTTCAGAAATATAAATAAACCCAATATAATTTTATATTTAGTATTAAAAAATCATGGGTCGTTCACACATATTTGTGGACGAACATACCTAGTGACATAGATGTTAAACTCAGTGAATTGTATTTGAGTTTTAATTTCCATTACCTTAGGTATGATACTCTCCTTATATGTATGACACTTCTATATAATGGTATAAAACATATTATTAACTTCTACCAAAATCATATTAATATTTATTATATCACATATGATTCATTTGTGACTTTAAAATTAATGTTTTATTAATAATTTCCTCATTAAAACATGTAGGGTAATAAACGCTTTTTTTATTGTACGTGTTTCCACTTATTATTCATAATCATATTACATATATCATAATTTACATACTTAAATAATGGATAAAATGATTTATATATAATATATATTCATAATATATTTTTTTATATATATTTATAATATATATATTTAGGAAATTTAATATATTTTTTAGGGAGATGGTAGGTCTTTTGTAGGCATAAATATTGTTTAAATTCTTTATCATATTGAACGGACATAAGTGAATGAAAAATATGTATATATATATTATTCTAGTATAATTATTATTCAATATATTTAATACTTATTCATTATATATATTTTTATTATTATTATTATGGAATAGTTAATGTGGATAATGAATCCAATGATGTCAATGAGACAATAAACTTTGCATACACACGAGCGACGATATCATTCCCTTGATGGTTAAATGGTATAGAATTTGTTGTCATATTAATTATAAAGAATCATTATAATTTTATATTCATTATTTATACCCATTATACTTATCATTATACTCATTTAAATAAATTATTTTTGAATAAAATACTACACCACGGTGTGGAGATGGTAAGTCGTACATAAGCACGCATGGTGATATTGTTATTCATAGAATGGATAAAATGATGAATACAGTTGTCCCATAAAAATAATAACATATCAGTCTATGGATTATATGGTATTTGTTAATTTGGTATGGAAACAACATATAATGAGGAAGTATTAGTAGAAAATATCATTGTAAGAGGTGATGAAACAATTATCTATTGTTCGGGTGTCTCCATTTGATTTGCTTAAAAGTCCTCCAAAAAATGGATTTCTGTCTGAATTGTGGAATCTAGAATGATGTGAGGGAATTTAAGAGAGTAAATTATCAAGGTTTGGCCAACCCAAATGGCTTTGGTGATGTGAATTAATGAGAATGAGAAGGGCCCTTTTATAAGAAAGGTGAGGGATACTTTTGGAAGATATTAAAATATTAATGTATTATAAATTTATTTTCAAATTAAAATATCTCCAAATTGAGTTATATATAATATAATGAGTATGGGTAAAAAAATTTAACCAATTAATTTTATACATTTTAGGCCCTAACATTAACATTATCTTTTGGATTTAACCATTAGTTAAAAAAATTAACTCTTACCATGTCTTCTTGTATTTTTACACGATATGGTTAATATAGGTACAGTAAAATTTCAAAAGAACCCCAATTAGATCATATATGACATAGTTGGTATTATAAAAATTATTTTCCCAAACATTTTATTTTTATTTCTTTTATATAATTTAAAAAAAATAGTATTTATATTAAAATATCATTTTGTAAATTTTAATACTCTTCAATATTTACATTTTTAAAAATATCAAAACAACATAAAACATCCAAAAAATACATCAAATATGTCAATAACATATCTATGTTATCTATAAAATTAGTTTATTTACTTTTTTAAGTGAAATTATATTTATTTTAATATTTCAATGTCATTTATTTGATATCACAATCAATTAAACATTTACTCTATCATCATTGTGTAACCATTCAATATAATAATATAAAGTATAAAAATTATAAATAAATTATCATGATCAATATAAATTTGCTATCTTGATAAAGACTAATTATATTTGGAAATATCTCATATATAACATCATATTAAAAATAAAATATTTTTTAAAATTTGAATATGACATTTTAACTATTTTTTAAAATTAATTATATTAAATTTACTAATCTAACACAATTGACATTAATACGAAATTATTTCATACCAAAAGATGATTTGGGTCGAAATGTACATTTCCATTGAAATTAGGGGATGTTTTAGGGTAATTTTATGTTATTATAAGATTATTTTTACCTTGAATTACCATATTTAACTTTAACCACGGTAAATGAAATTCAAAATATAAAATTCACAAAAAAAAATTGATCCTATTAGAGCACATTTTTCATACTTATTACAACGATGTATGTCCATTTTTCTAAATTCAATATACTGAAGTGAGAAAATTACTTTTACAACTATTCTACAAATGTGGTTAGAAGGTGGGTTAAAAGACATTAAAATTGGTCAATGAATTTTTATATCTAATTATATTATAAAAATGATTCCAATTACCTTAATTAGATTAATATATGTATTATTTATTTATTTTTACATAAAAATATATTTAATGTAAAATTATTATTTAAATGAAAAATATGATCTTTTAACAATAATGAAATGGTTTTCACTATTCATCAAAAATTAAAAGATTTCATAAAACTACCAAAATATCACCATAAGGTAATTTTGGAAATAATAATTCAAAAATGATGTCTATTTTATAGAATTAAATTTTGTAAAGTGTTTGAAATTAATTTTTTTTTATTATTCACACAAGGCCATAAAAATTGCTCAGCTAAGAATATAGTATTTCTAAATATATTACTATTTTACCAAAACATATATATTTCAATATAAATATGTTTTTTTCATGTGAAAAAATTATATATAACATTTTAAATTTATTTATTAAAAACTATATAATGATATTTAATGGATATGTTACAAAAATGTCATTTAAATTATGATAATGCTAATGTGTAGCTTCACATAAATGAAATCTTGCATGTAACGCAAGCCAAGTTAGTGTTGCATGCAATATAAGATATTGAATTTCTATAAAAAGATAATATACCATGAAATAATGGGGTGTTAATTCCAATGATATTGATTATAATTGGAAAGGATGATTTTCCAATTCAAGAATAGGAGGTCGAGCACGACCCGACCGACAAACCCATTCCCTATGATAATCCTGGGTACTGCCATTAGGTGTCACGAAATATACTCAATACCTATAAAAATCGATCTGTGTCTAAAAATGAACCATAAAATCTATAACATTGATTACATAAAATAGTTCCATCTCCAAAATAAGTAATTTACAATTGAACGCAACCCCTAACACAGTGAGTGTGAAAGATAGACACATGAGCCCCTTCTATTTCTTCTTACCAAGCAGCATCACTAACTCCATAACATATAGAATAAGCTCAATTTGTAATTTTAGCACATCAAAAATATGGGAAGGGATAAAATAAACCAATACACTGATATCAAAGAGAAAAATTGAAAGGGATAATGCAATAAGAATGGTACCTTGAACAGTCCTAGGTCCTTCATCCAATTCTGTTTGTGCCTGTACGACACCACAATGTTTTCTCCTCTTAACCTGACCCTAAATAAATCCATAAGATTATTGATCTTCCCTAAATTTAATCTTCCCCAAGTATAATCCAACCCTACTTCCATGATTTCAAAACTGAGAACCCACTTTCCTAGACGGTTCTTAGTGAGTTGACATCCCCTTAGAAGCTAAAAATCTAGTACCACTCTGATATAGGTGTGTAACATTGAAGAAACAATAAAAGCTTTCCCTATATTCACATCATTGGAATGGTTTGGGAGGATATGTTCCCACATGACATATATTCCATACCTTACCACACTGATGGAACACATCTTACCCCACATCAGAAGCCACCGAAGTATATAGGAGGAATTGATGGCTTAAACTACCTCCTCCCTTATTCCACTAATTATCCCATATCCAATTTTTCTCTTAAGAACTATTATAGACCACATATGACACTAATCCATGAAAACTAGGATGGATGTAGTGATTGTTACATACCATCATCAAATGATTGACCACATCCGCATAAGTCAAAATTTTGAGTAAAATCACCTAACATAGAGTCATTATCCGCAACCCCTTTTCAATAATTTAAGGCTTAATTTTCTAATTAGATATGAGATCTGGTTCATACTGAAATTAAACAATAGATTAGATACCATATTCCATCACAGACCATTCTCTTTAGGTAACATCCATAAAATCCAAGGATCCAACATAGACCAAGACTTCAAGATAATTATTCTCATTGATAATTAAATTAAATTATTTCCATCCCATCTTTTTATGATTTCCATATTTCAGTTTTTTGACTAACCACTTCCAAATGGGACATTCCAAAATGACTGAAGCACATTTCACTCTAACTTCAAGAGGAGTAAAAAGGAACTCAAACATCCTCCCTCTTTTCCCTAGCCAATCCTCTACATCCTAAGATTTTCTGCTACCTCAAAAATAAGGTGGATTTTCCTAAGGATCTCTTCATCATTTTCCTTTCTAAGACCTGGTTTGGTTTCTATATCCTCATAAAGACCAAATCTTTCTTATTTTCTCAAATATTGTACAGCCAAAACCACATCATACACTAATCACTAATCAATATGTGAGGAATAACTGTCTTTGGATTCATTCTGTGGTTCCATAAGAAGTCTCTAAGGATACATCTTCCTAAAAAAGAAAAAACCAAAAGGAAACCCATCAATTCAACCTTCAATACAAATTCTGAATGATTTTAGCAATAAAAAAAATTTCATACAATTTCATAATTTAAAACATATCCAAATCCATCAAAATAACATGATAAAATGAACATACCAATCCACCCCCACCTAGTGTTTATATATATTATGTAGCTCTTACATATCACTTGGAGGAGAAGTAAATCCAAATATCCACATCCCAGGGAGAATCAAGATATATCCCAAGATGTGATAACCAGGTACCCTACATGCAACCAGAACCTCTTACCCTATAGTCCATGCTATAGTATATCGAGACTCAATGCAAACAAAATGACCTAAAAGAAAAAACCAGACCTGATACAATTTTTTCATGAACCATGATGGGGTTTCATCTAACCCAACACCTGAACCTGTCTATGGGATGGCCTGAAGGGCGTTCCCAGTCCCCATGGGATGGAAACTAGCACATAGGTATCAAAATATTCTTTGGAAAAATTTTCAACCATTTGAATAATCATAAATAACCAAAAGAAATAAATAACAGAAACATAAATAACTAAAAACAAACATGGTATAAAAAATTTTCAGATTCCTTGTTTATATATTTAGAAAAAAACCAAAAGAGCTACAATAAAAAGGGAACAACAAAAAATCCCAAAACAATATTAGGAAAATAGGGACGTTACCCTCAAGACACCACCACCACTAATACCTACATGAGGGAAACCACTATAAACTCATTCCCCTATCACCCTACATTGTTCCTTTACCAAATTAAAATATAACACGATATGAATACTCCAAATGGAGTATGTTGGGATTGAGCCAATGCCATGTATAATTACACCGAAAAAAACAATCCATTCTAAAACATTATAAGACAAATTAATATGAATGTTTAAAAAAAATATAAGATAGAGACATTTTTATATAAAATATTTTAATGGAAAACGTTATTTTAATTTTAATTGACCAAAAAAGTGTACCATATGTTGATGGTAACTATGATATTAAAAAATATAAATATGTCATGGGATAATCTAATAGGAACTAGATATAGTTGGACTCTAAGAACCTCGTGTTAGGATGAAACATCGTATATCAACCACAACCAACTAAATTCTCATGCATGATCTACTATGTGGGAACATCCTAAGGCCATAGTCATCTTTGATCTTCATCTTAATTTATTTGGTGTTTTAATTGTCCATCATTTTAATTGAATCCAAATAACAACACTTTTGAGTCAACCAGAATCAACCTAAGAGAAAAACTCAGGATTTCTACTTCTGAATCACTAGCATACTAGTTCACACCCAAGCAATGTGAACACACAAAAAACTACCTTTTATCATTAGAAAAAAATATTTCAAAAACACACGCACATCAATTCCACATTAAAACATCTTTCATGCCCCTCTAACGTTTTTAGACCTCTTTCCCAATTTATAAAACAAAGTCGAGAAGACCAATAAAGAAACAGACTTGAAGACATGATATTTACCAATGAAAAACAACATCCAAACCATATGCATCATAAAACCATCCAAAACCAAATATTTCAACTCACACATAATGTATAGAACCCTACCATGGTGAAAATAAATCATGTCAAAATTAGTAAATAATCTTTAATAATGGGACCGCATAATTCATGTATAGAAACTTCCAAAAATTCATTATAACCCACTACTACACCACCAATGAACCCAATAAAGGTATGATTGAACCAAAATAAATAAATATTTTATAGAAATATTGATATTTAACCCTTAATAGGTCACCCAATGCACTAAATATATGAAACACCAAGAAAGAATTAGAGAATCCCTTGAATGGATGACAAAATCATGAAATGAGCGACCTACATGGAGTTTTATTGTGATTTACCACCAAATCCAACAGAAAATAGAGGTCCATGGGAGAAAGAAGTTTGGAGGGAGGTTCCTAGGGCTGAGAATCCGAAGTGGAACATAAAGTAGGTGATTTGGGGTTAAATATGAAGAGGGAGGGAAAGTAAAAATTCAAAATTTACTGACCTCGAATGGTTATATAAATTTCCTTAATGGTTTTCAAACTCTACGACAACCATGAAGTCACTATTTTCAACAATGCATATACATCACAGTTAGTGAAACATTTTGAAATAATGTACACTAATCATGTGATTCGAAATTTTCCACAAATGACACCATGGTAGATGGTTTCCTGGGAAAGGGTACTTGTTTTTCTAAACCATTTTAAATCCATGTGACATCAGATATTAACCCCAAATACATACACCTATCACTAAAACTCCTTGGGAAACTCATGGAAAAATTTAAAACTAAAAATAAATATTAATATTTCTCAAAATGATATCACGATTGTGACAAGTTTTTTGGAAATTTTTTATCGAAATTTCTTCATCAAAATGATTTTACAAAAGGAATCGTTGATCCAAAATTTCATAAATAATAATTCCCATGAAATTTTTATTGTTCAAATATATATTGATGGTATTATTTTAGTATCATCAAATCATAATTTTTTTAATGAATTTTTATAATTATTGACAATTAAATTTTTTGAGACTTATGGATGAATTAAATTTACATCATTGAAATCATATTTCTAAAAGTGATTATATTAATTTTATATAAATTAATATAAGTATGAAAAAATATTTGTGAAAATATTTGGAATTTGTAATTATAAAAGATCAAACTACCCAATGAATACTTATGGTAAACTATTTTTGACAAATCTATGAAATTGTTAGGTAATATTATTTTTAGATGTATGATGGATTGTTTATTATATTTAATTGCTTCTTTTACAGATTTAATGTTTTCAGTTTGTATTTTAAACAGATTTCTATGTTTCCCTAATAAAAGTCACATAAATGTTATTAAAAGAATCATAAAATATGTTTAATGTGTTTAAATTGTGTTTATTATATCCCATTATAAATTAATTTGAATTAAATAATATTAATATTGTTTTCATAATGGATGTAATATAGATATAAAAATAATAAGTGGAATGTGCCACATTCTAAAAAAATATGATTTTCTTGGAGTCCTAAGGATAATATTTTAGATTCCTTATGTTATATAGAATTAGAACACATATATGATGCATTTTTTTAATAAACCTCATGTCAAAAAAAATAAAACTATTTGGAATATATTCCAGCTAATGATCAACTAGAATATATATTAACCAAGGATTTTTATTTATCTTTTTATGGGAAAATTACATTTGAATTTAGAATAATAGAAATATGATTTAATTCAGTTATTGATATGTGAGTGTAATTTTTTGTCTTTTCTGGACAGTATGTGTCCATACAAAGTCTAGGGTCCTTCATGGAGGCTAAAATCATTCCTCCTTCAGAATTACACATCATGGGAACTATACTAGTTAGGAATTCATTATTATTGTGACATTATGTTGACTTTTTTCAGTACTCAAACTTAATATTCATGTATTTTATGGATTATTTTCATGAAATTATATATATCTCATATTTTTTATAGTGATTATGTAAATTTTTATTTTATTTTTATTATATTAATGTTTAATCACTATTAGTTACTTTTTTATTTCTATGAATATATTAACATGATTTTTTGGATCCTTGTGGATTTAAATGTATTCTATAGATGTAATAATCACACTTTTACAAAAGAATTTTTGTATTCTATAAGATAAATTTTAAAATTATATATATACATATATATATTTATATTATTCATGAAGAATAAAGGATTATAATCAGGGGTGTCTTTAAACATTAACTATTTATCTTAGTTTCACACTGTTTTTTTTAATTCTGATTCAAAAAAATATATCTTTTTAAATCATTTTTAAAATTCTATTTATCTTTTTAATCTGTTGAAATATTATTTTTTAAAATCTTTTTTAAATGTTTACATTTTTTTTATATTGATTAAAATACATGTACAATATTTTTTAAAATTTTATTTTTAAAAAACAATATTTTATTTCAAAAACATGGTGTATTCAAATGGTGAATATGTTTTGAAATATTTTTGATAATTTCAAAATGGGGGATAAGTTTTTGAAATTAAAATTTATTTTATAATTATAAAAAGGGTGAATTTTTAAGGGATCCTGGACACATTATTAAAATTATATTTTTAGTTAAAAATATCATACTTTTTTATATTTGATGAAATAAAAAATTATTATATTTTTCTCGATAACGTGAGTTAATAAATGTTTTTAAATCATATAAAACATTAAAAATTAAATAATTATTTCACTTTAAATTTTCATCACTTTATTATTTTCAATTGTTCATAACATTTTTATGTATTGTATGAACTATTTTATCGAAAAATACACATTTATAATAGTTATAGAAGTAAAAAATCTGTAGAAGTTATTAAAATGATTTTTTTAATGTATCGAATCTTTCTTGTGTTTTTATTAATTATTATTACCTACCTTAAAATATTTATTATATAAAAATAAGTTTATGTTTAAGAACAATTATATTTACATAGTGGAAAAATTATTTTGATATAGAAGAAAAATTATTCTTATAAAGTTTCATTTTATCCTTTTGATGTTTTTCTATTAAAAAAATTATTTCATATAAAACATGCACAACATGAAATAAATTCCTCAAATGTTGAAAAAAATTAATCATAAGTTAATATGCTTCATAAAAAATTCATAATTACTCTTAGAATCATATTGACTCATAATCAAGAAAAAACTTCTACTAAGTATTATATGAATCTTATGAAAATTAGAATAACTCATATGAAAAACCTAAATGAATCATATTAATGAAACAATGAATCCTATATAAAATAAAAAATTAATCATATTTATAAATAAAAAATAAATCACATATAAAAAACATGATTTATTAACAAAAATAGTTGTATATATAAATAAAAATTTTCAACATTTTCATGTATTTTTTAAATTCAATTCATTTGATATTTCATTATCTTGGTTACATTATTTTTATTGTTTTATATTTATATATAAATTATATAGATAATATTTAAATTAAATTAGGATTATTTATTAAAGGATTAAAATTAACATCATAAGGTAATAAATTCACTGAAATATTCCTTTAGATAATTTTAAAAATATAAGATTCTAATTTAGAAAAAATTTAATATGAATGTTTCATATAAAAATATTTAGGGAATATCACCAATGAATTAAATATTAATTATTATGAGTATGTATATTATTTTATTAATTGTTAACTCATTTTGACATGTTTATTTGCACATACTATTTTGTTTTATAGAATTTCAAGTAAATTTTAAAAACATGCCACATGTGTATTTTTATTTTTATTTATGGATAAATACACATGAAGTATTATTGAGGAAATTATAATCTGGTAACTAGGAATTAAATTAATTTTTTTCATGTGTTTATAGTACTTCAAGAAGAATATTTGAAATAAATATTACTCTAATGTTATTGAGAATGAGATAAGATATTTTTTATGTCCACTAACATGAAGAAACTCTATATATAGAGTTTGACAGAAGTAGTGTAAGTATAAATTTTTTGAGGATATTTTAAACATTCTATGAAACTTTTATTTTGTGACGACATACTACAAAACCTTATCAGGTTGAAATTAACTATATTAACTTGTTCTTCTATAGTGGTATCCATTTACTAAATATTTGACCTATCACTATCTAACATGTTTATACAACATTTTAGTATCCTATATTTTCCCTCATTGTGATTTTTTTCTTCTTTTTGATTCAAAACTAGGAACTTGTATTGGGTTATGCCTCCCCTTCTAAAGGTACTTCTGAATTTGACCTCTTTTGAAAATATTCAATGGTATCAGTTAAGACTTATTTTGAATAATGTAAGGGTTGGTTCTACCTAAACTTCAAAATTAGAATTTTGGATTGTGCCTTTAAGAGAGAAAATGATTCTTAGGGGTTATATGACCATCTATAAAAATGATTTGTTTTGGACTATGATTCTAGATTTGAAAAAGTCAGTTTTCAAGGGTTCCGACTCTCCTTCCAAAGTCTAGAATCTTATATAATGGGTGGAATACTCTCATATTTAGTGTATGTAGAGTAAATGTAGGTTCATTTGTTTTTAATTATTATAAAAAATTATTTTGATCATTTTTTCTCTTATTTTCAAATATATTGATTTTTAAAAAAATTATATAATAAATAAAATTTTCAATGTGGTCAATTCACAACATATTGTCTATTCTACCATCATTATTTTGGGACAAAATAGTTATATATAGTCAAACCTTACAATCATCAGGATGTAAATGGCCACATAGAATTACATTAATATATGTGTCATGTATAGTTGGATATATTCATGTAGTATATTCCATATAATGGGTAATTACACATTTTGTATTGAAAGTCAATATGAAATGTTAAATTATAATGTTTCATAACCACATGAATCGCTGTAGAACATATACTATGTACCTTGTATAGATTGAAACATCTCACATGATGTGTACTAGTTCCCTACATATTGTATAGTATATGTACTACTATTTGAAAGGATGGTAGTCAATATGTGAATGAAAAAACATCATGTATTGAATCACAGAACTAATTAAAATTTGTAGAACAAGTTTATTTTGTGGAGTTTAACATAGTGTAATCAACCACTACACATAATGTAGTTCTTGTAAACTCACATGTTTCACTGGATGTTAGAATGTTTCATATAATGAAACCACATATTGACTAACATGGAATACTAAGATTTATGAGGTCTGTTAATTGTGTCGAGAAAATCCCACAATATGTCATATATTTTAAGCATAAATTTTGTCTAACCATGTTATGTATCTGGTTGCCTTGATCCTCCAGGTGGGATATTCAACATTTCATCATTTGTTCTTGGATATACAACATCAGATTAATGCACCGAAGCAGCTATTTTAATAATAATGAAAAAATGAATAACAATAAAATAAAATAAATGTATAAAACTGATCAAATAATCCTACATAATTATAAATTGAAATATCAGCACTCTAATACCACATAAAAGTCCCTGTGAGAAATGGAAGTGGTTGGGACCCATCCTAGAATTGTTTTTATAATGTTAAATGAATATAATATTATGAACATATTGAACACATCCAGAAATTTATAATAGACAATCATGCTTATTTAATTTATAATTAATTGAAACAACATTACCACAAACTCAAAATTAATATTTGATAAAATTTTTGTCATCATCATGTCACCACCACCTCTTTTATTGACTTTTTGTAGGATAATCAAACCTACTATCCCACTTGATGTGTCCACGTGTGCTCCATGAAATTTTGAATTTTATTCATGATTTCCTTTGTGCATGAGTGAGAAGAGTAAAGTATTTCATGCCATTTTTCATTTATCAAAACAGAATTATCATGTTCTCTATATGTTATAGATATGGAGTATTAGTGAATAATTCTCCCTAGTCTTTAGGGAATTCTATGTTGAGACTTTATTGTATCATATAATTTTACTCTATAAATTATATACTTTGTATTATATGCATAGGGTTAAATATGGACAATTTATCAAAGTACCTTATCATATTATATATTATATTTCTCACCCTACATTTAAAAAAATAAATTAATTATTATTATTATATCTTATAAAATTTTATAATCTAGTATAATATCATTAATAAATAAATTAATATTTATTTAAATGTTATTAAATATACCTTTTAAATCATATTATTAGACACAACTCATATTCCATTATAAATTTAATTCATCTTTGAATAATAAAATATATTCAATTGATTAAATAAATATTATGTTCAATGATATTGTGAATAAAAATTTATTAATAATATTTATATAATTAGAAAAACATATTTACACTATTTATTATATTCATTAATAAATACATATTTACTAATTTACATTAGAATAAATAAATTTGAGATAAAACTCAACAAACATATTCAAAACTAGAGTTTTAAGTGATTGAATTTCTAAAATCATATAAAATTTAGGAAATATCAATCCATTGTATTGGAATAGTATTTATTCATACATTTAAATTTAGTGTAATTTAATGATTTTTTTCAATACACTTAGTGTGTAAACCTCTAGGACCCTATGTAAAGGACACTTTAGTGTGAATTTCCAAATACACTGATTAGTGTCTAATAACATGTTAACTCACCAATAAAGAAATAAGTTAGTGTAGTATATACATGAACTATATTTTAAATGAATCTATGTAATTTAATACCTTTTAAACTAATATATCACCAGGAGGGGGGGATACTTGTGTCATCATCCTTTATGATATATTTATCATTATTTATAATTCTGAAATGAACATTTCTGTGAACTACATTGACCAGAGAATTTATAAAAAATTATATGTCAATGTAAGGGCTAAATATATATTCTTCTTTTAACATTAAATAGAAAAAACAATTCTTGTATTATTCATTAAATGTCAAATCAACTGAAATTAACCCAACATATGCTACATGTCCACTAGAAAATATCAACCAAGTATTTTTCCATACATCAATGTACGTGATTAATTATACACATTTAAAATAATTAAAAGTTTAAGTTCTAAAACCCATGAATTTAAATTTTAATATCAAATTAATGTTTAAAAAATTAATTAATATTAGCATGTGTTGCCTCATGCCATCCATTCATGGATATCAATATGTGTGAACCTACTATGAAGATGTATATGTCAGTATTATCCTTATAAAGATGATAGTCAGACAACATTTTTATCCCATAATAATTATGTATCTTAACCATAATGTATTTTATTTAATAGTGTAGTCATGGAATCTCACTTATCAAATAATAGTGGGAATGCTTAATAACCTTTTGGTGAAAAAATTACCTTATGATATCATCATATACATATTAAATTGAAAAATTTATTTAATATGAAACTAAAAAATATATTATATTTATAAATAACATAATACCAATTTTTTTAGGGTTTCATCTCATACATGAAAAACCACCACCAAATTCTCTTAATAAAATTGATTCCCATCAAATTTTGAAAAAAAAAATTAATGACCCCATTCCATACTCAATAATGATATTAAAATTAATATTCTATATAACATAACAAGCTATATTATACATCAAATTACCATGATTCATTAAATACATGGTAAAATCAAAAATTAAATTAATGAAAATTCTAAATATATGTTGATTTATTATTTAACAAAATTGTTTATATATTAATATAAGTAATTTTTAAGTACTCACATTTTTTATTATGTATTTATAAATACCAAAAAATGAAAATAGTCTTTCCCAATGAAAATAATTGTTGTCGATAAGTTAAACCATTTTCTCAAGCATAATAAGGAACTAATAAATGCTTAAATTTATCAAGGATGTGTTTTCAAGGTTAAAATAACACCCATATTGGTTAATTTTTTCATTGATAAAATGGATAACTTTTTCATATTTCACATAAAATAAAATATTTAAATTTCCTAAAAATATAATATTTAGCATAGATAATGGATAATTTTATATAATGATTTGTTTTTAAAGTTGTATTTCTCTCTATATATCTCAATATTCATAATCAAATAATTTTATTATAGAGAAAAATGAATAAAAAGTAATTAGAAACAATTTTTCCATGAAATAATTAATTATAAATAAGAAAACAACAACCCTAATGGTTTTGAATTTGTGTTAGTATCTAGGGAGTAATTGATGAATAATTATTCTGTCACCCTTACTGTATTATTTCATAATTTTTATTTCATCATTTATTATTATTATAATTTCATAAATTTTCATAAAAAAATATTACGAATCAAAAATTTAAAATCAAATGTTTTTTAGATATTACAATGTATTTTTATTTTTAAAGATTTATTGAAAATTAAATATTTAAATAATTTTTTTTATATTTAGTTCCTTGAATTGTGTATTGTATATTTCATGATTTGATAGAAATACATAGCTATCATTAATTTATTTTAAGATTATTTTTTTATTTGAATTAATAAACAAAATTATACTTTTTTTTGAAATAAATAACATGAAAAGGAAATATTATAAAGATATAATTGTAGTCAATAACGCAATTTTCAATTGCACCTTAGGAGGTATCTATTTAGATCCATGAAAATATGAATGGAATTACAAAAATATAATTATGACATTCCACGTTAAATGAAAATATTTTATCTTATGTGAATAAATAATAAAAATTTTATATTAATCCACTAATATGTGTAACAGAACTAGGTTATTATGTTATAATGGTCTTCATCATTCTATATTGAAGATTATTCATTTTCAATTCCATTTAATTTTACCATATTATTGAAAAAAAATTTAAACTAAATAGGTTGTATAGGATATGGACATTGAAATTTATCTCACATATCCCCATATTAATTTATCATATTTTCATGAGAGATTTTGAAACTCTCATCTGATTGGATAACTATTATAACCATTAACATATTATAGTGTTCATTTTTTAACGATAAATATTGAGTGTAAGGGTCATTAAAGCCCAAAAGAAGGTAGATATCCATCATCTAAGAGTTTTATATATGTATCATGAACAACATAGTTAAATGAGCAATCCTATAATAAAATTATATTTAATGAATTTAAATTTAATATTTAATCATTGTTATAATCCCATGTATAATTCTCTATAAGTGAAACTAATATATTTTTAAGAGAATGGTAAAATAACATTTTAATCCAAATATAAATATGGTGTTCAAATGGATCTATGTTATAATGTTTTATGAGAGATATGCATCCAAAGTGAAGGTGGGGGTTTTAATCTATAATGAATTCGAATACAGTGATTCTCTTTTTTACATTAAGTGGGAATATAGAGGGGAAAATAATTATAAATTAAAACGTATTTTTTTTCAATGATGATTGTTAATATTAAATTTATATTTTTCGGGTTTTTAAAATTTAAATGAAAATTACAATAATCTATTATAGATACATAGTTTTATAAATTCCCTTTTAGTTATTTCAACCCCCTCTTAACAAGATTAATGATGGGTAGTACCACAAATGCAACCAAAAAAATTTGATATCATATATCAAAAAAAAATCTTAGTATATTTATTATATTAATTTTAATGATTTTACATTATAATTTTATTGGTTTTAATCACATAACAACATTTAGTTTGATATATATAATCTCAATATTACAATATAATGTAATGTTATAATATTCAAATATTTAATTAGATATAATTTTTTCTTATATTGGAATATATATGGATAAAAAAAATTTATTCACCTTTAAGATAACATAAAACTAGTCCAAAATAATTACTTCATTGTTATCCTAAAATAAACCTCTAAAATAAAACATGAAAATCATTATATATAGTATTAAGAATCATTGGAATTTTTTAAGTAATGTTAAAGAAATTTCAAACAAGGAAAATCAATATTGAATATAAAGGCACAATAAAATTCATCCACGTAGGAATTAAATGAACATAAAAAGGGTAATGTAACTTAATCCTGAATTCATCTTGGATGTATTTTTTAAAAAATAAAAAACAAATTAACATTTTAAAATATTTATTAAATAATTTTTTTCACGAAAATACATTTTTCACATTAAAATTGAATAGAAATTAATTTGACAGGTAATAATAGAATAATAAATGTTGAAAACCATTTTTTACATTCTGATTAAAAGAATAATGTAACTTCAAAAAAGCCCCCTCAATTGTATAAGGCATTTAATAGTTGTAATGTTTGGATAAAACATTGTGCAAAGACTATACCCTTGACATCATAACATGACATATCAAATAAATGATTCAAACATATATAAAATACATATAACCACAATGTACCTTTTGTGGATTTAAAATTAAAAACCTACCGTTAGTAAAATCATACCCTATGTAATAGAAAATGATACCCAAACAGATCCTATGTTCATACATCAAATAATTATTTATGAATTTTTTTCATGGTATACTCCAAATAAAATGACTTCAATTAAACAATATAAGAACACATCCACTTTCCTGAAACATTCCTCAAAATTATCTCTAAATCCCTAGTGTGATCCTCTACATTTTTAATAATTATTATATATATTTCCTAATATACATTACAAAAATATGACCTTCCTATCCATTGGGGTTCACTAGTACTGTGTGATAAAATAAATAGTATGTCATAATTAACGGTTCCCGTAATTATAACGTATATATATATAAACTCGAACATTGTATGAAATAAAATAATTATACACACACCTGCATAACATTGGACACACCTATTTTTCCTTGAAAATTGATCCTAAGGGTTAAAACATACCCTATTTGTCCAGTACCAGAAATAATAAATAGTTTCTTATAGTCTTTCATACTCTATTACTGGTATAGGGACTATATTTTCAAAATTATACATATATATTTGAGGTTTTGTCCTTATATATAACTAATAGAGGTTAATATTGGTTGTCCTATGCCAGACTTGTCTAGTCTCATATAAATCATTTGTTTATAAGACATCCTATGAAATATTATTAGTATTGGATAGCATGTGTCCATTCTATCGGATCTAATTGAAATATGGAGGAAATAATCTATCCCATTAAATCACATAAGGATCAATTGGAATTTTCCCAACCTATCTGGCCTAACAACAATCATGTGTATAGTGGTTATTGCATGTAATCTTAACTAAATCAATTGAAATTCATCCATTATATCTGACCATATAATAAAATAGTTATAAGTTTTCATTTATTGAAACAACATAATGATTGGGAGGGTATTATTCATTTTTTCCTTTATTTTATATTTCATGTGAAAAATATATATGCCATGAAATCTCATAATTATTTACTATAAAATATCTATCACACATAAACCTATATTTTTTAATTTTATTTTTCATTCCATCTAGTCTCTAATAAATCAAGAAAGATCCCCTTTTCTTTAGGATAGTTAAACAATGTATTAATCATCCAATCCATGATTTAATTGACATCAAATAAAGAAATTTTTCATCAATGTGTTTAATTTTTTTCACCCACATTGATAGTTTTATAAAATTTATGATATTTTACATGATGTTTTATTTATATTTTCCAAGTGAAAATATATTCTCTTGATTAAGAAAATTCGGTTATAAATGAAATAATACAGCTAAATAATCCCTTGTAAGAAGGATATTGACATTTTATGTGTTTTAAGAAGCATTGAAGATGTAATAGGAGATGTTTTTGGTGAAATAGAAATCACACCACTATATACACTATATAAAATCATTTTTATTTGGTCCCGATCTATTAGAGGCAAGATATTATGATTTTATCATAGTAGATAGAAATACACACCAAAATGGTAGTGTAAGGTTAAATTTTGTGTGTTATTTATATTATAATAAAATATTCAATCCATGATATATGTATTTTGAAAATGTGAGAAATTGTTGTTCCGCATTATTGGCCTCTTTGAAATTTTGGAGTCTCCCGCTCTCATTGATGTTAATCAATAGACTATTGTTTTAGCCATAAATTCTTGAATTATTATATTTTAGTGGACCAAAAATACACAAAATATTAATTCCAAATAGTGATAACTCTATAATTTAATGATCGTGGTGGGATTCCATTCTAAAGAACACTACCACATAATGATTATTGTGATTTGGTACAATTTTTAATTTTTAGATTTTCTATTTTTGGGTAATTTTTGTGAAATGAGTGAGGGTATTTTTACATTAATTAGAATAAAGATGATGTACTAATTTTGGATTTAAATTAAAGAAATATGCGAAGAATAAACCACTGAAAACAAGGATAATTTTTATAATATTTGTGAAATGAAATTTTGGATAAAAATATTTACTACTTATATTCCAAATTATAGGATATTTTTGTTGTGAAAGTGAGATACATATAGTTAATAAAATATAATGATCCAAGATAATTTTGAAGTAAAATAAATTGAAAATGTACTACTAAAAACTATTGAATATATTTCCAATAAAAAGTTGGATTTATTAAATATTGGAATCTTTAAGATCTTGTTTAGGAAATGTGATGTTTATTTTATGATGATATTCTCACTTACTTTTTAATTTATGAGTGAAAAGGAAGATAAAAGTAGTGCTTATATATACATAGTGTATGAGAGGTCATGATGATATTTTTAGATTGTAGTATTACAATTTTTGTTAAGTTTTTTCATTTATCAAGTAGAGAGATTAAATATAATAACTAGGAAGTGAAAAATGAGAGTTATTTCACCGTCCTATAATGATTATAAGAATATTAACAATTAGATTGAAGTGATATTTTATAAACCCTCTACAAAAAAGTGATCATGGGGATTTTCATACATCAGAACATTGTCATTGTGCATTCTATATGGATATAGATCAATATAGGTGAGATAAGTAAATCCAAATTACTTATAAACATGATTTATATACTCAAATTTAGTTATAAATTCATGTTATGGTGTATTAACTAATATTTAAAGGGAATATGAATAATATCACTTGCCTTAAAGTGCTTAAATATGAATCTAATAATCACAAGGGAATGATATTTATGTTAGTGGGAAGTTAAAAGTTTTATGTTTTTAAACAGGTAATGAGTTTTCCTTCTATAATAAACCCCATATTATAGTATGTCTCATTATGAATCTTTATGGGCCTATAAATTTTTATTATACATACTGTCTATTTTATTAAATTCTTTTATATTCAATTTATTTAATTCATTTCCAAATTTAAGGGAATATCCAATGATTTGTTTACATTATAGATACCATGTTGTATTGATAATGAATAAAAATAAAAAAATAGTAATAATAGATCTAGTGAGATTATATATATTTTAATTTTTACTTCTGATACAATGATTTAGGTTGTGGATTCCAACATCCCTCATGATGAAATTCTAAATAATCTTTATTATGGATTCTTTGATTTATTCAATTATAATACTAGATTATTTTTGAAGTCACATTTATATAATGAACATTTACCTACTGAGGATAACGATATATCAATATCTTATAAGCAGTAATTTGTTCATTTAAAAGAATTTATGATCATCATATTTCAATTGGAAATCATGAAGTTGAAGAAAGAGAACAAGTCACCTGAAATTCATATTATAATGAAAAATATTAAGATCTAATATTTCAAAATATTAAACTAAGTATTTCATTAAGTGGTTATTAATCATTATGAAAATAATTATATTCTAGTGAAATATTTATAGGAAACATCTTCATTGAAATCAAAATTGAGAACTACTTCTATGAAGGAAGTAATTACATGAGAAGAATGCTAAAAAATAAATGATAAAGGGGATGGATTTGTTATGAATATAAAAAAAATCGTTGAGGAAAATAAATGGTCAAAATTTGAGAAAATATGTATAAAGGATTCACTTGATAATATGAAAACCATGATTCATGGATAAACTGATGTTCAAGATATAATTATTAACAATTTGTATAATCATCTTTCTTATAAATTTTTTTAAATGATATTTTAAATACCATTCTAAAAAATTAATATAAATATAAAAAAATAGATATTTATTTTTATCAAATTTAGTGGAATTTATAAAAAATCCATGTGTAAAAATAATTTAAAATAGATTTGTGCATTTTTTTGACTTCCCCAAGATAGGAAATGATGGGTTAAATAAACAATATGCTAAATAAAAAAATAAGAAATTTGTGATGATATGAATTCTATAATTTTTATATATAATGATATTAGATATAATTAATCTATAACAAAATTTGGGAGAAATAAGTCCATAATTATATTTGAGAAAAGGGAAATATGAGTCAAAAAGTGGTAGTGTTAAAATAGATGATTTAAAGAATATATATACAAGAATTTCCCAACATTAGCTAAGAGTAAAGGTTGGAATTTCAAAGATAAGATCTATAGATACATGTTACTCTACTACAGAATACATGGTCATATTTAAATATTTGTTTTACGAAGCATTATAATATATCTCATACTTTAATTTTGATTTATTGCTTACAAATTATTGTTAATAAATTTATAAAATAATATATCAATATTCTAATAAGGATTAATCTATGTTAATCGTGTTTTCAATAATATGGAAAGATAAATTCAGCAATAATTAATATTTAAAATGAGAATATATCTAATTTAAAATTTATCTATTCATCTAATAGGTTTCTTGTTCTAACTGAAGATGAAAATAATACTAAATGATTCTTCAAAATGTGTTCCAAATATTTCACTAAACAAAAAATAATAATTGGAATGATTGAAAGGATATTTTTAAAATTTAATGATGTTAAAATACTTCTAAAATAAGGGAATTATTAAAATAGACATTAAGAATTGATAAAATGATTGAATCTTATAGGGTTACGAATATTGGTAAGATGGTTTGTAAAAGAAGATTAATAAGTATTAAATTGACTATTTCATGAGGGAATTAAACCCCAAAGAGTAAATTCATTTAAATTATCCCATGAAGAAAATTTAAAAACAAAGGAAACATATATGATATTGGATTTTTTTAGTTCGAATTCATATAATAGTATCAATTGAAAAATAATGTATAATGGAAAAGTGGAGTTCTATTGTGACTCACCATGTTCCTCGATATATGAAAATTGGGCTATACCATCTACCAATATATTAAATTTTAATAATATTAAATTGAATTTTTTTATTTATAAGGTGGATATATTATCCATAGGAATACTTAACGGAAGACATGATGAATATGAAAGTTAATGATAATACATTTTAGAAATGTAGTAGATGAAAAGATCTTATGGTGAAACTATAAACTTATGGCGGACTAATATGGGACGAAAATCCTTATGATAAAATAATAATCAAATAAAGGGGGTTTTATTAAGAAATATCAAATAGAGTTCACATCTTCTCCTTCAAAAGGACACTGAATGATGAAAAGGTATGCATACATTATCATGATTTTTTGTGATTTGTTTATAGAAAAATTCATTTGTGTCAAAAAAATTTGATTTATGATTATTCACTAATGCTCTTGTTATGGTGTGATATAGATCAATGAAGGAGTTTTTTTTAAAGATAATTGGTATAGATATTTAATTTATTTATACAAAATAGTGTGTATTGGACTAATTACATTTTTCAAACATATTATATTTTTTCCAACACAATATTTTGACTCTATATTCATTGGATATTTAATAATATCTCATTTTTTGTGTCATGTGTATTGTTTTTTCAAAGTACTCGTTATAGTTATTTATCATCCCTCCCATTGATAGACTTTTGATGCATCAGGTTTCTTGATCAGGAGTCCATCATTAGGCTATGGGAGTATCACTGTTCAATTGATAATAATGGTGATATCCTCACCCATTCATGGGGACTTATCAATTGATGGGTGGGATCTCTAGGAAAAATGATGTCATGTGATGGGATTACAATGTAGAAAATTTCATTAAAAAGATAAATTTCAAGGTTTAATTTCACAATAATATGGGTCTTTAGAACAGGGTCATTATTTCGTGTTATTTGGAAATGCATTGAAGGTGTATTATTGGAACCATATGTAGTTATTTCCCAAAGGATTTACAAAATGTACTTAAAATACATCTTATGGATAGTATGGGGATGCATCAGACTACTGGATCATGAGTCCCACATTAGGGAAGTTGGGGATCACTATTCAAATGCTAATAAGGGTCAAATCCTTTCCCTATCTTGGGTCCATTTCTAGTTGTTGGTTGGATTCATAGAAAAAATAATGTCATGATGTGGGAAGAGAAAGTGGATTATTTTTTTGAAGTAAAGAGATTTCAGATTTAGGGTACATTATAAAATTAATGTTCCAACAAGAATATTTATGTTATATTTGATTATAATATAATATAGACATTTTGAAATGTACATGATGGATGATATTAGAAAACATGGTGAAACATTTGAAGAAGAGGTAGTCTGTTATACATATGGGAAATAAATATGGTTTGTTAATGTGTAAAAATATAATATATGTCATTGAATTTTGTGGATGATCATGACATATTAGCTGATAAATCAATAATTTAATAGTCATATATAATAAAAACACCTTTATAAAACAATATATCAAGGATATAAAATGTAAATAATTTAATAGGAAATTATGTTTTTTATTGTAATGGTATATCTAGATTTTTGAAGTTAAAAATTATCTTATTCAAGCATATTCTAGAATTTGAAAAGGTGTGAATATATTATAATTTTTTAAGATAATGAAATAATGAGGTGTAGAAATGTTTTTGTATGAGTATACAAGATTGTAAAAATTTAGAAATCATAAATATGTAGTGTGACTAGAATTTTCCCTGAGATTTAAAATGGCGGACAAAAAAAATTTATGGTAAATAATATAGTATGTAAGGTTTGGTATGGATGATATATTCGGGTTGATCTGGTTGGTTCAAAAGGGTTGATCTAATTTTCAAGATTATACGTAGAGATATCAGATGAATTTTGGTTGGGGAAATCATAAATTAGTGGATAAATAATGGTTAGTATCATATGTAAGCATAAAAAGTTAATTTATTTTATATATCAAGGTTACTATAATTTTACATATAACATATAAGGGTTACATTGATATGTAAAGGGTATAAAAATGGTAATGTTTTTGGTATGAAATGGTAAATCTGATACATAAGTTCAACTCTTTACTGTTTAACGGTTAATCTATTATATTTCAGGGAAGCAATATAAGTAAGGGTAAATTCAAAAATTTTAAAAAATTAATTGTGGACAACTAGAGCGTAATATTAGCTATGATAGTTTCCACAAATATATATAATATGAATGGATAATGATATTGTATAATTTTTCAGATAAAATATATTCAATGGATTAGAAATAATACTCCATGAAACAAAAGATACACTCTGTGAGGTGAATATGGGGAACAATGCTATGGTTATTGGTTTTTTAAGGATCAAGGTATTTACTCCAAGAGGCTGTGTGTAACACTATAATATGTTTATATTTTTAGAAGATTTTGATGATCACACTATGATATTTATATGAGTTAAACATAAGATACTATATGGGTTTTTCGTAGATATATTATTAGATTTATCACCGTGATTCAATGGAGGAGATCACATAGTAGAATGACTAAAGTCCAGGAATGTTATGTTGTAATGCATGGTATCACACCATGATATTGTTATTTCTAAAATATCAGGGTGATTTGGTTATAATTTAAAATTATTGTATATGGGATTAAATTTAGTGAGTTTGCATGACCCAATTTGAAGGCTATCTACACATATAAATGTGGGAGACACATGTAATGATTATAGTAAATAGAATTGATCTTAGATAAAAAACCAAGGGTAGGAGACATGATGTAATTTTTTGAAAATTATTAATGTAATTCAAATTAAAATCATTCTAAGCATACTGATATATCTAATTGGGGGAGAAGATGAGTGGATATCCATAAAAATCATTTATGGACATGTTTAATTTAATTTAAGAGATAATATTCATAGAATAATGATTTCCAATAATATATAATTATATTAGGTAATGAGAGAAACAATATTATCCTAGTAGGAATAATATTCTTCTATAAGCGAAGGTTTCTACTACTATGATTTATGGAAGGAATAGACAAACCCTCACATTATAGATTTTATCACACTTATAATTGAAGTAGATAATAGAAAAGTGGTTTTTAATATACAATCTATTTTCAGATAAGGATATAGGGAGTCCTAACATCATATTCAAATCCAAAACTAACTTTCATGTCTATAATCTATTGAAATAACCTTGTATATTTAAGGTATAATTTCCATTATCATAGTAATTCACAAATAATAAAAATATGTAAAGGACTTAGGATCAATATTTATTCATTCCTAAACTATGTAAGGGAAGAAAACATTGTTATATAGTGATTGTGATATAAAATATGCATCCACTGAACAATTTATATATTGGATTCAGGTACACCATAACATCACTAAATATTTGGTCTATGGATGATCCCTTTTGTGAACTATGTAAAATCCATGTGTTCATGTGATTAACATTATGTATTCATATTTAACATTTGGTATGAATAAAATTGAGATAATGTGAGTTTAATCATGTTTCTTATAATAATGTAACTAGATCTATAAAAATAATTGGAATTTATAAGAGAGAAGAATTATTTTTATGCATCTAATTCCCCCTCCCCCCTTAGGGTGATTATAGTTAGTTTGGCCTAAAAGATTAATGACAAATCCCAATGGTTTTATATGAAATTCAATATATAAATATATTAGTAGTTTTTGTGTGTGGATTCAATGAAAAAGAATCTTATTTTTATAGATATTAACATTAATGGTTGGAAAAATAAAATGTATTTTTTTTCTATATAAATGTGATGAAGAAATTGAAGAAAATTTATAATGGGAAACATAACTAAAAAAATTGAAATGAATGATATCACGATTTTCAAAAAAATAAAATTCAAAAAAATGGTATTTAAAGTCACATATTCAAGGAAATCATTAATTTTAAAAGTTCTTATTGTATTTGTAAATTTGTGGAAATTATTTATAGAAATAAACATTATAAAGTATGATTATAAGGCCTAAAAATATAGATGAATTTAAACATAACTATGGTATGAAACTATCAAAAAAATTTGGGGAATATTTTACTATTTCAATGGTAAATAAGATGATGAATTAGAAGAGAACTCGAAAACAGGTAGAACAAAGCCACTGATATTAGTGAGTAGGAGATCAATAAATAAATTGTATAACATTTTTTAGATGATTATTTAAAATATATAAATTAAGCCTCTCGCACAAAAAAATGTTGTAGATAGTGATTCAATAGAGGTTTTTGAAATAACATTTGGTCATTAATTCAGATAATGTTTAAATCTTTAGCATGACAAAATATGATTATTTTATTAGAAGGTGGATAAAATAAAAATAATTTATAATGTGGGATATTAATTAATAAAATTTATTTCCAAATATAATAAAATATTAAATAATTTGATGGTGGACTTGAAAAAAAACATTGTAAAAATTGGTCCAAAAATATATTAATTAAGAGAACTACTTGACGAAATTACCCATGATGTGGAAAAACAAATGCCAATAGTGATAGAGAGAAAATATATCATTATACCTCTCAATGAATTAGTAGAGTATAAAATATGGGAAGGAAACTACCTCAATATTGAAGTATATAACTACCCAACTAATGGAGATAGATATAAATATCAAGGATATCAAAGAGAGGACAATAACATCTAATTCTAAGAAGAATATACCTCCCATGTAAGTATAAAAAATGGAGTCCACAAAATTGCAAATATTGAAACCATATATAAGTGTGATGTTTTTAATTAACCTAGAAAAGATGACTCTCAAAGTAAGTTGTCCACAAAGTTCTAATATTGTTGGATCATGGATAACACTATGGATCGGTATCTAGATGATTGGGGGATCAATGTATGAATAAAATAGAATACATCAACAACTAAACAAAGATATTAATACATGGGTTATGGATTTAATAAGAGATGTTCACTTGTGATAAATATGGACATGAGGTTATATATTATATAAATTATGGATATTATGGTCACATAAGGTATTACCTATTTCCTATAACAAGTATGATAAAATCATTCAATGATAACATTATGTTTGGAAAAATTACCACTTTAGAGGAAAATAATACTAGAAGATAATTAAGAGTTAACCAATAAACAGTAAATTTTTAATCATATCATCTATCCTAAAAAATAATAGAGAGCTAAAAAAGAAGATGTTCTAGCTCTGAGAAAGATTGATTGGAATTTGAAGAGTTTCCCACCAAGGGTGAAAAATTATGATGTGACTCCCATAGATATTATAAAGGATAAATATAAATAATTTCTACGTGGTTTCAACAATTATACAACATGCAAAGAGGTGAATGTCAGGTGAAGGGAAGTATAATAGAATAAGAAGAATTATGAATGATGTAATGAACATTCATTAAAGGTAAAATCATGAATTAGTAGAATATGTTACTCATTGGAATTGAATATAATAGTAAATAATATGAATAAATATAAATAAAATATTTATAAAAATGTTTTTAAAATTGGATTTATCAAAATAATAACATCTAATAATGGTTGGATGTATGTAGGAATCAATTTCTCAGTTCATTAAAACCAAAAAAATCATTAAAATGATAATGAATTGGAATTAATCCTCTCTCAATGTGTTTACATTTTGTACTTTTGTTTGAAATAACATATGTGTAAGGGATGATGTGATCCATGATGTGGAATTATACTAAAAATACATAAATTCAACATGTGGATCATTGTTATTATAATTTTAATATGGTATTAAACCTAAAAAATTGAAAATGATAACATATCCATATATAAACCAAATCGTGGTACTGAGGAACAACCATTATATTTAAATGTGTAATATATCATTGAATAATGTGATAGATAATTTAAAAATTTAAAGATCCTGATTTATAATTAAAGTGGTCATGATTTCTAATCTAAAATATCCAGTTGTATTGGAACACTAAAGGAATGGTAAGACAACACTAGGGAAGAAGTTGAAATATTAATGGAATTCATGTATATGTATTCAAGTCTTATTATGTTTATAGGATATGGTTTTTTTGGTATACTGAAATCTACAGGGAATAAAGTATCATAATAATCATTTTGTTTCCATGTTCTGAAAAATATCTCAAATCATGGTATCAGGAACTAAATGCATTTAGTTGATATTGGTGGTATAAAATTCATGTTTTTTAACCTTATAAATGATAAGAATATTCGTAGGAATAAAGGATCAAAATAGATATTTATAAGTATAAAAATTTTATCATGATAATTTTTTATCAGTTTGTTCATCAAGTGGTCTGACTCACACAATTAGTAATTAAATTTTAAATCTTGGATGTTCTTCCATAAGTGCAGTTGAGATCATCATAATAAGTTTTAAATTAATAAATGTATAAATGTAAAAATTTTATGAAATTAGTAGAGTTACATGGTCAAATTTGATGTTATTTACTTATACATTTATTTCATAAACTGAGTTATAACTTTATAGGCTCAGAATATTTATTTAATTCACGCACCAAAATTAGTTAGTAAAATCTAGTTAGATAGAATAATTTGTTTATGGAATTTTATTTGAAAAATATGTATATTTTTGTACAATAATTGGTATTAATGATAAATTAAAAAATATGGAGTATCACTAATTGTAAAATAAATAATTTTTATAAAAAAAATAAAGGAGACCTGATGGATAGAAGGTGGTACAAATATCCACAATTTCGAAATCTAAACATATTTTCAAATGTATTGGTGGATTATCTTGTCCCAATAATTTATTTGTGGAATACATAGAGTGTATCAGGAGAACTAATTTTATATAAAAAGGGGGATTAGATATGATACGTTCTACCCTTAAACTTTAGTAAGACAGTTGGATAAAATGAATATCTAAATATGGAAGTGTGTAAAAGAATTAAAATTTATTGAAAAGGGTTATTGGTAAGAATTCACACTGTGTATATTTATTTTATTGAAATATTGAGAGTAAAAACATGTATTAGTATTTATGGTAATATAGTGAAGAATTAAAAGGGGGGATTCTTCAACCGTATGATTGTGTGTTAGATCTATTGAGAATAGTTATCAGATTTGCTAAAAAGTACATAGAGGAATATATTAGAGGACATATTTGAAAATATGAAAAACATTTTTGTTATGATACAAATGGTAACTACATTTGGTTCATTGATGAAAAAAATTATAAGAATGAAATTACATTTTTAGGAAGATCGTTTCATATTTGTTGATGAAGCATTGAAGAAAAAGATTTAAAAAAGGTGTACATTGTGATATCACTATATTCCATGAACATAGTATATAAATAATTTAAGAGGATATAATATTTTGGAGTGTTATTTAATATATATATATATATATTATAGGTTATAAATTTGATCCTTAAATAATATTCTAGAATCTGAAAAGGTGTGAATAGGTTTTACGATTTTTAGATAAGTCAAGGTAACATTCTAGAATTGTTTATTGGTAATAATTTTGGGTGCAACAAACTAGTTTTCCTATGTATAAAGGGGTAAAATAAATTTTTCCAAAATATTGATAAAGGTACACAACTCCAATGAATGAATAATCATCTCTATTCATATGGTTTGATCTAGATTATATGTAAGGGGTTATATAGATGATATATAATGAGTGACCTCTTATATATAATGATTCATAATGGCAAGATATGATGTTCTGTCAAAAATGGTAAATTATTTTAAACATAATTGTTACGTTTATATATTAGAGTTAAAAAATAGTAATGTATTTGATATATATGGGAAACTAGAATTTTCATTGTGATATGTAAGGGTTACTTTGATACAGTGGGGTCTGAATAATGGTAAAGTATAAGATACTTAAGGGTGAGATAAATGATAAAGTATCAAATATGTATGGGATAAATTGTTACATAAGGATCACTGTAGGATATTTATGGGTTACTTTTCGGCATGTATGGTTTTCATGATAACTAATGGTAAATCTAGACTTCTCTAAAAAAATATGTCTTTTATTCTATTGAAGTAGTTGGCTTGGGACATATGACTCATAGTTTTATAATATTAATTGATCACACTAAAATAAAAATATTCACTTCACTAGTGGTTACCTTCCACAAAATACTATTCCATGATAAATAAGTTGTGTCATGTGTGGTGTAAAAATAAAAATATTCAATAGTAAATGGCTTGTTGGGGATCAAAGAATTTTCATTCTGAGGGAGTGTGTGACATCATAATATGTTTATATTTTTATAGGACATTTAGGATAACACTATTATATTAAATGGAGATAAGTATATGATATTTTGAGGGTTTTAAGGATCATGAATTTGACTAACATTAATGTTATAGTGGAGGAGATCACACTATATAATGAGTGTATTCGAGAAATGTTGGGCCACAATACATGATATTAAGAAATGATTTTTTAACATACATAATATTTCGAATATTTAGTTATAATTTAAAACTATTAGATATGGATAGAAATTTAGGAAGTTTACTCAATCCAATTGGAAGAAGTTAATCACATAAATATTTATCGGACATATGGAATGATCTAGGTGAGGAGATTTATTCTCAACCATTCAGTTTAGGATTAATTACTTAAAGAAGATTTAAAAAAAGCGACATTGAGATATTTTGAGAATAACAGTTTGAATATATTTATATATTTTTTTCTTAGAATAATTAGAAGGGTAGAGATAGATATAGGGATGATATTATCATATCTACCTCAATAAAATAGATAAGGCTTTGAGGAAAGGTATTTTTATGAAAATATCTAGTTTTTGAAGAATGAGATTTTGGATTTGGTTCTTAGGGACCTACTTTTAGGTACATTATGATTACATGTATTCATTTTTTGACTATTAATGTTCTTTTTTGTGAAGAAGTATGTGATAATTTCCTATGAGTTACTACCACAAACAATGTTCACTATTGATCCTTGATATAATGATAACCTAGATGTTAAGTGATAGTGTTCTTAAAAATATGTTATATATATATGTGTGTGGTTTAATATTTTGGTATGAAAATGATACATGCTATAAAGGATTTATACTAATTGGACATTGAGTAACATTCTCATTATGTATTCCCAATGTAATTTCAACTGTTGTGTATTATGATAACATGACCCACAAGTAGGAAATACACATTTATATATGTAATTGGATGTTCTAATTAGATGATTTCTTAATTTTTCCTTATAATTTAATATTATTTTCAAATTATATCATTAGTCATGTGATTTTATGTGTTGATGAAAATTATGACAACATATGTTTATGGGTAGGAAGGATATATTGGGTGTATCATTAGTTATATTGCATTAATAAATTATGTGATAATGCATTTGAAGCCATTATTATTTAATTAATATTGATATATTACTACCTATTATGGGAATAAAAAGAAACATAAATTATAACATGCCAATGGTGTTCAATGGTTTTGTATAATTTTGGAAAGGCATAAAAATATTTATTGAGAACATAGGTTGATGAAAATATCCAGAAAAATTATTTATTGGATATAGATTTGATAATGAGATTATATTACATAATTTGAATTCATATAAGATTATTTTTCATTATGAAATAAACTTATTTAACTAGGAGTGAATGAGAATGTATCTAGGAATATGCCTTACACTTTTGGAATTTACTCTTAATTACACTGACAATGTGGTTGAGAGGGTCACACACTAAGTGTGCATTGAATTTAGTTTGATTCAATTTAGAATCTAACATGTCAGAAAAAATAGTGTTCCATATTTGTGGTTTAATAATAATTTGGTAATAGTTAACCACAAATATTTAATCCCATGTTATTTGAAACAATAAATATGTTAATGAAATTATAACAAATATTTAATCTTAATCTATAATGAATAATATTTTGATTATATTAATTAAAAAATAATGTCTTAATATATATTAATTAATTAAATACCCTTTATTTAAGGTCCAATAAATGTTATGGAGGGTTGTGTACTTAGTTTAATAGTTCATTTCAGTTGAATATATTAAATATCAGTTATGTGAATATTAATTTATTTATTTTTCAAATTATATTTTTATATATATGGGTACAATGCATGTCATGAAATTAATAATAATTATTATATTATTATTAACCATGACGGTTTTAAGGAATAAGGAATTATCATGGGCTTATTCTTATTTAACAACTATATCGAAACTTAATAAATGATGACCTATATCACATTCTAGGGAAATCCACCTATTATGTACACAACAAATCTAGAGCGTGTTCTATAACATCCTAGGAATTTATTGAATAATAATTTTTCATATATATTAATATTTATGAAGAATATATTAATTTTATGTTAAATAGGACACATTGTCTTCTAGAATTCTCGACATACAACAATAGGGATTTCTGAAATCTTATGTTGCACCCAACTTTGAGTTATACTGGAAACCCATACAATAATATTATTGTTATTTTAAATGGTTCTTAACACCTTGCCGTTGTAATAGATAGAATAAACATATCGAACTAAAATATGATTGTACATGGTTATTAAATTTTCTAACATATATATAATAAATCTTATATGCTTAAAATGAGAATAAATCTAATTTTAAGCATAAAATAGAATAATATTTTTATAAATGTAGTTTTACCATCTTTTGACAGGGGGGGATTTTTAAATGTTTTTATACAATAATAAGTTAAATTTGGAAAAATATATTTCTTCGTTAAAAAAGGAACGTCAAAATTTACTTTTTATGAAATTTTGGTATTTTTCTGACAAAATTCAAATATTAATGAATAGTGGAAAATACTGTATTTTAATTCAAACTTCCTTTTAATATAATTTATTTTAATTGTTATATTATTCATTTTAGTTTTTTTAAAGTATAATTGGATTATGTTTTTAAAATTTAATCCAATTTTGGTCATTGGGTGTAATTTCACTTTTAAATTGGACATAAATACATGTTAATTTGTTGATAGTATTATCTTTGTAAAACCCAACTTTTTGTTTTTGAAACCGGGAATTAAGTCTATTTTTTTTGAAATTATGAATTTCTAATTTAGAAATTTGGATTCCATATATGGAATTAGAAGTTCCCAATTGGGTATATACATACCATTTATTTTTGGAGATTATGAAAAGTTACTTCAGTAATTATTTTCATTACGATGGTTAGAGGGTAAATCTGGTAAATAAGGGTACACAGTAATTTTATAATAATAATAAACTAGACTAACACATGTCCTAATACTATTGTATGAGATATTTCCAACCATGGGAATCCTTTGGTAGATTGTTTGACACCATGGAGCCACTTTGGAGTGAGAATGAAATTTTATAAGAATTAATTTAAAGTAAAGGGAAGGATAACATAAACATGTATCTTTTAATAAAAAAACATTTATGGTGGGGTATTATAAATGATATCTTTGACTATGAAGATTAATTATACAACTAAAAATATTTCATACATCATGAAATCTTATTTATAATTATTATTCTTTAAATATTTAATTGTAATTATGACATAATAGTGATGTTGTGATTGATTCATTAATAAAGAATTCAAATAAATGATATTATAAAAACATAACTATATATATGATGATTTTTTTGATTTCATCCACTAATCTTATGGATGATATTGAGATATTATATTTTTTTTAATGCATTTTTTTCTAAGGTATCAGGTTGTTATTAATTAGTAAAAAAGTCATGTATGAATAGTCTCCAAAATTGACAAAAATCATAACGTAAAGTATAAAATAGTTTAATAAATAAAGTTCATTTAATAAAAATTTAATATTAGACCCTATATTTAAGAAAATTATAATTATTTCATAAAATACATTTTTTATTTTTTTGATATGATATGCAAATTATAGTAACCGACAATCTATAGATAACATGTTATCATGGGAAGACTAAAAAGGGTAAAAAGGGTTAAACAAAAAAGGTAAGGAAGAAAAAAATATTAAAAACTAGTCTAAAATTTATTGGATTTTGGTTATTCAAACCAAAATCATCTTATATTATAATGAAATTAGTTTTCAACTATTTGTAATATAAATTTAATTTTTAATAAATTAATATTTCTAGACATTCCTAAAGTGCCCCCCTCCCATTATAAAAGGCCACCACCTCTACACATATAAAATACACCTCTAAATCCAATTGTCTAATCCAAATTATTCCAAAATAATATCCCAAAATAATTATATTTATTCTATAATCTATAACTTGGGAATAATAAAATTCATGAATGCATTTTGGCTTAAATCAGAAGTTGTTACCCGATTTACTGGTAGCATATTCTCTCTAGTTCATTTCATTTGTTTTACTTCTCCACTCCCAATGATTTTATTATTATTTTATTACATAAAAATACAAGTATCCTAAATATTATAGGATGTTGTTATTATATGTATTCTAACTACACATACACAATCCTCCATCTAGTGGATACAAACATAATGTTTCGGTGTACGACGAACTACTGCCTCCTGAAATGATGATTGTTTGATTTTCCCCTAAATCCTCTCATGGTGGCCATTATGATCTAACTATAATTATTTATGATATGTATTATATTTATATTTCCTCCTTGATTATTTATGTTTTATTTCTGACAGAACTTTATTCTTTTCATTATATGTAAATATGATAATTTCATTTTAGGTAGTGTGGACTACCGCTCCCTCATAGTGATATGACTCATTCAAGCTATACATGGTACATATAAATGAAGGTTATATTTAACCTATGAGACATAAATGACATAAATATAATAATGGTATTATAGTTTTCATTTATATCATTTGAATATTGTTCTATTAATATTACAAATAATTGAACGTAGATTTCATGCGTACACACAACATTCCATACCAATGAAAGATGCATTTAATTTCATATATATAAAAGTAATGGATTGTTATAATACATATGTAATGGATATATATGATATTTAAAACATTAATATCATTTTGAAGATGAAGTAATTTTGGTTACATGTATAAATTATATCAAAACATGTTTATTTTTGACTCAAGTACCGAATATCGACAAAACGACCGATATTAACTTAAATAATAATGTAATTTTTATAACGAGGTGATTAGTGATATAAAACATATAATAAATTTGAAAAGGGTTGTAATGAATGTATATATTAAATTAATTTTATTATTCAGTAATAACATGGAACATACATGATGAATCAGACTCAAGGTAAGGGACTTCATCTCAATCTCCTTTCATTGAGGTATATTTTGATGTTATACACCACCTTCTTTTATACGGTGTATAATTATAATATTGTTCTTTAAATATAATTCAATTTTTTTGAAATGAATATTTTTTCTACAAATAATTTTACTAAATAAGAAAGAGAATATTTTAAACGTATATGGCTACAAGGACCTCTCTACCGCTGTAATTGTTATTTGATATTTGGATTCCTCTATAAGACTTATTATTTTTAAATGGATGATAAATCTGTTAATAACATTTTTTTTGTTTCTATATTGAAAATGGTTTTTTAAATGGAATTAGTAATTTAATATATTGAAATGTTTTCTTATGATCTAAAATAAATTGTTATTACTGAAAGGTTGATATTTGCAATATTTTATTATTATGATTATTTAATGTTAATTGGATATTTAATAAGTGGTTATGTGATAAACCAATGATAGGTTTCTATGTGATAATCCAAATTATGGGTGGTTTTGTGAAAAACCATGGATGGGTGGTTACGTTAAAACCTCTAATGCATTGCGTATGGAAGTTGGGTGTGTGGCTATACAATTTAGTGATATGTGTGGAAGTCGACTATATGGTTATTCCATTTAAGTATATTTATGTAGAATGTTATATTTATATGCTATATGATTATTTCTATGGGATTTATGGTAATAATTTGGTTTTAAAAAGGGTAAAAATGAGCTTATATTCAGTGAAGTATATTTTCTTCTTCTTAAATGTGAAAACATTTAATTTATGATAAAATATTCATGGTTTACATGTTATCCCAAGATGAACAATTTTATTTCATTTTGTATCCATTACTGATATTTTAATTCTCATCCCAAGTTTTGAATTTTTTTATCACATGACATAAAGAAGAATAGAGTAGTGGATGGGATCATGGAAAAGTTTTTTTGTTAAAACATGAGACAATGTCATGTTTATTTTTAAAAATTTATTGTTTCATAAAAATCATTTATAGTAAGTAGAAGTGTCTATCTGTAATATACAATTTCCTATGTATCAGTTATGGCCTAATGCTATAAATCTATAATCTTGAAAAGATCCTCGATGTGAAATAAATTCAAATTATTGACTTATATCAAGATTAAGTAATGTTTAATGTTAGGGCCTTATAGTTGGTATCAAATGTCAGTTTAGATATCTTTAGGAGTTATAATAATGTTAATAGAATATTCATAAAATACTTTTACTTTATGGCCAAATTGAAATGATATAGTATTTTTAGATTAACATTTTGCTTCATCTAATATATGATTGTTCAGAATGGTTTCCACATTGGAAACAGAGAAGCTATGCTGGAAGAGCATAAAGAGGGAAATAACCTTCCAAATGAACATTATAAGATGGTTGGAATCTGAATTGGACAGTTTGTTATAGTAATGGCTCAGTTGAATCAAGAGATAAATGGTGGTGGTGTCCATGCTGGATTTCAACTAGAACAACCATAGAGGCATATGTTTATCATAGATTATTTCATGAGGCAACATCCCCCATAATTTAGAGGATCATCTAACCCTAATCAAGTTTAAGGGTGGATTAAATCATTGGAAATGATTTTTAATGTAATGGGTTGTTTATGAAATCAAAAGTTTAGTATTATTGTTTATCATTTTGAAGGTGAATTTGATCAGTGGTTTTCAATGATTAAATATATCAGAGGAAGTGAATAGATTGAAACCATGGAATAGGATTACTTTAAGAATATATTACATTTAATATATTTTCATAAGGCATTTCAACTTAGGATGTGAAAACAATTCATAGAATTTAGAAAATAAGAAATATGTTTTTGTGGCCATATGTGAAGAAAGAGTTGTTATGTGAAGCTCATAGTTCTCTATTATTAGTTTATCCTGTCAGTATGAATATTTACATACATCTTCATTATAATTTATGTTGGGATGGAATAAAAAGATATATTTTTGAAATTTCTATGAAGTAGTTGATTTCTCAGCCAATTAAAGCAGAGTGGTAGTAACAGAAAGAGATGCTTCAACATTTTCTAGTTCCAAAGTGGAAATTAGAAAATGTGACCATGGATTTCATATTGTGGTTACAAAAAAAATAGCTCGAGTTTACAATGAAATCTATGTTATTATTGATGAATTGACTAAATCTGATCATTTTCATACTATTTCATATAATCTATCTCTAGATCAAATGCCTTGATTGTATATTAATGAGATAGTTAGGATACATGATCTACCCTCTCTATTGTATCAGATCATGATTCTAGGATCACTTATAACTTTTAGAAATGCCTTTAGATGTCACTAGGAACTGAACTAAATTTTAGTAGAACTTTTCATCTTCAATCAGATGGGAACTCAGAAAGAAAATTTCAAACATTGGAGTATATGACAGATGTTTGTTCAATGGATTACTAGGGAGGATTTGATCAACATCTTTATTTGATTTTTTTCATATAATAACAATTTTCTACCTAGTATACTGATGGTACCATTTGATGAATTATGTGGATAGTGGTGTAAAACTCTATCTTTTTGGGATGAAGTTGGAAAAGGATGTTCATGAGACTATAATTTCTAGAAGGGACTGAAGAAAAAGTTATATTGATTCATAAGCAGATAAGGATCAATCAGAATAAGAAGAAAATATGTGAGGATAACTATAGGAAGGATCTTTCATTCAAGGTAGGTGATCATGTCTTTATCAATGTTTCTCCCTGGAATAGGGTTATGTGTTTTGGTAAAAATGGAAAGTTGAGTATGAGATTCATTGGACACTATGAAACCTTGATAAATTTGGATATGTTTACTATATATTGGAGTTAACTCTATTTTTATCCTATGTATACAAAATTTTTCATGTTTCAAAGTTGGGAACGTATATTTTTGATCCATATCATGTTTTGAGTCAATAGGTAGTTAATTTGGAATGGAATCATTCTTATGTGGAACAGCCAGAAAAGATTCATGACCACATAGAGCAAGTGCTGAGGAATAAGGTGATTCATCTGCTAATGGTTTTGTGGAAAAAATACATGGTGGATGAGTTAAAATTGTAATATGAAAATACTATCAGGGATAAATACCCTCAGTTATTTAATAAGTAAATAAAATTTCAAGGTTACAATTTTCAAGAAGGGGACGATGTAGTATCTTAGGTATTTATAGAATTATAATTTTTCATATCTATTAATATGTAAAAATAAGATATTAATTTTACCTTAAAAAGGACAATTTTTCCGATAGCATTCTCAACAATCAACAACAGGTTTCTCCAAAATCATACATTACATGAAACATTGAGTTATACCAAAAAATAATAATATAATATTATCATTATTTTAAATTGTAGTTACTGCCTTGAAATGGTAATGTTAGGAATGAATATAACTAACTAAAATAGGTTTATACATGTTTTTGAATTTTTCTTACATTTATTTAAAAATTTTACAGGCTTAAAATGAAAATGAATCCAATTTTATGCCTAAAATACTGTAATATTTTTTTAAAAACCATTTTAACGCCTTTTGATGGTAAATCCTTTTTAAATATTTTTTTAAATATTTATTTGTTTAATTTGTGAAATAAATTTCTACTTTATAAGTGGAACATAAAAATTTTCTTTGGTTGACAATTTTTAATTTTTCCGATAAAATTCAATTTTTTATGTATAGTGAAAAAATACACCATTTTAATTCAAAATTGCCTTTTTTATATAATTTATTTTTATATATAGATCATTATTTTAATTTTATTAAATGTTTATTTTTATTAGTTTTCTTGTTATTTAATCTAATGTGGTTCATTGAAATTAATTTCACTTTTAAATTGGATATAAATATATGTCAATCTTTTGATAGTTTTTACTCCTTAAAAACGAGCTTTTTTAAAAAAATTGGGATTTAATTTTGAATTAATTTAATTCAATTCTATGTTTTCAATTTGGAAAAAAGGATTTCATATTTGGAAAAATAATTTCGAAATTTTGTAAATAGGTACCTTTTATTTTTGGACATTATGAATAGTAACTTCAATAATTATATTATTTACCATGGTTAATGGGTAAATCTTGTAAATAAGAGTAAAATAATAATATTATAATAATATTAAAATACACCGTCATGTGTCCTAATCCTATTGGATAAGATATTCCCAGCGTTGGAAATCTTTTTTTATATTTTCAAACTCCATGGACCCACTTGGTTGGTAAACTGAAATTTTAAAAGATTGAATTTAAAGGAAAGATAAATATTACATAAATATGTATCATTTACATAAACAAAATTAAAGTTGTGTTATTTAAGAGATCTATTTGACTATAAATTTTCATTATAAATATAAAAAATATTTCATATATAATGATATTTTTTTATAATTTTTAGACATTAAATAAATAAATTTTATTATGACATAATGATGATATAGTGACGGATTCATTAATAAAGGATTCAATATAATTATATTATAAATAGTAAAATAAATGTAATTTGATTATTTTTATACAATAAACTAATTTTATAGTTGATATTAAGATATTATCTTAAATTAAATTCCTGTGGTGTCAAGAAATAAGGTTGTTTTTAATTTGTAAGAATGTCAAGTATGAATAGTGTCTAAAATTAACATAATTCATAATATAAAGTATAAAATATTTTATTAACTGATATTAAATTATTAACATTATAAGATTCACCCAAGTAGTAAATACAAGTCCAAATATTTCAAATTTACCTTTTTGGGTGGTTTGACATGATAAGATAATTACATTAACCCATAATATGAAAATAACTTAATATCACAGTAAGATTTGAAAGTGTAAAATAGGGGTTAACAAAAAAATTAAGGATAAAAAAATTAAAAACATCTATTAAAATTATTTAATGATATTAATTCTAACCTATATCATCTTATCTTTGAATTAAATTAGTTTTTTAATATTTTTAATTGAAATTTAATTTATAGTAATTTAATATTTCTAGACTTTCCTAAAGTGCCCTCCTCCATCTTATAAAAGGACACCACCTATACATACATAACAGACACCAATAAAGCACCATATCTCATCCAAATTCTACCAAAATAATCTTACAACATCCCACTATTCCTCATAGAATCCATACCTTGGCAGAAGAAAATTCAAGAAATCATTTTGGCTCAAATAAAAAGAAGTTACCTGATTTAGAGGTAATGTCTTCTCTTAAATTATTTTCCATTATGTTCATTCTCCATTCCATATGATCTTCATATTCTTTGATCAAGTAACACAAATAGTATCCTCAATATATTATGATGTATATATGATAATTATTTTAACTAGAGTTAAATTATGCTACATCTAATGGATATGAATATACTGTTTCGGTATACAGTGAAATGCTAACTCACAAAACAATGATTGTTCGATTTTACCCTACCACATCTCATGGTGTCCGTTACGATGGAAATATAATTATATATGATATATATTATACTTATATTATCTCTATTATTCATTAATTTTTATTTACTAAAATATTTTATGTTTTACATGATTGGTAAATATGATAATTTCATTTGAGGAATTGGGGACTACCTCCCCCACAAAGTGATATGACTCGTTAATGCTATAAATGGAATGTATAAAAAATAATTTTATTAAAACAATGATAAATACATGAAATAAATATAATAATGGTATTATTATATTCATTTATATGATTTTAATATTATTCATTTAATATGAAAATGAAATGAAAGTAGCATTCATGCATACATACGACCTATCATCTCCAAAAATAGTGCATTTCATTTATTATCATGAAATGTTATGGACTACTATAAATACACAGATACTGGATATATATTATATTTAAATCATGAATATCATTCAGGATATGATTTAATTTTGATTGCATGTACATATTATATAGAAAACGTTCATGTTTTACTCATGTACCGAATATCGACAAAATGACCAATATTAACTCAAATAATTAAGTAATTTTTATATTGTTGTAATTAGTTATATAAAAGGAATAATAAACATGAATTTTTTTTGAAACAACTAAAAATTGACATAAGTTTATTATACTGGAATAACAAAGAACATACATGGAGAATCAGACTCTCAAGGAATCAGACTTCATATCAATCTTCTCTTATTAAATCATATTAGGCTGTTATACAAAACCGTCATTTATACAGTTTATAATTATACTCTTTTTATTTTAATTTAATTCAGTGGTTTTCAAAAGGAATATTTTTTTATGATCATTTTACTAAAAGAGTGCAGGAATGTTTTTAACATATATGGTGTCAAGGACCTCTCAATTTCCATAACCGTTACATGATATTTGGATTCATGCATAATCCTTAATTTTTTTAAAAGGAGAACAAATATAGTATTACCTTTTAGGGCATTTTCATGTTGAAAATGGTTTTTGAAATGGATTGAGTATTTTAATATCTTAAAATGATTTCTTCTGATCTCAAATGAAATGTTATTAGTGAAATATTCATATTTTCAGTTTTTTATGATTATATAATGGCACATAAACATTTGATGGGTGGTTATATAAAAATCCAATGATAGGTGGTTATGTGATAAACAAAATGATGAGTGGTTCTGTGATAAAAAATGGATGTGTGGTTTTTTTTATAACCTCTAATCAATTGGTTATCGAAGTTGGTCGTATGACTATTCTATTTATTGATATGTGTGGAATTTGACAGTATGGTTATTCCATTTAAGTATTTTTATGTAACATGTTATCTTTATATGATATATGTTCCTTTATATGGTATTTTGGGTAATTATTTTGTTATAAAAAGGGTAATAAATGAGCATATAACCAGTGAAGTATATTTACTACTTCTTAAAGGTGAAAAGTATTACTTTATGATAAAGTATTCATGGTTTTCATGTTATCCCAAGACTAAACTTTTTCATTCATTATGTATCCCTCAATATGATTTTTATTCTCATCCCACGTTTTGAAATATTTTTCACATGATATAATGAATAATAGTGTCATGGATGGGATCATAGAAAAGTTATACTATTAAAACATGAAACAATATAGTTTTTATTTTTAAATATTTATTGTTTTATAAAAAAATAGATGTGTGTAATTATAATATTCAAGTTTTTATGTATCATTTATGACATAATTCTCTAAATCACTACACCTAAATATATCCTATATGGGAATTAATGTCAAATTATTTATTTATCTCAAGATTAAGTAATGTTTATGGTTAGAGCATAATAAGTTCTCTCAATACCTTGAGAGATTCCTCTAAGGATCATTCTCATGAACTATAGTGTGTATCCTCCTACTTTCAAAAAACAACATAGGAGAATGAAAATAAATTTTTTTCTATGATGTGATTTCTACTAAAATCAAAGAGGAATGGTTTATGTGATGAAAATCAACATAAATAGACCATAATGATACCTCAGATGTGTCCCAAGATTTAAGAACACATGTAGATATACTCTAGATGGATTCTACCCTTGAATCATGGGACACAATAACAGTATGACTAGAGTAGTCTACTTGTTTATAAACGAATAAATAATTACCATGATTGTTAATTATCAAACAATTTATACACAAAATAAAAATTTTATATTATGATCCTTCCTACCTTTTTCTGATGTTCTTAAATTAAAATTAATTTTTTTATCATGGTGTTCTTCAACATGTACAACATGTATTTTTAGTCAATAAAGAAAAAAAAGTTTCATATATCTATTAGTCTCTTCTGATGCACCTAGAACCTATAAGTAATAAAACAGTACTAAAAAACAATATACATTTATTACTCATTTATTTATAATATAAATTCGTTCTTAGTTTTTTTCCCTCATTATTCATTCTTTAAATATAAGAATTGAAACCCCCTCCCCAATTTTTCATTATTTCATTTATAAATTAGAAAATGTTAAATTAAAATTAATGACATATAATTACTCCATTATGATATGCTAAGGGTTCATTCTAAATATAACAAGAGTATATAACTTGTGTCCAGAAGGTATGTGATGATTACCTGTGTTCAGTGTACCTCGGAGAATAATGTAATAAGTGGGTCATTGTTCATTTAATTCAATATGAATTCATTTATTTCACAAATTTTGATGATTTCACCATCTTTGAATATCATTTATCTAGAATACAGGTCATATAACTCACTTCATGCTCATGTGGTGGATGTGATTTCCTAAAATAAAACACAACAAGACTATGACATGTTGGGTATTTACTATAAGGCATGGGGACTGGAATATCATTGATATTCAAGGAAAACCTATATATTGACTAAACAACCTTTCCATCAAAAACATCTGCATCGGAGAAATATACATAGTCCCTAGGTGTTTTTTGTTGGCATGGGTAGGCAAGATTATACGTCATGTAACCCATGTACAAATCATATAATCTGTTTTATATTTCTAAAATAATTTAATATAGATAAAATAATTAATGATATAATTGTACCTATTCACATGAGTTCTATGGGAAATTAATCTGATAACACATTCTTTGGGGTAATATTAATAATTAAATATTAATTTTTTCATGTTTAATTATGAACTCTATGTAGTGTATTGATTTTAGTTACATTGTAATCTATGTGTGTTTATAACATAAAATACAGTGTAATTGACATCTGATAAAGATTAATTTATTAAAAAAATAGGTCATTATAATTTTGGGCCACAAAATTTATCATTGATTCCATGTGAGTACAATGTACAAAGATAATGCTGATTATTTTGGATGAGTATGTGTTGTTTCTTCTAAGTACACTTGTGTAATTTATTCATTTTAGTTAAACATACATAATTTCATTTGCATAAAATTATGGATATTGATATTTATGGAGTATTTAGTTATAGTTATGAAAAATTTATTAATTAATTAATAAGATAAATAATTTTATTAACTCTTTGAATTTATCTCAATCGGATATTTAAATGAATTAATTGCAAACAATACTAAAAATGAAAATATATTTCTTATATGTGGGTGGTCATGAAATTTTTCCAAACCTTTTTATGTTTTTTGTTTCCTATAAATTTATTATAATTAAATTATGTTGATTTTATGAGCATCACCCCCATCACACATTATGTATGTTTATGAGTGTCAATACTTTTTTTAATGTAACCCCCATAAGAAAATCCATTTTTTACGTCACCTGTATAGTATTAAGGATTATGACCTGGATGGATCTCCTAGTTTAGTATATCTCATTCATGTTTTGAGAAAATTTGAATCCAATCTAGGATATTAACTAGAACACGTGAATAATGTTTTAGTCCAAACTTGTAATGGTTCACCTATTTATTCCCGTAGGGTGAAAGTTGTCTTATCATCATCTAGATAAACTATATATTAGAAAAATATCATTAACATGGCATGTTATTTATTTATATCACTCAATTTCATGATTTTTCTCTTATTTGAATAGATTTTATTCATTTAAAATAAATGAATTAAAAAATCGAACAAAAATAAATTAAATAATTACATTGTGAATAATTTTAATAATACATGGATAATCCCAAAAGTAAATCCTCTAAATATTAACAAGAATTTAATTAAAATAAAATGGGTTATCTACCCATAAATATAAAACCCATCAAATTGATTAATATTTTGGTATAGTATTTCACTACATGGGTTGAAATCAAACTGTTGTTCAATTTTATTGATCATATAAGGCCCCAACCTTAAACATTAAATAATCTTGAATTATGTTAATTTTTGACATTGATAATATTTTATGGTTTAGAGTTTTATAGAATTAGGACATAAATATTATATATCATTTCAAAAATTACAATGTAGACACTTCTATGCTATCCAACTTTTTTAACAATAATAAAACTCCTTAAAAAATAAGAGTTCATTACTTGATATAATTCTTCTTGAATTATTTCTTTACCATGACCTTCCTTATACCCTGTGAATAACATTTCAAAAACATGTGATGAGAATAAAAATCATAGTAAGGGTTATAAAACAAGGAATGAAAACATTTTTCCATCAATACAAACAAATAAATGAAATCATAATTTTCAATCGTTAACATACAACAAAAAATAAAAGATTTTATAACTAACAAATGTAAATCATAAATCATAAAGGTAAATTGTGGAAAAGATAACATACATACATTGAAGCATTCACAGCTATATAGTGTTTTACATTTAGAATAACCATCACAATATATTAACTAAATCTCTTAGTAGGAACATTAACATTTACCTTGGTCACATTACCCAATGCATTGGAGAGCTATCTCGGGCTCACCTATTCTACGTTTATCACTAAACCACCCATACAAGTCAACAATGCCAAAGAACAATAAGATTATCATAAAAAATAAGCATAAAGTAATGATTAAATTTCAACAAAAAATCACAGTATATCATTTCATGATATTGACATAATAAATGCCTTCTCAAATCCATTTTCAATACCATTTGAAACATTTAATAAAGAGATTTTTGAATCAAAGTGTCCAATACCACTTTGTAACTTTTTATGTAATTATCCTTTTAAAACATTAACTTATATATATAAATCCTCAATTTTTTTAAAAATAATGTACACTAATGAGAATGATTTAGAAAAATAAATCATGAAAAAAATTAAAATGATGTTTTAGTGAAAGTGTCTCTCAAAACATGAGAAATAATTGAATAAAAATTATTACTAAATAAAATCAAAAAATATTATAATATCATGAGAATAATTATATTCAAGATATAATATGTCTAATGGTAGTATATACACCTTATAGGACAATAAATGTTCACAATATCTAGATATGCCTCAATGAAAGGAGATTGAGACACAACCACTTACAATGATTGTATCATTAGATTAAGGGTAATTCAATGTCAAAATTATATCTGAAAAATATAAACACACCCATTATAATTTTATATTATGTGTAAAACAATCATAATTAATTCACACTTATTCAATGCATTAAATAATCAAGAAGTATAACTTTAACCCATTGAATGAAAATTGGGTTACGAAGTTCCCTTACATCATGACCGACTTCACTTATTTCTTCCTTGTTATACCTGAATGATAAATTTAAGTTAATTTATACTTTATTAATAACCTTTTTAATGTTTATTATTCTTTTTTTATCACTTATTACTAAGGTAAAAAACATTAAGAAATCATTTAAGTTAATAACAGTCGTTTGTCAATATTTGGTACTTGAGTCCAAAATGAACTTCTTATAATTACAAGTGGTCTATGTGGTAAAAATTAAATTATCTTGAGAATTATATTAATTATTTAGTTATAATATATATCCATTATATATTTATTCATAATAGCCCATAACTTTTGGATATAAGAAATAAAATGCACCGCTCATGGAGACGGTATGCCGTACATACGCATGAATGCTACATTCATTTCATTTTTTTCATTTTAAAGGAAAGAAAACAACATTTTACATAGGTATATTATTATTCCAGTATAATTTCAAAAAAAATTTAGTGAAATCAATCTTTTATACATTCCACGTATATTATGAACGAGTCATATCACTTTGAGGCGGTGGTAGTCCACATTTCCCCAAATTAAATTATCGTATTTACCCATTATGGAAACCATAAAAAAATTCAATAAATGAAAAATATAAAAGCATAGAGAAAGATAAAATATATTATATATCACATATAAATGTAGTTCCGTCATAATTTACACAATGAGAGGCAGTAAGAGATAGTTGTGCAGTTATCGTTTCGTGAGGCAGTAGTTCACCATCCATAGAGAAAGTATGTTCATATCCATTTGATGGAGTTGTGTGTAACTGTAGTTCGAATACCTCTCAAAAAACAACCAAGTATGTTTAGGATACTATTTTTTATGTTATCAATGAATAAAAAGAGAATCGGGAATGGATAAGGAAAACAAAATAAAAGAACATGAGAGAAAATGATTCCATTAAATCAGGTAGATATCTTTGGTTGGAACCAAATGGTTTTCATGAATTGCCTTCTTCCTTGTGGAAGGATTCTCAGAGTAATATAAGGATATTGGGAGCTTATTTGGGTAGAGTTTGTTAGATAAAAGGGGCTTGAGAGGTGTGTATAATTGGTTTGAGCTGATGGATTTTTATAAGTGGGAGGATTGGCTCTTTAGGAAAGTTTGAAAATATTATTTTATTATAAAATGATATTCATCTTAAAAAGGCCCAAAACATATTTAATTCTACTATACGGTACATATAAGTTTAAATAAATTTATCTATTAAAAATTATACATGTTTTGGATATTTTTTAATCTTTATCCTTTTTAATGCTATATGGTTAATAAATTTACAATAAAATTCAAATAAACCCAAAATGGATCATTTAGGACATTTTAAACATTAGTTTAGTAATTTGGAAGAATATTTTCTTATAGGATTATTTTACCATTTAATATAATATTAATTGATATTAAAAACTCATTTATGTCAATTTCTAAATTATTCATATCAGTACATTAAAAAAATATTTAACAAATAGATTATTTTGAAAAAATATAATTAATTGAAATATAACTATTCATTATTATCACTAAAATTTGAGTATGGCATAAAAGTTTCAAAATAAATTAATTTTAATATTTATGATTTCATTTATTTCAATCTTTTATTAGTGTAGCAATTACTATAGCATAATTGTGTAATAAATAATATTATTTATATAATGTCTATAAATTATAAATAAAATACCTTGATGTATGAAATTTTTTTATATTTCTAATGAATAATTATAGCCGAAGAGATGAATTATATAACCCCATATAAATTTTTTTTTACTAAAAGATATATGTTTATGTTAATTTTGTCTTTATATTAAATTAATTATTATAACGTATCATTATGACTCCCATGTGAGCACCATAGTGTCCCAAAATCGACCAAATGATTCCCTTGGACTGAAATATATCATCTAATAGGGTTAGTACAAAAATTTAGGTTAATTTAATATTATTATATAATTATTTTTTACCCTTATTTACCATATTTTCCCTTTAACCATGGTAAATAAAATATTTATTTAAGTAAATATCGAAAATATCTAAAAATAAAAGTTACATATATAAATAATTTTTATCTCTTAATTCCAAATATAGAAACATTTTTTCCAAATTCAAAACAAATATGTTGTAGAAATTAATTCATAATTATTTCTCATTGTAAAAATTAAAAAGTGTGTTTTTAAGAAATAATATCTATCAAAAGAATTACCTTTATTTATGTCTAATTTAAGAGTGAAATTACTTCCAATGGCCAAAATTGGAGTAAATAAACTTTATCATAAAAATACGAAAAAAATAACCGAAAATAAATTTTGATGTCTCGATTATAAAGAAGAAGTTTTTTTTCTCAAATGGAACATATATAAGGAACAAAAAACTAGATTTTAAAGGGGTTTACCATTAAAAGGCCTTAAAATGTCCTTTTAAAAATATTAGAGTATTTATGCTTAAAAATAGATTCATTCTCATTTTATGCCTCTAAATTTTATTGGATAAATGTGAAAACATTTAATAAAAAGTTGTAATAATATTGTAGCTAGTTCTGTTCATTCCCATGAATACAATTTTTATACATTAAATACCATTTAAAATATTATTATATTGTTATTTTTATGTATGACTCAGCCTTATGTGAAACATGAGATTTTTGAAGAAATCCATTGTTGCGTGTCAGGTATACCATCAAACATAGAATCCCATTTTAAAAAATTATTATTTAATTTACAAATATTAATAAATATTAAAATGTCAGATTTTTTTTATTTACAAGGGATGTTACAGACCAACCTCTATAGTAGTGCATTCCATTAAAGGGGAATTTCTTGACAAACCTCCATTCGGGGAGTCATTTCGATGGATAAAGAAGTTATGTGGTATTGTAGTTGGAATGTTACACCTTGTTAAAAACCTTTTAATAGATTATCAGACCTATATAAGGGTTATGAGAAAGGACCTGTTGATCATTACCACTAGAATATCAAAGGAATTTGATATTTTAAAACTAATTATGATGAATAATGAGATTGGAAAAAATTGATGGCGATGAATAGATTATTAAATTTTAAATTTATTTTTTAATTTTATAATGAATATAATATACATAAATTATTCACATAATTCATATGGAAATTGTAAATCATAATACTTTAATTATATCACCATGATTTATATCACATAAGTATATCCTTCTCACAATTGTAAATTACAATGAATGGTATTGGAATTTATGTGTTGTATTATTGCATGACTAAAATTATATGTGTTGGAAAATCCACATCCGGATTCACTATCTAAATATTATATTGAGTAATAAATATATCTATTCATAAAATAAATTGAAGATAAAATTTATGTACAATTTTTTATAAAATCCTCCATGCCCAATGAGATTTTAAAGGAACATAAATATATGGATGTATGTAGAATCATGTTGCACCTTTCTGACCATTATGAAAATAGTATATGATAAGAAAGATATGAGATCTCCAATACACTATTTACATATAATATTATAGATATGACACTAAATGGGCCTCCTCGAGTAATGATGATTGGATACCTTGAGGGAACATAAATATATGGAATTAAGATCACTATTGAGATGCACACAAATCTTATTCTATATTCTCTACTAAAAGGATTATCCACATTTATTATGAACAATAACAAGATCAATAAAGGTAACACTATTTCCATAAATTTTAATATAATTCTATATTGTAACAGTGATATGGGTCATAAAAACATGTGGTCTTTTTGGTAAATAAAAAATTTTATGAACTTGGAAAATGGACCATAAACTATCTCTATGACTAAAGATCATTAGGATTATCCTTCAATGAAGAAGAAGATACAATTTAAAGAAAAGTAACAAAATAAAATATTTTTTTCATATGAAAATACATCATAATGGAAAAAGATATATACCCAATAGAGCCACATGAAATATTTTGGTGCATTTGTTATTGATTGGTATATTTCCATATATATTTGTTGGTTATTGGATAAAGCTTGATTTTATCACATTTTTATCAAAAATAGGAAAAAAGTAAATTCCGTAATATTTTTAAATAAGAGAATTATCATCATGTATCTAATAGTGAAGGAATTCATGATTTAGTTATAGAATATTACAACCATTTGTTGTTAACATGACCTATTTTAATATTAAAATATAACTATCACATTCCAACTATATCCATGAACATAATTTCTATATTATATTTTGATATATATGATTTTATTTTCGTTCTTTAAAATGAGATATATATCATATAAAAATATAAAATATTTTATTGTTTGGAGTATTTAAATTATTAGTATTATGTACTAAATTTTGAGAAACATTTTTTTTTGGAAATTGATGATGAATCAAGTAAGCATGAACCATTTTACACCTAGTTGTGGCATCAATAACTTAATCACCTAAATGAAAAGTTTCTAGAAAATGTCTATCAAGATGGTTATTTAGAAATTTTTGATGTCAATGCACTTGAATTATGTCAGGATTGAATATAAGCAAGAATGGCCAAACTAATTTTTGGTGGAAAGGGTTAATGGACCATATAGATTCAAGAATTAGTACACAATAATCTATAAGTATCTTTTCAAGTAGAAAACGGAGGTGGAAATCCATACATTATAACGTCTAATAATTACAATAATTTATATGATTATAATTATTTGATGATGTATAAGTTTGAGTATTGTGATTAATTAAAATAATTCAAGAATAAAGTAAATAACAAATATGGAAATAAGAAAATGAATCCTCAATCAAATTGAGGTATTGAATATCCCAATCAATAGAGTATCAAGCTTCAATGGGTTTAAGATATTCAATATAAACTCACTCTTACTTATAAACTACAGAGGGATAGTGTTAGTTAAATGAGGAATCAAACATTTCATAACAAGGTCTGGTAAATGATGAACAATGAATATATTCAACTAACTTTTTAGGAATGAGAATTTAAAAAATAGAACAAATTATAAAATGTGTACCAACTATGGTATGAAATTTAATAACATATTAACTAATATATGAAAATAAATATTTGTTATATAATACCCATTAATGGGGTTATAAAGAGTTTTTTATTGATATGTTAGGAAAAAAACTAGAACATTGAGCCAGGAATTGGGTTATTATAGTTTATCCAAAGAAAATAAAGTGATATTATCTAGAAAAAAAACATAAAAAATTAGTTCATCATAATAGAGGTAATTTAAAAAAAATAACACATCCTCGAGAAAGATAGGTGGAGTGATATTTACATAGATGAAGTTACTAATCAAGAAAAAATAAGAGATGGTACAAGAAAAAATTCCATAGGTCCATATGGAAGATGTTGTTCTTGGAACAAAACTACTGTTTTGGAGCACTAGAGATGTTAGAGAACCAAAATGATGTGACTTTCTAATCATAATTGATGAAGAGTAATTATTTATTAATATTATTGATCCTTTATAAATGAACAATGAGGTAATATAAATATCAGATGCTTCAAAATTGAATGAATCAACAAATTTGGAGATATATTCCGCATTGCTGAACCATGTATGGGTTTGGAATAATCCGCCAATTGAAGTAAATCATGTTAGGTGAAATGTGTTGTGTAATAGAAAAATGTACATTAAAGGTAAAGTGAATATATATAAAGAACATATTGTGTCTAAAGGGTTTAATAAATATCAAGGACTTAGGAATGATGAAACCTTTTCTCTTGTATCTATATTAAATACATCAGAATTAGTATTATTATATAATCTTCTAATGTATCTGAAATATTACAGATGGATTTCAAAATACCCTTCCTTATCTGGATCCTCTAGGAAGTTGTCTATAAGACACAACCAGAAGGGTTTGTGTCTTTAGTTAATTACAAATTAGAATGACAATTATAGAGATCCAACTATAGATTGAGAAAAGAATGCATGTCATGGAATAATAGGTATTTCTAAAACTATAAAATCATTTGGTTTCATAATAAATTTACATGACCCATGTCTATAAATGAAGTTTAGGGGTTCTGAGATTATTATAATAGTAGTATATATTGATGACATATTACATATTATAAATGAAATAACGGTATTAAAATTAATTAATGAATAGTTTAACAAGTGTTACTCAATCAAATAACATGTATTCAAGTGATCAATATTATTCCTGATAGATCTAAGAGGTAGCTATATATAATTCTAATTACATACATTGACCAGATAATAATCAGATTTAGTATACAACAATACAAGAGGGGATTGGTTCCAATATCATATGGTATATATATTTATAAAAAATTGTTTCCTCATATAAAATATGAAATTGATAATGAGTACGATCCTATATTCTTATGTTATATGATAAATGATGTACTCTATGTTTTAAAATAGGATTGATATTACCAATAAATAGTGTATGGTGGGTAGGTATAAATCTAATCCATGTGAAAAAAATTAGTATGATATTATTGATATTATTAAGTATCTAAGGAGAAAAAATTATATGTTTTATGTGTATGGAGAAGAAGTATCTAGTGATCATGGGTTATATAAATGTTATATTTTAAATAGATCAGAATGATATGAAGTTACAATAAATATGAATTTTCAATATCAATGAAGGAACTAGGAGTTGGATGAGTTAAATGCATCATGTTTTCATTAATTCTATATCATAGACTAAGTAAATATTGGATTATAATATAGTCAAATATGTTTTTTGGATGCACACATTTTTTATGATATTGATGTGGTACCTAGTACTAATGACCTTATCACATTATATTATGATAATACTAAAACAACGGATCTCATAAAGGAACCAAGGTCTCACCTTAGATAAAGAACATACTCTTAAAGTATATACTATAGATGGTTTTTTATTACATGGGTGATGTTTTAGTGAGTATATTTTCCCTAGAAAAGCATGTGGTGGATCACATGAAAACCCCCTTACATTAGCTGAAGCATGAATATCATATGAGGGACAGTGGACTGAAGGTTTTTATGAGTTGGATATGGTGTAAGTGGGAGTATATTGGACTCAATTCCCTAATACTAAATAATAGTTTTATTATGAAAAATGTTTTTAGAATTTAAAATATTAATTAATTTCTAGTCACATAATGATTTTTCTTCTGCATGACATAATGTGGGATAAAGTCCCAAGTGTAATAGTTTTAGTTGAATATTATACTAGTTCATCATTTTGATGAGAATCATGAAGTGACATCATTTTATTATTAAATATATGTTCTATAAATGAATGATATAATTGGATTGGAAGGAAATGATACATTATTTCAGGGGTGGAGACTCATAGAACAATGATTTGATACATTAATAGTTTATGCCCTTGATAATTTTTAGTACACAAGTTTATTTGAGAATGATCCACCAATAGGTAATCAACATTTATATGTTTCATTATATCATCCTACATATGAATGTGTGTATTGATCCATGGAATTTATGATTATTATTTCTGGATTTCACTAGTTTTCTTATCTTATGTATTGTTCAAAACTATGATGATATATGTTCGAAGTGAGTTATGATATATTGGGTGCGTCATGAATGATATAACATTAATGATTATGGAAAAATTGGATTTTTAACTTACATTATTTAATTTATGTTGATCTATCAGACCCTTTCATGGGAAGGTATTTTCCATAATAAATCCCTATTAATGGTGTTATGTGGGTGGGATGAATTTTTGAATGAAAAATAACGAGTTATTGAGCACATAGTTTGAGGTCCTCAGCACAAATCCTACTTGATTAGAGATATTATTATAAAGAAATTATATTACATAGTAATAATTTTTATTAGTTTTTATATCATCATAATGATAAATTATTTATCTATGTGTGACACAATTTGTTGTTATACAACATCCTTATACTTTAAGAGGTTCCTTATTATACCACTAATAAAGAATCTTATAGGTTCTCACACATAGAGTTCATGGAATCTCCATGAATTTATAATTCGAATTTAAAAAGCCAGAATAAATTTTCTTTACACATTATGGATTAATAATTATTGAATATTGGTAGATCCCCCAGATTTAATCATGAGTTCCTCAAATTTAAAAAATATTTTATTTAAATAATAATAAATATTTTTTTCAATATTTAATAGAAATGTTTTTTATATATTTCACCAAATAATGATATTTTAATAATATATTAAATAAATAGTAATTATTGAGGCACCATTCAATATTACGGGTGGTTTTATAATTAGTTTAATTGTATTGATAAAAAATATATCAAATATTTTTTAATTAACTATTTATTTATTTATTTGTATAAAATATCTATTTATCCATAGGTGTTGTGAATTTCAAGAAAATATTAATAATATTTATAATATTATTATAAAAAGGGTTAAATAAGGGATAAGGGTTTGTATAAGGGTCTATATTCAATTACCAACCATTGCATAGCTTTATTAATAACCAATTATATCATATTTCAAGGATAGTCACTTGTTGGGCCCAAAAAATATATATAAATATTATCTCAATCCATGGAGTGAGTCCTTTTAATAGTGAACTCAAGAACAAGACTACTCATCCTTCCCTTTTCTATTTATCCTTATACTGAACATTAGGAATATTTCATCCCAAAATGGTGTTATGATGAGATCAACGAACAATGATGCGAGTGATCAGAATCAATAACGCAAGAATCTAATCATTCCATGATGGAAGCTTTAGCATTTAGAGCACATATGGATCATCTCTTGAGATATTATACCCATCAATTGTATAACACAAGAACGTTATAATGGTACTGATATATTTTTTCATCAATAAAGAATTAATTTCAAGATAATGTAATTCGCAAAAAATCAATAAATTAATTGAAAATTATTTGTTATGATCATGAATCCTTGGTTATAGAATTATTTAATTCAATTAATCGAGGATTTAATTCCATTTTAAATGAACTTATTAATCAATTAAATCACATATTACTCATCAATTATGAAAAAAAAATCCATGATGGGTATCCCAAATAAAATCTTCCACTATACCCTGATCCGTTATGTGAAAAATAATTTTATACATGTAGGTATTAATCATGATCTTATAGATGATGTTTTTATTATAGTTATTTTATAAAATACGTTGACTAATCCCATAAATATATGAGTTTATCTCATTAGGAATTGAATATAGGGAGTGTCACAATTTTGAGAATAAAAGAGCCTTTATTTATATATGATGATGAATTCTATGTCAACAAACAATAATTAACTACAAGGGACCATCATGTCAATAAACTATTAAAGAGTCCCTTGGGGACAATCAAGTTATTTTTAATTTAAATTTTTTTTTATTGAAATTAATTTTATGAATTTGTATTTATTTAATAAATGTTTATTTTTAAAAAGATTAATATCACGAAAATGTATTATATAATCAATTAGATGCCAATTGTAATTTTAAAATTATTATGTTCACTTCGTGCCATAAAATATAGTAAATTTATTTTTATAAAATTATTTCATAATTTGTTATATTTAAATGATTTTTTAATTATATAATATGTTATAAATGGATATTATATTAATTATATTACATCTATTAATATTTGTTTTTATAATAGAATCATACATAATTTTATCATGGTATGATATATTAATATTGTTTTTCATTTGAAAATTGAGTATTTTTCAATATATATTAATTGTTTCCCCATATATTATATGATTTTATTCATTCTAAATTCATGAAAGGGTAAATATATTGAAGAATAAATACCTGAAACACATGAAGGGAAATTCCCAAGGGTTGGTTTATTAGTCTTCCACAAAACACTTAATGTGATCCCCAGTTTAACCTCTATGTCTTACTTGTGTGACCAAGTACCTTATGCATGATTCACATAAAAAATAACAATCATGGAATACCATATTTACCCAAGGTCTTGATTTACTTATAAATAGGGCACTTGGGCTCTTCAATTTCACCATTTATAAGACAAAGAGATGGAATGAATCTCTAATCCCCCTAATCTCACTCCCAAGTCCTCACACCCATGATGTAGTTATTCACTCACTAAATAAAATTTAATTTACCATACAATAGGGTATTTTTTTAATATCAATGATAGAAATAAAATTATAGGGGAACCACTCTATCCCTCATTAAAAACACCTTGGGTGAAGGGCCAATACCTAACCATACATATGTTCATCTCTATTCAATACACATCTGTGTAGACCCCATATAATAGGATAAATTTTTTCCCAAATTACATCACCCAAATCATCACTTTTACCAATTATCTTTTAGGTGATTCCTTCATCGCAACTACCTAGTATCATGACTCCCATGATTAAAAGAGGGCCTTGTCCAAGCATCGTGAAAGGGGTAGAATTTGTGAATTTTACATTCCAATTGTACCTATATTGTGGATTTTTAAGCTCTGAAGATCTAAATTTTAATGGTGAATATATTGAATCATTCTCTCCTCCACTTCTATATAGAAATGGTAATCCATCCATGATTAATCCCCAAGTAATTCTTGTTGTATGTCACTCTCCTCATGCCTCTATATTTAGTATGTTGATAAAACCTACGTGTAAGTCCCAACAACAAAATTTTATTGTCCCTAATTGTCTATATTATTGGAAGTTATTTCTAATGAATACTCATGTGCATAAAACCCACTCAATTTTCTATTTTCATACATTTCATGAAACCAACATCTCTATAGATCGATATCAAACACTGGGGAAAATGTCATAGTGGAATATTGTTAAACTAATTTAAAATATCCTTACCATATTGCGTTAAACTTAGTGGTATGATACTATCATGTGACCTATGTTCTTTTCACTAAATCTACATATACATTGATTCTTCTTTTTACAGGATACATTGGAATACTTCCTATTGTTTAAGACTAACATTATATGTCTCTCATTTCCATCCTCATTATGTTATATTCCTCTTGATATCATTAATGTACTATCACTTATATAAACTCTTGTGAATATGTATGTCCAATACACTGAGTCCATATTTCCAAAGGACCATCGTTTCATCCAGACATATTCCTGATTATATCATTCCACCATCTGGATGGATATATTTCTTTCGGTTTTGATTATAATATCCTCATCTGGCCTTGTTCTTGGTGGGACCCATCTTCACATATTTATATTCCTCGTGAGACTAATCAATCATAACTAATCTATATTACCATCATAGAATATCAAATAGGTGTTACTCATGTGTATGTACCACAAAAACCATTGCATGTAACCTTTCACCATGACGTCCTTACAACATGATGTTAAATTGAAAGGATTAGTCCATGTATGATGATATTAAAATAAATGAAGTTCTCTATTATGTGTCACTATAATATGTGGGATATAATTCCATTCACAAATATATAAATATGAATCCCCTTACTGGTTCACTTTCTCAACACTACAAACATCTACCACTTTCAAGATGGAAAAAGACTATAGAAACCAGTTGGATGTCATTAATCCATAGTGACCTATAAAACCCCATCATTAAGTAACAATATGATAAATATGGAGAACTACTGGTAGATAAAGATGGTGTAATTTACGGATACATTCTTATACATATTAATGTTCACATTCATGGGGTACATTTGATATATAAACAGTTTCAAATAAACACCCAAAAAAATAGATAATAGGTCACATCAGTTTGACGAGTCCTGTATTTGGAATTAGGAAATATCACCATCATAAATTAAATTTTTATGTGAGTTATGGAGTATGAAATAATTCTTCCCAAAAGGGGGTGATCAGTCCAACCATCCACCATATTTACCAACGTATCATCCAATGGTGCATTAGTAAGAATCCATAATTACTATCTACCTCTAGGATGAAAGATCAAATATTTTCATGGATTTGGGAGTTATTGAGGTTTTTTAATTCGATGAAATACACCAAGTTAGAATACATTGGAAAACAAACTGTTCACCCAAAATGAATTTTTGAATAATAAGGATAACTTATTTTCAATCCAAAAACTAGTTAAGCATGTTTTTATTCTGTTGATGCGGCATTGAAAGGTTATTTTGTTCTTGTCTGCAGACCACCTTTAGTAACTTCCTCACCAAAGATACCATAATTACAATTTTAATCCTTTAAATGAATATATATATATATATATATATCAAATTACATCATGGGCCCCCATTGAATATGAAGATTCTTTCACGCTCATTGATCCATTAATTCTATATAGAAAAAGGAACTAATTAGCAGGTACAACGTAAACAATACAATTCTAATGTCAATGGTTTCAACAGAATCCCTCCTTGCTATGAACCCTTGATGACATTACGTAATAAGATGGATCATAAAGGAGATTATGGAATCTCCAACTAGATGAAAACACTTTAGGGGTGTCTCCCTATAGCATAACAAAAAAATACATACCATATCATAGATATGATTCTCTTGAGGATGATTTTGAATTCACCTAATTTAAAAATCCTCACAAGTGGGCTTCATTTAACCATCATTGCCAACATCATAAGACACACCTCAGCAGTCTACTGATTCTATCGTCTAAGAAATCCATGATCTAGAAATGCTGACTTGATTATCTGATATATCTATCCATTCATTAGGATTATCTAATTATTGGTAGTGGTCTCATATTACCACATCAATGAAATAATCTCATCAATATATTTTACTAGAAGTTAGTACATAATTTTGAATACATGAACACACCTAGAATGTCTTCCAACAAACACTAGCAATACTAATGAATATTACCAGCATATAATAGATGAAACGTGGATCATACACACATTACCACTATTCCATATTAAACCCTTCAGTATATACTGGTGAAAATAAGAGGTCAACAATGGTATTATATCCCAAATCCAATAAATGTATGGTAATATATACCCATTTTCATTGTATAATCACTACAAAACTTATTAGAGGTAACATATGGGAATGAATATATCCTCACCCAAATTTTATTAATATTTCATCATATTTTAGAATGAATTAAAACAAAATATTTTTATAATACTCTCTGAATAATAATATCAACTCCTTGATAGAAGAATGTATACACCAACTGCATAGATGAATCTTCATCAACTGATAAAAAAATTGAAACCACTAGTGTGTTTTTGAAAAATATAATAAAATAGATGGAATTTTCTAACTTGTCAATTTATATTCCCTTATATCATTAAAATTTAAAAATATATAAAAGAAGTGTGAGAATATCTAACATCCATGAATTGATTCTTTGATGAATTTATCTTATTTGAAATTTTTTACCCATTTAATGTTCATATGAGAGGATGATTTGAACCTGGAGTGTTACATTTTACTCCACTTCCCAACCAATAAGGAATGCTACGAAAAGTTTCATTTCGGTAAAATATAGACACCACCTCAACATACATAGGCTATAAAAAATCATAGATGTCATTTTTTTCCCAAAAATGTCTATTCATCACTTAATTCTTATATTGTTGTGCTAAATTGATGTAAAAGTGAGAATTATTGATGTGATTTGGATATTAATTCCCAAAAGTCATTAATCTTGGGACTTGTATATTCTTCACAATAATTTATAGAGGACCAAAATACCCATGTGTTTTCTCACATATTATAAATAATTCCATCATCATCAACTCCTTAAAAGATTTAAATAGAAGAAGAAGATGGAGAACATATCAAATGTGACCCTATAGTGTAAGAGGATGGAGTCTCATCCATTATTGATGAGATATGGTATGAGAAATTCCATAAAATGGAATACCCATGGCCTATAATAATTATTTATTCCATGTATCCTAATGAATATGATTTTTATATTTCCTTCTTGAAGTAGAATCATGATTTATTCTCCTAGAATTGTGAAAAAATTAGCATTCATTATATATGGCCACTCACTATTTGGGTATACTCATGTATCATCAAGGTTATAAGAATATATCATGGGGAATCCATGTTACACATGCTACCAAAGTTAAAGGTGAATTCAACAAGGTCATCTTATATTATTCCATTATATTGGTTCAGTACCTAAAATATCATTATAATATTTTATAAGTCAAAAATAAGAATGTAAAAATTATGGTATGTTTTAATTTTAGGGATTTTAGATTGTATTTTATGATGGATATTTTCAAAATCATGATTAAAATTATTTTAATCGATGTTACTATCATCTACTAGGAATCTATTCAATATCTATTATTAAAGATATATCTAAATCTGAATGACTCTTGAATATGATGACGTCGCTAATTTAATGTTACCCCATTAAGTGTACTACTTTGATGTAATGAACATTAGTATGATGTTTTTTAGAATCACATGTGAACATGATATAAACATATTTTTCAACCCATTATAAATAAAATGTTGTAATTTTATGTAGAAGACTTGGTTGTAAAATAAAAAATAGGGTTGTGATCATGTTGATGTTCTTGAGACAATAATAACAATCTATGATAGAATAACTTGAAAATGAAACCCCCGAAATGTGAATCTAAGGTTAACTCAGGAAACATTCTTGGTTTCATGGTACACTATTTATGTATTAAATTCAACCCTATGTAGGCCAAGAAAATCCTTAATATTACACCAATTAAAAATATTAGTGACGTGAGAGGTATTAAATGAAGAATTTCTTATATCTTGTATATCATATAAAACAACATAAGAAATTTGTTACCCTTCACTATACTTGTAAATATGGGGTCCATGTACTTGTGGGATGATAATTATTAAGTCTCATTTTACAATCTCAGTAAATAACTCCAAGATCCCATTAGTGTTCATAATGATAGTATATGGAAATCCACTAATAGTATATGTGTAATCTCTCAATAAATTACTTGGATCTCTTATAAAACCAAATAATGATGTGGTAAAATAAAATAGTTCATACTATATTATAATAACCAGTTCTAGATAAGAAGGCCAGATATTACAATATTTAAAAGAACTACCTTCCATTGAATTTTTTTATATAATTGAGGGATTAGCTACATTATCTCATTGTCAATATGGTCTCTCAATTTGACCCTAAAAAATATAAAATCAACGGCCAAATTAATATAAGACAAATTACATAGTTATTCATAATTCTATAAAAGTTTTTTATAAATTTTATTTACATCAGATAGTTAAATGACAAGCATTGAGAGTCATTCTTATGGTGCATCACATCAGATGAAGTACACCAATGAATAGTGTATTTCTTGACAAAGACATACTCTCTATTTAGTATGATCCATGGACAAGAGATGTGTACATTGTGGGTTCCTCTAGAATTCCAACAATACAAATAATAGATAAAACAAAACTCAATAGGATTAGCCTTGGAATCATCCTCATCTCCCCAGCAAAGGTAGTATGTCCTTGTTCTTTCCTGTTATAAAAACATTATGCCTACATTATATCATAGTACCATAAAATTGTTGTGGGTCTATAATTATCTTAGAATATAATAGGTATCCACCATATATATAGGGAAATTCATAGTAAGTGATCAATAAGATTAATGGTTTATATTCCATTTAAAAAGTGGAATTGGTCCCACTATTCGATTATGATCAAGGATTTATGGTAGTATTATAAATCAAGATAACATTGTTTTATGTCATATAGTCACAAAATTAATTGAAAATGATTTTTTAATGAAGCCACCACCTTAGAAGTTCAAGATAAATATGATAAAATTATAATCATTGCACACCGCTAGGTGGTAACCCCATTCCCTATAATGATAGGGCGATATTGGTGATATCCTTATTGCCTATAAATGATGTAAAGAGTGATATTTTACAACTAATACCACTTATGGATGGATTTACCTAATATTTACTTAACTCCTAGGTGTCACTTGTCATTCAAACTGATCAAAGAAAGAACATATATAATGTCTTGCTATCAATTTCACTTTATCTCATGGCCAAAATACATAGAAAATCATTCATAAATGAGGCTTTGACAGAGTCCCATTTATATGTGTTGAAGTAGGAGATACAATCTCAATTATTAACGAACTAAAATAAGGAACATGTGGTTGTCAAAATGTAAGAATAAATATCTCTCATCATATTTCGGGGATTAGATATTTTTGGGTAATATATGACACATGATTTCATATAATTCTCCATTAGATGTCATTCATGTCAGATATAATCCAAATTCATAAATAATTACCCTTTTGATGTTTCATTGTGCCAATTACTCTTATCCATTTTTAATCTAGTGAATCACATATAGGGTGTCATATCATTTGGAAACATTCAAGTAGTTTAAGTTCACACTTATTTCAATTTATTTCTTCTCTAATTGGGTTGGGGATATATCTTTTTAATAGGTTGGGACAAATTTAATCATCCCTTCCATAATTACCAAAACAATTCCATGATTTGGTCCATCATACAACATTGATGGAAAATGACATAAATTTCTTCTCTTATGAGTTAAAAATGATATATCATAAATAGGGACTTTAGTATAATCGCTTGTACCACTATGATATGCTCAGATTTTGAAATATTGAGGCTTTAAATAAGATTATCTAATATATTCTAAATGATAATGTAAAGAGATTATATGTGTTATCCTGAATAAAAATTATGCATTCTTTGTCATCCTATCACACTACGACACATATTTCCACAAAAAACAACATATTTTCCTATACATAAGATATAGGAAATTCTTCCCATCAAGGTACATCTACCCTCACATTGTACTATCATATATAACTAGATTTTTAGGATGAATAGTATCAGAAGTGGTTTGATGATTTGGAAGAAACTAATGAGAAGTGATTATTCACATTTCACATCATTTATGTTTATTAGAATTGAGTGGCATGAGATATAAATAATAAATATCACCTTCATTTATTACTCTAATGAAATATATTATTGGTTATAAATACTTTTTTGATACCATGAATTAAGCCTCCCATGATGGAACCAAAATGGTAGGGACAACACATAATACACATGGTCTACTAAAATATATCTTACTTATTATCAATTATACATAGAGAACACATTACACTATCCTCTAATTAATGGATTCTCAATATTTAGTTTTCATAATTTTCTCATTAGTATTTAATTCTTATCTTTTGACCATAATCTAAAGGTAATAATCATCCATACCGCTTGAAACTAAACTATGAGGAAGAAGATCTCAGTATTGGGACAAATTTACTGTAATTATTTGTGTTTGTCGTCAAAAATGTCAATGATGTTTTCAGGGATGATCCATATGAAGAAGGATCTTTCGAAAGTCAATGTTGATTGAGAATGTGAAATCATAATATTGATGCACTGGTCCAAAGTTCAAATTACTTATTTCAAAGCTGACATAGTGTTTACAGCAATGAAGTATCATCCTTTGAGGATGACTAAATATTCTATGTTTGATAATTAAAAATGTAAAATAGTTATGTTATTTTAATTATGTGGATAAGATGAGAGAATGAAGAGAAGAAAGGTGGCAGACTTTGATTTACTAGGTGTCCATGAATTTCATTATATGTTAAAATTTATGTTAACACTATTTTATTCAAGACATACATAAGAATTGGGTCATCCCTCGAACTATCCATTCTGCCTCAACTTGAGGCACATGGAGGGTAAGACTCAACCACACCCAGGGGAAAGCCAGCTAGGCCATCCTATAAAAGGAAAAAAGTGGGTGTAGAGTATGACTTGAGAGAACTAGTTTAGGGTCGTACTGGGCAGGGGGATAGATAATTTTGAATCACCAATGATAGCACTTGATTAATGTACCATGATCCACCCATGTTTTGGATTTGATGTGGGATAGAGAATCGCCTCTACTATTAATCACATTAAAAAGGGAGTGATCCTCACAATCCACCCCATCAGTGTCTTTCAATATGATATCCACAATCCATTACTCTACTCTGCTCATTTTAAAATTAGGGTTATCTAATTTCCCCCATGGTTTCTGATATCCCAAAAACATCATCTTTCTCCACCAGCGCTCTACGGTACCACTACTTCTCACCAAAGATGATGGATAATTACTTCTAACCACAATGACTAATCATTTTGAAACCAAAAGCATCTTTGGATAATATTTATACCATGTATTAAATCATTGCCTATCATTCATGAGATATCTCAATAATGAAGGCTATGATGAGGAAAATGGAGTTTTTGAGTCCTTGTGTATTTGGGCATAGATTTGAATGAATATATTAATGTGAACTTCACTGCATGAATGATATTTCGCAACTATATATGAGGATCCCTTGTTGAAAAGGATACATGCCACTATATTTGGAGTATATCTTCTATGGTTTGAAAATCATTAAAACTAAATATCTCGGATATTCAAGGCATGATATTCGGAGAATATTGGGTGGATATTTTAATTCATAAAATAATATATCTCCTCCAATAAATGGAGATTTCCCGAGCCAAGGAAATATTTCTTCTATCGTATTTCGAGAGATCTCATTTTTCTTGATCAATAGAGTATATTCATGCTTCTGCTTTTTGATGGGAGAGAAAAGGAACTGTAAGATCTCTGTCTATGAGACGAGGATATCCACAAATCTCACGATAGGTCCACACACACTTGAATGACTTTGTGAAGAAGTTATGTGCCTAGCATGAACTTATTACCACGAACAGGCGACCAGTTTTCTTAAACCATCGTTGTGCTCTACGATGGACATGTCACTGTGATCCAGTGGATGATTCACTTTCTCCCTCTCACGACCCCCTCCCACCAAAGATGCCCCTCCTGAGCTAGCAATGGTGAAAAATAGATTATCACCCCCGAGTCCCTCCTCCAGTAGGCCCCGGGGTGGCGACTAGCACCAAGGGTATGATTTTTACCAAATATGGGATACATTACCATCTTTATTTTTTAAGATCGGGAAATAGGACAAGTCAACAACCAAAAAGGAAAAGAACAAGTGTATAGAAATAAACCCCAACCAATCTCACATACATGTTTAAATAGTTCTGAAACAAGTTACAAGTACAAGAAATCTAAAAAAGTACAATACCAAAAGAAACAAGAGTACATCAAACTACAACAACTCCAAATGTCCTAAATAGTAGGGTCACATACGGCCCTGGTAGTCCTCATGGAAACCTGAAAGTAAATGTATGGCGAGAATACATGTACACTCAATAGGGAAACCTAATGCTCTTGGGAAAAAGTAGGGAGACATCCTAATTCCCCTAGAGAAAACATAAGAACCAAAACCTATCATGTAATCTATCCACCCATCATCACCAGTAACACTCACCATGTAACACAAGTAAATATAGTATAATAATAATGTTATCAAAGTATGGGTACCCTGCACCACCTTCCAACTAGATACATCTCAAGCCCTCATGCCTAATGCTCTGATGATTCCCCCTCTTCCTGAGCTAGTGCCGCAACTTGGCCATACGAAGCTCGAGCTAGTGGAGCAACATGGCCATACGAAGCTCAGAGCAACCTATCGACACACAATCCTCATCCATCACCACATCTCATCCCAAAAACACCTTGGAACCACATCACATCTCATCCAGATGATTCTTGGGAAACATCTACCATATCCTACCTGAAGGATTTTGGGCTATAAAACCTGGAAGAGGGAGCATAGGAAAGAATAATAACTAGCCACCCACAATGTCCTTTGGATGTTGGGAATAACACCCCCCATCCCACGGGTGTTCGACACGTAGTGCATAACATGGGTGGGGTGCATATAGAAACATTTAGAGATATAGATTAATATAATTATATCAACCACTCATCCCTTCCTAAGGCATCGACACAAAATATCTGAGCACATGCCTTAGCACTGCTACCTCGAGAGTATGCACACAACAAGCAATCCCCAAACCCCATTTATGTTTTCATGTTCAACAGCTTTAGTTATCGATCCTTTTAACTATTTGGAAAGTATCAAAAACCAAACCAAATCGAGTGTTCATAAAACATATCCATGCCAACCACATCAAAAGTTAGGGAAAACACAAGGAATCACATAACAACTCTTTAAAAATTTGATTATCATATCCATCATTAATTCACTTCCATCACGAAGCCCAGCAATTTATTTATTCCCAAGATCCACATCTAAATTAATTTTCTATATTACACATTTCCATTACTTTTCCCTTGTATATAGTCCACCACTAACCTCTTTAAAAATATTCACCACCCATCATTGCAGCCCCACTACAAAAAATCATATCACACAACAACCCAGATATTACCACATCACACATCCCATAGCAAAACCAACACAACACGAACATGTTCATTATTCCGTTTTGTTTAACCAGGGTGATCACACAAGGGTTCTAACTTTTATTCTAATCAACCAGCTTTATGTGGCTAACCAATTCTATATTATGGAGAAAATTCCACCCACAATAAAATCCATAAGAGAGGGAAACATTTAATTTCGAAATCAAAGGCCCCCAACGATTGTGATTTTCATTAGATAGAAGCCTATTCAATTTACAACATAATCACATAATAAAAAAAGAGAGAATAACAACACACACAAACTTCCCCATCCCCATTCTTTAAGCAGTTATTACATTTATTTACTGGTTGAACTGTATCCTTGGAAAACAAGAGGACACCCACCCCGCATGATGCACAATTTAGAGAGACGAAGGTGAGATCCCTACCTCAACACGTTTTGATGTCCTTTTACGAACACGACCACCACGATCACAAGGATTCTCCCAAAATGACTGCACCCACCAAGGACGTCGCTTGACCACCAAATCAACAACACAAGAAAATCCCTCAATACAGAGATCACATGCCATAGCATGGAATGAAAATGGGAGAAGTAGGATCAGAAATAGAATACAAGATCAGAGGTTTAACATACCTTTTTAGAGGCATTCTTCAAAGATCGTCATTCATGTAATTTATCAGCAGTCTCCTTGGTTGGAAACTGTGCATTGGAAGTCGAAGAAGAGGGAACAGAACAGGGTGTATGGTGTTCTCCTCGCTGACATGATCCTATAGCCACATACAGATCAATGATCGGAGTCCAGATGAAGAAGTTAGAGGAGGAAGACTTATCGATCATCCAAGAGCATTGTCGTGCGAAGAAGAAGCGATCAGTCTGGAAATAATCCATGACCCTTTCTTATATAAGAGAAAAATAGGTAAAATGGTATGCAGTGTGTATTAATGAATACACGGTGTGACCATACACCCGTTACACGTTTTTACTGGTCAACACACGACATGTCACACGGTTTCCACGCGTTTTAACAATAATGATAATTCTATTAATATTTGGTTTTTCGTTGACCTGATTCATGAGTCATGAATAGTTATTTATCATTGGTCTTAAAATGATTATCTTAATTTCAGGATTACACTTCCGCTGACGGTTCGTCATTCCGACACTATATGAACATGTTACGGTCAAATTAAGATTATATAACCCAATATAATAATAACATTTTATATTATTATTATTTATTTGTTTTCCTTGAAGCTTTATATGCTCAAAAGATGCCTCCCTCTTTCTTTCACACCCAAATCTCACCACCACCCATCAATCACCCTTATTTTCATTCTATTATGATAATAATATTATTATATGAATATTATTCATTAAAGGGAAGAAAAGAACCCCTTATGCCTCCTTTACACACACATCATGCCCCCTTTATTTTTTCCATTTATTTATTTTCATTTATTATCTCATTTAATCTTATTTAACTTATTATTTTTTTCTTTCTCTCTTCAATCTCCTTTCTTCTCCAAATTTCATCACGCACCAAACAAAGGTGGCACCTCAATATTTTTCATCTATTATTATTTATTAAACTATTAAAATAATAATATATAAAATGTATAATTATAAAATGGGAAAGGTGAATTAACTCCTCCCCTCCCCATGCATTTCATTAGAATTCATTTTATTTTTTTTTCATTTATCATTATTATAATATATTAATTATTATATAAATAATGTAAAGGTACATGGGGCCATGCACGTCATCCTTATACCCATAACATATCATTCATTATTGAAATTTAATTAAACATTATATAAATCATATAATTAATATCTCCATAATATAAGGTTAGAAAGATATTTTTACGGTAATGCAATCACACTGCATGATTTTTGTGCCCGCATTTAATTCCAATTTATTCAAAAATGGTTTCCTTTATTAAATTAAAACCATTTAATTTAATTATCCATATATATACATATATATATATATATATACATATTTACATCATCGTTATTATTATTATCTTACATAATAATAACCCACATTTAATATCATTAATGCACCACCTCGCTTCCTCTGCGCATCTTCATTTATTTGTTTGCAATAAATAACATGACTAATTTCATTAATTTCTCATTATTATTCATATTACGAATAATATTAATAACACAACACCCATTTTTATTATTCAAATTTATTTTCAACAACTACTCAATGAATAATAAATCGCATGTTTCATTTATCAACGTCTAATGGGTCACAAATATTCCCACGTCACATCATTAATAATAATACCATCCATTAAATCATTTTATCGTGATTATTCTCTTTTAAGTTTAATTAATCACACAATTTATGTCATCATAATTATTATTTAACATATTTTTATGTAATTACCAGTATTCAAAATTATCATTATAACGCACGTCATGTTGACCCAATCTATTTCGATAGAGGAATGGACCGGAGGGGTCCGGGCCATTATATTAGATACCTCCCAAAACATTCTCGTCCTTGAGAATTAAAAAAAATCAACCCAGAAAAAGAATGGATCCGAACAACCACCCCACAATATACCTCTCAGGGCTCTCGTCATAACAGGAAACCAACCAACAACCCTAATCATATGAGTTAGGAATTCCTTCTCCTATTTCAAGATATTATCCTCTTTAGGCGGCACAAACTCACCTGCATGGGTTTAATCGCGTCAACATTAATGCGTCCCGATTAAGAATTAGGTCTTCCCACTTCCATGTATTAGGTTTTCAAACTTACTCTAATCCCAACATCGCATAAATGAAAAAAAACACATCACCCAAACACATGTCTTGGGGAATTCTTCCTCCCATGTCGAGATATTATCTTCTTTAGGTGGCACAGACTCGCCCGCACGGGTTTAATCTCATCCACATTAATGCGTCTTGATTAGGGATTAGGTCTTCCCCTCCCCACATGATAGGTCTATTCAATTACAATTAAAGAAAATAGTGAATCAACATAGCATTAAAAAATAACAAAAACAAGGTCAAGGACTAAATAATGAGCAAAAAATGAGGTCCAACAATGGAGTGTAGTGCTCCCAAACAAAAAATAATTGAGAGATTTCAAGAAAACCCAAAAACATCTCTATCGACCCCTGGTCCTTCTAAAGATATCACCTCCACTGCATGAAACTATCTGTGCCCAGATCCTCTTCCCCACTGTTGACGTCTACTTCCTCGACCACGTCCCAGTTGGGATCGTTGAGTAACTCCTTGTAGTTGGCCACCACCTTCTCCATCTCCCCTCAGAGGGACTAGAGCCTGTTGCTGCTGGAAGGGTCGGGCTGAGAACTGCTGTTGGGGCTGGGGCTATACCTGATCAGTCCCACCATACCAAGTATGGAAAGGGAAATGTCTTCTATGATTCCCACGATCCCCACATGCAAAGCACCTTGGTCCCTAGCCCATGGAGAATGGGCAGAAATTGTGAGATTGGTATGGGACTTGCTGAAGTCTGCTCCGTACTAGTCGAAACATGGAAGTTCCTATTGTTGGGGATCTACTAATGATTTCCTCCTTCGTGGACGAACTTGGGTGACACCTCTCTCATAGTGGACCTACTTGTGAGTGAATCCTCTTGATTATCTCCGCCTTCTTTTGTACTTCCATGTACATTGGTATGGTGAAAGGGGTCACCGCACATCGAATAGAGGGGTGAAGTGCCTCTTCTAAATGCATGGCTCGGGAATCCACATCTGGAAAGAGATTCGGGGAAAAATAGAGGAGATCCTAGAACATTACCCCAAGCTCTCGCACTGCCATGCTTCCTTATTGGAGGGTCAGCAACTCCTGCCTCTTCTAGGCCTTCCTCGTCAAGGAAAGAAACTCCTCTTGGAATTAATTCTCGACGTTGCCCCATATATCTTCTGTCTCCTTCCCTTCCCCAAGGTAAAGCATCCACCACTAACGCGGTGCTCCTTGCAGCTGGCTTATTTCCATAGGAACCCAGTAATCGGGTGGAGCCCTGATCATCCCAAAGGTGATCTCAAGTTCCTCCAAAGAACTCTCTGATTTTGTATCTGAAGTGTTGCCTCTATACATCTTCAAGATCTTTCGCTGGAATGCACGCAATGAGCATTGCCAGAAGTCATCTTCCTCCTCGAGTTCCATCCTTTGTTGATCGACCTCCTGAATCAGCTAGGCCTCGACTGCCCGAGTAACCCGGGGACGACGTCCAGGCGCCATAAATGTACGTAGAACAAGGAACTCCTAATCCCGAGTAGCAAGAAATTTTTTTTAAGTTTTATTTTATCATTTCAAATTTCATTCCCAGAATACCCAAATCAGGTAAAAAAACAAGTCATGATGATGCATGTACCTTTCATAGGGTCTCTACCCTGTAATCAATGTAGTATTACTTGGTCATTAGGTAAGCTCAGAGTCCTTGCATCGGATCACCGAGGGCCCTAAAATCCAATGTCCTAGCCTGTCTTCCCAGGCCTATGTCACACACCAATATCCGCCAACACAGTTTCCCTACCATCCCATGCAATCCTCACTGTGCCTAACTCCAGACTTTATTCGATCTCTCAACCATCACCTCTGATACCATTCTATCACGACCCCCTCCCACCAAATATGCCCCTCCTGAGCTACCTATGGCGAAAGAGAGATAATGACCCCCGAGTCCCGCCTCCAGTAGGCCCCATGGTGGAAACTAGCACCAAGGGTATGTGTTTTCACAAATATGGGAGGCATTACCCTATTTATTATTTAAGATCGGGAAATAGGACAATTCATCCTCCAAAAAGGAAAAGAAAAAATGTATAGAAATAAACCCAAACCAACCCCACATGCATGTTTAAATAGTTCAGAAACAAGGTACACGTACAAGAAAGGTCAATAAGTTCAATACCAAATGAAACATGAGTACAACAAACTGCAACAACTCCAAATGTCCCGACTAGTCGGGTCCTGTACAGCCCTAGTAGTCCTCCTGGAAAACTAAACGTAAACGTAGGGTGACCATACATTTATACTCAGTATGGAAACCTAAAGCTCTCGTGCATAAGTGGGGAGACATCCTAATGCCCTAGAGAAAACAAAAGAACCAAAACCTAGAAAGGAGTCTATCCACCCAGCCTCACCAGTCACACTCACCAAGTAACACAATTCAATAGAGTATAGTAGTAATGTTATCAAAGTATGGGTACCCCACACCACCTTCCCACGAGATACTGCTCAAGCCCTCATGCCTAACACTCTGATGCTTCCCCATTTTCCTGAGCTACTGCCGCATCATGGCCATACAAAGCTCGAGCTAGTGCTGTAACCTGGACATACGAAGCTCATAGTAACCCGCTAGCACACAATCCTCGGTGATCACCACATCTCATCCCGAAAACACTTTGGAACCACATCACATCTCATCCCAAAGATTCATGGGAAACATCTGTCATAACCTTCTTGAAGGATCTTGGGCTATAGAACCTGGAAGAGGGAGCATAATAAAGAACAGTAACCAGCCATCCACAATGTCCTTTGGATGTTGGGAATAACACCCCCCATCCCACGGGTGTTCAACACGTAGTGCTCAACGCGGGTGGGGTTCATAATGAAACATAGAAAGATATAGATTTATTTAATTATATCAACCACTCAGCCCATCCTAAGGCTTCTACACAAAATATCTAAGCACATGCCTTATCACTGCTACCTCGAGAGTATGACCACAACAAGAAATCCCCAAACCCCATTTATGTTTTCATGTTCAACAGCTTTAGTTGTCAATCCTTTTAACTATTGGGAAACTATCAACAACCAAACCAAATTGAGTGTTCATAAAACGTATCCCTACAAACCACAAAAAAGTATGGGAAAATCCAAGGAATCACTTACCAACTCCATAATAATTTGATTATCATATCCATATTTAATTCACTTCCATCATAAAACCCCACCGTTATTTTATTCCCAAGTTCCACATATAAATTCATTTTCCACATTCCGCATTTCCATTACTTGTCCCCTGTATATATTCCACTACTAACCACTTTAATAATATTCACCACCCATCATTTAGCCCCACTGCCAAAAATTATATCACACAATAACCCAGAAATTACCACTTCACACATCCCATAACAAAACCATCCCAACACCAACATGTTCATTATTCGGTTTTGTTGAACCGGGGTGATCACACAAGGGTTCGGAGTATTCATTTAATCAACAAGATTTACATGGCTAAACAAATCCAAATTTTGGAGAATCATCAACCCACAATAAAATCTAAAAGGAGGGGGAAAATTTTAATTGCCCAAGCAAAGGCCCTCAATGACTGTGATTTTCAATAGATAGAACCCTCTTCTATTAACAACATAATAACATCATAAAAAAATATAGAATAACAACACACACAAACATCCCCATCCCCATTCTTTAACCAGTTATTATATTTATTTACTGGTTCAACTGTATCCCTTGAAAACAAGAGGACAACCACCCCGCATGATGCACAATTTAGAGAGATGAAGGTGAGATCCCTACCCCAACTGGTTCAGATGTCCTTCTATGAACATGAACACCACTAACAGAAGGCTTCTCCCAAAACGACTGCACCCACCAAGGACGTTGCAGCACCACCGAATCAACAACACAAGAAAATCACTCAACACAGAGAACACACGCCGTATCATGGAAAGAAAATGGGAGAATTAGGATCAGAAAAACAATACAATAATAGAAGTTTAACTTATCTTTTTAGAGGCATTCGTCAAAGACCGTTATTCCCATCAATTATCAGCAGTCTCCTTGGGAGGAAACTGTGGAGGGTAAGTCAAAGAAGAGGGAACAGAACAGGGTGTACGGTGTTCTCCACGCTGACATGATCCCGTATCCACTGATAGATCGATGATCGGAGTCTAGATGAAGATGTTAGAGGAGGAATAATTCTCGATCATCCGAGAGTGTCGTCGTGAGAAGAAGAAGAGATCAGTATAAAAATAATATGTGGCCCTTTCTTATATATGCAACGAATAGGTAAAATGGTATGCAACGTGTATTAATGAATACACAGTGTGACCGTACACCCATTACGTGTTTTGAATGGTCAACACATGACACGTCACCCGGTTTCTAGGTGTTTTAATAATAATGATGATTCTATTAATATTTGGTGTTTCGACAAAGGAATGGACCGGATGGGTCCGGGCCATTACACACCCACTGTGCCTCATGAATACCCACACACTCAATGAAAAAAATCACATGTCCCATGCATGATGATGAAGATCCGTGGAGATCTCTCCATGCATGAAATTAAGCACCCCGCTATTTTTTTACTGTATGCAAGGGTTTGTTTTTGTTTAATGAGTAATTTACATGGTTATGGGAAAAGCAGACATTCATGAACATATGTGAATTCATTTAAGACAACTCAAGGAAATGTGAGAGTGAACACATGTGAAGGAAGACGGGTAGTACATATACCGATTAACTCATGAACTAATCACACCCAAACCAACATCTATAAAAAGAAGAATATTTGAAGAGGCCATGCATGCTTTCATGCATATGTAAAATTGGTGACAATCATTTATATACATATCGATCACACCTAGATGAAGTGGAAGTGAAGTTCAACTAAATGGTGCACACATGATCTCATGAATGTATGAAAATATGAAAGGATAAGTGTTGATTCTAATGAGACATAGTGAGCTAATCCTCAATTCATGAACAATCAGAATGTTTTTTTAGATGCTAGTCAAGAAGAAGAAGGTTAGTTAATTCATTAATTACACTAATGAAAATAAATGAATAATGAGATTTAGTGTAGTTGGATTTCAACAAAATAATAACTGAAGAAGAAGAGAAAAAGATGAGTTTTTCTTGCCAACTTCTTTACGAGTAACAAATTGAAAATCACTAAATTATATCAAAATCATAAAATACCTTTTAAAGAAGGAATAACTCTATTTCCATTGGTAGTATAATAAACATGGTAGAGAATTCAAGTTGGATGAGGTTATCACCAGTTCAGGGAAGTGGATTGTTTCCCACCCCACTCCAAAGTGTAGGGACTCGCACTAGACATTTGATTTTTCCCTAGCTAAACCACTGTAATAGTTATCACATTATAGTAGAGAATCCATTTATTGGACATCACCATACATGGAAAATATGTAGTGTATCTTACTGAGTAGTGAACCTTGTAAAAATAACATGTGCATATTTTTACTGCTTTCTATTATTGCATGTGACAGGAAAAAGAGAACAATATAATCAATATTATAAAAGATCAAGATATATAGTGATAATAATTTGGAATTGGTTTTAAAAGTATAAAACAATTATTAACCCCCCCCCCCCATCAGTGTTAGGTATTTCACAAACTGGTCCTCTCAATTAGTATCATAGGAAAGGTTCTGATTCTTTATATTGAAGATATTCTCTTTTGAAGACTTCTGTTTATTTTGTGGTTCAGTAATGATGTTTATTGTTGGTGGAGATTTATTTATCTCTAGATAGAAGTTCATATATGACATTCCCATTATGAACATTAAAAATGAAAATAGAAGGGAAATTTTATGAAGAATTCCATCATATCTATAAAGGTGGAAGTATCTGGTCCTCCATACCTTGCTGACAATGAAGACCCATCAGTCATTGAAATTAATGAGAATGTGGCTCAAATTTAAACCATTAATATGGATAACCTTCCTAAAAAAATTTATCAAGAGATATGTTTTAGTTCATTTCGAAATTATTCTCTTGTTGTGAATTCTATCACAAGTAGTGATGATCAATCTATAACCTCTAAGGAATTACCAGTTGACATATTACGATCTATTCTACATGTCATCCTTGAATAAAGTGAATCCCTTGATTTGGAGTATTTCAATGTATGCAGGAATATATCCCCCAACTGAATGATTAATCAAATGTTTTTTAGAAAAGATTTCAATAAAAAAAAATTGACTCTCTATGTCTCTCCATACATGAAGGAACATTTGACGAAAAAATAGGGAATTTAAAATAAATTACACTAATTGGAAAAAAAAATTGATGAATAGAAAGATAAAGTCAACTAGACTCTAAAATGGATGATCCATGCACATAAAGATGAGATGAGGAAGAGAACTTAAGTCAAGGGTTTACAATTGGAAGAAATACCCTTGAAGATCAAGGAACATGACTCTTTTAAACAAAACAATGTTTTGATGCATGAAGTGGAAGTTGAAATATTGAAGAATTATTATGAAGATAAAATCATTATTATTGAAGATTATAAAATCACCCTCAATTTGAAATGTATATAAATGGAAGCTCAGTTTCTCAATCTTGACGAGACACATAATGAGGCCCCGCAGAATATGGATATAGTTTCTACTTGTATATAATGCAAACTTTAGTATTGTAATGTTCAAAGACCTTACAAATATGATAATGAGATCACGAATTCACTCTCTAATGTATCAAAAGAAGCTGAAAATGTTTGGGTACAATTCACACCATCTTTTAATCATGATTCTAAATATGATTCCATGAAAAGTTTAGTATAGAATAAATATTAAAAACAAGTATGGGTGAAGAAAGATACATAGATACCTACCACCAGACTATGGGGGATAAGAATAAGGATATGAAATGTGGTTCCCTAGATGGGAAAAAATGTCAACAAGAAGGCCCAACTACCTTATTCACAGTCATCAATAATTCATGATTTGTGGTTCAATTTTGGTGCGGCTATAGGTTTGGGCATGATTCATTAAATTTTTGGTACAATCCTCAAAATGAAAAGTCACAAAGGAAGCCCGTCTCAAGTAGGGAAATCCAGGGAAGAAGAAGCAGTATCCAAAGGTCCAAAAGAATCTATATACTACAAGAATGTTTTTGAATCTTGATACCATTTTTGATGTATGCAATGGAAGTGGTCATAAGGTTAATACTTGTTCATCTCAACCTGTATCCAAATCATATAAGAATATAAGATCACAGAAGCTGTCAAGAAAAGAAACATCCTTGGGACGTAATCCGAAGAATGTTTTAAAAACTAATTCTCCAAAGAGGACTCTAAAAAGGAAAGGATAAATGACCTTGGATAAAATATAAAATAAGATGAAGTGTGGAACACCAAAAAGAACTCATAATAAGTATTTCACAAAAAATAAGCCATATGGAATATCCATTTTTGAAGCATCAGTCCCTAAGGACATATTTTTCATCTGGCCTGCAGATTTGGAATCAATGAGAAATCTGGAAGGTTCAAAGGTCAAAGCTATTAAAAACAGAAGTAAAAACGATTCCACATGAAGAAAAAACAACTCATGTGTGTGAGGTGAAACAAGGATTGTCACACATTTAAAAATTGCAATGCATTTATTCTGGATCCAAAATAATTTCCTAAGAAGATGAATGTTTCACCAAGATATTATAATGCATTAAAATATATTGAATAATGAAGGATCACACACAATTAAATGAATTAAGTGATTAAATCAACACAACCATAATAATAATTAAATATCAAATGTGAAATTGTGAATATTGGATCAAATGGATCATCTTGGATGAGAAAATCATCTCGACCTTACTGCTCACATTAATGAAGTGAGGATCATACTTATTTCATTGAATTTTTGTGTGTTGTATTTGATCTAATTATAAAAGTAATTGAATGTGAATCAATTTCATAGGGAGATAACCTATTAAATAGTGATGAGAAGTTTTCCCCTTAAGTGGGAGAAAAATTAGCAAGCATCCAGAGTAATTATTTCAATTTGTATCAACTTCTTTTGGAATTAAATTCAAATACTCGGATTGTTGCTTGAAGATCATGTCATTGGAAAAGTTTTGTTATATATTAATCTCACATACAACATAACTCAAAATAAATATCATTCAACAAATGGAGGGATCATTGAATAAATCGGTGACATAAGACGAATGGAAATTCCCCAAGGTCACTCATCCTACTTATCAGACATGAATGTTTTTTATCCAATTACTGAAGTAAGTGGTGGAGTTTTAAGTGGACGATTATAGAATTATTCATCTCACAATTATTATCCTAGGTATTAAATTAATGTAAAAAACACGTTAAGACAAGGATATAAGATCTCATCTCATAAGGTATCATATTTTTGGGTGATGGATAGATTTGTTGTCAAATCAAATCCTCTTGTTTTATACACCGAGAATTTATCAAGTAGACTTAGAGTAAAATAATTGATGGAATACTACTTCATTATGAATTGATACTCTTTTCCCATGAACTTTATATTTCTTCTCAATAATGGGGATATAAGGGAAATAAATTATGGGGGGATAGAAAGAAGTCATGGGGAGATAGAAGACTCACATTGACACATTAATTTGAGATATAACATTGGGTATTTCCAAAAAATACAAAGGGTAATATTGTTGAGACCGATTTAGTGTATTGAGTTGTAATTTTTTTTCAAACTTTTCAATGAGGTTTTTAATGAAAATCAATATGAATAAGAAGCTATCCTATGTCAATGATGATGAAGATTGTAAAATCAGATGATTGATTCACTAATCATAACTTCAAATAACATCTGTAAAAGGTGACAAAGTTTTTACAGCATTTATGTATTATCCATTGATTATAATTGAAGATTCTAAGTGTGATCGGGAAAAAATTAAAAAAATTATCCGATTTTCATGATCTAGAGATGATGAGATAATGAATAGGAGAATTGTGGAAGACATTGATTTATTAGGTGTCTTGGAATTTCATTACATGTTAACATTTATGTTAACACTATTTTTTGTGTCCTTGAATAAAATGGGGAAACTCTCAAACTATCCAACCAGCCTAACTCGAGGCTCATGTGGGGTAGGAGTCAACAACACCCATAGGGAAGAAGGACATGCCATCCCGTAACATGTAGAAAGTGGGAGTAGAGCATGTCTATAATGGATCAGTATGGGGTGGTACTGAGGAGGGGAAGAGAGAATTTTTATGCATAATTCTTCGTGCTTGACTGATATACCATGCTCTACAAACATGTTGGATTAGATGTGGACATATAACCATGGATATTGTTCATCACCTAAAAAACACTGGAGTGATCCTCACCATCCATCTCATCTTTATAATGCAATCCTATATATGTCATCCATTACTCTTCACCACACATGTTTTAATGAGGGTTTTCCAACTTCCACTTCGGTTTCTATAATCTCAACGCCATTATATTCCTCCTCCAGGGCTGGTTGATGCCACTATTTCTCACTAGGGATGATGAAGAATCATATCTGAACCACAATGTATTTTCATTTTGACACCGCAAGCATCCTAGGATCATACTGAGACTATTCATACAATCTTAATTTCTCATGCATTCCATATCACGATGATGATGGATAGACCAAGGAAAAAAGATTTTTTAGGGCATGTGGATTCGATCCGTTGTTTGAATGATTATTTTCATGAAATCTTCACTGCATGTGTGATATTACCTTACAGTAAATGAGGAGTCCTTGATGAAAAGGAAACATGACGTGATATCCTGCATATCTCATCTACTAATTGAAAATATTTAATACCAAATATCACAATTATTCAATGATTTATTTTAGGAGCATATCATGTGGAGATTTGAACTCTGAAATGATGAGATACCTTCCTATAAATGGAGAGGTCCTGATCCAACGAAATTATAAAAACCCTACTCTTTATTTCATACATAAACATAATTTATCGCAAAAAAACATTCACATCATAAAACATAGATGATTTAGATTTGGAGTGTCTTTAGGGATTATGAAAATTACATAACAACTTAAAACATGAAATAAACATCTTTATTGAAAACATCTTTTACATGACCACAAAAATTCATTCATACTTAGTATTGTATGGGATAACTTGAGGACATGCATAAGAAAATGGTGAGCTATAATTACCTGTAAGGGAGTAAAAAAGGAATTACATGATGAATAAAATACATGTTTGTCACAAGTCATAACAATGGATCATAAGAGAAACATGAACATAAAAGAATGATATTGAATGATTAACATAACCTAGAAATTTGAAAACTACATTTATCAGGGAATTAGCATGAGACAATGCCCATTGCACATGGATCATGAATAAACCCACATTTAACATGAATTAGTATGAGTAAACCCTCATTAAACATGACTTATCATGATACTAATATTTATCCAATGCATTGGAGAGCTATCCGGGCACACCCTTCTTAATCATTTCATTTCATGCATAAGTGCGTCACATAGATCATACAACAAGGATTCATTAAACATCATCATGTATACATGATAAATAAATGTATAATTCATAAAATAAACTATATAATCAATAATTATATTTTTATAATGATTAACAACCTTGATAGGGAAATTGGCATGGTATTCACTACACAATGACTTTGTCTTGGAAACTTGCAGTGCAATTTCTGCAGCATAACGGTGTGACATAAGAATTCATAAAAATTGATTATGATAGAGAAAATGGTGTCTAATAATATGTACATGAAATGTAAATTAATAGGGTCATATATATACATGTCCCCACATATGTAATGAAATTTAGATACATAAAACCAATGAATTTCTTGAATGTAAGTGAGGAGAGAGAAATCACTTATGTAATTTTGGCATGGTAATAGGTGTACATGGTAGAAATTAATGAGATATAAATGGGTATATAATCTTTAAATAATAAATAGGTAATTACGGGGGAGGTTAGAAACCATACCCCAAATTTTTTAATCGAAAAAATGGTATAACAATATAATGAAATTTGGACAAAAATAAGAAAGGAATAAAACCATTACATGGACGTGTGATTCCCAAGGATTGGGAGATTCTTGAGAGAGGATTATTGGGATATTGGGGCGAATTTTAAGTATTGCATAGAGGGGAGGAATACATTGGGAGAGATAAAAAGGTTTTGAGTGATGGGGAGTGGGAGCTTGAGTGGGTTTATATCTGAAACTTTAGAGAATTCTTTATTATTTAGGTTTTTGACACCATAAACTAAACTAATAAAAACCACAAACCAACCCATGTTTTTTCTCATGGTTTTTGTCAAAATGGATTGGAAATAATTAGTTAATAATTCCAATGTCCTATCTTATTAAAATATTAGGCTTTCGTATGTAGAGGTGAGCCACACTCTCAATGAAATCATTTTAAAATGTTAAAATGTTTTATATGTCATGGAGAGTCCACTAATGCTTTGAAAAATAGATCAAACAAACCTAAATTCACATACTCTTAATGTTATAATATATAGTGGCCGAATATCTCATTTATAGTATTTTATTACATCACTATTTGGTCGTTATGTTGTCATAAAATTTATTATACAATTAAACGAAATTTAATTTTTACCCAAAAAATCGACGAGCATAGAAAATTATGAAAAATTCAACATTGGATAATTTCAACATCATGATTCCAAAAATAATATTCATTTTATATAAATAATTTTCTAAATATTTACTTTTTTTCTTCTAAAATAAAAAACAACATTTATAAAAAATTCATGGGTTTTGACAAAAAAACATTCATACCTTAATATAAATCCCAATTGTATTCATAAAAATATTAAAATCTTTTATATTTAATAAAAATTATTTTTTTAATAATATTTTATTGAAATATCATTTAATTAAAAAATCCATTACTTCATCAAAATAGATTTCATAATTGAAAATAAACTAAAAATATAATTTGTGATTTAAAATTTTTTACAAAGTAACAATAATAAAATGAATCTATATTATTTATTCAATAAAAATAATTAAATTAATCATAGTTCTATGTTATTGTTATATAACCCCTCATAACACCCGTATATGACCTAAGGGTATGCTGTGCGATGGTTATAGACTCTTTGGGTGGATCTGATAACATCGCTCAGGTGGTAATCTCTATCAACATCCACTTCTCTTGTACATAGTTTTGTTCGAGCATAACGTGATGAAGATCATATTGGTCTTGGTCAAGAGCAAAGCCCATTGATGCCACATCCTTTCCAAGATCTGACAAAGGGGTTCGTATGGAGTATTTCTACAAGAGGAGGCCATCACTTGCCTTGTCTATGTAAATTTGATTTTTTAAAGCCCTCTATTTATACTAACCAATTGATCATTGTTCTACAGCTATATTATAAATGGTAATAATTAATAACTATATATTGAAATGCATAAAAATATGTAATCTCATATTTTATATAACCATTTTACATAATATGACATTTAATTATATCCATATGAATTTTCATTAATAAATGTTTGGGTTGTTACAATAATCCCCAATTAATAATTTTTTCCATCAAAATATCCTTTTCCCACACAAAAAAAGATGAGGGTAACTTGGCTTCATCACTCACTTTTATTCCTACATTTCCTCTTTAAACTAGTGGTTTCACCACAACACCATGACGAGGGGTATTTTATTTATTTCTTAGATCTTTTTTCCCACAATCTAAGATCTTCACCAGATTCTATTCATAGGAGATGTCATTCTTTAATGATATCAACTCTGGATTGAGTACAGTCCATGGGTTAGTATGTACTTCCACAAGAGTTATATATGGAATACATCATGTATTTCACATAGGTTTGGTGGGAGCACTAGTCGATAGGCCACTGCTCCAATGTGATAATGGATATCAAAAGTGCTGATTTTCTGTGGACTAATCTTTTCCTTGATCCCAAATCTCATAACACACATCCAAAGTGACATGCCAAGGAATACCATGTCTCCAATATCAATATCTAGGTCTCAGCAATGATTATCAGCATATCTCTTTTTTTGACACTGAGTACATTTAATTTGTTGCTGAATGATCTTAACCTTCTCCAACATTTCTTTGAATATTTCCGGACCAAGGAGTATTATCTCTACAACTTCATCCCATCATGCCAGTGTTCTACCCATCTTCCCTAACTGGGATTCATAAAGAGCCAGTTGGATTCTTGAGTGGAAACTATTGTTGTAAGAGAAGTTAATTAGATGAATATGTGATCCCATCCTCCATTGAAGTCCATTGAGAATGCTCTCAATATGACATCAATTTTTTGGATATACTACTTAGATTGGCCATAAGTTTGAGGATGATAAGCCATATTGAAGTTCTTCTCAGTATTCAAAGCATGTTGAAGACACTTCCAAAACATATAGAGGAATCTTGGATCTCAATCAGATATAATCGATAGTTGTACTCTATGAAGCCTTGCCACATATTTGATGTATTTTCATGCAAGTTGATCTAATGGGAAATCCTACTAAATTGAAATGAATTGTGAAGTCTTTGTAAGATGATCCACAAAAATCGAGATAGAATTGATTCCTTTGGATGTATTTGGATATATGGTAAAAATTGTCATGGTGATGTTCTCCCACATCTATGATTGTATGGGTTATGGTTGAACTATCCCCCAATACTTCTACCTCTCATACTTTATTTTCTGACATACCAGGAACTTTTAAGTATACTCAATAATATCCTTCTTCATGTTAACCCACCAATAATTCTCTTAGAGTTCTCAATACATCATTGTGCTTCTTGGGTGAATGGATAAATATGAACTATGTTCATCATCCAAATGTTCTTTCCTTAACCCTTGATTTTATTGAACACATTGTATTGATGAGGATCTAACAATTACTTCTTCATTAACATTGAACTCTACAGATTCCAATTTCTTGATAGTTTCCAATTTCTTATAAATTCCCACAACATCCTTTTGATCATATTTTTACCTTTCTAAAAGATACAGTTGAGAAATCATTTGTGGAAGAATTAATGATGTTTTTTTCATTAGGATTCCCATGTCCATCTTCATCAAATCTATGATGATTGGATCCTTTTCAATTCTCATCAATGATAGAATCACTGGGTCCTTTCTACTGAGAGCATCTGACACCTTGTTTTCATTCCCAGGGTGGTAATGGATTGAGATGACATAGTCTATGATCAGCTCTAGCAATCTTGGTTGCCTCATATTTAACTCTTTCTATGTTAATATATACTTGAGGATTTTATGATATGTGTATATTTCACACATCTCCAAAAAGATGTAATGTCTTGAAATATTTAAAGTGAATATTACTGCAACCAACTCTGGACATGTGTTGGATAGTTTATCTCATGAATTATCAATTAACTTGAACCATTGGCAATGATATTGTCATTTTTCATCAACACACAGCCCATGACCTTCTTTGAACCATCAATACATACCACAAAAAGTTACCCAATTATGGGTAATGTGAGCACAGGGGAATTTATATGCCTAATTTTCAACTGCATGAAGCTCTCTTCGCATTCGTCACTCCAGGAAAACATAACTCCCGTCTGATTTAACATGGTAAGATGGTTTGACAATTTTGAGAAATTTCTCACAAATAAGTGGTAATATCCAACTAACCCTATGAAGCTACGAATTTCCATTACCAATTTTGGATTCATCCATCCCTTATTTGCAGTTATCTTGGAGGGATCTAGAGATATCCCATTGCTTGTGATGATATGATATATGAATGAAACCTCCCTCAATCAGTACTCACATGTGAAATACTTTTTCATAGATCATATCCATTCACAAGGTCTATAGTACAGTTCATAGATACTCCTCATGCCCCTCCTTGGTATTAGAGTATATTAGAATGTAGTCTAAAAAGGCTACGATAAAGTCTTCAAGGTAATCTCAAATGACTCTATTAATAAATTCCAAGAAGACTGTTGGAAAATTATTGAGTCTGAAAGGCAGTACAATGAATTCTTAGTTCCTATACCTTTTACAAAAATTTGTCTTGGGAATATACTCCTTCTTCACACTTACTTAATAATATCCCAACTGTATATCTACCATGGATAGGTATTGTTCCCCACATAGTTGATCGAACAAGTCATCTATTAATGGTAGAGGATACCAGTTGTTTATTGTGATTTTTTTGAGCTCATGATAATAAATTCAAATGCGCATTGTGCCAACATTGTTTTTGATGAAGAGAAATGGTGCCACCCATAGTGAATCACTTGGGTGTATAGACCATTTATCCATATTTTCATGTAGTTGTTTCTTCAACTACTCAATCTCGAATACAACCATTCTATACACAGTCGTGGATATTATCAATGCCCTAGGTATAAGATCAATTGAGAATTCCACATTTCTTCTAGGATAAAGACAAGAAGATTCCTTAGGGAACAAATCAGTGAATTACCTCCCAATAGGAATGTATTCAAGGATTATTGCTTCCTTATACTAAATCATCAGAGAAAGATATGTGTTCACATATGGTAATAATATCCATGATTGAGATGCTGGTGCTAAAGAAGATTTATCCTCTTCCTTGCACTTATATTGAATCGGGGGTTGATTCACCACATGGAGAGTGATTTACCTCTCACAGAAATTTATGTTGGCTTTATGTATGGGAATCCAATTTATTCCAATAATTTAATTATATTACAGTAGAGGAATTATGAAGAGATTCTTAGAGATGATCAATCTAAAATTTTGATTGGGGAAGTGTTTTATTTATGTGTTGCAATGAATTCTCAGTTTTCCATTCTCATCAACATATTTACTTACATGTTTTTTTTGGTGTTGTGATTGTTTTACTAACCATTAAGGATATAAAAGAATGTGTAGAATTAGAATAAAAAATTATGTTTTCAATTCTCGAATGAATTGACAGAATACTTATCACCACATCGTTGTTGGGGTTTACATTGGCGGATGTGATGGAAAAAGCTTACCCTTGGAGATTGTTGGTATCCTTCAAAATCCATTGGCTTAGGTAACTTGTTTTCAAAGTTCCCTGGTTAATTGTTGTTAAAGCAATGAAAAATGTGTTGAGGGTTGAATAGGGAATTCATCTCCTCTTTCGAAGCAGTACATTTTTCTTGTCGGTATTTATTGTCCATGTGACCTTATCTTCCACACCTAAAGCATTTTCTCATCCCCTTTATTCAATTTTTGGGGTGCTTCATTCCACATATTTGGCATGTGGGTTGCTGGATTTTAATAGCACCATTGATTTTATCCATCAGACCACTAGAATTAAATTCTACCTTACACTTCTTATCCCCATGATACCGTTGAGATTTATTGATCTCCATTTCAACTATGAGGGGGCACTAAAAAATTTCTTCATAGCTATCAAAGTCATAGATCTCTAAGGATTTTTAATGGCTAGGTTATATCCCACAAAATAAGAGGCCATCCTTGAATTCAGGTGTAACAAAAAATCTGGTGGCGTAATGTGAAATCCTTGTGATTTTTTCCTCATACACTCTGATATATTCATTTTCTTTTTACATGGGAGAATTGAATTCCCTATCTATATTAATTCATAGGGTGAATGAAAACTATTTACTAAAAAAAATTTCTAAAAATGTTTCCATTACAATGACTTAATATCTTCCATAGGCTTCATATTTTTTATCAATTTCCACAATTTATCAACTTTACCCTCCATATGATAAGCATCCATATGAACCTTCGCTTGTTCGAATATTTGAATGATGGAGAAGATCTTTTCAATGGAGTTGATCCATTTTTTGGGGATTGAGGGATCTGATGATCCATTAAAATTATGAGTTCTTTGTCTCATTAATCTCTAGATTGTGACTTGTTCTTTATTAAGGGGGTTTATATTTCCTCTTGACCCATGTTTCAATTCAAAACCCGAGTTAACTAAGAGAGTATTACTAAAAATATTGTGATTACCACTCCCATAGGGTTGGGCATCTCATTAGAATAATCATCACATGGATCTTCACATCAGTTGATTTCCCAGGTCCTCCTATTATTATCCATTAGCTGGAAAAAAGGAATGTCAGTGGTAACAACCAAAAACGGGAATCCAATGACAAAAATCGATAACATATAAATTATATTTATTTCCATAACCTAACTAGGTTCTCCATGATTTACATCCCAAAATATATTCATAAGGGGGATCATTTTTTCTTTCATAATGGTTCATATTAAGCTCATGAATTCATGAATGAATATCACATGGGAGTTTCTTATCCAATATTGCATCAAGGACCGTTGTCTTGCACCAATTCCCATTATAGTCTAGCTCAAAGCGGTGTTTTCGGGTTTTACCCCTAGATACATTTGTGTCAAATCCACCTCTACCTACTCGTATCAAAATAGGGATTTATTTGTTTGATAAACCACTTTCTTAATACTAAAGAGAATTAGGGATGTTTTGTTATATGTAGCCATATCCCTAAGGATTTCACTAGGGATTTCAGATACTAATTCCAAAAATAACAAATCATGTATTCTGATACCAACTATGACAACCCTACACGTTATTTCACACATAAAAATAACTTATCACAATAAATATTCACATGATACAACATATAATATTGATAGGTGTGGATTATTTAGTGGTTATGAACATTACATGACAACAGAAAACATGAAATAAACATCTTTGTTGAAAACATATTTTACATGGCCACATACATTCCTTGGTACTTTGCAACGCATGGGATAACCTGAGAACATTCATAAGAAAAGGGTGATCTATAAATCCTAATAATGGAGTAAAAAATAAATAAAATAAAGAATATCATGCATCTTATGAAAAATTAATACCAATAGAGAATAAGAGAAACATGAACATAAAAGCATGATATAGCATGATTATCATAACATAGAAATGTAGAAACAACATTTAACATGATATTAGCATGATTCAAGTCCCATTGCACAGGGAGTATGAGTAAACCCTCATTGCACTTGATTAATAATGAGTAAACCCTCATTTAACTTGATGCATCATGGTAATAATATTTACCTAATGCATTGAGGTACTATCAGGGCACACTCTTCTTAATCATTACATTACATGCAGAAGTGTACCACATAGATCATAAAACATGGATTCATTAAACATCATCATTTATTAAACGATAAAGGATTGTGGAATTCATAAATGAAACTCTATAATAAATAAGTTAATATTAATAAAGGTAAATCCCTTGATAGATAAAGGGGCATGGTATTCACAACATAATGACCTTGGCTTGGAAAATCATGGTGCAATTTCCGCAGCATAATTGTGTGACATTAGAATTCATCAAAATGGATGATGATAGATAAATGGGTGTCTCGTCAAATGTTAATTGTATTCTTTTAATGGTAGTGTTCTGGGCAAAGACCAAAAACAAAAAAAATTGATAGAAAAAAATTGTTACACAAGTCTAAAATAAATAATTATATCCATATCCCTAATATATAGCGGGAGTAACTCAAGAGGGAGATCATCCCTCCAAATCATATCATGAGAAACACCCATATTAGCAAGACCATCAGCAATCTTGTTTGCTTCACGATACGTATGAGTGACAATGAGGTTGATATCTGAAATAGTGTTCAGGCAGTTCATACAGCATTCAGTGAGCATCTATACAAGATGAATTTTACCATTCTAGATGTCCTAGACAATTGTATTCGATTTACATTCAATCCAGATGTTGTACCAGTTGTGAAGCTTGAAGAATGAGAAAACAAGTATAATGCTCATCATCTTGGCATCCAAAGTCAAATTTTCATTATATGGACAGTAATGGGTTAATATAGATACATCTCCGAATATATTTAATTTAATTTAGATTCATAAAACAATTGAATTGATTGAATGTAAATAAGCAGAGGGAAATACCTTATGGAATTTTCCCATGGTAACAGATGCACATGGGAGGAATTAATGAGATGGAAATGGGTCTATCATCATAAAAAAAATAAAGAGGGAAGTATGGGGGAGGTGATAAATTATACCCCAACATTTTTAATTTAAAATATAATGTTACAATATCATAATGATATTTGGACAAAAATGAGAAATGAAGAAATCCCATACAAGGAAGTGTGATCCCAAAGGCTTGGGAGAGGCTTAATAGAGGATTACTGGTAGCTTGGGGAATCTTTTAAGGATTCTTGAGAGCGGAGGCCAGTGGTTGGTTGAGCTCTAATGATTTTTAGTGAAGGGAAGTGGGATCTTGGGTGGGTTTATATATAAATGTAGAGGGAATTCTCTATTATTTTTGTATTGGACAACACACATTAAACTAATCAAAACCAAAAACCAATCCATAAATTTTGTCCATGGATTATTCCAAATAGCAGTGAAAAGAATTTTTTTATATGTCCAAATTCTGTAATTTTTAAAATATTTTCCTTGATTATGTTAATGCGAGTCACGCTCTCAAGGAAATAATTTAAAAAAGATAAAATGTGTAATAATTCTTCGACTGTCCACTAATGCTTTTTTAAAAAAACCAAACAAGAGTAAAATAAGATTATTTTATTGGTAAAACATATATTGGATGAACAACCAATTAATATTATTTTATTACTACACTATTGGGTCATTATGATGCCATAAAATTAATTATATAATTAAATGGTACTTAATTTTTACCCAAACATTTTCCTATCTTAGATTTTATGAAAAATTTACCATTGGATAATTCAGATGTTCTGTTTTGAAACATAATATTCATTTTATCTAAATAAATTTATAAATATTTGAATTTTTATTTTTAAAATAAAAACTGACATTTATCCGAAATTCGTGGGTTTTGACAGAAACGGTTTTCAAAATATAAGAAAAATCACAATTGTATTCATTAAAATTATACGATAATTTATATTTAATAATAATTAATTTAATAAAAATATTTTATTGATATATTATTAAATTAAATAATAAATTAATTTAAAAAATATATTTCTTAATAGAATGTTAATTAAAAACACTATTTGTTCTTTAAGAACTATTTACAAAGTAAAAATAATAAAATGGGTGCATATTATATTTTCTATAAAAAAATTATTCACATAATCATAGTGATATGATCTTGTTACATAACCCATTATAACACCCTCATATGACCAAAGGGTAAGGTGTGCAATGGTGACAGACTCCTGAGGAGTCTTGGATAACATCGCTCGAATGGTAATCCTTATCAACATCCACCTATCCAGTATGAAATTCTATTTGATCTTGACGTGTTGAATCTTGGCATGGTCTTGTTCAAGTACAAATCCAAATGACTGCAACTGATTTATGTGATTTAAAAAATGGGCTTCGAATAGATCATTTATACTTGATGACGCCATTGCTTCTTTGTGTGAAGAAATTGGATTTGTTAAAGACAAATATTTATACAAATCAATTGATCACTATTCAATAACCATATTAACTATAACAACATTTCGTAAAGGTATTTGGAAATCGATAAAACCATGGATGTGCATATTTATTGTAACCAATTTATATAATATACAATTTAATTATATTGAGAGGAATTTTCATTAACAAATATTTCGGTCATTACAAATATCTTATTGCACCAATATTTGGAGATCCATTATTTTTATTGAAATACATAGAATTTAAATTCTTCTTCATTTTGAAGGGAATTAGAAGGAACCAAAAGCTATCAGGATCTACAAATAGGAGATCCCGCAAGCCCTCAGCAAACACTACTCACTCTCAAAGATCATTAAGATGTTGTTATGTGCATAGAATGAACATATTACCGAGAACGGGTGACTGGTTTTATTAAACCTTCTTTACGCTCATAGAATGACATGTCACTATTATCTAGTGGATGAGTTCCATCCCCCCATAATGCCCTGATAATACTAGAAGACTTTGTGTAAAGAGGAACTGAGAATCCTCTGCGTGAAGAAAGAAATATGAAGAGCTCTCTGCTTTCATGAAGGTAAGAACACCATTGCATTTATATCATTTGATGGGGTTTTTCTGTATAAGGATTTATTTTCATGGTGTTTTGTAGAGCCTAAATTAATATAAGTATGTGAATTTATTTAAGAAACCTCGAGGTAGTGTGTGTGATCACATGTGAAGAAAGTGGGGTATTATATACAAATGCAATCGTGATCTAAATACACATAAAACAAGTTCTATGAAATTAAGAAGAAGTAAAGAGTCTTAGAATCCATGAATGAATATGTAAGAAGGCTAGAGTTCTGTTAAAAAAATATCAACTTCACAAAAAGAAGTGTAAGAGAAGTTCCACTAAATGGAACATGCAAGATATCATGCATGTATGAAAAAAGAAGAAATGATAAGTGTTGATTATGATGATTCATAGTGAGTCAATCCTCAAATATTGAACAATAAAAATTGTTTTTTTTATTCTATACAACAGAAAAAGAATGTTAGTGAATTCAGTCATCTACCTGAACAAAATAAAGGAATAATTTGTTTCAATGTAGTTTTCTTTTCCGTGAAGAAGAACTGAGGAAAAATAAGATATTAAGAAGAGTGCTACATACCTAATTCTTTCCACGTTACAAAGTGCTGATAACCAAATATGATCAATATAAGAACCTAAATTTTGAAGAAGGAAGGTTATTATCTCTAATGGAAATATAAACAACTAGCTAGATTTTACATGTTGGTCTTGGTTATCACTAGTTCATGGAAGTGGATTGTTTCCCACCCCCTACAAAGTGTAGAGACTCACACTGGCCGGAGTATTCTTTCCCAAGATAAACAGATGTAAAATTTATCAAATTATAGTGGAGAATCCATGAATTGGTCATCCTCATACATTAAAAGAATGTAGTTGATATTATTAAGTAGTAAACCTTGTAAAAATATTGTGTGCTTATTTTTTTTTATTTTAATGAGACATGAATAAAAGAACTAGAGAATAAATATTCTCATATGTCATGATATATAGGGATAAAAAGATGGAATTGGTTTCTAAGGTATAAAACACTAATTAACCCCCCCTCATGTTAGGTATATCCCAAACTAGTCCTCTCAATTGGTATCAGAAGGAAAGGTTCATCTCTATTCGATTCTCTATATTGAAGGTATTCTCTTTTAAAGACATGAGTTTCTTTCCTAGGTCAATAATGAAGATTATTGTTTGTGAATATTTAGTTATCTGTGAATAGAAGGCCATATCAACATATCCCATGATTATAAGGAAAAAAATAGAAGAAAAAGTTTTCGAAGAATTCCATCTTATCTAAAAAGGAGGATGTATCTAGTTCTCTATACATTTAACCCAATGAAGACCTGTCAGGCATATAAATTAATGAGAATGTGGATACCATTTACACCATGAAGATGGATAAACTTATAAACTAATGTGATCAAGTGGTGTGTGTTAGTATAGTTGGAATTTACTCTTATGATGAAAGTGCTATCACAAGTGGTGATGATAAATCTAAAACATCTCAATAATTATCAACTGATAGATTAAGAACTATTCTGCATGATATCCCTGAAGAAGGTGCATCCCTTTTTTTGGAGTGTTTCAATGTATACAGGAAGATATCACCTAGCTAAAAGGAGAAACTAGTGCTATGGATAAAATATTTGAAAAAAAATTTGACTGTCTAAATCTCTCTAGACACGTTTGAGCCTTAGAAGAAACAAAGATGGAATTTAAAATGAGTACCTCAATTTTGCTCAAAAAGTTGAAGAAAAAGATAATATCAATTAAACTCTAAAAGGGATAATCCATGAACATGAAGATGATAAAAGGAAAAAGCAATAAATTCAAGGGTTTACAATTGGAATAAATATCCAATATGATCATGTAACTTGACATTTTTTTACAAATCAATGTTTTGTTGCATCAAGTGGAAGATGAAATATTGGATAAGTACTATGAAGAGAAGATCATTATGATTGAAGATCAAAAAATCACTCTCAATATGAAATATCAAGAAAAGGAAACTCAGTTGACCAATCTAGAGAAGACACATAGTGAGGCCTCACATAAGAAGAAGATAGTTTCTAACTATACTCAAGGGACACTAGAGAATTCTAGAGTTAAAATACCATTAAAATGTGATAATAAGATCATGAATTCCCTCATTGGTCTATCACAAGAAGCTATTTATGATTAGGCACTATCCATACCATCTTGTAATCATGATTCTAAATACTTTTACACAAAAAGTGTATGACAAAAGAATAATTAAAAACAGGTATGGATGAGGAATGTTATAGATATACATACCAGCATGACTATGGTGGATTTAAATAATGATTTGGAAGGAGGTTCACCAGATAGAGCACAAAAATTCAAGAAGAAGTCTCAAAAAATGTAATCATAAGTCATCAATAATTTAGGATTTGTGGGTCAATTATTGTGCTGCAATATGTTTGGGCATGATGAATTAACTTATTTGTACAATCCACAAAATGAAAAATACCAATGTAATACCATCTCATGGGGGAGAAATATAGAGAAGAAGGAGAATCATCTACAAGTCCAAAAGAATCTATATACAACAAACAGATATGGAAAGCTTGATAACATTTGTGATTTATTAAATTGAAGAGTTGATAAGGTCGGTACATGTTCATCTCAACCTATATCCAAATATTATAAGATAATAAGATCACAGAACCTATATATGAAAGGATAAGCATCCATGGGACGTAGTCAGAAGAATGTTTTAAAAACCAATTCACCCAAGAAGACTCCATGAAGGAATGGCGAAAAGTCCTTGCTTTCTAAATCCAAGAAGATGAATGGTGGTGCATCCTAAAGAACTCCTAAGAGTGATGTCACTTAAAATAAGAAATGTTGAATATCAAATCTTTATACCACAGTCCCTAATGATATATTTATCATCTAGACTAATGATTTGGAAAGAATGAGATATATTTGAGATAAAAAGTATAAGTCTAGTACAAAAAGTATGTAAAAAATTCCACATGAAGAAAAAAAAGTCATGTGTGTAAGGTGCAACAAGTCTAGTCCCACTATTAAAAATTTCATTTCATTTATTTCAGCTCATGTATAATTTCTTAAGATGATGAATGTTGCCCAGTGATATTCTTGTGCTTTAATAGTTATTGAAGGAAGAAGGCTCACACACCATGAAGGAGAAGAAGTGATAAGATCAACACATCCACAATCATAATTAAAGATCAAATGTGAAAGTGTGAAATGTGGAGAAAATGGATCATCTTCCTTGAGAAAAACATCTCAACCTTACTATTCACATTGATGAAGCCCGGAGGATCCGACTTATTCCATGAATTTTTTTTGGTTTGTATTTGATCTGATAATACATGTAATTAAAAGTGATAATATTTCATAAAGGGAGAACGTTAGAAATAGTGATGAGAAGTGTTATCCTTGAAGGGAGAGAAATTAATAAGTTTTCAGAGTTATTATTTCAATTAGTATCAACTTCAGTTGGTATCAAATTCAATTACACTGAATGTTGTTTGAAGGTCATGTCATTTGAAAAGGTATTTTATATCTTAATCTCTCACACATGGTCAGTAAAAATAAATAACATTATACAAATGGGAGGGTAAATGAATTAATCCCTGACATAATAAGAATGGAAGTTCTCCATGGTCACCCATCCTACCTATTGAACTTGATTTTTTTATCAAATTGTTGAAGTTATTGGAGGAGTCTCATCATGATGATTTTAAAAAGGATTCATCTCAAATTTATTATCCTCATCCAAGAATGAATGTGAAATACCTTTGAAGACCTGTATATGAGTTTTCATTTTATATGATATCATATCAATGGGTTATGGACAACTTTTTGGTCAAAATAAAATACTCTTGTTTTGTACACTGATCATTTCTCAAGTATACATAGAGTTAAATGATGGATGGAACACTACTTTATTTTTAATTGATACCCATTTCCCATGAACATTTTAATTCATGTCAATGAGGTGTAGAGAAGTGAAATGAATTTTTGGGGAGAGAAATAAGTGAAGGGGAGAGGGAATACTCACATTGAAACATTAATTTGAAAGAGAATATTTGGTTATTCCATAAAATACCAAGGGGGGATTTAGGGGACCACTTTAGTGAATTGAGTTTTATTTATTATCAATGATGTCAATAAGGATTTCAATGAAAATAAATATTAATAAAGAGCTCCGATATGTCAATGTTGATGGAGAATGGAAAATTGGATGATTGATTCACTAATCGTAAGTTCAAAGAACTTGTGTCGAAGGTGACATAGTGTTTACAACATTAAAGTATCATCCATTTATCATGATTGAATATTCCAAGTTTGATCATGAAAAACGTAAAAGAATTATGTGATTTTATGCCATGGAGTAGATGAGAGAATGATGATAAGATGTCTAGAATTCATATATTTACTAGGTATAAATGAATTTCATTACATTATTACATTTATGTTAATAATAATTTTTGTCTCCTTACATAAAAAAATTGGCCACCACATGAACTAGACAGTTAGCCTCAACACGGGGCTCATGCGGGGTAGGAGTCAACTGTACCCATGGGGAAGACGACAAGGATAACCCGTATGAGATAGAGAGTGGGAGAAAATCACGCCTACAGAGATTCGATACATGGTGGCACTTGGGAGGGAGAGTGATAAGCAAAACTGACACTACATTGTTGATAAAGCATGGACCACCCACATGTTTGATTCGATCTGGGATAGATAACCATGGTTATTGTTCATCACATAAAAAAATGGGAGTGATCCTCAATATTTATCTCTTCTACGACCTACAATATGATCTACAATGTCTGCTACTCCAGGCCGCACATGTTCGAATGAGGGTCATCCAATTTACCCTTCAGTTTCTAAAATCCCAGCACCATTATCTTCCTCCTCAAGTGCTCTCCGGCACCAATACTGCTCACCAGATATGATGAAGAATCACATTTGAACCACCATGTCTTATCATTTTGACACAACGAGCATCGTTGGATCAAACCAATACCATGCATTCAATCATCATTTTTCATGCATGAAATATCTCAATGATGATGGATAAACTACCTACAAGGGAGTTCTTGAGGTCACGAGTATTTGAGATTAGGTTTGAATGAATATTTTCATGTGATCCTCACCACATGCCTGATATTTCTTACTGCAAATGAGGAGTTATCATTGAAAATGAAACATTCCATGATATCCGGTGTATCTCATCAATTTTTTTAAAATCATTAAAACATAACATCTAGGTTATAAAGGATTTGATTTTAGGAGCATATCGTGTGGTGATTTGAACTCCAAAAAGAATATATCCCTTGATATAATATGAGAGGCCCCAATCCAAAGAAATATTAAAGATCCCATATTTTGTGAGCTCTCATTTTTCTTAGAAAACATAGAATCTCTATGATTATTATTTGAAAAATGGATATAAAGGGAACCGCGAGCTCTCTAGATCAGTGAAGCGGAGATCCAGAAATCCCTCGATAGGTTCCACACACTCATAACGAGCATTGAAGAGATTTCCAATGCATAGTACGAACATAGTACCGAGAACACATGAACAGTTTTCTGAAACCCTCTTTATTATCTACAATGGACCTGTCACTGTAATCTAGTGGATGAGACCCAGCCTCCCACTATTCCTGGAAAAGACTCGCATACTCAATGCAAATAGGTACCACGCATCCTCTACATGAAAAAGAAAATATATGGAGATCTCTTCTCGCACGAAAGTCACCACACCATTTTCTTTCTATCATTTTTAGAGGTTTGTTTTATTGAATAATTAATTCTCATAGTGATGGGAAGAGAATACATGCATTCATGTATGCGCATTCATTGATGAAAACCTAAGATAGTGTGTGTGATTAAATGTGAAGGATGTTGGTTATTACATATACCAATGCACTCATGATCTAAACACACCCAATCCAGGTGCTATGAAATTAAAAAGAAGTAAATATACTATGCATGAAATCCTGAATACATAAAAATGGTGAAATTAAATTAAATAAATATCAACTGCACTAATAAAAAGTGGAATAGATCTTCCACTAAATCACACATGCATGATCTCATTCATGTACGAAAAGAAGAAAGGAGAAGTGTTGATTTTGTTGATTCACAAAGATATGATCCTCAGTGTTTGAAAAATAAAAAAATTGTTTGTGATTATAGATAAAAAGAATAATGAGGTTAATAAATTCAGTCATTTCACTAAAACAAATAATGGAATAAGATGTTTTAGTGTAGTTTTCTTTTCTCTGAAAAAAAAATCTAACGAAGAAGATAAGAGGAAAAGTGTTACTTACAGACTGCCTTGCAAGTAACCAAGTGAGGAGCACTGAAGAAGATCAAGATAAGAACATCAATCTTGTATAAGGATGAATACTATCTCTATAGAAAATATAATGAACCATATAGAGGCTGAATTTTGTTCTAGGTTATCACTAGTTCAACGAAGTGGATTGTTTCCAACCCCGCTCTAAAGTGTAGGGACTCACACAAGCCAGATGATTGATTCCCAATCCAAAACACAGTAACAGTTATCACATTATTGTGTATAATCCACGTATTGTTAACCACCATACATGGATAGGATGTATCAGATCTTATTATGTAGTCAACTTTGTAAAAATATCATGTGCATATTTTTATTATTTTCTATTATTGAAATCAACATGGAAAATAGAATAGGGGAGTATATATTCTAATAGGTCAAGAGATATAGAGAAAAAAATTTGGAATTTGTTTTGAAAGTCTACAACACATATTCAACCCCCCCCCCCCCCCCCCCTCAGTGTTAGGTACATCCCAAAGTTGTCCTCTCAATTGGAATCAGAGGGAAAGGTTCACCTCTGTTCGATTATTTATATTTCATATATTCTCTTTTGAAGCCTTCAGATTCAATCCTAGGTCAATAATGAAGTGTATTGTTGGTGAAGATTTAGTTATATCTGAACAGAAGGTCATATTTACCAAGACCATGATGAACGAGAAAAAGAAATAGATGAAAACGTGAAGATGAACTCCCTCCTATCTAAAAATGAGGATGTATCTGGTTCTCCATACCTTGTTGATAATGAAGACCCATCAATCTTGTAAATTAATGAGAATTTGAGTCAAATTTACATCAAGTTGATGTATAACCATCACATCTAAAGTGATTTGGGTGTATTTGTTAGTACATTTGGAAATTATTCTCATGATGAAAATTCTATCACATGTGGTGAAGATCAATCTACAACCTCTCAAGATTTATCAGTAGACATACTAAGACCTATTCTGTGTGATATCCTTGATGAATGTGCATCCCATATTTGTGGATTATTTCAATGAATGAAGAAAGATATCACCCAGCTGAGAGATGAAACTAGTGTATTGGAGAAAAGATTTCAACAACAAAAATTGACTTTCTAAATCTCTCCATACATTATGGGACCATTAAAGAAACCACGTGGGTATTTTAAATGAGTTCCTCAAATTGGATCAAAGAAGTTGAACATAAAGATAATGTCAATTAGTCTCTAAAAGGGATGATTAATGCACTTAAAGATGTGTTGGGGGAGGATCACTGATGTGACAAGATTAAAATTAGAAGAAATATCATTGAAGATCATGAAACATGACTCTTATATGCAAAACAATGTTATCATTCGTGATGTGAATGTTGAAATATTTATGAAGTATTGTGAATAGGACATCATTATGATCGATGATAAGAATATCACCCTCAATATGAAATATCTAGAAATGGAAGCTCAGTTGAACAATATTGAGAAGACACATATCGAGGCCACACAGATGAATGAGATAGTTTCTACTTTCCTTCAATGAAAACTTGAGGATTATAATGTTAAAATAACTTCAAAATGTGATAATAAGATCATGAATTCCCTCATTGATCTATCTCAAGTTGTTCTGAAAAATCAGGTACCATCCATACCATCTTGTAATCGTGATTCTAAATATGTTTCCAAAAAAGTGAAGGATAGAAGAAAAATTAAAAAGAATCTTGTATGAGGAAAGAAGAATAAATACCTACCACCATGACTAGGGTGGATAGGAAGAAGGATTTTGAAGGTGGTTGCCCATATTAAGAAAAAAAATTCAAGAGGAAGGCCCAATAAATTTATTAAAAATTCATCAAGAAGTCATGATTTGTGAGTCAATGTTGGTGCAACAATAGGTTTGGGCATGATGCTTTAAATTGTTGGTACAATCCATAAAATGAAAAATCACAAATGATGCCCATTTTAAGGGAGAAAAATCAAGAGAAGAATAAGAAACATCCTAGTGTCGAAAATAATATATATACTACAATAAAATTTAGAAAACAAGATGAAATTTGTGATGAATGCAATGGAAGTGAGCATAAGGTCATTAATTGTTCATGTCAACCTGTATCCTAAGCTGATAAGAAAATAAGATCATAGAAGCAATCTAATAAAGAAGAAGCATCATTTGAAGGTATTTAGGAGAATTTTTTAAAAACTAATTCTCCCAAAAAAAACTCCAAGAAGTAAAGGAGAAAACTCTGTGGATTTTAAATCCAAGAATATGGAGGGTGGTGAATCCAAAAGAACTCCTAAGAAAGATGTCTCTAACAAGATGTCATGTGGATGATCCAATATTTATGCCTCAGTCCCTAATGATATATTTTTCATCTGGCCTGACGATTTGGAAATAATGTTAGAAATGGAAGATGCAAAGGAAAAGTCTAAAATAAAAGGAATTAAAAAACCCTCCAGTTGAAGAAAAAGAATTATTTTGTGTGAGGTGAAACAATGATAGTGACACTATTAAAAATTAGATTCCATTTATTCCAGTTCAAGAATAATTTCAAATGAATATGAATGTTTCACCATGATATTCAAGTGATTTAGAAGCTATTAATCAAAGATAGATCCCCCATAATGAAATGGAATAAGTTATAAGATCCACAAAACCAAAATCAGAATTAATGATCAAATGTGAAAGTGTGAACAGTGGAGAAAATGGATCACCGTGGTTGAGAATATCATCTCAACCTTACTATTCACATTGATGAAGTAAGGAGGATCCACGTTAATCAATTAAATTTTTGTGTATTGTATTTGACCTGATAATAAACGAAATAGAAGTTGAAGAAATTTCATAGGGGGTGGGGGAACTTGAGAAATAGTGATTAGATGTGTTCCCCTTGAGGGGGAGACAAATTAAGATGCTTTCGAAGTTACTATTTCCATTATTATCACCTTCAGTTGGAATCAAATTCCATTACTCTAAATATTTTTTGAACATCATGTCATTAGAAAAGTTAGGTTATTTCATAATCTCTCATACAAGGTTACTCAAAATTAAGATCATTCCATAAATGGGGGTGTAATTGAAATAATCAGAGACATAAGAAGAATGGATGTCCCCCAATGTCACTCATCCTACCTAATATACATTAATTTTTTTTATCCAATTCATGAAGTGAGGTGGAAAGTATCTCGTTAACAATTTATAGAAATATTCATCTCAAATTTATTATCCTCATCCTGGAATGAATGTGAAAAACCGTTGAATACAAGTATATGAGATCTAATCTCATAAGGTATCATATTAATAGGTAATGGAAAGTTGTTTGGTCTAAATCAGATCCTCTTGTTTTCTAGAATGATCAATTATTGTGTCGACTTAGAGTGAAATTATGTATGGAACACTACTTAAGTATGAATTGATACCATTTTCCCATGACCATTTTATTTTTTTATTATGTGGAAAAAGTGAAATGAATTTTAGGGGGAGAGAAAGATGTGAAGGGGAGATAGAAGACTCACATTGACACATTCATTTGAAATTGATATTTGGGTATTACTAAAAAATAAAAAAGAGGATATTGTAGGGACCACATTAGTGTATGGAGTTTTAGCAGAGATGTTAATGAGGTTTTCAATGTAAATAATTATGAATAAGAATCTCTCCTATGTCAAAGATGATGGAGAATGGTAAATTAGACGATTGATTCACTAATCATAAGTTCAATGAACTATTTTAAAATGTGACATAGTATTTACAACATTGAAGTATCATCCATTGAGGTTGATTAAAGATTATAAGTGTGGTCATGAAAAAATTAAAAGAATTACGTGATTTTCATGATGTGGTGAAGATCAGAGAATGATGAGAAGAAGTTTGATAGAAATTGATTAAATAGGTGTCCATGAATTTCATTACATGTTATGATTTAGGATAACTAGTACTTACTCGTGCATTCGCACGAAAATACGTTCAATGCTTATTTTTAAGAATACAGAACTATATTTCAAAGTTCATGAAGAACATTAATATTGAATATATTGAAAAAAAGTAATAATTAACAGTGAACTCTAATTGGAAAAAATATAGAGAAATGAAAATATAAGAAAATATATAACATAAAATAACATAGGAGAATATGTATGAGAATATATGAGAATATATAAGAAAAACATAAGAGTACCATCACTGTAAAAAATAAACCATACAAATGCATTATGGAGAATATAAGGAAAACATATAAGAGAATATATAAGGAAAATAAAATCATTTGAAAACATAGAAAACATATTAGAGAATATAAATGGAAAATAAAACATACATTAATAATGACATTTGAATATTGTAGATAACTTTCAATTGAAAAGAAAAAGAACATTTTTGGAAAAAAATGAAATGAACATGAATGAAAACATAAAAGAATAATGAAAATAAAATAGGTCATGATATAGAAAACAACAAAAATATCCAACATCAAATATAAGAATAATCTGAAAAAATGGAAAATAATTACAAAAGTGCATTAAAAATGAACATGAATTAAATAAAAAAAATATTAATGCCACTGAGATATTATGAAAACAACATGAAAGAATTATTATATAACATTAGTGTAAAAAATATAACATTACATTGAACTTTAATGAAAAGAACATTCAAATGGATATTTAAATTTCAAAACATATATAATAAGTAATAATGTCACCAATCAATTATTTCACTGTACAAATATCCAACATCAAATGCCTAAAATATTTTTTTCATAGAAATAAATGTTTAAAATAAAAATAGCTGAATTTATAGAATAAAAAAATGAATGTCAAGATAAAAGAATTAATTAAAAACCAAAATAAAATAAGGGGGAGATGTTTAAGTGAAACACCATCATACCAAAGGAATTAAAAAACCACATTGAATGCATATAGTGATGATCACCTCTTCCTATGTTGACCCCGACCTCGAGATCCCCCCCCCCAACGTTGGATGACACCCTCTTCTCGATTACATGATTTGAACATGTGATGCTTCAATGGCCGAGCCCTGCTCAACTGCTTCGTTTGGCGGATCATCTATGACAAGATCATCCTGCATCACCATGCCCTCTAAAGAAGCCTCCTCCTCCTGAAAATCATGAGCATTAATTTCAAGGTGAAGAACTATCATCACTCACATCATACTGCTAAGGTGGATCCTGTGTGGAAAGATCCCGCATAGCCATTACCTCATGAACAGCCTCCTAAAGAACATGGAGATCCTGTATAACATGACTACCAGGATAATCCTCCGTGGCCATTCCCTTTGATGGACCACAAACATCTCTATCCCTATATCGTTTCATTAGAGGAGAAGCCCTCTGATTACTAAAACATGCATTCTCAAGGCCTTCCATTAAATGAAAATCAAATTTTGGAGTGTTAATAGAATACAACATAGTAGAAAAAATTTGAATTAGCTTTAGCATTCTGCAACATAGAGGACACATTTTTATAATCAGCATCATTGGCTAGAATATGATTCCAGGGATAGAATAGCAAGCTAGATTCTTATCAACAGATTGTCCATCCGCTACCTAGAAATCCCCATCAGCAGCACGAGCCTCATCCCCTATAAAGGTGTTCTGACTAAAATCACTACCATCCAATTGTAAAACATCAGCCTGAAAAAACCTTCCAGATAACCAACTGTGGAGGTGACATACTCAACATGAATAGCCTCCTGATGAATAGCAGGATCCAGTATAATAGTACTAAACACTATGTGGAAAAATTCCATCGGTAGTGTAAAAAGGTTCTTCATTGTTGACATGGATTAAACAAATGTTATAAAAAGAACTAAATGATTTATTCCCTCTATTGTACCATTTTATTACTTTCAAAAATCCTACAAATAATCATTAAAAATGTGATACAAAGAACTAAATGATTACACAAAGGCAGTGTCCTCATGCTGGAAACCTCAATATGGTCCAAAATATAGGTGAGAATAGATACAGGTTATAAAATTTTGAGAAAGCATTAAATTTGATGCAGGTGATAATAAGAAAAATGGGTATAAAAGATACCAGTAGTATGAAGAAATTTGTAGAAATTGTTAGAAAAACTATGTACATGAACAATAATAGAATTGTAAGAAAAATCACATTGAAAGGTATTCGATGACTACAATTATAGAATTAACTTTAATAATAGTAATTCGTTTTATAAAATATAAGTTAGAAACATTAATATTTCTAAAAACCGAATGGTCATTAAGTTATATTGAGACATGGAATGCTATATATAGAGAATAAAATTCAAATTGTCACATTGTTTAAAGAATGTAAAACCAAACCTAAGAGTGGTTAAAAAAATTCCAGCTGGTATATAAGGCAATTGTAATACCTAGGTATCTGAAATATTCAAGGTTGAAGTATCAAATCGTATGCCACTGTTTGAAGTCATTGGATATGAATAAATCAAATTTTCAAAATTTAAAAATAAAGCATTGGATATGAATAAATATCACAGCAATAGACAAAGAAAAGGATAATCATTACATTATTATAATTTTTAGGGTCCAAGAATCTAACATTGAACGTGCTCTCTCAACCTATTTTTCAATACACATCATATCTGTAATAGCCATAGGGCGCATGATATTAGTGACAATCCAATAGCTCATATTGAATGCATAAAAAATGGTTAAATATCAGAGAACAATAAGAGGTTTTGTAGCTTTTAAACAGGAATAAGCTATGCTTCAAAAATTTTTGGGAGTATAAAACCTAAGTATGTATATTCAATAAGCCAAAATATTGAAAAACTATGTCCTGGTGCACTTAGAATCATCCAAAAATTTTCCATGAATGTTACGTGAAATCATGAAAATTATGTCCTAAAGAAAAACTAACGAATTTATTTGTAAAGAACCATAAATTTCACGGAAAGTTTTTTTGTTAATTTTCTTGGGAATTTTACAAGAGCATAGTCTCTGACAGCACCTGATTCTGAGGCCCGGTGTGCCCGGAATCATTTTCCGAAGTTTGGCTCGGGTACGTTCAGTGAACGGATGAGCGGGTTTTTCTAAATTTTGAACCGGTGCCCGGAATCGAATTCTGAGGGCACTGATGAAAAAACAGCGCCGGTATTCTCTTAGAAACGCCTCTTCCAGAGTTGCGTTTTCTCGGGTGTGGTTTTTAATTTTCGGGCTTAAAGTTAAGAAATAAAATAATTTTTCGACAACTTTATTTTATTTCACTTAAGCCACTTTGAAGCCACTTGAATCCACTTAAAAGCGGCTTAAACTGAGTTGATCCGGATAGGATGATATCCAGAAATATCCTACCCCCTTGGTAGGATATTCGTGAGGTGGGGACCGCACGAGCCTCGCCGTTTCTTTTCGCTAGGTAACGCACCCGCGAAAACCCGTCATTAGAAGTCAACTGATGCGTTTTATTTTTTCTTCTTAAGAGAACATTTAATTGGGTGGTTTATTTCGTGAATTAAATGGGCAGTTTCTTTCGTGAATTAATTTAACGAATTAATTCAATCGTTTCTTAACCAGTTTTCAAATTCGATGGCGTAATAATAAAATAAGGCCAACGCTCGACCTATGGTTATTTGCACATTGAGAAGATTTTAGAGGAACCATGTATCTTCTTCTCCCTTGCGAAAAACGCGAAGAACGCGAAGAACGTGAAGAACGCCGAACCCGGAAATCGGCGACGCTCCCATCCGAGACGTTCTTCCCCGCCCCGATCTCCGATCACCAACCATTTGAGGTGAGTGATTTCGGGTTTCCTCTAAAGGTTCTTTTGGTTTTAAACGAAACACAGATTTAATTATTTATAATTTAAATCTATTGTTCTTGGTCCGTTGAGGTCACCGACTCAATGCCAGATTCCGTGACGACGCGACACCTTCCCGCGACGACGTGACAATCCCCCTCTTCCGCGACGAGCTTTTCCGTGAAGAACGCCCGCGCACGACGACCAACGAGGTAGGGATTTATTATGGGAATTACCCATTTTTTATTATTTCCCGTAAGTGTTTCTTTGAAAAGTTAAAGAACCGGTTTCAAACGAGCAATTTTATTTTATTAAAATTGTCGGTTCATGTGTTGAACAAAATTCCCCCGTTTGTTTATCTCTAACGCGGAGGGTGCGGGGAAAACGAACACGGCCCGACGACCCTCCGACGTTCTTCGTTTTGTGCGGATTTGACGAGCGATGACGGAATGTGCCGCAACGGATTTTTGACGATCCCGCAGTGAAGAACGAGTCCCGGGAGGAGCAATGGCGTATGAAGGAAGAGAATCAGACCACCGGAATGATCCCGGTGGCCTACGGAACTCGCTGGCGGCGCGGGTCGCCGGCGCGGCGGCGCCGGCCCCCGCAGACCCGTGGTCGCGCGGGTCCCGTGCACTCGGACGCGGCTGAAGCTGCGTCCCGACTCAGCGCGACCCCACACAGGGGGCTGCAACACCACCAAGCCGCGGGGGCAGCGCCCCGCGGCGCCAGGCCCTTCAGCCGCTCGGCCGAACCGGACCGGGTAAGACCGGGTCGGGTCAACCCGGTTCAGCTGACTCCCCGGGGGGGGGGGGGGGTCGGGCCTGGTCGGCCCGTGCCCGTACCCCCCGTCTTCGGACGGTCTTTGTTCACACGCCCGTAACATGAGCTACGGGCCTCCAAACGGCTCTCCATCAGTGGAAACACGAACCTTGGATCGAGACGGTCATTTCGGTATATCGCATTCAAGGTTTCGGAATACTTTGAGTTCGGCCTGGTTGGTTCGTACATGAAACCAACTGGGCCCTCGGAGCGGAATGGCTCATATCTTGATCCGCGGAAGTCCGATTGACGTGCCGTCAGCTTCGTTGTTTTTCTCTATGTGAGACGGATCTTTTGGCATACTCCTCCCGAGGTCTGGACGCAGGTGGAGTACGGTCGGGTTGGTTTTGCCTTAAAAACAAACTAGGCCCCTTGGACGAAAAAGCCAATAACTCTCAGACCGGGCGTCCGATTGACGTGCCGTCTGCGACGTTGAGTTCCTGTTGACGATGCGGAACTTTTGGATACATCAAGTTTGGACATTGTGTCAGTTGATGTATCAGCCTCTCGCCTCGTGGAGCGGACCCTCCCGAACGAGCTTGCTGTGTGCAGGAACCCTAGTCCTGGCTGCGACTGCTACTTCGACAGTGACGACTGTGCAGAGATCCTCCGTGGACTCCGACGACGACCATGCAGAGATCCTCATTGGACTACGGCGATGACTGTGCATAGATCCTCCGTGGACTCCGACGACGACCGTGCAGAGATCCTCAGTGGATTGCGGTGACGACTGCGCAGAGATCCTCAGTGGACTGCGACGACTGCTGCACTCAGCGATCCTACGTGGATCAGTGCTACAGGTCCTGTGTGGGCTCGGTCTTGTGTGGGCCCGATCCTGTGTGGGTCCGATCCTGTGTGGGTCCGCGCTCAGCAGTTCTGTGTGAGCCAGCGCCTACAGGTCCTGTGTGGGTCATTGCGGTGGTTAGTTACCTATCGATCCTTCGTGAGTCCGACGACTTAGATGGATCAGTGATCATCTTTATCATCATCCGAAGAAGTATACATGTGTGAGCCGAATCTTGTGTTGAGCTGTCCTGTGTGGATTTACTGTTTCTCTCCTTTGTGGATTGTGTTGAGCTATCCTGTGTGCGTATACGTTTTTCTTTCCTGTTTGGATTGGGTTGTTCTTGGGCTCGGACGTTGGAGCCGATCGGGAAATTGATGACTTAGGTATATGTATTTGAATATACCTAAGCCGTGTCAGATGTTACTTCGTGATTGTACCTTTCCTTTGTGGATTATCCTTTGTGGATTTCGGGAGACCTTCAGGGGTCTCGGTGTCCCTACTAATTATCTTATAATCACCTCTACATGGGCTATGCCCACACTACGTTGTGTTGGTTACAGAAGACGGACAGCGCTGACCGTGGTGGAGGCGTACGGAGTAGGACAGTACCTGAAGGTGGACCACTGGGCGGGATGTACTCGGAGTAGTCAGGTGGACCCGAGGAGCAGTGGAGGCTACCTGTACCCACCCTTCAGGTGTGACTTCCAGAGGACGGCTCGACACTGGAGTTTTTCCTTTTTAGTTGCTATTTTTCCTTTCAGTTGTACTTTACAGTTGGGCTTGTATTTCCGGCACCTTTTACTTTCAGCACAGCTTGTATAGTTTTTACTTAGTGTTTACTTTTCCGCTTTCTTAATATGTGGTGCTTGTTTACTTTTCAAAGGCAATGCCTTCCCTTTTTGTTGGGATTTACGCCTTGGTGCTAGTCGCCAGCCCCTGGCCTATGGAAGGCGGGCTTGGGGTAGTCACGGCACGGGCCCCGAGGATGGGTCGTGACAAATTGGTATCAGAGGTGGTCGGTTCTACCGCAGACTCTGATCTTTCTTCTGTGTGAAGAAATATTTTTTAATGTAATGAGTGTGGTTATCAGTCCAGGGAGTCCAGTGTTGGTGCGGCGGCCGACGTATCCATACACCAGGACCCTGACTTCTGATTTCTTACTTAATGCACGAAAACATTGATTGCATGTGTGTTTCATGTTTTCTTCATGATTACTTGTGTCAGATCACCAGGTATACTGTTCTGACCGTGGCGCACTTGTTTCATTTTCAGGATGGGATGATGACAGCAGCCAGCTAGGGTTCCTAGATTAGAGCGCGATGACAGCCCGCTAAGCGACGAGGCCTCGGTACAGTGCCCATTGACAGCAGAGGCACAGGCGGTACCTTTACCAGCCGAGCCCCCGATGCTTCCAGCACTGGAAGCTGACGACGCACGATGCCTCGGAGCTCTGCACGAGTTCCAGTGCCAGCGACCACCTAGGTTCCGTGGGGAGTCGGACCCCCAGGAAGCCGAGGACTGGCTGGAGGCGGTCGTCCGAGTTTTCAGGCTAGTGATGGCACCAGCAGACCACATGATGATCCTTGCAGCGAGCCTACTACACGCAGCAGCAGGGCGATGGTGGAGCCTGATGCTCCAGGTACACGATGAGGCCTCCCTCATCTGGACGGACTTCGAGAGACTCTTCCGCTCAGAGTTCGTCCCGGACACCCTCCGTGCAATGCGCATCCAGGAGCTTCTTCAACTGCGGCATGGAAGCTTGACGGTCGCCCAGTACGCGGCGAGGTTCACCGACCTATCTCACTACTCGACAGACATGGTACGAGAACCCTTCTTCCGGGCCCGGACCTTCGAGCAGCGATTGAGACATGAGATCAGGGCATCACTGATCTCCCTCAGCATCACGACCGAGGCAGGAGTGCTAGAGCGAGCCCTTCTGATCGAGAGCTTCCTGGATGAGTCCACAGCGAGACCTGCCGCAGGGCGGCAGATAGCGGAGTCTTTGGCAGCAGGTATCCGACGGATGACTCAGGGTTCCAGGTGGACCAGACCATCCGGAAGATGACCTCGAGACACTGGTTCAGCAGTTCAGGGCACTCAGCGCGGAGCCAGTCTTCCAAGAGGCAGGCAGTGCTACGAGTGCGGTGGGCAGGGCCACATGGCTCGTGACTGCCCGACCCATCGTACCGAGGGGTAGAAGATGGTGGAGGGACAAACCAGGCAGAGGAAGAGGGTCGACCGAGGCAGTCCGCAGGGAGGAGGAGGACGAGGCAGAGGAGCTGGCTGAACAGCAGGTGGTGGGCGACGCTTTGAGGCTCTGCCACCACCACCACCAGGAGGCCCGCCCCGACCACAGGGAGCTGGCGGGTAGAGACATGCTCAGCTCCAGGCAGCGGAGGCCTATGACCATGGCGCGCCAGATATGATTCAAGGTACGATCTGTGTCTATTACACCCTTGCTGCAGTTCTTATAGACATAGGAGCGAGTCGCTCATTCATAACCACTTCCATTGTTCGGAGCTCGGAGATTCCGACAGAGTCGTTGGCTCGATCCTTACGGCTAGAGACTCCTACGGGAGCAGACTCGATGATTACGCACTGGTGCCGGCAGTGTGAGCTTACTCTAGGAGGCGAGAGCTTCGGCTGGGATCTTCTTGTAGCGCCATCGAGGCCTTACGACGTCATCTTGGGAATGGATTGGTTTTCTACGGTCCATGCTTAGATTGACTGCATTAGGCGCAAGGTGCGATGTGTGCGCACCGACGGGAGCAGGTTCACCTTCACTGGCGAGAAGGGAGCCTTAACAGCATAGGATGGACTCATGCAGAGGAGAGGTCAGACCGTCACTCATCAGTTGGCTAGCCTCATCCTGGGAGTAGTTGATGTGCGGAGTGCTAGTTTTCCTGCAGTGGTGGATCAGTACGCGGACGTCTTTCCCGAAGACGTTCCAGGACTACCTCCTCGCAGAGAGGTAGACTTTTATATTGACATGTACCCCGGGACAGCCCTGATATCCACTCCAGCATATCGGATGGCCCCCGCTGAGCTTCGAGAGTAGCGGGTACTGTTGGAGGACTTGCTGGGCAGGGGGTTCATCCGACCCAGTGTTTCACCCTGGGCTTCCCCGATATTGTTCGCCAAGAAGGCGGACAAGAGCTTGGGACTGTGTGTCGATTATCGTCGCCTGAACCAGGTGACAGTGAGGAACAAGTATCCGCTACCCAGGATTGATGACCTCTTCGATCAGCTCAAGGGATCACGGTGGTTCTCGAAGATAGACCTCAGGTCAGGCTATCATCAGCTCAGAGTTCGAGACGAGGATGTGCAGAAGATGGCCTTTAGATGTCGGTATGGCCACTATGAGTTCTTGATTATTCCTTTCGGCATGACCAATGCACCAGCAGTTTTCATGAGCCTCATGAATAGGATCTTCCAGCCATACCTCGATCGATTTGTCGTAGTCTTCATCGACGACATCTTGGTGTACTCGACCACGGAGGAGGAGCATGCCTACCACTTGCGTGTTGTACTAGACACACTCCGAGAGCACCAACTTTATGGAAAGCTCTCGAAGTGTCAGTTCTGGTTACGTGAGGTCCACTTCTTGGGGCACGTCATTTCTGAGGCGGGAGATACAGTGGATCCCGCGAAGATCGAGGCAATGCTAGCTTGGGAGCCACCCAAGAGCGTGATAGAGGTGCAGAGTTTCTTGGGCCTAGCCGGATACTATCAGAGATTTGTGTCGGACTTATCTAGAGTTGCGACCCCACTCTCAGCGTTGACGAAGAAGGGGAAACCCTTCGTGTGGTCAGACAGATGTCAGCAGAGCTTCCAGGAGCTGAGGCAGAGGTTGACCAGCGCACCTATCTTGAGGTTATCTGAGGAGGGAGTTGGATACGTAGTCTACTGCGATGCATCAGGGACCGGACTCGGGTGTGTCCTGATGTAGGAGCGGGCCGTGATTGCCTACAGATCACGTCAGTTGAGCCCTCATGAGCAGAACTACGCTACCCATGACTTGGAGATAGATTGGTCTTCACCCTGAAGACATGGCGACACTATCTGATGGGCGAGCGCTTCACAGTCTTTTCTGACCACCAGAGTCTTAGGTACATCTTCTCTCAGAAGGACCAGAACCTGAGACAGCGGCGATGGCTCGAGTTCCTCCAGGACTATGAATTTGAGATAGTCTATACTCCTGGGAAGGGGAACGTGGTAGCCGATGCCCTCAACAGGAGGACGGGCATCCAGCTACTTGAGGAGGCGACAGAGCTGCTAGCCGCCTTGCAGATATCCTTCGTAGATAGAGATGGAGCAGCCATTCTTCAGTCTCTCACAGTCTCTCCTCCACTTCTACAGCGGGTCAGAGAGGCACAGTGTGGGGACGCTGACTGTGAGACACGGCGTGCACAGATATCCTCGAGATAGGCACCTGATGGTTTCTCCCTTGGAGCAGATAACGACGTCCTTTTCAAAGGACGTACTTGGGTACCAGTCGCTTTACAAGAGGAGGTGCTGAGAGAGTTTCACACTTCTCCTTTGGCGGTACATCCTGGAGTGGCGAAGATGTACTAGGATCTCAGACGACAGCACTGGTGGCCGGGCATGAAGAAGGCTGTGGTAGAGTTCGTTTCACGGTGCCTCACCTGCCAGCAGGTGAAGGCAGAGCATCAGGTACCAGTAGGCTTGGTACAGCCCTTGGAGGTCCCGGAGTGGAATTGGTACGAGATATCTATGGACTTAGTGACTGGACTTCCACGCACTTCAGAGGTCACGACTCCATTTGGGTGATTGTTGACCGACTCACCAAGTCGGCACACTTCTTACCCATTCGAGATCAGGGCTCAGTGGAGAGCTTGGGGCGTCTCTACGTTCAGGATGTTGTACGGCTTCACGGTGTGCCATCGAATATCGTCTCCAATCAGGACGCTCGCATTAATTCCCGGCTTTGGAAGGGGTTTCAGGAGGCGTTCGGGACGCGGCTACGTCTGAGCACCACCTTTCACCCACAGACGGATGGTCAGACGGAGAGGACCATTCATACCCTCGAGGAAATGCTCCGTGCATGTGTCCTCGACTTTGGTCGCAGATGGGAGGACCACCTACACTTGGTGGAGTTTGCATACAACAACAGCTACCACTCCACCGTCGGGATGGCACCCTATGAGGTGTTGTACGGTAGGCCATGCAGATCTCCTTTGTGCTGGACAGACCCTGGGGAGTCAGCACTTGTGGGACCAAAGATGGTCCGGGCCATGACAGAGAAGGTCCAGGTCATCCAAAAGCGGATAAGGACAGCATAGAGCTGGCAGAAGTCATATACTGACAGGAGGCGGAGGCCACTAGAGTTCGAGGATGGCGACCATGTCTTCTTGCGTGTCTCACCTCGACGTGGTTTGCGGAGATTTGGTCGGGGCGACAATTTATCTCCACACATCATCGGGCCTTTCCAGGTCATCATCATGATTGGCGAGGTGGCTTATCGCCTGGCTCTACCACCTTAGTTGCACCGTGTGCACGACGTCTTCCACGTATCCCAGCTGAGGAGATACGTGAACGACCCGACACACATCATTGACTATGGAGAGCTAGACGTGGATGATGGGGCAACTTTTGAGGAGGTCCCACTGGAGATAGAGGATCGACAGGAGCGGGTCCTACGTGGGCGATCGATTCCTCTTGTTCCCATCAGATGGAAGCACAGGAACCTCCAGGAGAGCACTTGGGAGCGGGAGGCTCAGATGCGTGCTCAGTACCCACTTTTGTTCCCTAGTTTTTGATGTATCTTTACGGGGACGTAAAGTCCTGAGGTGGGAGTAATGTAAAGACCCGTTAATTTCAAGGAAATTTTTTTTCTTAATTTTATATGGAATTTTACAAGAGCGCAGTCTCTGACCGAACCTGATTCCGAGGCCCGGTGTGCCTGGAATCATTTTCTGAAGTTTGGCTCGGGTACGTTCCGTGAACGGACGAGCGGGTTTTTTTAACTTTTGAACCGATTCCCGGAATCGAATTCTGAGGGCACCGATGAAATCGCAGAGCCGGTATTCGCTTAGAAACGCCTCTTCCGAAGTTGCGTTTGCTCAGGTGTGGTTTGTAATATTCGGGCTTAAAGTTAAGAAATAAAATAATTTTTCGACAACTTTATTTTATTTCACTTAAGCCACATTGAAGCCACATGAAGCCACTTAAAAGAGGCTTAAACTGAGTTGATCTAGATAGGATGCTATCCAGAAATATCCTACCCCCTTGGTAGGATATTTGTGAGGTGGGGCCCGCACGAGCCCCACCATTTCTTTCCGCTAAGTAACGCACCCGCGAAAACCCGTCATTATGAAGTCAACTGACGCATTTTCTTTTTTCTTCTTAACAGACCATTTAATTGGGAGGTTAATTTCATGAATTAAATGGGAAGTTTCTTCCCTGAATTATTTCAACGAATTAATTCAATCGTTTCTTAACCAGTTTTCAAATTCGTTGGCGTAATAATAAAATAAGGCCAACGCTCGACCTCTGGTTATTTGCGCATTGAGAAGATTTGAGAGGACCCTTGTATCTTCTTCTCCTTTGCGAAGAACGTGAAGAACACGAAGAACCCGAAGAACGCCGAACCCGGAAATCGGTGACGCTCCCATCCGAGAGGTTCTTCCCCGCCCCAATCTCCGATCACCAACCATTTGAGGTGAGTGATTTCAGGTTTCCTATAAAGGTTCTTTTGGTTTTAAACGAAACACAGATTTAATTATTTATAATTTAAATCTGCTGTTCTTGGTCCGTTGAGCTCGCCGACTCAACGCCGGATTCCATGACGACGTGACGCCTTCCCGCGACGACGAGACAATCCCCCTCTTCCGCGACGAGCTTTTCCGCGAAGAACGCCTGTGCGCGACGACCAACGAGGTAGGGATTTATTATGGGAATTACCCCTTTTTATTATTTCCGGTAAGTGTTTCTTTAAAAATCTAAAGAACCAGTTTCAAACGAACAATTTTCTTTTATTAAAATTGTCGGTTCATGTGTTGAACAAAATTCCCCCATTTGTTTATCTCTAACGTGGAGGGTGCGGGCCAAACGAACACGGCCGGACGACCTTCCGTCGTTCTTCATTTTGTGAGGATTTGACGGGCGACGACGGAACGTGCCGCAACGGATGTTTGATGACCCCGCAGTGAAGAACGAGTCCCGAGAGGAGCAATGGCACAGACGAGAAGAGAATCGGACCACCGGAACGATCCCTGTAACACCCGAGACTTTTATGTTATATAAATCATCAAAGGAATCTTTTTCTACACAACACTTGCTTGGCTTGCTTTACACGCAATCGCAACCATCCTCGATAGCTTGCGTCGTACGCAATACCGAGTTTCACTAAAATGCTATTAAAACTAGTCGTTATGAATAGTAATAACCACTTTTTGAAATTTTATAAATTTTATTTTTCAAAATGGACTTCATTTTCGGACTCAGAATATCGAAATTAGCCTAGGGTGAAATTTTGGTATTTTTCTGAAAACTTTCAATTTTTGATGAATAGTGAAACCACTAAGTGGTAGGTTAAAAACTGAATTTTGCATAAAACTTAATTTTACCGCTTCTGTGAATGGAATTTCAAAAATCCGAGAGACACGGTTAATATCAAGGACTAAAATGTGGTTCAATGAGATGAAAATAATTTTTTGGTGAATAGTAACTTTTTACTATTTTTACCGCGGTTAATAGTAAATAGGGTAACTAAGGGTAAATATGATATTAATATTACCCTAACACATGTCCTAATTCTATTGGACAAGTGTAATTCGACCAAAAACAAACTTAGGAATAAAATATGACCATTTAGGCCCACTTGGATTAGATTAGGACATTTATTATTAATTTATTTAAAGAAGGGTTAAAATAGTTAAAATCAAAGTTTAATAAGTAAATCATTTTTAATATGGGGTTATACATAAGATAAATTCAATTGTAAATATTCATTAGAAAGCTAAAAAGATTTCCTACATGATGATATTTTATTTGTAATTTTTAGACATTAAATAATTTAATTTATTTATGACATAATGATGATGCAGTAATTATCTTATTAATGAAATATTGACATAATTGATGTTATAAACACCAAAATAAATATAATTTGAGACTTTTTATGAATTCCACTAATTTTATAGGTTACTATGATATATTAGTATTGATTTAATCAACTTGGTTCGAACATATAATTCTGTTATTACTTTCAAACAAATCATATATCAAATAGTGTCAAAATTGACACAAAATAGTTTTTAAATCAAATATTATATTATTAATTGTTATTTTATTCCTAAAAATCTAAGGTTCGGCCAAATGACTTAGATAAGGATATATATATTAATAATAAACAATTTGGGGTTCGTTTGGCATGTTATAGTAAGTGTATTAACCATATAGTGAAAGAAAACAAAAAGACATGGTAAAAGTTAAATTATTTAACTTAGAGTTAAATTTAATTGATAAGGTTAAAATAATATCCTAAACTTGTCTAAATTCTATTGGTTGATAGGATTTCGACCCATCCCCACTTTAGCTTCGAAATAAGACCCTTTGGAACCATTATAAACCGATTTTGACTTTAATATAAAATAATATTTTGAGATATTCCTAAGGTGCCCCTCTCCTCCCTTATAAAAAGGGCACCTCCTCCCCCTCCTCCTCACACCAATTTGAGCACTCAAGCTCGGCCAACCCCTGCCATTTTCCCTTCTCCACTTCCCTAGAATAATCCTAGAGGTCCTGGTCTTCTCCAAAGACCAATCTTAGTTCCTTAAGTGGAGGATTCAAAAAGGCGTTCCAAAGAAGAGGTAATATCCATTACCGATCTTTTCAATTTCTTTCTTCTTCAACTTCTTCTTCTTTAGTTGTTTCATGATAAAGTAATAACATCAGTATTACTTACATACTGATATGTTATTATAAATATGAAACAACCCTAATTCACCTTCTATCCATCCTACGGAAAAATGAAATCACTGCACGTGCGTACGTACGGAATACCGTCTCCACGCCGTGGTGTAATCTATTTTCCACCATCACCTTACAAGGATGGGTATAATGGTGTAATCAGTAACTATATATGATTATTATTAAGTAAAATTGATACTGAAATAATATATATATATACTCCAATACAATTCCACGATCATAGGAACGATATCATCACTCGTGCGTACGTACGGAATACCGTCTCCACGATGTGATGCGACTCGTTCTACATGATCTTCATTTCATAATGATTATATAAATGAATTGAATGAATGAATATGGTATATACTACACTAATACCATTCTGGACATGAATTATCTATAACCTAAAGATAAGAATAAGAATTTATTCGACAAAACACGCATAAGAACAAAAAGTTATAAAGACCCGAGTAACAAGTAACATTGAAATATTACTAACAAGAAGCTAATAATATGACCATATATGATCTCATATCAATATGTATGATTCTGGAATAAGTCAATAACATTATTTAAACCATTATACAGGAGCTTCGGACACGTACAAAGCTAATCGGACCTAAGGTAAGGGAAATATCACAATCTCATTTTTATCCGAGATTGTTTATTCGTAAGTATTTACTGGGGTGTATTTTATCATCCACATCCATGTTCCCTCAATATGTAATATTGTATCCATCCACTTGAAATAGTTTAAATCCAATTTTACCCTTAGGTGAGTTTTTAGTAAAGAATATGAAAGGAATCTTTTGTCGTTTTTCCGTACGAGGTACTTTTTGACTTTTCCGACAAAAGTACGAAGAATGTTTTTTTTAACTTATACGGCATGAATGGATTTTTAAAACATTACTTCAAAGAAGCTTCCTTTACAAGTTTTCAAGTTTATTTTTAATCAACTTCTTTTATTTTAATGTTGTATGACATGTTATGAAAGGAAAAATGTTTTTGAAGAAGAAAGGATATTTTCCTCAAGAATTCAATTCAAGTGTTTTATCAAAATTATTTTACATCTAAGATAATAAAGGGTTCTGTTTCTATCCATATTTTTACATTGATTTGACTATGTTGTGATGGAATTATGTTTATGAATTCCTTTATCTTATATGAATTGATTCATGATGTCATGATGTTTCAAGAATCCCATTTTTGTTACATGTGTTATGCGATGATGTATGTTTTATGATTATGTGGCACACATAAGAAAGGATTCATTATAAGATGGGTGGGACCTATATCTCCCTCCAATGCATTGGATAAAGATTTTATATCTCATGAGACAGACATGGCTGGAACGGAAGGTTATTTCGGTTCAGTGATACAGGACTGAAACGTGGAGTGAACTCGGTTCAGAAAGGGACTTTGTCCACTAAGATAGTCTTGGCAATGAGTCATGACTAACAAGAAATGATCTCCATGATTATGTGTGCATGCCACAAAGTTTCAAGTTTTATGTTATGATTATGGGGATCTCATTTTCACTTCTATGATTTATTCCATGTTAAGATATTATGATCTCTTTTGCAGGTTTTGATTTTCAAAAAGATATGATATGATTTTTATTTCCTTTATTTGCCCTTGCTGAGCATTTGAGCTCACCCTTTTATGTTTTCTTTTCCCCAGGTCAGGAAGATGGATATTAAGTAGAATATGCTAAAAGGGACCCTAGATATGATGAAATAAATGGGAGACACTGTAGAAGATTTATGAACCAGTTGTTTATGTTTCCCAGTTTCTAAAGACACTATACCTATACGGTCCTTTGTGGTTTTGTCATATGTTGTAATAAGTGTGCTTCAATTTTTAAGTATTAAAAATGTATGTAAAGTATGGGTCGTTATAGTTGGTATCAGAGGAAAGGTATAGTCTACCTTTGGAAACTAGGATGTGAAAGCCTTAGTAAGAACCCTAAGAATAAGTCTAAGCATAGAACACAATCTTAGAAATGGCCATGAATAACCTAGGATAAGACCATAAGCATGAAAATTTTATTCATGAATTATGTGGTTTCCTATTATAATTAGTGTTGCTCACACTATTCTTCTTGGTTTTAGTCAATGGCTGGAACCCAAAGGAACCGTGTTAATGTGGAATGCGATGGGCAATGCAATGATTGTCCCCCTGAGCAACCAAACGATATGGGAGCTGGAATGCAAAATCTTGTAGCCATGCTCACACAACTTTCTCAAGCGATGAATCATGCAAGATTTCCAAACGAACAAAGGAGGGAGCAACATTCTGTTGAATCCTTCATGAGGCAGCGTCCACCATCTTTCAGCGGGTCTACTGATCCATTAGTTGCTGAACAATGGATTAGTACTACTGAAAAGATATTTTCAGTTCTTCAATGTTCTGAACATGATAAAGTCATCCTAGCAGTGTACCGTTTGGAAGGAGATGCGGATCAATGGTGGAATCTTGTTAAGAATACGAGGCAAAGGGATGAAATTGAGTCTATGGAATGGGACGAGTTCAAGAACTTATTTTTCAATAAGTACTTCCCTCGTATTCTCCGAACAAAGATGGAGAAAGAGTTCCTTGAACTGAAGCAAAGGGATGATGAATCTGTTGGTACCTATGAAGCAAATTTTACCAGACTTGCAAGGTACGCTTCTGGTATTATTATCCAACCTGAGAGTAAGATCGATCGATTCTTTAGTGGCTTAAAACCAAGTCTTCGAAGGGCGTTAGCCATAAGGGACTTCAATAGCTACGAGGAAATCGTTCGATGTGCTCTCAAAGTCGAGATGGAGATTGGAGTAACCCATCAGTCACATGGGTTTGATAAGAAGAGGAAGATGGAATTCAAAGAAAAATCTAAAGAGCACACGGAAAAGAAGATGAACTTTCCCTTATGCTCAAAGTGTGGAAAGAAACATGGAGGTAATTGTCTTAAAGGGACAAGTAAATGTTTTAAATGTGGAAAGGAAGGTCATCGGGCATTTGAATGCCGTGATAATGGGAAGAAGATGTCTAATGATGCAAACAAAGGAAGGGATACACAGAATGAACCTACTACACTTCAATGTTTCAAGTGCAAGGAGATGGGGCATTATGCCAATCAATGCCCAAATCCAAGGGTTGATGATGATGGTCGACGTCAACAAACTCTTAAGGCTAAAGAAAAAGGAAAGTCACATGCAATTTCTATCAGCGATGTGGAGTACGATAACGATGTGGTGAAAGGTACACTTACCATCCACTCTAAAGTAGAAAATGTTTTATTTGATTCTGGATCCACCCACTCTTTTATTTCTGAAAAATTTTCTAAGGGTATCACCGTATTACCTCAACAATTAGATGTTGAGTTAGCTGTGACAACACCTAATGGCACATCAATCGCATCAGAAGTTTATAATTCTTCTCCGATCGAAGTTTGTGGGAAAGTGCTTCCTGCAAATCTAGTGATCCTTCCTTTAGTGGAATTTGATGTGATTCTTGGCATGGATTGGCTTTCTCTACATGGAGCTCATATCAATTGCCAAAGAAGGGAAGTCACATTTCATATTCCAGATCAACCTACGATCGTCTATCAATGCAAGGATGAACATAACCTTCCAGTGGAAATTTCTTCCATCTTATGGGTATTGATCCCACTAAATGAAGGTTATTTATCTCAAATGGTTGGTGAGAAACTCACGATTAAGAATATGCCCATTGTACGGGAGTTTGATGATGTCTTTCCGGAGGAATTGCCGGGTCTTCCACCAAATCGTGAAGTTGAGTTTTCAATAGAACTCGTACCGGGTGCTTTGCCTATTTCAAAGACACCTTATAGAATGGCCCCAATTGAGTTGCAGGAATTGAAGAAGCAACTCCAAGAGAATCTTGATAAGCGATTCATACGCCCTAGTGCGTCACCTTGGGGAGCACCTGTTCTATTTGTTAAGAAGAAAGATGGATCAATGAGACTCTGCGTTGATTATCGAGAACTTAACAAGATCACTATCAAGAACAAATATCCTCTCCCACGCATTGATGACTTATTTGACCAACTACGCGTAGCTCAATACTTTTCCAAGATTGATCTTCGTTCAGGGTATCATCAATTAAGGGTCAAAAGGGAGGATATACCAAAGACGGCTTTCCGTACAAGGTATGGACACTATGAATTTATAGTGATGCCATTTGGTCTTACTAATGCCCCTGCTATCTTCATGGATCTAATGAATAGAGTCTTTAGAGACTATCTTGATCAATTTGTGGTAGTCTTTATAGACGATATTCTTGTCTATTCAAAGAGCAAGGAAGAGCATGAAGATCACTTGAGAATTATATTGAAGACCCTGAGAAAAGAGAAGCTTTATGCCAAATTTACCAAGTGTGAATTTTGGCTTCAAAAAGTTGCATTTTTGGGTCATATAATCTCAAAAGAGGGGATATCTGTGGATCCAGCAAAAACAGAGGTTATCGAAAGATGGTCGAGACCAACCACAGTAACTGAGATCCGAAGTTTTCTTGGTTTGGCTGGATATTATCGACGTTTTGTAAAAGATTTTTCACGATTATCTAATCCACTCACCAAGTTGACTCGGAAAGGAGTTAAGTTTGTCTGGACAGAGGAATGTGAAGAGAATTTCAAGGAGTTGAAAAGAAGGTTATCCAGTGCACCTGTGCTCACACTGCCTTGTAGTGGAGAAAGGTTTGTGATCTACAGTGATGCATCCAAGAAGGGATTGGGGTGTGTTCTTATGCAAAATGATATGGTGATAGCTTATGCCTCACGACAGTTGAAAATCCATGAGCAAAATTACCCAACACATGATTTGGAGTTGGCTGCGGTAATCTTTGCATTAAAGATTTGGAGGCATTACCTTTATGGTGAAAGGTGTGATATTTATACTGATCATAAAAGTTTAAAGTATATTTTCACACAAAAGGAGCTGAATATGCGCCAAAGAAGATGGTTGGAGCTGATTAAGGATTATGACTGCTCAATCCATTACCACCCTGGGAAAGCAAACAAGGTGGCAGATGCATTAAGTCGACAAGACCATGCTAGTTTATCCATGATGAGGATCACAAAAGATCCAATATTTATGGATTTACAAAGGATGGATCTTGGAATTATAATGGAAGGGGAAAAATCTTATCTTTCTCAAATGAATGTTCAACCATCTATACATGTGAAGATTAAAGAGGCACAGAAAGAAGATATCGAGTTACAAAAGAAGGTGAGAAATGTTCCTGAATTCAACCTTGATTGTGATGGGATAATAAAGTTCAAGAATCGGGTTTGTGTTCCTCCCATCCCCGAATTAAAGAAGGAGCTGCTAGATGAGGCTCATAGTTCTTCATTCTCTATTCATCCTGGAAGCACGAAGATGTATAGGGACCTGAAAGAGTACTTCTGGTGGGATGGCATGAAAAGAGATGTTGCTGAATTTGTCTCTCGATGCTTGGTTTGTCAACAAGTTAAAGCTGAGAGACAGAAGTCTAAGGGGATGTTACAACCATTACCCATACCCGAATGGAAATGGGAAAACATCACTATGGACTTTGTCACAGGACTTCCTAAAACATCCAAAGGCAATAATGCTATTTGGGTCATAGTTGATCGTCTTACAAAGTCTGCACACTTCATTCCTATTAGAGAGGATTTCTCTCTAGATCAGCTTGCCAGGATATATGTAAAGGAAGTGGTAAGATTGCATGGAGTACCACTTTCTATTATATCTGATCGAGATCCGAGATTTACCTCGAAGTTCTGGCGAAGTCTTCAGCATACTCTGGATACAGAGTTGAGTTTCAGCACTGCTTATCATCCCCAGACAGACGGTCAGTCTGAGAGAACAATTCAAACCCTAGAAGATATGTTGAGAGCTTGCTCTATGGATTTCAAAGGAGGTTGGGATCAACACCTACCTTTGGTGGAATTTTCTTATAATAATAGCTTTCACTCCAGTATTCAGATGGCTCCTTATGAAGCTCTCTATGGAAAGAAATGCAGGACTCCAACTTGCTGGGATGAAGTTGGGGAAAGAAAGCTATTAGGACCTGATCTCGTTGATGAAATGGCAGAAAAGGTTAGATCTATTCAACAAAACATAAGAGCAGCTCAGAGTCGACAGAAAAGTTATGCCGACAACCGAAGAAAAGACCTACAGTTTGAAGTGGGTGATAAAGTGTTCTTACGAATATCTCCGTGGAAGAGGGTTATGAGATTTGGAAAGAAGGGGAAGTTGAGCCCTAGATATATCGGTCCTTTCGAAATATTGGATCTTGTTGGGAAGGTAGCTTACCGATTGGCGCTTCCACCGAATCTCTCTCAAGTTCACGATGTGTTCCATGTATCTCTCCTGAGAAAGTACATACCAGATCCTTCACATGTACTCAGCTCAGAAGTTGTACCGCTGGAGCAAGATCTTTCTTATGAAGAACAGCCGATAGAGATTCTGGATCATAGCGAAAAAGTCCTACGAAACAAGACCACTCGCTTGGTGAAAGTTTTATGGAGAAACCACCAACTTGAAGAAGCTACATGGGAGCTTGAGGATATGATGAGGGAGAAGTATCCTCATTTGTTTGTTGCAAAGTGACGAATTTCGAGGGCGAAATTCTTTTTAAGGGGGGTAGAATGTAACACCCGAGACTTTTATGTTATATAAATCATCAAAGGAATCTTTTTCTACACAACACTTGCTTGGCTTGCTTTACACGCAATCGCAACCATCCTCGATAGCTTGCGTCGTACGCAATACCGAGTTTCACTAAAATGCTATTAAAACTAGTCGTTATGAATAGTAATAACCACTTTTTGAAATTTTATAAATTTTATTTTTCAAAATGGACTTCATTTTCGGACTCAGAATATCGAAATTAGCCTAGGGTGAAATTTTGGTATTTTTCTGAAAACTTTCAATTTTTGATGAATAGTGAAACCACTAAGTGGTAGGTTAAAAACTGAATTTTGCATAAAACTTAATTTTACCGCTTCTGTGAATGGAATTTCAAAAATCCGAGAGACACGGTTAATATCAAGGACTAAAATGTGGTTCAATGAGATGAAAATGATTTTTTGGTGAATAGTAACTTTTTACTATTTTTACCGCGGTTAATAGTAAATAGGGTAACTAAGGGTAAATATGATATTAATATTACCCTAACACATGTCCTAATTCTATTGGACAAGTGTAATTCGACCAAAAACAAACTTAGGAATAAAATATGACCATTTAGGCCCACTTGGATTAGATTAGGACATTTATTATTAATTTATTTAAAGAAGGGTTAAAATAGTTAAAATCAAAGTTTAATAAGTAAATCATTTTTAATATGGGGTTATACATAAGATAAATTCAATTGTAAATATTCATTAGAAAGCTAAAAAGATTTCCTACATGATGATATTTTATTTGTAATTTTTAGACATTAAATAATTTAATTTATTTATGACATAATGATGATGCAGTAATTATCTTATTAATGAAATATTGACATAATTGATGTTATAAACACCAAAATAAATATAATTTGAGACTTTTTATGAATTCCACTAATTTTCTAGGTTACTATGATATATTAGTATTGATTTAATCAACTTGGTTCGAACATACAATTCTGTTATGACTTTCAAACAAATCATATATCAAATAGTGTCAAAATTGACACAAAATAGTTTTTAAATAAAATATTATATTATTAATTGTTATTTTATTCCTAAAAATCTAAGGTTCGGCCAAATGACTTATATAAGGATATATATATTAATAATAAACAATTTGGGGTTCGTTTGGCATGTTATAGTAAGTGTATTAACCATATAGTGAAAGAAAACAAAAAGACATGGTAAAAGTTAAATTATTTAACTTAGAGTTAAATTTAATTGATAAGGTTAAAATAATATCCTAAACTTGTCTAAATACTATTGGTTGATAGGATTTCGACCCATCCCCACTTTAGCTTCGAAATAAGACCCTTTGGAACCATTATAAACCGATTTTGACTTTAATATAAAATAATATTTTGAGATATTCCTAAGGTGCCCCTCTCCTCCCTTATAAAAAGGGCACCTCCTCCCCCTCCTCCTCACACCAATTTGAGCACTCAAGCTCGGCCAACCCCTGCCATTTTCCCTTCTCCACTTCCCTAGAATAATCCTAGAGGTCCTGGTCTTCACCAAAGACCAATCTTAGTTCCTTAAGTGGAGGATTCAAAAAGGCGTTCCAAAGAAGAGGTAATATCCATTACCGATCTTTTCAATTTCTTTCTTCTTCAACTTCTTCTTCTTTAGTTGTTTCATGATAAAGTAATAACATCAGTATTACTTACATACTGATATGTTATTATAAATATGAAACAACCCTAATTCACCTTCTATCCATCCTACGGAAAAATGAAATCACTGCGCGTGCGTACGTACGGAATACCGTCTCCACGCCGTGGTGTAATCTATTTTCCACCATCACCTTACAAGGATGGGTATAATGGTGTAATAAGTAACTATATATGATTATTATTAAGTAAAATTGATACTGAAATAATATATATATATACTCCAATACAATTCCACGATCATAGGAACGATATCATCACTCGTGCGTACGTACGGAATACCGTCTCCACGATGTGATGCGACTCGTTCTACATGATCTTCATTTCATAATGATTATATAAATGAATTGAATGAATGAATATGGTATATACTACACTAATACCATTCTGGACATGAATTATCTATAACCTAAAGATAAGAATAATAATTTATTCGACAAAACACGCATAAGAACAAAAAGTTATAAAGACCCGAGTAACAAGTAACATTGAAATATTACTAACAAGAAGCTAATAATATGACCATATATGATCTCATATCAATATGTATGATTCTGGAATAAGTCAATAACATTATTTAAACCATTATACAGGAGCTTCGGACACGTACAAAGCTAATCGGACCTAAGGTAAGGGAAATATCACAATCTCATTTTTATCCGAGATTGTTTATTCGTAAGTATTTACTGGGGTGTATTTTATCATCCACATCAATGTTCCCTCAATATGTAATATTGTATCCATCCACTTGAAATAGTTTAAATCCAATTTTACCCTTAGGTGAGTTTTTAGTAAAGAATATGAAAGGAATCTTTTGTCGTTTTTCCGTACGAGGTACTTTTTGACTTTTCCGACAAAAGTACGAAGAATGTTTTTTTTAACTTATACGGCATGAATGGATTTTTAAAACATTACTTCAAAGAAGCTTCCTTTACAAGTTTTCAAGTTTATTTTTAATCAACTTCTTTTATTTTAAAGTTGTATGACATGTTATGAAAGGAAAAATGTTTTTGAAGAAGAAAGGATATTTTCCTCAAGAATTCAATTCAAGTGTTTTATCAAAATTATTTTACATCTAAGATAATAAAGGGTTCTGTTTCTATCCATATTTTTACATTGATTTGACTATGTTGTGATGGAATTATGTTTATGAATTCCTTTATCTTATATGAATTGATTCATGATGTCATGATGTTTCAAGAATCCCATTTTTGTTACATGTGTTATGCGATGATGTATGTTTTATGATTATGTGGCACACATAAGAAAGGATTCATTATAAGATGGGTGGGACCTATATCTCCCTCCAATGCATTGGGTAAAGATTTTATATCTCATGAGATAGACATGGCTGGAACGGAAGGTTATTTCGGTTCAGTGATACAGGACTGAAACGAGGAGTGAACTCGGTTCAGAAAGGGACTTTGTCCACTAAGATAGTCTTGGCAATGAGTCGTGACTAACAAGAAATGATCTCCATGATTATGTGTGCATGCCACAAAGTTTCAAGTTTTATGTTATGATTATGGGGATCTCATTTTCACTTCTATGATTTATTCCATGTTAAGATATTATGATCTCTTTTGCAGGTTTTGATTTTCAAAAGATATGATATGATTTTTATTTCCTTTATTTGCCCTTGCTGAGCATTTGAGCTCACCCTTTTATGTTTTCTTTTCCCCAGGTCAGGAAGATGGATATTAAGTAGAATATGCTAAAAGGGACCCTAGATATGATGAAATAAATGGGAGACACTGTAGAAGATTTATGAACCAGTTGTTTATGTTTCCCAGTTTCTAAAGACACTATACCTATACGGTCCTTTGTGGTTTTGTCATATGTTGTAATAAGTGTGCTTCAATTTTTAAGTATTAAAAATGTATGTAAAGTATGGGTCGTTATAATCCCGGTGGCCCGCGGAACTCGCCGGCGGCGCGGGTCGCCGGCGTGGCGGCGCCGACACCCGCGGACCCCCGGCCGTGCGGGTCCGGTACCCTCGGACGCGGCTGAAGTCGCGTCCCGACTCAGCGCGGCCCCACGCGGGGGGCCGCGGCACCACCAGGCCGCGGGGGCACGCCCCGCGGCGCCAGGCCGTTCGGCCGCTCGGCCGAACCGGACCAGGCCAGTCCGACCGGCCGAGCCGCGCCCGGGCCGGACCGGACCGGGTCGGGTCGACCCGATTCAGGTCGGCCCGGTTCGGCCGACTCCCCGGGGGGGTCGGGCCGGGTCGGCCCGTGCCTGTACCCCTCGTCTTCGGACGGTCTTCGTTCAAACGCCCGTAACTTGAGCTACGGGCATCCAAACGACTCGCCGTCAGCGGCAACGCGATCCTTGGATCGAGATAGTCGTTTAGGTATATCACACTCAAGGTTTCGGAATACTTTGAGTTCGGCCGGGTTGGTTCGTACACGAATCAAACCGGGCCCTCGGAGCGGAAACACTCATATCTTGAGCCACGGACATCCGATTGACGTGCCGTCATCTTCGTTGTTTTCCTCAAAGTGAGACGGATCTTTTGGCATACTCCGCCCGAGGTTTGGACACAGGTGGAGTACGGTTGGGTTGGTTTTTCCTTAAAAACCAACCGGGATCCTGGGACGAAAAAGCCAATAACTCTCAGACCGGGCGTCCGATTGACGCGCCGTCTGCGACGTTGAGTTCCTGTTGACGATACGGAACTTTTGGATACATCAACTTCGGACTTTGTGTCAGTTGATGTATCAGCCTCTCGGCTCGTGGAGCGGACCCTCCTGAACGAGCTTGCTGTGTGCGGGAACCCTATTGCTGGCTGTGACTGCTACTTCGACAGCGACGACTGTGCAGAGATCCTCCGTGGACTCCGACGACGACCGTGAAGAGATCCTCAGTGGACTGTGGCGACGACTGTGTAGAGAACCTCCGTGGACTCCGACGACGACCGTGCGGCGATCCTCAGTGGACTGCGGCGACGACTGTGCAGAGAACCTCAGTGGACTGCGACGACTGCTGCACTCAGCGATCCTACGTGGATCAGTGCTACAGGTCCTGTGTGGGCCCGGTCTAATGTGGGCCCGATCCTGTGTGGGTCTGATCCTGTGTGGGTCCGCGCTTAGCGGTTCTGTGTGAGCAAGCGCCTACAGGTCCTGTGTGGGCCCGATCTTGTGTGGGTCATTGTGGGGGTTAGTTACCTATCGATCCTTCGTGGGTCCGACGACTTAGATGGATCAGTGATCATCTTTATCGTCATCCGAATAAGTATACCTGTGTGAGCTGAATCTTGTGTTGAGCTATCCTGTGTGGATTTACTGTTTCTCTCCTTTGTGGATTGTGTTGAGCTATCCTGTGTTGGTATACGTTTTGCTTTCCTATGTGGACTGGGTTGTGCTTGGGCTCGGACATTGGAGCCGATCGGGAAATTGTTGACTTAGGTATATCTATGGGCATATACCTAAGCCGTGTCAGATGTTACTTCGTGATTGTCCCTTTCCTTTGTGGATTATCCTCTATGGATTTCGGGAGACATTCGGGGGTCTCGGGGTCCCTACTGAGTAGCTTATACTCACCCCTGCATGGGCTATGCCCGCACTACGTTGTGTTGGTTGCAGACGACGGACAGCGCTGACCGTGGTGGAGGCGTGCGGAGCAGGATATCACCTGGAGGTGGACCACTGGGCGGGACGTACTCGGAGCGGTCAGGTGGACCCGAGGAGAAGTGGAGGCTATCTGTACCCACCCTTTAGGTGGGACTTCTGGAGGAAGGCTCGACGCTACAGTTTTTCCTTTTCAGTTGCTGTTTTTCCTTTCAGTTGTACTTTACAGTTGGGCTTGTATTTCCGGCCCCTTTTACTTTCAGCACAGCTTGTACAGTTTTTACTTAGTGTTTACTTTTCCGCTTGCTTACTCTGTGGTGCTTTTTTACTTTTCAAAGGAAATGTCTTCCCTTTTTGTTGGGATTTACGCCCTGGTGCTAGTCGCCAACCCCTGGCCTATGGAAGGCGGGCTTGGGGTAGTCACTGCACGGGCCCCGAGGACGGGTCGTGACATTATTAAACATTATTTGGGCTTGTGCTCTTTGAATTTATATTTTTTCTGTATGTTTTTTCCTTAAAAATTAAACTAATACAATGAAATTGAAAATATTGTTTTCATAGAATATGAGAAATTCTGTAGAATATAGTTGTGTGGGAATTGAAAAATATTATAGTAAAGTCAGACCTAGAATCTGATGTTTATCACCTAAAGGGGTGAAGTTAAAGTCGTAGAAAAATTGCCATAAAATTCCCTCGATGTCGCATCATCAATGTGGAGCCTAGAAAACATATAAAAGTGCAACGAAAGCTACAATCCATCGGGAGGGAACAATAGTTTTTCTCGGTTTTTCCCATTTAAATGTAAACCAATACAAATTAATTGACAATATTTTCTTATAGTAAATAAGATACAGTTCAAAATGATACTTGTGGAAATTGGAAATCAGGGGAGTGAATTCATACCTTGTTTCAACACCAAAATCGATAACATTAAAATATTAATTAAAAAGAAAAATAAAAGAAGTATAATTTTAAGTTTTTAAGTATGCAATGAAATCCAGGATACTGCTACATTTATGTCGTCATGGCCCAGCTACACCCCATTTACATAGGTACTATATGGATGTCGTCTATTTTCTGCTGCATTGAATCCCCCTGCAAAGCCCTTCAACCGCTTAAGCCTGTTTCCCAACCAATACCAGCAACTCCCCCTCCCACCTCAGCATCAAATCAACCCAAATCCTCCCCTCCCCTTCCACATCCTATGCTTGTCTCCCACTCAATCCCAGCAGCTCCACCTCCTACCTCAGTTCCCCCAGCCAAGCCCCTTTCCCCAACACTTTCCCACCCCCCTCATGCCCAAGATCTTACCCCAGCAGTCCCCTTGCATTGACCTCATCCTCCCCTCCCCTCCCCTCCCCTCCAACCTGCCCAACCCCCCTCTCCACTCCCCTCATCCCCCACTTCCGTCCCCTATACCTGCACATTAAATTTCTTGTACAGAAACCTGTACAATTAATGGGAAATGTCTCACATATACGTTAAAGAGGAATGTATAAACTATAAACTGCATTGAAATCAAAGTAAAAACAAGAACCCGGATGTTTGTTTCAGCTTCTAACAGTGTGAATTGATCTTCATTGAATCAATTTTCATGAGCTAGGTGAGGTGTTTTCCAGTTTTTGTCCAGCCCATACAAGAGGAAAAAACTACTATTTATTTGAAAATTAACTGAAGGAAATATAATTAAATGAAAGGGAGAAGAATTTTTGTGTTTATAACCCCAAACAAGTGTTGTACTTAACCTGTCAGTAGTTGGATAGTTCCTAAAGGTCAACCCCATTCCATTATTGGGTGTAGTCTTAAGAGTAGGAACCACCACATCCTGGTATGCACCCCCTTCACATGCACTGAAATAATCATAATATGAAAAATATTAGTTCAAAACACAAAAATTTCCTATAATAAAATTGCACATGATCAAATCAAAACTGATGAAAATAAACACATAACTTAGTAAATGCCTCATGTGTTCTTGGTAGAGCGATTACCAGCATATAGCCTTATGTTAGTAAATCCATCCAGTAGTGGTCTGAAATTAAAATAGTCCTAACATTCCACCATTAAATTCAATGATTTAGTAACATTACACTATTAAAATCGTGAAAATACAATTGAACTTTACCATCATAGAAATAAAGCACATAAAAATGGCTCACCAGTGACTTTAGCAGATGCAGCAATATGTGGATGTTAAGCCACTTGAAGCTTGGATCTTATATTGGAAATGTTGTCAGTCTGGCATTCCCATTGTTTCTTAAACCTTTATGCAAGAAGATTTTGGTACAAAGCATCCTCAGAAACAATAAACATTGATATTATAACAAACCATTTTTGAACGTATAAACTTGAAAAATGACTGGAAAGAAATCCAGCATGTTCAATTACATGAGGGAGGACACTCTCACCATCATATGGACGATGGTCAGTGTATTAATATGGCCAGTGATCCCCTCTACATGGAATAGTCATTGGAGTCAAGACCGATGCTGGAATCTGATCCAGTGGGTTGTTATGAATCAGTTTGAGTTGGTCTGTAATCCCATGTACATGGAATAGTCATTGCAGTGAAGACTCAAGCATCCACTATATCCTCTTCTATACCCTATAAGTTACAGTACCTTAACAACTGTAGATGAGGAAAAGAAAAAGTACCTTCGTTTGACCAAAAATTGTATAGATGTGCTCTTGATCATCTTGACATATCGAGCAGATCCGAACAGCGTCAACAATGAACAGGTGGAATGGGTCACTGATTTCCTGTATATGAGTTTTAAGTATAGTATAACCATCCGTGACATATGGATGTAAAAAGTTTCAAGATATAATTAAAAACAGTTCACAAAAATAGAGATATTGTTTATCCCATAATTAGATTTTTTTGGAGTTTTTGCGGTGGAATAAGGGGTAATATCCCAGAAACTCACAGCCTTTAAAACCAGCCAATTTTCTATCTGCAGAGATAAAAAATGTTTAAAATTAATAGTACATACTAATAAATAATGAAATTAATGAATGAAGAGAGAGAAAGGTATGGCTTTATTCAAAATGATCCCATGAAAAGATCCAATAGTGAACTTCGACTTCACCACCACATTAGGATTTGCCAGTGTGTTCTCCCCTTCATGAATTGACGATGCAGCAAGCTCCTGTCGTGGGATAAGATTGGTATAGACATTTTTTCCAACAGAAAACAAAAAACAGCAGTGTAAACACCACATGAGGCAACACAATAAAACAACTGTGACATGCAAAAGAAGAACATAATAGTAGGTACAATCAGAATAATTACATTGGAAAAACAGATGACAAATCTATCTTCAGATTCATATCAATGACATGATGCTGAATTTCAGCCCCAAACCTAAATTTTTCCTTTGCATTATACACCTCTTTTATAAGAGGGAAAAACATGAGATTTCATAAAATTAGATAACAATTTTCTTTGGAACGAAATATGTATAATAAATAATTGGTAAATCGGGAAACAAACATCACTACACAGAAATTGGTTATTATGTTTAACCAGAAGCGCTCATAAGATTTCATAAAATGTGAAATCTATTTTACTGGAGGGAAACATGCCAAATCTAAATTTGTATAATATGATAAACTAGAAAAGAAATGATTGAGAAAAAATTGATCCACTATATTTCTCCAAAATGATGTTATAGTAAACCATAAAACTCTGTATTTATGAAAGAAACCATGCATTAACATATAATGGAAATAAGAAATAGTAATAATGTCTATAGAAATATTAGAATTTAAATATTGAATGGAGACGTAAAAGAAAAATATTCAAACCGAGAAAACCTAACAATATGCCAGCATAATGCCTCATGATTCATATGACAATGTCAGTGGATAATGTCAGCATAGAACAATGTTAGTAAAATCCCTCCATTAGTGGTGTCAGAAGTTGTTGCAGCGGTGCCCCTATCCTGGATGTTGGGTTCACTGTGTTTTAGAACATTGTAGTAGAAAATATAGGTGAGAAAATACAGGGAAATAAATTATACATAAATATGGAATAGTAAAATACCCCTATTATTGTGTCCTCATCTAAATTCAAATGACTTTTTGTAGCGATCTACAAGCAGCGAATTGGCATTTGGGAAAGCATCATCAATATCTGCCAAGGAAGACGGGAATAATAATGGAGTCTGCTCGTGGAAAGATGTATCAATATCATCCAAGGAAGACTGGCATAGGAATGGAGTCTGCTCGTTAATGACTTTGTTTCGACCTCTGCAGATGATATAAAACAGTTTGGCACATGAAACATTAAACAGAATACTTATATGTTTGGACATTTGAATATTTAGCAAAGTAAGGAACAATGATTTAAGATTCTTTTCTGGTGATAGGTGATTTTGAAATATGTCAAATACAATGGAGTTGCATATAGGAAAAATGTGAGAACAGAAGAGGTGCACCATGATGGATGAAAGCGAGTCTACTACCATTTATCTAACAAAACATTTATTTGACTTCAACCATCAAGGGACACCCGTCGATGACCATTTGAATCTTAACCATCTAATAAAACATTGTACAGGGGATGGAGATATTATTTACGAATAGCGCCAACCATGGGCTTTTATGCAGTGGCGACCTAGTGTGTACAACAACGCTTCCACGCCAACCATATCCTCGACACAGATAACCCTACCCCCACTATCACAACACAGTGATAAATTTCTGTAATTAACAAATGAAAAAAATTAGAAATATGAACTTTAGAAATTTGGATAATTAATAATGAAATATTAAAACAATTTATATAGCACATGTAAGATTTATTCAGGTGTTATATACACTTTATGAATAATCAACAATATTTTTACAACAATGTTCCAAATTTAGAATGAATAGTAGAAAAAATTGAAATATGAGTATTGGAAAAAATATATTACAGTATGATGAATAGTTAATGAACATGATTATTACAGGTAAATGGTAACATAACATATATGAAGAGTTAATGAACATTATTTTAATAGTATGATGAAGAGTTAATGAACATGATTATTACAGGTAAATGATCACATAACATATATTAACTTATGATGAGGAGTTAATGAACAAGATTATTCAATATTTTATTATAACAAAATTGTGATACTTAATATTGGAATACAACTGTACAAAATATATAGAAATCATTATGAAAGGTGTACCTCATTAACACTAAGAATGCTATATAACTGTCTATTGAAAATGAAAATTATGATCCTTCATAGAGAAAGTAAAGAAATTAGTGGAACCAAAAAAATGGGCATGTGGAAATATTGTTTTTTAACTCCGTATAGTACTTACATATGATAATGAGAACATGAATATTTAGGATACTCATTCTCAAATTGAGTCTGAAAAAATGGGGTGCCGACTCACATGTTTCTTGTTCAGTAAGAAAATATGTGTAATCAGACATCAAACCCAATAGTAAAATAAGAAATCCAATCTGGTTAGGATTTTATTCCTACAATTTATTAAGGAAAAAAGAACAAAAAATGATTGAAATTGATAATTCAAATTCTCCAAATGAAGAATTCAAAGAGCTCAATATGGATACCATTTGTGTTGTGACATGGCTGCATATGCACCCATGAACTTCCTCATATCTGTAGTGGCTTAAATCACTACCTATCATGTTTCAAACAGGTTTGTCCAAAGCTACATTAACATATTCTACGTGCCTCAACAAAAAAAGATATATTATTTTGTTTCAATAACTCAAATGCATGTTTTGTTGTTTACAACAGCATATATACCTTACAAAATTAAATAATACATAACAGATATATTGTTAAGACAAAAATCATTAACACCATAAAAAATACAACATTATAGTTATTTGAATAAAGAAAATGAAATATTCATTTAAGAATGACAGAACTAATATTCGTTGTTTAGAAACCTGAAAAAGAAAACATATTTTCTCACAGATAGACCTATAAATCTATTACATAAAAGTAAATATCAAAGTAACAGAAAAGTAAAAATCAAAGTAATAGAAAAGTAAAAATCAATGTAACAGAAAAGTAAAAATCTTCATTAACAAAAAAAACATAACAATATAACTATTAATTAAAAATTAAAATGGAGTCTTGAGTTGAAAATTAAACAACACGGATGCAAATAACTTAATTAAAATTAATAACTAATCAAAAATTTAACTGAATTTTTAGTTTGAAACTACAAAATCAAAGCAGAATGCATGTTTTGTATATCAACTAAACAAACTAAAACAGAACAAATTTGATATAAATACAAAGTATCAACCTTAAATAGAAGTGTCAAGTAACTGAAATTAATGTGAACCCATATCCTGAAATCAATAGATAATATGTCTGAATCCTAAAAAAATTCATGGTGAATACATACTACTCATCTGAATGAAAGAGATTCCCCAATTGCTGATTCTTCAAAAAAACAAAGATGTCTTGTTAGAATGTATGAAAAAATCGCAAGAAAAATGAAATTCTAAAAATAATAGGATAGAAATAAAAACAATAAATAAGAGCATCTTTAAGAGGTTACTGAGAGGGTGACCTCCACCATGGTCGACGGTGAGGAAACTATCGCACATTTTCTAGAGGCAGATCACAGAGGAGGTAGCGGTATCATGATGCAAGTTTTTTTATTTGGGAACCTTAGGATGAGTCAACGGAATTCCCAAGGAGGAACAGATGTAGAAGAAGAGAAAACCTGGAGTAGGATAACATAGGTGTTTTTCAGGAGAAGTAGGTTCCCATTCTTGTTGTGTTGAAGAAATAATGAGAGAATGTGCGGTAGTTCAATGTCAAAAATGTATGAGAAGATTTATTCACCGGTGTCGATCATCGATCATGGAGGAGAGGTCCGAGAAGTAAGGTAGGAAGAAACCATTGATTGTGGAAGGTAACATGGGAAGTGTGAATTGTATAGATGGAATGGAGGAAGCTGGATGGCAGGTCGGCTGAAACCCTAGGGTCATGGAGAGGTGAATCGAAGGATGGAGGGGAGGGTGATGGGGTAAATGGTCATGGAGGAATGCATAGGGACTACGAGGAACGAAGTCGTAAAATGGTGAAGCATCAGGAACGTAGATTGGGCACATGGAAGAAGCAGAAGGTGGTGCACCACGAGGAAGAAATAATGGAGGAGCTATGGAAACCGAAGATTGGGGAGACAAAAATGATGAGGGGGAGCGTGATTAAGTGGTGGGAAACTGAATGAATGAAATGGGATAACGTTGGGAGACGCTAAAACCCTAGACATCGAGGAGAGGATATGCAGGAGTGTCAAGGTTTGGTGTCGCGGAAGATGGAGGAAGAAATTAGGCAGTTTTAGCATGGTGGAGGCGTGGCTATTTCTGGTGGTGACATGTAGGAAGAAAAATGCCAAATTTAGAAGATATATAGATACGGTTTTTTCCATATATATATATAAAATGGGAGAATTCATGATTTATCTAGAAATCCTAATCACAAGGCTCATACAACATAGGAGTCAATTGCACCCATGGAGAAGATGGCCCAACTAGCCCATAGGAGCCATAGAATGGGAATAGAGCACACCCAAAGGGAAACCGTATGGGGTTGTACTAGGGTTGGGCAGAGATATTTGTTAATCACCACTGATAGTGCATGATTGATATACCATGCTCCACCCACGTGTTGGATTCGATGTGGGATAGAGAACAATGGCAATAGTTCATCACTTAAAAAACATAGGAGTGATCCCCGCCAACCATATCATCTATGTTATGTGATCCAATCTATGAAATCCATTACTTCATTCCACGCATGTTTGGATGGGGGTTGTCTAATTTCCCATTCAGTTTCTAAAACTTTGGGGCCATCATCTTCCTCCTCCAGTGCTCTCCAGTGCCACTGCTGCTCACCGGAGATGATGAAGAATCACATCTGAACCACAATGAATTATCATTTTGACACTATGAGCATCATTATATCGTAATGAGATTATGATTTCAATCATCATTTTTCATGCATGAAATATCTACCTGACGAAGGATCGCCCATGTAAAATAATGTTATCGAGGCCATGGGGATTCAATCTTAAGTATTAACAAATATTTAAAGGTGATACTCACTGCATGCATGATACTTCCTCACTGTAAATGAGGAGTCCATATTGAAAAGGAAACAAGAAACAAAATCCGATATATCTCAACTTCTATTTGAATGTGTTTAAAACCAAAGATCTCGACTATTCAAGGAAGAATTGTATGAGCGTATCATGTGGAGATTTGTACTCCAAAAAATGATCCCTTCTAATAAAAGGAGAGGTCCTGATCCAACGAAATAGTGATGCTACCATATTTTGAGAGCTCGCATTTTTCTTTAAAAACATATAATCTCCATGACTATTATTTATGAAGGGATAAAAATGGAATTGAAAGCTCTCTGGATCATTTAAGAGGAGATCCTGCAAGACCTTGATAGCATCCACACACTCTCGATGATCTTTTCAATGATGTTTAGTTCATAAAATGAACTGAGTACCAAGAACACGTGACAATTTTTCTAAAACCCTCATTATACTCTACGAATTCAATGTCACCATTATATAGTGGATGTCTCTCAACATCCCACTATGCCTTGAGAAGACCCACACACTCTATGCAAAGAAGAACCACACATCCTCTATGTGAAGATGAAAATCTGTGGAGCTCTCTGCGTGCACGAAGGTAAGCACAATATTTATTTTCTATCATTTTCAGGGGGTCTTCTTTTTATAGAGGATTAATTTTCATGATGATGGGAAGAGAATAAATATATGAACGTATGTGAATTCATTTAAGAAATCTTGAGGGAGTGTTTTTTATCACATGTGAATGATTTTTGGAATAACATACACCAATAAACTCATGATCTAAACACTCCCAAACCATGTGCTAATAAAATAAGAAGAAGTAAAGAGGCTATGAATAAATTTATTCATACATATAAAGGGTGAAATTTAGTTAAATAAAAATCAACTTCACCGAGAAGAAGTGGAAGAGAAGTTCAGCTAAATGGAACATGAATGATCTCATACACGTATGAAAAGACGAAAAGAGAAGTGTTGATTATGATGATGCCTAGTGAGCTGATCCTCAATGCTTGACAATACCAATTGTGTTTTTGATTCTCGTCATGAAGGAAAAGGTTAGTGCATTTAGTCATTTTTCTACTGAAAATGAAGGAATAATATGTTTGAGTGTAGTTGACATTTAACTGAATATGAACTAAAAAGTATATAAGAAAATGAGTTTTTATTACCTACTTATTTATAAGTAACAAATTTAAGGGAACTAATGAAGATCAAGAGAACAACCTACCTTTTGATGAAGGATGAAGACTGTCTCTATAGGAAATAAAAAGAACCAAATATAGGCTTCATGTTGGAATAGTTTATCACTAGTTCATGGAAGTGGATTGTTTCCCACCCCCTCCGGTGTGTAGTGACTCACACTAGCCAATGGATTGTTTTCTTGGACAAAACATTGTAACCGTTATCAAATTATAGTGTAGAATACTTGTATCATTCATCACCATTCATGGAAAGGACGTATCATCTCTAATTGTGTAATGAACCTGTTAAAAAAATCTTGTGAAGATTTTTACATATTTCTATTATTTAGGGTTATTAAAAAAGAAAAAGATAATCAAGATTGAAACAGGACAAGTGGAACAGGGATTAAAAGATGGAATTGGTTTAAATAGTCCCCAAATGTCACGAATCATCCCCCGAGGCCCGTTTTGTGACTACCCCAAGCCCGCCACCCAATGGACAAGGGTAGGAATCTAACGCCGAAAGAATTGTCCCAAAAACTAGAGGCATTTTCCTAAGTCCCTATACAAACGCACACAACTCCCAACCAAATTTACTAGAAATTAAAAATCCAAGGAAACCAAGATTGAAATCTACTATGTAGAATAGAACAAAAGTACAATAGAATGTAATGTACATGGTGTAAATTGGGGCCCGCACACAAGATCACAAAATGAATAATAGAACAAAAGCTAAAATCCAAATTCTGGATGCTCGTCTAGTGGGAATCATACCTAGAGGGTTGGGGAAAGAAAGTTACCAGGATATGTAGAAGTAAACCTCATCTATCTGAACTCACTGAACACTACCAGGTCTGCGTCCGCCAGGACTTCATCGAGGCATTAGTCATCTGCACAATACACAACACATGCCGTCAATTCCCATGTAGGGGTGAGTAAAACAAAACTTTGTTGGGGGGCCTAAAACTACAATGGTAAATCGCAATAGAAAAACCACAAAATAAATGAATATTCATCTCAAATGAGGTATATTACCATACATATACCATGATCATCTAGATATACTTGTCTCAGCCACTAAGAATCATAAGGTCCAACCTTATAGCCAATACTTGGATCCTCATAGAAGGCTCATTGTGTAACACATAAACCAAGAGTACATGCTCCACAAGATCTATATACCTTATGGAACCATTATTAGGGATACACTCACTCCGGTATAATCCTACCATTCCTAATGGTACATCTGAGATAATGTTTTCTATCGGGAACATTCTACACTATCCAACTCTTGTTCCTAGCACTAGAGGTCTAGTTGTCACAGGCTTTCACCCAATGTAAGACTAAGGAAACCCAAGTGAAGAAGCCCTCTCATCATCATTGTTCTTAGTTGAGGAAGCACTAATCCATACTAACAGGCAATACCTCAGTCACTCCTGTAAGGAGTGGCCCGTGCTTCAGCCTATCCAGGGAGCACTAACATCTATCTAGGTATTATGTTCTTCATGTGGATGGGTCCACTCAACACTATTGTGTCTAATAGCCGAGATACATAATTCACCAATCTAGGAACTACACCCTAACTAGTGTGGGAGTACTACATAGTGACTAGAGGACCTACGCCCTGGTACAATAGGGGAGTACTACTCATAAAGGACTTTCACCGTGTATTAGTCAGGGAGTACAACTTTTTATATCGAGGACCTGCACCCAACACAGTAGGGGAGTACCACTCAATGACTAGAGGAACTAATCCCTGGTAATGTAGGGGAGTATCAACTCTCTCATTATATTCTCTATGGGGGACCCACACACTAGTACGTTAGGAGAGTATCGACTGTTGGCTAGAGGACCCACTCCCTAGCACGGTAGAGGAGTACCGACTCTACCAAAGTTCTGCATAAGTAGGACCCACACCCTGGAAAGGTGGGGGAGTATCGAATCCTACAATGGAGGACCCTATTCATACACTATATGGGTGTACCGACTTTATATACATTTGGTGTGGAGGACTCACGTCCATGATCAATAGGGGGTACTGACTCCAAGGATAGAGGACCCGCTCCCTGGCATGGTAGGGGAGTATAGACTCTTCCATTATAAAATTTCTCCAAGGACTAACACCCTAAAACATGGGGATTCCCATATGTACCAATGTATAGAGATAAAGAGTACACATTCCATGATTCATCAAGAGAGTAACTATCCTAACATCTCATTATAACAATAACCATGATTCTACCCAACATCTTCCCGTACAAGGAGAGCCTACTATTCAAAACAAATAGGATTTCCTTTACCTTTATCATAAACTAAAATAGAATATTTATGAAGGATCATCTCCTCCCAAGGTTCCCAACATCGCAAAAGACTATTCATGTGGATGATCTGTTTGAATGTTATGAGCATTTTTGTGAAATAGGGGTCGATTGGGTCATGGTCTAGCCCAACACTGTCTGATCGATCTGAACCAGTTCTGAACCTGGACCGAACTAGATGGCCCCCCAGGGCCGTGGGTCTATCCCATTAGGCTCAAACAACAATCGGCTTATCCCTCCTAGCTGGCCAAGGCTCGCCAGCTCAACCCAGCCGGTATCGGAGAGGGTGGGCTCTATCAACCCGAATGTGGCTCTGTCTCATCCATCCAGAACCAGGAAGCAGTAGCTAGTGCCGCCACCCTTGTCAACTTGTCTGTTCACGTATTCCAGTTCATCCCGCAAGACCACTGGGTTTTTTTCAGGTCTAGATCACACAACAGCATCAGCCGTAGCTTCTTAATTCAACATCCACATGGATTCCAACATTTCCCCCTCTACGGTGCACTGCCCTGCTGTTCACCTCATAGCTAGTGCATCCACATGCCTCCACCGGCACTAGAGGAATAAAATAATTTTCTATTGTCCACCGGATTCTCTTTGATGGTCCTCTCTTCGATCGGCAGGTTGTTTCGAAACCCATGGGGTGACATTATTCACTCTACGGGGATCAAAACTCCCTTGTGATCCCTTTTCTTGAATGGTGCTCGATTTCTAGCATTTCACGCACCACATTGGTCCAAATACAATCGGTCATCATCGCTCATTCTTCATGCCATGTATGTCCCTAATCTAAGAGGTCATATCGTTGCAACATGGATGGTTTCATAATGATCGATCATTCTCCAACCCATGAAAAACGTCAAAAACATGGGGGAGTAAAACACAACAATCAACCCAAGGATCGAACCTTGGTTGTTTGTTCATTCTTTCCTCGACTCGATCCACTATAAGGATAAATAAAATGAAATTAAAATCCTCCTAAAAGAATGACCAAACAATGGTTAAACATGTTTGTGGTTGATCTTCGTTTTTCGTTTAAAACCATCAACGGTGGAGGATTTAATTCAAATAACATCTCCTACATAGAGTTTGGATTTCTCAAAGGCATATATTAAAGTTTCATCTCTACATCGATCCTATTTCCACCACCATTCATCATTATCTGAATACCAACATCTGGTTAGATCCCATTCATTGATCCTACCGTCGTTGGTTGTTTGATAATGAATTCTTCTAGGATTCTTAGAAAAATCCAACGTGCTCCCCCGACCATAGATCCATGCTAAGAATTTAAATTGAGAATAAAAATTCAGAATTTTATATTACACTGCATTAAAAGTGGATACAATATGTCATTAATGAAACAAAATTTCATTTTGGTTGCATTACATGCCATTTTCCTACAACGGTTTCGAGAGATCAAATAAAAATAAAATAAACATTTTTATTTTATTTGAAATTTTTCTTAAATTTCCAAAAACAATAATTTATGTTCAACCCACTACAATCGAAATTCAGTACATTCCTAGGTAATTTCATCATTCCTGACGTAATGGTGCCCTCGAATTTGCAGTCTAGGAACCCTTTTAGACTTTACAAAAACTGTGCACTCACGCCACTTTAATTTTCTATAAAAAAATATCAAAAACTAACATTCACCCTGAACACGTGTAGGTCAAGGATAAGCTTTGGTTAAGGGAAAAAATACCTCATGAACTAAATGGTAATCTCAGATGTTCAATTTGAGTTACCATTTAGAAGTTATAAGGAATTGAAAATAATATAATTATAAATTAATTATTTTATTTACAACCAAAAGATAACATCCACTATTGGCCCATGTCAGCCAATATTAAGGCCTTTGTAGGTGAAACCGACTAGTTTTAGTTCAATGGTGACATTTAATTTTAATTCCTGGCACTGATTAAAAAGATATAAAAACATGCTCACACGTTTAATTAATTAAATTTACAAAAAAGATTGAACATTCTATTCCAGTCACTCTGGGTCTTTGAATTGCATGTAGTCTCAAATCCTAATCTTGAAAGATACCATTTAAATTTGAAAAAAGATATGTTGAATTCGAGGACATTGAATTTCATCCACCAAAAGGATTTTCATCCCCTAAAACAAGAATACTAAACTCAAGGGAAGAAAACTGAATTCATCAAGGGTCTATGTTCTACTTACTAGCATGCACCTCGAGGAACCACCATGATCAACCACATTAATGTCCATATTCTACTAGGTCAACATTGAGAAACAATACGAACATGTATCTTTAGCTGTGACATGTTGGAAAAGAACTACTTACTCTGATTCATTTGTAGTCATGGGGTCTAGAGGCTCACCCCCACGCTAACCAAACATAGATACAAAAGAAACCCATAGTTCAGATCCACCCATGGATGAACTATGTTTATTCCTCCTAAAGTGTTATGTTGTCAAGTTTGTTGCTAAACACATAGGGGTATTAATGAACGAAACAATACTACCAACCGGTGAATGAGGAGACTACCTTGGCCCTCTATCTACATCATCCCGTCACCACACAACATTTTGAAATAGGAACACTGCCACACTCACTTGTTTAATTCTAGCAATGTATGGATATTAAAAAACCATTTCACCTTGTGGAAACATCATGCTACATAACTATTCTATCATGGAACGTTTCTAAGCGTGACAATTCTCGAGATTCTACCCTATGCTGCCTCAATTTTCCTTTCACGAGAATGAAAACTTATTTTGTCTATCATAGACGTACCACATCCTTTGCCTAATATATTCAATATGGTTATTAACATTAGTATTCTATACCCATAATTACATCGTTAGGCCTTGATTACATGACTAATAGATCCCAACCGTAACTCTCACCTCCATGTGTCTGGTAACACTATCATTGCTAGTGTGTGATCAACTGGTCGCCACCCAAAAGAGTCCATAACCCTGAGGGTCAAGTCCACAGTCCAATTGGAACTTTGAAGACTCAAACAGAACATGCAGACAAAGAAGGATGACTAGAACATGTGTATCACTAAAAAGGAATCTAAAATAAAATACAGAGATCATAACTTGAATCACCCCTAGAGCATCATGATCATAATCCATGACCACATGATGATATCCTCACCCTCGTCTTCTGGATCCCTGAGAATATCGTATACCACCTCATTTTGGACTCCCCACTCATCATCCTCACACACTATCTTTCATACCTCTTTTATACAAGAGCTATCTCTTCCAAGGAGGTTCTTCTGTCGGGTCTCTCATAGTAGAATGGCCAGTCATACAGTCCCTAGCGATATTCTCTTAGCCATTTGAATCATAACAACACCTGTCGTGTGGATGATCTTCTCCTTGGCACTTATCTGATGCCACAAACACACGTTTTGGTGTTTGGGCATGGGTATTCCTGTAATGACACAATCCTACCATATGTCGTCTACTCGATCCAATAGACGCATCTATCTGATGACCTATATTTTATGTCGCATCAATCTTATCATGCGATATATAGAAATCAATCACCAGGGATTGCTCCAGCACCCAAGTATAAATTGGAATTCTAAGAGGAAACATCGAAACCCTAATTTTTTGGAGTATTCACTATTCGAAGGGTCGGGTACTGATATAAGGGTCATGAAAAATATCTATATAGTAGTGAGAAAGATATTTGATTCTCATTGAGTACTCTGCAACCATCATGCAGCCATGCCGTAGGTGCAGCAGCTCCTGTATATGCACAGAGTGTAAAGTATCTACAATGAAATCCTCCCTAAAGTGGTGTTCAAAGACAATCCAGGTTAAGGTTGCCTCATCATGTGTCTGGATCACTATGATCCACCATCATAACACTAATCCTTATAGAAGGCTTGTGAATAGAAATTCCATCTGGTCGAGAGGTTTCCTCACTATGTGGATGACTCGTCTAACTGCCTCTAGACAATCCTTAGCTTCCTGAGAATCAATATCACCTTGGAACCTTAGAGGTCTCTACCTCTGTTACTCGTGAAGCACACCCAAACTATGCACATCCTCCATTAGTCGCAATTGTAGAAATAGTAGATTTAATGGTGGCTGCATCACTAGTGATCCACCTGGAGGTTCACCACTGATTCTGTGTAGTGCACTGAAACCCCAATTTAGGGAAGATCATCATCATGATCATGTTGTTGAATCCCATTTGGTTTTCATCATGGTGGCATCCTAAAGTATATCAAGAAGTACCACGGTTAATGAGTATATCGTGAGAGATGACTAAAAATGACATGGAAAGAACAACCATTCATATATGACTCATATACCCTTTATTTCCATGTACACAGTCAGAAAGCAGGGTTCCAGAGTCTGGGTGTATGGATACGTCATCCGGCACACCAACACTGGAGTCTGTGGCCTGAAAGCCAATCATGAAACTCTATACACTATTTCCCAAAACCAAAACAATTGAACTAGTGTATTTGATGTAGAACTGACCACCCCTTATACTAATTTATCACGACCCATCCCCCGAGGCCTGTGTCGTGACTTCCCCAAGCCCACCACCCAAATTCCAGGGGTTGGGGACTACCACTGAAGTCACTGTCCCACATGTGGGAGGAATTATCTTAAGTACATATACACACGCACACAACACCCATAAAATGGTAATAGTATGTAACATACAAGGAAACCATGTATGAAATCCACTAAGTAAAACACAACCAGAGTACAAACGATTGTAATGTATAGGGTGGAAACCCGGGCTTGTATACAAGCCCGCCAAAAAAACCTAACAAAAGAAAAACTCCAACCCCTGAAGCTCGTCCTTCGAGAAGCCTACCTATAGGATAGGTGAATGGAAGCTTCCTAAAGCTAGTGAAGTACACCTCATCTGTCTGATCTCACTGAACACTATCAGGTCCTAGTCCTCCCATGAATTTGTTTAAGCATCTTTCATCTACACAAGAGACGACATGTGCATGAAAATCTCATGGAGGGGTGATTAATACAATACTCAGTAGGGGACACTAAAACCATAAATGTCAATCAAAATAGAAAAACCACAATGTAATGAAAAGTCATCTCTACTTGGATATATTCCCATACATATATCGTGGACATCTACATATACTCATCATATCTACTATAAAGCATAATGTCAAACCTTATACCTAGTACCTGGATTCTTACCGAAGACTCAAGGTATAACACATAAAACATGAATACAAGCTCCATGAGCTCATCATCCCTAATGGAACTCATCTGAGGGACACACTCCATCAAATATAATACAACCATTCCTAATGGTATGTGTGAGAACATGCTTCATCAGGATCATTCTACTAGGGCCATGTCTAGTGCCTCGCACTAGAGGTCAAGCCATCACATCCTTGTGCCCAATGAATGACAAAGAAAACCCAAGTGAAGAGGCCCGCTTCTTGTCACTGCGCTCAGTAGAGGGAGAACTTCTCTAGTCTAACCTACAATACCTAAGAGGCTCTTGAAATGAGTGGCATGCACCTCATTCCATCTCCAATATAGGTATTTTTTTCATCAAGTCAATGGGCTCACTCCTTTATACTATGTCCAAGAGATGAGGGACCTCCATCTCCAATAGAGGTCCCTTACCATACCTAATAGAGGAGTACTACTTAGTGACTAGAGGAGTTGTGTCTTGGTACGATAGGGGAGTACTACTCATAAAGGACCTGCACCTTGTATCATTATGGAAGTACAACTTCATATATTGAGGAAACACACCCAACACAGTAGGGGAGTACCACTCACTGACTAGAGGACATGTTCCTTAGTAATGTACGGGAGTACCGACTCTATAAATCTGTTCACTATGCGGGAGTCGCACCCTAGTATGTTAGGGGAGTGCTAACCCCAGGCTATAGGACCCATTCCCTAGCATTGTAGGGGAGTATCGACTCTACCGTAGCATTGCGTTAGGAGAAAACACACCCTAGAATGGTTGGGAAGTATAGAATCCTACAATAGAGGGCCCTCTCCCTACCCAGTAGGGGAGTATCAACAATATATGTACTAGATATGTAGGGCCCTCTCCCTAGAACAATATGGGAGTATCGACTCCTAGGATAGAGGATCTTCTCCTTATCACGATAGGGGAGTACTGACTCTTCCTTTACATAATTCTACAAGAACATGTGACCTAAAACGCAGGGAGGCTAATAACTAACAAAGTATAGGGATACAGAGAACTTGTGCCTTGATGCATCAAGGGAGTAACCTTCCTAAATTCGATTCATAATAATCACCTTGATTCTACACAAATTCTTCCCATACTGGGAGAGAAAACCCTTGAAACCAAAGATTGCAGTCTCTTACATTATAAAAAATCACATAGATTATCTCAAAAGGATCATCTCATCCCAAGGGTCGCATTGTCATAGATGACACATAGAACAGTCACTCTATCCAAAAGTTAGAGGTATTTTTGTGAAATAAGGTTCGGTTGGGTTCGAGTCCGGTCTGACCCTTTTGGACCAAGATGAACCCATTCCAACCCTCCCCAAACCAGTTGGACCTGGCCCCCTGGGAAATGAGGGGAATCCCATTGGGCTCACCACGCTGCTGGACCAACCTACATGGCTTGGAATGACCATCTAGGAGAAACCTTCCTGTATCGGAGTGGGCGGACTCCATCAACATTGACGTGGCGATACCACCTCCATCCAGCACTAGGTGGCACAAGCCGGTGCCTCCACCCTTATCTACCAGTCTGATCACATGAGCTAGTTTCTCTTTCAAAACATGCGTATTTTCTACAGGTCCAGGTCACTTTGCGACTTTGGTCACCATTTTCATCGTCTCCCCCTTCGTGGTGTGACACCCAACCATAATACATTAGTCCAGCATCCCCGCGAGCTGGCGCCAGTTCCAGTGTCCCAGACAAATTTTTTTTCGGAAAACTGAACATTATCTGATGCACTTTTCTTTGATTATGAGGGTGTTGCAGAACCATCGGATCGCGTTCTGCATTACCTTGGGATTAAAGCTCCGTTTTGATCTGTTCCTCCAATAATTGCTCAATTTCCATCATTTCATGTAGTACTTCGGTCCACCCTCCATCTATCATTGTTGCCTCTTCGTTGTGTGGTTTCTATCCCCGATTTATGTTGTTATATTTTTTCACCACAAATGGTTTCACAACGATCGATTGTTCTTCAACCCACAAATAACGAGAATAACATATGGGAGAAAACACAATAATAGTCCTATGGATCGAACCTTAGCCATTTCTTCCTTCATCCCTTGATCTGATCCGTTAGAAGGATCAGGAAATTGAAACCAATGTCATTCCATAAGAATGATGATGTCGTGGGTCAACTAGTTCATGGGTTGATCTGTGTTTGTCATTTAAAACATAGAACGAATGAGGATTTAATTCTAATAATATCCCCTACCTGGAGTTTGGATTTCTTGAAGGTGTAGATTGATGTTTTTTTGCCACACCAATCCTCATTCTACTAACAATCATTGGTTGTCAACTTCCAACATCCGGTTATATCCCTTTCATTGATCCCTCCGTTATTTCTTTGTTCAACAATGAATTCTTCAAGGCTTCTCAGCAAAATCTAGCATCCTCACTCAGACCATTGATCCTTTTGAATCCATTAAATGGAGAATCAGTATTCAACATTTTATATTATGATGAATTTATAAGTCGTTACATAGTGTCATTAATGGAACAACCATTCTGTTTCGATGCATTACACATAATTTCACTGCAATGGTTGTGAGAGTTCAAACAAAAATAAAATAAACGAGTTTATTTTATTTTAAATAGTTATTAAAAGTACAAAAACAATCTTTTTCTGTCAATGTTGAGTCCACTCTATGTTAATTTTTTCATTTTGGACACAATGGTTCACTTAGATTTTCAATCCTAGCACTCATTTAGACATTTCAAAAATCGTGTGCTAGCTCCATTTTAATTCACTTAAAAAAACTCAAAAACTATCTTTCCCCCTAAACCCATCCTCGTCAAGGTTATGCCCCACCTAAGAAAAACATTCCATCACGAGATCATGGTATCTCAGATTTCAATTCCATGTTACCGTTTAAGAGTTATAAGGATTTTAAATTAAAATAGTTGTTAATTAATTATTTTATTTACGACCAAAAACTAACATCCACTCTTGGACCTTACTAGACAACGTTAAGCCTTTTGTAGGTGAATCCCCTCAGTCCGTGTTCAACGGTTCTCTCAGATTTTTTATCTGAGCACTGCTTCAAAAGATAAAAAAACTTCTTTCCTGTTTAACTATTAAACACTAAAAAAGTTTGATAATCTATTCCAGCCAATCCAGGTCTCAGAATTACATTACATATCAAAGCCTAGTCTCGTTAATATACCATTTAATTTTGAAACGATCATCCATGGAATTCCAGGACATTACACCAACACTAATCCCCAATTAGTTGTAGGTATCACCAAAACTAGTCCTCTCACTAACTTTATGAATTTTAACTACATAGCATATCATTCACACCATATGATATTGAACAACATGGTTACCATTCCCACTATAAGATGTTAATAAAAATAGTAAAAATCCCCATCATAAGACATTAAAATACGTGAATAAATGGTTATCATGGATTCCATGTCTCCTCATATTTGTAGAAATCAACCCTATCATATTACAACTATATTATTGGTATTCTCAATTTACCTTTTTTTCTCACCCTAATCATGACTCATGGGAACGTTGAGTTCTTTTTCAATCATCCCATTTATCACAACTGGGAGAACTATGATCAAACACAAGAGGATAATTGTCTTCCCTAAATTAACAAAAACGTATTATAGAGGTCCATTATACAAAACATAATTTCCCTACATAATATATAGTCTTATGTAGAAAACATTGGCGTACAATTTAATTTTGCGAAAAGTCCATCAATTCATCTAATTCTATACATATGTGTTAGATATATATATGTAATCTTTCACAAAATAACAATGTATGAATTGATTCATTTCATCATATGATATGTTGTGGTATTAGGATCCATTATCCCAGACATAACCTCAAATTTCATCAATGGTATCTTCCCTAACCCCATTGTAAAAGCCTCGCTAAAATTGGTAATTATAACACTAGAACTACATGTCTCTTGATTACCATAAAACATATGATACATATTGATGATTAAAATTCCAGAACTATTTCAGAAACTGGAGATCCAAAAAACCCCACCTTGTGGTGGTGACTGACCAGATCAGTCGTTATTCATGACATTTACTATCCTTTTTCCAACACTAAGATGAGTTACTTTTTTCATCTATGAATATGACCCATGAATAATAAGAAATATTAAAATTTCCCCTTATTTATATTATCCATATATTCATGGGAGTATTTGGTATTGGATACCTAACTTAAAAACTTATTCTTACCAAATATTGTTCCCCAACATATGATCCAGATCTATATAGGGGAAATTTTATATAATAACTACATATTGATTGATTCTTATCCTCAGTTGATACATTTTAAAGCCTAGATATATTGTCCACAACCCATCCATAATGTCAATATAAAATTCCCCCTTACCATTTTATATTAGTTAGATCATGCGGTGGAAATATTCTTTAAGAAATATATGTTTTTTCAATTCATTCTCTAATAGGATACATAGTGATTCCTAGATTATATATCTTGGTTCAATATGAAAATCCAATCAACTAGACTTCCCTCCTCTCAATACATATAATATTTAAGTGAATAAAAATGTGAAATACTACACTATTAAATGGTAGAACATAAAAATAAAACCCATCATAGATTTGGTGATATATTTAATGGTAAATGATATGATAATATTCTCCAATGTTTAGATAATGAAATTTGATTACTTGTTATTTGAATCAAATATATAAAATTGATGGTCCACCATGAATGTCTTTAAAAGGCTTATATTGGCTTATTTCACATTACCTAATCTCCCTTAATGAGAACAATATCCATGTAAATGTGCCTAATGAATTTTGGTTCCCCAATTAAAAAATAAGATAAAATTTCCCTTTATCAATATAATATTCTAACATGGTAATCCCTCTCTAAATTGCAAGGGCTATAAGTGGATAAACTCTATGTATCTAAGGATAAAAAAACTAACTATTTTTATGAATCCTATCAATATGTCCATATTTTATTATAACCCTTTAATGAAATCATAGAAACCTAGTCATATAAAATTTAAAAAAATTACCTCCACCATGATTTATGAATTCTTCCATTTCATAAACCACGCATCCTGGATTAATAATCCTAAATTTCCCAAAAAAAAACCATTGGTTATATGTAATGATTCTATTCATATAACATGGAAAATTATTCTTTTCTATTCATATTATTACCCAGATATAACATTGATTATACACACCGCATATGGCCTATCAACCTAAGTAATCTACCATATGATTAATTGAATTAACTATTTTCCATAGAATTACAATCATTATGGAAGAATTAATTTATCGAATAGGGTATGTGGTCTTCTATTTCTTACCTTCTTCATATCCCCACTCTTGATCTAAGAACCTTATGTTTCAATTTATTATGATATCACTCCCTACTCAAAATATATGGAAAAATTATTGGAAATTGGTCCCCATTTTTGTTTTTATGCTCATTCATCATGTTCACACATCCTGAAAATAATCTATTTTCACCCACCCATTGAAATTATTTATAGTATCCTTTTGAACTATTTTCACATTACGTAAATATTCACATTTTCCGTAAAAAAAATGGATTGTACAAACCCCAATTTTTGTACAATCACTACGATATTAAACTATGTACACTTCCTATTTATAATATTATATACTAATATTGGTATCTCTATTCACATCATATTTTTACCACTATCTTAACACATAGGTTTCCAACATCATATATGCACAAAGATATATGACCTTAATCTCAATATTTTTTTTTCTAATAACTAAGACTTTAAATTATGTGTACCTCCCTCTATAGGATTTGCTGGTTAATAAAATGTGGAATCACCATTTATGTTTTAATAACCATCTTGAATATTCCTTATATTAATTAACGAACTTCATTTCAGAAGTTATTGTATCTTCACAAACCTTTCTATAGTTGTTAATAATGAGTATATTCAACTTGTATGTAAACATTTGCGTGAATATGCATATCATACAACATATATGGATACATAAGAACCCTAAATATGGCATGTCAATTGGATTTATGATCGCCTTGAAGAATAGAATCATCTATGTCTCTAATTCCCTAACACCATTGTAGTGGAACCCATCTTTCAAACATGGATCACTATTATCCCCACATATGGGCTTCACCTCATCACTCTCAGATCAAATTTCTTTGGTTATAAATTAAAAAATACATATTCTAACTATTCAAGGGGATATAATACATTTTAATTTACACACATATGTTTGAAACTCATTTTCAAAGTGGAATATTAATATCTCATCCACCATGATTTAATTCATACTTGTCATGAAACTCTAATCCACCCAACATGTTCATATAAGATTCATGACTATTAACTGAATTCCCCCTTTTCTATTTTATTCATCTTCAGTATTGGTGTCTCTAATCACAACGAGTTTTTCATTTCTCATTCAAGGGTAACTATACCACAATCAATGGTAAAAGCTAAAATACCTTAAATTGAATAAACATATTGTTAAATCTATAAGAAACATGAATTCTACTAAACTATAGTCAATGATACGGGACCTTAAACTAGAAAAATATTTAGATAAATATATTTGTTAAAAAAACAAGACACATTGTATTGAATTGTATAGTTTTAAAAAACCAAAGGAAATAGACATGTAACTCGTCAGTTTGACATCCTCAAATTGGAACTATAAAAAAATACAATTCTACACTTTCTGGAGATCCACCTCTCATTATTCATGAAAAATAAATCATTTATAATTGAAAAAGTCACAATTAATATTAGTATTAAAACCTTATAATGTGTTCTAGTAGAAATAAAGTCCATTACTCTCTATGTATCACCCCATATAAAACATTGGAAAACTTTAGGGTAATATAACAAAAGACTTAAATTTTGTGGGGTTAATAATATTACTCTATTAGAAGTCATGTTATGCTCATGAGGCCCATTGTCGAAGAAAAAATATAGATAATTTTCTCATCTTCTTATTACACTTTGATTAGTATGTAGTATCCATGTTAAGTCCATGAAAAAAAATCATCAGTGTTATCAAATCCTCAATCATAAGGGAGTCAATTTTGCTAATCCCTCCCCCTTATACCACTTTTCACATTGGGTCATCCCATTCACCTAAAATGGTCAATTTACATATGATCTTAATTTATGTTCAATGACCTAGAATATCTCATATTTTTGATAATCATGGAAAATGACTACAAAAAATATGTTCTTAACATCAATGTTACCATGGAAATTTGTAACCCAAATATGAGGGCATACCTTGATCTAGCATAGATGAATCTATCACCCTAACATTTACAATTGGGTTCCCTTGAGAAAAATAACAGATTGAGGGGGGGGGGGGGGGTCACATACCCACTATTTATAAGTTATGGAATGAGGATTTCATGACATCGTATCATAATAAATTCACATACATGACAAGGATACACTTTTTTTCATCCCAATAGAATAATCCATATAACCCTTATGCTTGAAATCAACCACTTTTTGAAATTAATTTATGACACTTCCACTTTTACCTCTACATTAAATCCTCCATATATTAATTTTTTCTAATACTCAGTAGTCGATTTTTTATAATATTTCATGAAAATGAAAAGATATTGATGAAAAAATACATCAAACACATGAATGGAAATTCCCTTAGGAAAGAACTAATATTATCATCCAAACTCATGATGTCTTCAAAGGATGATCATATTATTAGCACTTGAAATGAAAAGTAATTCATCCATGTTTCACCTCTGGGACACACTATAATGAAATTTCACATTTACTTAGGGACCTAGATATGACTATTTATAGGAACATTGTGCTCATCACATAAACCCTTTAAAAGATAAGGAGACAACTTGAAGCTATGTTCACCCTAGTCCCTCAAACATGTCCCCAAGATACATATATAGATTAATAAAGTTTTATACTGAATTGAATTATACAAAATAGATTTTATTTGAGTTCCCAAATGTTATAAAATACCAATAACCTTTTATAGAAACCAATTCACCCCAAGAACAATAACACTAGGTTGAAGGAACATTACTCTCCTTTTAAAAGGTTTCTAGGGAGACCCCCTACAACGTGGGTGAAGAATCACCTTATAACACAAAGAATAACTTATCCCTAGTATCACCTAGGATAAGAATTAATCAATTATCCCTTGTTTAAATTTGGTGATTACTTCATTAATTATCCCAAACATAACTTTAGTTAATACTTCATCACATTAACCATGTTTAACTATGGTGAAACCTTTCCCCTCACCCTATTATTATTTGGGAATGGTCTTTTACAAACCTTTAACATGGAAATACATCCTTATTTTCTATTTTACTAATTAATAATGAACGTACTTGATTTTATTTTAGAATTAAACCATTATCCAAATTTTTCATTTGGGTCCCCTATTATCATGGACACCTCTCAATCCACTAAATAACAAATATTAGGGTATACACATCGATGTTCTTCTATTTTGTTCCCACACTGAATCGACAAAATGTGTCTCTCATGTCTGTCCCATAAATGATTGGGTCCCCTTTGGTGTTTCAATACAATATTAACTTAATATTTGGAGTCTTAATATTAGGTACACTAGTGACCATTCCCCTATAATGTATAATAATACATCGATGACATGGGTCCTAGATTGATTAGCATGGGTTACTCGTGGACACATAATTCCACCCCTAGAGATAATTTTGCACAATTATTATATAACTCACCTAAACCTTTCTAGTCCCATTAAAAAATAGGACTCATATGTTCTTCGTGAAATGGGAAACATTTGTACCTTATTTATTCTAGATATATATGCATAGTGGATGTGTTAGTTCTAATGATGAAATAATTAAGGTGAAAAACCTTTAACATTCTCTTCTCTTATCCTAAGATTAATAGGGATAGATTCATATCGTAATCCCATCATATTTCTTTTTTAAATTCCACCCTCCTCATACTTTTATATTCCACACCCCTTCCTGACCTAGAAAAATGAAGGAAGATGAGATGATAAGGTTTCATTTTGGAAATGATACCCAATTGGTTCGTGATGTTGATTTAGTCAATAATTAATAATCAATAATATAAGTATAGAGGAAGAGACCAAGGAAGCTTCAGTTTATATGACATGTTCTAACTCGGTTTCATGCTCTCATGTAATTTACATGATCCTCCATTAGCTTGTGTTTCTCACACCAATAATAACTCACATGATTTTAGTGATTCATATTGATCATGATATTAGAATCTAAAAAATTGTATTGCCCTGACCCCAATTACATAGATTCAGTGCATTATTACATAACATTCTCATGATATAAGTAATCATGTCCTGAATGACCGTTCCATTTAGTTTCCTTAGAAGTACTAGATATATTCATAAGTTTTACATTACATCATTAAATAATAAAATCAAAAACATTTCCCCCTATTTTAACACACTTATATATTCATCATATCCTTGTCGGTCAACCATAAAATACTTCTTCACAACTTAGGAAAAATAATTCATAGAACAGTGTGAGCTCAGAAGCTTAGTAAGGATAACAATATAACAGAAACTTTCATAAATAAGCATGAACCTTTAAGGAAATGTATAAGAGTAAAACAAAAGCCTTTTAAACATAAACATCTGCATAATATTTAAAAGATAAAATAAAATAATTCCATTTAATAATTCACATGGATATTATAAAAGTCTAACAATCACATGTAATATCAATATAGACATTCATAATGATGTAATTTATAATTCCTAACTTCATAACCACAGACTCATGGCCTTGTCCCAAGAATACAAATAATGTTTTGTAAAGGGCTTGTGCCCTGAAACTATTTTGTCTCATTAGAACTACTTATGCATTGAGGAGCTATAATGGGCTCCACCCGTCCCTTACTCTGTTTAATGAATTCCTCATATGAAAAGTTATAAACATAACATAAACATTGGTATTATAACTAGCATAGGATATTTCAACACATTATCAATAAACCATGAATGGTGTAAAAATAACACATCCATAGTCAAACATATCACAAAACGTTCAATACAATATGGATTTTTTTATCATAATAAATCAACTTCAATGAAGCTTAAAATCCATCAAATGATGTTGGCCTAGATGAAATCAAAACATTTTTAGAGACAAATATCATTCTTTTTTGAAATCATTTTAAAGTCATATAATTATAAAATAAAATATTTATTTTGAAAATATTATTATAAGATTGTATTGGAAGCTTCGACGATGTTATTATGGTGGATTATAGCCGCACCCTCCATATAAGTTAAAAATAGACATTGTTAACTTATTTTTTCCAAAAGGTCATAAAGTACCTTGTTTGGAAAACGACAGAAGCATTCCTTTCAAAACATATAAGGTAAAATAAGGTTATAAATTACTTTATCCCATTTTATAGTAAATATTAAAAATGTTTTGAAATACATTTAATGAATACATGGATGTGGATGATAAAGAGGTCCTAGTAGATGCTTACGTAAAAACAAACATGCATAATACAAAAATTGGGAAATTAACCCTTAACTTTTACTGTTCCTTAGTCGATGGTATTTTAACCTCCTTTATAATAGATAAATCATTGTTATTTTATTATAACAGAAATATATACAGAAATATGATATCATATATGATCTTATAATTTTTCTTTGTTAAAAATATTTCAGCAGTATCATCATTTCAGGTGTTAACTGATTCATTTTACTTTATATAATTGGTTACGTAAGCCATTTTTTTATGGATAAGATGAATTTGATTCATATACATAATGATATTATGTTCATAAAATTATTTTTAATCATAAAATAAAAATTATTCTTTAATGATTACAACAGGGATTGAATATCATCGCGTTCGTTGAGATGGTAATTCATATTTACGAACAAGTGAAAATATCATTATATTAATGGAGAAATTTTTTGTGATTTGTGGTATATTATATATACACAAAATCATTATCATGTTATATTTATTATTTACATCATTTATACTCATTATTATACCCATTCAATAATGAAGTGTATGAATAAAAAACTACACCATGACGTGGAGACGGTAATCCTTATGTACGCACGTATAGTGGCATTGTCATTTATAAGATGTAATGAATAATGAATATGATTGTACCATTTTTATAATAACATTACATTATATAAAATATAATTTATTAATTAATTTATATTGGAAGGAACAAAGAAATAGGAAGTGGATGAATAAAAGAAATTGAAAGAGGTGATGAAATATTTACCTCTTCTTCGGGCTCTTCCATTTGATTTGATCAAAAGGTATCCTTTGGATGGAATTCTGACCAAATCAATTCCTCTAGGATTAAGGGAGGAAATTTGGGAGGATATTTGGGTAGGTTTTTTCTGAGCCAAAATTCTTTGGAGGTGTTAAATTAAGAGAAGGGGAAGTTCCCTTTTAAAAAAGAGGTGAGGGTTACTTTAGGAAATGCTTGAAATATTATTTAATAATAAAATCACATTCAGTTTCTAATAGATAAAAAATGAATTATTTAAAGGATATGTTGTGGATGGGTAGAAATACTCTCAACCAATAGGTTTAGACAGGTTTAGGGCCTCATATTAACCTTATATTTTACATTTAACTCTTAGTTAAATAGTTTGTACTTTTCCCTGTCTCTTTTTATTTTTATATTATATGGATAATAAACATTCTTAAAAATGCCAAGAGAACCCTATGTGGTTTATTATTAATATATATATTCTTATCTATGTAATTTTTCATAACTATAGATTTTATGGATATTATATTAATTAATAATATAATATTGGTTTTAAATACTCAATTATGTCAATTTTGACAGTATTTAGTATTTGATTTTTTTGAAAGCCATAAAAACTTTATCACTTCGAATAAAATTTATTTAACCAATCACAGCATTTCATACTAACCCATAATTTTTTTTAATTAATCAAAATCCTCAATTTACAATGATTTTGGATATTTATAATATAAATTATTTTAATATTTAAATAATAAGGTAATTACTGCATCGTCATTGTGTCATAAATAAATTAAATTATATAATGTATAAAAAATATAAATAAAATCACATTATGTAGAAAAATATTTTTCTATTTCAAATGAATATTCATAGTCAAATTTATATTGTATATAAACCTATATAAAAAATTTATTAGTTATTAAACATTGCATATAAATATTTTATCTCTATTTTAAATAAATTAATAATAAATGTCCAATTCTAATAAAAATTGAATAAATAGGATAATATTTTATTCCTAAGGTTGTTTTTTGGCGAATTATATTTATCTAATAGAATTAGTTCATGTGTTAGGGTAATTATAATATCATTTTCACCCTTAATTACACTATTTACTTTTGACCATTGTAAATAAAATTAAAAGTATAATATTCCCCAAAAATTATTTTCATCTAATTGAACTACATTTTACATACTTATATTAAAAATGTGACACTTATTTTTGAAATTAAACTCATAGAGGATGTAAAATTATCTTTTATTCAAATGTGCAAATGCACCTAGGAGGTGAGTAAAAGATGGTAAAAAGTTTAATAAAATTTTATATATCTAAACTTATTATAAAATGACTTCAATGAATTAAATTAACCATATATAGGTATTATGTATCTATTTTGACCTAAAATAAATTAAATTAAAATAATTTATTATTTCAATAAAATGTCGGTTTTAACCAATAACATAGAGTTTCTGTCACTATTCATCAAAATTTGAATGTTTTCAGAAAAATAAAAATAATTCACCCTATGGTAATTTTGATATTTTGAATTGAAAAACGAAGTGCAGTTTGAATGATAACAGTTACAAAATTTCCAAAAGTGGGTATTATTATTCATAATGGCTAGTTTGATTTGTTGTGATGTTTTTGAACATGAGGTTACGTACAACACAAGTTATAGTATTATTCAAATGGAAACGTACTATGGAATATTGGGGTGTTACATACTCTCCTCAAATAAAATAATTTCATCTTTGAAATTTCTAAAAATTACTACATAAAATGATTGGGTGGTTCTTCTTCACAAATTCCTTGGGTCCCCACATTGCCTCTTCCATCTTATGGTTTCTCTATAGAACATTTACCAGACGAGTCATCTGGTTTATCAACACATGTTCTCATGTATCATGAATCTACACAGGATCTTCACAATAATACATATCAGGTTCCTGTTCAATTTCCTCATAGGTGAGTACATGTGTTGGGTTAGGCATGTATTTTTTCAACAGTGATACCTGGAACACATCGTGAACTTTGGAGGGAAATGGGGGAATTGCTAAATGGAAAGCCACAACCCCTAATTATTCTAGAATTTTGAAAAGTCTGATGTACCTGGAAATTCATTTACCCTTCTCACTGAATCGTATAACTGCCTTCCATGGAGATACGTTCTAGAAAACATGATCTCCTACCTTAAATTCCTAATCCTTCTTTTGGTTATCGGCGTAGCTCATCTTCCTACATTGAGCTTCTTTGTTGTCAGTTTGGATAACCTTCACCTTTTCAGACATTTCCTCAAACAGTTCTAGGCCTACGAGTTTTATTTCACAAACATTATCCCAACAAGTTGGTGTGAGGCATCTCTTTTCATATAACACTTCATATAGTTCCATCTAAATACTTACATGGAAGCTATTGTTATAGGAAAATACTACCAGAGGTTAATATTGATCCCACATACCTTTAATGTCATGTGATAATGATCTCAACATGTCTTTTAAGGTTAGAATAGTATATTCTAATTGTCCATTAGTTTAATGGTGGTGGGGAGTGCCCAAACGAAGTTCAATATCCAGGTCCATCTGAAGACTTTTCTAGAATCTTGATGTAAAACATGGATCACGATAAAAAAGATGATAGGGGTACACCATGATGTCTTAAAAATTAATTAATATATAGTATATCTCGATATTCAGGAGGTAAATCTTCTCATATATAAAGAAAATGTGTTAAATTGGTAAGACGATAAACTATGATCCATATTGCATCATTATTTCTAGGAGTATTTGGTAGTCCCATGAAAAAGTACATCGTAATATCATCTTATTTCCACTCAGGTATGGGAAGAGGTTGCATGACTCCTCTAGGCTGTATCCTTCTAACATTTACTTGTTGAAAAACCATACATCTTGACCGATAAACAATCTCCATCTCCATGTTGTCCAACCAAAAGCATTCCTTCAAATATCTATAAATATTAGTTCTACTAGGGTGTATAGGGAAATTGGGGCTATGAGAATCATCCAAAAATTCCCTTTTTTGATCAGATATATCGGGAACACAAAGTCTCTTCCCATATTTCGAAATTCCATCTTCATATACTAAGTCGATCAATCTCCCATCGTTTACAGCTTTAATGTTGTTTTTAAATTCCTCATCATCAGTATGAGAAATTTTTATTATTTTTAGTAAAGACGGTTTGGCAACCATTTAAAAATGAAATGATGTTTCACCTTAAATGATTATTCCCATATCAATTTTTACTAGATCCTTGAAAATAGAATACCTTTCAACACCCATCATGATCAAAACTCCCTGATCCTTTCTTTTTAAAGCATTTTCAACCTAAATTTCCTTCCCCGGGTGGTTATGAATTGTGCAATCATAATAATTTAGTAGTTAAAGCCATCTCCTTTTCCTCATGTTGAGTTTGTTTTGGTGAGAAAATATACATCAAACGCTTATTATAAATATCAATCTCACATTTTTCACCATAGAGATAATGTCTCCATATTTTCAAAACAAATATTACAACTGCTAACTAAAGATCATGAGTAGGATAGTTTTTTAATTAATTTTTATATGTTGTGATGAATAGGAATTAAAAATATCATTCTGTATAAGGAAACAACTAATTCCTTTCATTGAATCATCACTATTAAAAACAATCCCATAATTCCATGATGGTAGTGTCATGATAGGATCATTGACTAATCTTCTCTCATGTTCTGAAAAACATTTTTTACACACTTTTGTTCAAAAAAAATTTAACCCCTTTAGGTATGATCTTGGATAATGGGTTAGCCAGTCGGGAAAAATTCTCAACCAAATGCTGATAATAACCTGCCAAACCAATAGAACTGCGTACCTCAGTTATACTCATTGGTGCTGGACATTATTTGATTTCCATGGTCATTGAAGGATCAATAGAGATTTTATCCTTAGAGATAAAATGGAAAAGAAAATAAATCTCATGAATCCATAATTTACATTTTCTAAATTTACCATATAATGAATTTATTCTATGAGTCTTTAAGATAATATGCTAGTGATTTTCAAGATCTCCGTAGCTTTTAGATTATACAAAAATATCATCAATAAATACGACAAAAATATCATCACGATATTCCATTAAATATCTGTTAATTAGATCCATTAAGTCAAAGGGTGTATTAGTCAATCCAAAATGCATTATTGTAAACTCGTAATGCTTGTACCTAGATTGAAATTCTGTATTTGGAATGTCATCTTTCTTCACAGACAACTGATGATATCCCGATCGATGCTCATTATTTGAGAAATATTTTGCTCCATGTTGTTGGTCAAATAAATTATTTATGTGAGGCAGGGGAAACCTGTTCTTTATTTTTATAGCAATGATCTCCCACTAGTCAATGAACAACCTCATAGATATGTATTTCTTGTTTACAAAAAGGATAGGGGCTCCCCATAGAGAAACGCTAGGGAAACGGATACCTTATTAATCAATTCCTCTAGTTGTTTCTTTAGTTCTACTAATTCCACATTGTCCATTCTATAAGGGGTCTTTGATATGGGCCTTGAACCATAAATCAAGTAAATAGAAAACTCAATTTCTCATTCTAGAGCATGTCCAGGTATATCTTCTAGAATCACATCAACATATTCATGCATAATAGGTACATCCTCTATTTGAACATTATTTTCCTCAACCATAGTTATTTCATTATCTTCATATCCAATAATTGAATTTAGTTGAGATACTATGGGTGGATCTTGATAAGAATAAGGTGGTGATGTTTTTTCTCTAAAGATAAGGTACTCCTTATCATCATCAAAAATTATAACCTCTTTCTTCATAAAATTAATATTCACATCATGATCCGAAAGCTAATCCATTCCGATAATTATATCAAATTCAATCATGGGTATGATGAAGATATCGGAGATAAATAACATTTATATGCCCTAATAAGAACTGATTCACAAAACTTTGTTGTGATGATACTTCCCATAAGTGTTTTGACTGACAACTCCCTTGGAGTGTTAAATTTAAAATATAAAATTTTATTATAAAACATGGAAGATATGAAACAATGTGATGATCTAGAGTCAAATAAATCATTGGATAAACTTGATGAAACCCTAAAATTACCTGCCACCACGTCTTTTAGAGATTCAACCTTAGCAGTAGTGATCACATAAGCTTGGCATTTCTCCCTTGGCCTTTTATGAAGTATGTTACCATAGTTCTTAGGATATTAATTTGCATAATTACCCTATTCTATAATATTGTAGCATTCAATAGCCATTTTCTTCCACTTGTAATCACGATCATGGTGGCCTTTTTCACCATACTTGTAATATACTCTCATTCCCTTTAGGCAGGTACCAGGTTGTTTCTTACCACATTTACAGCAGGATGGATCTTCATCTTTTCCCTTCGTCCCCTTATTTACATTTCCATAGTGTTTAGTAGATCTCTTCTTCTCCTTCTTTTCGTTAATGTCGTAAGACATAGAGAATTCTTTTTCTGTCTTGTTAGCACATGAGACAATATCATTGTATGATAAAATGTGTTGTGAGACTATTTCTTGAAAAATAAATGCATTTAACCAATCAAAGAATCAGTTAATATTACACCTTGGGTTACACATATAATCGGGTACATGCCTTGCTAACCTTTTAATGTTATCCTCATATTTTGTGATATTCTAATTATTCTTTTGCCTAAGACTCAGAAATTTCCTTTCCATATCGACTCAATGGTCATGAGGAAATTATTTTTCTACGAAACTCTCTTTAAACTCACTCCATTATATATTTGATACATCTTGCATTCCATTGTGTTTTGAATCAATGACCACCATTGACCTGCATCTCCCGTGAGGCAATAAAATACCATGAAAACTTTTTCCCATTCGTTATTCCCTAAGGTGTGAAATATTTTCTTAAAATAATTTATCCATTACTTAGCTACTAATGGATTTTTACTCCCATTGAATGTTGGTGGTTGATTCCTCATGAAGCGGTATAACACTAATCCTCTACCTTGTGGATTTGAGTGATCCATTTAGGTAAGGTTATTATTCATAACCGAAGTGAGTTATCCAGGTATGTTGATATGCTAATAAGCACCAGTTGCTTCACCATCTCCACTATAATTATCATTAGTATGAGGGAAATCCCTATATGGATTATGTGCATTGATACAGTTTCAATTCATTCAACTAGGCTCCATTTCTAGACTATAGAATATACTAGATTCGTTTATAAATCTCAATACATAATTCCAAACTTATAAAACACTTAACATAAATTGCACAGTTTATGGTATAATCCATAATCGTAAATGTGTTTTCTTTAAGGATGTATATGCACATAAACCCTTCATAATGTTTTTTTAATGAAAATTATATTTATCTTAAGATATCCCCCGGGATTGTCGTAACCAAATGTAGTTCAAGTCCCATTGTCGTTCACCAATTCCCATTCGAGTCTAGATCAAAGCGGTGTTTTCGGGTTTTAACCCTAGGTACATATGTACTATAGCTGCTTCCACCTAGTCGTATCTAGATTGGGATGTATTTCTTGGAAAACACAAAAATTATATACAGTAACAAAATACAAGGAATGTTTCTATACTAATCCTCAAAGTCTATCTTTGGGTAATGATCTCTTGTCAGAGTCTTTCTAAATCTTACTTCCAAGTTGTGTATTAAACATCCTCTAATACCAACTGAAATGCCCAAACCCCATTTACCTAGATTCGGTGCATTATTACGTAAAATTGGCATGATACAAGTAGTCATGTTTTAAAATACCGAAGAGTTTAGTAGCCTAAGAGGTACTAGATACATTAATATGTTCTACATTATATCATAAAAAAACATCAACAACATTTTGTCCCCTTTTAAACAAACTTATAACCATAGCTTATCCCTATAGGTGAAACATAAAATATTACTTTACATATTAGTAAAAATAAAACAAAGAAAGTTGTGAGCTTAGATTCCCAGTAAAGATAACAATATATAGGAAACATTCATAAATAACCATAAACATTTAAGTCAATGTATAAGCCTAAAACAAAAGCCTTTTAAAAATAAAATTTAGAATAATATGGAAAAGTTAAAATCAAATAATTCCATTTAACAATTCACATAGATATTCTACTATCCATATAATCACCTGGAATATCAATAGCCACTTTCATATTGATGGATTCCATAATGCCAGACTTCATAACCACATAGTCAAGGCTTTGTGCCAAGAATAAAAATAATATTTTTTCAAGGCCTAGTACCAAGAAAATATTTTTCCTGATGAGACCTACCAATGAATCGAGGATCTATAGAGGTCTCCACCCATCACATACTATGTTCAATGCATTCCTCCTATAAAAAAGATTAAACATAACCTAAAAATTAGTAATAAAACTAGCATAAAAAATGTCAACACTTTATCTATAAACCATGAATGGTGTAAAAACAACTCATCCATAGTCAAACATATAAAAAAACATTCAATACAATATGGATGTTTTGTATCGAAATAAATCAACTTCAAAAAATCTTAAATCCATCAAAGTATGTTGACATAGATGAAATCAAAACATTTTTAGTGAAATATATCATTCTATTTTGAAATCATTTAAAAGTAATATAATTATAAAAGAAAACATTTATTTTGAAAATATTCTTATATTATTGTTTGGTAATATTTGATGATGTTATAATGGTGGATTATAGTCGCACCTGCCGCATAAGTTAAAAAATGACATTCTGTCCTTAATTATGTCAAAAATGTAATAAAGTACCTTGTTTGAAAAATGTTAAAAATATAATTTTCAAAATATATAAGGTAAAATAAGGGTATATATTTAAATATAAAATTTTATAGTAGACAGTAAAAACTTTTTGAAATACATTTTTAATAAAACATGGATGCAGATGATAAAGTGTTCCCAGTAGATACTTAAATGAAAACAACCTCGGATAATAAATAGATTGTGAAATTAACACTTACGTTTTAATTTTCCTTAGTCGACTGTATGTTAACCTCCTGTATAATAGTTAAAAAATAGTTATTAAATTATAAAAGAACTATATACATAAATATGATATAAAATATGATCTTATAATATTTATTTGTTAATAATATTTTAATAGTACCATCGTTTCAGGTGTTGACAAATTCGTTTTTCTTTATATGCTTTGTTACGTAAGACAATTTTGTTATGGATAGGATGAATTTGATTCATATAAAGAAGATATTATGTTCATAAACATTAGTTTAAATCATAAAATGAAAATTATTCTTTAATGATTACGATGGGGAACGAATCTCATCGCGTACATGGAGACAGTAATCCGTATGTACGCACGAGCGACAATATCATTATATTGATGGAGAAATCGTATGTAATGGGATGTTATATCATATATACAGAATCATTGACATGTTATATTTATTATTTAAATCAGTTATGCTCATAATTATACCCTTCCATATAATCATGTGTTTGAATAACAAACTGCACCAAGACATGGAGACGGTAATCTGTACGTACTCACATATGGTGACATTGTCATTTGTAGGATGGATAAAATAACCAATATGGTTGTAGTATTTTTACAATAAAATCACATTATATATAATATATTTTAGATATTATTTTATAATGGAAACAAAAAAAGGAAGTGGATGTGGAAGAAGTAAAGATCTTGAAAGAGGTGAGGAAATATTTACCTCTTATTCAGGGTTTTCATTAGATTTAATCAAAAAGGATCCATAGAATAAATTTCATACCAAAGGAATACCACTATAATTAAGGTAGGAAAGTTGGGAGGATATTTGGGAGGGGTTGGGATGAGACAAAATGAATTGGAGGTGTGAAATTGAGAGAAGGGGAAGTACGCTTTTACAATAGAGGTGAGGGTCACTTTAGGAAAAGATTGAAATATTATTTTATACTAAAATCAATTTGGGTTTATAATGGCACAAAAATGAATTTATTAAATAATAAGGAAGTGGTGGGCCAAAATACTCTCATAAAATAGGTTTTAGATAGGTTTAGGTCATCATTTTAACCTTATCGTTTGTATTTAACTCTTAGCTAAATTATTTGAAATTTACCATGTCTCTATGTATTTTTATATTATATAGTAAATAAACGTACTATAACCTTCCTTGAGAACCCCGTGTGGTTCATTATTAATATATACAACCTTATCTATGTATTTTGGATGAACCTAACGTTTTTGGAATATTATATCAATTAATAATATAATATATGTTTTAAAAAATCAAGTATGTCAATTTTAATACTATTTAGTATTTGAGTTTTTTTAAGCCATATAAACATTATCACTTCGAATATAATTTATTTAACCAACACTAACATGTCATATTAACCTGTAAAATTAGTTTCATTAATCATATGGCTCAATTTACATTTATTTGGATATTAATAATATCAATTATTTTAATATTTCATTAATATGGTAATTATAGCATCATCATTGTGTCATAAATAAAATAAATTTTTTATTATTTAACAATTAAAAGTAAAACATCATTATGTAGGAAATATTATTATTTTTATAATGAATATTTATTGTCTAATTTATATTTTCTGAATCATTATATTAAAAATGGTTTTGTTATTAAACATTGAATTTAACTCTTTTGACACTTTTTTAAATAAAATAATAATAAATGTCATAATCTAATCCATGTGGACCAAAGTAGATAATATTTTATTCTTATGTTTGTTTTTGGTGGAATCATATTTATCCAATAGAATTAGGACTTCTGTTAGGGTAATTATAATATCATTTTTAACCTTAATTACCCTATTAACATTTAAACATGGTAAATAAAAGAAAACGTGTATCATAACAATTATGTAATGAATAATATATATTTTTATCTATGTCTATTAATGAATTAGATAGTGTTTTAGAGGCTTAAAACGAGAATAAATCCAATCTTACGCATGGAATACACTAATATGTTTAAAAGATTGTATTATGAATTTTGATGGAAAAACATTATTAAATCTCTCTTTTGAAAATTTTATAATCTATATTTTTCAAAATAAACATATTCATTATTATTGGGACATTGAAATTTACTTTGGGTAAATTTTTTTAATTTTTCCGATTAAGTTCATTTTTTTAATGAATAGTGAAAATGTTGTATTTTAATTCAAAACCTCTTTTAATATAATTTATTTATATGATTATATTATCTTTTGAATTGGTTTTAAAGTTAAATTAGAATATATATTTACAATTTAATCTAATATTGGTCGTTGAAATTAATTTCACTTTGAAATTGAACTTAAACTTGAGCCAATCTTTTGATACATATTATTTCATAAAAACATGCTATTTGCTCTGACAATAGAAATTAATTATTAAATTAATTAATGTAACTTATATGTTTTGAATTTTGTCAAATAGACATCATTTTTGAATTCATAATATCAAATATAGCTTAGGGTGATGTTTTGGTATTTTTCTAAAAAACTTCAATTTTTGATGAATAGTGAAACCACTATGTGGTATTTAAAAAACTGATTTTTCGTTTAAATGAAATTTTACCACCTCTGTGTTTTGAATTTAAAAAATCCGAAATACATGGTTGTCATTAAGAAGTAAAATGTGGTTCAATGGGAATAAAATAATTTTTTTTTGTGAATAGTAACTTTTAAGTCTTAATCGCGATTAGAGGTAATTAGTGCAATTTAAGGAAAAATGATATTATTATAAAATTAAAATACCAAGACACATGGTCTACCCTTATTGGATGTGTCATGGCCGACCAAGACAACCCATGGGTCGATTTATGTGACACCATGGTGCCAAATGGGTAAGATAAAGACATTAATTCTTTTTATATAAAGTAAAGTAAAAATGACAGAAACATGAGTTGTTTTAATAAAACAATTTTTAAATGGGGTCAGAAAAGTCATATTTTTTACTATAAATATTAATTATAAAGATGAAAATATTTCCTACATCATATTATTTTTTTATAATTTTTAGATATTAAATAAATTAAATTATTTATGACACCATAATGATGTAATGATTACCTCATTATTTAACAATTTAAATAAAATGAAAATATAATTTAGAATCTAAGACCTAAACTTGTAAAAAAACTTATTGGATGGGTGGATTTAGAACCCTTATCACATTATCCTCTAAATTTCTAATTTTGGGACCTTTTTTATCCGAAAATCATTTTATAACAGAGTATCTTTTCTTAACTTTCCAAGAGTGCCCCTCCTTTCCTCTTATAAAAGGCCCCCACCTCTACCACCTTACCCGCATTTCCAAATACTTTGGATCGGCCAAACCCTGCCCATATTGTCTCTCCACATCTCTCTATAACTCTTAAAAGCCTCACTTTGTGAAGAAGTCTTCCCATGGAAACCTTTGAGCTCAAATCAAAAAGAGTTATCCGATTTAAAGGTAGTGTCTTCTCTTGTGTTCTTATGTTTTATTTTGCTTCTCCAACCCCCTAAACTCTTTTTATTCATTTATTTTATAACAACACCAGTATCTTCCTATACTAGGATGTTGTTATAAGAAGGATTCTAGATACACATACACACACCTACACTTAATGTTTAAAGAACATACTGTTTCTACGGTTGGAGAATTTCTGCCTCACGAAACGATGATTGTTCAATATTATTTTAACACCTTCAAAGGTGGCCATTAAGATGACACTATATTTATATATGATATATAATATGTTTATGTTTTACTTATTCTTCTTCATTTTTAATTTATGGCAAACCTTTATGGTTCCCATTATGGGTAAACGCGATATCTTCATTTTAGGAAGTGCGGACTACCGCCCCCTAAAAGTGATTTGATTTGTTAATGCAATATGTGGACGTATAAAGGAATTAATTAATGATATTATATATGATATTATACTGGCATTATAATATAACTTTATATCATTATGATTCCATTCCATAAAATACGAAATAGAAATGAAAGTAACGTTCATGCGTACGTACGGCTTACCGTCTCCATGAATGGTGCATTTCATTTCTTCCCTCTAAATGTTATGCAATATTATAAATTCCTGTATATATTGGATATATATGACATATATGATATCTACATATTGAATATAATTTTGGATATAATGGATATTTTACCACATGAACAACATGTAATAATAAAGAGTTATATTTGACTCAAGTACTAATGATCGTTAAAACGACCGTTATTAACATAAATAATTACATAGTGTTCATGACATTGTAATAAGTGATATAAAATGAATAATGAACTTTATAAAGGTTATTAAGAAAGTATAAATTAACTCAAGTTTATTATTCAGGACATTAAAGAACGATCGAGTCAAGTCAGACCCGAGGTATGGGACTTCATCTCAATCTCCTTTCATTGAGGCATATTATGATTTATACACAACTTTCTTTTATACAGTGTGTAAACCCCTTTGACTTTTACGTTTATCTGAAAATAATCTTTTTTATACAAATTTTTTTACTAAATGACAAAAGGGAATGTTTTTGTTGTACGTGTGCGGCGACAACGACTTCTCTGCCGCCATGACCATTATTTGAGTTTTGTCTTCCTCTACAATCCATACCTATTTATTAAATGAAAAATAAATACCATGTTTAACTTTTCTTTTATTTTGGTATTTAAAATGTTTTTCATAATGATTTTATTATATCAATGTGTTGTATTGATATATTGTGATTGAAATGTGGAAATGTTATGTTTCCTTTATGTATGTTTTATGTGATATGATTATGTAATGTTTCTTGGGCATTGTTATGAAGACGGGTGGTTCCGTGATAAACTATGGGTGGGTCAGCCCGATATAACTCTCCAATGCATTGGGTAATGCGACGGAGTTAAACGTTAAGGATTCTCTGAAGATATTTAGGGAATATACTGTGATGGGTATTCCAAACGTAACCAAGATGGTTACTCCCTACGTAAGAGTGTGATGAATGCCTGAAGTTACCTTTATGTCTTATGATATCTATGATTTATTCATGATTTGATGAGGTATGTTAAAGTTCTTATGTTTTATTAGTAGAGTATGATTTCATTGATTCTTATGTATACATGTACTCATGTTTCCTTTCCATATTTTTATATCCCTTACTGAGCTTTTTATGCTCATCCCAATTTTTTGAAATGTTTTTCACACGTCAAGGGAAGGGTACATGATATGATGATAGTGTCAAGGAAGTGTCAAGAAAGAATCCATGATTTATTTTAAATGTGTTTCCAATGATGGGAAAAAAATGAATACTATCTTTTATGTAACAACTTTGTTTAAATGTGGAATGTAATGAAATGTTTATGATCTAATTCTCTAAAAATCTAAACCTGAAACGATCCTCAATGTGTAATATTGTAATAACTCAAATTTAAGTAATGTTTAATGCTGGGGCCTTATATTTGGTATCAAAGGTTGGTTTAGATAACTTTAGGAGTTAGAATTCTATTAAATTATTATCCAAAAATATTTTTTTATGGTCAAATTGAAATGATATAGAATTTTAAGATTACAGTGTTGCTTCATCTATGACATGTTTGTTCAGAATGGTTTTCTCCAGACGAAACAGGGAAGCAGTACTAGGAAGGCATACAGAAGGAAATAACCTTCCGAATCAGCATCCTCAGATGGTCGGAAATGGAACTGAACATTTTGTTGTAGTAATAGAGCAGTTCACTCAAGCGATAAATGGTGGTGGTATCCATGCATGAGATCATCCAGATCAACCGCAGAGGAACATGTCAGTGGTGGAACATTTAATGGGGCACCACCCCCCATCATTCAGAGGATCATCTGACCCTGTGCTAGCTGTTGGGTGGATTAAAGCACTAGAGAAGATTTTCGATGTAATGGGATGTTCAAAAAAACAAGAGGTTAGTCTTGCTATTTACCGTTTGGAGGGTGAAACATATCAGTGGTGGTCGATGGTCAAAAATATTAGGGATGCTGATGAGATTCATGATCTTGACTGGGATGAATTCAAAGGTATTTTTCATGAGAAGTATTTTCCTATGGCTTTTTGACTTAGGATGAAAAAAAATTCATGGAATTAAGGCAAGAGAAAGCCTCAATGGCTTCTTATGAATAAATTTTGACTCGATTGGCAAGGTATGCTCCAAATTTTATCAGAGACCATGATAGTAAAATAAATCGTTTTTTACACAGGATTAAAGACAAAATATCAAAGGGAATTGGATTCTCGTGAGTTCAAAAGTTATGAAAAGCTTTTTTGATGTGATGAGAAGGTGGATATGGAGTTTTCCGATGATCAAGTGTTCAATAACAACCAGCAGAAGAAGAGACCGAGGTGACAGGAGAAAGGAAAGAATTCTTCAAAATGGTCCGATGGTAAGAAAACTAAGTTTCTAGTTTGTGATAAATGTGGGAAAAGGAATACTGGGGAATTTCTTCTGAATTCTGGAATGTTCTACTGATGTGGTAAGATGGGACATAAGGCTCGTGATTACACTGAAAAATGTCAAGGTGATGGTAAAACAAAATTTTATTTATAGTTACTGAAATGTTTTAAGTGCAATGATATGGGTCACTATGAAAATGAGTGTCCGAAAAAGAGCTCGAGTGATGGGAAGAAGTTAGACTACAAGAAGAAAGGGGTGGTGAAATCCATTGAAACTACTTCAGCAGATGTCATGACATCAAATGAAGTTGTATCAGGTACTTTGTTTTTTTAGATTATGCCAGTGTGTTGTTTGAATCGGGGACTACACATTCTTTCATCTATGAAAACGTTTCTAGTAAAATGGGAATATCATCTCAAGACATGACTCCTGATATTTTGGTAAAAACACCTTGGGGAAATGTTGAGGCAAAAATAATTTATATGAATCTCCCTATCCTTATCCGTGGAGAGATCCAACTTGCGAACCTTATTGTTTTACCTATAGTAGAGTTTGATGTTGTCATGGGTATGGATTCACTCTCTACATACCATTCTAAGATTGACAGTAGAGAAAAAGAAGTTTCTTTTCAGAAATTATTTCAGTTTGTGTACAAGAATGAACCATTACTGTTGATAACGTATGAACAGGCTGTGAAACTTGTAAAAGAGGGAAATGAATGTTACCTTGCACATATTTTTGAAAACATGGGAACTATTCAGATTAATGATGTGCCAGTGGTAAATGGATATCCTGATGTTTTTCCTAATGAGTTATCTAGAATAATACCAGATTGAGAAGTTTAGTTTTCTAAAGACTTAGTTCCTGATGCTATGCCAATTTCAGAACCCACTTATCGAATGGATCAAATTGAACTTTTAGTGTTGAAGTAGCAATTGCACGATTTATTAGAGAAAGGTTTCATTCAACCTAGCACATCACCATGGGGTGATCTTGTGTTATTTGTTAGAAAGAAAGATGGTTATATGAGACTTTTCATTGATTATAGATCCTTGATTAACATCACTATTAAGAAAAAATATCTTTTGCCACATATCGATGATTTGTTTGATTAGCTCCAGGGAGCTCGGTATTTTTCAAAGATTTACTTGAGATCGGGTTACGATCAGCTGAAGGTAAAGGAAGAAGATAATACAAAGACCGCGTTTCGTACAAGATATGGCCATTATGAATTTGTAGTAATTCCTTTTGGTATAACCAATGCACCTTCTGTATTCATGGACTTAATGAATATAATTTTCCATGAGTTCTTGGATAAGATTGGGGTGGTTTTCATTGATGATATTTTGGTGTTTTCTAAAAGTAATGAGGAGCATGAATGATATTTAAGGGTTATTTTTCAAACCGTAAAAGAAAAGAAATTTTATGGTAAATTCAGCAAGTGTGAGTTTTGGTTGCAAAAAAATTCTTTACTTGGTCACATTGTTTCTAAAGATGGGATAACTGTTGATCCTGCAAAAAAATGGTTGTTAAAGAATGGCCAAGACCCACAAATGTAACTAAGATTCGTAGCTTCCTTGGTTTGGTAGGCTATTACCGAAGATTTGTTATAAATTTTTCACGGTTATCTAGTCCAATGACTATGCTAAATCAAAAGGGTGTTAAGATTATTTCGACAAAATAATGTGATGATTGTTTTCTGGAATTGAAAAGAAGATTGATGAATCCTCCAGTTTTAGCACTTCCTTCCAGGAATAGTGAGTTTGTTATCTAAAGTGATGCTTCATTGAAAGGAATTGGTTGCTTCCTAATGCAGAATGATCAGGTAATTGATTATGCTTCACGACGGTTGAAAACTCATGAGGTAAATTACCCTACACATGATTTGGAATTAGCTGTTGTAGTTTTCGCTTTAAAAATTAGGAGGCATCATTTGTATGGAGTAAAGTGTGAAATATATACCCATAACAAATGTGTAAAGTATATATTCACTCAGAAGTAATTGAACATGAGACAAAGGAGATGGCTAGAATTAATCAAGGATTATGATTGTACATTTCATTACCATCCGGGAAAAGAAAATAAAGTGGCTGATGCTTTGAGTCAAAAAACTAATTCTTCATTAACAATGTTGCATTTGGAACATGATCCTTTAGATAAGGATTTGATGAACTTTGGCATGGACGTTTTTGGTGCAGGATATCCTTCTATTTTGTTTCAGGTATCCGTGAAATCTTCTCTATCAGACAAAATAAAGCAAGCACATAAGCAAGATAGTGAGTTGCAGAAAAAGGTAGAGATGGTTCATAAGGGTATGTTGCCTGAATTCAACATTGATAATGATTGTGTTTTGAGATTTGGGAAGAGAATGTGTGTGCCTTGTGATTCATAGTTGATGAGATATTTTTTATGCAAATCTCATAGTTCTCCGTTTTCAGTTCATCCTGACAGTACTAAGACGTATAGAGATCTACGGGAGAATTTCTGGTGGGATGGAATGACAAGAGATATTTCTGATTTTACGGTGAAGAGTTCGACTTGTCAATAGGTTGAAGTAGAGCGGAAGTTACCAAAAGGGATTCTTCAGCCTTTACCAGTGATATAGTGGAAATGGGAAAATTTATCCATGGACTTTGTTTTGGGATTGTCGAATACACCTCGAGGTAATAATGAAATTTGGGTTATTGTTGATTGCTTGACTAAATCAACTCATTTCCCTGCTATACGAGATACTTTTTCCCCAGATAAACTTTCCCGTTTGTATCTTAAAGAGATCGTCAGGTTACATGGAGTTACTCTCTTAATTGTATCTGACCATGATCCCATGTTCACTTCTAACGTTTGGAATGTCCATCAAGATTCGTTGGGTACTGAATTAAATTTTAGTATAACTTTTCATCCTCAATCAGATGGGCAGTCAGAATGAACAATTCAGACTTTGGAGGATATTCTACGTGCCTTTTCGATGGATTATCAGGGAAGTTGGGACCAACATCTTTCTTTGGTTGAATATTCATATAATAACAGCTTTCATTCCAGTATACATATGGCACCATTTGAGGAGTTATATGTGAAGTAGTGTCGAACTCCAGCTTTCTGGGATGAAGTGGGTGAAAGGAAGCTAATGGGACCAGAATTGGTAGAAGAGATGGCAGAAAAAGTTCATTTGATTCAGAAACACATGAGAACAGCTTAGAGCAGGCAGAAGAGTTATGCAGACAACATGAGGAAGGATCTATCTTTTGAGGTAGGTGATCACGTTTTTCTCAACGTTTCACCATGGAAATGTGTGATGCGATTTGGTAAGAAAGGAAAGCTGAGTCCAAGGTTCATTGGACCATATAAAATTCTGGAGAGAGTTGGATAATTTTCTTACCGAGTGGATTTACCTCCGAGTTTATCTCAGGTACACAATGATTTTCATGTTTTAATGTTGAGAATGTATATGCAATATCCATCTCATGTTTTGAGTCCAGAGGTAGTTCAGCTGGAATAGAACCTATCTTATGAGGAACAACTGTTTCAGATTCTTGACTACAAGGAGAAAGTGTTATAGAATAAGGTGATTCATTAGGTAATGGTTTTTTGGGAAAACAACATGATTTAAGAGGCAACATGGGAATCTGATAATGCAATGAGGGATAAATACCCACACTTATTCGATATGTAAATAAATTGCGGGGATGAAATTTTCAAAAGGGGGGAAGGATGTAACATCCCAAGTAAGTAATGACTAATAGATATTTTTATCTATGTCTATAAATGAATTAGATAGTGTTTTAGAGGCTTAAAATTAGAATAAGTCCAATCTTCAGCATGTAATACACTAATAATTATAAAAGATTGTTTTACTGCCTTTCGATGGAAAAACATTTTTAAATCTCTATTTTGGAAATTTTATAAGCTATATTTGTCAAAATAAACTTATTATTTGTTATGGAGACATAGAAATTTACTTTGGGTAAATTTTTTGTATTTTTCTGATAAAGTTCCCTTTTAATGAATAGTGAAAAATGTTATATTTTAATTCAAAAATTCTTTTAATATAATTTCTTTATATGATTAGATTATCATTTGAATTGGTTTTAAAGTTAAATTATAATATATTTTTACCATTTAATCCAATAGTGGTCTTTGGAATTAATTTCACTTTGAAATTGAACTTAAACTAGTGTCAATCTTTTGATACTTATTATTTAATAAAAACAAGCTATTTGCTCTGACTACGAAAATTAATTAGTAAATTAATTAATTTAATTTATATGTATTTAATTTGGTAAAACATACACCATTTTATAATTCGTAATATCAAATATATCTTAGGGTGATGTTTTGGTATTTTTCTGAAAAACTTCAATTTTTGATGAATAGTGAAACCACTAAGTGGTACTTAAAAAATGATTTTTCGTTTAAATGAAATTTTACCAACTCTGTGTTTTGAATTTAAAAAATCTGACATACATGGTTGTCATTAAGATGTAAAATGTGGTTAAATGGGATTAATATAATTTTTTGGTGAATAGTAACTATTATGTTTTAATCGGGATTAGAGGTAATTGGTGCAATTTAAGGAAAAACTGATATTATAATAAAATAAAAATACCTAGAAACATTTCCTACCCTTATTGGATGTGTCATGGCCGACCGAGAAAACCCATGGGTTGAATTTTGGGGCCCCATGGAGCCACTTGGGTATGATAAAGACATAAATGCCTTTTATTTAAAGTAAAAGTAAAAATGAAACAAACATGAGTTATTTTAATAAAAAAAATTTTAAATGGGGTTATACAATTCATATTTTTGACTATAAATATTCATTAGAAAGATAAAAATATTTCTTAAATCATAGTAATATATTTATAATTTTTAGGCATTAAGTATATTAAATTATTTATGACACCATTATGATGAAGCGATTACATTATTATTTAACAATTAAAAAAAAATGAAAATATAATGTAAAATCTAAGAAATACACTTTTCAAAAACCTATTGAATGGGTTGATTTCGAACCCTAATCCCCTTATCCTAGAAATTTATAATTTTGGGACCTTTTTTATCCAAAAATCATTTTATAACAAAGTATCATTTCTAAACTTTCCAAGAGTGCCCCTCCTCTCCTCTTATAAAAGGCCCCCACCACTACCACCTTACCCGCACTTCCAAAGCCTTTGGATCGGCCAAAACCTGACCATTTTGTCTATAAAAATCCCTATATAACTCTTATAAGCCTCAATTTGGGCAGAAGTCTTCCCAAGGAGGCCATTGAGCTCAAATCAAAAATAGTTACCCGATTTAAAGGTAGTGTCTTCTCTTGTGTTCTTATGTTTTATTTTGATTCTCCAACCCCCTAATTTTTTTTATTAATTTCATTTGTAACAACACAATTATATTCCATATACTAGGATGTTTTTATAAGAATGATTCTAGCTACAATTACACACACCTATATCTAATGGTTAAAGAACATACTGTTTGCATGGATGGAGAATTTCTGCCTCACGAAACGATGATTGTTCAATATTATTTTAACACCTTCAAATGTGGCCATTAATATGACACTATATTTATATATGATATTGAATATGTTAATGTTTTACTTAATCTTCTGTATTTTTCATTTATGGCATACCTTTATGGTTCCTATTATGGGTAAAAGCGATATATTCTTTTTAGGAAGTGCGGACTACCGCCCCCTCAAAGTTATTTGATTCGTTAATGCCATATGACAGATGTATAAAGGATGTAATTAATGATATTATATATTATATTATACTATAATTATAATATACCTTTATATCATTATGATTCCAATCCATAAAATACGAAATATAAATGAAAGTAACATTCATGGGTACGTACGGCTTACCGTCTCCATGAACGGTGCATTTCATTTCATACCTCTAAATGTTATGTAATATTATAAATGCATGTATATACTGGATATATATGACATTTATGATATCTAAATCTTGAATATAATTCTGGATATAATTTATATTTTACCACATGAACAACTTGTAATAATAAAGAGTTTATTTTTGACTAAAGTACCAATGATCGTTAAAACGACCGTTATTAACATAAATAATTACATAGTGTTCACGACATGGTAATAAGTGATATAAAAGGAATAATGACCTTGAAAAAGGTTCTTGGGAAAGTATAAATTAACTAAAGTTTATTATTTAGGACATTAAAGAATGATCGAGTCAAGTCAGACCTGAGGTATGGGACTTCGTCTCAATCTCATTTCATTGAGGCATATTATGATTTATACACAACATTATTTTATACGGTGTATAAACCCCTTTGACTTTTATGTTTAGCCGAAAGGAATATTTTTTATACAAATCTTTTTACTAAATGAAAAGAGGGAATGTTTTTGTTGTACGTATGCGGCAACAATGACTTCTCCACCGCCGTGACCATTATTTGAGTTTGAACTTCCTCTACAAACAATACCTTTTTTTAAATGAAAAATAAATACCATGTTTGACTTTTATTTTAGTTTGGTATTAAAAAGGGTTTTCATAATTTTTTTATTATATCAATGTGTTGTATTTATATCTTGTGATTGAAATGTGGAAATTTTATGTTTCCTTTATGCATGTTTTATGTGATATGATTATGTTATGGTTCTTGGGCATTGATATGAAGATGGGTGGTTCCGTGATAAACTAAGGGAGAGTGAGCCCGATATAGATCTCCAATGAATTGGGTAACGTGAAGGAGTTAAATTTTAGGGTTTCTACGAAGATATTTAGGGAATATACTATGATGGGTATTCCAAACGTAACCAAGAGGGTTACTCCCTATGAAAGAATTTTATGAATGCCTCAAGTAATCTTTATGTCTTATGATTTATATTATTTATTCATGGTTTGATGAGGTATGTTAAAGTGATTATGTTTTATGAGTAGAGTATGATTTCATTGATTCTTATGTATACATGTACTCATGTTTCCTTTCCATATTTTTATATCCCTTACTGAGCTTTTTATGCTCAACCCATGTTTTTGAAATGTTTTTCACAGGTCAAGGGAAGGGTACATGATATGATGATAATGTCAAGGAAGTGTCAAGAAAGAATCCATGTTTTATTTTAAATATGTTTCCATTGATGGGAAAAATGAATAATATATTTTATGTAACCACTTTGTTTAAATGTGGAATGTAATGCATGTTTTATGATCTAATTCTCTAAAATTCTAAACCTGAAAAGATCCTCAATGTGTAATCTTGTAATAACTCAAGATTAAGTAATGTTTAAGGGTGGGGCCTTATAGAAAGATACTATTCACCAAAAAATATTTTCATCTTATTGAACCCCAATTTACTTACTGATATTAACTGTGTCTCTCCTATTTTTTAAATTCAACTCACCGAAGCGATAATATAATGTTTTATAAAAATAATTCAAATTCTCCTAGGAGGAGGGTAAAAGACGGTAAAAATATTGATAATATTTTATTTATATAAACAAATTATAAAATGAATAATGAATTAAATTGAACATATATACATATTATGTATCAATTTTGAACCAAAATAAATGAAAATAAATTAACTAATTATTTAAATAAAATGTCGATTATAACAAATAATACAATGTTTTTTCATGATTCATCAAAAATAGAATGTTTTATGACAAATACCAAAAATTCACCAATAGTTAATTCAGATATTCCAAATCAAAAAATGATGTAGTTTTTGATAGATAAAATTTATAAAATTTCAAAAAGTTGCTATTACTATTCATAATAGTTAGTTTCATTGGTCGTGGTGTGTTTGAACTCGAAGTTATGTACAACAAATTCTATTATATTATTCAATGGGAAACGTACCATGGACGATTGGGATGTTTCAATAATATATCCATATTCATTCATCCTAGATTTAATCATGAACAACCAAATTTGTTTCTCTAGATCAGGATATATTCCTGGTGAAGCTTACTAGGGAATCTCCATCTAGAGTAAGACCCTAGTAATTCTTACTGGATGTCACTCTCTTCGTACAATAATTTTTTTACTCAAAATTTTCCTATAAATAGTTATGAAAGATGGAAGATAAGGTGTAATTCCCAAAAAAAAACCAAGAGGTTCTCATTGATGTTTTCATCAATCATGAATTGTAAATGAGCTTAAGAGAGGGAAAACCAGAAGAATTGTCATTGTTTAAGACGCATTCAATTCTAGTATCATTCCCCCATGAAATAGGATTAATCCTCCCTTATATCATCTTTATTATACCAATCATTACACATATGGGATTAGATAATTCATTTTATCACACCAGGTTCACCATACAGATCACATATTTTTCTTCATTCTACTATTTAATCCCTAACAACTATATTAACTTCTCCGATAAGGGATATATTCATGATGATGATTTATAGGGAAGTACCATATGTGTAATCCCTTGTAAACTATATATTTTTATTCATTTCAATGAACAAATGGTCCTCTAATATGTTCTTAAATAAGATGGACAACCACTTATCCATGCAATATTAAACTACAAGAAACCTCCATATTACATGATTTTAAACTACATCACACGATCCTATCACATGATATAAAACCATGTAACTCGAACTATATGATCTATGATTCCAATATTTGTGGGATATGTAGGAAACCTACCAATGGTAAAATACCAGAATCATCATCTCCATTTTCCATATTCATTAGGACATATTAATTTTCTCATCATTTATGTCCTTCCCTTTTCTATGTATACTCCTTGGAGTCTATAAGTTCCATCCATTAAGTCAATATTACCTATGGAATATTCTTCCATCATTCCATATTCCAAAGAGTATCATTCCCCCACCCATTAGACCATATTTTTTTAGGTCCTATCATATTAATCTCATCCATCCATATTCCCTATGCGAGACATCGTCACAGTTTCATATTCCTTGTGAGACCAATCATTCCTCATTGGACTATAAACCTTGTGAGACCAATAAATCCTCAATTTTCCATATTCCATTAAATTTCAACCAAAAAATAGATACTCATCTAGGAGTCCCAAACCGACCATTTCATGGAATATTTCTTATTATCAACCATACAATAAGAAATTAAACTACATGGATTGATACCTATCTCACAACCTTAAATGGTAAAACACCCCTCATTATGTTGAACCAAACTACATGGTTTATGACTAATTTCCAATCATACTAAGGGAACCTTTTTAATGAGATCGATTTCAATATTGAAAAAATATACTACCTTTCTATATGGTTATAATCGTAGAGTACCTAGTTGTTCTGATTTAAACCACAATGACCTAAAATTTATTTACATTATGTAACAATATGATAATGATGTTGAACCTATGATACATATAGATGGTTTCATTTATGGAAAGACATTGATATATATATATTTTCTCATGTATATGGTACCTATGATATGTAAATTAATTCTCATAAATACATGATAATTACTAACTACATACATGATTATCACTAGTCTTTTATTGGTATTTAAAAAACATTCAAGAACATTACATAAATACATAAAATAGTCACATAGAAAGAAATAATATCCCCTAACAGGGTGTTATAATCCAATCCTCACAATATATTGTCCAATGTGAGTTATTAGGTTTCATTGGTAAGAACCCCTAATGAAATTTTTCCATTGAAAAGTATGTATGTAACTTGTCATAGAAGTGTGAGTAATTGGGTGTTCCTAATTCCCAAAACTATTCTCTTTTGGAAACTGTAAAAAAGTATTTTATTTAAAAGATAAATTTATAATATTATGATATTAAAATATAATTGAATATATATAAAAATTAATAATAATTCAAACATTGTTTTTCATGTAGTTGGTAATAAAGGTAAAATCACAGAATTCAAAAATTGCCTACTTTTTAAAGATATTTTTCTCTCTATGTTATGTATTTTTGTAAAAATAAATAGTATTAATGAATAATTATAATGAAATTAATTTTTAGTAAACTTATTTACTCATGTTACCAATAATTAGATGATTATTAAATGGTGGGGAATAAGTGAAAAGTCTTACTAATAATTAAAATTTCATTTTTTAAAATTTTTTTAATTATGTTATATGTTCTAATATTAATATAAATTTTTATCTATAAGAATCACATTCCCCAAATGTTACACTCTTGGGATAGCATTGAATGTGGGTAGATAAGGCCACATAAAGCCTACGTCCAATAGGAAACGAGTTGGAAACTTGCATAGAGGGTCTGGCATAAACAGAAATGGGGGGCATTACCCTCTAAAATTATCTGGAATGAATAATAAGATAGACCACAAAATAAACTCATTCTCATTGTAAATAAAATATCCCAATAGAAGAATGTAATTTCATATAAATGGAATGACAACAAAAACAGAACTACAAGTACTCGATGAAATCTTACGCAATCATCTCAAAACCCAAATGCTCTTTGACAACACCACATAATTGAGATATTTTAACTGAATAAAAAAAAGAAATTGAAAAGAAGAAAACTGTTTTTTATATATTGGGATGATCAGAATAGGTAAATTTACAAGGATCCTCTACACATCCTTTCATGTAATTGTGATGAAAGCATATTAAATCCTGATAAATAACCAATGAAAATGACTAATCACCAAATCAGATATACTGAGTTCCAAACCTTGTAGAGAAAAAATCATATCATACATATATATAATATATTAATATATGCAATTTTATTTAATAACATAACAACCAATGATAGTGTCATTTAGTTCTAGATTCATTAGAGACATGTACAAGTAAATAACTATCCATTATTGATCTATGTCATCTCCCACCAAGTTCATAATAATTAGATTCCATCATAGACATCTAATAAATAATACATTTCCTCAGAACCTTTAAAATTGAAACATTAGAAAGGGTGATCCTAGATGTCCAGTAATTGTTAAAAAGGGAAATATCAACATATAATGATCATAAGGGAATTATAACATGAGAATAACTTTTGAGAACCATACATGGCATATTATATATCATAAAAATGATTCATGAAATAAGTATTGGATATTCGAAACACATCAATCATAATGTAATCCAAGAACATAATCCATGATAGAATATCATTGGAATAAATTTTAGTATACACATAATCATTTAAAATCATTTCCTTATTAATCAATGATAAGTGTTAAGGATATCATAGTGGAATGCGTTCAATCCCAAAACCATAATAGTAGTCATGGTTCATCCAAAATACTATCATAATAGAGAATGTACATTATTGAACTAGGATCACTCACCTTTTCATTTCTCTTTATCTCATGAGGCCTCAATCAAAACCCAATGCATTAGAAAGATATATAGGTCCCACATGTTATTTAATTAAGAAAAAAATATATGTTCCACAAGATCATAAAACATTCACCATACTATAACCCATGAAATGAAATGGGTTTTATGAACATTTACTTATTGGATAACATACAATGACTTAGTATTAACATACATAGATATTAAATCACTTTATATATATATTGTTCACATTATAAATGAAAATTCACAAGGACCATAATTTTTTATTGTATTTAGAACCTAAGAACAATTTCTTATAAATTTTTTAAGGTTTATTAACATACCTCATAATGATATTACCATTATTATTCATACATAAAACCTTTATTCATACCCTGGGGAAAGGAATCATAATAAAGGGTGAGATCATATACTCAATAAGGGTAAACTGGGGAGATACGTTATCATAACATGAACATAAGGGTATGATAACATGACAATTACATTGGAATATCATACCCAACATATCAATGATCATATACATTAATAATTTAATAAATATTTGTAGTTCATGAGACATGAATAATAAGTTAATAAAAAGAATAATCCATCAATGAATAAAAATATAATAATTCATGGAATTTTGTAAGACACATAAAAATATAAAATCATTCAATATAAATCCATGATAATTACTAAAACATATCAGCGTACTTCATGGGTGATACACATACTAGGAGGAACTAACCACCATCTGCAATAATATCTCCTTTCGTAGAGTATAAACGGTTCGCTATCTGAACCATCTTAGAAGTCAAGGTTGACTAATAAGACCATATTATAAGACAATGTCCTTAACTGAACTGAGGTCTTTACCAATTCAATCCATGTCAATCTCATGAGATAAAAATCATTACCCAATACATTGGATGAGGATATAAATTTAAACCTTAATATAATGAAATCATTCATATGTGTGCCATAAGATAATAAAACATTTATCATATCATGACCATTAAAAAAGATGGGGTTCTTAAACATCATATCATAACACATGAGTTGAAATGGTAATCATATACATTTAATCATATCACAACATATGGAAAAGAGATAGGTTTTATAATCATATAATAACCCATGAATGGAAATAGATTTCATAAGAATTTTATAATGGTTTAACCCATGGAATAGAAATGGGTTCTATAAATAACTTTTTATATTATTCATCAACCTTTAAAAGAATGAATAATAAGGTGTCCTTGGATTATATACATTGTAAAGAAAAATCTATATCAAAAGATATCATCTTATACAGAGAATGATTTTCAAAGATCACATGGAGAATTAATCAAGGGAAATAACATTTCCTTAAAAATAAATCATTAAATCATAAAACATTTACAAAATCATTTTATTTGAAAACCAAATTGATAATATTTGAATTAACATTAAACATACTTTAAAACATTTATTTCTGAAAATTCCCTTTTTTACTTTTATATTTTTTTAGAACATAAAAAATTTCAAAACCATTTTTCATTGAAAATATATTTGAAAACATAATAAAGAATTGTTTTATTCATTTATATCATATTATTTGAAACTAAACGTTTGAAAACATATGAAGTATGATTTGAAAATAATTTAGAACACTTTTTAACCATAAAATCTTTCTGAAAATATTTTTCTTATTAAATAGCTTTGAAAACTTATAAAATTAGATTATAAATCATTAAAATATTTTTCATTGAAAATAAACTTGAAATATCATAAAAGAAGCTTAAAAATAATTGAAAATATTTTCTTTGAAAATATATTTGAAAATATATAAAAAAATATTAAAAAATTTTAAAAAACATTTTCAAACATGAAACAATTTTATAATCCATTTCTTTTAAAATAATCATAAAAATAATTTAAAAACTTTTTTGAAAACATTTTTAAAAAACATGCTTTTTGGATAAAACATATTTTTGAATAAAGAGATAAATAAAGATATATATTCTTAAAAACATTTTTTTAATTATATTATTTACTATATAGTGTATAAATCTTACCATTACATGATTATATCAGGAATTTCCATATTAGAAGAAATTTAAATATAATTCTTTAGAAATGGATAATAATATTTTATCAATTGAAGCATAATCATAAACAATCCTAATAAGTAACGAGATTGTAGTAATAAACTCTTACTAATTTCATAACATTGAACCAAAATAAAAAAGAACTAATAAGAGTACATGCAGTATAGAATATAATGAAAATAATTATATTCAAGATAAAATACGTTAAAGGGATGTTTATACATCTCGTAAAATAATATTTCAGCATAACAAAACATGTTTCTCAAAGAATGAAAATTGAGACAAATTTAATTTATCGATTTGATTACATTTAAACAATAAAACCCATGAAAGAGGGTCAATAAAATAGATATTTAAATACCCATAAACTAATGTAAAATAATAATAGAATACATTCATGGAAATTATATACACCATATAAAATATAGAAGTGGTGAATATTTCATAAGTCTCAAAAATATATAAACGAGACTAGAAATACTTTTACTAGTTGAGTAGCATTTGAATTATGAGATCCATGAAATAATAACATAAATTGAAAATTTTAATATCCATAAATAATGTAAAATCATGATATAAAATTTCATCGCTATGTATATAAACAATATAACAATAATATGTCTTCAATATGTCAAATATCTCACAAAATCAAAAGTGAGAGGATAAAACCCTTACCTTATGTTTTGAATTTAATTATACACATTAAAACCTTCTTTATAATAAATATATGTTAATGGTAAATATAATACCGCAGCATATTAATATCTATCAAAACATATATTATTTTATTATTACTTTATATCTCCTTTTTATTAATAATTACATGTCAATGTTATGTTTTGATTAATAATCACTTTGTTTTCCATATATCTTTTGGAATTTTTATTATGGTCCTCTCACTTAGATCATGATTTAAATATCTATTGACTAATGGAACATGATATAAAAATTTTATACAGTTAGTATATAATTATTTATAATAATATATAAATAGTAAATGGAATACATAATTCAGGAAGATGACATACTGTATATATGCTTGAATGTTGTTTCTATGTACTTATAGAATTAAAATTATGAAAGTTAATGATATATATATATTTATATATTATCATTAATATAGAATTATTATTTCATAAATATTATATATGTTTACAAAACCCATACTTATTACTATCCATGTAAACTGTGAACGAATCACGTGGCTCTAAGGAGGCAGTAGTCCACATATCGATATACGATGTTATTATATTTCCAAAAAATAGAATGAATGACGTTTTTTGTTACCTAATAATTCCATATGCATAATTAAATCATAAATATCATATATATATTTATATATATAATATAAAAATAGTATTTCATCATTATTCACATCCTTTAATGGTGGTAATGGAAGTATGAACGACATTGGTTCGCGAGGAGGAAATCTCTCGTAAACACGAACAATGATTATGTATAACATATGATGGAAGTGTATATAGGTGTAGTGAGAAAACTGAACATAAAAGAAATATTATTATATTTAGGATACATAATTTATTATATAATTATTTAATAATAAAACATTTTGCAGTGGATAATGAAATTATACAAAAATGGTTCATGAAGGATGTCACCTCTTTTTTAGGTTATTCTTTTTGGGTTGCATCAAAGGACAAACTTGGATTTATTTATGCACAAATTAACAATTAAAGCATGAAATTATGGTATGTTTTAGCCTATTTGTCTTGGTTTTGTCGAATATAAATGGATTTATATGTCTGAATAATTTAGGGGGGGTGATATTTTATTAGTATAGGTAGAGGAAACACTTGTAATTTTTGATAAGAATTGTGTTCTACGTATGTTTTTAACTAAAAATAGGATTATAGAAAACTAAAACAATTTAAAATTAAAGGTTTGAGGTAAAAATATAGAGATAAAATGGGTGATTTACATGTTTAGGGCCATTAATATAGTATAATATTAAATTTTTACCTCTATATAATCTAGTTTTAAACTTAATCACTATAATTAATTTTAACCACGTTGGAAAATATTTTTTGCCAAAAAATAAATTAAACATATTAAGAAATTATAAATTATTTTAATTACAAATTTGGAATCCATTGTTCATATTCTAATCCCATAAGTGGTAGATATTAATTAAAAATTAATCCCGCAGATGGGACAAGACATCAGATTTTTTTAATTGAAAATATTCAAATGTTTGTAACGTTTTGATATCCAATTTCAATGTGAAATTGATTCCAATGAAATAAATTATATTAATATATTTATAATCAGTATAAATATTGTTTAAATCAAATTTGAAATATAGTTCAACTATATAATTAAATTTGATGAAAATGCAGTTTTTAATTTAAATTCAGTGTTTTCACTATTCATAAAAAAACATTTCATAAAAATAATAAAAATTTAATTAAGGTAAATTAATATATTAAAAATTAACAATTTTATATTATTTTTTCAAAACAAATTATTTATAAAACTATTAAACATTAGATTTAAAATAGACACGCCATTAAAAGGAGGTAAAATTACCATTTAGAAATTATATATATATATGTGTGTGTGTAAAGTTAAATTTATTCATATCCCCTAAATAGATAACACATAAGATGAATGTTAAATAGCTGTCTGAATAAAATATATATACTATTAAAATAATGTTTCAAAAGTGTTGTTATTATTTTAATGAGGTCAAATGTGTTTAATTACATAATAACAGTTTTCTAGTAAAATATTTAATATATTATTTAAGTGGTTTTATGTTCATTATACGTTAATTGTTCACCAAATAATTATATTATATACATATCTAAATAATATTTTCATAATTTAATTAATCTTATACAAAAAAACCACTCAAATAGATAGGTCAAATAAAAAATAATACTTTCATAATATTATTATTAATAAAATTTTGTTTGGTAAAACTAGGTCTAGCATGTAACGTAATCTATCGAAGTAACTCAGTATTGTGTGTAACAAAAGACAAAAATAATTTTCCATGTTCTAAAATCTAATATATGTGTTAAATTTTTGAATGATTAATTTTCTGTTCTATGAAACACAAAAACAATGGTTCTCTCCTAAAATAAAAGCTATATTCAATTTTGCATGAAATAAATAATATCATAATGTTTAAATTAATTAAAAAAACATATCTCATGGTGTTAATTTACACCCTCTTATAATTAATTTATCCATAGAAATTTTTATATGTTATCAAATATTAAGTGTGTGGAAGTTCCTTTCACAGAAACTCACAATATTAAAATGAATAATAAAACATCCTTTAAAATAAGATAGTCGGTATGATAATTATTATCAAAATAATCTCATAAATTTGTTTCCACATAGGATAAAATAGTTGAATATTTTTATATAAAATAAAATAATAAATAATTATAGAGAGTGGTAAATATCATTGATCACTAGAATGTAGGTGATAAATATAAAGTCAACAATTACAATACCAAAAACAAAAGAGGTGCGAAAGAGGTCATTGATATCATAAACATTCAGGGTAATATATCAAAAACTTATTTCAATATCATATTCCTAAAATTGAATAATTTTCATCACCAAATGTAGTTACATGATCTCATTATATTTCATAAGAACAATATCCCTATTAGATTATGCCTTACTCAATTTCCACTTCATATCTTATTCAATGAAATCAAGGAGAATTTTTCATTCCAAAATCATTAAAAGATCATTATATCCATAGTTAAAATGATGTACCATTCCATATTTAATTACATTAAATAAAAAAAAATATTTAGTAGAGGATATACATTATGCAGAAATACCCATACAGTGTGATAATGAATTAATTTATAAAATCTCACCTGAAGTATAACATATGGTTTTCTATAATTGATCAACCTTTTAACCATTTTAAAATATCATAATCCAAAACATTGCAATGAATCTCAATTAATTTCTCAAAATCAGTTTAACATTGGTCCCACTTATATCATAATGTATCTCTTGGTTTCCACATTCCAAAAATGTGAATACTTTCATCACGTATTATCATAAAACATATAATAACCTAAATTACAATAAATACTTATTAAAAACATGAATGCTTTCATATTCAAAGTATTACTGAATGTATTCCATAAACCCAAAAAAATAAATCATCATCTATGATAACATATAACACTTTTTAACTAATAAATAATTATTTCCATGGTAATCAGTGTTGTCCAATTTATATTAACCATATCAATACTCTATTTATTGAAGATAAACACAATTTTCTCATCTTCAGGAACACTTTAACATTTACCTTCCATTAATAAAAATATAACATTTCCACTAAATCACATTTATATTTCATTATATCTATTAAATATATCCTTTTGAATACATAATGAAAAACTTATGCTAAAAATACATATATATTTCATGATTTGTATAACATAATATTATAATTCCAAATTATATAAACATAAATCATTAAAAAATTCATAATCCTTTAGTCAAGATTTATTATATTATTAATTAATACCAATGTACTAGAATATGAAATAAAGATCATGCTTTAAGATTCCTCTACCAAAATTTAATAATACTTCATATGTTTAATATAAATATTAATGTTAGTAAATCCAAAACATTTTACATGTTTTTTTGGGTATATTTACCTTTAGTAGTATAACCAATACTTTTAGCACCTTATATGTTATCTTCATTAGATTTCTATTTAGAAAAAAAATTATATAACCCATATACCTTCTATATATGATATAGTCAATGTTAACCCTGTTATGTCGAGTTATAGTTATGGACTAACACCAAAAAGCATAATCAGGAACAGTAATCAAAGAATAAAACAACATGATCATGAAAATTTACGTATAGGATCCCTAAATCATTGAGACATATTTTTAATATATAATTACTTAGGATTAACCATAGATAAATCCTTATACACATACAGAAAAATATCCTTAGGGGAATCATTAAATTTCTCCAATAAAATTTTCCAATGGTTGACTAAATATGTAGATTGATATTAACTACAAAAACCCACATTTATCATACATGGATTTTAAATCATTTTAGATGAATATTTCATATATTACGAAATTTCATTGTGGATGACCAAATTTTTTATTGTCTTTGTAATCTAGGAACACATTATTTTAATTTGGTGAAATATATTCAACATCTCCCATAAATAATTTCTTCTTTAGTACTCCTACTTAAACCAATTTTTCATAACCTAGTGAAGGAAATAATAAGGATGGGAGAGGTGAGATTCCCCATAATAGTAAACAAGGGAGATACTTAATAATAACATGCATTTAAGGGTATAATAACATCATAATAACATTTAAATATCAAACACTAGATATAAAAGATTATATACATGTTTCATGACATAAATAGTGGTATTTCATAAGATATGAATTGTAATGGAATCAAGAGAATTAGATAATATATAATAATATAGGAATAAGACATGGAATTATGGAAGATACATAAACATATATAATAATTCACTAATATTCAAATATAATCTCAAAAACATACACGGGATCTTCATGGGTACTACACATACTGGGCGGGACACACCACCATCCCATGTTACATCACCTTCCTTATAGTTGAATGGGTTCATTCCCCAAAACACATTATTAGTAACTTTTCACTCATAATACCTTAATATTAGTCATGGTTCAGTCCCAATGACAATCATAGAAGTCATTTTTCACTCCCAAAATCATCATTGCAGACAAATTCTGTCATTGAATTGGTTTAATACCAAATTACATCCATATATATCTCATGAGATATAAATCTTTACCGAATCCTTCAGAGGGAGATATTGGTCTAACACATCACATAATGAAATCATAAATATATGTTCCAAAAGAGAATAAAACATTCATCATATCCTAGCCCATAAAAATGTCCGGTTTCATTATCATCACATCATAACACATGAAATTAAATAGGTATCAAAAAAATTTCATTATATCTTTAACTGGGGAAAATAGACATGTTTCATAAAAATGTAATAGCATGTTAAAGGAAGAGAGTGTCATAAGTTTTTTATTATTGTACAACCCTGGAAGAGAAACATTTTTTGTAATAAACATTCCATCATAATCTTCATCCATTCAATGAAATAATAATAATGGTTTCACTGGATTATATCCCTAGTAAATCATAATCAATATCATAGGATTTCATCATTGATAGAGAATGATTTTTAAAAATAACTTTCATTATTTTATAAGTGAACCAAAATTTATTTGAAAATCTATTTATAAAAAAAGATATAACATTTTAAAATTATTTTTCTTTGAAAACCACTGTGAAAAATTATTAATTAATCTTTAAATATAATTTAAAACATTTATTTAGGAAAATAACAATTTAAATTCAAAAAAAATTATTTTAGAACATTAATCATTTTTAAAGAAAATTTCTTTAAAAATTCATTTTCAATCATATAAAATAAACTTTGAAATCATTTATGTCCTTTTCTTTGAAAATGAAATTTTCAAACATATAATGAAATCTTGGATAATCCTTTAAAATACATCTTTAAAAAATCATTTCTAAAATCTATTATTTTAGCAAATAGATTTGAAAAAATATAAAAAGATTTCTAAAATCATTGAAATACATTTATATGAAAATAAAATTGAAATCTTATAAAGTATTCATGAAAATATTTTAAAAAAAATTCTTTCAAAATGTCTTTGAAAACGTAAAATGGAATTTTGAAATCATTTGAACACAATTTTTTTAATATATCATTGAAAAAATATAAATGATGAATGAAAAAAATTAAAACCTCTTAAAAACATATGAAACTTTTTAAAAATAAAAAAAAATCATTTATTCCAAATTGATATAAAATTTATGAACCATGGTTTTTGAATAAATCTGAGTTCCGATTAAAAAGATAAATAATTTAAGATTTTTATAAAGCCATTTTATTAATGTTATTTTGTACCATATAGTTTAAATTGGGTGCCATTATTTGAATATATCATAAATATCAATAGGATAATATAATTCATTTTAATTATTGAGATATTGATCATAATATTACAACAATGGAATAATAATAATAAATAATCCCGATAAATAATGAAATTGTAGAAATAAACTATATCCACTTTGGTTACATTGAATTAAAATCCCCCTGAAATAATTAAAATTAAATGAATATTAAAATATATTTACAATAATTATATTTAGGAGTAAATATTTAAATGGGTAGTATATACACCATGTAAAAAATTATTGGTTTATAACCTAACATGTGTCTCAAAGAACCCAAATTGATATAAAATTACTTTTCCGATTTGGTAAATTTTGATCCATAAAACCGATGAAAGATATATCACCAATTGGATATGTAAATACCAAAACAATTAATAATAATAATCAAATAATAAATTTATGGGATTTATACAGACCACATAAAGAACATGCAATGAATATGGAATAAGTCTCCCAAAAATAAATGTGACCCTACAAATCCCCTTACTACTTTGTAAAATTATGAATTATGAGATCCACAAAATAAAAGAATTAATCGAAACATGTAATTTCATTACATAAGGTAAATGAATGACATAAAATTTCATAGGTCTTTATATACAACTTATAATAAGAATTCATGGGGAATATTTCTTATATCGCACATATATATGTGAGATGTGAAAAACCTTACCTTAGGTCTTGAATTTCATCATAAACATTCAAAAATATTCTATAATAAATATAAATTTATTATAAATCTACCAGAAAACCATATCATTATTTTTAACTCCATATATTATTTTATTATGAATTTATATTATCCATTTAATAACAATTTTATGTTAATGTAGTGTTTCTAATAATAACCGCTTTGTTTTCTATATATGTTTTGAATTATTATTCTTAATCTTATTACTTAGATCTTTATTTAATTATTTTTAGAATGTAAAATGTTTTATAAATATCATATATATTCATTTTAAAATTATTTTTAATTATATAGAAAGTATATAAACATGAAATGGAATACACCGTTCATGGAGAGGACAGGTCATACGTATGCATGAATTTTGTTTCCATTTTATTATTATATTAAAAGAAATATTTTAAATGGAATATATCTATATCAATATATATATATATATATTATCATTAAATTTTAATTAATATATCAAACATATAATATTAATCTATTAAACCAATCTTTATTACATTCTATGTAGACTGAACTAATCACATCTCTTTGAGGGGGTGGAAGTCCACACATCCACAAATGAAGTTACTGTATTCCCAAAAAAAATACAAATAACATAGGTGTGTGTTATTTAAATTTTCTAGAAGGATAAATTCTCCCTAAATATCATATATATCATATTACAATATATATTCCATCATTATTCCCAAACTTGAATGGTGGTAATGGAATAACAAATGACAATAGTTCATGAGGTGCAAGTCCTTCACACACATGAATAGTGATTGTGTATCTCATTTGATAGAAGTGTGTGTATATGTTAGAATAAATGATAGAATAACAACATTTAAATAAATTTAGGATAATAATTATTTTATATATTTATGTGATAAGAATAATTTAGTGGCATTGTAAAGAAATAAAATCCAATTACTTATAGAATAATGTTACCTCTTTTTTGGGTAATTCCTTTTGGTTTCTGCCAAAGAAAAAACATTTTCAATTTATTTAAAAATATTGGATTATATAACGAGATTATGTAATTTTTAACTTACATTGTTACTAATTTTAATTAAAATTTATTTATTGTTTAGAATAAGTGAGGGGGTAAGTTCCCTTTTATATTTGGAGAAAGAGGACACACTTGACATTTTTAAATGAATTGTGTTCCCTCCATGTTTTTACGTACAAATAGGATTCAAAAACACAAAATAATTGACCTGGGAAGGGTTTCCCTCTAAATATAGACATAAATGAGTTGTAGAAAATTTTAGGTCTATTTTTAGACTTTAATATTTAACATTATCCACAAATTATTCTTATTTTTACCGTAGTCATTATAATTAATCCTAATCACATTCACTAATATTTTTGGTCCAAAATTATGTTGACCATGTTTGAAATTATAAATTATTCTTATTCCAAATTTTTAATCCTTTTTTCCAAAATATAATCACAAAATTTATTTATATTTTTTTAAAACTAATTATGCATATTAAAATATACAACAGGGTTTCAATGTTAAAATGATGAAAATTTTGAAATGTTTTATATATCCAATTTCATGGTGAAATTGATTCCAATGACTTAATTTCATTAATATATATACAATACATCATAATATTCTTTTAAAAAAATAAAATATAATTCAACATTATAAATAACTTTGACCAAAAATCACCCTATTATTAAAATTATGTGTTGTGTCACTTTTAATAAAAAATGAAACTTCTCAGAAAAATACCAAAAATTTAATAATGTAAATTTTGTTATTCCACTTTCAAAAACAAATTTTATTTGTTTAAATAAAATTTATGATTTCTGAAAAATTATATTTAATATAGGTTCATCATTAAATGGTAGTAAACATACCTTTTAGAATGAATATATATATATATATATATATATATATCATTTTTCATAAAATTAGATTTATTATTATCTCTTATCTACACAAAACATAAGATGAACATTAAATACCCTACTGAATAATATATTTATATATATATAATCATTTATAAAAAATTTTTTAATTAATTTATGGATGTAAAATGTGTTTAATTGAATTAATAAAATTTTCCACTTAAAATTTTCTATATTTTAAGAATGATTATACTATCATTTCTAGGTAATTAGTCACTAAATAATTATTCTTATATTCATTTATAAAACTTTTTTTCATAAATTATATAATATTATTCATAAAAACTATTTTAACGTCTAGGTGAAAACAATAATAATATTATAATGTTAGTACTAATACTACATTATAGACTAGTTACACTAGGTCATGCAGGTAACAATAGATATCAAAGGATATTGAAATTATTATTAACAAAGTGAAACACATTATTGCAGGTACAGAAATCTAATCTAAGTGTTTCATGTAGTTCAAGATTCACTTGGGGTTGTGCACAATTCATACCAAACATAGTGCTTTTATATAACATAAGTTATATTCAATGATGCATGAAAATAAAAATATAAAAAAATTTAAATTAATTCAAATGAAATTCACAAAAATTGGTGGTTTTACATAACGTATGGAAAAGAAATTTCCATTATAATCATTTCAAAAAAATATATTACTTGCAATAAGAAATATATTTCATAACCATTTTGTCATGGTAATAAATATGGAAGAGAAATAGGTTTCAAAGGAATATTATCATCATAAGCATAAACCATTAATAGATGGAATATGAATGGTATCCTTGGACCGTATCCCAATAAATCCATAACAAACATAAATTGATGTCATATTAAATAGAACATTATTTCTTAGGATTACTTGTAACCTTTCATGATGAAACTATCTTATCCACATTAAAAATCAATATTTAATATGTAAATCATTTCCAATACATGTTTCTTTGATGATAGCCTTTGAAACATTTAAATGAATCTTTAAAAATCAGTTAAAAAATTTCATGAGGAATGTATGCTTTGAAATATGAAAAGTTTAAAAATATAAAAAAATTCCAAATTGATTTCTTCTAAAATAATATTCTAAAATTTTAAACAAATATTAATAAAATTAAGTGGTCGCGATGGAAAAGAATATGTTTTCTCTTTATATGTGTTAAAAAAATTCATTCACATTTAATATGAAAAATTAAAATTACCTCGTTCAGAAAACTAAAAGAATATTAATCTCGAAACCTTTTATAAAAAATAAAATATGGGGAAATTATCATTAAGAAGTTAGTGGATAATTGTAAAAGAATTATTTAAATCTTGTTTCGAACATATGGACTTGGGAGAAAAGGGATTCATGACCTTATAAAGAATAAATTCTTATTTTATTAAAAACATTCTTTTGGAATTTTGAGTACATAAAGAGGTTAAAATGAGGGGACAACTTTTATTCTCAAAAAATAACCATAGAAGAATAAAATTTTTGAGTTTCTTAATCGATTAATCATTATATTGCATCATCAGAACCGTAAATATACTAAATCCTCCCAAATAAATGGATTTTATCATTAAACTATTACAATGCTATATACATTGAATTGTAATCCACATAAAAGAATTAAATTTAATGAAACATAATTTATCATGGATATAAATAAATTCATTGTATTACATATCAATGGGGTTGTATATACACCTCACAAAAGAATATAGGTTCATAAAATAACATATGTTTCAAAGAATGTTTTTTTCACAACTCCTCCTCTAGGGCTGGTGTCATGACTACCCCATGCCCGCCTCCCAAATGCCAAAGGTTGGAAACTAGTGATGAAGGTATTATACTACAAGTGGGTGGAATTTTATAAGTAAATATGCACATGCACACTCATAACCCCAACCCACAATTCTGAAAAATAAAGACATGCATGCTACTAAAACAACCACAGAGAGTAAATAGTACAAGTTAAATGTAATGGGGGAAGAATACAAGCTCAAAAAAGGATAAGATGTTTACAGGAGGGTGAAAAAGTCTCTGGAAACCCATCTAAAAAAACCCTACATGAAGGGTTCGTGAAGTGTAGTTTCCTAAATCTATAGGACTATTCCTCACTTATCCGATCTCACCAGGCACCAGCTGGTCCTAGACCACCATGGTCTCTATCAAAACATCGGTTGTCTGCACAAGGCACGACATGTGTGGGAGAAGCCCATGCAAGGGAGATTAATATAATACTTAGTAGGGACCCAAATCCACAATGAATAGACCACAACAAAATGTACACATGATATGGGTTATCACTCAAACGAGTATAATATAATGTAATGAATGTAAGTCAAACAATTTTAATGATTAAAAGATTTTACTACTGATGAACTCATCTCGGACGAGTTCTTAGGGCTGTTGGATCGCCTAGACCGGGTCTTCACTTGGACCAAATCGATCAATAATACCCACTTATCTCTTAAGATAGTTGGATCACTTGGTCTCGCTCATCTATTGGGCTATCTAGATCACTTAGACTTGCACGTCACTGAGTTCTACTGGGCCACTAAGGTATGCATGTCATCATGGTAGGATAGGCTACTAATGGACACTCATATCGAAAGTCTTTTGGGCCACTATGGTCTACACGTCACTAAACTATTAGGGGACGCTAAGGTCTGTTGATCACATTGGTCTGTTAGGCCATAAGAACCGCACATCACTAAAGTATTTTGTTCCACTAAGGTCAGCTCCTCACTTCATTCTCATCAAAACCAATAGTAGGATTTGGGGTTGTAGCACGCTTGATTCTAGGTGAATCTTATCCTTAAGCCATCAGTTGTATTTCAAATTACATGAAAATTATCATGGAGTAAGTCAAAAATACTATCTCATCATAGGGGTCCCAAAGCCTAAGATCGATCTTCAATCGGAAGAATGGTTTGAAATTTATGACTCTTTTTGTGGAAAGGGGTTAGTCGGGTCCTGGCTCGGTCCGACCCAGGTGGGCAGACCCGACCTGATATGGTTTGGCATACCTAACCAGATCCGATAAAGTCTGGGCCCGCCTATCCTAGTCCATTCTGGCCCATGAGCCATGTCCTTTGGGCCTACTGGAACCGGCCCCTTAGGCCGAGAGACAAGCCCGCCGAGCCGCCCCTCTGGCCCAGCCTGCACTAGCGGTCTAGTTAGGTCTAGCCCAAACATGGAAGGAATTGTATCCTCTCTATGATATGGAGACGATTAGACTAGCCATCTCCCCACACAATGTCTACTGACCATGTTCCGTCACCTTTCTGTGGCCCACGTAGGCCATAGCCTGCTATCGCTGGTCTTTGAGTCGATGACCCTTTCTTCTGCCACCTCCCTCATTGCTGTGACCATTCATCACCGTCGTGCCCTTCATATCCATATCTCTTCCTCTCCCACGACCATGTCCCATTCCAGCATTCATTCACCTAGTTCAACAATATCCCTTGGCCTCATGCCCGAGATGATCCACCGATCTGGTACTTCGACCGAAATTTTCATCACTTCCAGAATAATGGAAGATAACAGCAGAGTATAAGGATGCACAAGGAAAACACATAGGAATGACCAAAACCATTTTTCACATCGGTGTGGATATTTATTTTTATGAATTTAATTAATGATAAATAAATTTAAATCTAATTTCAAATTACCCCTGTATGTAAAATCACATTCCCGTATAGCTGATCGAACCATAGGTCAATTTTTTTTTAGGATTGACCAATGTTTTTCATTTATAATGTAAGAACGGTGGAAAGGTAAACACTTATAAATAAACCCCTACCATGTTTATAATCAATCTCTAATGAATGTAAAATCATGCATTCATCATTCTTTAATCTATCGATGTCTAATGGGAATCTGTATGCAGATCAGTCATCAATCGGTGTTCCTCGCTGCTTGTCGTTTTCCAAAAAATTTCCTCTGAGGGTTCAGAGAAAACTCCATGATTGTCCTCTGATATCGTATCTCTGTTAATCAACATAATGAAGGAAACATGTTTCAACATTTATGTTACATTGATTTGCCATGTTGTTACACTATTTCATTTATCATATGAAATGGTGTTTCTATTATGCATGAGTTTTATCATTGTTATATTGTTTTATTTATGAAATGAAATATCTGGGTCGATGTTTCATAGTATAGAATCATTTTATTTGAATAATATATTCCATCTTATGTTCTTTGTCTTTAAAACATTCAAAAATTGACTTCTACCCTCAACCTGTGTTGGTCAAGGTTAAGCCCCACCTAAGGAAAGAAAATCCTTACGAGCACAATGTTATTCTAAAATTTCCAATCTGAGTTACCATTAATGAGTGATAGGATTTAAAAAATAAAATAATCATTATTTAATTATTTTATTTATGGTAACATCCCAAAAACAAATTTCGATAGATGGACTACACATGTCGATGTTGGGATCCACATAATGAAAGGACACCCTCAAGAGATCAATGGTGGTCTAGAATTTTCAATCTGAGTCACCGTTCACGAGTAATAAGGATTTGAAAAAATAAATTAATTTTATTTAATTAATTTATTTACAATTATTCAATTTTTTGGTTTTCTCGATGAAGTTCCACACAGATTATAGATAATTCAATTGAAGGGTAAACCCACCATCATAAACATAATGGGGCCCTAATATTTTTTATATGGGAACCTGTTTATGAGTTATTCCATTATTTTTAGTAAAACTACTCACATGTGTTATTTAATAACATAAAATTTTTTTACGGACCATTTCAGGAACACCAAGACTTGGAATCGCATGTCATATCAATGACTAGTCATAGAAATTTCCTAGACATTTTTTTAAAATAAAACATGGAAAATATGAGTCATTACATTCAACCCACCTTAAAGATTTATTTCCTTGAAATCACAACCAAGGGATTCCCAAAGAACTGAGGGTACATGCATGGACCTGAGCCTCTCGCTCCCATGTTTTCTCCTGTATATTCATGTGCTACCTATGAATGCACACCAGAAGAATCAATCACACATTGGGGTTCTTCTCCCATCGATCCTCTATCTCTACCAGAAAATCCACAAAAGCTTCCTTGTCTTAAATGTCCATCATGCCTTATTCAATGAAATATGATCAGTAATGTATGTATCTCCTCATTGGGGAAACATGGAAGGCATCGTAAACCCAATCTATCTATGGAGGTTGATCCAAGAGGTATACCATATATCCCACACAACACATTATTAGAAAAAATCTGATAAACCTTGGAGATAACTTACCCCCATTAAAAGCATTGTATCCCACGTCGAGGAGAGATCCAAAGAAACACATGGTCGCCCACTTCAAACTCCAAGGGTCCTTGTCACCTACCTGCATATGACTTATGATAGCTTTTTTCCATTCTTCACCCACTCTTGGATGAGATTAACCTTATCTATAGTATCCCACACCAACACCAGAGCCATTAGCGCAGACCCTCTGGGGTCAGTCTAGCAAGGGTGAAACCTACAGGGCCACCCGTATAAGGCCTCAAACAGTTCCGTACATATGGTAGAGTAGTAGCTATTTTTGTACGAAAACTCCACTAGAGGTAGTTGATCCTCCCAACTACTATCAAAATCAATGATATAGTCATGTAGAATTTCCTATAGGGCCTGAATGGTTTGCTCTGTTTGGTCTTATAGCTGCTAGTGGAAATATTTGATCAAGTGCCGCTAAGTCCCAGAAGCATCCTAAAATCTCCTCGACACCTTGAATGAAAATCATGAACCTTAATTTGAAACTATTGTTAATTTTAATCTATGGAGTCTAAAAATTTCTTACACATAGAGGCATCCCTATCTCTCTATGGGAATTTGTTCATGAGAATATAAAAAGTGAATAACATTGTGAGTAGGTCAAATATCACCCAGATTGTACGGTTTCTCCTAAAGATACATGATAAAACTATCACAATTTCCAATGATATCCTTCCTCACTCAATTCATGGCACCCCAAGTAAGGAATAAGAAACCCCTTCCAATCACAGGGTTTCGAGACAATGTTTTAACAAACGTCGAAATGGATTAATCAATAAATCGAATTTTATATCAATAGGTAAGAATAGATTCAACTTGTTTTGTCTTCCCTGGTCTCTGTCATGACACAGTGTGTTAAAAAACCACAAAAATGATTAATCAATCTCTCAAATTTTACATCAATATGTAAGCACAGATGCAACATGTTTTGTCTTCCCCAATGTTCGTCATAACACCTACATGAATATCCTAATGCATCCTATCACTCTAGGTGTCCGCTAAAACTAATATGCATCATCTAAAAGGATTGATGTGCTCACCATCTTTAAAATATCCATCAAGGGAATTCATTGTAAGAAACTATTCACTTAATGACTCATAGTCAGTATCATTGAGTTATACCTCCCCAACTCACTTTAATAGTGGAGGGTTATCAACCTCTGATTAGAGGTAAGATTACTTATCTCTATCAATGAAGGATAACTATAATGAGGCTAATTACTTTTCTTCCATTTCCATCAACTATGAACTAGATTTCTTATTTGGAGAATGTGCTTCAACATTTCCCATACCAATAGTATTGACTACAATGAATTCATAGTCCTGGAGGAACACCAGCCATCGTCTACATCTCAATTTCAGATCCTTCTGATATAAGATATACTTGAGACACTTGTGTTTATAGTATATGGTAAATCATTTTCTTATAAGGTATTGTCTCCACGTATTTAATGCGAAGACTACCACTGCTAACTCAAGATCATGGGTCACATATTTCTACTCATGTTTTCTCAATTGACATGTACCATAGGCAATTTCCAATTTAATTTTCATCAGGATAAGAATGTATGGTCACTGATGTATCATAGATCACTACATACTTCAATCCCTCCTCTAGAAAACTCATGATTAGTTTGCTCGTCAAACTCTGTTGTAACTGCTAAAAATCATGCGGGCACCTTTCCATCCTAACAAAAGGATTCCCTTTCAACTTATTGATATGTTCATCAACCCTATGGTAGGGGATACTCACAATCACATCTAGTTGATTAATGTTATGGTAATCCCCCAAAATCCTCAAAGACTATGTCTTATAAATATCTTCCTCTACATGTCCTCCACATACACCCTTCAACTTGCGATGCTCTACAAATTCCATTTGATATACTGATTCTAACATCAGTTCCTTCCCAGGGGTGTAGAATGATGCATATTTCTATACCCATGAGGGTAGGTAAAACTGGAAACATCATCTTGGAATGAAGGTCTCATACTCTGCCACTAATACGTGGAACTAAAAAAATCAAAATATCCAGTTCAATGAGGGTAAGGCTGGCCCAATCAAGACTGATCAGTTGCACCCTCCTTTGTAAGAGTTTATTCTCTACTACTTGGATTTCCATTTTATTTGACGGAGGAAAACCCCATTCCAATGTTGTGGAAAAACCACATTGTTTTTCATAAAAGTATCAATCTAAGCATGAAATGTGGATGACCAGTACATACAAAACTAACATTGTGTGGCCTTGACGGTGCCACCAAGAGGAATCAATTGAACCCTTCACCATAAATGTCAGAACATATGGTTGGAATAAGTGTGATTATTGAGTCTCCTCCAATAGGTATCTCATGACGTAAGTTCCAAGTAAATGGTTTATCTGAAAACACAATTTTTTGAACAGGATTCATGTCAAGAAGGAATGATTAACACCTGTGACTATTAATAAGGTAGATATGAGTAGAAATAGGCTCTACCTTGAATCATTCCTGGATCCTTTGGGTCATATTTCATTGTCGAATACAACTATTCCCTTACCATGTCTTCCATCTCCTTGAGCCTTGTGTGGACCACATTGGGGTGGTGTTTGTAACATGGAAAAATGTATACCATATCCTACTACTCACCCAACCCCTCTCACATGTCATCATCCCTATCGATTCATCTGTGCTTTTCATTGTCTTTTCCCAAGTGGCCCATCCACCATTTCACTATCAGCACAATCAGATGGAAAATATCTAGAAAGATGTAACATTCCATATTTTGAATATAATTACCTTTTCTTAGGCTGAGTGGACTCACCCGATGCGCCCTGAGAAATAGATTCATCATCTTGGGTCCTCTTCTCAGAATTCATCAGATGTCCATGTCTTTGAGACTGATGTTAGCTCCCTTCTTTCTCTCTATTAATATCTACTGCCTATATCTACTCATCCAAATGACATTCAACAAAAAATGATATCTCTAGAACCCTAGGATAAGTAGGAACGAAAATAGGAATAGTGATGATAATTTTGTCCCTTAACACACCTTTCTTGGAGGTCTGACCCCTCAATCACCAGTTGTATCATATTCATCAATTACTTGGAAAGGCCGGTATGTCTTGATTAATACTCATCTACCATCATTTCATCCTTCCAAATCTATAAAAACACTTGGGAACACATATCCCTTACAGTTTATGGGGAGAAACCCTTCTCTGAGAAAGGTTCTCAAGACTTATCCATGGGAGATTCAACTCATCATAAGAGCGGGTAATCTAACCACGCCATCACCCAGAAGAGCCACATAGAAGGATCACTACCATGATTTCCATCTATTCTAATTGTTTCCTATGTAGAAAGTGGACTTGGTCACCACCTCAAGCTTGTCCTCAGCCTCTTGTGAGTTGGAATCACCTCAGAACCATAGGGATCACTACTACTGACAATCATGATGTGTACTCATCATGTTCATCCCATCCGCTGGTATTACGAGTACAGTGTTCTAATCCACTAGGGGTGATATAGGTGGTACACCACCCAATGGTACAGTCTTTTCTATGAACCACTTTACCCATCTCGTCACCCTATAGATTATCCTAGGGATCATGTTGTAGAATCCTAGTTGGCTATCTATGTGGAAGCATCTTGAAACACCACAAGATGTACCATGATCAATAGAGTATACCTGGTGAACTGACTCAAGAAGGACTTGGAAAACAAAACATATTTTCATATGATGCATATACCATATTGTTTCTCCCAATAACTAGTTGTTTCATGTACTGAGTCGAAAAGAAAAACTTAGGGTCTCGATGAATGGATATGTCAGCCACCGTGCCAACACTGAATTCTCTAATCTGAAATCAAAACTTGAAAAAATTCACAATATTTCCCCAAACCAAACTCATATAATTTGTGTTCCAAAGGTAGAACCGACCTCCATTGATACCAATTTTTCATGACCCATCCACTAGAACCTTTGTCATGACTTCCCTAAGCCCTCCTCTCAATGGTCAGTAGCTGGCGACTAATGATAAAAAAAATTATCCTGAATGTGTGAGGTAATTTATTAGTACCTATACACACAAAAACTCACAACCCCATCTCAAAATGCTGAGAAATGAATACATGCATGCTACTAAGATATCCACTCAGAGTAAACAATACACGATGAAAGTAAAGTGGGCATAATACCATTCTAAAAAAAGACAAGATGTAAAAAAGGGAGAAAAAAAGTATCTGGAAACCATCCATAATTAACCATACTTAAGTATTGGGTGAAGAGTAAATGACTTAATCTATTTGAGTACACCTCACTGGTCAGATCTCACTAGGTGATGCCTAGACCTAGACAACCAGGTTTTGATAAAATGTCAACTGTCTTCACAAGACATGACATGTGTGGGAAAATCCCATTCCTGGGTCAGTAACACAATACACAGTTGGGACCCCAAACCAAAAATAAAATTCCACAATGAAAATTAAACAGGATGTAGTGTAAAACTCACACATATATAAACTAAAAGAAATAATGACAGACTAATAGTCGTAATTCATAACACCTTTTACTACTATAGAACTCATCCCTGATGAGTGTATAGGGTGGTGGGATCACTGAGACCCGCTCTTCACATGGTCCAACTGGATCACATAGACTATCCTATATCATGTGGGAGCTGGATCAACTATACATGCTTATTTCATGAGCTAGACGGATCACATAGACCTATAGGTCTCTAAGGTTAGCTGGGCCACTATGGTATGCAAGTCACTAAGCTCCACTAATCTACCGTGGTCTGCATGTCATGGAGGTGTGATGGGCCACTAATGTATACATCTCACTGAGATCTATTGTTCCACTATCATCCACATGTCACTAACGTTTGTTGGGACACAGAGGTCTTCTAGCCACTTCCTTCTCGTTAGATCCTATCATAGGATTCTCGCTAGTAGCACATTTGATTCCGGGAGAATCTACATATAAATCGATCAGTCAAATTTAATCTTCAATAAAAATTCACATGGAGTATTCCAAAAGGATATTCTTATCACGGGTGTCCTAATTCCATAAACGAATCATCAATTAGGGGCATAATTTGGAATTTATCTGTCTTTTAATGAAAAGGGGGTCTGAAGGGTTTAGGCGGATCGACCAGACCTGACCAGACCTGGTCGGGTCTGGGCTGACCCTGTCCAACATGGCACATTAGGCCTTCTCGACCTCACCCATTGGGCAGATGGTCTGGACAACCGGGATTCCACCGAACTGGCCCACTCGCATGCCTGACCCATGCAACTTTTTTAGTTCAGTCCAACCCGAATGAGGCTTTCACCACGTCAACTCTACGTCATGAGACTGTCTCGGTTAGCCACCACCCCGCACATGGTCCGCTAACCGTGTGTCATCGACCTATCATGGCCCACACTTGTCGCTGCATTCTGCCTCCAACCACGGAACAACTACATGCCTCTTCTATTGTTGAAATGTGTTGTTGGTGCATGCACCCACCGGTGCATGCCCACTGTCGCGGACCTCATGGTCACAAGTCTTCCTTCAGAACTACCGGTTCCCAAACTAGTTGTCGTTCACCTTGTGCCACCGTATCCCCCTGCCTCATGCCTATGTTGATCCACAACCGAGGTCCTTTGTGGACTAAGTTTGTTATTACATCATGAAAAATGAAATAAAATGTTAGAGTAGAAGGATGCACAAGGAAAACACGAAAGAGAGAGAACGAACATTGTTCATGTCGGTGTGATTCTTCTTTTTTACAAATTTGACAAAGGATAAATAAATTTGAATTCAACTTTCCATAACTCTCAACATGAAAAATCACATTCCCAATTAGATGATCGAATCATGGGTAAATTGTTTAGTGAATTGACATGGATTCTTTATTTAGAAAAAAAGAATGTGGGAAAGGTAAACAGAAAGAAATAAACCCCTACATGGGTTTAGATTGATCACTAATGAATAGAAAATCTTTTGTTCTCCATTCGACAATAAGATGACCATTGTTCTGAATCCATTCATAGACTAGTCATCATTCACCATTCATCAACACTCATCATTCGCCAATTACTTTACTCCATGGCTTCAGAGAAAACACAAAGATTCTCCTGTGATCTCGTATCTTTGTTAATAAACCTAATGGAAGAAATGAATTTTATTGTTTCTGTTATGCTGATTCACTGTGTAGTTATTCTGTTTCATTTATAAAATGATACAACATTTCAATTATTCTTCAATTACAATGTCATTATGTTATTTCATTTATAAAATGAAAATATTGACTTGATGTGGCATTGCAATGCTTTTTTTGATGAAAATTATCCTTCTTTTGTTTTTTAATTTTCTCTAAAATTCCCAAAAATTAACTTTTTCCCTCAACTTGTGGAGTTCAAGATTAGGAACAACCTATGGAATGTATACCGTCACATGATCAGTTGTAATATCTGATTTCTTATCCGAGTAACCATTTATGAGTTATCAGATTTCAAAAATAAAATAATCTTTATTTATTTATTTTATTTACCATCATGTCCTAAAAAAATACTTTCCACTATTGGAATATTCAAGCCAATGTTAGGATCCTCCTAAGGAAGGAACACATTCATGAGCTTAATAGTGGTATCAGAATTTCATTCTGATTCACCATTCGTGAGTTATGTGGATTTCAAAAACAAAATAATTTTATTTAATAATTTTATTTATGGTCATTCAATTTTTGTTTTTTCATTTTGAATTCCCACACCGAATACATTTATGTCATGTATAGGGTAAACCCACCATCCTAAACACAACAATTCCCTCAGATGTCTGATCCAGGAACCCGTTTGTGATTTATGAATTTTTTTAGAAAAGTAGATCACATGTGATATTTAAAAACATAAAATATTTTGATGGACCATTTTGATAACATCAGGACTCAGAATCACATGCCATCTCAGTTTTTGGTCTCATAATTTACCCAAAAATTTTCTAAAAATAAAACATGGAAAATTTGAGTCATTACAAATTTTGACCAAATTTTATAACTACATTAGGATACCTTGAACCATAAACCCCATGAAATAGTGACGCTAAAATAGATATGTAAATAGCCATAATTTTCATTATTTGTATCATAAAATACATTCCTGGAAAGTATAAACACCATATACAATAGACATGTGGTGAATATGGAATGTGTCTCACAAAAAATAAATGTGAGACGAAAATCCCTTATCATAACTCTTAACATACATCAAACATGTTTGAAAATCCTATATAATAAATATAAATTTTTATAAATCTATTATAGAACCATAATTATATATATCATACCATATATGATTTACTTATGAAGATTCATTACCTATTTATTAATGATTCTTTATTAAAACCATGTTCGTGGTAATAACTGATTTTGTTTTCATGTTTGTCTTGATTTAGTATTATTAGTACTCCAACACTGATCATTTTAAAATAATCTCTATAATTAAAACCCTGATATTAATATCTTATATATTTATTATATATATTCAGTGTAATCCATCAGAGTTAAAGATAGAAAATGAAATTCACAATTGATAGAGTCTATATGACGTACATACACACGAAAATTTATTCGTTTTCTCAAAGGATGAAATGAAATAATGGTAAATAATATTTAATCTTTTTTAATCACTTTTATGTCATATATATTTAACATATTCATTAAATTTATCCTTATTATATTCTATGTAATATAAAAAGTGATAATATGATGTAATCATGACAAATGTTATTGTACTGTGCACTAAATAGAATGTATTATATTATATGTGATATTATAATTAAATAAGTTTAGTTATTTTAAAAATGTCAAACATATTCATTTAATTTATCCTTACCATTACATATTTCAATCAAAAATGAAAATCACATCACATATGTTTTTGAGGTCATAGTCTGTTGTATATATGAGTGGTGTTATTATTTTTTCCATATAGGGTGTTAATAATTTAGATGTGGTATCATAATTTAAAATTAATAATAATATCATAAATATAATATATAAACATTAAATACACCATTATATCCATCCATGAGAGTTTGTTATGGGAAAAAATAATATCAGTTTGCAATGCAGTAGTTCATCGTACGCAAAATAGATTTTTTCGTTTCACATTTGATGGAAGTGGATATTGATACAGGTTATTCATATAACAAAAATATATATAATTATATGATATGTAATGTATTATTACATCATTTTATATTAATAATATTTTAAATATTATTAATAAGGGACAAAACAAAAACACAATTTTAATAATTTAACAACTTCTTCAGAAAACCGCTTACGTTCATAACTAAAGACTTCCCAGGAGGGTTTTTTATAAACATTAAGAACTAAATTGAGTTTATTATAATTTAGGGAATATATTTTATCATTATTTCAATAAAAAAATTCTTTCGGATGTTTTAAAAGAAGATTATATGGGGTGGCCTTTTATATGTGGGGAGATGACACAGAAAATATATTTGAAAAACAATAAAGTGTACCAACATTTTTCCAATTAAAAAAAGATCCAAATGGGTAAATCTCAAAACAAATTCTGTATATGGTCTAAATATTTCAATAAAATGGTTCTTTGATAAGTTAATATCTTATTTTACCCCTGAAAATTTTAATTTAACCCCCACCCTAAATAAACATGTTTTAACCTTAACCATGGTAATTAATTCTAACAGTTTTTAATGTTCATTTTGACCCAAAAAAGATGAAGTTATTATATAATATTATTTATACTGATTCCAAGTATAGAATCAAATTTTACATATTAAAATCCTATAAATTTAAAATTAAATTTAAAATTAACCCCTTATACGTGAGGAGAAAGCAGTTTTAAAAGAACATATTGAACGGTTTCAAAGGTTTTTATAAAAAAGGTATGCAAGAAAGTGATTCCAAAGACATAAAATAGTTTAATATGTATAGATTTGACCAAATTTATCTTTTAAAATCATATCTATATAAAATTTTTCCAGTGACGATTTTGAATGAAAAGGCAGTTTTTTTAATTAAAACTATTATTTTTAGTGAAAATTTTATCTCTTCAGAAAATTATAAAAAATGAACTCTAGAATAATTTTAGTGTAATGATTTAAAAAAATAAATTACTTTGGTAAAATAAATTTTACAAAAATGTAAAAAAATTAAATAATTGTGTAAAAGGTGATAATAAAACTTTTTAGAAAAATTACAGTTTTGTGTGTAAAATTTTAATTATTATCATTTAATTCCTAGAAAATATATTAGATGAAGGTTAAACATTTAATAGAATATATAATATTAAAATTGTAATAAGAAAATTAACCAAAATTAACTTGTTTAACTAATTTATGTAAACCACATTTGTGTGCATAAAAATAGTTTCTCAATAAAATATTTCCTTCATTTTAAAATAGTCTCAATTATTTCCAATTCTAATTAAATTGGTCATCAAATAAATAATTTTGAATAAAATTATAAAAATATATATTTATAATTTATTTAATAATATTCATATCTTCCATTCCAGTGTCTAGCTAAAAAATATAATAATAAAAAATAATATTTTTATATTATGTCAGATTTCATTAATACTCAGTTTTGCGTGTAATGAAAAATGTCGAGGAAATTATTTTTATTATAAAGTCATATTTCATAAAATATTAGGGTATTAAATTATACCCCTCCTAAAAATGATATTATCTCATCAAATTTATCACAGTTATAAAAGATGAGTGTACTTATGTCTAAGTACATCATTATGTTCCAATGCAGCTTCCTCAAGATGGTGGTTTTACCGTAAAAACATTGACCAGTTAATGGTTTTGTTTCATAAAACATTCAATAGATGATCTATAATCTCAATTAGTTATTCCTCATAAGTAATATAATTCTTCAGATATATTATCGTGGAGATCAAAAATGTGAATGGTCTGGTATTAACTTTCTCATGATAGATACATTCGACACAATGTTAACATGGGAAAGTTTTAGTGGAAGACCTAGTTGATAGGCTACCATCTATGTACTATAAATAATTTCAAATGGACTGATATACCAAGGGTTTATCATTCATTTATATTTCATGAAAAAACTCATTCTTTTATTATTGTTTGATCAATTTCCACTTCATCTCTTACTCTATCAAATAAATATGTATTTTTATTCTTGAATACCTAATAGATCACATGATCAACAATAGAATGATATTTTTTGATCTACCTCATGTTATCATCATAAAAAAGGATAGAATAGGTTTTACAATTTGATAAAATATTCTTATAGTGAAATAATAAATTAATATATAAAACCTCATCCAATGATCTACTAAAACTATTCCATAAATAGTTATCCTAATGACACATCCAAAATTAAATATTTATAAATACGGTCACCAAATATCCCAAAAACAATTTAACACTAATCCAAAAAATATTATAATGTGGTCCTTAAATGACACATAAGAAACATATGAATACATTCATCATGTATATCTCTCAAAATGTATTAATAACCTGAATTTCTATAACAAATTATCCAGTACATTCAATCTTACTTTTTACATTAATAAAACACTTATTAATAAATATATCAATTATATCAAAAATAGGTATGAACTCCATCAATGATCCCATAAAACACGTTTTAAATAAATAATTATTTAGTTCTATGGTAATCAATACTATCAAAATAAAATTATCCATATCAATCATATCATTATACAACCATATTTATCTCAACATTATGAATATGTTAATGGTTATCCTTCCATTAATCTGGTGTTTTATATAATATATTATCATTCCATTAAATAAAATTTCTTGTAAATTAGTACCATTTTACATATTCTTGTAATGTCTTAACAAAAAAACATATATAGAAAATTCCTTATATATTTTATAATTTTTTAATTCTAATACATAATAACATAAAGCTTCCTACATTATTCTTAAAACATTAATTTGGATTCATAGAATTATTACTAAATACATAATTCCTTTAATATATAATTTTAACCATATGTATCATAAACAAATAATCCTTTACTTCTACCACCTTACTGGTCCTATTCATGATCTTTTACCCAAGTAAATTCATTTTTATAATGCCCATTATTTCAAAATTTAAAATAATAAGCCTTTTATAATTCCTTAAAGAAACTATTTTTATAATCCATTTTATTGAACTAACTTTTAAAATTTCCTCAATTATTATTTAACCTATGCTTTATTACCCTCACATTAATCATATTCTTCTTCTTTAGAGCCATTCCTTGGGCTGATACCACCAACAATATCGACATATGAGAAACCGAATCTTCTTTTTAAATGGCCTCCACATCTTAAATCTAAAAAGCTATATTATTATTTTATTTGGTGATCCTGAGATTTGGAAAATACGAAATATATAAATCTTATATCGTGATAATGGATTAGATTTAATAAAAACATCCTTTACTCTAATCATCATCACATTTGGTTTCTCATCAGAACATTGTTGATGAAATTAAATGTTATCCTACATTTTTAGGTTCTTATAATTGAATAAAACAAAAAACTATATCCTAAAGAAGAATATTCATAGATGAGAACCACATATTCATGAAATATCACTTAAATTATGTTTAATTCCTGATAACTTATTTTCAATCTAGGTCCAAATGGGTTGAAACTATGCTATCTTGTGTCATTATTCAAATCATTAATTATGGTTTAAAAAGAGTTTGGGTGTTTCCAAAACATATACATAGGAGTTCCAAACAATTTATAATGAAATCATTTTTTTTGTGTACTAGGTGATGCTTGGTTCAAGCCTGAGACACCTTTTTCATAGCTATTACCCATAGTTACGTTGGTTCCAGAACAAAGTTCACTTATTATATCCAGACAATGATTTAATTTTATATAAACCACTCCCTCTAACCATAACTAATATTCTAATATATTTTATTATACATATAATTATCCTTATATATACCCTTAAACATATATTTAGGAACCTAAATAATGTTGTATGATCTTAGTTTCAATAGGTTTTACAAAATCATGTTTTGATACCAACAGTAAATACCCAAACTTATTATACATAGATATTACATATAAAAAGATAATTATTTGTTATATTAAATAACAATCCACGCATAAATCATTTAGGGATAATTCCTCTATAAATAGGGAAATATTAAAAATTCATCCATCAATGAGATACATTATCTCCCATTATGTTCATCATAACTAGCGTGTTTCTAATAAAAATCGTATATAATAACATTCATCATTGCTTATTGAAATGAAACATGTGATAAGGATATCCAAGATGATCATTATAGGTTAACAAGATAGATATAAACATATCATGAGAATAATGGAATGATAACATGATAATAACATTGGAACACTCTACCCAGTATATAATAGATCCTAAACATGAGTCGTGCCATAAATCTTTGTAGTTCAGAAGATATGAATCATAATGGAATCAAATAACAAAATGCATAGCTTATTAAAATTGGAATAATTGTATCTAACACAAATAATCACAGAAATAAATTTTATTAGATTTTTTGGATCATTAAAAATGATATCATAGTGGAATGGGTCCACTCCCCAAAATATTTTCGTAGCCAATGTTAACACTATTACTATTATAGTGTAGAAAGTCCCCTAATAAACAACGATAACCCCTCATTCCAAAAATATTAATATAATGTGATCACAACAATTATACTATGAATTGGTGGTATATTAAGGTTCCACTAATAACATAATCAAAATAATATATACATTTCCAAAAAGTACAAAAAAATTGCTTCATGTTAGATCTTATTAAAAGAAATGGGTTTCATAAATATTTCATTGTAACATATCCTGTAAAAAATAAGTGGGTATTATACTAATTTCTTCATCACATAACATGTTGAAAAAGAATTTTGTTTCATAATAATTTTATCATTTTATACCCCATGGAAGAGAAATAGTTTTCCTAAAAATATTTTCATCATATGAATTAACATTTTAGAGAATGAATGTGAATAATACCTCAAACACTCTGAGATTTAGTGAAATAGATTTTTCAAAAGAATTAAGTATTGTTAATATTTTATTACATTCAAAAACATATATATCATGCATTATACAAAAACTGACTCTATCCTCTGTTACATATAACATATAGTTTCTTTAAAATCATGCGTGACATGCGACACCGAGTTTCTGTGAACCATGAAATAATTATATTTGAAATCTGTCAATTAAAAACTATCCATTGAATATTTGAGTATGAATATAATTATTTGATTTATATAATATAAATATAAATTTACTACTCGATATAATTTTATCTATAATCTATCAATAAATAATCTGTTAAACTTTATTAAATTAATTATATTCTTCAAAAACATTTCTTAAAAAATATATTTTTTTCTTTTAATGAGAAAATAATATAATCAATTAATATAGATTTTATAATATCTAGTTGATAAAATTAAATTCATTTTTTAACCATAATATATAAATTTAATTATCGTTATATTTCTAGTTTTTTTAAAAAAATAGTAATTTTCTATGAATAGTAAAAAATACCGATTTCGGTAAAATTATAAGTTATTTTGAGAAAATTATAAAATTTAAGAGCCCAATTATATTTTAAAGTGACGTAATTATTATTTCACATTATATAAACCACTTAATTACTATTTTATCAAAATTTATTGTATTATATTATGTGTTTATTTTTTGGTCTAAAATTATGTTTTTACTAAAAACTACTTCAATATTGATAATTTTACAGATTTTTAGTTGATTAGAATAATACTTAATGAGGAATTTATTAATTTAAATTTACATAGGAAATGTAAATATAATTTATTTTATATTCATTAAATTGTTATTATTAGAAATAATGTAAATATAACATCACATTTTTCATGAAAAATGTGATTCTAAAAACCTGCATTTTTATCGCATATACGAGTATTGGGTTATAATTAATTTCCTCAATGATTAGAAATACTATTTCAAAAAAATATAATAATTTGTTAAATAATTACTTAAAAATAATATTAGGGTTAAATTTTTATAATATTTTGGAATGAATGATTTTTTGATGAATACTGAACAACAATGAATTTTAATAGAAAATTCCTTATAGCTTAAATTGTTCCTATATTTTAAATATATTTTGAATTGAATCAAAAAAAATAGATCAATTATATATCAACTAATCCAATTTTTTCCATTTTAATCATTTTTATATTTAATTTGGACATAAAAACCATGTAAATGTTAGAACATTTTCTCATTGAAACTCCACTTTTTCATTGCATCTACTTGATTAATTTAAAATTAAAATTTATCACTTATCTGAATAGAATTTTGAAAAAGAGATTCCATATTTCTAAAAATAATAATTTATATTATTTAATAAGTTAAACATAATATTTGACCATAATGTATAATTAATATATTAAAAATTAATTATAGTGTTTAAGGTAAAAACTGTTTTAACCGGTGTTAATATAAAAACATAATGGTTACAATGACCTAAAACATGTTTAAAATAAGTCTTAAGTCATTATATAGGCCATATAATTTATAATTATTTATAATATTCAATTATTAATAATTTTTTCATTATAAAAATGTAGTTACAACTTTTCAATTTCAAATAATTACAAGTGTGTCACTCATCTCACTTACAAAATGCCACACCTTATCCTCTCTTCATTACATCTTAAAAGTCTTTTGGTCAAAAAAATTCAATAATAACTTCCATAATTCAATTCTATAATGATATAATCCTTATTTTGGATTCAAATCCAAACAATGAAGTCTTTTGGTTCAAATTTCAGGAGGACACGTGAAGAGTAGGCAACGTTTATCAACAAGATTTTTTGTTTATTTTTTCCTCCTCCTATTAAATTATTATTATATGATTATATAACAGCATAATTATATTAAATATACTTATAATATGTTATATAAGTGTAGTTATTATCAATTATATCCACATCCATCAAATGGGTTACTCAATCATCATTCATTTGTACGGTGAACTATTGTCTTGTGAACCAATGTGATTAATTTTTCCCATTACCAACTATCAGGATTACGAATGATGATGTATGTAATGTATATATATTATATTTATAACATAATTATTATTCTTTATTCATTATATATATATATATATATATATATAATTTTAATTTCCATTCCATATAGGGTATGATAACATCCTTCATCGGTACGGTGAACAACTGCCTTGAGAGGCGATTTGGTTCATTTTTCACTAATGATTTATATAGAAGATAATAAAGATAAATATATGTCATATAAATTAAATAATAATTATATTAATGAAATTTTTATAATTATTAAAATATAATATAAGAATTTATTTCATATCTTTTCACCAATCGAGAGTTGACAACATCGTTCGTGTACCTATCGACTGTCCCCATTACAAAGTGATGTGATTCTCTTTTCACCACAACAATATGTGAATGAAATTTATAATTATATTTAAAAAATTAAGGTATTTTTGATACTATTAAAATTATTTAATTATAATAAAGTACTTTCCTTATTTCTATTATGATCATTGAAAAATATAAACTTTTCTCTTGTATACGTACAAGCTACCATCTTCATGATCGTAACATACATCATTTATCAAAACCAAAATTTATTATTGGTTTTATAAGTTTAATTTATGTATAAAAATTACTGTTTTGTCATTATTCTTATTATATATATTATGTAACCATGATAAAATTAATAAGACCAAAAAATTAGAATTCAAGACATATTGGAAAAACAAAGTAGTTATTACCCAAAACATTACATTAAAATTGAATTATTCATAAATGGTTAATAAAAGAAATAAGTTAATAATAAACGCTAAGATATATAAATATAAATAAATATATTTATTTATTTATTTATTTAAGGTTATTTAATAAATTTATAATAACATATAATTATTATACATGAGGTTAGAATCAATGAGGAATTTGATAATTAAGATAAGTGATTTCTAGTCTCTCTATTTTTTCTAATGGACATGTAAAAATTCAGAACTATTTTGTTTTTTATGGTGTATATACTAACTATTTTACAATTTATATCAATAATATAAATATTTTAATGATATTGTTTTTCATTTTTTGCATTTTTATTTTTTTTAGAATTCAAAACATTATTGAAGTGTAAGGGGATTTCTGGCTCACTTTTAATTTTCTATAAGAAAGTTGATATATTCAGTATGTGTTTATTTTATGTGGTATATATAATTACCATGAATTTATTTTTTGGTTATTATAATTAACTTTTTTATTTATATATCCATTTTATTCTCTCTCATTAATTTGTATTACATCTCAAATGTTAGTAAATCATTAATGGTTTCTTACCTAAATATTACTTCATTGAAATGTACATTTTTATATACTTATATTCATTCACTATGTGTATATATAACATGTGTGACATATAAGATCATAATTTTATTTATACTCGTGATAGTTAAATTTTATTTTAATCATATTCCATCATGCAGCTTACATTTCAAAGCTAACAACATGATAAAGATTATATGTTACACAAAATGATCATTTATCAAAATTGTTTAGGACTATATTTTTTATGATGAAATATTATGATACAAATATAAATAAAATAATGAATTTTATCAACCCTTGGTAATGTTATGGGATTAAATATTATCCCTTAATATTACCCTATTCATCTAATAAAGAGCTTAATAATAATTTTTCTAATTAAAATCAACTTTTTAGAGGAAACCCATTTTTCATTCAAAACCATGTTTTCTAATAATGTTACTATAAATGATTTTAACATTTTTCGAATGATTTGTTATATTATTTTTTATGTATATTTGAAATTTCATTAATTGTTTAGAAATTTATCTTCATGTTTTTCAAAAAAATAAACCTTTGTCTTTTACCTAAAATATGAGTGACATATTATTTAACATGCATGGAATGAAAGGAATTTCACACTATTATGAACATTATTTTCATTGAAGAGTAATTTATAAGTTTACATGTTTATTTTTAGGTAAAGATATTTTAAATTCCTATTATTTTTTAAAAGGATTTTTTCAAATTATAAATTTTATTTTATTCAACAAATGTTTTAATTTTTATAAAATGTTCCATTATATGTTTTATAGGTCAAATTAAAATAAAATTATTTTGTAAAAGTTTTTGTTTTTGAGAAGTGTTTTTCAATTAATAATGAATATTTTCCTCATGAAATATTTTAAATTATTTTCAATTATTACAGCATATGTTTTAAATGTGATTTTCAATGAAAAATATTTCTAAAATATATTATGAATTTTAATTTTAAAAAATGTATTTTAAAAGTTAATTTCTTTACCGAATTAAACTATCCATAGTGTTAATCTTTGAAATTAAATTTCCATATTAAATTACGTCCTTTGATTGCACATATTATTTAATGGGAATATAAAATCAGGATTTCGTTCGTATTATTTCTCTAAATGATTTATGTTGACAGGATGCGTATGAAACCAATTTTTCCTCCCTGGGTTATAAAATGAGTAAATGAATATGAAACCAATTTCCTTTTACATGGGTTTTACATTGATAATATGATGAAATGATTATGAAACCTATACCATTTATAAAGGTAATTACATGATGAAATGTTTATGAAACCCATTTTATTTCAAGAATTATATTATGGTGGACGTTTTATGATCTTTTGGAAGAAATATGATTTTCATTATGTGACGATTGAGAACTATATCTCTCTCAAATGAAAGAGTTATAGATTTACCTCTCATTGGATAGATAGTGATATAATGGGAAGTAATCCCTTTCATACAATGACCTATTCCACTATTATGTTCTTAGGAGTGAACCTTGACTACTATGACGGTTTGGAGAGTGAACTCGTTTCACTATAATATCATTTTCAATGATCCTTGACTATTAAATAAATTATTTTCTATGATTATGTGTAATTTACAATACATATTATAATATCAATGTTATGCTCTTATGGAGCATTTTATTAGATTCCCTAATGATTTCTATCTTATTAACATTCATTATTTATTCCATGAATCTAGATTATGATCTCTGATATGAAATACATGATTTTAAAATGTTTTACTATTGTTTTCATACACTTTTTCTCGTGTTATGCTTACATATCTCCCTTATGTACCGTTACTAAGCATTTCAGATCCCCGATTATTTTGTTTCCTTTAACATGGTTTGGATGTATGGTCATTAAGTAGGATTAATAAAGAAGAATATCTTTATGGGATACATTGAATATATTTCAAGAATTTAGAATATTTTATTCCATGTTTCAAATGGAACTAAAATATTATTGTCCTCATGAATGTGTTCATGTAATGTAATGAATATTAATCTAGAAAGATGTAATATAAATGTATGAGAAACATGATTTCCCCTAGTTTATACATTCAAAAAAGATTAGTTATCCTTTATAAACTATTTTGAGAAAACTTTAGCGAGATTCCTAAAAATATTTCTATTTATATGGATTGTTATGTCTTCAATAATATATCTATTGAAGGGCAAATGTTTTGGAAAATGAACTAGAAAATTTTTATAGGATTTTTCATGGGGTTTCCTTGAAATTACATTTTTTCTGAATACTACAAGGTTATGTGGTATTATAATAGAGGTAATTAGGGGAAATAACTCTAAAAAAGGTGCATTGAGCTAGACTCTATCATTATCCAGTGCATGAAAATAGTCCTTACATTACATTAGGTTCATCACAATCGGTGGTATCCTTTGGGAATTCACAAAATCTTTCTGAACCATCATACAATATTTACATTAATGATGACTATAAATAAACTAGGATAAAACTATGGTGTCATATATTAAAAATATGTTTTCAATATTTAGACATTACATATGTTATTTTCATGATTATTTGTTTTCCAATTATTATTATCATTTCTCGCACTATATTTTTTTGTTTTACTATATAGGGAGAACATGAAAGTACTTGGATAAAATTGGATGTGATGGATACATTTATGATGACCATACCAAAATGGTGATTTCTAGAGTGAAGTATATTTTGATTATTCCAAATCATTTATCATGATATATTATTACAAAATATCACTTTAACAAATAATCAGAGTCACTAAAGAAGAGAAGGATAAATTTCACTGAGAGTTAAAGTAATAGAAACCATGAATAAAAGATGATTCAATTTCTTCCTTTTCATGAATGTGGGAAGAAACACCTAATTCGATGTATTTGATTAATGAGAAGATGTTTTATTGTGTAAAGTAATGAAAAAAAAGTAACTATATAAGAAACATGAATATTTTGGATAACATAATGTATGAGAATAATGGTCTCCCTATAGTATCATTGACTGCCAAATTTTCTAAATGTGGAATGTATGGGAATTCTGCAAGTCAATTTCTTAAGGGGAAATATTAGGAAGATGATCATAAATGTTTTACAAGTAATGGTTTGGATTTTTATGACGAATAGGTTGTGTATGACATTTGAAAGATATGGGTTATTAAGTAATAAGAATATGGAGCCTAGTTAATTGTTTGTGAAGGATATTTGTTGATGAAAATATTCATGTACTGTCATTTTAGAATTTTTAAATACATAAGGATTGTTAAGTGCAATTTTAGATTAATTATTGTAAATAATATATTGAAAGATGCTGATAAACTAAAAAATATATTTATTGAAAAGGTGATACACATGGGTCACATGTGATTAACTGAAATATAACAAATAATATGATCATCATGTTTTAATAATGATATTTTCTAAACATATGGTTGGTTTGGATAATTTAAAATGTATATAACTGATTTCTTTGGAACCAGTTAATGATTTTTGACAAATGCTTTTAGGTTATCATTGATGGAGTTTACATCATTATTGGATAAATGATGTATACTAAAAAATCTATTGTTTTATTTAATAAAGATAGAAGTATGAAAATTTTCATCATGTTTTATGGTTTTTTTGGTTATTAACTTTATTTAATAAAAATATATGACTAAATTATTCACATATTTTGAATTTGAAAATCAAGAACTACTTTGATATAACTCATAGATTAATGTTAAGTTGATTTTGAAAAATTTAGTGACATTATTAAAAAATTATTAATTTTGGAAGGGTTATAAGGCTAACAATTTATTCAACGGTTTATGAAGATAATCTTACAAGGATTATGATATTATTTTTTTTATTTCACTAAATAATGATTTATGCATAAATTGTACTGAAAATTTTATTATGATAATAATTATAGATTGAAAAAATGACTTACGTTTCTATTTATAGGTCTTGTGATTTGATAGTGCTTTAATAATAAAAATGTGCATGAATCTCATAGATAAATAAATGATGTTTAAATTGATGATGGAACAACCAAAAATTATTTTTGTGCTGAAAATATGGAATGATATCATATAATTATATCTTATCATGAAAATTCTTCAACATTTGGAAAACAATACAGAAATAATTTTTTTTCCAATTTTAATAAATTTGGATGATATCATTGTCTCTTTTCATGCATCTTTGGTTTATGGATTTTTGTTAATTATCTTTCTTTGGATCACCGAATTTATTATGATCAATTATCTCTATCACAGTTTATATATTTTTTGCTTTTCTTTTATGACCAAATCATCACTTCCCACCTCTGTTCTCTTATGTGGAAACCTTGTTATGATTTAATTTAGGTAACTACTATATTTATAAATTTCCATTTTTAACAGAAGTTTTAATATTCACTTGAATGATGTGGATTTTAATGATGCAATTTATAAATGTTAAACCATTTATTAATGAGATTAATTTTGAGGCTGAAATTAATACTAAGGGTTGTAGAATGTAACACCATAAGATTGTTTGAAATAAAATATTCAAATGAATTTAATATTATTGATATTTTTTCCACATGATTCCCTGATTATAGATTTTATTATAAACTACACTGAAATTATGTTTTGTTACACCCAATAATGAGTTTCATTGAAATCATGCATGTCACATGACACTGATCTTCGGTGAGCCATAAAATATTATTATTTTAAAAATATCCATTATAACCAAGCCATATAATGAGAGGGTATGTATATTATTAAATAATTTCTAAAATATAAACATAAATTTCCTACATAATATAAATTTATTTTTAATATTTTTGTAAATATTAAAAAAAATTCATAAACCAATTATATTCATCAAAAATATGCTTTCCTCAAAAATTATTTTTTTCTTTTTATGAAAAAATATATATAATAATTTTTAAATTTTTTTTAAAATTATTTAATAAAAATGACTTTATTTTTTGAACCATAATATCCAAAATTTACTTGTGGTAAAAAAAAATTATTTTTTCAAAAAATATTTATTTATTTGTCAGTTGTGGAAAATACAAATTATTGTGATACTATCATTTATTTTCAATAAATTATGTATTTTAAATGAAAAAATATGTATTTAAGTATAATAATTATTTTTTTTAATATTATATCAGAGTAATTTTATTTTAATCAATATTATTTTGGATTCTATTATACCTTTATTTTTTGTTCTTTAAATAGTTTTTTTCTGAAAATTATTCTAAAGTACTTAATGATTCGTTATTTAAATTAATTAAAATAGTACCTAATGATAAATCATGTAAATTAAACATATATATTATACATTAGTAAATTTTAATCTATATTAAAAAAATTATTATTAATAAACATCGAGTTAATATAAAATCATCTTGTTCTTGAAGAAAAATAAACATCTCAAAAACAAACATTTTCATCCTCCTTAGGGGTTCTATTTTAAATATTATTTTTGACAATTTTAAAAATATAATTTCAAAAATAATATTTTTTTCTAAATCATTATTTAAATATTTATATTAGGTATGTTTGTTCCTAATTTTCTAAAAAGAATTTTTTATGAATAATGAAATTACATTATTTAAATTGAAAACTCCATCTTAATTTAAATTTGTTTTATATTTAAATTATATTTTAAATTGGTTTTTGATTAAAATTAAATCAATTATATATATAAATCCAATTCAGTTTATTTTAATAATTTTTATTTTTATTATTGATATAAAAAAACTTATATCCATTGGATGTTTTTCTCATTGTGAACCCTCTTTTTAATAGCGTTTATATGATTAATTTAAAATTAAAATTTTCCACTATTATGAATTGAATTTCAAAAAATGGATTCCATATTTGAAATAAAAATATTTTTTTATCTAATATTTTCATCATATTTATTGAATGAAATCAATAGTGAAAATAATAAAAAAATAATTATCGTAGTTGACGTTAAAAGTTTTAAAATGGGGTAAACAAAATATGTAAGGGTTAAAATAATCTAAAATTTTTATAAAATATCTTTTATAGAAATATTTCATCCCTATAATATCTAGTTATCTATAATAATCCATTTTTGATCCATTCAGTATGAGAAAAATATGTTTAGGCCTTTTCATTTTTGAAAAATTAAAATTTTACCACTTAACTCACTTATGAAAGGACACCAACTCTCCGCTCTTATTAACACCATCAGACCATTTTTTCAGCCATGGCCTACATAAATTTCTTCCAATCATATATAATATCATTATAGAAGACTTAATTTAAAAAAAAAACCATCCAAAGTATGGATTTTTTGCAAACCTTGGGATGACACTTGAAGATGATGCAACATTCATCAATGAGCATTTTTTGGTTTATTTGTTCATCCACCTAGGTTAATTCCTATTATACAATTATTAATATAAAAACCTAGAATATATCATATAATAATATGTTTTAATATTAGTTTAATTACCTAAAACCATATCCACTTCCATCAAATGGGTTACAAATTCATTTTATGTGTCTACGGTGGACTACCACCTTAGGGACTGATGTCATTTATTTTTTCATTACCACCCCACATGGTTGGGTATGATGATGAATATAAAGTATAAATGTTATATTTATACCATTATTATTCATATAAATTAATTATATCATATATAACTTTTAAATTTCATTCCATTTTGGATACAATAACAATTTTTGTGTATACGGTGAACTTCATCCCCGTGAAGTGTTCTGATTTTATCTTTAATAATAATAAAATCAATGATAATAATGAAAAAAATATGTGAAATACCTGAAATAACTATTATATTAGTGAAATATTTATCAAAATTAAAATATAGTATATTAATTAATTTCTTACCTTTTCCCTCACATAAAGAAGATAACATTATTCAGAAACGTATGGACTACCGCCATTACGAAGCGATGTGACTATATTTTCATCAACACACAACATGAATGATATGTATAATTATATTTTTAAAAATGATATTTATTTATTATACTATTATAATTTTTTAGGTATATGATATTTATTATCTAATTTCCATAATTATCATTTCAAAATAGGAAGGATTATTCATGCGTATGTATGGTGTACCGCCTCTATTATCATAACATACTTCATTTCACAAAACAATAATTATTTATTATTATAAAAAATATAATTACTATTTAAATATGATAACTATTACATGATTGTTAGTCTAGATATTATGAGATCATTATCAAAGTATGAGTGAAAAAAATAATAAATCAAGACATATGATAAAAACAAAGTATTTATTACCAAAAATGTGAGTTTATCAATGAATTGTTGATAAATGGGTTATAAAATGATATTGGTAAAAAATCATGATATATATATATATATAAGTTTTTACATTAATATATGTATCATAAAATTAAATTTATTTTAAAATAGGTATGAATGAGTTAAATAGATGTTGAGACTTACCGTAATGGATTTATAGTCTCTCTTTTATTTTTAAGAGATATAAGAAAATTCACTACTAAGTTTTTTATGTTGTATGAACAAACCCTTTGACATATTATATCATAAATATATTTATTTTAATAATATTTAATGATTCATTCGATTTAATTCATTATTTGGGATTCTGTTTCAAAGTATTACTATATTGTAAGGGATTCTTATCTCACTTTTATTTTTCCATGGGACATAATCCATATTCACCATGTGTTTCATTTATATGGTGTATATACTATCCATAAATGTATTTTATAATGATTATAAATAAATTATTTCCATTTATATACCCAATTTAGGATCTCCCTTTAATGTTATTTACAATTCAAAATTTACCAAATCAGCAAGGTATTACTCAATTTTAGTTCTTTTTGACATATATTATGTTATGTACCAATAATCATTAAGGAGGTGTAAATACAGAACCTTTGACATGTAATATCAATAATTTATTTATCCCCAATAAATTTTATATTTAATTTAATGATATTCCTTCTTAAGGATTACATTTAAATGTTACAATTTTGGTAAATATTTCATTATACAATATCATCTTTTATCAAGATTTCATATGACTTTGATTCTGATGATCAAATATTATAATCCATATTTAAAGAAACAGAAGAACATTCTTATCATATATTTATTTCATGAGAATAAATTTTCTTCTTTAATTTTCCTCTCTTCATGTACTCATGATTTCAAACATAATATTTTTAATAAAAATCTACTTTTCACTCGAATACCATTTTTCTTCAAAACCCATGCGTTTTAAGAAGTTTCTAAATTTTTTTTTTAACTTTATAAAAATGATTTATAGAAGAAAATTTTTCATGTTTTTTATTTTTTTTAAAAACTTTTTGAAATGAATTTTCAAGTCATTTTCCAATAAATTCTCATTTTCATTTTACCTAAAATGTGAATCAAATCATTATTTTAATGTCTAAAACATGAATGTAATTTCCCTCTTTCATTACCATTATTTTCATTGAATATTCATTTATATTTTTCAAATATTATTTTGATAGATAATTATTTTAAAAATGATTTATGTTTCCCAATGTTTTGTTTAAATTTATAATTTTATTATCCTGAAGAAATGTTTTAAATGCCTTTTAAATATTCATTTTAAATACATCAATGTGATTTTAAATGGAATAAATGTTGAAATTTTTTAAAGTATTTTCATGAAGGAAATGATATTTTCCTCATGAAATGATTTAAATTATTTTTATATATTTCTATATATTTTTTCATGGTTACGGTCAAGAAAAAAAATTTAATATATATTGTGAATTCAATTTTTTTTTAAAATTTATTATCAAATAAAATTTATTTCGTCAAGAAAAATTCCATGGGATATATCTTTTAAAAACATTCAATTAAAATAACATAATTTGAGTTACTTTATGATTTATTATGGATATTAACCAAGGAAACCATTATTTTTCTATATTTTAATGTTTTATAATGAGAATATATTTATAAAACCCATTTATCTTCCACAATTTATACCATAAAAATGATTTGAAAAGCTATTTCTTTTTCCATGGGTTATACATTGATGAGATGATGAAATGATTATAAAAACATTAACTTTTATATAGTTAATGATTTGATGACAATGTTTATGAAACCCATTTCAATTCATGGGTTGTTATATGATGAATGGTTTTTGATCCTGTAGAATATATATTTATGATTTCCATTATGTGATTGGGGGGACCTATATCTCCCTGTAATTAATTGGGAAATAATTAATATCTTATCCAGTATATTTCACTAGAATAGGTAGTGAACCTAGTTTAGTATGTGACTTTTTCTACTATGATGGTCCTAAGAGTGAATCTTGTATATGATGATGGCTTGGGGAGTGAACCAATTTTACAATAATATCATTAGAAATTATACATAAATACGTTGGAAATGATTTTCTATTATTACATGTATTCCAAAAATATCATATGCTAGTGTTATGCTCTCATGGATCATGTCCTTTGAATCCATTATGAATCATATTTTTTGAACTACCAATATTTATTCCAGGATTCAAGATTATGATGTTTCGTATTTATGGAGTTGTTTTCAAAAGTTATTTTCGTGTTCTAATACCTTTTTTCTCATGTTATGCATATATATATATATATATATCAATTTATTATTCTTATTGTGAATTTTATCTCACTATTTATTATTTTTTCCATTCCCTAGTTTTTTATGAATAGTTTTTAAGATGGATTACGGAAGGGCATGTTCTTTTTTGGAGACATTTGAGAAATTTTATTAATTTATATGATTGTGTTTAATGTTTCCAAAGGCACTAAACAGCTATCGTCCTTGAGAATGATTTTATATAATATAATAAAGAATATTCTAACAAGATATAGTATAGTTGTATTATATACCATAGTCACATTAGTATCCTTGGATCATATCCCCAGTAAATCACAAGTATAATCAATAGTTTTCATATTTGATAAAAAATTATTTTGAAACGTCACATGGAAAAATTATAGAGGAAATTGTTTTCCCCCAAATATAAAATTAAATTATAAATTCTTTTCAGAATCCATTTCGTTGAAAATTTTCTTGGAATATAATAAAAGAAGCATTAAAGAGCATATAAATCATTTTAGGAGGAAAATTTTTCTTCCAAATTAAAAGAAACATTTTAAAAATTTAAAACATTTTGAACGTCCTTTTCATTTAAAATAATAGTGTAAACATATAGATGAAGCATTGAAATGTTTTTTTAATGAAGATAGAAAATTCCAATCATGTTGTACTAGTTGAAATATATATTCCTTTCACATTTTTGGTAAAATAGAAAACGTACCTCATTTGGGAAAAAATTACATTAAAATAATTTATTTGATAGTAAAATATGGGTGAAAATTTATTTTAACAAACATTTTTTAATTTAAAATCATTTAATTATAATTTTTTTAATAAAACATGGACATTGAAGAAAAAAGATTTTTTATAGAAGAGGGAAATCAAGTCATCAATTTTCCATAAAAACATATTTTGTAATAATGAGCACCTAAAGAGAGTTATATTATGTGAAATCATGTTTTCTAAATAAATCACTAGAGGATAATAAAATTAATGAGTTTATTTAGATATGGACCATAATATTCAGTCATCAAAACCATAAACAATAAAAAACTTGAGATATGATGGGATTGTATCGTAAACCCCTTACCACTTTGGTATCTTGGAAACCAAATCCATGTGAAATGAAAAAATTAATTGAAATAAAAAATATTATGTTAATAAAAAATTAAAGATATTATTTATTAAAGATCTTTTATATACTCCCAAAAATTGAGGATAGTTTCATAACAAAACATAAGTCTCCACGAAGGAATTTTGTGATAAAATAACTTACCACTTTGGTAACATTTGAATGGTAAACACTGTGAAAGAGAGATCATAAAATGGAAATAAAAATAACCATAATTTTTATGATAATGACAATTAATATAATTCAAGGTCATTATATATATCACATTAAACAAATTTGTGGTGAATAATGCATGGGTCTCACATAAAATAAAAGTGAGATGACAATCCCTTATCTTAAGTCTCAAATTCATTTATACACATTAGAAAATAATGTATAGAAAATAAATTTTTATTATAAATATATTTATATATATTTATATATATTATACCGAATGGGATTTACAAAAAATATTTTCTTGCGCGTTTATACATAGTTCATTGATAAAATCACATTTTGGGTAATAAATGTTCTGTTTTTCATGTATGTTTTGATTTGATATTTTTAATTATCTTACATTGATCATTATTAAAAAATATCTTCAATTATATCCATGATAATAATATAATATATATACATTATATATGTTTTATTATTAATCCAAAAGAGTTGATTTTATGAAATTAAATTCATCATTCTTAAAGAGAGTTGGTGATATGCAAGTAAGAACATTGTTTTGATTTTCTCAACATGTTAAATTAAATAAATTTAAATAAAATATTACCTTAAATATTAATTTTAATTTCTTAAATATCAATTTTATTTATTTAATTTTTCCTTAATACCTCCCATGTAAAATCATAACTGAAAAACTAATCACATCATTTTACGAGTAAGTTGTGCACAGTACACAAGAATGACGTTATCATATGCACCACATAATGGAAAGTAAGAATGTATATAAGATATATTAATTATAGATGTATAATTATATTAAAATATTAATATATAATCATTTATTATATCCTCATTTCCGTCAACGAAATATATATATGAAAAACACATCACATCTGTTTGTGAGGCTGTAGTCTCATGTACACACGAGTGGTGTTCTTATTTTTTGAAGGGTTGGTGGTCACAAGGTATATAGAGTATTATAATTAAATATTTATAATATAAATATAAATAATACATATATATATATATAACATAAATCGATCACAATATGTATATATGGGAGGTGGATATCGAAAATGAAAAATATAGGATGGTGAGGAGGTAGTTTACCGTGCACATGATAGATAGTTTTCATTCACATTTGATAAAAGTGTAGATAGATATAGGTTATCAAAATAAGACTCTAAAATATATGTATATGTTACATAATCTTTTTGTTATATAATGATATTTAAATAGTATTTTATTGATGTGGAAGATGAAATAAAACAAAAACCCAACTTTAATAAATATAACTCTTATAGAGAGAGACACATTAGGTTTGTGAGTAAAGACCTCATAGGTGGGATTTGTAATAAAAATATGTTATAAATTATATTAATTAGGAATTATGGAATATATTTGGGTAGTTATTGGCTGATAAAAATGTTTTCTGATGTTTGAATAAGAGAGGAGACATGGTAGAAATTTATATGTTGGGGGAGAGGACACACATGGAATGTTTTAAAACATATGGTGTACCCACATTTTTCACATTAAAAAAGGATCCAAATGGGTTATTATCAAACAATAGAGGTTATAAGGTTTAAATAATTCCATTATGTAGGTTCCTTCCATGTTTATAAGTGGTTTTACTCCTTATATTTTTTTAACCCCTTGAAGGTATGTTTTTACATTTTCCACTATAATTAACTTTTACATTTTTTGTATTTAATTTTGACGAAAAAATAATTTTATCATATTATTTAATATTAAATATTCTAATAAAAAATATTGAATCAATTATTTAAAATTGCATTAACATAAGTTGGAATTTTTATTTTAAAATTATACCTACATATGTGATGAGAAACTGGTTTTTAAAAGAGAAAATGTTCAAAAGATAAAAATATTTTCTATAAAAATGAATTATTTATTGTATTTAAATTAAAAGAATTTGATTAATTTTTATATATTTTTAATAATTTATATAGAGAAAAATATTTTAAGAAAAGCTTTATTAAATGATTTGAATTAAACAAAAACTTTTTAATAAAAACTAGTATTTTTAATTATCACAATGAAAATATAATTACAAAAAAAATTTACAAATTAACTACAATATAATTTATAAAATATGATTTTAAGAGAGTTAATTTTTTGAATTGAATTTTATAAAAATTCAAAAATATTTAAAATTAATTTACAAATTCAGAAAAAACAATTTTTTAGAAAGAAATTAGTTTCCAAGTGTAAAATTGTATTTATTCTTTTCTCATACCTAGAAAACACAGATGAGGAGTTTTAGACAATTAATTGAATATAAAATACACATATTTGATTAAAATAATTCACGAAAATTTATTTATTCAAATTCATGATATAAAACATGTTTTTGTGCATAAAAATAGGTTTTTAAGAGAATAATTCATTTATTTTGAAAAGGTTTATTTTATTTACAATTATTGTTAAATGGTTCCAAAAATAATACATGTAATATAATGGTTTTAAACATATATTTTCATAATTTATTTAGTATTTTTTGTACTGACTATTCAATCATCTAGGCAATAAATATCACATTAAATAATTATATTTTAATAGTATTCCATGTCTTGTTAAATCATGGAGTTGTGTGGAATGAAAACAATCCAAGAAATTAAATTTACTAGAAAAAAATAAATTTCATAAAATATTGATGTGTTATAATCCAAAACATTTCTCCCCCAACAAGTATCATGAAATAATTAATACAATATTAGTCAAAAATATAATAAATGTGATGGTACCCCACTACCACTTCCCCAGTGGTTTGTCGGTCATTCCCCAATGTTCTACATCCAAAGCCATCACTTTTAAAGTAAGTAAAATGTGTCCAAGGAAACTACTAAAAAATTTGCACCTCATGTTTCACATAACCTCATGATAAATATATGAATCCTATATTATAAATAAGAAATTTATTTTAAAGCACCAAAACTCGCACATAGTGAATACAACTCAATCAATCACATCCCACACATCGTGTACCTATAATAATCATTATGATACTATATATGTATTTGAATGTGTGTGAACTAACATAAGTCCATTAAATACCTCTTCACAAATATATATTTATAGGAAGTTAATGTCCCTGAATGCCAATAATTGGTGTGGATATGGGGAAATCACCCATCAGTCGTCATCAACCAAGATGTTTGGGGGAAACCCCAAAGACTATTGGGTGTTAGTATCCCTACTAATATGGGTGGTGTATGATATGAAATCATATAAGAGGGAATATATATATGTGTCTGTGTGTGTGTGATTATAAATATATAACTCACAAAATACTCAAAAATAATCCACATAGACATATCCTTAATAGTTGAAATCACCTCTCAGGACACCCACCTAACACTGTTTGGGACTATATATCTTATATTCCCACAAACAGAAAAAAGATATTTTTATTGCACATTCCACATTTAAAATTACAAAATGAATGTCCTAAGTCTTCCATATTACACCCAACCCCATGGTTTAAATCATTTAAATTTTTTTACTATTTTATAATTTCTGGTACTCTAGGAGTCATCTTATCCTGCCATAAAATTATATATAAACTAAGCATAACAAGTTATGACTAGTTGTTTTGAAATGAATGTAGAAATATGAAACTATTTGGCAGACCTTCAACAAAATAAATTCATTAAAAAAATATATGCATATATTTTATCATTGCAGAAAATGGTAAATACAGTCTTTAAAATACTCCACCAGTCCCAGTTCCATCCCCAACAAAACTATCCATCTCACTATCTCAAGATTTAAATACTACCACAACCGAAGGAAACCTAACCCATTTCTCTCTAAAGTATTATCTCTCCTCGGATCCCATCCTGGAAATTATCAAGGATCATCTTCTAAGTAAATCACATAATTCAATAATAAAAGAAAAAATAATAATTATTTAATTGAATCTTTAGTACTAAGGAATCCAACATTCATATATAGACGTGATCACTCAGATATAAAACATTTATTCATCAAGAAACTCATTTATTACCATCTTTAATTAATAAATTAAAATAACACAGGTTACAACTGTAGGAAAACGAAGGCCTCAAATATCAATTAATAATAATTTATTTAAACATACTTCATGTATAACTCTTAGATTCATCAATTATAATGAAATAACTATAAAAATTAAACATGACTCTTTTCAATTTACTCAACCTTCATTACGGAATTTACATTCTTTATCCAGTTTCCAGTTATAAAAAACATGGTAATCAACAACACCAATAAGATAAAACAAAATACATAAAAAATAAAGATTATAATTGACAACAATGTGTAAAAAAAGTGATTTCTACAACCCAAATCCAAAAAATAATTAATTAATTTTTTTAGTCATTGTTATGGATAATTAAATTATTTTACAATGAGGTAAATCAAGATAACCATATAATTTCTCTTAAAAATAATTGAAGTAATGAATACCCATACTAATTGTTTTTAATAATTAATAAAAATCAACAGAATAAAAAACATGGGTGTCCAATAATATATCCCACTGGGACTTGATGGTCCCTATAAACACAACTCTATTAATAAATCATTAATAATTATAGTAAGTACACAAGAATGAACTATATAAAATTACATAACATGGAAAGGTAGTATGGGGGAAAACAAAACTAAATAGATAATAAACTGCAACACAAAGAGGAAAACTCACGTCAGATCATAAATAATCAATATTTGTTAGCCGAGATTCAATCGTAATTTGAAGGGATTCCAGAAACCTAAAATATCACCTATTTCCTCATAAGATTTGGGATAATTAAGTGTATTTTGACAGATATTGAGGGTAAAAAAGGATTTATTGGAATTTAAAAAGATATTATGGGCATGAATGTTTCATCCATGTCATGAATGTCTTAAGTATAAGGGTTATTGAAAATATCATTATAATGATCAAATAAATGAATTAACCATTCAAATCAAGAAAAAAATATTCATGTTTTGAATTTACAATGATATATTCCCCAAACACGAAAACTTATCCTTTATTTTCAGGAACCAAAGGATGATATAAAAAATTAGATATCATGATTTACCCTTTCACATGTTGTGAATTACAATTCCGAATAAAAACTTCTCTCCCATGTCATAAACAATAATTTTCCCATTATTTTCTTCCATACAATTTTTGGCTCCAAAAATCCACCAAATATGTTATGAATTTACACTGTGAATATCAAGATGGTGAAATATGAAATGCAATGCGATTGATGGTTTTAGACCCTTAAATTAGATTCCTCTTAATGAATTCCCACCCGTAATAATTTAATACCAACCCCAAATACATATAATGGAAAAGGTTATCCCAATAACCACTTATGATCATAACAATATCACTTAAAAGAACCAATAGAAAACTATACAACACTCTCTCATGGGAGATTAATATAAAATATAATTGAATGCATAAACATTGAATCAAGGAAGATAGAAATATGTCATAATATAGATAAATGTAAGAATCATCAAAACATCATTACAAATTAACAATCAAGAATATAAATAAATGGATATTGAGCCTGAATTCAAGATCCAATTTCCCATGTTTTATCCCCCATGCCAATATATTAACATAGGACATAAACTGAGAGAATAACATACCAGCACAATACATTCTCTTGGAGGTATGATAACCTCACAGGCCACTCCATTAATGATCCAATATCATAAATATAAATCTAAAGAAAATATATTATATGATATTTTTCAGGAAGATAGTGGTGAATTTTCAACACATAAAAAAACATATTTAATCTATATCATCTTTAGGAGATGTTTTAATTAGTGAATGATCAATTAAACATGCCACAAGGTCATGAAATCCCTAAAAAATAGTTAGAAATATTACACCGATAATAAAACTTCAATGTCCCACGACGTTGAGTCACCTTTTAGAAAACATGATATCAAATGTAAAACTCTACGGGCCTCCTCCTATGGATTGTATTGAAATTTTGATGATCCTACACTACCATCATCTACTAGGAAATAACATGCACCCTTTTTTCTTTTCATTAGTTCTATCCAGATAATTTATAACTCTCCAACCCCAATCTATACACATGTAGAATGAAAAGGTATACTAAAAAAATATTCCAACGGTTCCAAACCAATGGTGGATCAAAAACTACATTTTTAAAAAAATTACACCAGTGATGAAGTCTATTGAAATTTACTCCCACATCCAATAGAATGAATCATTATGTTGAAACAAACCATTGGAAACACAGTGCTTGGCCATCACACTATGGATAAATAAACAATGGTAAATGAACTCTTCAACTGAAAATTTCATCCGAGGTTGTGAAAAATAAACTCTTAAAGAATAGTATATATTTTTCATCGAAGGATGTACCACTATGGGTGAGCTTTTGAACTCAAAATAACACCACCCTCATCACCAAATGAAAAAAATTCACAACCAAAAACATAAAATTATGTTGATCGCCCTCAATAAATCCATGGGTGTAATATCCATAGAAAAATCAATATCACCAAACATCCACATCATAATGCCCTATCCAGACTCCTCTTTCTTCTACACACATCCCCTACCAAAAACCACTCCCATATCAAGATGAATCATGGAGAGATATTCCATCATATCACAATAATCCATATACTCATGCATATCACCACTACATGACATTCTTCTTAGTATATCAACAATATAAATAACATTTAATAGTGTATATGAAATATAAATGTCATAATGGAACAATAATTAAATCAAACATCATTATAAAAAGTTCATATCATATTATGGTAATAAATATCTTAGGATCTTGTGATCAGTGAAATCCAAAACACATTTGTTGATAAGATATTGTTCTTGTAACTTTATGGAAAATCCAACTGTGACTAACATGAGATCAGTTATGGCATGGTTATGTTCATGAGTTCATAACATCTAAAACCCATATGAAACAACTACTCTCCACTATATCAAGACAATATACAAACCTATACATGAATTGTTATTGTAAACCTCTAACTGAAATCCCGCTTCTAGAAAATAAATAAATATTGAAGTATCAAAATTATCCTTATGGTATTCCAAATCATCTTCACATTGTTTATTATATAAAAAGTATTGATCCTTTCAAGTCAACTTTGTCAGAGGGACCATAATCTAATATTAGTTATGTACTAACTTCTTCTAATATCATATTAATCTATGGAATATCTAAACGTTTTCAGTATATTAGGGTTATACAGGAAATTATCACCTCAATCTTTAATGGTTCTATGGTTATTCTAGGTCAGGATGAAAAATACTCTAAGAGAAAATCTTATTGAGCCTAAAAATAACACTAATTTGGTTTCTTGAATAGTTTTTGATAATTATGAATCTTTAAAACAACCTATAAATGTTTTGTGTTCTCATTTACAAACACAGTGTAGGTAAGGATATTGTTTATGAACATATGTAAGAACTTGTACCAAAACACTTAGAACATTGAATTCATCATTCCTATTAATAAAACTCAAGTTTTCATCGAATTTAATACCATTATAAGGAATATAAAATTCCCATTAAAACATCATAAATATGGTTATATAATACTTACATCAATCACCTACATCTGATGATATCTTGGCCACATATTGATATTAGAGAACCAAATTTCTCCCTTTAATAGAAAGACTAAATAATCAACCCATATATGTAGGATTCCTTTCATAACTATCACATGATTAAAGTAATGATAATCAACAAAAAGATACAAACATCCACCATCCTTGATAACAAAACTGGATCCCCCTAAGGAGACAGGCTCAACTGAACAAAACATTACAATATGATATCATCAATATGTATTCATATCTCATGCAAATTTGGGGGAATAAACCTATATAAATAAATATAAACCATATAATCAACCAACTATAGTCAATATCCTAGAAATTAGAATTATACCAATGGTTTGGAAAACCATTGGTATATGTATCATAAAATAACACAATACAAACGATTTAGCCAAAACTGTTGGTATAGGTTCCATAATATGACCCAATACAACCATTTTTTGAAAAAACACTAGTATAGGTGATTGATATACCATCGTTTTGGATAAAAGCAATGGTATAGCTTCCATTTAAATACACTATACAAATAGTTTTGGTAAAAAATTAGTATAGGTGATGGTTATACCAACATGTGGGCTAAAATCATTTTTTGAGCCACCATCTAAATACCATATACCAATTTCATTTCAAAAACCACTGATATAGGTCCCAAAAAACAAAATAAATATTCCTACAATTTATAAACCCCATGGTATATGTATTTTTGTTTTTAATGATTCGTTTTTCAAATAAGAATGAATAAATCAAAAAATAATTTAATCATAAATATATATTTATAAAAATTTATCATATTATGATTCCAACACTCATTATATATTAGTGGTTATGTAGTTGAAATAGAAATTAGAGGTGCAGGGGTCATAACCATCCTGGTGTTTTATTTATAATAACCTATACCAATGATTTTTAAAATGGTTATTAAAAACATTTAATATTACCTATAACAACTCTGAGAAAATTATTGGTATATCCCACCAATACCTACTCAAGTTAAGACAAAGGGAAACCAAACCGTCAGTATTGACAATATCAATGGTTTTGGGAACTAAACCAATGGTTCTAAACCATTGGTATAATCTTTTTTTGAATAGTTCTACATCCGAAACACGCTATCTCATCGAGGGAGTACAACCACAACCTCATTAGGAAAGACATTGGGGTACTCTTCTATAACCATGGGAAAAATTGCTCGGTGATCCTCATATCACCCCAGTGTAAAATTGATCATCAAGGAAGATAAAGACATTGAAATCATCTATCACATTTTTGGGCATCGCTTGATAATAAAATATGCCGATCTCTCCATTATAATCATAGAAAATTATCCTCCTATTGAGGGAAAATGTGATAAAATATGATAAATAAAACAAATCCATGCTTAAAATGATGTTTTACAATTGTATCTACAAATGTAAGAAGTCTCTTCATTGGTGGTGCTTCCCCCATATTTTTTCCATGGTCTCTACTACTTCACATAAATTATATTGATCTCTAACTATAATAGTTTCTGCTAAGGGAACTAGAAGCCTCTCCAAATCAATTCCCAATGAAAAACTAGGGAAGGTGGAATAAAGGATTATTTAGCTCATAAATCAAACAAGGAATGTTCCCAAGTATAAAAAAATAAAATGGTATATCAAATGACATTCAACACTCTAAGTGGTAGTATCTCTAAAAAATTATCTTCCCATTACATGCCAAATGAAAACTCTGGCCCTGATAAATACCACCTCTATGGGTGATCTCTACTTTATGAGGACATAGAAAATTATTGGGATATCATATACCTATCCTATCTCATATATGCTGATTATAAGCTGCAGAACCATTCTGATTCATCCAAAAATGATACTGAAAGAGTGGTGGAAAATTAATCAGTCCACCATCCACACATTTTATACCCATAAGAAAAAAATGTTTAACCCCTTGGTATGGGTCTAAGAGCCACCTACCCTAGTGAAACAATATGAAGAGTTCTAAAACCTACCCCTTGATATTGAAAGACCATTTTATATTGTGAATTGGTACCCCATTCCATAAATCCTCTATGTGGAGAATCCTAATGAATACCCTATCTGGATAATCTAGTCCAAGCTAGAATCCTATCAACAACCTTCACTCTTGTCAATACCTCATGATTTGTGAGATACATAAATTGAGTGAAAAAATGTTAAATATATTTTTGTAAAGCCTTATAAGAATACCTCACCATAGTATCCATCTCAAAAATATGGTACAAATAATAGAATAGAAGGTTTTTGAAATGGATCCGGAACTACCACATTGTGTAACTCTTCTAGAAATAGGAAAGAATTTATAGACATTAGGTGAATATTGTGGTCAAAGAAATAAACTTTCCCACAAAATGTTCTCATAAATTCTCCCACATAAAATATAGCTCCTTATGAACCATTAGAAATAAGATCCACCAATTCCTAGCCACCACATACAGTATCAATACAAGCAATGAAATCGAGTGATCCTTCGCAGAATGGATCAAACTAAACAATATCTCTCCCTCCTTCAACAAATCAACTCTTACTGAATTTTGAATAGATATATATTAATTCTATAAACTATGGAACTAAAACTCTAGTAATCCCTCATCCAAATTTCATCAACGTCGACTACAACAAAACGAAGATCTGATGGATCATATTGCTAAACATCTTTGGTAAGAATTTGGAAACAATATAGACCTAGATCTATACCATATAAATATCTAAATATTAGGGACCCCTAAACCATGAATATAGAATAATTTATATTACCTAATTTAGGTAAAACCAAACTTCTAAGTCTATAATTTTTAATGATAAGAATAAAAAATAGTTTTATATGATCCTTTCTTAGGTCTCTACCCCAGAAGTAGTACCATCTCGATTAGAAATATGAAAAACATTAAGGCCCGTTCATCAAATAAAAGGGGACCTAAATTCCTATGTCCAAGATATTGTTTATTGTTTAAATAACTTACTAATATTAATTGACACATAATCATTACTAAACCATGCATAACACATTGTTTTATACCTATAAAATCCATCTTTTACCTCAAACTAACCTCTGATAAAACTCATTCATGACAACCTCTTACCAAAGGTAACCATACATGGCTAGTAGTAAAGGGAGATAATTTCAGAAAAATACTACCTTCAATAGGATATGCGATGGTGGATAACATTATGGGTATATCAGACAAACAAATAAAAGTTATTATTCTTTTAGATTATGAGGAATGAGAGATATCATAATACCACAAGACAACTTACACTCATAGTAAATATAATATTTCAATATATTCCTATAATGTTATAAGAATGTTATAGTTGAAAAAAATGAAACTATAGAAAACATAAAAAAACCTTGTTAGTGACCTCAATGACTAAACAAGTCCTCCAAAATACCATGATCTATTAATTTAAATACTGATAAAAAAATAGCTCCATCAAACATGAATCCCAATTTTAATAGATTTGGATGAACATAACAGGTACACCCCATAGGATCCACCCAAGAGACTCTCATAAAATATAATGAAATTATATATAATCCAGGTGAATAACTAATGAAACAGATGAATCTCCAAGTTTTGTATACTATGTTTCTTTCCTTACCATAGAACTCTCACTATGTATCAAAAACTATTAATAGTATAATATTAAATATTATATAAAAGTAAATGTACCCCAATACCGTTTCCCCACTGATTTGTGGTTCTGGCCCCAATGATGCACATACAAAGGCATTTGTCTCCAAATAATCTATATGCCTCGAAGGAGAATGTATAAAAATTTTCACATTAGGCATCACATAACCTCATAATGAACATCCACATGACCAGATGGTTATCATCTAGTTTTTAGAAGCCATAAAAACCCCTACTCAATTCTTGACACCTCAATCCATCATATCCCGAAGGCCATGAAACTAAAATAATACTTAGGATACTCTATATAGGGGTCCATGTTTGTGACCAAATATCAAACCATTAAATCTCTCTAGATTCATATAATGTAAGGTAGCCAATCAACATACCTCCATGAAATACTACTATGAGAAGTGATTGGGGGATATAGGGAAGTCATCCATCCATCCCCATCAGCCATGATATTGGGGAAAACACCCCCAAGATGCCACTTCTTAATGAACCAAACTTTTATAAGTGAAATTTTCCATTTTATATATTTAATTTAATTATTTTATAAAATTTTCATATAAAAAACATGAACTTCCTTGGTTTTGTTTTTTTGGATTTAAAAGAGAGTAATAAATGTTGACCATTTTTAATATAGCTTTTATGTAGTGATCACATGATTAGTATAAATATAGAGCATTAACAAAACCAATTGACACATATAATTGTAGTGATGGCTTCAAAAAAAAAAGAATTCTTCCCTATGAAGTACATTAATTATCGATTTTCAGGGAGATTGAGTCTATGGGATTTTATCTTGTCCAATCCCATGATGATATTTATTTAATTAATCATGATTGAAACCATTTATGAGAGAAGTTCAAGCTCATCGAGATTAGGACCCAATCCATGTTCGTTGTTCGACCCCATGATAATCTCATCATTGCACACCTTACTCATAGGGTTCACACATGTGAAATAAAGGGACATGTATCAAGACCTTAATAATTTGATTATTTATATTATATAATAATGTATCTATTTTCATTTTTAATGTTTTTTTGAATGATTTTGGTTTTTATTAAAATAAATAGAAATTTAATTTTCTATTAATATTAAAATTCTATTAATGAGTATATTTTGATGAATTAATGTATTTTTGAAATAAGTTTTATATTAAATAATATTATTATAATGTAACTATTTTTAATTTTAATTGTTTCTGTAATTTTTTTGATGTGAAATGTACATATTATAAGGGTTCAAAAAATATTATTGTCAAAAACACATCAATCATCAATAAAAGACGAATCTTATTAAAAAATTAAAAATTCACATATTTAGAAAATTATTTAGATAAATTTAATATTATTTGTGGAATCATAATATTAAAATTATCTAATGGTGAATTTTTCTTATTTTTCTTATATATTATATTTTTTTGGTACAAATTAAATATCGTATAAATGTAATTTGTATTTTATGACATCATAATGAACCAAAAATTATGTAATAAATTAAATAATTGGTATTATCAGGAAATTATTATTTAAAATTAATATAATGTTACATTATGTTAATTTTAATATTTTTATAATTCTGTTATGAATCATCTAGAATGTATAATAAATTTTATGATTTTAAATTCATTTCATTAATAATGTGACTCAAATATACATATGAAAGTCTAATATTTAACTATATTCAGATCTATTCCAAATAAAATAATTAAATCCTCCTATATTTATAAAAAAACCATTGTAGGGTTTTTGTAGTTCAATATTTAATTATATAGATTTGAAAACCTCTGTTTGTGAAATACTAAAGAATTCCCCTATCGTTTCCTATACAGAACCACCCAAGTTATCACATGTCTTCACTGAAAATATGGGAAGAATTTTCTTACTATGAAACACCCTATCTATAATCCTCCCATGGTTCCCCAATATCTCAATAATACCCTCTTAAATATTTGTCATTCACGCACTCAAGTATGATTTCCTTCCATTCTCATTTTTATCAAAGTTTCCTTATATTGATAAGAAATTTTATGTTCAACTAAAAATGATAAGGTATGTTTTTGTACCTTCATAATACTGCCGTTATTATGTTTTAATGATGATATACCCTTTCATCTCTCATTGACCTATCCCATGTACACTTGTTTCCATGCCGAATTTTCGTAACAGTTATTTCATTCCTCCTCTTATTTTAAGTTTCATTATTATATTACTCATTGTATTTATAAATTACTTATATTGTGACATGTAATTATATTACCATATTACTTTACATAAAATGTATATATTATTACCCCTTTATCTCTAATCAATCCATTTTACAAATTTTTATGTCATGTTGTTAGGCTACCAAAATTGCACGGTTAATTTCCATTCCTAAACCATTGGGTAGTAAATACCATACCCATTACCAATCAAGGGTGTTCACTTTTATAAACATATACCACTTTAATGTGGAAATAAATTGATGTATTTCACACTTAATTATTTTTGAATAAATTATGATGATGAATGAATCCGTGTTTTATTATCTATGTGGCACAGATAAGCATGAGAATGAAATGAAAGTGATGGGTGTGCCTGAAGATGTACAGCACTCCAATGCATTTGGTAATGTATAATATCATGATACATCATGTTGGGATAATATTTTACCTAATTCCTTTTTGGAACATTGTCCACTATGATGTATTGTAATTTTAGCCATTACATATGATGTTGTTTTTTATGTTTTTTCCACATTTCCATGTGAAGAATATCATTCTTTATGATTGATGTTCCTTTATTCCCCATTTATATACCTTACCAAAAATATAATATTATCTTCATGTTATTCCATGTTTACTCCCTTACTAGGATTTATAGGTCACCCATTTCTTAATTATTTACCTCAAGATATCACATGTTGTTTTATGCTTGATCATGTTAAAGAAATTTTCATTAAAGATGTTGTTTTTTATGTTTATAGATTTAATTCAATGTTTCAAATTTCGAAATACTATAGACATATCAATATTTCAAATTGTATGTTGTGTAGCTATATGTAATTAAATATAGTATGAATGTAATAAAAAGAACAATGTTAAAATACATTTGGTGTCATTCTCCTTAATAACATGGTTGAGGTAATGTATGAAATTTCATAACATAAGAAAATAAATATATCTCACAAACCACACTAAGATATATTATATATCCATACCTGAAATTAAAACTATCACCTCTCTTGACAACTGTATTCCAACGTGGAGGAATATATAACCAATAATCGGAGAATTTAAATAATTTCTTATTTCTATTGAACTTTCTATATTTTGAGTTTTGGTCTGATTATTATGAGTCAACCATCGAACTCCAAACCCCAGGAGTTAAATAATTTAGTATTCATTATCGTTACATTATTTCGTGAACTCAAGACTCATCCTAGTCTAACATTATAATATGCAAGAAATATGCCTAAACAACTACATCATGTAGTGGATAGAGATATTAAGAAACATGAAACCTTACTAGTCATCCAATAATGTAATAAATTAATTAACTAGTAAACCTAATATATGTTATTATAACAAACAATTTCAAACCCATTTTATACCCACTCCATCATTTCTTATTCCAACCATGGTACTACTATGTATATCATTATTCACCCCCACCTTCTTATGATCCAACTATAGCAATAACCCCAGGAACCGCCACCAATTTATCTTTATTCCATTTGTCATCTCAGATTCACATCATGTCATATATGAAGTATCTCCATCCAAATAAATAAAATAAGGAATAAATCTATCAATAAATTTTTAATAGTGAATCTATTCCCTTGAACCAAGATATCTATGATTAAACTGAAAATGGTCTCCCAAAACCCTAATAAATATCATTATAAAAATCCATTTATTACCATGTGAAATTAATTTATAATATTTTCTCTATTTACCACCGTAGGTAAACTATGGAATCAACTATCAATAGTAAAAAATTATTTAAACATGATTCAAACATAAAAAAACTTTTATATTTTAAAGTGAATGATAAAAAGAATTTAAACATGATACATTACTATTTAGTTATTGAGAATTATGACATTTACATTCATTATACAATTTCCATGAATAATAAAATGTTAATCCAATACTCCAACAAAATAAAGCACTTTACCTATTAAATCAATATGCAGACCGTCAACATAGTGTAAACACCTATGGTCACTAAAAACGAAAATCACAAATTCATTATTTAATTCTAGTTTAATCATCATTAAGGTTTCTTACAAAATTACACTATGAATGAAAAATGATAACCCTCCAATTTCATATAAAAAATTATAATCAAAAAATACCCCAAAACAATGATTTCATTTTTTCTGGAACAAGAATTATACAGTAATTGTGGATCTTCAATCACCTCTTCTATTAGAATTCAACGGTCCCCATTAACACCACACCATTAATATGGTAATAAACATCAATGAATATCTATTAGAATTAATGGTATAAAAGACCATATCATTTCAAAGAATAACATGAGAAATGAAAACCTAAATCAATATATACCATACGTGAATGGATAATTCTCAACTTTGATCATCACAGATAGATCATGTGAAGTAATGATTCAATCCCAATCAAAAGTGATTCAAAACACCATGAAATAGTACCATTGGACTCCTGGTGTTTATGATAACTCTGATTAATTATTATAAAATTCATGGTATAAATATGATTTATATTCATTCATCAATAAAAATATTCACGATATAAATGTATCTTTTACATTATCATTGGATCGAACAAAAGTAATTACAAAAAATGCATCACCAAGATCCTATATATAGGGTAATAATTCATATCATGAATCACATGTTCATGTCATTAATTAATTAGGATTTATTCACTAAATAAACCCTCTCATTCATTCATTCCATGAATCTACGGTTCATATTGTGATTCTTACCCCATAGACATCCCTTTCTCAGAACAAAAATCATCAATCTGACCAAAAAATAATATCTCACACCATGAAAAACAATTAACACTTTTAATTACTATTCTAACCAAATTTTACCTCCCAAACATCACCAAACCTCTTTTAAGATTCCTCATGTAACCGCAGACTATAAGAACTCACAATGGAATGGTATAGAGAGGTCTAAATCATAAAATTATCACTTTTAGAAATTAAATAAATATATATTGATTTTCCATTTATAATTTTAATTAAAAAATTAATTAATGAGTTCAATTTTATTTTTAATCATAATATTTAGTTTCCAAGGTTAATGTTTGTTCTAACAATAAATGTAATGGTTACTTATTCAAATAAATGTTTTTCAAACTGTAATATATTTTTTATCATAATAACATAAATAAATCACTTTTAATGTATGATTACAAAAAAATTTACTATGTAAAAAAAATTTTTAACACTCATTTAATTATTTATTGATTAGAAATAATATTAAAATTCAATAAATTTTAAATGTTTTTTTAATAAAATTTGTTTCCCATTATATTTTATGATTTTATTTAGAAGTTAAATATATTAATTTCAAAAATTAAAATGATAAAATTAAGTAAATTTTTGAAATAATAATTTAAAAAAATTCTCATGTTTAATGTTTTATATTTTTCCCTAAAATCAATCTTTTTCACGAATAGTAGATTATTTACTTTTTTCAAATAAAAAAAAAGTTTATGAAATCATAATGTCAAAAATATAACATTAATATTTATTAAACCCTTTTATAAATAGAAATTTTATTTTTAGAGTATAATAATTATTTTAAACACATTTTGTTTATTTTAGAAATCTAGGGTTGAAATTTTTGGACATAAATTATATTTAATTGTAACCAAAAACAATATTTCCCATTAATTAAGAGTTTAAAAGATTCCATTTAATTTTTCCTTGGTTTAAATGTCCAGTAATCCTTGTTATTTTATTCATAAATTAATAAATCTTAATATAATCGATATTTTTCATTATATTTTTCTTAAATAACAAAATATTCAATACAATATTCTAAATATCCCCTCATCACTTATAGAAGGAACCCACCACAACCCCTTCAAAAGCATACCTAAAATTAAAATTCCTCTATGTAAACTACAATCTATACTTACATAATAATCCATACCCATATTTAGATGTTTATGGTCACAAATTGTTTTACAAATCCTTCAAAATTAAAAAGTCTTCCAAGAGGATATACAATGTTTCTCGATATGTTATGAATTATTTCCATTGTTTTTCATTTATCTTCATCTTATAACTCTCATAAAATATTACCTTTAATCTTAATAACATCTCAATGTGATTTTTTCACTTCTTTATTAATAATAATTTTTTAAAACACTATATAATTAGACTCATCCATTGATTAATACATGTTGTTGTTCAAGTTAGTTTAACCACCTATAAGGATAATGGTATGAAATGTTATATTTGGTGGATATGAAAAAATAATTACTGGAAAGATATAATATTAATATGTAAAAAATTTATTTTTGGTTATGTAATGAAAATGTTAATATTTAACACATTATTAATATATAATCTTTTATTTGTTATAAATTAAATAAAAAAAGTTGTTATGGGTTATATTAACATGAATCATGCCTGAAAATCCCATGCAATAATCCTAAAAATTAATAACTCATTATGGAACTCCTATTATAGTTCCTTCACAATTTTAGAGATAAATAACATATGAAAATTGATTAATGACCTAATCCATTAAAACAAAACCGATAAGGAATAATTGAAACTACAATTTACAAATGATCAACATTAACAAAAAATATGTAATAAATATTTAATAAATCGATATAAAACAATAAAATAAATGGTTATTAAATATTATTAAGTTTAAAAAATTGATTTTTAATGAGTATATGATTATTATATAGGAATATATATTGTAATATCCCAATATATTATGGTATTTCTCTTTTAAATTAAACATCTTTGATATCATATGTTTCACAAAACACTGAGTTTAAAACCATGATATACTTTCAATTATTGTAATTTGAAATTTGATTGTTAAAATATGGATATTAAATTATTCGTTATGAATATTAATAAATGATTTTCAGTTAAATATTTATATTTTAATCAACATAAATAAAATGGAAAAGTATCAAAAAATAATAACCCAATTTTTAGTGAATACATTTTAAATCTTTGGAAATATAGTTTCTTTAAAAATTAATTTTACTACTATTCATGAATGGAAATTATAATTAATTTTTTGAATTTTGAAAAAATTTACAAAATAAAATAAAATTTAATTTTGAAATCTTCATAACAAAAATTATTCTATGTTAAAATTTTGATAATTTGGGGAAAAGAGAAATTTCATGTCAATAGTAAAAAATGAATTTTTTTGTAGATCATGGTTAATTTTATGTTATCGAAAAGATACAATTATGATATAAAAATTTATTAGCCTTATTTATTTACTATATATGATTTTTTTAATATAAATATTTTATAAAAATGTTTAATAACCTGTACCTTATAATTATTTTTCAAGATAAATATGAAAATATTTTCAGCATAAATACAGTGTTTGTGCTACATTGGAAAAGTAAATTTTGTGTGGTTTAGATAATAATTTATTTTTTAGAAGTATGCTCATGAATATTTAGTAAATATTATGTATGGATGATAATTTTTAATTGTATTTTCCAATTTTATAGTTTTATTACATGAATATTATTCAAAATCATGTGTAATGATTGTAAAAGAAATAAAAGTCAAATTAAAAAATAAATGATATTTTCTTTACATTGATAAGGTTAAATTTACATAATGAATGAATATAACAGACCATATTTATAGTAATTTATTTATTTTTATGATATTAATTTTGTTAGGTCCACAAGGTTGAATACCATGAGAGGGGGTGAATCAGGGTATGACTAATTTAAAATTAACGCACGTTCTGATCATGTTTCGTTGTTAAGAAAAACACTCTTCCCTATCTTTCTTGTTGCACAATCTAAGAAGAAAGTAAATCATGCACAAGAAACAACGATTTTTACTTGGTTCACCCGCACTAGTCTACATCCAAGGATCATACGCCGACAAGTTTCCGGTCGTACCAAATTCCACTAATCATCACTAGCTATGGATTACAAGGTTCGGGTACAGTCACTCTGTCCCAGGATCACTGCCTTTACAAGATCTAGGGTCAGCTCACTGCTTTCCCAAAGGTCACTCCCTGCTTCTCTTTCTCCAGATCACTGCCGGTGGAGATGATCACCTTCTTCCTCTAAATTTTCTCACAACGTCGGAAAGGATCCACTCACAGTTTATAGACCTGTAGGTCTCTTAATCTTCATGAAGGAATGTATTTTTATCTTTTTTTTGATGCTCTGTTGATGCCCAACTTTCACCCATATATGAATCTCTCTTTGCACCAAAGGTATCGGGAAAACATCCAACTTCCACGCAGCCCAAAAACACTGCCAGAAAATCATCCTTACTTGGCACGCAAGTCTAAGACGGCACGCAAGTATCGGCACACAAGTCACAACTGGCATGCAAGTCCACCTCTTACACTTGCACGACACAACCTTCCTCAACTCCAATCTTGCATGACTCACTACCTTTTATGCCCAAACCAACAATGGCGCGCAACTACCAACCAGCGGCTAACTTCTCACATAGGCGCGTAACTCCACTTGTGCAACCACCACACCACTTGCGCAACCACCAATCCTACGCGACGAGAGATTTGATTTCACAAAGTTTTGAACTCTGGTGAAGAAGGATGAGGGGTGGTCTATTATTTATAGGAATTTGGTCACCCCTGCGTGATGGCATGAAAGCCTCTCCTCGGAGCGCAAGTCTCGGCACGCATGTCTCTTCTGCTGCAAGTCACTTGCGCGACCTAATTCCAAACATGCGCAAAACTCATTACTTTTATATATTTTGATATTATGATCTTGAAAAACAACAGGCGTGTAAGTTCTCATGCTTCCAAAGCATCAGTGCGTAAGTCTCTTTCACGGCGCGCAAGTCACCTACGCGACACCACCAATACGTGCGCGACACTTGTCCCTTTGCCACATTTTGATGATCTGATCTTGAAAAACCTATGGCATGCAATTTTCTAAGCCATCAAGTACAGAACACGCATGTCCATTTTCCAAAAACCACATTTCTTCATTTTTTGATTTCAGGACCAAAAATTTGGCAAGCACTGGAAAATGGATCCACCTTGTATTTGTTGTTTTGTACCGCCGCCAGATCATCCATTCCTTTTGTTGAAATTCTTGAATCAAACATGGATCATGGACCTCAGCTCTTGAACTTGACATTCCATCATGAAATCCTCTTTGTCAATAAATTTCTATGTCATTGTTTTACATTTTCAACAGTCACCACTCAGATGTCCACTTTGTCAAAAAACACAATCACCTCAAAAATGCTTCAATGATTTATTGAGGGATTTTTGCCCAACAAATTTATTTTTATTTTTTATAAACAAAATAATTACATTTATTTCTTCCGCAATGCTATTGTGGTTCTTGTGAAAAGTGAATAAAAATAAATAAAATGATTATTATATAAAATTATAAGAACCATTAAAACACCCAAAAAATTGTTTAAATCCTAATTTATGAGTAAGTGTAGACCATATTAATTCTTTTTTATAATTTTGGACCTTTTTTAATCTACTTTTGTTACATTAACTCTCTTATAATATTTTATTTTAAAGAATGTCAAATTGTTCACAATATGGTTTTTAATTAGTAAAACTTTTTAGTAGATGTTTTTAAAAATATATATATTAGAAAATATATAGAATATGTAAAGATAATATATTTATATTATTCTTGGAAATTAATTTTAAATTTTAGGTAAAAAAAATACCTTAGATTCTTTCACTATAACGATGTAATAATTAAAAAATTATTGGAGTAATCAAATACATGATATTAAAAATACTAAGATAAATATAATTTCTTATAACTAATATGATACATGAATTACCCAGATACGTTTGACATTTCTATTATATAATAAAATATATATTTTTGATTTTGAAACCATTTTATATGTTTTTAAAGTTGTAGTTATGAATAGTATTAAATTTGACAATAATGATTTTTCATGAATATAATATTTTATTAAATTATTTTAAAATCATTAAAAAACTAAAATAACACATAATGGGATATTATACAGTCTAATAGTCAATCCCTTATTCTTTAAAGGCCATTTTTTTGAATTTGTGTCTAAACTAGATTAATCATATTTTTTATGATAATAAATCCCTGAAATTCCTCTCTCCCCAATTATAAAAGAGCACTACATCCATCACTATTTTTCACTATATTGATCCTTCTATCTCGACCATACTCTTCCAAATTCTATTTTCCTCATCCTTAATCACATAATATTATTTTTCTCACTAAAATTTCAATTCCAACATCCTTAAATAGGTTCTTAATGAGATGATATTAAAAATATAATTTTCTCATTCTTATTTAAATTATTTCTCTCTTCTACCTTATCCCCACCCACTATATTAAGTTTCATGATAACTCCATTAACACATATATTCTATAATTTTATTTTTTTAATTCAATATACATCATTAAATATTTTCTCTTCTATTTTTATTTATAAAAATTAAAACGTCATCCACGGTATATCGATCCTCCGCCTTCGTAGATGAAGAGTTTTCATTTCCCGATACTGCATTCATGGAAATTATAAATTCATGAAAAATATATTTAAATGAAATATATATATATATATATATATTAAATTTTACCACATTATGGAATTAATATATGATCATAATATAAAATAGTAAAAAACTTGTTTTTCATGGACAAAAAACCCACCATAGTAATTTATACAATTATCATTAATGTTTTATGAAATGAATCATCTTCATACTAGAAGTAAAAAAGGATATATAGGGCTATAATAACTTCAATAAGTTTATTAATACCACATAATTTCACATTTATAGTAGTGATCCTGTTTTAGTGGAACATCCATAAATAAACACATGTTTCTGACCATGGATCAGTGTATCAAATGATCATGGAACAATGAAATTGTATATTATAACTCATCGATGTAGTAATAAATGAACTTATAAAACTAAAATAGATAAATTATATGTGTATAAGGATCAAAATTAACTAATTACTTCATATAATTTTATTAACTAGAATGTTAAGTCCATGTGAAACACACATTTAGACCTATGGTAAAGGAATTATTAACCCAATTCCATTCATAGGTTAAACATATATTCCACTTATTATTTCATTATATAAATTTTTGTAAAATTAAATTTGATTATAATATTTTGTATTTACACTTGTTTTATTTAATTTTATAACAGACACACATAATATATTCTTTATATTAATGTTCATAGCAATTATATGATATTTTATGGGACTTTCTTTTAAAAAATAATCTTTTAAATTGTTTGTAATTTTAAAAGAAATTATTTTTTATACAGAATTTGTATAATTTACAAATTTATTGACACCATAATGTTTTAATGTATCCTTTAATAGATTAAACTATTATTATTGATGAAAATAATTTATTTAATAATTTCATTGCTTTTTAAGAGTAAGTGATTTCAATGTGAAAAAGGGTTTTTTCAAAAAAAAAATTAGTGATCTTATTAGAGTATCAATGAAAAAAACCATTGTTAAATAATATGTTTTATTGAGTATGACATATTATCATACCATTAACCACAATTTATTTAATATTCTATCATAAGTATGATTGGGGATGTACTATTTTGATATCATTCTCCAAATTATGTTTGGTGGTTTATAATTATGAAAATTTATTAGATATCTTAGTTTTGATATGAATATATATATATTGATTATGTTTCAAACCATTCATATGAAGTAAATAATTCCCAACTACAAATCATACCTATACCAATGCATCTATAACAAAGATTTGCAAAAACAGTTGGAATAGGTCCCCTTTCCCAACAGTTTTAACCAACCGTTAGGAAAATCACACATTGAGAGCACTTTTTGGAACGGTTTTTCCAAACTGTTGGTAAAATTCAACATTGAGAGAACTTTTCTGGATATTTTGGAAAAAACGTTGCGAAAGAGTATGGATTCCCCAATATTTTTGCTAAACTGTTGGGAAAATATTACATTGGAACCACTTTTCCCTGTAGTTTGGAAAAATCGTTGGGAAAGGGTATGGATTTTACAACGATTTTGCCAAAACATTTCGAGTAGACCACTATGAGACCACCTTTTCCAGCGGTTTTCCCAAACCATTGTAGATTGTTATGTCTTTTCCTATGGGTTTTCCAATCCATTGGGAAAATCACACTTTGAGACCACTTTTCCCAACGGTTGGGAAAAATAGTTGGGAAAGTGTATGGATTTCCACACTGTATTTCCAAACCATTGGGAAAAGACCACATTAATACCATGTTTCCCATTGGTTTTGGAAAACTGTTGGGAAAGTTCTGCAATCTATCCTAATGGTTCCCAAAACCATTGGGATATGTATCGTTATTTTTTTATGAATTCTTTTTTCGAATATCATCAAATAAATAAATATACAAATAATATATATATATATGTCCTAATATAATGAAAAAGGTACTTCTAGGATAGTGGTAAACTATTTTATTTCTAATTTAGAGGTTGTGAGATCATACCTCTACTGTGATTTTTTTTAGGTTTACCTATCCCAACAGTTTTCTCCAAACTTTTCGGAATGACCTATCTCAACTATTTTGAAAACCATTGTTATATACTATCACCCAATGGTCTATCACCCAACAGTTGGTATAGGCCCCCAAATTTTTGTTATAGAATTTCAACCGATGATTTTTCAAACCGTTTGGAAAGGTCTTTCCCAATGTTTTGGGAAAAACTTTTGGGATAGGTCTATCCCAACACAAAATCACCTAACTGCTTCCCAAACTGTTCGTATAGTCTATATAAATTGTTTGGGGTTCTTTACCAATGGTTCCAAACTATTGGTATAAGTATTTTTTCCATTATTGATTGGACTTATTATGTGATGGTAGTGGCCCAAAATATCCCCTCGATGCATCACTATGTATCATTAGACATTCTAGATTTCATAGTGGTTGATGTCTTACCCAATAATGAATTATGTCTTACCCCAAGCCTTGATGGTATGTCTATGATATCCATCATTATATATTCCCTAATTATGATATTAGTTATTGATAAACCTTTTGATTAATCGATTAGTATAATATTAATCTTAATGTTTTATTCTCATATTATTATATATATCGATTAATTTTAGGATCATTTATTATTTCTATATTATGTTCAAGGTTATGCATGAATGTCCCTAAGGCCTTCCTTTATTTTATTATAGATAATCAAACATTTATGGGTTGAAGGGAACCCGTACATAATCCATAGGCCCAAGGGACCAGTTCCGACTAACCCATAAATTAATAGAATTTGTTTTTATTTTTTCACCTTGCCTTATTATTTAATATTTTCTATGATAGATTATATTGAATTCGTACACTTACTAAGCATCTAATGTCACCCATTTCTTATTTTTTCCCCAAAATTACTATATGTTTGTTATTATTGACATGTAGTAAAAGTCTTATATAATTATGTTGTTTTCATTGGTGTTACTGTGTCATTTTTTAATTTCATGACTAAATGTATTATATATGTATATATCTAGTTTTCCGAATCTAATAATATATTTATCACTTTAGGGTGTTATTGTTGGAACCTAGAACTAAGGTCATGATTAAAACACCAACTCCAATCTACTGGGGATGGGGATGTTAGAGTTATTATTAGTTAAAATTTAGAATAAAAAATTAGAACCAAATTTAGGAAAATATATATTAAAGAAAGAAACCCAAAATTTTTTTTCAAATACTAAAAATGAAACACATAATAGGATTTAGAGATACGTATATGATAAGTAGTTTTTGATATTACTCAATAAATTCCAAAATTTAATAATCAATTATAATGTATGCCACTATTTATAAATTTCTCTTAGATGAAGGAATGATAACTATATCAATACACTTATTTTATTTCGGTATTTACCTTATTATAATGATAATGGTGTTGAAGTTAGAGATATAACTATATCTTGATATAAAAAAATTATAACTATATTAGGATAACTGAATCATGATAGGTTTAATAATCTTTTCTATATGGAGAGGCCTAATAAATAATGAAGAGTAACAATGTTAGATCAATTAATATGAAAACAACCACTATAATTAAATGGAACTAAAAATTCTTTTCTTGCTGAGAAACAAATATGTTCTTTGGATAAGATATTTCTATTTTTTCTAATTAATGATATGGATATGGTTGTAATAGAATTTTTTCATCTTTCAAGGGATGTGAATCAATGGTTGTAACTGATTCAAAAAAAATAAGGAGGATGAGGTAATAAAAAACATGGAATCGAAGGATTTAAAGTAACTTTTCTAGAAAAAAATATTTTCTATGAGAAAAATGAGCGTATATATAGAAAAAATTCTTGATTTTTATACAAAAATGGATGAGAAAGATTCTATGTATAAGGCCAACATTACTAGGTTATTAGGGCTTGTTTTGGACTACATACAAAATTAAATGTGAATGATATATCATTTCCTAGATGGGCCTAAGCCAATTTCACCAAAGGGCACTAGTCTCCCTAACAGCCTCATTATATGAAGATATTGTCTCATGAGATATAAATAGAGATAAATAATTTAGTAATTTATATGAATTTATGGTAAAGAAAGAGAAAAATATAATGGCACAGAATGATATGGATAAATTAAATAAGGGGAATATTAATTTTCCCTCATTTGATTATTATAGAAAGAAACACTCTGTTGCATGCTTCCACTAGGTTTATGATTTCAAGGGAGATAGGGAAGAAGAAAATGTGAAATGTTTCGACTATAATGAAATGGGGGACTATTCAAATGAAATCCAAAAGAATAAAGGGAATATACCTCATAAAATTAAAATAGATTATGTTCAACCTTATTATAGAGCATAAGTCGTAGCAGAATAATTTAATGTTTTTGTTTGTGTATTAAACATTATGTTTTAGAAGTATTTAATAAATTATATTCTTGTTTTTTTTAATCTTGAGATATATAAAGATTGTATTTCAGTACTTATTCTTTATGTTTTTGGAAAGAACCATGTTTTCCTTAATTTTTTATGGGGATCAAGGTATTATTATATTTTTTATGTGAATATAATATCAACCTTATATTCTTTGGGGAAATTAATATTAAGTGGACTTTGGGAATTTAATTACCCTAATTGTTATTTTTTGACATTGAAATTGGTCATATGTAATTTGGATGACTATTAATATTAAATTATTATGGAATGGATTATGTTTAACTTTGGATATTATTGTTTATTGATATACTATGCTAAAATCTTGGTTTTAGTAAATATTTAAATGATGAAGGAATGAATTGTATATCTTATGATTCATTAATGTTCATATGGAATGAAAAAATTATCCTGAACATCCATTTCCATGAAAAAGAAGTGAAAATAGATTATATCATGACCACAAAATGATATTATTCTTGTAACATAGAATAAAATAAACTATGTTTATCATATGAAGTGACACTCTAGATAGTTAAGTAATTCCTGAAATCATATAAGAGTGTTTTAGAACAAAACATTATCCATTTACATTCTATACTGATAAATCAGTAGTATTCTAACCCATCTTTTATTGATGATTTTATGACGGTCAAGTTTCTAATGACTGTGTTTTCTATCACTATTCAACAGAGCATGATGGTTATATTTCTATTACATCTCTAGGTTTTAACTTCATGTTAATTTTATGATATTTAGAACCCTAATTTTTTGGTGACCATCACATTTCCCTTTCAATATTAATATGAGTATGTTTTGTTAACCCAATATACGATGTGAGATTTCCACAAAAAATCAAGTATAAACATTTTATTTTCAAATTTAAATTTAAATTTTGGAGGACATAATATATTTAATGAGGGAGAGTATACATCTTCACGATTTTATGGTATGAAACGTTTAAATTTATAATTTTTGATATCTTATGTTTCACTCAACACTATGTTTAAAACCACTATATTCTAAAAAATATTATTATTTAAATTATAACTATTATAAGCATTCCATTAAACTGATGGGTACAAATATGAATAATTGATTTATAATATATGAACATATATATATATATATAACACTAAATATAAATATATAGTAAATTGAAAATAATATAATAACAAAAAATTAGTAAAGTCATTTTAAATCATTAGAAGAAAAATTTCTTGAAAAATGATTTTTTATTTCACTATATGACTGAATATTATAATTAATTTTTTTATGATTTAAAAAATAATTGTGATAAAATAAAAATCATTTTTTCAAACATAGTACCATAATTATTATATTGTAAATTTTTAATAATTTTTTGAAAAAAATAAATTTTGATCAATAGTAAAAACTACAATTCTTTATAAAATATTTTAAATTTTGTGATATCACAACAACATAAATATGAAATAAAAATGTATTAAACTGATGTAATTAATAATTTATGATATTATAACATAAATAATATACAAAAATAATTCATTACATGTTAATTATAATTTATTTCAGACAAATTTGAAAATCATATTAAGCGTTGATATCGGGAAAGCACAGTGTTAGAAAAGTCAAATTTGGTGTCATATAAATAATAATTGAGGGTTAATAAGTATTTTTCATGACTTTTATATGAAATAATATGTATTTATAATGATTTTTTATTGATATTTTATAATTTTATAGTTAAATAATATAAATATTATCTAAATGCTTATGCAATGCATGCACAAAGAAAGAAAATTAAAATAAAAAAATTAAACAAGATGTTTTGTCATGGATATGAGTAAATATACTTAAGTAATGAATCTAATATATTATTATCGGATTAATTTATTTCAAATTTTGGTAAAAATTAATTTTTAATTTGTATAAATTATATAATTATCTTCAATTCTTCTGCAACACTGATGCAGTGCATGTGAAAGCAGGAGAAAAACTTATAAAATGTCTTAATTAAATTTATAAGAACCATTAAATGAACAAATAAAATTTATAAAAATTAATTTATGAGTAAATATCACCTATAATGATCATTTTTTTAATTTCAAACCTTTTGGAGTCCACTTTTTCGAAATTAATTCTTTTAAAATATTTTATTTGAATAAAAGTCAAATTATTCATGTTATGGTTATGAATTAATATAAATATTTAGTATACAGATTTCCTGAAATAATATTACATTATAAATAGTATCCACATATCTAAAAAATTTATCTTCTTTGGGGAAATTTATTTTAAATTTTTATCCCAAAATAAATTCCTTAAATATTTACACAATAATGATATAATAATTAATAAATGAATAGAAAATATAAATAAATGATATTAAATAGATAAAAATAAATATAATTTGTCATAATTATGTTTATTCAGGAATTATATAGATAAAATAGATATTTGTATGACATAATAAAATATTTGTCCTTAATGTTAATATTTTTTATTTTTTTTAAGTCATTGTAATGAATAGTATTAAATTTGTTAATAATGATTTTTAATGAATATAATATTTTATTAAATAATTTAAAAATATTAAAAATATCAAATAAGACCACAAAGTACGATATATGGTCTTAAATTTTATCTCATATGCTTTATATTATATTTGGAAGCTTTTGGCCCTAAAATACAATTTTTATATTTTAATATTTTAAGAAATCCCTAAAATGCCCCAACCACAATTATAAAAAGAAACTCCTTTATTCACTTATTTTTACCATCTTGAGCATTATATATCTACCATACTATAAAAAATATTTTATAATCATCCTTATCCATATTATATTATTTTTTTCTCATTAAAGGATAAATTCCATGTTCCTTAAAGAGGTTCTCAAGGAGACGATATTCAAGCAGTAAATTTATCCTTCTCTTTTAAATTCATTATCTCTTATACATTATACTCAACCCCTATCAAAAGTATAGTGATATCAATATTATCATATATATAAAATATTTTTAATACATTTTTGGAATATAAATCATAAAATCACTTCTATTCTTCTTCTATTCTTAAAAACGAAGACATCATCTATGATATATCGATCCACCACCTTCCTGGAAGAGGAGTTTTTGATTCCCTTTAACACCTTCATTGAATTCATAAATTCAGATAAAATTATTTAAAATGATATAAATATATATTATGTTATCAAATTTTGGATCTAATATGTGGATATGATATTAATAAAACAAAATTAGTTCATGATAGTCAAAAAAACCGCCATAATAAACTGAAAAATTATCGTAAATGTTTTATCAAATGAATCTTCCTTATTTTGGAATGAAAAATGACATATGGGCCATATTTACATTTATAGAATAATTAATATTATATAACCTCACTTATGTAGTATTAATCCCACTTTATAATAACATCCTCAAATATACAAATGTTACTGACCATCGAATGATGAAATAAATCTCCCAGAATGATGAGAATGATCATTATAACTCATCGAAGTAGCCATAGAAGAAATTAATAAATTTTAAAAATGTAAAATATATATGTGAAAATTTATAAAATAAGTAATAATTGAATATAATTTTATTATCTAATATGTTATGTGTATGTGAAGAACACATTCAGAAGTAAGGTGAGTGCATTCTAAACTGAATTCCATTCATTGGTTTAAACATCCACTCCACTGAATTTTTTTATGGTAGGATTATGTGGGAAATTACATTTTACTACAATTTTTCATATTTACACTTGTTTTATGTGGATTTAAAGTCCATATAAATGATATATTATTTTAATTAATGCTCGTATCAATGATATGAAATTTTTATGTGACATTCGTGTAAAAACGACACTTTTAAATTATTTAAAAAATTAAAAGGACGTTATTTATATACGACATGAGTAGCATTTCAAAATTCCTTGAAACATATTTTTAAGCCCCATTTACAATATTACAAGGTTATTTTCAAAGAATATTATTTCTTTAACAATTGTACATCATTTTTAAAATTTGTGATTTTAAACTAAAAAGGATATATTCCTCAAAAAAACTTAGTGAAATTATTTATGAATCAATGTTGACATCATTTGTTGAATAATATATTTCATTTATGGTGATATATTATGATAACATTGACCATATTTTATTGAATTTCATTATAATTGATCTAATCATGGATGTATTATTTTGATATCATTCACCATATTACTTTTGATGTTTTATGATTATGAAAAGTTCATTCATATCATAGTTCTAGTATTAATATATATGTTGATTTGGAATCACCCAATTCATATATGTAATGAATTGAAATTTGTAAGTGAATGGTTGGACTCTTTATACCCCATAGATGCAACAATAGGTCTCATGAGACAAAATAATATTGGTATTGGATGATGACTTACTTATTTATATGTGGTGTCCTATCTGAATCCTTGAAAATATTTTTATGATGTATAACATAATACATTCTCTAATAATGAGATTATTTATTGATAATACTTGTGATTTTTCTATAATTATAATACCCATGGATATGTTTTATTTTTATTCGGTTATTTATATTGAATTATTTGATTATAATTTATTCCTACACAATTATGATTAAGATTTTGTTTTAATGGAATCTGTTTCTAGTTATTCACCATTCCTTATTTTTTATGATTATATATTATAGCATCCATTGTATTCTTACACTTACTAGGCATCTGATCTCACCCCTTTCTTATGTTTTTTTGTCTTAGTATTCCATGATTTATATTATGATTCAAATGTTGGGATGATCTAGGATAACATGGTTGTTTTAAATGGATTTAGTATGATTTTTGAATTTCAAGATGTAATGTAATATTTAGGTATGTATCTAGTTTTTTCATAGATAATAAAATATTCAGTGCTTTTGGGTGATATATATTCTTATAGTACTATTATAATCATGTAACTACTAAATTTATGCTACTAGGGTTTAGAACTATACATATAGTATATAGACGTTTGTAGGATTTCAAGGTAATGGTTATTTTTCTCAATTTTCATTCCTCGAGACATGTTTCATTTTATTCACCAATTTCTTTATATATAGTTAAAATGTTTCCCCATTGGGGTTTTATGTCATAAATAATTTTTATTCTAGTTAATTTTAATTTCATTTTATAAATCCTGTTTTTAGACATTGATTCATAGATTAACTACATTTTTTTGGGTTTTTGTTAACTTAATTTTTTTTATGGAGTTGTATATATTTTCATCAGTAGTTTTTATATGATTATGGGTATTTTATGCATTTATTGTTTCTATGATTTATTTAAATTTAATATATGTGTATGTATATTAATTTCACATAATATCTTTATAGATGAATTCAAATTTAACATGTTGTGACATTTATAAGGGGTTCCTTTCCAATCTCGCTATGAATGTGATATTTTCATAGTCTAAATTGCTATTTGAGAGAATTAAAAATAATTTATCTCTAAAACCCCATAAATGTTATTCAACTCATGTTATTTATGTATTTTACATTTATTTTTATCATTTCATTTCTATTTTGTTAATAATTTAATTGAAAGTTTTCATATAAGTGAAACTGGCCTTATCTCTAATTCTGGTCGTGAATCTCTCTCCTCCATATACATGTTATATATATATATTATATTAATAATTTTATTCTATTGAATTCAATTATTTATTAAGGTATTATTCTTTATCAATTAAATTTATTTAAAAAAATTAAAATTAGTGTTTTCAAGGTTTTACTCAATAGTCATGTTTGTTTTTATTTATAAAAGTGTGGAAGGAATATTTCATTAACACTTTCCACATGAATGAAACTTATTTTTATGTTATATTCTTTTTTAATTAAGGTTCCTTTATAAATATTTATTTATCAATTAATTTCTATTCTTATTGAAATTTTTTAAATTTGAAAATAATATTAATCAAAATAAAAATATCTTTCATCTTGTTTTTTAATAAATTTTATAATGTTTTTTTAAATCTTTTCCCTATAAATGTTTGTGTACTTTATTGTTTATTCATAACTAGATAAATTCTATAAGAATTCCATCCACAATCTCCCTATGGATGATTATGATCTTGTTGTGTGTATGTTTTCATTATATTCATTTTATTCCCACATATTAATTAACCATTGAGGTAATAATGATTTTTTTCAATTTCACACAGCACATATATGTATGGTATATCAATATGTGATGGGTGGGTCTAATATATTAGTCTAATTCATTCAGTAAATAATTTATCTCATGATATTATTGGGAATGTGGATTAATATAATTCCCCTAAGGGACTCCATCCACTATGTATTAAAGTGGTTCTTATGGCCTTCCAATGCATTGGGTAAATCCATATATAACATGAGATGACATGTCAGGGATTTTGGAGTAAACAAAATCTAATAAGGGAATATATCAATTATGTGATTATTTTCAAAGAAATTTGAATTGATATAAATTATTATCCTCTAGGATTATATGTATTCTACATTCTTTTTACAATGTGAGGTTTTTATGGCTCATGATTATTGAATAATGCATCCACATTAATTCATATCATTTATAATGATATTCCAAATAACTTATGAAATGGATCGTGATTTAGTATCCATGTTTTATTTGGAATGATTATATAAATTTAAGACCATTTTCATTGATTTTAGTCCCATACCAAAACGATCATCTTATTCTCGCCTAATATCTTTGATTAATTTATCTTATGCTTAACCGTACTGGGTAGATGATCTCACCCATTCCTATTTTCCATTTCCTAGAATATAAAGACTGTCATTATGTATTGTATGTCTAAATGGGATCATATGTGTAAAAAAATAAATATTATAGAAACTAATTTAATGTTCCATATTTGTGGCTTTATCCATGAATAACGAAGTTGTATCACTCAATAAGATATTTATTGTAAAAAAATATCCTTTTAGTAGGAAAGGATATAGATTTTTCTAGGAATTGTTTTGTTAATTATATAAAACTCAAAACCTAAAATGTATTTTGTATGTATGTGATGAAATATTTTCTATATATCTTATAATTATTAATATATATGTTGGGATACCATAGTTGTTATTATAGATACCACTTATAGAATATGTTTTTATTACTAGATATGGGAGTATGAGTTTGGGGTGCATCAATAATAATTAAAGTATGGTTTAGATAAATTTATACATTCAGATTTTATCATTTTAGGATAATTTTAGAGTTATGGTTATAATTATGGATAAATAATTCAAAGAGTGATCATAATATCTATGTTGTAGATACCCTTTATAGGTTATATGTGATGGGATTTTTATGTGGTTAGTGATATTTTATTAGTTTTTAGGTAGAATAACTGATTTGGGTATAGATAACCTTTATAGTTGTTAATTTTTTTATGGTGTGGTAATTGTGGTTATTTATGAAAATGGGGTAATTTATTTTAAGAAAAAAATTTAAGCGGTATAGATAACCATTTTGATTAATAAGTTGATTGGTAAAAATATTATTGAAGATATTTTAAGTAAAATATGGTTGTATTTTTGTTATCATTGGATAATTAATATATATAAGTGATTAGTAACTGATTTTATGTCAAATTGGTTATTATTATTAGAGGTATAAATATTGAATTAATTAATGGGAGTAAATGTGAACATGTTAATAATGACTTTTGTGTTTAGAAATTTATTCAGATATATTTTAATGATAATTCTGTTTAATAATATTTAGAAAAAAGACTGAGTTTGTTTCTATAGAACACCTGATAAATAATTTATTGGTCTTTAGTGATTTAATTTTTTTCCACAATTCCATTGAATTATTGTTATCTTATTTCATATTTTATCATCAATTCCAACATTGCATCTTACCATGGATGACTTATTTTATTATTTTTAACGATGAATATGCATTTAATGTATCATACATTTTCATAAATTTTATATTGTCATTAAATTTTGATTAATCCCACCAAATTTTCACTTTATGTAAAATTGTCGCATATTTTTTTTATAATCAATTGATCTTAATTAGAAAAAAGTCCAATTTTTTTATTTTTTAATATTTTTAGTTTCATTTTTATTTTCGAGAAAAATTAATGTAAAATAATTTTAATATATATATATATATATTATTATATATTTTCACTATGAAATATTAAATTCAATATAAAGAATTACAGAATCAATCAAATTAATTACCAAAATGATCTCACAAATAATTCCACGAAATCAATGCATAGATTGGATTACATTTAATGTGAGGAATATATTTCAAAACTAACCAGACAAAATGAGCTAAATTTTAAATTTATATTGATAAGAAACCAGGAAAAATAATTAATTATAGAATATTTAGATTCATCCTCCATCAAGGATATCAAAACATTATAATTCCAATATGGGGAATATGATGAGTCTCTTGCCTCGATATATGTTATTTAGTAGTTAGGATGAAACCTTCTCTTCATGCTTCCAAATTATATTCAATTTTGTGTGTTAAAATATGAGAAGAAAAAGAATAAATTTAAATATACAATCATCCCCAAATTAGACAAATTATTTTGTCTACCATGAATTACATTTCAGTAGAATATTTTTTAGGGAACTATGTCCTCCCTTTTTCCTAATAAATGTATCCCTTCTCCATTTTGATGGGTTCAAAATTATAATTTTCCAATTTTTATAGATTTTAGGGTTTTATATTAATATAATATTATTCCACATATATAATATATATAATTTATTCTTCTTAATCTAATTATCCCTTTTTGAGTATTTTTTATGTTAATCATATTATTTTCCCTTCTTATCTCCACTAAAAATTTAAAAATAAACATGGTGATTAGAAAAGGGAGGGATGAGTGATTTAGATGAATTTATTTTACATTAATTCTCCTTATATATTAAATTTTTGGGATGTTTTATTGTTAAATAGATTATATTGAATCATTTCTCCCTTTTCTCCATCATTCAAGATCTTCTTATTATTTATCAATCATCTTTACATTTATTTCCTAATTCATGAATATGGTGGACTGTGGATAGAGAGGTGATGGTCAGTAAAGGGGTATTGTAAATAAATTTATGATTAAAAGTACCCCATATGAAAATGAATAATTATGAGGGGAGGATAATTCAAATTAATGGGTGTAGTGTGATTTTTCATTATTACTACATTGAATTGATTATTTATTACTCTTTGAGAACAATGATTTCAATTATAATAAACTCTTAATAATTGATACCTCATTCATTATTATAAATTCATAATGTTTACTTCTCATATATATATATATAAATATTATATAAATACCCCCTCCCTATTTATATTAGTTAGTATTATATTAGTTATATAATAATAGTGATAATATAAATTTCATTTCGTAAGTCGACGTCACATGTGTTCGACCCCGGGATACACTATAATACATTATAAGAATATAGATATATTTACATGGGACCTATGAAAAAATTAAATTAATCAATGTTTCATCATTTTATGAAAGGAAAAAAGTTCATCCACATGAATTTTATTTATAAATAAACCATAAAAAAAATTCATTTCATATATTTAATTTCATAAATGAGGATGTATTTTTTTAGTGATGTTCCATATTCTTATCATAATGTAGATTTTAATAGGGATTAATATTTAAAGTGTCAAATTAAAAATAATTTAAAGATATTAGAGATGTAAAGAATACAACAAGTATTTATGGCCACATTAATTAAGGAAATCAATGTTTAATAGTGGGACTATAAACAACAAAATATATTTCAGGATGATGTGAAGATTCTTTTACCAATATTTATAGTTCAAGAACCAAATTATGGCATGAAATAATCTATTAAAGATCCATTTTTTTTCTTTCTCAAGTTTTTCTTGGGGGTTTAATAGAAAACATTCCAACTAATGAAATTTTGGGAAATAAAATTTATATGGAATAATTTTGGATAGATTTTTTAGAATAATAATTAGTAATTTATTTTCATATCTTTGATAAAATAAAAATAACCTCCTATCTATAATTCTTTTTATTTGGAAGAAGATAAATAATTTTCCACATTTTATATCGAGTTTATATTGGTCTAGCATAAAGGTAATAGTTTTAAACCATAATTATATATAATGTACGATTTAAATATTTTTTACACTAGGTTTAGTTCAATAAAAAATTCTCAATTAATTTACTCTTTATTAAATTTTTAATGCAGTAGTTTCACTAGTGAATGCCCTGGATTATGTCAAATAATTTTCCAAATAACTTCTTGCTGAATTAATAGAATAAGGGACATTATTTTATATTTCACCACCATGAACGATATATCTAATTTATAAGGGGATAAATATGAAATAATTTATACAAGGGTTCCATTATTACCAGTGCAAGATAAATTGTACTGTAAGAAATATATTTTGGTTGTTCATAATAATAAAACCCCATCCACCTTATGATTATCGATTGTTTTTTTAAACTATAAAACTAGAGGAAAAAAAATTAGTACAAATTTGGGGGCTAAACCAAGTTCTATCATATTTTACATTTCACTTTATTTTTCACTATTTTATTATGTTTTCATTTTATAATTTATTTTCTATATTTTTAAAGAGGTGGAATCTAACATATGAAAAAAATGAATCCATTAAAGAATAAACTCAATTTGTTTCAATCCTATTTCATTTTTATACTATTATATTTTAATTTTTTTGTAGCTTAAATGAGGGGTAGTGAAATTTAGGTGGGGGTGCATTAACCTATCTATAAGTTCGTCTGTGTTTTTTTAATTTTAAATATATTTAAGAACATTAATATTTAAATAATATACAATATAATTTTTCTCCCTATAATTATTTTTTAAATATTATTCGTTATTTTTGAATAAATATATTTTAAATGACAATTTAAATGATATTTTACCGTAGAATTTTATTTTATATAATATTTATGAGTCTAAAATGTTTTAAAATTTTTCCCCAGAAATACTAACTTAGATAATTTTTCTATACCTATAACGTATTATTTTCCATTTTAAAAAATTAATCCGAATATACCCATTTTCTTGTGATAGTAATGTATTTTTTCTGAAACCCAAAAATTTTCATTTTTATCATTCAAATACTTAGTGTTTATAAAATATTTTTTGTGCAATTGATATATTTTTTAGAAATGAAAATTTTACTACGAGACCTATATTAAAATTTGACTTTATTTATCCCTTAGAATACATGAATTTCATTTTATCCTTATGCTTAATTTCAAACTAAAAATTCCTTTTCAACAGTTATTATTAATATTTTCTCATATATATTTCATGTTTTAGTGTGTGGGGGGGAGATTTAATTTGTGTTAATTGGGATTTAATTTATATTTGGTTGGTGTGATGAGTGTTTCATTATTTTGGTTAATAAATAGATAAAAAATAGAGAATTGTGTATTACTAATTATTTCATTATACTTCATCTGTATCATTCAGTTATCCAAAAATATATAATAGTAAGAGAAAAACTTGTTAAAATGGATATTAGCAATAATTATTCATTGTGAAAACTTTTCAAACTCACATAACACCCAAAATAAAGGTAATACATTTTCATTTATTCATTATATTTAATTCTCATCTCATCCTCCATGAAAAAATAACAATAAATCAAAAAAATGAGATGCGTGAATTATGATTGAATCATTGACTATAATCCCTTTTTGACTGTCTCAAAATGTATCCAAAATGGTTTTGTGTTTCATATTTCGTATTAGAATTGAGTTATGATCATCCTGTCATTCTCACTTGAATATTCTTCCATTATATTTAATAGTATAATATCTTATTCTATCCTTTAATTTTTTTAAATATTATTACCGTAAAACCTTGTCATCTAAAATGAGATAAAAAGTTCTCATGATTTAAAACACATCTTATGTCTCTTTTATCGTTAGATAATAATTTTTAAAATCATATTTTGATATATATAAATTCCAATTATATGAATAATTCTATATTTAATTTTTCTTAAGTGAATAGTGGCATCAATTTTCCATATGAGGTAAGTGTGATGAGGCCAAGGATTGATTTTTTTAGGACGAATGAATTTAAATGTGAGTTATAATGACAATATAAATATGGTTTTCCTGTTATTTATAAAATAATATTATTTTTAAATGATATTTTAAATATTATCACTTTTTATTTTGGTGTTGATTTTGATTTGAATATTTAATAATTACCTAGGAGTTCAATAATTAAGTGTGGGGGTTGATGAATCTCATATTTTGATAATCGTCATACTATAATTAAATTTTCCCCTAAAAAGTGTTATTTTATGTTCAATATTACGATATTTAGATTCTAAGAATAAATTGATTTTAATTTCAAAAATGGAATAAATTTTTATTTTTAACAATTTTTAGTTGATTTTTTATTTCATTTCAGTTTTTTTCTACATTAATCAAATTTGAATACTTTCCCTTTGTTATATTTGATGTTCCTTGGGTAAAATTTAATTTTAATGGACCAAAGGTAGATTCCAAGATAATATGCCCTAAAAGGATCTCACAATCCAGTCCACGGTATCTATGCATAGAATGGAATAATTTTTATGTGGATCCCATATCTCACAGTTAGTCAAACCAAAATAGTGTATATGTTTTATTTTTATATATATGTATTATGGGTATCTATTATATCTTTTATGGTTACCCCTAAAACATAAAGTGTTTTTAAAATATAAAATAGAATTACCTCATTGGAACAACTTTATTAACTATGTAATCCCAAGATTCATCCTCCTTCATGGAAATAAATTTATAGGAATTAAAATATTGGAATATGATGACTCTCTTAAATTGAATTAATGAAACCTTACCTATATATTAACAAATAAGTTTAAATGTTGCAGTTATAAGTATTATAGATTGAAAAACAAATTTAATGAATTCCAAATTTCTAAATTCATTTATTTAAGGTGTCTACCATGTGTTAACTTATTTGTAATGATTTTTTGGGACATTTAGACACTATTTTTCATATAAAAGTACACCCCTATCACTTTTAAATGGTAAAGAATAATATTTTTTCATTTTTAGTATATTTTTTAGGTTTTCATTTTATATAATATTATTATACATATTTAATATATATACATACGTGGTTCTTCCTCTCATTCTAGAATTTCTTTTATTCTTTATGATTCTATAACGTTTTACCATCTCAAATCTACTAAAGTTCTTGAAATAACCACTATGGTTGTTTAAAAGAGGGAGAATTAATTTTCATTAGTATCATATAATTTAATTCCTTTTTATTATTATATTATTTAAATTGTTTTTGTTTCTTAAATTGATCAGGGTTGGTGGGTTCCCCCATTTTTCTAGAGTTTGAGTTATTCTTCTTATTCATCGATCATAATTCAATTCAATGACTAAGTCATTAATATGATGGAATATGGATTATTAGTTATCTTCAATGAAGATATATCATATCTATATTTATAAATATCAATACCCTTTATAAAGAGGTCTTAATATGGAAGGAAAAAAATTCAAATGAGAGGGTGTAATGCAAAAATTATTGATAAATACATTTGATTAAATACTTTGAACTATTTAATAATTATTATATCAATTAATATGAATTTATAATAACAGATTCCTTCTTTACTTAATCTATATTAATTATATTTAATTTAATTTTATATATATATCAATATTATAGGCATCCTTCAAACCCCCTCATATTATTAGTTAATATTATATTAGTTCAATAATAATAGTGAAAATATAAATTAAGTTTATGTGAGTAGACTATTCATGAGAAAAACATTATGATTAAAATATATTTAATGCTACGTAAAAAAATATAGACCAAGGAACATTGACAATTCCCCATCCATCAGAATTCTCTTATGAACCATTCATATTTCACATTCACTCTATTCAAAAGGAAATGCAATATTATATTATTGATGTGAATTTTCTTAAAATCATTTATAAATATTAAAAGGTAATTTTTTATACCTATATGATTTTATTTTATCTTGAAATCCACAATTCTTATCATTATAGTTGTTTCATTATTAGGTTCTATTTTTGGGACATTTTTTATATTTTAGTATTCTATGTCCCCTTTGACACCCATGAAATTGAATTTAAATTTGTTTTATTATATTCCATCCCTTAATAAACCCTTAATTAGTAGGAACTAAATAATAATGGAAATTGGGGATTCTATTGTAGGTGTTAATATTGATAGTGCACAATTTCATTATGGTAGAAATGAAAACCTGTGTATTTTTAATAAAAATAAATTTGATGATTTCTTATTATTAATGTGATGAATTTATATTTATTAGACAATATTTTCTTTTAAAAATAATATTGTTTCACCATATGAAATTAAAAAATTATTTATATATCAATTATATGCTTGAAATTATTAATTTTACCTCATGACATAAAATATTTTAAATTTATTTCTTTATCATGAATTTAAAATTGACATATGTAATGAATAATTTAATGTTTAGATACGTAATAAATATATATTATTATTAATTATGTAAATTCATATTTATATATTTATGTACTATATTCTTTTAAATAATTTTATCATAGAATCAAACAAGAATAATGTTTTTTATTTGTGAACATAATAATTTATATTACAAATAAATCATTTTCCATCTTAATATGTCATTTCATTTAAAAGTTAAACTTATGGTAGTTAGCACAGGAAATATAATTAAATATTTATAAAAAAATTATTAATCATCCATTCAATTATTAATATTTAGTTTGTAAGTATTATTATTTTATTAAATATTAAAATTCTTATTTTTCAAATAATTTTTTCCATGTGTGTTCCATATTTTTTAAAATTTATCTATATTATTGAGAAATTCTAATTAACTGAATTATTTATACAAATATTAGAAAAATAGAACTAATATAATGATCATTAGATGTTAGTTAATAATTAAAAATTCATTTTTGTGCTTAAAAAATATTCCCCTAGAAAATATTTTTAATTTGACACACATTCTTATATTAAAATTAAATATACTAAAATGGATTTCATATGCCTAAAAATTAATTCCATCATAGTAAATTATGTAATTTTAGTTTAATAAATAATAATAATTTTCCAAGGTAAATATTATTTACCGTGGTAATGGTAAAAGGGTAACTTTTCAAAGGAAATGGTATTTAAAATTTAATGTTATATTATTCTAAAAAAATAAATTGATCAATTTTAATGGATGATTGTAATAAAAATTTTCAATTAATTAAAAAATATATTAAAAATAATTTAATTAGTAATTTTTATGAAATAATAATAAGAAAACATAATGTTTAAAATGTAATATAATATAAAAAATATTTTCCAATTATATTTTATTTAATATTTAAAATATATATTTTATAAATTAAAGAAAATTTATCTTATATAATTAAATTTCATTTTTGATTCATAAAGTAAAAAATTATCTTAGGGTTATGTGTTTTTATTTATTTAAAAAATATGAATTTTTTTAAACTGGTATAAATATATATTAAAAAATACCAAAACTCTTATGACATTCTAATCACATAAATATAACATAATAAATTATGAAAATACTTTCTTGAAAGAAAAAATATTTAAGTATTATAATATTTTATGGAACACCAAATTACATTAAAATATTTTACATTAATAATAAATTTATTTTTTTGATATCTTACAATACAAAAAACATCGGGTTTAAACAAAGAACATTTTTTACACCCATTGCACACTCAAATAAAAATTTAATTTTAAATATTTAAGAAAACTCATTTGAAAGAAATAATAATTATTTTTGAAATAATAATATCGAAATTATATTAAGGTAATTTTTTTGGTTTTTTTCTATGAAGATTCATTTTTCGATGAATAGTGATAAATACTAGATTTTAATTGAAGACGACATTTTTTTATAAATAATTTAAAATTTATAATTAGATTGTTAATTAGTATTAAAGTAGAAGTAGTATAATTATATATCTATTAATCCAAATTATGTCATGTTAATCAATTTCATATATAATATTGAAATAAAAATCTTGTAAACGGTTGATCATTTTCACTGTAAAACCTCGCTTTCTCATTACATCTACATGATTAGATTTAAATTATTTTTTCAACTTTTGTTTGATTTTATATAGAAAATTTTATTCCATATTTCTAATAATAATAATATTTAAATTATTATAATTTAAGAATAATATTTTGGTAAAATTTTAAGTGAAATAGTAAAAATTATTTACATTAATTAAGGGAAAATGAGTTTAATTAGTGGTTAAACATAGAATATAAGGTGTAAAAATGACCCATAAAATGTAAAAAACCACATTTTATGGAACTAATTTAAACTTATAACTTTTATGTTATATAATTAACCATTATTGGGTTCTGGATACATATAAAAAATGGATTAATTCACTATTTTATATAATTACAAGTGTGCCACTCACCCCCTTATATAAGGACACCAAATCTTCTCTACTATTCACTCATTCCACGCACATTGGTTCAGCCAAAACATGCCAAAATAATTCCAAAAATTTCCTATACTAGTCGTAGAATCCATATTTTTGGTATAAATCCATAATTGGTCATGTTTAGTGCATACCAGATAAAGATACCTGAAGAATATGTAACATTCTCCAATAAGCATCCTTATTTTACCTCTTTCTCCACCTGATTTAATTTTTATTATCCCATGATGATATAAGAACCTCATCACATTAAATATAATATTATTTAACCTATAATTATGTTACTACCTAGAACCACACACACATCTATAAATTTGATATGAAATCACCATTTTTGTGTACATTAGGCTACCGCCTTGCGAACCTATGTTGTTTTTTTCCATTACCACCTCTGAAGGCTAATAATAATGAAATAAATAATATTTTTATATTATATATATGAAATTTATAATATTATTATTTTAATTTAATTAATATTTCACACATATCTTCATAATTTAAATTTTTTTGGAATATGATAATGTCGCTTGTGTGTACAAGGGACTACCGCCTCACGAGGAATGTGATTCTCTCACACATTACATGGAATACATTAAGTATGAGTTTAATAAAAATACGTGATATATATATATACATAAAATGTTTCTAATATGGTATTATACATATAAGTAATATATATATATTTATTTCAATATGATAATAATATAGAATGTGCATTCATGCGCACATACATCCTTCCGTCTCTGGGAATGATTATTCCATTTCCTATCACTAAATATTATGGAATACACAATACACATATATATATTTTTTATTATATATTAATATTATTATACTTTGTATTTTCAAACGTAATAACATGTGCAAGAACATAAATGTTCCAGACACATAACGAATGAGATAATAAGGAAATTAACACCTAAAAAAATTAAAAAAATTAATGAATATTAGAATTTTTTTACAAAATATTATAAAAGGATCATATATGATATTATAAATATTAATATGGTTCTATAGTAAGTTAATAACATTTTTAAATTAATTATATAGTATTTTCATAAATTTGGACTAAATAAAGTGTAATGTAGTGGATTTGGTTTCAATTTAAATTCAATTGATACTTATTTGTTGTTACATACCAATCCACTCTTATGTGGTGTACATACTACAACATTGAAATGTAATATAATTAATATTTCATTATTTATTTTTTTTATTTTGTAATTGGAATTTTCTATTCTTATGGGATTTGATTTGAAATTTACCAAGTGATAACATTTATTTTGAAATGTCACCTTCTTTTGTGATTGTTTCATTTCCCTTAAAATAATCATATTATTGTAATAATGTTCCTTTGAAAATTTGTTTTCTATTAAATATCATATTCTTGTGTGATAGATATGATTATTGCTTAAATTATATAGTATTGTTTACATAAGGTTTTTACATTAAATGATATTTTATTAGTTGGGGAATATTGATAAATACATATCTTTTACTAAATATGGATAATTGATGATAAGGCATATTGGACATGAATTAAATTGATTGTTCTATTTATGATGAATGGTTAAGACATTATTTTAATTTTGGGCCAAGAATTTATATATACCCTTGATGCATCAATATGAATTATTAGACAAATTAGTTGGCCAAATTAAATGGGTTTAAACCTATAGGATTAAACCTTTTGGAGGATAGATGTTGATAGTATAGGTTATCATATTCTTGAGACCTGCAATTCAGTAATTGATATTTTTTTAAATTATAATTCGTTTATAATTATTATCCATTATATTTTTCAATGATGTTATGAATGGATTCATTTCATTCTCATTTTATTTATGAAATATAATGTGTTACAGTTATTTATCTTTCCATATTAATTATTCCTTATCTGGATATTTTTGTGGAATGTTTGTTCAGTTATCTACAATTCCATGTTGATTATGATAATTGATTCACGATAGAATTTTAACACCCAAAGGTTTTAATAATAAATTAAAATAAATGAAACTATGTGTATCTACATAGTGAACCTTTTTTAAAGAAATCATTATAAATTAACTGTTAAATAAAATTTTTCACTTCTCTGATTTGAATTTCTAAAAACAGACATACATGGTTGTGATTAGTAATTTATTTGGATTCTGATATGACAAAATTAATTTTTAATTAATAGATACCTACCCTTATAAATATTAATATCGCCCTTATAAATAATAAAAATGACCGATAAATAGTAATATCACAAATGAATCTTTAATAAAAATGTATATTATAAGTAAAAGTATGATCATTATATAAGTGCTGCTATTTTTATAAGTATGTAATATTTAAATAATATTTTATGATTAATAATTTAATTTAATTGAAATCTTATTATCAAAAAATGAAATTCTAAAAAATTATTTTATTTTCTTATGGTTTTAAGATAATTTTATGAGACTATGATTAATTTTTCAAAGATTTAATAAATGAGCTATATTTTTAAAATTTTTATTTTTTGAATAAATTATTATTTTGATTAAAAATTATATTTATCACATTTGAAAAATTATTATGATAAAATAAAGTTAATTTTTAGATTCTATATATCAAAAAAATGTTCTCGTGAATTTTTTGGGATTTTTCTGAAATACATGTAATTTTAGTGAATACATAAATTCTATAATTTATAAAAAATGATAAATAAATGAATTTATGCATCTTGATTGGGTCATGGATGATGTAAATGTCCATTGGTCTGAACTCACATGTTCTTATTACAATTTTTCATGAAAAATAATATATACTATTTATAGTCTTGAGAAAAAATACTAAACTAGTGATTAAAAAAATGTAAAACCCACATATCCTCCACTATAAAGACCACAACCCACCCTACTATCACACCTTTAAATATTTGAGAATATTTAAATTGTACCCAATACCCTTCCTAATACTATTACCCTTATTCAAGTTATTATGGTCTCTCCATAAGGCCACTAACAAATGCCTTTGGGTGGATCTCAAAGAGAATAGATCAAGAGGTAAAAAATCTCTTTAATTTTCTTGTGTTTTCTTTTTAATTCATTTATTTTACAATAGTATCTCCACATACCCATCTGAAAGAGAAATTAAATCTCAATAATTATATATTTCTGGTATTATTTTAAAATTTATGTAATAACTATTCATCATTCTTCTTCTCCTCTTCCATAGAAAAATAAAAACATCCTATGTAATGTGTCAATTTACCAAAATTGTGGACAATGTGTTTTCAATTTAATAAAATTCCTTAAAATGGCTATAAACCATTATAATGAATGAAATAGTTCATAAATTGTATGATATAACCTCATTTATGTTTTTTAATTAACTTATATTCATGATATTAAAATATATAATGAAACTAGAATATGATAATCGAAGAACCACCAAAATGATCAAATTGAATATCCCTAATGATTTATTTAATGATTCATCTTATACAAAATAACCAAAATGGTTTATAAAATAATTTAATATTATAAAAACATATTAACAACTTTTGATTGCACATCTAGAGTTTCTCTTCCATTCGACTAGAAAATATTTTACAAAATTACTGTGGAAATATTGTAAACAAACTCACCTAAAACAATAGTAATAATAAAATAGAAGTAATAAATGGGTCAAATGATGTCATAAAATAATCATAAAGGTGTTATAGACATAAATTTGTTCCTATAAATTATTAACAACACCCTTTTAACCATTATACAAGTGGTTTAATCATGTTTTATGTAAGGCATACTTGATGTAATGATATTCAAAACCCATTTATCATTCTTTGGGTTAAACATTTACTTCATTAATTATGTGCTACAAAGATTATTTGTTTAATTAATTAATTTATATTATGATTTATTTTATGTATTTATAGTATATAAACATAATAATTTCAATATGTCAATTCTCACATAAAATATCTGATACTTGTAAGGGACTTTCCTTTAAAAAGCAACTTTTAATATTCTATTCTACAAAATTCAAAAGAAATTTATTATGAAATTATTTAAATTTTAAGATATTTTTATGTTTCATAGAAATTTTCTATGATGAAGGGTGTCACCTATATCTCCTTCAACGACATTTGGTAGGTATAATTTGGAGCTCAGTCATATTGTTACTCCATGTGTAACTTCGATGGTTACACGATAAGGTAACCGTGAGGGTTAAGTTATATGGTAGCAATGATGGTTAAAAATAAAACGGTTTCCGCAAGGGTTACAATATAATAAATTAATTCCCTAAGATACCTTTATGGTTTTATATATGTTCTCTAATTTTGTATGTAAAACTAATTTTTTACAAAGTAATTATATATGGGTGATAAGTATGTCACTGTGAAAATGATTTCACGTGATTATAAGTATTCATGGACTACTGGTTTCCTTAATTAATTTTATATCCCTTATTGAAATTTTTATCATCATTACATATTTATAAATTTTTTCCTAGGTAATAATAATGTGTAATAAAAACAAGTAATTCAGGATAAATGTTATAAAGATTTGTCAAATAAATCATGTTTTTGTTTTGTGAGAAAATATTTATGTTTTGGAAGAAATTCATTCCATTTTAATGGTACCAACATGGTATTCTAATTGGTTGATATGTATCAGTTATGTACTAACTTTTTAAAAACATGAACCATAAATATCATTAGGAATGTAAAGATGTTAGATATAGTTGATATTACTGGATTATGTAATGTTTAAGGTCAAGTCCTTATAATTGGTATCATAGCACAGCTTAGATTACTTCATGAGTTAATATGATGTTAAAAAAACACATTAATGATTTTTAACTTATGTTTATGTTGAAATGGTATAGAATTTAAATATTTACATTTTTCCTCTTCTATGATATGTCGATTTATAATGGTTTTCCATATAAAAAACATAGAAGATAAATTTTGAAAGAACCGATAGGCTGATATCTTTTAGAATCCATAAACCATAATGGTGGGAAATGGAACTGAGAAGTTTGTGACGGTAATGGATCAAATGATGAAGAAAATAAATTGAGGTGAAATCTATTCATTAGAACACCTAGGGCTATAAAAAATAACATGATTTTAGTGAAACATTATATGAGGCATCACCCTCCTACTTTCAGTGGATATTCTAACCCAGTAGCGGCAAAAGGATGAATTAAATCCCCTGGAAATATATTTGATGTCATGGTGTGTCCAAATAATCAAAAGTATTGTCTTTAAAATTATTATTTTTGAAGGTGAAGATGATTATTTGTTGTCAATGGTCAATAATATAATGGATAAGAAGGATATTTTTTCCTTAGAATGGGATTAATTTAAAAATATTTTACTTGAATAATATTTCGTAAGGTGGTTCCACACAGGTTGGAAAATAAATTCCATTAATTAGAGAAATTGTAGGATGATTCTGTAGCTGTGAATGAAGCAGCCTTCTCCCAACTAGCATGGTATTCTTCAAATATTATTCTACATCTTGATAGGAAAATCAAACATTTGTACTCATGATTAAAGCCATGATATCGAAGGGCATGGGCTTCCTATATGATTACAAGTTATGAAAAACTTTTTTTATGATCAATGAGGGTAGAAATGGTGTTTTATGGATGATCGTGTGTACGTTGATAAAAAAGAGAAGAAGATTTCTAGATGGCAAGCTATGGATAAGAATCACTCAAAGATATCTAATTGTAATAATGTTTAGTTTCCACTTTGTGAAAAGTGTGGTAAAAAGAACCATTTTTAATGACTTATCAAAACTAGGGAGTGTTTCTGATGTGGTATGTTTGACATATGTCCCGATATTGTAAAGAAAATGACCATAATATGGATAATGATATGAAACCAATAAATTGTTTTAAATGTGGTAAGATGGGTCATTATTCAAATACCATTACAAAAAAAGATCTGAATGATGCAAAGAATCCTAACTATAATAAAAAAGGTGGACTAAGATTCTTTGTGGCTATATCAGTAGATATCAAGCCATCCAATGCAATGGTATTAGAATTTTTTTATTAAAATATATTTTTTTAAAATCTTGTTGGATATGAGGTTACACATGCCATAATTTCTATGAAAAGTTTTTGTAAATTCGAAATATCACCTAAAAATGATACTAAAACGTAGTTTTTAAACACTAGAATAAATATCACCACAAAAGGCTTTATAATATTATTCATGTTGTTATCTATGTAAATAAATTACCTGAAAACATTATTTTTTTCCCTTAATAGATTTTTATGTCATTTTCGGTATGGATTGGCTTTCTATTTTTTATGATATGATTTAAAATAGTGTTAATGTTTTTTAATAAATTGATTCATCTTCCATACAACTATGAACCCATAGAATTTATAATATATCAAGAAGATGAGAAACTATTAAAATATGAAAGTGAATGTTATCTTTCTCATAATGATGAAAAAATAAAACTTTTTAGATTAGTGATGTTCTAGTACTAAATGAATACCTTGATATTTTTCTCTATGAGATACCTGATGTTATACCTAATAGAGAAGTTGAATTCACAATTTATTTAGTTCCTGATGCTATGCTAATTTCAAAACCCCCTTATTGAATGGATCAATTGGAACTTCCTGAATTGAAAATTCAATTTTATCATATTGTTGATAAAGGCTTAATTTATGCTAGAAATTAACAATGGGGTTCTTTTATTGTTTCTTAAAAAGAAATATGGATCCATGAGACATTTATTTGATTACAGAGCTTTGAATTATGTTTCTAGTAAGAATAAGTATCATTTGCCTCATATCAATGACTTTTTATCATCACTAGGGAGCTTTGTATTTTCTCATTATTGACTTGAGATCCATATAGTAACATATGACGGTGAAGGGGGGTGACATCCTGAAAAATGATTTTTTACTAGATATGGGAATTATGGGTTTGTGGTTATACCCTTTGGGTTGACAAAATTTTTTTTCTGTATTCCTGGGTCTTATGAATTGAATATTCGACGAATATTTGGAAAAAAATTCTTCTCTTTAATGATGATAATTTAGTATTTTCAAAAAGTTATGAGGATCATGAAACATATTTAAGGATTTCCTTACAAACTCTCAAAGAAAATATGTTATACATAAGGTTTATAAAATGTGATTTTTGGATGAAATAGATTTATTTCCTTGGGAACAATGAAAATAATTACTGAATAATAATTGATCCTACCAAAAAAAGGTTGATTAATGTTCATGACCATCAAATTCTTTATAGATTCATAGTTTTCTTATATTATAAGGTTATTATAGATGGTTTTATAAAAACATTGCACAATTATCTAGACCACTAATTATCTTAACACGAAAAGGGGTCAAATTAATTTGGACAGAATAATGTCATGATTGTTTTCACAAACTATAGAAGAGATTTGTTAATGCTCTGGTTTTAAGCCATCCATCAAAAAATGGGTAGATTTTCATTAGCAATGATGTGTTATTAAAGGGACATGGATTTTTTCTGATGCAGAATGATCATGTAATTTCTTATTCATTAAGAAAACTAAAACCTCATGAGTTAAATTATCCCAAACATGAGTTGAAATTCGTATTTGTGGATTTTGCTTTGAAAATTTGGTGGCATAATTTATAGAGTGAAAAATGTGAAATATATATCGACCATAAAATTCTGAAGTATATATTCATTCAGAAGGAATTAAACATGTGGTAGAGGTGATGAATTTAATTGACTAAGAATTATGATTACACAGTCAATTAAAATTTTATAAAAGAAAACAAAGAGGTATATTCCTTGATCTGAAAACATCATGCATCATTAACCATGTTACTTTTGGAACATGACCCATTAAAATTGATATAATGAATTTTGTCTTCAAATTTGCTGTTATAAGAAATTACTCTATTTTTTTCTGGATTCAATGAATTCATCTTTGTAATACATAATTAAGAAAGAACAGAAGGAAGAGAGGGAGTATTAGAAATATATATAATTGGTTAAAATGGGTATGTTTCTATAATTTATCAATGATAATGATTGTTTATTGAGATTTATAAAATGATTTCGTCTGCCTTGTGTTTCCCATTAGAGGAAAAATTATTGTGTGAAGCTCATAGTTCTCTATTTACAGTTCATATTATATGTTCTATGATTTATATAAAACATAATGAATATTACTTGTGGGATTAAATTAAAAGATATCTTTTAGATTTTACCGTGAAATATTTGACATGTCAACAGATTAAAGCAGAGTGACAACAACCAAAGTGGATGCATCAACCTTTTCTAATTCCAGAGTCGAAATGGAAAAATATTTTCATGGACTTAATAGTGAGACTACCAAATACTTCTGATGGTAACAATGTGATTTGGGTTATTGTTAATCGGCTAACTAAATAAGAAAATTTCCTTCATATTCATGATACTATGTCTTTGGATCCCCATTATCGACTGTGACTTAAAAATATTCTCTGGTTACATGGAGTTCCTCTCTTCAATGTATCTGAATCTGATCCCATGCCCACTTCTAACTTTTGGAAATTCCTTTAGAAGTAATTGGGAATATAATTGATTATTAGCACTAATTTTTATCCTTAATCTGATGGATTGACTGAGATAAAAATTTAGATATTGGAGGATTAGCTTTGATCTTGTTCAATAGATAACTAGGGAAGTTGGGATTAACATATTTCTTTAGTTGAGTTTTCTTATAATAAAATTTTAATTCTATGATACAGATGGATAATTTTGAGGATGTATATGGGAAGTGATGTTGAACTCTAGATTTTTTGGATCAAGTTATATAAAGGAAGTCAATGGGACTAGAATTAGTATAGGAAGTGGCTATGAATGTGTAGAGAATCCAACAACACAAGAGGTTATCATAGAGTAGGTAGAAATGTTATGAAAATAATAAGAAGAAATAATTTTCTTTTGAATTAGGTGGTCATGTTTTTTTAGAATATCACAGAGGAAAAGTGATGTGCATTTTTGTATGAAATGAAAAATAATTCCATGGTTCATTGGACCTTATGAAATCATAGAGAAAGTTGAACCAGTTTCTTACCAAGTACCTTTTCCTCCATGTATATCTCAAGTACATAATATTTTGGTTGTTTTGATATTTGAGAAATTATGTTCCAAATTCATCTCATGTCTTGAGCCCAAAAGCAGTTGAATTGGAATATAACCTTTAGTAAGAAGAGAAACCAATTTAGATTCTTGATTGAAGAAAAAAAGTATTTCAGAATTAGTTAATCCACCAAGTAAATAAATTTTTGAGAAACCACATGGTTGATGAAGTAACATGGTAATATAAAAATGTTATGAGATAAGGTACCATCATTTATTTAATAATTAAATAAAGTTATAATTAAATAATTTTTATAAGGTGGGGATAATATAACACCCCAAGGTCTTAAAAATAAATTGAAATGCATGAAACATTATGTCATCATATAATTAAACATTGTTTTAAGAAGACAGTTATAAACTAGTCAAAAAATATAATTTGGTATCTATATTAATCTCGAAAAATATACATACATGTTTATGATCAGTAAGTTATTTGGATTCTAAATGGACAAACAAAATTTTGGGTTAATAGTAACATACCCTTATGAATAGTAATGTTATCCTAATGAATAGTAATATGACCCTTATAAATTGTAAAATGGAAAAAAAATTTGTATCCTCTGCAATGAATGTATAATAAAAATGTAATATTATAAGTGATAGTATGATCATTATATAAGTGTTGGTATTTTTTTATGTCCTAAATTTATAAATACAATTGTATGATTAATTAAATAATTTAAATAAAATTATATTTTCCAAAAATTAAATCAGAAATTATTATTTTATTGTCTCATGGTTATAAAATTATTTTATGATACCATGATTAATTTTTCAAGGTGTTTTAAAATGCGTTCTAGTTATAAATTGTAAATTTTTCAATAAATAATTATTTTATTTAAAAATTAAATTTCACATATTTAAAAAATTATTTTGTTAAAATGGATTTCATTTTTGGATTCAACATGTCACAAAATGGTTCTCATAATTTTTTGGGATTTTTATGAAATACTTGATTTTATAGTGAATAATTAAATTCGATAATTTATGAAAAATGATAAATAGATGAATTTATGCATCATTCTCAAATCATGGATGATGTAAATGGATATTATTTTTAAATCAGATACACTAATTTATATTTTTGTTAATAAAAAAAAGACTCTTCATATTCTTGAGCTAAAATATAAAACCAATTGCTAAAATAAGGGTAAACCCCACATCTCATCCATTATAAATATCACCATCACACCTCTATTTCTCAAACACCTATCAAACATTGATAATTTTCTAAATTATTACGAATACTCTTACTGAAGTTCAAAAATATGTCCTAGAAATACTATTCGCACCAAAATTCAATATACTAATGTTTCTGAGGAGGATCTCAAGGATAAAAGATCTTGAGGTAAAAATCCTCTTTAATTTTATAATGTTTCCTTTTCAATAAATTTATTTTCTTATTCAATCTTAATATCCCCTTATACCAGAGGAATTATATCTCTCTTATTATATATATTCTGGATTTTTATCAGGTTTATGCAAATATATATAATATTTGTTCCTATCCTCATCCTTTTTTCAAAAAAAAATAAAAACATCATCTATGATGTGTCGATTTACCAAAATCTTTGACGATGTGTTTTCAATTTACATTAATACCTTAACATATTGTTGGGAAAAACATTTAATGGCTCAAATAGTTATTTAATTGTATTATATGACTTATTTTTCTTTCTTCATTTGACCTTTATTTATTGTATTAAATAATATAATAAACTAGTTTTTAATTATCGAAGAATCGCTAAAATAATCTAAATGAATATCAATTATGATTTATCTATTGATTAATCCTCATAAAATATAAACAAATGATTTATGTAATCATTTAATATTCTATAAAAATACTAATACCATTTCATTCAACTTATGGAGTTTTTATTCTATTTGAAAAGAAAATCCTTTACGAACATACCAAGGAAATCATGTAAAGAACACACCCAAAACAATGGAAATAACAAAAAATTATTTATAAATGGGACAAATGATGTTATATAATGATATAATAAGGTGTTATTAGCATTATTATGTTTCAATAAAATATTAAGAACACTTTTTTAATAATTTTATATGAATTTTAATTGTGTTTTAGTTAAGAAGAACCAGAGGTAAGGAAATTCTTTACCAAATTACAATTATTTGGGTTAACCATATACATCTTTAATTTTGTTCTACCAAGATTATTTGTGTATTTAATATACTTTATTTTATGATTTATTATGTTTATTTATAGTATATAAACATAATCCTTTAATTATATTAATTATATCTTCAATTATTGATACTTTTAAGGGACATTCCTTTAAAAATCCTATTTTAAAATTATAATTTACACAATTTAAAAGTAATGTTTCTATGAAATTATTCATTTTTAATGATTATTTTATTGTTATTAGGAATTTTTTATGATTAATGGTGATTATTTTATCTCCATCCAATGCATTGGGTGTGTGTATGATGGAGGTCAATAGTATGGTTACTCCAAGTGTAAGTGTAATTGTAACACTATAATGTAGCTGCAAGGGTTACATTGTAATGTAGCAATGGGGGTTACAAATCATAAGGTAGACAGAAGGGTTACAATATAAATAAGTATTTACCCAATATAACTTTATATTTTTATATATGTTCTCTAATGTTTTATGTAAATCTAATGTTTCAAAACGTAATTATATATGGGTGATAAGTAAGTCGTTGTGAAAATGATTTGCAATGTTTATATGTATTCATGGAATAATGGTTTATTTCCTTATGTTTATATTCCTTACTTATATTTTTATCCTTATCACTTGATTGTAAAAAAATTTCATAGTATATATGATTATTTAATAGAAAATGGATGTCATGGTAAACATTATAACGATTTTTAAAAGAAATCATTTATTTGTTTGGTGTAAAAAAATGTGCTTTGTAAGAGATGATATTTTTTTTAATGGTACCCAATTTGTATTCTTGTGGGTTGATATGTATGTGTATTTACTATATTTCAAAAACTATAAATCAAAAATATCATTGTGAATGTAAATAAGTTAAATATAGCTGAAATAACTATATTAAGTTATATTTAAGGTCATATACTTATATTTGGTTTCAAATCATGGTTTAGATAAGTTTAGGATTTTTTATGTTGTTAATATAATATCATAAATAATTTTTAACATATTTTTAAGTTGAAATGGTATATTATATAAATATTGACATGTTTCTTCATCTATGATATGTCTGCTCAGAATGGTATTCCATATACTAAACACATAAGTTGATGTTAGAAAGAACCGATAGGTTGTTATCTTTTTTAATTTTTAACCAAGAAAGGTGGGAACTCGAAGTGGGTAGTTTGTGATAGTAATGGATCAAATGAAACAGTAAATAGATGGTGGGGGAAATCCGTGAAAGAGAACAACCATAGCTACAACAAAAGAACACGGCGGTAGTGGAACATTATTTGAGGGAACTCCCCCTTATTTTAGTGGATCTTCTATCCTAGAAGCGTGTAAATGTTGGGTAAAATACCTAAAAATGATAATTGATGTCATGTGGTGTTTTTGTAATCAAATGTTTAGTCTTTACATTTATCATGTTGATGTTGAAGCTGATCAGTGGTCTTAAATTGTATATAATTTTAGGGATAACAAGGACATTTATGCCATAGAATGGGAAGAGTTTAAAAATAATTTCCTTGAAAAATATTTTCATATGATGTTTTGACTTAAAATGGAAAAAATATTCTTTGAATTGAAGAAAAAGGATGATGATATAGTAGCTGTGTATGAAGTAAAATTCACCTGAATAGTGATTTAATCTATAAATATTATTCTAGATTTTGATAACAAAATCATCCATTTTTACTTTAGATTGAAGCCAAGATATCGAAGGAAAATGGATTCCATTGAGTTTAAAAGTTAAGAAAAACGTGTTTGAGGTGCTAAGAGGGTAGAAATAGAGATTTATAATGATCACTTGTAATTTTAGAATAAATATAAAAGGAGGTAATGGTGGAAAGTGATGGATAAAAATCAGTTAAAGAAATATGATGTTAAGAATGTTCAGTTTTTAGTTATTGAAAATTGTGTTAAAAACAGCTTGGGGAATGCCTTACCAAAACTGGGAAGTCTTTTTTTGTGTGTTATGTTTGGAAATATGGCCAAACATTGTAATGAGAATTATACAATGACTAATCCTGGTATGAAAACTATAATGTGTTTTAAAGTTTTTAAGATGGGTCATTATGAAAATACCTTCTCAAAGAATGATTTGAATTATGCAAAGAAGATAGACTAAAATAAAAAAGATGTAGGAAGATCCTTTGTGAAAAAATCAGTAGATGTAGGGATATCCATGGATGTGGTGTTGGGTACTTTGGTTGTTTACTCAGATATTTCTAAATTCTTTCTTGATACGAGGTCTACAGATTCCACTATTTCTAAGAAAGTTTCTTATAAATTGGAAATATCACCTCAACAAATGAGATGAGAACATAATGTTAAAATAGGAAGGGGAAATATTATTGTAAAATGCATTATAGTAATCTTTATTTTTGTATATATGGAATGAAATTACCTGAAAACCTTTTTTTATTACACTTAGTATAAATTTATATCATTTTGTGTATGAATTGGCTTTCTATTTATCATAATAAAATTGATTGTAGAGTGAAAGAAGTTGTTTTTTATAAAGTATTTTAAATTTTTATGAACGAATGAACCCATAAAATGTATAACATATCTGGAATATTAGAAACTATTAATAGATGGAAATGTATTTCACATTTCTCATTTTTTGAAAATAAGGGAAAGTATATATTAATGATGTTCGAGTTGTAAATTAATACCTTGATGTTTTTTCTAATGAGTTTCTCTATGTTATACCTCTTTGTAAGATTTAATTCTTAATTGACTTAGTTAATAATACTAAGACATTTTCAAAACCCATGTATCGAATGGCACAAATGGAACTTCATGAGTTGAAAAATCAGTTGCAGGAGTTACTTTATAAAAGGCTTTATTCATCGTATCATTTCAACAAGGGGTTCTCATTTTTTGTTCATTAAAAATAAATATGTTTCAATGGGACTTTTTATTCATTATATATATTGGAAATAAAACTACTATTAAGAATCAGTATCCTTTTCCTTATATCGATAACTTGTTGGATCATCTCTTTGAAGCTCAATATTTTATGAATATTGACATGGGATCATGACACCATCATATGAAGGTGAAGGTGGATGACATATTGACAAAAAATTTCAATGTAGATATCTTCATTATGAGTTTCTTATTATACCCTTTGGTTTGAAAAAATCCGCTTGATGTATTCCCGGATCTAATGAATATAATATTTCTGGAATATTTGGATAAGTTTGTTATTGTATTTATTGATGATATTCTTTTCATTTCATAATGTTATGATGATAATGAAAAATAATTAAGAAATATCTTGCAAACTCCAAAAGAAATTAAGCAATGAAGAATGTTTAGAATATATGAATTTAGGTCGCAGTATATTTCATTCCATGAAAACATTGTAAATGAGGACAAAATAATAGTTGATCCTGTAAAAAATTTGATGGTGAATGGACAAGAACCTAAAATGTTATAGAAATTCTTAATTCTCATGTATTAACAAGTTATTACTGACAGTTCGTTAAAAAAATTCACAGTTATCTAGCCCACTAACAATGTTAACATGAAAATTGGGTTAAATATATTTGGTTATAATAGCGTGATTTTTTTGTTCAGGAATTGTATAATATATTAGAGAAATCTCTTTTTTTTTCATGCCATCCAAAAATGGTGAGTTTTTCATATACAGTGATGCTTCATTAAACGGACCTAGTTATTTTTTTATGTAGAATGATCGGGTAATTTCATATGTTTCAATATTACTAAATCCTAATGATTTAAATTATCCCACACATTATTTGGGATGAGAATATGTGGTTTTTTCATTGAAAAATTTGATATATAATTTATAAGGAGCTAAATGTTAAATTTATACCATCCATACAAGTCTAAAGTATGTATCTACTCAGAAGTAATTAAACACGAGGCATAGAAGATGGATTGAATTGATAAAGGAATATGATTTATGAATGAATTACTATCTTGGAAAAGAAAAAACATGGTGGAAACCCTATACTAAAAACAACAAGAATCATTTACAATGATACATTTGGAACATCACCTGTTGATTAATGACTCAATGAATTTTGGATTGACTTTTTTTGGTGAAGTAAATTCCTCTGTTTTGTTTCAAATTTCAGTGTAGTCATCTTGTTATGATATAATTAAGAAAGCACAGAAAGAAGATGTGGGGTTATTGAAAAAGGTATAATTGGTTAAAATGGGTATCTTTATAGAATTTTACATTGATAAAGATTCAGTTTTGAGATTTTTGAACAATATTTTGTATCCCTTGTGTTTCCTAGATTAATAATGAATTGTATTTTGAAGGTCCTATTTCTCTATTTTTTTCATCCTGGAATTAATATGATGTATAACATCCTTCAAGAATATTACTGGTGGGATAGAATGAAAAAATATATTAAAAATTTTAGCGTTAAATGTTCAACATGTAAATAGGTTAAAAAAGGTAAATAACTACCAAAGGGGATGCTTCAACCACTGATAGTACCTTTTTGGAAATGGGAAAATATATCTATGGACTTCGTGGTGGGAGTACCAAAGACTTCTCAAGGTAAAATGTTATTTGTATAATTTTTTATCAGCTGATTAAATCTATACATTTCCTTCATATTTGAGATCCTATATATTTTGATTAGATTCCTCCATTATATCTCTAAGATGTTTTCATGTTACATGGAGTTCCAATATTCGTGGTATATGACTATGATTCCAGGTTCAGTTCTATTTTTTGGAAAAACATCTAGATGTCATTTGGCACAATATTAAAATATAGCACTGCATTTCATCTTCAATATAATATACATCCCATGAGAACTATTTAGATATTAGATAATATACTTCTAGATTGTTCAATAGGATACCGAGAAACTTGGGATAAATATATTTATTTATATGAGTTTTCTTATAATTATTGTTTTCATTATAGTTTATAGATGACACATTTTGAGGCATTATATGGGAAGCAGTGTCGAACTCCATATTTTTGGGATGAATTCTGGGATAAGAAATTTATGTGACCAAAATTAGTAGAGAAAGTGGCTGAGCAAGTGAAGAAGATCGAGTAACACATAAGGATAGCTTAGAAAATGAAGAAAATTTTAATAGATTACATGAATAAATACATTTCTTTTGAGGTAGTAGATCATGCTTTTCTTAAAATCTCACCATGGAAAAGTGTTATGCATTTTGGTATGAAAGGAAAGCTCAGTACATAGTTCATTGTTCCCTATAAAATCTTGGATAAAGTCAGAAAGATTATATACTTATTATATTTTCTTTTTCATTTATCTCAGATAAAAAATGTTTTTCATATTTTTATGTTGATAAATTATTTTTTTGATCCATCTAATGTCTTGAACCTAGAAGCATTTAACATGGAAGATATACTTTCTAGTCAAGATATATATATCCAAATTCTTGATCAAATAGAATAATTATTGTGGAATAAGGTAATCCATGAGGTAAATATTTTATGGAGAAACCACATGGTTGAAGAAACAACATGGTAAAATGAAGATGTTGTGTGTGAAAGGTTCTCTCACATGTATAATATGAAAATAAAATTGTGAGGACTCAATTTCTCGAAGGTGGGGTGAATTTTACAACACAAGGTTTTAAATTTTTAATTAAATGCATGAACAACTGAGTCTCTACATAATAACACTTGGTTTTTAGAATATATTTTTAATCGATCCATTAAAATGTAATTTTTCAATTCTAGGATTGAAATTCTAAAAAATAGACATACACGGTTGCAATCAGTAAGTAATATGGAGTTTGATTGGATAAACATAATTTTCTGTGAATGGTAACCTAACCTTATGAATAGTAATGTTACCCTTATGAATATTAATATAACACATATGAATAGTAGAATGGCCAAATTAATATTAACCTCACCAATTAATGTATAATAAAATTGCATCAAACAAGTGATAGTATGATCATTATATAAGTGTTGGTATCTTAGTAAGTCATAAATATTTAATTACAATTTTATAATTAATTAATTAATTTAAATAAAATTTTATTTTCATAAAATGAAATAATAAATTATTATTTTATTTTCATATAGTTATAAAATATTTTAATAGGCCCATGATTTCTTTTTTAAGGTGATATAAATTGAGTTATAGTTTTAAAATTGTTATTTTTTGAATAAATTATTTTTTTATTTAGAATTTAAATTTATCATATTTATAATTTTTTTTATAAAATAGTGTTCATTTTTGGAATCTATATTTGAAAATATGGTTCTTGTGAATTTTTGGTATTTTTCTGAAATACATGAATTTTTTTTGAATAGTTAAATTCGATAATTTTTTAAAAATGCTTAATAAATGAATTTCCGCATCATTCCTGAGTCATGGATGACGTAAATTGCCATTTTTTTAAGTCACATGCGGTTAATAAATTTTTTTAAAAAATTAATCAAGACTATTCATCATTTGGATAAAAAATATTAAAGTAATGATTAATATAATGGAAAACCCCTCACCTCCTCCATTATAATGACCACCCTAACCCCCCCCCCCCCCCCCACCAATTCTTGTCACTCCTATTAGGAATTGATAATAAACTAACCAATATCCAATACCCTTAACAAGACTATTCCCCATGTCCATGAACTTTATTTTCTCAACAAAATTTCAATACCAAAAGCCTTATAGAGGATATCAAGGAGAAGAGATAAAGAGGTAAAAATCCCCTTTCATTTTATTCAGTTGTCTTTTTAATTATTTTATTTCCTTATTATCTCTTAATCAACCCATACATAAGAGGAATGAAAGCTATGGTAATATATATATTCTATATTGTAAACATTTTTATCTATAAATTAATCATCATTCTTCCTCCAATTGTCCTTTTTTTCAAAAAAATAAAAACATCGTCTCTGATGTGTCGATTTACAAAATTCATGGTTGATGTGTTTTAAATTACCATTTATTCCCTAAAATATTGTTTTAAACCTATTTTAATGGTTTAAATAAATCATAATATTTATTATATATCCTTTTTAGGTTTTGTAATTAATTTTTGCATTATATTAAATTATATAACGAAACATGTTTATGATTATCGATGAACGGCCAAAATGATCTTAACTAATATCAGTAATTATTTACCTAATGATTCATCCTCATAAAATATAACCAAAATTATTTAAAGAATAAATAACGATTGTTTAAAAATATTAATACCATTTTATTCCACTTATACAGTTTCTCTTGCATTTCACACGAATATATTTTACGAACAGACAATGGAAATCAAGTAAAGAGCGCACATGAAAAAATGGAAATAACAAAATATTATTAATAAATGGGTCAAATGATGTCACAAAGTGATCATATAATATGTTATAAACATGAATATGGTTCAAGAAAATATTAATAAAACTCTTTTATCCATTATACAAGAGATTTATTAACTATTTATGTAAGACGAACTTGATGTAAGGAAATTCATAACCTAATTTCAAATCTCTAGGTAAACCTTCTACTTCATTAATAATATTCTAACAAGATTATTTGTGTAATAAATTTCTTTTATAGTATTATTATTTATTTTTATTTACATTAAATTCACATAATTATATAATTCTATTAATTCTCTATTTAATTATATGATATTTTAACGGCAATTTCCTTTAAAAATCCTTTTTTAAAATTATATTTTACAAAATACAAAATTAATGTTTTTATGAAATTATTAACATTTTATTATTATGTTATGGTTCTTGGTAATTGTTTTTTATTAATGATTGGATGTATTTCTCCATTCAATTCATTGGGTATGTGTATGTTTGAGTTTGGCCATATTTTTACTCCAAGTGTAATAGTGATGGTTACACCATTAGAGACCAATGTGCGTTATATTGTAAGGTATCCATGATAGTTACAAATCATAAGGTAGCTGTCAGCATTATAATATATGTATTGAATTCCACAAGACATATTTTGGGTATTATATATTTTCACTAGTATTTTATTAAAATATCTTGTTTCACAAAGTAAGTATATATGGGGAGAACTATTTCCTTGTGAAAATGATTTCATATCAATAAAAGTATTTAAGGAATAATGGTTTCGTTCTTTATTTTTATATCCCTTACTGAGATATTTATTCTCATCACATTTTTTAAAATAAATAATAATTTATATGGATGTTTAATAGAAATAAAGAAAGTCATGTAAAATGTTGTGAAGATTTTTCAACGAAATCATGTTGTTGTTTTGCGTTAAAAATTTTATGTTTTGGAGGAAATGAATATTATTTTAATGGTACCAATTTGGTATGATTATTGGTTGATATGTATGAGTTATGCACAAAAATTATAAAACTCTAAACCAAAAAGGTTATTGGTAATGTAAAGTAGTAAAATATACTTGAAATAAATATATTATGTAATTTTTATGTTCAGGTCATTATAACCACCCACTTTATTTAACCCTTACTGAGAATTTGAGATCACCATTATTTTAATTCCATTACCCATGTCATGAAGAAGAGATATTTGAATGTGCTTTCAAGAATTAAATTTATTATATTTTGATGTGAACTTCATTTTATATTCTATTCCAATTATAAAATGGGTAACTTGTTTGTTTCAAGTTTCTAAAACTACTTAAATGAATGTTCTTTTATGATTTTTCTTCCTATATATACACAAATATAATAAATTAAGGAACCATCTCTCAAGCACTGGGGTTTGGATCACTACAGTTGGTATCAAATCAATGTTTAGTTTATAATTTTGAATTTTATTTTGGAAAATATATATTAAGTAACATAACACTAATATATACATTGAGTAAAAGTATAGAATAACATCTTATTATTTTGTTAAAGTAGATATTATGTGGTTTTTTCATATAAATGCTTCCATGTATAGTACTATAAGTAGTTTTAAAACTATCATAGAGGTACCTAGGGTTAAAAACACTAAAAAAGACATATAGGGATTGACTTTAGAATTACCTGATGCATGAAAATGTGCGTTACTACAAACTAGGATTGAAAATCCTTAGGGATATTCTTAAAGTAATTCACATTGTTTTAAACATTATGAAAGATTTAAAATTAAATATGTCCCTAAAAAAGAATATGTTTATGATTTTATGATTATCAATGCCTAAAATTTTAATTTATTTCATGTTTTTTACATTATGATATAAAAGTCATTATTTTTTGAGAAAATCCATTACATGATACTATATAAAAATAGTAACTACATGGAAGAATGGTACCAATTCTTATGGAAAATATAGAGATTTACCTTCTTAGAGAACCAACATAACTGGTATTAGACTGCAGAACATTATTTATATACTAGAGAATCTAAATTTGATTATGAAAAAAAATATTTCCTGGATGGAACAACAAATTCAATAATGACATTATTCTATATTTTATCATTTTACGGGATAGAATCCCTTTTCGTTTAGTAGGTAAACTAATCCAATTGCAGCTAAGAAATGTATTATGTCTCTAGAAATGACATTTACGGAATTTGAGACGTGTTTAAACGGAAATGTTTACACTTATGGTGTATTGTCTCGAAGGTGATGCTGATCTGTAGTGGTCATTGATCCAGAATACTTGGAAGTAGGAATAAATAGAACTCAAGGAATATAAATTTTTTTAGGAAACATTCTTTGATAAATATCTCTATCATGAGAAACACTTTTATATGAATAAATAGTTCCTTAGATAAAAGAATAAAAGAATAAAGTCAAAGTGATTATGAATCTACCTTTTCAAGGTTATCCAGGTTTTCTATGAATTAAATATAGAACACAGATTATAAGATTGACAACATTTTTGACAGGATTAAGAAAAGTCACTGAAGGGCATTGATCTCTCAAAAAAATTCTTCATATGAGGAAATAGTTTTATGAGTAATAAAAATGTATAGGTACTTTTATAAATCATACATATTAAAGTTTAATAAGGATAATAACTGTCTACTAGAGTAGTGTGAAAAATGGAATGATTAAAAGAAGAATAAAATATTAAATTTTTTCAAACTTTTGAAAACAATACAAAGACACACAATAAGAAATGATTTCATTTTTAGGGAGAATGTTATCAGTGTTGAGAGAAAGTTCTACAGGTAACTAAATGAAGAGGGAATAAGTAAAACACTATTGTTAAATGTTTCAACCATAGAGATATGGGGAACTATGAAAATAAATTCCTTTAGAGACAAATAAAATTACAATTGAAGGGTCGAAGGGGAGATGGCCATGTTTATGTTATCACTACAGCTAAGGTAAACTTACCTAAGATGTGGTTATGGGTACACTAATCCTATCCAAAAATGAATCCAATTAATTATTTTATTCTGTATAATCATACTCTTTTATATATACCCTGTCTAACATGAGAATTAAACATTTATCTTCAGAGTTAATAAGGTATTTGTATATAAAAACTCTTAAGGGGTGTATCATTTCAAAAAATATTTGTTGGGAAATCCCAATTATGATGGATAGTCATTCATTATATTCTTAATATATTATCATATGTATTGTTTAATTGAATATAAAACTTGGTATGATCTAGCTTTTAAAATATTGTGAAAATATTATTACAAGAAGAAGGAAATTATTATTTTATTGGAAGATGTAGATAACCTTATCATTAGATCACTAAAATCATAATATTAGCAATATTTAGTTCCACCAATAACAGCTCTACTAAATGATATATTAGGTAAAAAGAGAAACAAATCTTGGGATGATGATGACAATAATCAAATTGAGGATCTACCTATTATATAATAATACAACTATTTATTTTCAATGGAATTACTTAGACATCACCCAGAGCATAAAGTTAAATTTTCCATTGAATTAATTCCTGATGCAATGCCAATATCAAATACTCACTAAAGAATAGACTCTATGGAATTAGTGGATATGAATAAAAAACTAGATATGGGTAATAAGAAAATTTTCTTGCTTAGTGTTTCACAATGGGGATCTCATGTTGTCTTCATTAATAAAAAAGATGGATCAATGAAGAAATTCATTGGTTATAGGGAAATTAATGATATTATGATAAATAATAAGTATAATCTACCTCACATTAATTAGTTGTTTGATTGAATTATTAGATACCAATATTTCTCAAATATTGATGTACATTTTCGGTGTCAAAATTTTTGAGTCTATAAGGAATACATCCTAAAGATAGATTTTTGAATGAGGTACAGAAATTAATATATTATAGTAATTCCATTATAATTGACTATTGAATAGTCTTTTTTATGGATCGAATAAATAGAGTATTCTAGGAATATTTTGATGATTTTTATGTGGTTTTTATTAATGATATTTTGGTGTATAATAATAGACATGAATATCGAGAGAATCACATTTGGATATTTATTTGGAATCTAATAGGGAAAAAATTATATGGGAAATTTAGTAATATTTATTTATAGAATCATGAATCTTCTTTTCTTGGTCATATTTTATCCAGAAATAGAATCTCAGTTGATCTTAAAAATAAAAAAGAAAATCAGATAATGGAAAACGCCTATGAAAATAATTGAGATATGTAGTTTCATTAGTTTAGTATATTACTATTGGAGAATAATTCATATTTTTTCTATTTTAATAACATATTATCCAATATTACACATGAAGGGGTTATGTTTTTTTAGACCATGGAATGTAATGAATGATTTGATTAAGTAAATACTATATTGGTTAATTATATGATGATGTCTATAACATATAGAAGTGATGGATTTTTTATATATAGTTATTCATTGTAAAAAGTACACAGTGGTGGCCTAATAAAAATGATAAAGGTCTTGTATATGCATCATGGAAATTGGCATTTCCAATGTAGAACAATCCATCCCATGATGTTTAGTTGACAATGATATTATATTATTTAATGATATGTAGACATTATCTCCAATGTGAATGATATCAGAAATATAAATACCATAAAATTTTGAAACACATATTTTCATAAAAAGTTATCAATATGAGAAAATTGTGATACCTCGATCTACTTATGGATTATGATTTCTCAATACAATACCACCCATGGAATGAAAATAAGGTATAAGAGGCATTGAGTGGGAAATTTCATTTCAATTAGACCAAAATGATAATTTAGAGTTACCCTACATTCATGGATATAAGTAACATGGATATGGGAATTATAAATTAAGGGAAGACATCAATACTTATAAAATGATTGAAAACCCATATTTATTATGGGTGAAAATTAATTCCCTATTAGATTATGAGAACTTGAAAAAGATAATTTAATTAGTGAATGATGGGAAAATAATAGTCATTATTTATGAAGATGGTGCCCTAAAATTTGGAGGTTGATTATCTGTTACATATATAACTAAGCTATAAATGGTATTTTTTGGTAGATGATAAAATCATAAATTTTCCTATACCCCTAGTATCATAAATATCTATAGGAATTTGATGAAACATTTTTCGTGGGACAATATGAAGTAGTAAATAGATGATAATGTGTCTTGATGTTTGGTATTTCAATAAGTTAATGATATAAGGAATAATTCTAGAGGATTCATGAAACCTCTTTATATTCCTATATGGAAATGGGATGACATTACTATGATCATTTCATGGGACTGCCAATGAATCATAGAATTCTTGGTGCAATATGTGTTATCATTGTTTCCCTAACCAAATCCGTACATTCTTTCACTATAATAGTATATTTACCTCTTCAGTTCCCCATAACGATCTATATTATTAAATATTTGAGACTTCATCATGCACCTATTTCATTTCTTTTGGATTGAGATACCCATTTTACATTAAAATTATAGAAGATTATTCAGAATCCTATTTATACTTAGATTCATTTGAGCATCACCAACCATCCTCAAATTGATGGATTGTCCTAAAGAATGATTCAAAAAATTGAATAATTTTTATGATCATGATCACATGATTTTAAAGGTATTTTGAATCTATATTTACCTATGTTATATTTTTCTTATAATAATATTTTTCATTAAAGTATTCTAAATACACTATATGATGCATTATATGGAAATAGAAGATATACTCTAGATATTTTGGATGAAGTTGGTGAAAGGATACACATGGTCTTATAAATTTTTAAAGAGACAATAAAAATGTTATAGACTCTTAATTATCACATCAATGAATCTCAATGTAGGAAAATATTTATACTAATAATTAGAGAAAATATTTGAAATTCCATGTGGGAGATCATGTCTTATTTAAAATATCTCCCTAGAAAGGTTTTATATGTTTTGGTAAGAAAGGAAAACTAATTTCCTTGAAAATCATACCCATTTAAGTCCATGAAAGTATTTGAGTTTCTGGATGTCATTTGGAAATTCCACCAAAACACTCAAACATACATGATATGTTCTATATATCTTTTCCAAAGAAGTACATGAAAACCCCAATGCAATTTATCACCCCTAATAAAATAGAATTAGATGTTTATCTATATTATATTAATGAACCATCCAGATAATAGATTCTAGAGATAAATTACTGATATTTTCTATGAATATTCTAATAAATGTATTATGTAGGAATCATAAAATGGTGGAAATATCATGGGAATAAAAGGATGTTATGAAGAAGAACTACCCTCATCTATTTAGAAGGTTGTATCCCATAATTTTCTAGGCTGATTATTTTTAAGATGGAGTAATGTCACACCGCTAGACATTAAAATATTTTCCTTTTATTATAATTTTAATTTTTTTGATATCATACAATTCATGCATCACTATGTTTTTACAAACCACGATTTATTACTCCTTTGAAAACATTAATTAAGATTAAATTTGAAATTGTGGAGTCCACCCACATTTATTCCACTTATATGGATTGAATTATGAATAATGGATTCCATATTTGGAATAATCATAATTTCTAATTTCTAACATCAGAAAATTAATTTCTTACTATCATTGTTTGTGAAATCATTTAAAATTAATTACAAATATTAACAAAAAAATGATTTTACTTAGTGGTTAAACATAGAATATAAGGTGTAAAAATGACCCAATACTTGTCCAAACCCCATTTTAGGGCAATATATAGACCTTATACCTTATATTTATGAAAATGGTCGATTATTAAGGCATTGTGTCATGAAAAAAATACCTAGGTCGAATTCACTCTTTCAAAAAATTACAAATGTGCCACTGAACCCCTTATAGTAGGCAACCCCTCTCCTCGCCAATTCAATCCGTCAAAAATATTGGATATTCCCATACCTACCTAAATAACTCTCCAAAATATATCTAATAATTATTTATAACGTATTTATTGGAATAATTTCTCACTAGGAAGTTTTTATCACAAACCAAAGGAAGATACCCAAAGAGGAGAAAACATTCCCCACAAACACCCATATTTTACTTCTTTCTCTACCTCCTAAATTTTTTAATATGATGATGATAGAAAATCCACAATATATTTCATATAATAGGATGTTTTTATATTAATGGAATGACCTATAAACATAGTCACATCAATCAAATGGGTTACGAATACATTGTTCGTGGGTACGACAGACTACCACCCCACGAACTGATGTTCTTCATTTTCAGATAACACCACTCAAGAAAGGGATTAATTATTGAAATACTATTTACATAAGATGTCAATGATATTTATAATAATACTATTATTTTTTAATTATTATATCACACATATCTTCATCCTTTCAATTTTGTGGAAATACGATAGTGCCACACATGTGATCGAAAGACTACCTCCTGGAGAAGCGATGTGATTCGTTCACATTTTACAATGACTATATTAATAATGGGTTTAATAAAAATATTTGAAAAGTAATTCTGAATTAAAATAAACGTATATATCTGTTAATTTTATTTCATTGATTACGACAATAAAATTGAAAAATAATTCATGCGTATATAAGGTCTACCATCTTTATGAACAATGTATTTGATTTCCTATCACAAAATATTATGGAATACTATAAATAAATAAATAAATAATATATATAATATTTAGATCACGATTATTATTTTCTATATGATAGAAATATATAATAAGTTCTATAACCATAATTTTCAAGACTAAGAACGAATGAGAAAAAAGGAAAATTAATACTTAAAACGATGGATATAATTAAATAGTATTAACAAATGGGAGATATGATATACAAAAGGTTAATATATAATAATATAAATATTAATATTGTTTTTTAGAAATTTAAACACGTGTTTCAAACCATTATATAGGATTTTAGATAATTTTCAACTAAAGTAAGTGTTAGGTAAGGTGTTTTTACTCAATTTATATTCCATAGATTCTTAATTATTATTTCACACTAATTCACCTTTATGTGGTGTATAAACTTCCAAAATAACATGTAATATAAAAAAAAATTCATTATTATGGTTATTTGAAGATTCAACTTCAATTATTTCATCCTAAAGGATTTTACATGAAAAATAACAAGGGATAAATATTTTTTTGAAATCTAACTTTCTTTTGAGATCGTTAACATTACCTTCAAACAATCATATTTTTGTCATAAATTTTCATTATAAATTTTATTTATATTAAATATCCTTATTATTGTGTGATGAATATTTTTATTTCCCTAACCATATACCTTTTTTTACGTATGGGTTTTACTTTTAATGTTATTTGATTAATTAGGGAAAAATTGAGAAATATGTATCATTTACTCAATACGGGTATCTTATGGTAAGGGATATTTTTAATGAATTAAATAGATTTATCAATATATGATGAATTATTAAGAAATTTAGTTAAGGGGAGGTCCTATAATTTATATATCCCCTTAATCCATTGATAGGACTCGTGATTAGAATACTTTACCAAATTAAACATTCTGCAATCTGTAGTTTTAATAGTTCTTGAGGATAGATTATGAAAATCGAGATTTTCAAGTATCTGAGGTATAGTGTACATTAATTAAGCATTTAAATCATTTATAATTAAGTTATTTTTATTATCTATATGATTATTTCTATGAAATTATCTATGTATTCATTTGTTTCTCATTTTATTGATTAAATGCAATGTGTTTCAGTTGTTTACCTTGCCATGTTGAGTATGCCTTATCTAGATATTTATATATAATGTGTGTTCAGTTATCTGCCTTTCAATGTTTTTTATGATTATTGATACATGATAGATTCAATGTCACATAACCCTTACAGAGTGTTTTAGATCACCCTTATTTTTTTTTCCTTTCCCCATGTTATGATGTAGATATCATTGAATTGTTTTTCAAGGAAACAATTTATTATATTTTTTTATATATTAAATTTTATTTAATATTCCCAATGTAAAATGAGTAACATGTATGTATACCATTAAATAATTCTTATAAAATGATATAACCATTGGGATTTGAATCCTTGAATCTATTCCAATTTAATAATGTAAGTCACCGGCTCCAAGATACTTCTGTATGGATCTCAATAAGGAATTTAAATTAATAATTTTATTTTAGAAACCTATGTTTGTAATTTTTAAAAATAAATTATAATTGGTTTTAATAAAATTTATTTTTTATTATATACCTTTAAATAAGTGTCTCTAGGATCACAATTTGTTTTGTCTTGGTTATAATGTCAAATAGCACTCCTTTTGTATTCATAAAGTGATAAATTCCATGGGAATCTATATTATGCTAATTAATTGGCCTAGATTATAAAATAATATATACATTATTATAAAATATCACAACTCATCACTTTTAAATATACCCCCCATCAAAAATTCTAAGACACGCCTAAAATTATAAATACTTTATATAGTCATTAATATTTCCTTTTCTAATATTCTCCTCTGACATTTGATAGATTCTGTTCTGAAGAGGATTCCCTAAATCCCAAAAAACTAATAATAATTCCAAGAGGATATGTGTTTTCTTCTGTATAAGTAATGAATTATTATTAAAAAATCCTTTATTTGATTTTACCTATTATCGGTTATAATGTGTCATCATAATAACATATAAATGTGAATATTACAATTATTTAATAATAATATTTTAGTAAAACCACAACATAATATTACTTATCCATTGATCATAGAAAGTTCTTGTTTGGGTCAGTTTAATCCCCAACAGAGACAATGTTAAAAAAATATCATGGATGGTTTTGAAAACATAAATATTTGTAGGATATGATATTAATATTTAAATAATTTTTTTTTGTTATGTAATGGTAATATTAATATCAAAATCATTATTAATATAACACCTTTTGATAATTAAAATTTTCTGAAATAAGCTTGATATGGGTTTCATCTATACGAATCTTGCTGAAAACTCAAATGAATTGAAATTAGATCATAATAATTCACTATGAAACTTATATTTATTACCCAATCAATTATTAATAATACTAACTCACTAAAAATGATTTATTAATTATACTATTATATCAAAATAGAAAATTAATGGTTAGAACTATCAACGACCATTGATCAATAATAATTATAAATAAGTAATAAATATATAATAAATAGATATAAAAGATTTATATAAAATGATAATAATTTTGAATATGCTTTGATGTATAATTTTAATGATGCAGTTATTTTTATATAGGAATATAGAGTATGACGAAGTAATTATATTATCCAAGGAAAGTGTTCTTTGTATTAATTTCAATTCCTCGAGACATGATTCATATTATTCATAATGTTATAGAGTAAATAATACCCCATTTACATCTTATATATTAAATAAAATTTTACCCTTTGTAATTTCACTTTTATTTAATCTATCCCTTTTCATTTCCTTCAATTCATATACTACCTTTTTAATAATGGTTTTCATTAACTCAATTTTCTTAGTGTAGACTTACATATATTTTTCATTGAATATATAATAATAATATTATCAGGATTATAGATTTTATTTTTTTGATATATTTCAAATAGTTTTATTTGTATTTAAATTTCATTCACTTATCATTTCGTTGATATATTATTATTTTACATGTTATCGATTTCATATGTTTTTTTAATATAACATTGAATTAGAGATTATTTAGGTATAATTTTCTATTTGATTGAATTATGAGTTATTTATCTATAAAAAATTATTTATTATACTATATTTATGTGTGGGGTTTAGATATCTTATTATAATTTTAATATCCCTTGGTTTAGAATTTATAAAAAATGATATATCTAAGGGAAACTAACCTCATACATTCCTTTTTGGGGAATATTTATCCTCAATGTCTATATTTTCTATTTTGTTTTAAGAAAGTTATTCTATATACATCCATGATTTCTTAATGTAATTTTATATTTAATTTTGAATTATTTACCAAATTTAAGAAGGAATATTTTTAACATTTTCCACACATTATATTTTTTAATTTCATTACCAAAACGTTAAAGAAATATTTTCTAAACCATTTCCCCATGAAGTCATTTTCCTAACATTATATCTATTTTATTTGTGAATATTCCACTATATGATTTTTTGTTTTTAAAATTAAATTTATATTCCTATTGTTTTTTGAATACTTTATTTGAAAATAAATGTTATCAAAAAAAAAATATTTCTTCTTCATGTTAATATATTTTATAATTTTCTTATAAAATAGTTTTACATCTATATCTATATATATTAATATTTCTTACACTAAACTATAAATATGAAACAATGATACCATCCATTTTCTCTCTCAATATGCCTTACTATCATGTTTTTTTCATGTTTTTATAATTCCCATTTATTTCACATCATATATTCTGCTATGATGGAATTATTAATGTTTTCAAGTTCATATGGAACCATTCTATTTCACTATTTTAAGGGTGGGACTATCAGATTCATTAAATGAAATATGTAAATTTAATATCTCATTACATTGTTTTTAATTGTAAGTGAACCCAAAATCCAAGGGTATTATTTCCATTAAGTTATGGGTGTTTCAATTTACATAGAGTGAATAATTACACTACAAGAGAATAAATGTCTGTGATTTGGTAGTAATCCTAATCCTTTGAGGGATACAATTCATTAAGTTATGATTTTAAGGGTTTTGATCCTTCAATTGAGTGATTTTTCTCTATTCTTATTTAAATTCAACATTTTTATTCCTATGTTTTGTTTTCATGGATCATTATAATTAACTCATATTTCCACATTCGTACATCTTGTATCTAAGGTTATATTATAATCCTTAGGGAATGACTCGTGATTTATTATCTTAATTTTATTTATTATTATTTTCTTATTTTATGACCATATAATTACATTATTTTATCTTTACCATATTCACAACTTATACTCACTTATTATATTTGACAAATATCTCTTCTATTTAACATTTTTGACTATCAAAGATCCACTATTATTAGGTTTATATTTCCATGTTTATCAAGAAAATTATTATCTATGATGTTTATAAATAGGATCATATGTGATGAATATTTTTGGATATTTAAAATCTATTTCAAAGATCTGATAATGGTTTTCATTTTTTGTAAAGAAGGTATATCATCTGATAAGTTTGTTTTGTGGTAAGGTTTCTATTTATAAATAAGAGTTATGGGGGGTTTTCGTAAATTATTTTATTAATTCTATATAATTTTAAAACTAAAATATAATTCGTATTATATTAATATAATTATATTTTAAAAATAACACTAATTTTCACTTTATAGATGACAAGCAACATCAAGACTAAATGAGTTAAAAAATATCATTACTGAAATATGACTGTTATAACATAGACGTTATATTGGGGTTTATAAAAAGGATTAAATTTTATATAATATATATATATATATATATTACTCAATATGATTTTATAGATAAAATATTAGGAAATAAGCACTCAAATATTATGGAATTCCTTTTATTCTTCAGAAATATAAGTATATTCAAATAAGTTTTTTACTGATTTTTTTTAAAACATATTATATGTAATATATGAAAATTTTATAATATTTATTTTAGAAAATAATGATATTTCAAAAATACCAATTTAAAAAATAAATTTGTGTGAAATTTTTGGACTTTTTTGAAATGATTGATTTTTCATTGAATAATGAAACTTGATGATTTTTCAAATTCTCTCATTTCTATTCATTAAATAATGCAACATAAAATTAAAATTATATTTTGGAATGGTTATTAATATTACATATAATCCATGACATTTATAATAATATAATTGATTTCACTGTAATAATAAAATTCAATATTTTGGTATAAGTATATTATTTCCATAAAATGTAGTTTTCTACATAGTGTTTTTATGTGCACAATTTTTATCAATTATTATTAATTAAAATAACCGCTATTAAAGAAAAATTTAAATTAAATTTATATATTATATTTCTATTTAAATTAATTTAAATTAATTTAACGAATATTTAAATTCCTAAAGTTAATATAAGATCATTTATTGCATGAAAAATTCTTTTTTTTTGAAAACCCACATCTCATTCCATTTTGGAGGTTCAAGGTTTAATTTAATTATTATTTTTATGTTAATTAAATATTCTAAACTGGATTAAATATTTATAGTCATATTAATTAGTAATATTTATTATGGTAAACATAAATTATATTCATAATGATTATTAAACATTAATTAAATTTATTACCATAATTAAGGTTAAAACGGGGTCTTGTGTGTTACATGTGTTGGAGTCAAAATTAATTTTCCACATATATAGGATATTTATATTCTTAAATTGATTTAAAATATATTATAATTGGGTTCATGTTATCTAATAAGTCTCATTTTATTTTTAGTCTTAAAGGAAAAAATTTCTAGGTGAAAACTATTTATTATGTTGAAAATTAAAATGTTAAAAGCAGATAACGATAAAGGGAAATGGAATAACATAATTAAAAACAGTTTTTTTTTAAATATTTTAGGTTTTTATCAACATTATATTCCCTTAATTACATTGTTTATCAGTTTTGGATGCACTTTTCTTGAGGGTGACTTCTCATAGTTGCATAGTTTTTTGTGTATTTACATAAATGCCACTCATTCTAACTTATAAAACAACAACTCATATCCTATTTTATTCATACTTAAAATGTATTTTGGTTCAGAAAATACATAAATAAATCTCATAATTACTTCCCTTAAAATTCTATATAGTTAAATTTTTTGATTATAAAAGCCTACTAAGAGGTATTTTGGTGAAAACATAAATAGTTGTCTCGATAAGATATATCATTCTAAACCAGGATTTTGGTTTATTTTCAAATTACACATCCTTAAAGTCATATTAATCCAAAATGATATGATAAAATAATTATCTATTAAACAATAATATTATATTAAGTTAATTTCAATACCTAAATCTATCTCAACTTTTTTAAATATATGAAATAAAACCATCATTCACATATATAAGGGAATATCGCCCCAAAAACTAATGTAATTTGATTTCTATAATCACGAAAAATGATTTCGATAATGATGTATTTAATTTATATATATTATAGTCTTGGATTATTCCTCACTTTTGAAAATTAATATATCATATATTTTCTTATGTTTCTATTTGTTGAAAAATTATAATGTCGTTCATGCATACGCGTAGACTTCCACCTCTATGAAGCAATGTGATTAGTTTTTCATCACTAAATCACATAGATGTTCTATATATGTTTATTAAAATAATTTATATTTTATTAAATATATAATGTTAATTATATAATAATAAATTAATATTTTCCTTAGTTTTATCACGATCGTTGAATAATGGAAATGTTACTCATCTGTATGTATGACCTACAGTCCCAATGATTGTAACATAGTTTATTTTTCATAACCATATTTCATTGTTGGCTTTAAAAATATAATTTATGTATAAAAATTGTCATTATTTTATTATTATTATTCTATAGATGATGGAATGGTGACTTCTTTTAATGCAGTCAACCAAAGAAAGTCGTTTTGGACATATGAAGCTAATATTATCAAAACATTCGACATGTAATTAATTTATTTATTAAATTAATATAACATGGTAATAAAAAAAGAAATGGTATAATATATATATAAAGTATCATAATAATGTAAATAGTTAATATTATTATATTATTTAGGAATATAAAGTACATATTTGATGATTTTAACTCAAGGAAAGGGGTTTCTTAACTCAATTTTCATTTATTGGGTTATACATCCACTTCATTGATTATATTATGTTAATGTTTTTAGTGAAATGAAATTTTATTGTTCTAATTATTATTTATAAAAAAATTTGGATTTTAATCTGTTACCCATAAACACTTCATTAATTAAATTCTCACACAAATTATATAATCTTTATATAGGACTTGTTCCTAATCTCCCTTTAATAAGGAATATTTTAATATTATGTGCCAAATTTATTTCATATGACTTATTTTCTTCCAATTTTACATATTATATCATGAATATTTTATGATCCTTGGTATATTATCTTCTAATTTATTTTAATTATTCTGCGGTGATTTGATTCGAATGTTACCAAAGCAGTAATGGATTTGCGTTACAATCTAATTTATTTTAGAGATTTTTTATTTTCAAGGATAACATATTTGAAATCATATGAAATTATTTTCTTAAAAAACATTTATTTTATTCATCCATGTTTCTAAATATGGTTTTCATGTTTTTTTCCCTTTCCTCCCTTATTGAATAATGAAACATTACGAATTTTATTTTAAGTAATACTGGTCTTGTATCTCCATATAGATCAGGAATCTTTCTATGAAATGTCTATATTTCCCTTAAAATATTATAAATAATCGTTTTAACATTATCTAATGAATTATTAAATAATGTTTTACCATTTTTTATTTTTTAACGCAGTGTTTTATGGGTAATTTTTTTTTCATTTTATAGACTTGATACTTTTTCAATTTTTTTACATGACTGTAAAAGGAATTATTTATATTATCTTATATAGCATGAAATGTATTTTTTATCATCATAACCACTAAATTAATTGAATAAAAAATTATTTTTAAATGGTTATTTTTAAATAAAATATTTTCTATTATATTTTGGAAAATATTAAATTTTTTAGATAGGGGATTCTAAATTGAAAAGGTATTTTCCTCAAGAAATATTCTTTTTTATCTTTTAGGGATGTTTTCATAAGAAATAGATTCTTATATAAATATTACATATAAATTATTAATATATGTCACTTATATATATACATAGATTATTCTGCATTTGATGTGGTAATATATGTGTTATGTTCATTTATCAAATTCCTTATTTATGATATATCCTTTAGTAGAACCTGAGAAAAAAATATAAAACCCATATTATTCAATGTATAATTCATATGTTTAGACATAATGATTTTTTTATATATAATCATGTATGTGTTTCTAAGGGTTTTCTCATGTAGATCTATAATGAATTAGGTAATTTTTTGTGTCTCATGAGACATTTCATATGGGATTTGACAGTAAAACAAATCCATTATAGGAATTTTTCAACCATGTGATATCATCTAGGATGTTAACCTTAACTCATGATTAGTTTATGTCATATATTTATTCTGCATTTCAAATGTTTCTACTATATTATTTTATCCTCTTTTTTATGTTATTATTTTATTTGATTAGTCATGAGCCATATTGTTTATGATATCATGTTATACCTTTGAATCATACATTACATTCCCTTATCTTTTGTATTCTATTACAATGATTTGAAACTCACCCTTTTATTTTATGTATTACCTAGGATATCATATGCTTCTTTTTGGAGATAAATTGGTTTTATGAACTCACTAACAAGAATAAAAATAAATATGTTTTGTTTTAGTTTATTTTCATATATTATATACCTTGTCTTCGAAAGATACTAGGACTCGTGATCCTTGGGTTGTAATTAAAATATCTTTATATTAAAATTCATATAATAATATGTGTAAAAGGATAAGTTTACCACTATTTGTTTCATTGTAGGGTCTAGTTATTTTTTGGTATTATGATTAGATAAATTTTAAATTTTTTTTTTGAGATAATCCTATGTAAATAATAACAAATTAAAGTTTTGGTAAGTAATAGATCATATGGTTTTATAAAAAATACATCCATGGATGGATACTACCAGTAAAATTTGGTTTAGTGTAGAATAATATAGTTCTAATAACTCTAAAAATAGGTGGATGAGTATATCTCAACCATCATTCTAGTGCATAGTTAGTGTGCCCATACTGCAAACCTAGTTTGACATTTCAATGTGATATTTTTGGGTTAATTCATATTTTCATTATGAACCATAATGATGTATTTTAATTAAGGATGATCATATATGACCTAGTTTAGACCAAAAGTTTTGTATATTGAAAATAATTTGGCATTACTGAGACATCTGTTAGTTCTAAAAGGGGCTTAGAAACACTAAGAGGAGGTGAATCAGTTTGGGGATATTCTTTTTAAAAAATCTTCATACCCCCAATAAATCTTGAACTCTTTATTATAAGGTTCAATTATTATTATCTTTTATTTTATTGTAAATCTTTTCCTTTACAAATTTATATAATGATAATTCACTAGAAGAAAAATAAAAAAGAAATTATAAGGATAGATAAATTTGTAAAAGATTCACCCTCACTTGTCCACATTGAAGGATAATACAATGGAAATGTGTTAATTATACCAAATTAAATAAGGCTCACTACCACTGAGGATGTTCAACCTAGATCAATCATTTTCCCATAATTAATATATTTATAATATTTAGGGTTTTTTCACTATATTCCCAATGGACACTCGTAATGTCTCTTTCTCTGGATAACTAGTAGTGAAAAGGATCATTGTCTTCCTCTTCCTTCAGTCACTTCTCTTGGAAGGGATCCACTCAAAGTTTATGTACATTTAGGTCCCTTAATTTTCATTAATTACACACCCTAATAGTATATATATTCTCTATTAATGTTCAACATTCATCGATTAATGAATACTAGTTTACCAAAGATATACAAGGAGACATTTAACTTATGCGCAACCTCTGGGTGACATGTGTGCTACCTTCATAACAGTGTTAAAGTGTTACATTTTTTAAAGAAAATAAACTTGTGAATTAATCCAAAATTTCATGACACAAAATTCATATACTCACAATATTCTTGACACACACCCTTTTACACCCATATCACTATTTCCATGAAATTACCACCTAGAATGAAACATCTGAATAACTCATTACTTTCACACCCCCACAAAATGTTAGACCATATCACTGATTTTCTCTAAGTGTTGATATTCTATAGAATGAGGGGGTATCCACATTTTATAATAATTTTTAATACCCTAATTGCATGATGTTAAAATTTCCCACAATGATTTTAGTCCATTCACTCATGCATCGGTTGTAAAACTAACCTTGTGTTCTGCTCCAAAACATACATTCCCTTATTTCCATTGCTGTATTTTGTTGTTATTATTCTAAAACATTCATGGAGTACAACATTCAAAGGTTCCTTGATACTGTTGCACAACTCCCTTTTCTAAAAAAACACTTTTCTTAATTCTCTATGTTTTAGACACAAAAATTTGGAAAAACCTAGAAAACATTGCCACATTGTATATGTGGTATATGTACATCTTAAAATTTTACATTCCTTGGGCATGATTATTTTTCAACATAGATTTTCAAAAATAAATTTGGAACAAGACAAGTGACAATAGAAACCCTTTAAAAAAAACAAAATCAACCAAAAAATGATTCAATCTCATCTTGATGTATTTTTTCCAACAATATTTCTATGTGGGTTTTTGGACAACTCATGAAAAAAATCCTAACATTTTGTTACAACATTATAGATTCTTCCATCTTCTACCACCTTTTAACTCATTCAATTATGATAGTGATCAGATATTTACTCAATACACACTATAATCCCACATGAGCCATGCTCAGTGTGAGAAACACGAGTATAAATCAATGTTCATCAATTAATCACTTAATTATATTCCAAAACCCTCATATAAATTCATCACAATCATCAACTATCATGATAAGTAACCATTGATCGACCACTTCATGAATCATCAGATTTAATACTCCCCTTATCTTACTGCTCCCCCTACCTCACTATTGTACATGTCACCTTCACCCCTTGTCTTTAGTAATACATTCTCTCCCTATTAAAATCCATAATGAATCTCCATTTGACAATGAACTTGAATTACACTCTTTTGAGGTTCGAAACTAGGTCAAAAACAAATATCAGTACATTATGAAAAAAATAGACAATAACATGGGTAGAGGGGGTCAACATCCACAATTTTTCAAGCGTGGGGATTCAACTAAACTCCCATAAAAAGTTGATGCCTCTCAAATACCTTTTTGGGTAAGGCTAATTTCAAAATTTCTGCAACCTGTAGTTTTGTGCGCACATACTCCAACATCACATGACCTTGCTCCACCCTCTCCTTGATAAAATTATATTCAATTTCGATGTTCTTAGTGCTTGAGTAATGGACTAAATATTTTATATGATTTATATAACTTTATTTATTAAAATGGATTTTGGTTGGAGACTTCACATCAACTATTATATCTTCAAGCTACTGCTTAATCCACAATGATTGAAGGCACACATTAGAAGCCAAAATATATTCAGATTCTGCAGTTCTCAATGAAATACGATATTTTCTCTTTATTATAGATTAAATACACAGTATACCAAGATAGAAACAACCTTCAAAGATTGATTTCCAATCATATATTAAAATAGTACAATCTGAATCTGTAAATCACTATAACTCTTATTAATATGTGTCATTATACATCGACCAAAAATCCACAATGCCAATGATATACCGATGTGTTATATTCACTACATGAACGTGACTTTATATGGGATTTCATTGATATATCACTACTTTGCATGTAGAAAAAAAGATCTAGTCATGTCATTGTCATGTGAAACATTCTTCAAATTATTTTCTTGTACTTAGTGATATTAACCACTTTTCCTTCATTGTCATTCTATAGTTTCATTTGGGTAGAAACAAGATTCTTCATTCCATTAAAATTATCAATTAAAAATCTTATCAAAACATCCTAAGTATATTTAGAATGAGAAATGAATGGTTCATTCTTACCTTATGCTACCCGCACCATCGTTCTTTGATTACTATAATTTTCCACATATATATTGAAGTCAAATCCACCACAAGAGAAACTAAGCATCTTAAAAAATAGATCTAGTCTTGAATACAATTCTATTGGTTCCAAATTAAACCCATATAATTCCTTATTCCACCAAAAAAATTCTCATCTTCATGAATGTGAAAAGAATCTAGTTTCTCAATGTAAAATTCTTATTCCAAAAACCTCATTCAATAATTTAGACTTGAAATCCATCTAGAAATCATTGAACATTCTTTGCACTATAATGGACAAGAATTTATTGATTGCCTTTAGCCAGACAATAGTTTCAAAATCTTAATCGACACCAATGCCATCTATCTGGGAGTACCGTTTGCACATTAGATATTCTTTGTTTCAAATCACAACACCATTTTCATTCATCTTGTTATGAAAGACCCATTTAGTCTAGTTAACATTCTTTATCTATAGGACTAAAAACAATCTCCCATGTTATTTTCTATTTTTTCTTGATATTCTTCGATAGTTTGAACACTGTTATCATCTCTAGATACTTTAGCATCATTATCTTCATCTAAATCTTAATTTTATACTTTTACTCACCGTAATTTTCCTACATCGACGTTGCTTCCATAATGGAACTATTTTCTATGTCATTATCTATTATATTGACATCATTTAGTTCAATTAATATTCCATCCACATGTTGAAACATTGTTGACATTATCTCATATCTTCTTGGTATCCTTAATGTATTCACCTCATACCATATTATTAAGGTAAAATAGATTAACATAAAATAATGAGTTTTTATAATTATCTCCCAATTAGCCTTCTTGATGTCCGATAGAATTCAATTTCTTCTTTTATATACCATTGAGATCATACATATGATTAGGAGATAGAGTGTTCCCCCTATGATGTGAAACTCTTATTATTATTTTCCATATTGTTTATACCCACAAATATCCTTCTTCCCTAGCATTATTTATTCTCATGTGGAAGTTTGCAATGAGCCATAAACAAAACGTCTCATCCTACTCTGTCAGAACTAAATGTTGGAAAAATAGATAATGTTTACATAAAAATTACTATATATTATGCTCAATTACTTCCATACATTTCAGTAATCTATAAACCATTAACAATTTTTAAGGAATTCTTCAAGATAAATTATTCATCTCTTGCAAATAATTTGAATTAGTTGAAATACTAGATCACATCACATCATCATTCTACATCATTTGATGCCACTTCACCTTGAATTGTATTTACCAAAGATCATTAAACTCTAGAACACCTGTTAAAAGAATTTATACACATAGGGAGACGAGACTCTCTGGAATCCTCAAGAATAAAATTGTGTTTGATCTTGATTGATAAACCATTTGATGCATTATTTCAATTCACTATAGTTATTCTATACAAATTCCAACATCCCAGCAAACCTCAACTATTCTTGTCAAATAACTAGACATTGTCTCAACACATTTAGATTCTTCTTCTATATTTTTTTTTGTGGGTTTTTCCTTTCAACAATTTTGGGGTTATAACTACTAGTATAAATTTCTTTCCTTAAAGATCCATTTGAATTCCATTTTTCATGATTATTTCTTTGAGTTGGAATCTCTCAACTAGTCTTCTTCTCATACGTATTCTTATATTGGAGGGATATTTCCATTTCACTAACATCTCACAATGTGACACATTTATGATTATGGAGACAATATTTATACATTTTTATTTTATGAGTTATTAGATTCCCCACAATGATTCCTGCTACACACCATGTAGTGGTCCCTTACATGCCGTGTAGTCAGGAAGTAGGCCAAAACAGTAAGGCGGTCGAGCAGCTGCCAGCTGGGCGGCAGTACACGCCATGTACTCAGAAGTACATGTCATGTACTCATGTCGATGGATGAATAGTGTGGCAGTGCTTCTGAGGAACAGTTAAATAAAGGGAGTACACACCATGTACATAGAAGTACATGCTGTGTACTTTGTTCTTTTCGCATAAAATTGGCAGTAGCCTCCCATGTTCATAAGGAAGGCTTAGAACGGGAAGAGAGATCGGGTGAGGACGACCGAACCCTCAGAGATCTGTCGGGCACACGTCTGGAATTTGATTCCTCTTAGGACAATATCGTTGGAACCGCACGGGTAATCCCTCTCTTCTCCAGGTGTGCTTCTTACCAATTCTTCTCCAAATGAGAGTTATTTTAGGTTAAGCGATTTTTCTTCTTCCTTAGATGTACATCATATCTGGGTGTTTCAGGAATCGTCGTTCGCGTATACCGCTCATTGGCATATAAGGTAGGTGTCTTGGTGTTCATTTTTCCAAATATCATGTGTTTTTTGCATTTTTGTTCCACGTACCCATGTTGGGGTGTCGTGTGGCTGAGGTCATTGCTATAATAAACACCTAGAATTGAGTAGGTTATTATTTTTTATATACAAATACTTGTTGGGATCGTGTCTTGGATCTGGAACCACCCAGGGGGTGTGTTCCACTATGTATCCGTTTGGCCAGGATACCCGAGGGTATGACTTTAAAGTAGTAATTGTAGAATTGCGTTGAGAGTAATTGCTTGTTTACTGCTTATTTACTTGTTGGGCATGGTCCGATTACCTGTTTAGCATGAGGGCATTATTGAGATTAGCCTGTGGGCACTGCACTATTTATCATGAGAGCAGTAGTTATTTCGGCCTAAGGGAAACTTCTTATGTTCCTTTGGGAAGCTTACTCTGTGTCTGTGGCTGACACTACCTACGCCTGATGAAAAACTCTTTTGTGCGTGCGGGCAGATTCTTGTGTTTGATACTCTTTACCTGAGGTAAGGGGTTTACATGTATGAGTACATTAGCTGGTTATTTAGAATATTCACTATGGTGATATTTTAAATTTAATGGATTAAATTGATAATAAAATGGGAATATAAATTGTAATTAGTTACTTCTGAGCACTGCTTACTTTATTTCATTTTACTAGTGCACACTATTGTTGCATGTTTTCACACAGTTGGGAACATGCCTTTGGTGGGTGCCTACTGGGATATATTTCTCACACCCTGTTTGGGCAATGATTTTTGGCCCAAACAGATTACATTTCTACAGGTATGGATAGGGGAATGAGTCCTTATACATGTACTTGTCTATTGATGAGAATTAGGAGGGCAATGGACTGAGCTTAGGCTAGTGATGCCGATGCTAGTTGTTTTTCTTTGTTTTTTTGTACTTTGCATTTTTGTTGTACTGTATTGATGTATAACATGTTCTATTTGTTTTCATAGTAATTGAGACATGTTTCATCATTACTTATATACTATTTGTTATATCCACTACTGTTGTTTATGTCAGTTTTTTATGGTTTACTGCTTCTGCTGTCGTTGTATGTCTTATTTCGTATTCCACTGTGTTACAGTTTGACAAACAAGGGCATAGTTTCCCCACTATCATACCTGGGCCCTCGCTACTAATCAGCAGCCTCTGGAATTTGTGTAAATGCGTTTGAGGACATGTTGCGAACCGGGTTTGCGGCACCTGTTGTGTGGCACCCAGACCCGAGACATTACACCATCCAAATAATAATTTATTTAACAAAAATTACACCACGACGTGGAGATGATAAGCCATACATACGCACGTATGGTGACATGTCATTAAAAGGATGGATAGAATACTAAATATGGTTTTACAATATTTATAATAACATCACAGTATATAGAAGATAGTAGATTTATTATTTTAGAAGGGGAATAACAAATAAAGGAGAAGTTGAAGAAGAAAGGAACTTGAAAGAGGGTGGTGAAAACATTACCTCTTGATCGGGTTATTCCTTTTGATTTGATCAAAAGGGATCTATAAGATGGCTTTCTGAACAAACTATGGCCTCTAGGTTGAAGTGAGGGAAGTTTAGAGAATATTTGGGCAGGTTTTGACCGAACAAAAAGGCTTTGAAGGTGTAAATTATAGTGAAGGGGGAGTGACCTTTTATAAAAGGTGTGAGGGGCACATTATGAAAAGATAGAAATATTACTTTATAATAAATTAATATTCGGTTTCTAATGTCTACAAAGTGACTTATTTCTAGGATAAGGTGATGATGTGTCAAAAAAACCAAACCAATAGGTTTTAGACTGGTTTGGGTCACTATATTAACCTTATCTTTTAGTTTTAACTCTTAGTTAATTAGTTTCACATTTATCATGTCTCATTGTATTTTTAAATTATATGGTTAATGAACATACTATATACATCCAAGAGAACCCAAAGTGGTTCATTAATGAGACACCTATAATTATATAATTATTTTGGCGAAGACATAGATTTTAAAGAATTAAATATCAATTAAAAATATAATATTTGTTTTAAAAACTCTTTTATGTCATTTTTTACACTATTTGGTATTTGATTTTTGTAAAAATTATAACAGCATGATTACTTCAAAAAAAATATCATTAAATCAATACCAAAATGTCATATTAACCTATAAAATTTGTGTAATTTATAAAAAGTCTCAAATTACAATTATTTGGATATTTATAATATCCATTATTTTATTATTTCATTAATTATGAAATTACTACATCACAATTATGTCATAAATAAATTAAAATATTTAATGTCTAAAAATTTTAAATAAAATACCATTATTTATGAAATATTTTTACCTTTCTAATGAATATTTATAATCGAATTTATCTTATGTATAATCCTATATTAAAAATGTTTTAATTCATAAACATTGATTTTATCTAATTTAACTCTTCTTTGAATTAAATAATAATAAATGTCCTAATCTAATTTAATTTGACCATAGAGGTTCATATTTTATTCCTAAGTTTATTTTTGATCGAATTATAATTATCCAATAGAATTAGGACATGAGTTAGAGTAATAATAATTTCATTTTTATCCTTACTTACCCTATTTACTTTTTACTATGGTAAAAAAAGTAAAAAGTTATTGTTCACACAAAATTATTTCTATCTTATTGAACCACATTTTACTCCTTCATATTAACTGTTTCTCTCAGATTTTTGAAATTCCACTCACAGAAGTGGTAAAATAAATTTTGATGTGAATTTGCAAATTCTCCTCGGAGATGGGTAAAAGAAAGTGAAAAGTTCAGTAAAATTTATATATGTCTAAAATTATTATAAACTAACTCCAATGAATTATATTGAACTTATATTGGTATGACATATCTATTTTGACCTAAAATAAAGTTAAATAAAATAAATAATTATTTAAATGAAAAGTCGGTTTTAACCAATAACTCAGTGTTATATACTATTCATAAAAATTGAATGTTTTCATAAAAATACCAAAAATTCACCCTAGGGTAATTTTTATATTCCAAATCTAAAAATGAAGTCCATTTTGAAAGATAAAATTTATGAAATTTAAAAAAGTGGGTATTACTCTTCATAACGGCTAGTTTGATTGGTCACAGTGTGTTAGAATCTCGAAATAGTGTAAAATGCAAGCTGTTGCATTATTCAAAGGGAAATGTAGCATGGAATCTTGGGGAGTTACAATTTAATTAAAAAATTGGTTTTAAACTATAACTCAATGTTTTTCACTATTCATCAAAAATTGAATTCTTTCAGAGAAATACCAAAAATTTACCCTAAGCTAATTTCGATAATCCAAATCCAAAAATGAAATCAATTTTCAAAGATGTAATTTATAAAATTTCAAAAAGTGGGTTTTACTATTCATAACTGCTATTTTGATTGGTTGTGTTGTGTTAGAACATGAAGTTGCGTACAACAAAAACTATTTTATTATTCAAAGAAAAGTGTACCGTGGAAGCATGGGGTATTACATTCTCCACTCCGTCAAATAATTTTGTCTTCGAAATTTCTAGAATATTACAACATTAAAATTCGCATGTGTTTCTTCATCATAAGTTCCTTGGGTTCCCACATTGTTTCTTCCATCTTATGGTTTCTCCATAGAACTTTTACCAGAAAAGTCATCCGGTTTCTCAACACTTGTTCTCCTGTATCAAGAACAATGATATTCTCTTCGTAATAAAATAGATCGGGTTCCAGTTATGATTCCTCATAGGTGAGTACATGAGTTGGGTTAGGAATGTATTTTCTCAACAGTGATACGTGGAATACATCGTGTACTTTGGAAAGACATGGCGACATTTCCATATGGTAAGCTAATTCCCCAATTTATTCTAAAATTTCTAAAGGTATGATGTGCATATGACTTAATTTTCCCTTCATACTGAAACATATACCACCCATCCATGGATATAGCTTCAAGAAAACATGGACTCTTAACAGAAAATCCAAATTCTTCTTTCAGTTACCAGCATAGCTCTTCTTATTACATTGAGCTGATTTGATGTGGGTTTGGATTACCTTCACTTTTTCCATCGTTTCCTCCACATGTTCTGGGCCTACAAGTTTTCTTTCACCAACATCATCCCAACAGGTTGGTGTGTGAAATCTCTTTCCATATAATGCATTATATGGTGCTATCTGAATACCTGAAAGGAAGCTATTATTATTAGAAAATTCCACCAGAGGTAAATACTAATACCACATACCATGAAATTTAAGTGATCATGATCTCGACATGTATTCTAATGTTTTAATAGTACTTTCTGATTGTCCATCAGTTTGAGGGTGGTAGGCAGTGCTCAAACGAAGTTCAGTATCCATGGCTTTCTGAAGAATTTTCTAAAATCTTGATGTAAAATGTGGATCACAATTAGAAACAATCGATAGTGGTACTCCACGATGTATTAAAAACTCATTTATATATAATATTTCTAAACGTTCAAGTGGTAAATATATCATCCCTCCTTTTTATCACATAAACATTCATTACATTATACAAAACTGAGGATCTTTAAGGTTTATTGTCTTGGAAACTAGGAACATATTACATGTAAAAAATATTCTTCTTAAACAATTGAAAGGCTTATTCATTTTTTCATCCTAGGTTCATTACAGCATCTCATAACCTGGGAGAATACATAAAAGTAAAGAGTGAGAAAAAGTCCCAGTAAGGGAAATAATTTAAACATTTTACTTTAGAACTTGAGATACATCAAAAGTAATGAAAAATAAATTTAAGTCATGAGAAAGAGATCATGAGGCATATCATAATAAAAATAACGTGTTTCTTGTCCTAAATATGTGGCTAAAACATTTAATATCGACAATCATTTCTATTTCACCATGGTCCATCCCCAATGTGTTATTAAAAATTACAAAGGTTATTCACCAAGGTATCAGTCAAAATGGTCATCTCTAGAGATTAAGTCCTTACCCAATGCATTGGAGCGCTATCGGGGAGAACCATTAAATTTGTCATTATACTCATGTGAGAGTCATATATCATCATCAAACATTTAATAAACAACCCATACAGTATATTGTAAATGGGTTTCCTTTCATAATCATAACGTTTTAAAAACTCTTTTAAAGACATGATCTTTATGTCACTTTAAACCGATGAGAGAGGAAAGAGGGTTTCGTGTATGTAAATCCAAAAATTAAAATAGAACATTTTGATATATATGTGAATACCCCTGTAGAAAAATATCTTTGAGTATTCACTTAATAAATTAAAATAAATGGAGAAAATGAGAGAGACTTTTTGAGACGAAAATTCTGCAGCATAACGGCTATGTTACAAGGTTAAAGAAAACATTGAAAAGAGTGGGGACATTGGTCACCCACTCATAAATGATCCAAAAACAGTAGAGGGACAGAATATAATTGATATAAGAACATGGTAATGAGATTTTAAACACATCCTATATGAAATAAAAAACATGGAAGAAAGATAAAAAATAAGACTTCTCTTATGAAAACTCGGCAGCCAAATGGTGTCAGTTAAACTTCAAAAAAAAATGAATTAAAGAGATAAAATAGGGTCTCTCATCATATAAACATAGAAGATCAGTATGATAGATACAGATATCATACCCCAACATAATAAAAAGGAACTTGAAATCCTTGACATGAATGTTTATCTTTGAAAAATGAGAAAGGTGAAAGAATCCCTTAAAAACTCGGCAGCGTAATGGCACCACTTAAACTTCAACAAAAAAATAATATGACGAGATCAAATAGGGTCTATAATCATATGAACATATAATATCAGTATTATATATAAAGATATCATACCATAACATAATAAAAAAGAACTTGAAAAACATGACATTAAAGTAAAACTTTGAAAAATGAGAAAGTTGAAAGAATCCCTTAAAAATTCGGCAGCCTAACAGCACCACTTAAACATCAACAAAAAATGAATTTGATGAGATCAAATAGGGTCTATAATCATATGATCATAGAATATAATTATTATAGATATAAAGATAATACCCCAACATAACAAAAAGGAACATTAAATACTTGACATGAAAGTAGAGCTTTTAAGAAAATGAGAAAGGTGAACAAATCCCTTAAAAATTCGGCAGCCTAACGGCGCCACTTAAACTTTATTAAAATGAATTGATGAGAGTAAGATGGGGTCTCTCATCAAATGAAAATGAAAAGGGTAGTAATAGGAACATAAATGAACATCCTCCAACATAAGACCATGGAGCATAAATGAAATGAGATTACTTGAAATGAAAGAGAGATGTAGGATCCCTTAACATAAAACGTAACTCTTAAACTCAAAGGTTTGGATCTTGAGGGCTTGGGGAATCTTGTGAGGACTCCATGGGAGGTAATGATACCAGAGAATCATTGGGGGAGAGTTAGGAGTCGAATGGATGAGAGGATGTCTTGGTATATATAGGGAGAATGGGGGGACAAGGCATTAATGGGCAAGGGACACCTCCCAAGTGGTTTTTCTCCAAACCATGGGCTCTCCCATGTTATTTCCCACGGAGTTAGGCCACATGGGGACCCCCATGCAATAATTAATCACCTTTGGTTGGCCAACCCTTAAAATATCTCATGACATCATCATGACACATTTAGGATGTCATTAAACATAACAAAACACTAAAACTGTATTTTTACTATTTACTGAAAATTCAACTTTCTCAGAAAAATTCCAAAATTTCACCTTATCCAAATATCAATGCTCTAATTTCAAAAATGAACTCTATTTTATAAAATTAAGTTTCTTAATATTTTTAATTTAATTTTTAAATAAATACACTATTCACTGAAAATTCATTTTTTTCAGAAAAATCCCCAAAAATTACCTTCACATAATATCGATGCTCTGAGTTCAAAAATTAAATCCATTTTATAGAAATAATTTTCTGAATATTTTTAATTTATTTTTAAATTAAAAACACTATTCACCCAAAAAAAACTAATACTTGACTACTAATTAATGAAAGAGTTATTGACATATTTTATTGAATCACATTAATTAATCAGGGTGCCTAGATTATATTAATACTTTCTTTAAGTGAGATTACTAATCCATATGGTCACATTACTAAACCTAAGCATAAAATCACTGTTCGTAATTTACTATTCATCAAAAATTAAGTTGATCTTTTTAGACTCTAAATTTCATACTGAACATAATTGTAGAAGACTATTTTTGGAAAAAAATTACACATAATTTGTTATCTAAGGTTTAAATAAATATTTTCAAATATTCTTTTTCTAGAAGTCATAAAAAATATGCATACTATATTTATCCGAACATTTGAAAATTTACAAACTTCATCACAAGAAGAAATCAAAATTTTTATTTAAATCAAAGGATTACAAAATGCAGTTATGGTTTCTTTACATATCCCCTTATCACACCAGCATAGTAACTAAGTGTAAGGTGTGCTAAGGTGAGAGAATCCGAGGGAGGCTCATCCAACATCGCACGAGTAGTAATTTCTATCTGTTTGAATTTCTCACGAAGGCGATTCCGTTTTAGCTTCACACGATGAAGTTAGGCTTGGGTTTGGTCCAGAGCAAAGCCCAGTGGTGCTAGCTCCTTCCCAATTTTTGTTAGATGGGATTCGATCGGTCCAAGACTACCGGGTGAGGCCATAGAATCTTCTTTCTATATTAATTAACCTATATTACTTGTATTTAGATAAAATAATCGAAACGTTTAGTTTCCAGCTGTCATATTGACCAATGGTCTTATAACAGTCAAAACCTAATGGCCCAATTTTAATTATACTCATGTTATCAAATGAAACAGTTTTGTTGAGTATTATAAATAAAATAACACACAAAATCAAGAAACAAGATTTATTCAATATATCGAGTCGTTAAAATATACCCCCCATAAGAAATTGCGTCCTCACAATTTTTTAAAATTGGGTTTTGAAATTTCATTGAAAGTCCCACCTCGGAAAAGGAGATAGTAAAACTATAAATTTAAGAGAATAAAAGGGAAGTACAATGGTCACTCGAGTTAACCCACACTAGGATTCCATGTAAGAAAACATGTACATGGAGGAGAAAACAAAGGGTCATGTTCTGAGGGAGAGTGATAGAAAACTTGATTAGTAGAATGTTAACCAAGTGAAAATCACAAACTTATAATGTGTGTAAACGGTCTTTGATTACCCAGTAGTAAATGTAAATGATCAATGTTTTTGTTTTATGTTTCATTTTATAATTTTGAGGAATTCATTTACTATATAGAACAAAAACATAAGGAAATAAACCTACCTTCAAGTAGAGTTTCATTCTTTAATATGTTTCTACCAAAAATAATCTTTTCTCCAAACAATGAGCATTCAAAACACTTGGTCTCGTCAAAACACAAGAATCAACTTCTGGAGAATCACATAATCCACCAAAGATTAACTATATATTTCTTCTTTTATCCCAAAAATAGAAAGGGTAAGATAAAACAACTCTTCAAAAAGAAAGAATCCCATAGGAAGGGAAATATTATTAAATCTTCAAAATTCCATGGTACTACCCAAAGTTCATCATAGACCATTCCATAAATAACTGTCCTTAAATTTCCTCAAAAAAACTAAACTAAGATTAAAAACCAAATACAAGAAGGATTTGATAACATATTCTTCCAAAATAAACTTCATTGTTTATCTCCAAACAACATCAACCACTATTAACATCTTATAACAAAAGTAGTTAAGCTAAACATATTTCCCCCAAGATAGGTTAATCATTTCCATAAGTAACTTAAATTATTATATGTTCACCTTAAATTCATCGATTCTTCAAAATATAAGTCAACTTATAGTCCTGAAAGAAAATACTGTAGTAATCTGTTTTCCTCAATCAAATAGGGTTCCCTAAATAGTGAACGTCTTCCAAAATAATAATCATCTTTTAATAAACTAATCATCTCTGTCATATTAATATGACAATCATCACATTTCCTATCACATTAGTTTTTGGGACATGTTCTTCCATTTCCATCCATTAACTATGAAAAGAAGGTACAATTAGGGGCTTAAATACATAATCAATAATCCTGAAAAGAAACTCAAATCATAGAAGGATAACTTGTAAAAGAAAATTATACCCTAACTTGTGATCCCCTAGGTTCCAAACTAGGTTATCCATGATCATATATTCTTATGTGAATATTTATTTTATTTTATCTTTGTTCCTTTAATAATGGTTCATACTGAGCTTGTGAATTTACCAAATCATATCCCCCAGGAGTGTCGTACCCAAGAGTGCAGCGAGGCCCATTGTTGAGTACTAGTTCCCGTTCGAGTCTAGCTCAAAGCGGTGATTTCTAGGTTTTCCCCTCTGTACATCTGTTCCAGAGCCACCACTACATGCTTGTATCCAGATAGGGATGTATTTTCCTGGAAACCCCTTACTCAATACTCACCAAAATACCAGGAAGATTTCCTATATTTAAACTTTTCTATAGGCTTCTTCCTAAATGTTTCATATCCTAATTTACACAAATTAATAAACCATCCTTTGATACCAAATATAACATCCCACCTTTTGATAACATAACTTTTCATTACATTTTACAAAACAGAGGATCTTTAAGGATTAGTGTCTTGGAAACTAGGAACTTATTACATGAAAAAAACATTCTACTAATAAACATGAAAGGCTTATTCATTTGTTCATCCTATGTTCATCACATCATCTCATAACCTGGGAGCATACATTAAAGGAAATGGTGAGAAAAAGGTTCATTATGGGAAATAAGGAAAACATTTTACATTAGAACTTGAGATACATCAAAAGTCATGAAAAATAACATCAAGGCATTAAAAAGAGATCACGAGGCATATCATAATAAAAATAATGTGTTTCATATCTTAAAGATGTGGCTAAAAAATTTAATATAGACATTAAATTATTTTTCACCAATGTCCATCACCAAGGTGTCATTAAAAATTAAAAAGTTTATTCACCAAAGTATCAGTCAAAATGGTCATCTCTAGAGATTAATTCTTTACCCAATATATTGGAGCGCTATGAGGGCACACCCATAAAATTTTCATTATAATCATGTGAGACACATATATAATTGTAAAAAATTTCATAAACAACCCATATAGCATAAAATATATGGGTTTCCTCTCACAATCATAATGTTTTAGAAACTACATTAAAGACATGATCTTTATGTCACTTTAAACCCACGAAAAAATATAGTGGTTTTCCTGTTTGTAAATCCCAGAATTAAAATAGAACATTTTGATATATATCTGAATACACCTATTTAAAAATAACTTTTATTATTTACTTAATAAATTAAATGAATTTGAGAAAAAGAGAGATACATTTTGAGATGAAAATTCTGTAGCATAACGGCTATGTTACAGGGTTTTAGAAAACATTGAAAAGAGAGGGGACATTGGTCACCCACTCATAAATGATCCAAAGAATAGAAAAGGGATAGAATATAATGTATATAAGAACATGGTAATGAGATTTTAAATATATACCATATGAAATGAAAAACATGGAGGGAAGACAAAAATAAGATTTCTCTTAGGAAAATTCGGCAGCCTAACGACGTTACTTAAACTTCAACAAATTGAATTGAAGTGATCTAATAGGGTCTATCATCATATGAACATTTAAGATCAGTATGATAGATATAGATATCATAACATAACATAATAAAAAGGAAGTTGAAAGACTTGACATGAAAGTAGAACTTTGAAAAAATTATAAAGGTGAAAGAATCCCGTAAAAATTCGGCAGCCTAATGGTGCCAGTTACAATTCAACAAAAAATGAATTTGACGAGATCAAATGGAGTCTATCATAATATGAAAAATATAATATCAGTATGATAGATATAGAGATAATACCCCAACATAATAAAAAGGATCTTGAAAGTCTTGACATGAATGTAGAACATTGAAAATTGAGAAAGGTGAAAGAATCCCTTAAAATAAGGCAGCCTAACGGCGCCACTTTTCTAAAAAAATGAATTTGATGAGTTCAAATATGGTCTATCATCATATTAAAATAGAAGATAAGTATGATATATATAGATATAATACCCCAAAATTATAAAAATGAACTTGAAAGACTTTACATGAATGTGGAACTTTGAAAAAAATGAGAAAGGTGAACAAATCCATTAAAAATTCAGCAGCCAAACGGTGCCACATTAATTTTCATAAAATGAATTGATGAGATTAAGAGGGGTTCTCTCATCATATGAACATCAAAAGGGAAGTAATTGGAATATAAAATAACATCCTACAACATAAGATCATGGAGAAAAAAAAGAAATGACATAAAAGAGATTACTTGAAAAGAAAGAGAGATGTATGATCCCTTACCAAAAAACGTAACACTTAAAACTCAAAGGTTTGGAAATTGAGGGATTAGGGAACCTTGGGAGGACACTTTGGGAGGTAATGAAACCCAATATTAGTTGGGGGAGAGTTGGGAGTCGAATGGATTAGAGGATGACTTGGTATCTATATGGAAAGTTAGGGGACAATGCATTAATGCGCAAGGGACACCACACAAGTGGTTTTCTCAAAACCATGGGCACTCCCATGGTATTTCCCATGGAGGTCGGCCACATGGGGCCCCCATACAATAATTCATCACCATTGGTCGGCCAACACTTAAAATATCTCATGAAATAATCATGACACAGTTATGATGTCATTAAACTTACAGAAACCCTAAAACTGTATTTTTACTATTCACGGAAAATTCATCTTTCTCCGAAAAATCCCAAAATTTATCCTTAAAAAAATATCAATACTCTGATTTCAAAAATGAACAGAATTTTATAAAAATAAATTTCTAAATATTTTTAATTTAATTTTTAAATAAATACACTATTCCCTGAAAATTCATTTTTCTCAGAGAAATCCCCAAAAATTACCTTTACATAATATCTATGCTCTGAGTTCAAAAATGAAATCCATTTCATAAAAATAATTTTATGAATATTTTTACTTTAATTTTTAATTAAAAAACACTATTCAGTTGAAAAAACTAATATTTTACTAATAATTAATGAAATAGTTATTTACTTATTTTATTGAATCACATTACTTAATCAAGGTGCCTAGATTATATTAATACTTTCTTTATGTGAGATTACTAATCCATCTGGTCACATTACTAATCCTAATCATAAAATCACTATTCATAGTTTACTATTCATCAAAAATTATGTTGATCTTATTAGACTCTAAAATTCATAAAGAACATAATTGTAGAAGACCATTATTTGATAATCATTACACATAATTAGTTATCTAAGGTTTACATAAATATTTTCAAATATTCTTTTTCTACAACTTATAAAAAATATGCATACTATATTTATCGGGACATTTGAAAATTTATAAACTTCATCAAAAGATGAAATCACAATTTTTATTTAAATCAAAGGATTATACAATGCAGTTATGGCCTCTTTAGATAGCCCCTTATCACACCAGCATAGGACCTAAGTGTTTGGTGTGCTAAGGTGAGAGAATCCGAGGGAGGCTAGGCCAACATCACATGAGTAGTAATTTCTATCAGTTTGGACTTCTCGCGAAGGCGATTCCGTTCTAGCTTCACACGATGAAATTTGGATTGGGTTTTGTCCAGACCAAAGACTAGTGGTTCTACCACATTCCATGTTCTGTTAGATGGGCTTCAATCGGTCCAAGACTACTAGGTTAGGCCATCAAATCTTCATTCTATATTAATTAACCATGATTACTTGTATTTAGAGACAATAATAGAAACGTTTAGTTTCATGCGGTCATATTGACCAATGTTCATATAACAGTCAAAACCCAATGGTCTCATTTTAATTATACTCATGTTATCAAATGAAACAGTTTTGTTGAGTATAAAAAATAAAATAACACACAAAATCAGGAAACAGTATTTATTTAAAATTTTGGGTCGTTACAATAAATCTTCTCTTATTGCAAGAAAATGTACAGACATGGTTAGACGATCAACAATGACCCATATTGCATCATTCCTTCTAGGATTCTTTGGTAGCCCCATGAAAATGTCCATCGTGATACCATCTAATTTCAACTCAGGTATGGGAATTGGTTTCCTGAATCCTCTATGTTGTTTCCTTCCAGCTTTCACATATTAAAAAACCATAAATATTGACCCAAAATAATAAATATTCCTCTTTATTTTGTCCCGCAAAAAATGTTCCTCAAGTCACAATACATCTTAGTGCTACCAATGTGTATAGAAAAATTGGAACTATGAACATCATCCAAAAATTCCCTTTTTAGCTCAGGTGTATCGGGAACACAATGTATCTTCCCAAATTTCAAAATTCCATCTTCATAGACAAAGTCACTCAATCTCCCATGATTCACACATTTAATGTTTTTTTTAAACTCTTCATCACCGGTATAATAAAACTTTATTATTTCATGTAAATAAAGTTTGGAAAACATTTGAAAATGGATTGATGTCTCGCGTTCCATGGTTATTCCCATATCCATCATTACTAGATCCATGAAAATAGGATCCCTTTCAACAATCATCTTATTCAAAATTCCATGATCCTTTCTGCTCAAAACATCTGTCACCTTATTTTCCTTCCTTGGCTGGTAGTGTATAATGAAATCATAATCTTTGAGTAGTTCAAGCCATTATCATTACCTCATGTTGTTTTCTTTCTATGAGATTATATAATCCAAACTCTTGTAGTTGGTATATATCTCACATTTTTCACCATAGAGATAATGTCACCGTATTTTCAAAGAAAATATTACAGCTGATAACTCAAAATCATGAGTAGGATTGTTTTTTATGAATTTTTAGTTGTCGTGATGTGTATGCAATAACCCTATCATTTTTTCATAAGGACACAACCAAGTCCTTTCTTTGATGCATCACTTTAATTAATGAACCCATCATTCCACGATGGTAGAGTCAATATAGGATCATTGACAAATCTTTTCTTAAGTTCGTCAAAACATTTTCACACACTTTTTTCCAAAAAAAAATTAACCCATTTTTGTCTGATCCTTGCTAATGAGTTAGCCAACTGGGAAAAATTCTGGTTGAAACATTGACAATAACCTGATAAAAAATTAAAACTTCATACCTCATATATACTCTTTGGTACTAGTCATTCATGGATTTCCTTGGTCTTAGACGGATCAAAAAAGATTCTATCCTTAGAGAATATATGACTACGAAAAGCAATAACCTCAATCCAGAATTCACACTTTCTAAACATCCCATATAATTCATGTCTTCCAATAGTCTTCAGGATAATGCGCAAGTCATTTTCGTGATCTTCGCAACATTTGGAGTATACCAAGATTTCATCAATAAAAACTAGTACAATGTTATCATGATATTACATCAAAACCCTATTCATTAGATCCATGAATACATAGGGTGGATTAGTGAATCTAAAAGGAATTACTGTAAACATGTAATGAATGTACCTGGTTCAAAATGTTGTTTTCATAATTTCTTCCTTCTTCACACACAACTGATGATATCCATATCAATGGTAAATCTTTGAATATTATTTATCTCCATGAAGTTGGTCAAATAAATCATCAATGTGAGGTAGGCGATACTTGTTCTTTATTGTTATAGCATTTATCTCCCTATAGTCAATGTACAACCTCATAAATCCATCTTTCTTCATAAGAAAAAGGACAGGGGCTCCCCATGGAGAAACAATTGGGTGAATAAATCTATTATTACTCAATTCCTATATTTGTTTCATTAGTTCCACAAATTCCACAATGGTTATTCTATAATGGGTCTTCGATATGGGCCTTGATCCAGGAATTAAATCAATGGAAAACACAATTTCTCATTCTGGAGGATGTCCGAGTAATTCTTATGGAAACATATCAACAAATTATTTCACAATAGGTAGATCCTATATTTGAACATTCTTTTCCTCACCCATAGTTATTTCATGATTTTATTACCCAATTATTGATTTTATTTGGGCTAATGGGGGTGGATCTAGATAAGAATTAGTTGGTGATGTTTCTGCTCTAAATATTAGGTACTCATTATCATCATCAGAAATTGTAACATCCTTCTTCTTAAAATAAATTTTCATATCATGGTCTGAAATCCAATCCATACCGAGGATTATATCAAATTCATTAATGGGTATGATGATGATATCAGCAGATAAAGAACATTTATATGCCTTAATGGGGACTGGTTTACAATTTTTTTTGAGATGATAATTATGTTAGTTGTTTTTACTGACAACTCCATTGTTAAATAAAATTGTAAATATATAATTTATTAGCAATATTGGAAGATATGAGACAATGTGATTATCCAGTATCAAATAAAATATTTTCTAAACATGAAGAAAGCATTAAATTACTTGCCACTATGTCTTTCAGAGCTTCATCCTCATAATTAGTGATAGCATAATCATGGCCTTGATCCCTTGGCCTTTTTTGAGGTAAGTTACCCTGACTCTTAGAACATTCATTCACATAATTCCCTTTTCTCTATAATTTTAGCATTTAACCTCAACATCCTATTTCTTCCCCTTGAAATCATGAGCTTGGCATCCCATTTCACCACACTTGTAACAGACTCTGATTCCCTTCAGGAAAAAACTATAGTGTTTCTTCCCACATTTGCTGCAGGATAGATATTAAACTTTTACCTTATTCCCCTTAGATCCATTTCTATAGTGTTTAGCAGATCTCTTCTTCTATTTCTTTTCTTTAATGTCATATGACTTAGAGAATTATTTTTTAGACTTGATAGCACACGAGACAATATCTTCGTATGATGATAATTATTGTGTGAACAATTCTTGACAGATAAATGTTATTGACCCATCAAATAAATTATCAATATTACTTCTAGGGTTATATATATATTCTGTAGCATGCCTAGGTAACCTTGTAATTGTATCTTCATAATTTGTGACATTCTCATCCTCCTTTTCTCTCAGACTCAGAAATTTCCTTTCTATATATGCTCAATGGTAATGATAAATGTATTTTTCTATGAAAATTTAGTTAAACTCCCTCAATTACATATTTGATACTTCATCATCTTACATTGTGTTTTGAATCAATGACAACCATTGATCAACATCTCCAGTGAGGTGGTAAACTACCATGACAACTTTTTCCCTTTTGCTACACCCCAAGGCATGGAATATTTTCTCTATGAAATTTATCCACCGCTCAAATTATAGTATATTTTTACCCCATTTTAATGCTGGAGGTTTTTTCCGCATGAAGTGATACAACAATGATCCTCCATATAGCGGATCGGTGTGCACCATAATGGTAAGGTTATTTATTCATAACCTGAGTGAGTTGTCCCGGTATGGTGATTATCTGAACAGCACCATTTGTGTCACCATCTCCACTATATTTATCATGAGTATGAGGTAAATCCTTACATGGAGTGCGTGCATTGATACAGTTTCTATTACTTCCACTAGGTTTCATTTCTAAACAATGGAATAAACTAGATTAGTTTATGAATTGTTATAAATAAATACAAACATGTAAAACACATAACATAAATTGTACAATTTTTGGATATAATCAAAAATAATAAAAATGTTTTATTTTAGGAAGTATATACTTATAAACCCTTCATAATGGTTTGTAATGAAAATGATAACTATCTAAAGCATTTCCCCCATTAGTGTTGTAACCAAGAGTGCTGCAGGGCCCATTTTCGTGCACCAGTTCCCATTCAAGTCTATCTCAAAAAGGTTTTTTTGTTATTTTACCCCTAGAAACGTCTATTCCAGAGCCACCTATACCTGATCGTATCCAAACGTCAATGTATTTTTTGGAAAACTCACAAAATCTCTACAATACCAAAATTCTATGATGTTGCTCTATACAAATTTTAAAAGTCTATCTTAGGTCTATGTCCTCTAATAAAAGTTTATCTAAATCTAGTTTCCAGTATTTTTACTAAACTTCCTTTGATACCAACTGTAATTCCCCAACACTCGTTACCAAGAGTAGGTGCATTATTACATAACATTGGCATGATCACAAAATATCAAGTCTCATATGACCGATTAGTTTAGTATCCTTGGAACTACTAGATAAATTAATATGTTTTACATTACATCATAAAATGGATAATTACAACAACAATGTTTCCATAGACAAGGACTTGTTCCAATACTACAAATAAGATTTTATCAAGGATTTTTCTAAGACACTAGTTTTTCTCATGATACCTATCAATGCATCGAAGTGCTATAACGGGCTCCACCCATCACTTACTAAGTCCAATGCATTCGTCGTATGAAAAGGTTAAAACATAACATAAACATTCGTATTAACACTAGAATATGAAATTTCAATACATAATCCATAAACCATGAATGGTATGAAATAACACATCCATTATCAAACATGTCCCAAAACCTTCAATACAATAGGGAACTTTTGTATCATAATAAATCAACTTCAGAAAAACTTAAAATCAATCAAAGGATGTTAACATTGATGAAATCAAAACCATTTTTAGAGAAATATCCCTTTCTATTTTGAAATCATTTAAAATTCGTAAAATAAAACATTAATTTTTAGAAAATAATTTTATAATCTTTTATGGGAATCTATAATGATGTTATAATGGCAGGAAATAGCGGCACCCGCCGTATAAGTTAAAAAATCATTCTTAACCTAATTTTGACGAAAAGGTCATAAAGTACCTTGTTGGAAAACTACAGAATGATTCCTTTATAAACATATTGTAAAAGTAAAAAAATAGTATTAAGGACGTTATCCCGTAGTCTATAAAATATTAATAATGTTTTGAAATACATTTTTAAGAAACATGGATGTGGATGATAAGGATGTCCCAGTAAATAACTACATATAAACAACCTCGGATAATGGAGAGATTGTGAAATTAACCCTTAAATTGTACTTTTCCTTGGTTGGGGGAAGTTTAACCTTATTTATAATGGTTAAATAATTTTTTTATATTAAAAAAGAATCATATACATAAATATGATATAATATATGATCATTTAACATTTCTTTGTTAATAATATCTTATTATTATCGTCGTTTCGGGTGTTAACTTATTCATTTTCCATTACTAGGTTTGTTATGTAAGTAATGTTTGTTATGAATGGGATATATCTTATTTGTATTATTAATGATATTATGTCTTTAAAAATTACTTTTTATCATCTAATAAAAATTAGACTTTAATGGATATGATGGGAAATGAATCTCATCGCATTTGTGGAGATAGTAATCCATACGTATGCACGAGTGACAATATCATTCTTTTGATATTAAAATAATAAAAATTGGATTTTATATCATTTATAAAGAATATTTATCATGTTATATTTATTATTTACATCATTTTCATATCATTATTATACCCATCCAAAAAATAATGTATTTAATAACAATTACACCACGACTTGTAGACGGTAAGCCGCACGTACGCACGTATGATGACATGTCATTCAAAGGATGGATAAAATAATGAATATTGTTTTACCAAATATATAATAACAATAAATTATATATAATATAATGGAGTTATTATTTTATAATAGAAACAACAAAGAAAGTGGAAGTGGAAGAAGAAAGGAACTTGAAAGAAGTGATGAAATGTTTACCTCTTCTCCGGGTTCTTCCTTTTGATTTAATCAAAAGGGCTCTTTATGATGGATTTATGAATACATAAATTCCTCTAAGATGAAGTTATTATAGTTTAGATATATTTGGGAAGGTTTTTTTCGAGAAAAATAGCTTTCAAGAAGTTAATTAAAGAGAAGGAGGAGTGCCCTTTTATAAGAGGGGTGAGGGGCAGCTTAGGAAGAGCTAGAAATATTATGTCATAACTAAATCATTTCCATTTTCTATTGGCTCCAAAATGAATTTTTTAAATAATAAGTTGGGGATGGGTCAAACACCACTAAACCAATAGCTTTTAGAAAGTTTTGGGTCACTATATTAACTTTATCTTTAATATTAAACTCCTAGTTATATATTTTGGCATTTACCATGTCTCTTTGTATTTTTATGTTATATAGTTAATAAAATTACTATAAATATCCATGGTAACCTGAAAAGGTTCATTAATGACGTATATAATATTATTAAAGAACTTTTTCTGATCCTTAGGTTTTTTAGAATATAATATCAATTAATAATATAATATTTGTTTTAAAAACCTTTTTATTTCAATTTTGACACTATTTGGTTTTTTGTTTTTTCTAAATTCATAACAAAATTATTACTTCAAAAACAATTCATCTATCCAACACTAAAATTTCATATTAACCGTGATAATTTTTGGAATTCATAAAAAGTCTAAAATTACATTTATTTGGATATATATTATTTCAATTTTTTAAATATTTCATTAATTCGGTAATTCCTACATCATCATTGTGTAAAAAATAAATTAAATTATATAATGTCTAAATAATATAAAGAAGATAAAATTATTTACGAAATATTATTATTTTTTATTTAATAATAATAGTCTATTTTATCTTATGTGTAACCCTATAATAAAAATGGTTTAGTTATTAAACGTTCAATTTAACTCTTTTAACTCTTCTTTGAATTAAATAATAATAAATTTCCTAATCTAATCCAAGTATATCGAAAGGATAATATTTTGTTCCTAAAGTTGTTTTTGGTTGAATTACACTTATCCAAAAGAATTAGGACATGTGTTAGGCTATTAATAATTTCATTTTTACCATTAATTACATTATTTACTTTTAACTGTGGTAAATAAAAGTAAAAAAAGTTACTATTCACAAAATATTATTTTCATCTAACTGAACCAAATATCACATATTGATATCAACTGTGTCTCTCATATTTTTGAAATTAAACTCACATATGTGATAAAATAAGGTTTTAGGTAAATTTTCAAATCCTCATAGGAGGTGGATAAAAGACAGTAAAAGGTTCAATAAAATTTTTGTATATCAAAAATTATTATAAACTGACACCAATTAATTTAATTGATATTATATAGGTATTATGTATCTATTTTGACCTAAAATAAATTTAAATAAAATAAACAATTATTTAAATAAATATTTCTTTTTAAACTATAAGTCATTGTTTTTCACTATTCATCAAAAAATTGAACGTTTTCATAAAAATACCAAAAAATCACCCGAAACTAATTTCGATATTCCGATCAATAAATTAAGTCCATTTTGAATGATAACATTTATTAAATTTAAAAAGTAGATTTTAGTATTCATAACAACTAGTTTGATTAGTTTTGTTTTTTTAAACTTGAAGTTGCGTACAACACACTCTATTGTATTATTCAAAGAGAAGCATATCGTGGAAGAATGGGTTGTTACAATTTCGTTCAAAAAAATTAAAAAATTTAAACATGGGTAAAGAGTTAATTTAAAAATAATAGGTCAATAATAAATAACATTTAATATTTTTATGAAAACGTGGTTTAGAAATAAAATGGTTTTTTCACCGAAGAGAGAAATAAAGGTAGACATTCATTAAACAATGTAGCATTTATTTTAAGTACAAAAGAGTGTAAAAATGGTACTATTACATTAAAATAACATGAATATAAATAGGATTATATCATTTATCAGTTTATTATATTCTGGATCACAATATTTTATCATAATAATCACAATCATATTCAATCTCGATAAACAATTAGATTTTAACATAAAATCATTACCCCATTGGTAACTTTGATTCATAACCCCATGAAGAGTAAATTAAAATAGAATAGCAAATACCACTGGCATAAATAAATTCATGATATCGCAGGTTAATTTTTTATTATATATATCTCATGATAGAATATATGTCCATATCATAATGTACGTCTTAAAAAGGGGAAATTTAGGAAAAATTCTTTAATTCATTGATAACATTGAAACAATAAACCATATGAAAGAGATATCCTAAAATAGACAAAAAAATCACAATAATTTTAAGGATTATATTCATATAATGTATTTATTGGTATTATATACTTCATATAAAAGAAACACATGGTGAATATTGAATTTTCCCTAAAAAATAAAAGTGAGAAATCCCATACCATAAGTTTTGACATCATTCATACACATTCAATCATCCTATATAAAAAATGGTTTTTATTATAAATATATTATATCTATATATATATACATGATACCATATATTTTTTACATGTGAATTTTTTATTAACCTTTGATTACCAATTCCGTGTTAAAGTCACATTTCAGAAAATAACTACTTTTTTTCTTGTATTTCTAGATTTTAAATTTTTTATCCTATTACTTTGATCGTGATTTCACAATAAAAATAACATTAAACATGATATAAAATTCATCTATATTTATTATATATGTATTTATAGTAATCCATTAAAATTAGTTATAAAATATAAAACACAGTGTTCATGTAGACGGTAGGTCATACGTGCACATGAATATTGTTTCCATTTTATATTCCTAATTTAATAAAGAAATATTAATGATATATTATCATGTTAAAATAATTATTATTTCATATATACATATAACATTAATCATTAAACATATTATTATTTTATTCCATGTAAAGCCTGAATGAATCACACTGCTTCGTGAGGAGGTAGCCTCATTTACACACAATCGATGTTATAATATTCCCACAATATTAATAGTATGATTTTATGTGTGATATAATAATTAAAAAATAATAATAATATCAAAAAAATAATATAGTAATAATAAACCCATTATATATTAATCCTTTATAGGTGGAAATGGAAAAAATGAATAACATCAGTTCGTGAGGAGGTAGTTCTCCAAACACGTGAATGATGATTTTAAAACTCATTTGATGGAAGTGGATATGATTATATATTTTTACCATAAAAAAAATCAATATATGGATGATAATTTGTTTATTATATCATCATTGTATAATAATAATTCAAATAGGTTTTGGAATAAATGAAAAAAAACACTTGTTGATGAACATTGCGTCTTTTTCACGTATCCTCCTTAGGTGTGAACGAAATCCCTTCCTTGGTTGGATATATGTACAAAAAAATTATTCTATTGTGATATGATTTATGTTGGGAAGTGATTTTATATGGTCTTAGATGAACCAAAATTGGGTGAAGGTGTGAAAAGGATAGGATAATATGCGGACTTTTATAATTGAGGTGAGTTTCACACTTTTAATTTTTTGAAAGAAATAATTACACCCATGTTTTTTCTCACTTCACAATGATTAAATATTTAACCATTTTATCCATTATCATTTCTGTTTAACCAACTCCCCCCGATAAACCTATTTTAACATTAACAATTGTTATTATTTTATATAGTTTTTACTATTCATTTTGGTCAAACATTATGATGAACTTATGGGATAATATAAATTATGATGATTCAAAATATAGAATAAATTTTTATAATTTCCATTACCAGAAGTTCCCAATTTTAATTTAAAATTAATCTCGTATACATGATGAGAAAGAAGGTTATTAATGTGAAAATGTTCAATGGTATACAAACTTTTTTTATTTAAATTCAATATAAAATTGATTTCAATGACTTAAATTGGATTATTAGATGTGTAATTTAACTTATGTTATTGTAAAACCAATTTAAAATATAAAATACCTTTATTAATAAAATTAAACCAAATAAAATCTTTCAATTTAATTTCATAATTTTTACTATTCATCAAAAAATACAACTTTTTTCAAAAAAAACCCAATATTCAACCTAGGATAATTTTTCCATAGTCATATTGAAAAATTAAGTTTATTTTATAAAATTACTAATCTAAAACATTCAAAAATAAAAACATAGAAAAAAAATAAACATTTTTTTAGAAAATTTTATATTCAAAAATTATAATTATTTTAATTAAAATTAAGAACTTTTTATTAATATGTGTTCTTTATATAAAACCATTGTACATAATATTAATAATTATTTACTAATATTCATCTTTTATATGTTTAACATCTAGTTTATAACAGTCATGTTTGAATAATAATATTAATACTATATGTGATTTTGTTAAAACTCAATATCACGTGTAATGCAAGATAACACATTATTTCATATAGCGTGATCTTATCATGGTGTTTAATGTAATACAATATAAGATTATATTTTTATGTGATAAACTATATCAGTAAATTTTAATTTATTTTAAAAAAAATATTTTATAAACACTTGGTGTGATACATTCTACCCACCTTAAAATTAATATCTCCCATGAAATTCATCACTCTGATACAAAAAAACACATGGGGACACTTATGCCTCATAATTTATTCATTTTCTCATATAGCTTCATCAAATTTGTGGTTTCACTATAGGACATTGGCTAGGTGAGTGTCCTTCTTTCATAGAATTTTCTCTATATTGTAATAACCAAGTGTTTTGAGTAAAAACATATTCAGGAATAAATTTATGTATTATTATATTCTATTATATTAAAAAAATAAAAATATATAGATAAACCAATAAAGAATCTATTTAATTACTAAATATTTGTACATTAATTGGAAATGGAACCAATTAAAATTCCAAAAATTATAACTGCCAATAAATATAAAATCTAAAATATATAATTGGAAATTATGGATATCCTCAATCTTCAAGAGTCGTCACCCCCATAGAAAACACAATAGAAAATGAAGAAATATATGTAAACCAGAAAAAATTATAAAAAATGAAAATATATATCCATTATAAGAATTTATTTAAATAATTAATGAAGGAATGTAGAGGTATTTATATAAGGTAACATGACCATTAAAATAGTAACCAATATTTTCAAATAGTAATTTCATCCAAAAATAATAAATTATGACCTTAATAATATATATCATTATTAATTTAGGTAAATATAAATTTTATAATTAAAAAATGATTATCATGATTACAAACTCAAATAAAATATAGACACATTTTTTAATAACCTGTATTTCAAAATTATTTTTAAAAAATCATTATTTTCTATATTAAATATTAAGTTTTCTTGTTTTAGAAATTTAATTTGATAATATTAATAAAATATTTTAATTTATAACATTAAATTTATCCAAGGTTGGTTTTTCGATAAATTTATGAAAAACATCATTTTTGAGTGAATAGAGAAAATATATTTTATCAAATAACTGGTGTATCTTAAATTACTTCATTCATGGTGTAATGGTGAGATAATCCTTTATATAACTGTTTGATCTACATGTTATAATTAATTTCATAAATGGTTCATTAAATTTAAATAAACACAATATCCAATCCTAAAAAGAACATTCCAAAACCAGAAGTCAAAAGTTGTTCATTAAAATACTTTTTTTCAACATTCCTTTTTAATAAGCAGATGAATTAATATTAAAAAATTTATTTAAAATATAAAAAATATAATATAATATAAATTATGTTATAAAAAACATTATTATATGTTTTACCATTGATATATTATTTTATTTATTATTTTATTATAAAAATGTCTCTCTATTCAATTATAAATAACTACTCCCCATTCCCTTAGAAAACAACTCCTAACACCCATTAAAAACCACAATATATACATAAATCCTTCTATTTAGCCTCATATGATCCATATGGATTTTCTTCAGTAGTAAAAATTAAATCACTGAGGATTTATAGTGTCGTTCAAGGGAAGCCACATAGACGAGAGAGTAAGTATTTATTAACTCTTCCTACTTTTATTCTTCTCTTTATTATTTTTATCCTTCAATTTAAAATTATATATTTAAAAATGTTTATACTATAAATTAACATTATATTAATGATTCTATCCCACTATAATTATCATATTTATGAAAAATATAAATGTCACACTTTTCTTTTGTGCCCTTTCGACAGTGTCCCATTAAAGGTCAGTTAACGACCTATAAAGACATTGCCAAAAAATTCTTATAACCTTTTTCATGGGTGAAATTATGAATTATATATAATACATAAATTTTTAATTACATGTATTATATTATTCTATAATTAATTATAATAATTGATTATTTACAATTAACAAAATAGTTAGATCGAGGAAAAACATGGATTTTTTTAGAAAAAACCTAATATCAAAATGCATTAATTTCATAAATATAAGAAATATAATAAAACAATTATAATTGATAAATAGTTTTTAAATTAATATTAATCACATTTATCAATTTATTAGTCAATATTTGTTTATAATTCAATAGATGAAAAAACAATGAAATTAAGCGGGAATTAAGGTAAAGGGATTCTCGATTCCAACACCATTTCATTTGGTTTTCCTTCATTATAAAAAATTTCATTGTATATATACATTAAATTTTCCATAAATATAATTTCATTATTATTCCCTATTCATTTTTATTATATTCATGTATAAAACTTTTTTTTATAAAAAATAGAGTGGTTTTCTTAAAAGAACTCTTATTTCAAAAAAAATCATGACTCTCGTGAGATTATTTCTTCTTCATTCAAGATTGATAAATCTTATTCTATGTAATATTTTCACTAATTAATTTGGGATCCTCATAAAGTATTTTGGGATGCATGATTTATGAAAATCTGATGATACCCATTCCATTCCATGGGTTATATTGTGGATAGGATTATTATACATTCTATATGGAATTTAATTTTATTTAAATGTTATGATGTGACGGGTGGGAAAAAAATTATATATCCCTCCAATTCATTGGGTAATATGATTTATGCCATTATATAATGTGTAATATTCATGAAAGTATTGCATATTTTTTCACAATGATGATGTTATGATTATGAATATATGTTATGTGTGGATATGATGTTATCTTTCTTCACAACTATGTATGGCATTTGACCACTAGAACATGATGTTTCATTTTTATATTTTTTCAAATTCAATTCATTTAAATAATTATTTATCACATGATTATGATGATAATTCTAGGCTTATATTATGATGATGATGATTATGCTCACCCAGGATATATTCATTCATGTACATATTTGTCCTCTTATTGGTATTTTAGCACACACCTTTTATTGAATTATATCCTTAGGTGATTACTTGTACTAAAATAAATTTGAGGGATACTATGAAGATAGATAATATGTAATAAAAAAATTTATGTTTTATTATGTAAAAGTTATGTATGATCCTATTTCACCCAAGACACTAAACCTTTTGTTCATGTATTTGTAATTCTATTATGTTGTTTATCCTTAAAAATATGATAGATTCATGTAATGAAAATTAGGGTCTCTATAGTTGTTACCAAATAAAAGTTTAGTTATTTTGGTAATTAATATTAGAAATAATTAGTGAAAACACTTAGGGTAAAATTAAGTATATATAAAAATCAATGAATATTTGTTTGAGAAAAACTATTAACATATGGAACACACAAGATATGGTTGTAGAATTAATTGTGGAAAATAATAAATTATTTATTAATATATTTTTACATATATTTTTTTCATATATTTTATATTTAAGAAAATTGTTGGAAATTGGAGAAACCATGCCAAAACCCATGCGAGGGACAATGCAATGATTGTATGAACGACATCCCCATATCTATTTGAGGTGGAGTTCAAATATTTAGGGCAATTAATACCCAACTATCTCAATATATGAATAATAACCTAAATCATGTGGAACATATTTCATCACCCAAGAATAAACAACTACATGTGGAGTCCTTTATGGGGTAAGAACCACAAAGGTTAATAAGAACTTTTGATCGACTTATCATCGAATTATAAGTTAAATTAGTGTAGAATATATATTTTTTGGGATCCATTATTCCAAGACGAAGAATGTGACTCTCGGTTTATCTTTTATATGGATAAGATAATTAATATAGGGTGTTGGTAAAGGAAAAAAATCCAAAGGATGAAATAGAAGAGTTATAGTGGGAATACATTAAGATAATTTTTCTTACCCTGTACTACGCTATAAATATTTGAAAAAATTTGGAAAGATAATCCAAAAATCAAAATCAAATGGAAGGTGAATCTATTATGGATTATAAGGAAAACTTCACATGTGTTTCCGGATACACCTCATATTTTTTTATCAATAATTATAGAGAAAATTGTTATATTCCTTACTTGTTTAAAACCACACCATTGAGAATATCTTGATATATGATACTTTTAGAGTTATAAAGAATTAGTATGATGTTATCTGTAACACCCCGAGCTTCCACGATACGCTTCTCATTCAATAATGCAATAGATTGCATTGTACGCAACTTCGAGTTTTAAACACCGCGACTAATGAAAGTAGCTGTTATGAATAGTAATAACCACTTTTTAAAATTATAGAAATTTTATAATTCAAAATGGACTTCATTTTGGAATTCGTAATATAGAAATTATGCTAAGTTAATTTTTTTGTAACTTTCTGAGAACTTCTAATTTTTTTATGAATAATAAAAAATACTTAAAACAACTTTTTTTAATCAAAATAATTTATTGTGATAAATTATACTATTTAGTGGTTCTAAAGTATAATTAGAATATATTTTTACCGTTTTATCCAATGGTGGTCATTATAATTAATTTAAAATTGAAATTGGACATAAACAATTGCCAATCTTTTGATATAAATTATTTCTTAAAAACACGCTATTTGTTGTGACAGCGGGAATTAATTATAAAATTAATTAATGAAACTTATATGTTTGGAATTTTGTAAAATAGACATCATTTTTGAATTCGGAATATCAATTATAGCTTAGGGTGAAATTTTGGCATTGTTCTGAAAATCATCAATTCTTGATGAATAGTGAAACCACTAAGTGGTAGTTAAATAACTGATTTTTCTATTAAATAAAATATTACCACTTATGTGATTTTATTTTCAAAAATCCGACATGCATGGTTGTCATTAAGATGTAAAATGTGGTTCAATGAGATTAAAATAATTTTTTGGTGAATAGTAACTTTTAAGTTCTTAATCGCAATTAGAGGTAATTAGTGTAGTTTAAGGTAAAAACAATGTTTTAATAATATGATATGATCTTGACACTTGTCCTACTCCTATTGGATGAGTCATGGTCGACCACGAAAACCCATGGGTCAACTTGGGGACCCCATGGAGCCACTTTAGTTGGAAAATGACATTAATATATATTTATTTAATGTTAAAATAAAATTGACACAAACATGAGTTGTTTTACTAAAACAGTTTTTAAGTGGGGTTACACAAATCCAAATTTTGACTATAAATATTCATTAGAAATATAAAAATATTTCCTACATCATAGTATTTTTTTATAATTTTTAGACATTAAATAAAATAAATTATTTATGACATCATTATGATGCAGCGATGACCTCATTATTTAACGATTTTAATAAAATGAAAAGATAATGTAAAATCCAAGGCTTACACATGTCCAAAGACTATTGGATGGGTAGATTTAGAACCCTTATCACCTTAGCCACGAATTATATAAGTTTGGGACCTTTAGAATCCGAAAATAATTGTGTAATAATGTAACATTTCAATCTTTCCAAAAGAGCCCCTCCTCTCCACTTATAAAAGGCCCCCACCTCTCCCACCATATTTATACCTTCAAGCCATTTGGCTCGGCAAAACTCTACCCAAATACTCTCCCAAATTCCCCCTCTTACTTCTAGAAGCCTCACTTTGGGTATAACTCTTCCCAAGGAAGCCTTTGGCTCAAATCAAAAAGAGTTACCCGATTTTGAGGTAATGTCTTCTCTAATGTTGTTTTGTTTTATTTTTCTTCTACAACCCCCTAAACTATTTTTAATCATTTCTTTTGTAACAACACCAGTATCCTCAATATACTAGGATGTTGTTATATGATGTATTAGAGATACACTTACACACACCTACATCTAATGCTTAAAGAACATACGGTTTCTGTGGATGGAGAATTTCTACCTCACGAAACGATGATTGTTCAACACTCATATAACACCTTCAATGGTGGATATTAAGATGTCACTATATTTATATATGATATATAATGTGTTTATGTTTTACTTATGATTATGTATTTCTCATTTATGGAATACTTTATGATTTCCATTATGGGTAAAACGCGATAATTCCATTTTAGGAAGTGCGGACTACCACCACCTCAATGTGATTTGAATCGTTAATGCCATATGTGGGATTTATAATGGATGTATTAAATGATATTATACACTATATTATTCTGTAATTATATTATAAATTTATATCATTATGATTTCATTCCATTAAATACGAAATAGAAATGAAAGTAGCGTTAATGCGTACGTACGGAATACCGTCTCCATGAACGGTGTATTTAATTTCATACCTCTAAATGTTACGTGACATTATGAATGAATGTATATACTGTATATATATGATATATATGATATCTACATCATGAATATAATTCTGGATATAATGGATATTTCACCACATGAACAACATGTAATTATAAGAAGTATATTTTTGACTCAAGTACCAAAGATCGACAAAACGACCGTTATTAACTTAAATAATTACATAATGTTCATAACATGGTAATAATTGAAATAAAAGGAATAATGAACATGAAAAAGGTTCTTAAGTAAATATAAATTAACTCTAGTTTATTATTCAAGAGGTTAAATAATGGTCGAGTCAGGACAAGACGCAAGGTAATGGATCCTACACCTCTCTTTCTTTTTAAGTACACTGTTTTATGTCATTCCTTTTAAGCTCATCTTTCTTATGATTGGGATGTTCTTTTATATTACTCCTACTGTAATTTTTATGTTCATGTGATGATAGACCCTATTCTATCTCATCAATCCATTTTGGAAGTTTTGAGTGGCGCCGTGAGGCTGCCGAACTTTCGTAAGAGATCTAACCTCTCTCTTTCTTTTTAAGTACTCTCCTTTATGTCACTTCTTTTAGGCTCGTCTTTGTAATGTTGGGGGATGTTCTATTATAGTACTCTTGATTTAAATTTTATTTTAATGTGATGAGATACCCTATTTGATCTCATCAATCCATATTCGGATATTTTATGTGGCGTCGTTAGGCTGCCGAGTTTTCATAAGGGATTTTTCATCTCACTTTTATTCCCGTGAGATTTATGCTACATTTGCCACAAATTCCATTGAGTGGTGTATGTACTTCCCATTATTCTACTCTTTTTGTAATTTACTTTCATTTATGAGAATTTACATCAATGATCTATTGTCCTTCTTTCATGGGGTGTATGTTTTGAAAGATACCCAAGTCGGTAAGGGAACCTTTCACCCTCATTTTTTTTAAAAGACTTCTTTGTATGGGTCTTTTAATTTACATATTTTTATGTTGGGATATGTTATCATATATACTTATTGATGTAAATTTTATGTCCAAGTGATGAGATACACTTTTTATCTCTCATCATCTCATTTTGATGTGATACCGTTAGGCTGTCAAGGGAACTTTTTAACCCAATTTCGATTTCTTTGGGTTCAACATGTAGTCATTGAATATGTCATCCATTGAATATGTGTGAATGACCTTTTATTGTTTTACACTTAATATCCACTTATATTGTGTGTATTTATATTTTTCACACATATTTTTGAGATTGATTTGTCCTTAATTTAAGGATACCTTCTTTGTAAGGGAATTTCTTAACCCAATTTCCATTCTTTGGGTTAATCTCCTACTTTCAAATTATTTCATTATATTATTATGTCATATCTTTTATTTGTACTTTATTTATGTGTACTTATAGTGAATACACAAAGTATATCTATTTTATTTTAAAAATGATCTTTGTATGGGACTTCGTCTCAATCTCGTTTCATTGAGGCATATTTTATTTTATACACAACTTTCTTTTATACGGTGTATAAACCCCTTTGACTTTTACGTTTATTCAAAAGGAATATTTTTTATACGAAGCATTTTACTAAACGACAAAAGGGAATGTTTTCCTTTCCGTACTTATGCGGTGACAACGACTTCTCCTCCGCCGTGACCATTATTTGAGTTTCAGCTTCCTCTACAAGCCATCACATTTTTTTAATGAAAAATAAATAAAAAGTTTTAACTTGCTTTTATTTTGGTATTGAAAATGGTTTTGAAAGCGTTTTTATTATATCAATGTGTTGTATTGACAATCTTGTGATTGAATGTGGAAATTTTATGTTTCCTTTACGCATGTTTTATGTGATACGATTATGTTATGGTTTATGATATGTTTAAACCTATTCATATGAAGAATGCATTGGACATAATAAGTGACTGGTGGAGCCCGCTATAGCTCCTCGATGCATCGGCATGTCTCATGAGACAAACTAGTGTCTGGGCACGAGGCCTTGACAAAATCTTACTTGTGGTCTTGGCACGAGGCCTTGACTACGTGGTTATGATAGTCTGGCATTATGAATTCCATCATTATGAAAGTGGTTATTGATATTGCATGTGATTATTCGACCAGTAGAATATCCATGTGAAGAAGTAAATGGCATTATATCATTTTACTTTTTCCATATTATGTTGAAGTTCAAGTTTAAAAGGCTTTTTTTAGTTATAAATTTCCTTAAATGTTAATGTTTATTTATGAAAGTTTCCGCTATATTGTTAACCTTACTGAGCATCTAAGCTCACCCCTTTCAATGTTTTAATATTTTTTCAGGATGTGGAGAAGTATTTTAGAAATGACCTGCAGGGATATTCAGAAGAGGATATGAGTGTGGAATATGAAGACATTGTTACTAGTTTTTCAATTTATGATGTAATGTAAGACTTATGAATGTATCTAGTGTTTCCAAGGCTACTAAACTAATCAGTCTTTCGAGACTTGATCTTTTGTGATCATGCCAATGTTACGAAGTGATGCACTGACTCTGGGTAGCTGGGGTCGGGGCATTACAGTTGGTATCAGAGGTAGTTTAGTACTAACCTTGGAAGCTAGATTTAGATAAACTCTAATTAGTGCACATAGCCCGAAGATAGACTTTGAGGATTAGTATAGAAGAACTTCCTAGAATTTTGCTATTATAGAGATTTTGTGAGTTTTTCGAGCAATACATCCCTGTCTGGAAACGAGCAGGTAGAGGCGGCTCTGGAACAGATGTACCTAGGGGTAAAACCCGAAAAAACCACTTTGAGCTAGACTCGAACGGGAACTGGTCCACGACAACGGGCCTTGCTGCACTCTTGGTTACGACACTCCCGGGGGATATGCTTTGGATAATTATCATTTCCTTTATAAACCACTATGAAGGGTTATGAGTATATACTTCCTCAAAGAAAACATTTTTATGGATTATATCCATAAATAGTTCAATTTATGTTAAGTATCTTACAAGTATGGAATTATGTTTTTTGATTCATAAACTAATATAGTTTATGCCATTGTTTAGAAATTGCGCCTAGTGGAAGGAATGGAAACTGTATCAATGCACGCACTCTGTGTAGGGATTTCCCTCCTTCTCAAGATAATTATTGTGGATCTGGAGATATAACTGGTGCTGATCAACTTATTACCATACTGGGACACCTCACTCAGGTTATGAATAATAACCTTACTCGTATGGAGCACCCTAATCCGCAACGTGGAGGATAAATGTTAGACCGCTTCATGAGGCAACAACCACCAACATTTAATGGGGGTACAAATCCATTAGTATCTGAGAAATGGATAAACTCCTTAGAGAAAATATTCCACGCCTTAGGGAGTAGTGAAAGGGAAACGGTTATCATGGAAGTTTACCGCCTCACTAGAGATGCTGATCAATGGTGGTCATTGATTCAAAACACAAAAGAAGATGATGACATATTGAATATGGAATGGAGGGAGTTCAAAGATCTTTTCTTAGAAAAATACTTTCCTCATGACCATAGAGCAGATATAGAAAGGAAATTTCTGAGTCTGAGGCAGAAGGAGGATGAGAATGTTGCAAAGTATGAGGCTAACTTTACAAGGATTGCGAGGCATGCTGTAGATTATATACGTAACCCAAGAGGTAAGATTGATCGTTTCTTTGATGGGTTAAAACCATTTCTCCGTCGAGCTTTAGTATCACAATCGTTCTCAACATACGAAGATATTGTCTCATGTGCTATCAAGACAGAAAAATAAATTCTCTAAGTCTTATGACAACAAAGTAAAGCAAGAGAAGAAGAGAATGGTGGAACAAGAGAAAGATAAAGGGAAAAAGGGAAAGAAGTATTTTCCATTATGTGATAATTGTGGGAAGAATCACCCTGGTACTTGCGTAAAAGGAATGGGAGTTTGTTATAAATGTGGAGAAAAAAGGTCACCAGGCTCGTGATTGCAAGGGAAAGAAAGAGGCTATCAAAGTTGAATGCTACAATTGTAGATAAATGAGTCATTATGCAAATGAATGTCCTAAGCGTCAGGGAAACTTACCTCAGAAAAGGCCAAGGGATCAAGGAAAATCTTATGATGTTACTACAGTTGAAGCAGAATAATTAATGTATTGGTGCTTTTGGACTCATGGATTATATTCTGGTTATTAGAATAATGTGATATATATATATATATAAGGATTTTACTGCAGTACTTGTTGATTTCAGTAAGGTTTTAATATTATTAAGGTAATCATATTTTTAGTATGCGACAATAAGAGAAACTTTACTTTTTTTGGGGAATCTGATGTTACAATTGATTTTGGAATTTAGAGACCTTTTAGAAAAAGTATGGACAGAGGTATTTTGGATAACTATATAGGTTGGAATGGATTAAGTTTATCTTTGGATAATATTGTTTAAGGTTAAAAATTTTATGAAGATTATTTTTGAGATATTATAATAATATAGTTTTAGGAAAAGGAAAACCTACAGGGTGGGGCATAACCTGTCTTGTCTGACAAAGCTGCAGAAATCAAACCCCCAACCATAGTGCGACAGGCCTTTATTTCCTACCACAATCCTACAGGAAGTCCCTGGTTATTACAAAATAATTTTACTAATCTAAATGGTATGTGTTAATATTTGGAACCTTATACAATTAGTATAAGTATAATATTTGTGAGTTCTATTATCTTTTTGAGTGAAAGATGAGTTGAAGGTTGAAACTCTAATTGTCAAGAATAAATATATATATACCTATCTCTTATTCAATGAATAAATTAATTCTAAAACTTTAGTAAAGGTATATTAAAACAAAAAAAATGTGTTATCCTAATACCTTATGTCTTGTTGAACTGTTGATATTTTAAATCAACATAGATTGAAGGCTTTGAGGCCCTCCATTTGACAGTTGATTGTGATTGATGACCTCAATCACTCCCTAAAAATATTTACGTTTTCCTCCAATTATATGTCTCTAATTTCCACCAATGTTCTCCTTATCGAGATTGTAATTTGGTGGTGACTTTCTTATTTCCATTTCCCTCTTATTAAGGCTAAACTTTATTAATATTATTTTCGATGTGGGTTTTCCTCAAAGCTATTTTCTCTTTTCAACCTTTTCTTTTCAAAGAAAAATTTCAAATTTCGAGGACGCAATTTATTGAAGGAGGGGAGAATGTAACAGCCCGAGCTTCCACGATACGCTTCTCATTCAATAATGCAATAGCTTGCATTGTACGCAACTTCGAGTTCTAAAACACCGCGACTAATCAAAGTAGCTGTTATGAATAGTAATAACCACTTTTTAAAATTATAGAAATTTTATATTTCAAAATGGACTTCATTTTTGAATTCGTAATATCGAAATTATCCTAAGTTGAATTTTTTGTAACTTTCTGAGAACTTCCAATTTTTTAATGAATAATGAAAAATACTTAAAACAACTTTTTTTAATCAAAATAATTTATTGTGATAAATTATACTATTTAGTGGTTTTAAAGTATAATTAGAATATATTTTTACCATTTTATCCAATGGTGGTCATTAGAATTAATTTAACATTGAAATTTGACATAAACAATTGCCAATCTTTTGATATAAATTGCTTCTTAAAAACACGCTATTTGTTGTGACAGCGGGAATTAATTATAAAATTAATTAATGCAACTTATATGTTTGGAATTTTTTAAAATAGACATCATTTTTGAATTTGGAATATCAATTATAGCTTAGGGTGAAATTTTGGCATTGTTCTGAAAAACTTCAATTTTTGATGAATAGTGAAACCACTAAGTGGTAGTTAAATAACTGATTTTTCGTTTAAATGAAATATTACCACTTCTGTGATTTGATTTTCAAAAATCCGACATACATGGTTTTCATTAAGAAGTAAAATATGGTTCAATGAGATTAAAATAATTTTTTGGTGAATAGTAACTTTTATGTTCTTAATCGCGATTAGAGGTAATTAGTGTAGTTTAAGGTAAAAACAATGTTTTAATAATATGATATGAGCTTGAAACTTGTCCTAATCCTATTGGATAAGTCATGGCCGACCAAGAAAACCCATGGGTAAACTTGGGGACCCCATGGAGCCACTTTAGTTGGAAAATGACATTAATATATATTTATTTAATGTTAAAATTAAATTGACACAAACATGAGTTGTTTTACTAAAACAGTTTTTAAGTGGGGTTACACAGGTCCCAATTTTGACAATAAATATTCATTAGAAAGATACAAAGATTTCCTACATCATAGTAGTTTTGTTATAATTTTTAGACATTAAATAAATTAAATTATTTATGACATCATTATGATGCAGCGATGACCTCATTATTTAACGATTTTAATAAAATGAAAAGATAATGTAAAATACAAGGCATACATTTGTCCAAAGACTATTGGATGGGTAGATTTCGAACCCTTATCACCTTATCCACTAATTATATAAGTGTGGGACCTTTAGAATCCGAAACGAATTGCGTAATAATGTAACATTTCAATCTTTCCAAAAGAGCCCCTCCTCTCCACTTATAAAAGGCCCCCACCTCTCCCACCTTATTCACACCTTCAAGCCATTTGGCTCGGAAAAACTCTGCCCAAATACTCTCCCAACTTCCCCCTCTTACTCCTAGAAGACTCACTTTGGGAAGAACTCTTCCCAAGGAAGCTTTTGGCTCAAATCAAAAAGAGTTACCCGATTTTGAGGTAATGTCTTCTCTAATGTTGTTTTGTTTTATTTTTCTTCTCCAACCCCCTAAACTCTTTTTATTCATTTATTTTGTAACAACACCAGTATCCTCAATATACTAGGATGTTGTTATAAGAAGTATTAGAGCTACAATTACACACACCTACATCTAATGGTTAAAGAACATATGGTTTCTGTGGATGGCGAATTTCTGCCTCACGAAACGATGATTGTTCAACACTCATATAACACCTTCAAAGGTGGCCATTAAGATGTCACTATATTTATATATGATATATAGTGTGTTTATGTTTTACTCATGCTTCTCTATTTCTCATTTATGGCATACTTTATGATTTCCATTATGGGTAAAACGCGATAATTTCATTTTAGGAAGTGCGGACTACCGCCCCCTCAAAGTGATTTCAATCATTAATTCCATATGTGGGATGTATAAAGGATGGATTAAATGGTATTATACACTATATTATACTGTAATTATATTATAAATTTATATCATTATGATTTCATTCCATTAAATACGAAATAGAAATGAAAGTAGCGTTCATGCGTACGTACGGCTTACCGTCTCCATGAACGGTGCATTTCATTTCTTACCTCTAAATGTTACGTGACATTATGAATGAATGTATATACTGTATATATATGATATATATGATATCTACATCATGAATATAATTCTGGATATAATGGATATTTCACCACATGAACAACTTGTAATTATAAGAAATATATTTTTGACTCAAGTACCAAAGATCGACAAAACGACCGTTATTAACTTAAATAATTACATAATGTTCATAACATGGTAATAAGTGATATAAAAGGAATAATGAACATGAAAAAGGTTCTTAAGTAAATTGAAATTAACTCTAGTTTATTATTCAGGAGGATAACGAACGGTCGAGTCAGGACAAGACGCAAGGTAAGGGATCCTACACCTCTCTTTCTTTTTAAGTACACTGTTTTATGGCATTCCTTTTAAGCTCAACTTTCTTATGATTGGGATGTTCTTATATATTACTCCTACTTTAATTTTTATGTTCATGTGATTATAGACCCTATTCTCTCTCATCAATCCATTTTGGAAGTTTTGAGTGGCGCTGTGAGGCTGCCGAACTTTCGTAAGAGATCTAACCTCTCTCTTTCTTTTTAAGTACTCTCCTTTATGTCACTTTTTTTCGGCTCCTCTTTGTAATGTTGGGGGATGTTCTATTATATTAATCTTTCTGTACATTTTATTTTAATGTTATGAGATACCCTATTTGATCTCATCAATCCATATTCGGATATTTTATGTGGCGCCGTTACGCTGCCGAGTTTTCGTAAGGGATTTTTCATCTCACTTTTATTCCCGTGAGATTTATGCTACATTTTCCACAAATTCCATTGAGTGGTGTATGTACTTACCATTATTATACTCTTTTTGTAATATAATTTCTTTTATGAGTATTTACATCAATGAGATATTGTCCTTCTTTCATGGGGTGTATGTTTTGAAAGATACCCAAGTCGGTAAGGGAACCTTTCACCCTCCTTTTTTTTAAAAGACTTCTTTTGATGGGCCTTTTAATTTACATATTCTTATGTTGGGATATGTTCCCATATATCCTTATTGATGTAAATTTTATGTCCAAGTGATGAGATACACTTTTTATCTCTCATCAACTCATTTTGATGTGATGTCGTTAGGCTGTCAAGGGAACTTTTTAACCCAATTTTGATTTCTTTTGGTTCAATATGTATTCATTGAATATGTCATCCATTGAATACGTGTGAATGACCTTTTATTGTTTTACACATAATATCCACTTATATTGGGTGCATTTATATTTTTCACCCATCTTTTTGAGATTGATTTGTCCTTAATTTAAGGATACCTTCTTTGTAAGGGAATTTCTTAACCCAATTTCCATTCTTTGGTTTAATCTCCTACTTTCAAATTATGTCATTATATTATTATGTCATATCTTGTATTTGTACTTTATTTATGTGTACATATAGTGAATACACATAGTATATCTTTTTTATTTTAAAAATGATCTTTGTATGGGACTTCTTCTCAATCTCCTTTCATTGAGGCATATTTTATTTTATACACAACTTTCTTTTATACGGTGTATAAACCCCTTTGACTTTTACGTTTATTCAAAAGGAATCTTTTTTATACGAAGAATTTTACTAAACGACAAAAGGGAATGTTTTACTTTCCGTACTTATGCGGCGACAATGAATTCTCCACCACCGTGACCATTATTTGAGTTTCGGCTTCCTCTACAAGACATCACTTTTTTTAGTGAAAAATAAATACAAAGTTTTAACTTGCTTTTATTTTGGTATTGAAAATGGTTTGGAAAGCATTTTTATTATATCAATGTGTTTTATTGACAATCTTGTGATTGAAATGTGGAAATTTTATGTTTTCTTTACGCATGTTTTATGTGATACGATTATGTTATGGTTTATGATATGTTTAAACCTATTCATATGAGGAATGAATTGGACTTAATAAGTGACAGGTGGAGCCCGCTATAGCTCCTCGATGCATCGGCAGGTCTGATGAGACAAACTAGTGTCTTGGCACGAGGCCTTGACAAAATCTTATTTGTGGTCTTGGCACGAGGCCTTGACTACGTGGTTATGATAGTCTGGAATTATGCATTACATCATTATGAAAGTGGTTATTGATATTTCATGTGATTATTCAACCAGTAGAATATCCATGTGAAGAAGTAAATGGCATTATCTCATTTTACTTTTGCCATATTATGTCGAAGTTCAAGTTTAAAAGGCTTTTGTTTTAGTTATACATTGCCTTAAATGTTAATGTTTATTTATGAAAGCTTCCGCTATATTGTTAACCTTACTGAGCATTTGAGCTCACCCCTTTCAATTGTTTTAATATTTTTCCAGGATGTGAAGAAGTATTTTAGGAATGACCTGCAGGGATAGTCAGAAGAGGATATGAGTGTGGAATATGAAGACTTTGTTACTAGTTTTTCACTTTATGATGTAATATAAGACTTATGAATGTATCTAGTGTTTCCAAGGCTACTGAACCAATCGGTCTTTCGAGACTTGATCTTTTTTGATCATGCCAATGTTACGAAGTGATGCACCGACTCTGGGTACCTGGGGTCAGGGCATTACATTCTTTCAATGTAGATATTGAGTTTAGGGAATGGACCCATGTTTATAGAGATAATAATTGAATAATTTAGTTTCAATATGGAGGGAAAAATGAAAAAATTGGAATGAAGATCCAACTACCCACATGTAAAAAATGTGGGAAGAATAATCATAGGAATTGTCTCCAAATAATGGGGAAATGCATTAAGTAAAGGAGAGAAGGCCATCAAGATCATGAATGTAAAAAGGGACATAAACAATCGGACCAACATGATAGAGGAATGGAGGGAACCTCTAATCAAACCACATATAGTTCAATGTTTCAAATATAGTGAGCAAGGGAACTATGAAATCCAGTTCACTAAACCTCTAGTATTAGAGGGTAATTAGCGTCATCCACCACCAAATCCAAATGAGAAAGTGAAATATAATTCCCTCACTACATCTAAAGTGGGTCAGTAAAATGATTTCATACAATTTATAATTCTTATTTATTCAATAATGGAATTTTTTTTATTTTATTATTGTTCTATGAATTACTTTATACCCTTCATGTTTTCGAGAAATATTGAATCGAATCACTTATTCCTTGAAGAAGATATTCCCATAAAAACCCATAATTGTAAAATCATTACATCCTAAGTGTTACATTCCTCTCCTATTAGAATATGAGGAAATATTCGTCCTATGAATCTCATGATTCTTTCCATGGTGGAATTTTACACTATAATAGGCATAGATTAGAACACATTATATAGAACACACAACAAATTTCAGAAAAATGAAATATCTTTTCATATTACGAACCATCCCATACTCCACTAATAATGAAAGGATGATCATGGAATTGTATTTTATAATCCATAAACATTGTAGGTGTTTATACTCTATGAAGAAGAAAACCTTTCTTAAATAATTTAATCAAATGAATGTATCAACCGAGTGGAAATCCCATTTTTAGGGAAAAACTGATTTATTTCCTGAAGAGTTACCTACTACTCCCCATGATTGTGAGGTAGAGTTGTCAAACGATCTCTTACTCTGAGCTACACCAATCTCAAAATTACCCTAATCAAAGGGCCTGATCCAACTTTATGAGTTAAATAAGCTACTACATAATCATTTAGACAAAGGGTTCATAAACCCTACTGTGTCACCTTGGGGTTCTTTGATTCTATTTTTCAATAAGTAGGATGGATCAATGTCAATTTATATCGACTTCGAAGATCTCAATAAAATCTCTATAATGAATAAGTATCCTATTCAAAGGACTTATGTCATGATAGATCAAGTAAGAGGATCTCAGAACATCTAAAAGATGGATCTTCAATTTAGATATAATAAACTAAAGTTTATGATCGAATATATTCAGAAGACTTCTTTACATACAAGGTATGGTAACTAGGACTTCCTTGTGATGCCCTCCAGACATACAAATTCCTCATAAATATTCATGGATTTGGGGAATAGTGTCTTTAGTTACCACCTAAAAATAATTATGGCAGTTGTTATTGATGATATTCTAATTTACCCCAAATGAAAAGCGGAACATGAAGTGAATCTAAGGATAGTGATGGAAATATTAAAGATGGATAAAATGTATAATATGTTCAGAAACTATGACTTTTGAATGCATCAATCCACATTATTGGGTCACATGATCAAAAGAGATGAATTTACGTAGACCCTTTGAAGACAATGGAAACTGACGAATCGACCATACCTACTAGTGTCATGGATATCCTTAGTTTTCATAGATTGGTTGTGTAATATCGACTTTCTTGAGAAATTTCTCATGATTGTCTAGACCACTAACTATCTTAAAATTGAATGGGGTAATGTTTTTCTAGATGAAAGAACGTGAGGAAATATTTAAGGAGCTGAAGAAGAGGCCACTAATTGAATTTGTGCTGACAATTCCAATAATTCGAGATGTTTTTGTGATGTATAGAGATACTTCAAAGAATGTATTGGGTTGTGTACTCATGTACAATTATAAAGTGGTATGTTATGCCTCATAATAACCAATGATCCATAAGTATAAGTACCTAAGGCATGATATAGATTTAGAGTATGTCATATCTTCTATAATGATGTGTAGAAACTATCTATATGGTAAAAAGTGTTATATATATATATTTAAAATAATCCTGATATAGATATTCACATATAAGGTGCTCTATAGGAATCAAATAATATGGTTAGAGCTAATCAAGGACTTAGATTTCATTATTCACTACAATCTGGGAAAGGTAAACTAGGTAGCTAATATACTTAACTGAAAAGAACATACCACTCTGTCCATGATTAAGATTAAGAGAGACCCCATCTTTGTGGATACTCAAAAGATTTAGTTCTTAATTTTGATGGTAGGGAATATATCCCTCTTTTCAAAAATTATTTCTCGAAAATCTATCTAGGAGTTGACCAATGAAGTACAAAGAGATTATATGAAGATACCAAAGAAGTATAAGGTGGTAATAGAATTTATGCTTCAACAGTTCAACGTTAGTCATGATAGTGAGATTTGTTTTACAATGAGTAATTTAGTTTCCAAATCCCTTGAGATAAATATGGGTCTCCTGGATAATGCGCATCTCTCACCTTTCTCCATCCATCTTGGAAGCTCTAATTTATTTTAGGATCTTCGAGAAAACTTCTAATGGGACAACTTGATGAAATAAATTATTATGTATGTATCATGGTGTTTGGTATGTTATGAGTTTAAATATGTATGAGAAAAGTAAAAAAGGGATGATGAAACCATTACTTATGACATCATTGAAATTGGAGACTGTCATTATTGGATTTGTCATTGGTCTCCAAAAAATCCAAAGGATACTATGTGATATGGATTGTGATAGATCAACTCACAAAGACTTCCCACATTACCATTATTTGGGAAGATTTATCACATGAACAAAATTTAAATATATATTTGATGGAATTGTTGAGGCTACATGTGGTAAAACATTTGATCATCTCTGTTCATGATCGTGGTTCAACCACAAATTTTGGAGAAGTATTCAAAATGATCTGAGTAATTAATTAACTTTCATCATGACCTATCACCACCAAAATTATGGAATGTCTAAAAAGAATATTCACATCCTCAATGACATGTTATGATCCAACTCAATGGAATTTAATAGAGGATGGGATCAACATCTGTCATTGGTTGAGTTCCCTTATAAAAATAACATTCAGTTGAATATTCAAATTGACATGTTTGAATCACTGTATTGGAAGTGATGAAAAAATCCAAATTCATTGGATGAATATTTGGAATGAAAGATACATTAACCTGACCTTATATATGAGATGACTAAAAAGGTTCATTCCATCCAACAACAAATAAAATCATCATAGAATCAGAAAATGTTCTTTGTTAAATAACATCAAATGGACATGGTGTTCAATGTTAGAGAATTTTATTTCCATTTAATGTCACCATGGATGAGATTCATGCCATTTGGAAAGAAAGGGAAGCCTATCTGAAGGTAGATAGTCCCCTATGAGATCCATGGTCACCTAGTATCAGTGGCATATTGGCCTGCACTTCCACTAAGTATCGCTCATGTTCATGATTTGTTTTCTGTATCTCTCCTAAGGAAGTACATACCTGATCAGTCTGATGTACTCATTGTAGAGGTGGTACAACAGGAGAATGAAATACCTTATGAAGAATATACCATAAAAAACAAGGAGTATAGATACAATTATCTACACAATAAGACAACTCACCTTGAAAAAGTGTTATAGAGGAACCTTAAATTTGAATAGGTGACTTGGGAACCATAAAAAACAATGAAAAAGAAGTACTCTCTCTAATTCATAAATGAGATTATGAGTTTAAATATTTGGAATGATATTTACAAATGGGGGAAGGATGTAATTACCTAGTGTCTTCAGTAAAAAAAGTCCATGAATCAATAAGTTTTGTATTATATTATTTTAGAATTTAAATATATAAAATATATAGAAACCATCAAATTAATTATTAACATACTGAATAATTTTACAATAATTATAATTGAAACCAATTGAAATTCCACAAACTATAAGAATATATAAAATATAATATAAAAATTCTAAAATGAGAAAATATGGATCACCCCAATATACGAGAATAATGGCCTCTTAGATTAAACTATTTAAAATAAAAAATATTTTATTAAAAAAATAAAAATTATAGAGAATGTAAATATATTACCATAATATAAATTGAGATTAATAATGAATGAATTAATGTATACGTATTTACATGATGTAATGTGATCATTGGACTAGAAACTTTCCGATTGTGAATAGTAACCTAATTATTGAAAATATTAATAAACATGTTGGAATTGTAATTTGAGTTCGAAATAATAAATTATGACCTAAATAAATTTTATCAAGATTAATTTATGTAAATATGAATGTCATAATTCCAAAAAAATATCATGATTAAAAACTCAAAGAAAATATAAAGACATTTATTAATAAACTATTATTTTTTGTGTGTTATAAAAATCCTTATTTTCTATATTAAAATTTCCAATTAACTCTTTTTGAGATTCATTTTTATAAAGTAAATATCTTTTTCTAAATCATCAACTAAAAATCATCAAATGTTAATTTTTTTAAATTTTCATAAATACTTCAATTTTTTGATGAATAGTAAAAATACTATATTTCACATAAATGGTATATCTTAAAATACATAATTCATGGTGTAATGGTGACATAATACATTATAGAACATTAATTTTGGACATGGTATATTCAATTTCATAAATTTTGAATTAAAACCCAATAATCTCATCTTTGAAATATATAAAAAAACTATCCCAAACCTAAAGTCAAATGTGATTCTTTAAAACAACATTTTCATCTATATCTATACTTTCCTTTTCACGAAACTAATGAATTAGAATGATAAAGGGGTTATAATTTATTAAGAACATTTTATTATATTAATATATGAATTATATTTTCAAAAAAATACTATTAGAAGTTTTACCTGTGATGTATTATTTTATTTGTTATTTTATTCTAAAAATATCCATCTCCTACAATATAAATAACCGCTCTCCATTCCCTTAGAATACCAATCCTCCCACATATTAAAAAGAACAAGATCATCCTAAATAATCATTATTAATACTCTTATAATCTATAGTGACTTTTTGGAAAAATAAAACTCCAATCATCAAAGAGTTATAGTGTTGTGCAAGAGATGCTACATTGAGGAGAGAGTTAATATCTATTAACTCTTCTCTAATTTCTTCTTCTATTTATTCTTATTAAAATATTTCATTCAGAAACATATACTAAAAAAATTATTATAGTGTAACATAAAATAATATTAGTGATGTTAAACAACTATAATATTCATATTTATAACAAATATAAATTCCATACATCCCTTCTCCGCCCTTTCAACAACATCCAATTAAAAGTCAGTTAACCACCTATAGTTACATTTCCAATACAATACCTATAAACACCTTCATTGGTGGAAAATAGAAAGTTTATATAATATATAAATATATATTTACATGCATTAAAATATTCTCTAATTAATTATACTGATTTATTATTTAAATTTAATAAAATAATGAAATTGAGGAAAAACAAGAAATTTTTATAAAAATAAGTTATCAAAACACATCAATTCCATCATCAAAAGTGTAGAAATATAATCAAATTTTTATATTAGATAAATAGATTTATAAATGAATATAACTAATTATCCCAAGACACGAAATTGTTTGATCTTGGATTTTTAACACTATTATATTTTTTATATTTAAAATGATGTAATAGTCATGTAAGAAAAGTAGTCTATATTTATATATGAACTAGAATATCTTATAGTTATTCATTATAATAATAATATTTCTCTAGTGGTATAGCATATGATTTTAGTACATGTGAAGGGTCCAGTATGTAATTCCACATGAGAGATACATAGAATAAATCATGGACATAAAAGAGGATCAGTGGAAGTGCCAAGTGATAAGATACAATCCTAAGGAGATTAATAATTTTCAAAAGAATCAATATACCTAGGGCTCTGTTTCCATTTTTTTCCATCATTGAAACATTATTACATTGATAAATTCACAAAAACACATTTTAAAAAACATCAAATTATAGATCATAGTGGAAATTATTAGTATAGATTTTCTGCTGACTTAGAGAATCCTTAATGTTATGTTGAATGAATTTAAACTTCACGTTCATTTACATTGAAATATCAGTTCCCAATATAATTTTTCTCAATAATTATTTAAATAACATTGGAGCACTAAATTTATTTCCATAGAGGTATTAATAAGGAGACATCAAAATAATTTACTGAAAACAATTGTTGTGTAAAAAGGCAATTAAAGGAGTTTTTTGATCCGAACCACCATTGAAATAAAAATAAAAATATATAAATATATCCGCTTGGTTTTTAATTTTTATATATGACTGAAAATCTATTTGAGGGTGATATGAAATGATTAAACTCAAATTGGTATCAATTTCTTTCTTAATAGTTCATTGAAACTTTGAGGTAAACCTCAAATACCTATCATAAAAAGTATAATGTGGTACTATATACAACCTTAACACTTTCTTGATGTATATCCTAGATAGATGATCTAGATATAAGTGTTCTTTGAAATTGATTATTTATGACAACTTAGTATAGTGTTTAACTACAACCCATGTAAAATTATTCCATTTGGATGTTTTCAAGAGTCCAATGAAAAAATTCGTGGTGATGTTTTCCCATTTTCTATTCTGGTATGGATAATGGTTATAACGCCATGTTAGAATTTTTTCTTTAAACCTAAAACTATTGATAAACTAATCACTAATATTCACACTCTAGTATATCTTTATTCATTTCATCTAATAAGAAATACTCTTTAAAATCTCTAGGTATCCCCATACATCTTTATTGAGTAAAGATTGAAGAACAATGATATTCCTCTAAAAAATGTGTCATCAAATGTGGTATGCATAGAATGAATACATAGTATCTTAACCATACCGTTCCATAATGATAAATTTTAAAATAAGGAAAATTTTAACTGTTATTTTTAGATCTACATATTTTTTTTATTCCTATTTAATTATCACATTGATAGATGGCTGAAAATCAAATTAATAAAGATAAGATTTTTCCCTTTATTTAGGATTTCCAAATCCATACAATTAAAATCTAGAAATATTATATCTTTTTTAATCCTCATCATGGATAAACTAGGATTATTTTTTTACTCAATACATCAGCCGCCTTATTAACCTTCCCAAGGTGGAAGTGTATTGAGGATTCATAATCATTAATCAACTCCAACCATCTTCATTAGTGTATATTGAACTCTTTTTTATAAGAATATATACAGTAAACTATTATTATATATATATATATATCACACTTTTCTCCATTAAGATAATGGGACTATATCTTTAATGGAAAAAAACTACAGTAAACTACATATCATGACTAGTGTAATTTTTCTCAATAATCTTCATTTTTCATGGTGAATACGCTATAACCATGACATTATTTATAAGAACACATAAAAATACCTTTGTGGATGCATCGATATAGATTAAAAACCCTTATACTCTATAGGTTAATGTAATCACAACTTCATTAACTAATATTCTCTTTAATTCATTGAAATTTTACCCACATTCATCTATCTGTAGAAAATTGTCAATATTATGAGTTAAATTGTTGATGGGGTTATATATTCATAATAAATTCTCTATAAAACATTGATAATATTTATATAGACCCAGACAAATATGGATCCCAGTCACTATGGTTGGCCTGGGCCAACACACAATGGAATTTTTCATTCATGGATCTACTTATATCTCTCTCTTGAGATTAAATGACCCAAAATGAAACATATTTTTTTACCAAAATTCATAGTTTTAAATTTTATCATAGATTTTATACTTATTTATGTTATTTTATACAATTTTCAAGTTTTCTTTATGTTCAGAAATTCCCTTTGAGTAAATAAAATTATCATCTATAAAGATTACCACAAACTGAAAATCGTAATATCTAAATACTATGTTCATTTAATCTATGAATATAGTGGTGGGAATAAGTAATAATTTATAGAATAACTATATATTAATAGTTTTCATAGCCTCAATGGAATGTTTTTTGGGTATATCCTTCTTCATGGACCTCAATTGATGAAATCCATAATGAGGGTTAATCGTGAAAAAATATTTATCGATATGGAGTTAATCAAACAAGTCATCAATACAGGGAAGGGGATTCTTGTTCGTAATTTGATCATGTTCATATCTAGACAACAAATATATAGTCACATAGATCAATATTTATTTTTAAGAAAAGTAATAGGTTTCACCAATAGGTGAGACCCTCATCATTTTTGACAAAACGAATTGGTTCACCCCAAGGTGACACACCGGGATGAATGAATCCCATGATACAGTTTTCCTAGAGTTTATTCATTAATTCCTAATAAAAAATTATGGGAATTATTTAGGGATTTTTTTAAAATGGTTAGCATAAATTAGGATCTCTATTGAGTACTCAACTCCACGTTTTAGTGAAAAGATACAAAACCCTTCAATAAAGACATAAAAAAAACCACAGACAATATATATTTAATTGTTATTGAGTTTCTCCTCAACCATATGAGATAAAAACCCCTTATGAATTAGAATATAGTGACCCGAGCCTTTTACGTATAACATTTCATGATTTTAAACATAATTCATCATCAGAGTACACGTCTAGGATCGTTAAGTCTAGTGTCTTGGATGACGAGGTATATATAACACAAAACATGGGGATAAAAACACTTCTTTATTTAATCTCAACAATGAGCTCCTAACTTCCTTTGATCCCTTACAGTTTCATAGGGTACCCTGGTGAACACATGAACAAAGGGGTGAGATAAAAAGCCCAGTAAGGTAAAGAACATAAGGATACATCTTAGGCACATGAGTTAGGAGGCATGACATGATGATATCAAAAGCATGAAACGTATAAAATAATTTTACATAACCATGTGATAATATAAACATGGAATCATATAAAGGTGGAAGAATCATGAAGAATTTCTTTAGTACGGGTCAAGGCTAACTGCCAATACCTTTTCCCATTTCAGTACAGGTCAAGGCTAGCCGCAAATCCCGTTTCACGTCACATCTCATTAGACTTAACCTTACCCACTGCTTTGAAGTGCTATCTGGGGGAAACCATCTCAACATATTCTTGAATATACTTTCCACATAAATATTCTTTCCACGTATACAATCATACATATTCAACCAATAACAAACATAAGGGTACCCATGAAACGAATTAGGTACCACAATCATGACATCAATCATAACCAATGGGCATATCATGAACATGTCCATATAAGGAAAGAATAATAAATACATGGACATTCATAGGGTAAAATAGGCATATAACATGGTAAGTGGGGGCAAACATAAGTGACAACATATGAGAAATGTATTTTTGAAATATTATCATTGAAACATATTTATGCGGTTTTAAGGAAAATACTATAGATATTTTTAAAATAGTAGAGAATAAATAAATTTATATAAAACCAGAATTGAACCAAGAATGGTTGTATAATAAATATACAGAATTTACAAAGATAATGGTGTCTTAAAAAAAAGATAGACTGTAGTTGAAATTGGGAAAAAGTTTGGGAAGTTTCATTAAAACATGTGTTCTAAATGGGATATATCAAATAAAGATTAAATTATATGCCTGTATAACCATGAAAGAGAGTGATAGATGGATCTTGGAACATGATATTGGAGTATATAAACATAAGTTTGAAGTTCTACAAAAAATAAAATACATCAAACAATGAAATATAGAGCAACCCGAAATAATAAAAGAAGTTCGGGTAGAATCCATCATGGTTTATTAGCATGGTATCGTGTATAATTTAGAGGGCTTGATGAGAGATATAACAGATCTATCATCACTTATAGAACATTAGGGCCCTATGGGGAAGGTGTATAAATGTACCCCATAACATGGTATTACACAAAAAAGGAATAGCATAAAGAATAATCTTGATTAGGAGTAAAAAGGGGAGGATCCCTTAACTTATGTTTGTTGGTGTACTCCAATTGATATTAATGACATGAATAGTAAAATCAGGTTTATTAATCAATAGTTCCAGAACCTTATATACGTTTAAAATATTTATTATAACCTTTTTATGTTGATTTGTACAAATTTTGATTGATTATAAGGTTCAATTTCATGGTTTAGGTCTGTTTGTTTCCTTGGTTTTAATGATCAGTTCACTTTTATTTAGGATCGGATAAAATATAAGATGAAATTGGTCATCCAAAATTGAAGTTATAAAGACTTAGTAAACATCCAAAAGGTCACATGGTTACAAAATTGATTTGGTAAATTAGAGTGAAAGAGATCCATGACATAATACATTAATGATAAACGCTTGAATTAATATTAGTGATTTTATCCATAATTAACATTTTATTATTATTATTTGATATAATGAGTTTATAAGGATTCCAAAATAATAAATAAGATATATAAAATTTATAATAATATGGTTCAACCATAAAATAAATGGTTTCATGACCCTAAACAAACATGATAAAATAAATTGAAAATACATTATCCCCGATGTCGATAATTCCACAGTTCACGGAAGATGTTTTAATTTTAGAACGCACGGGAGAGGAGAAAACTCATGATACATGAATTTTTTCCATAAAAATTATTAACATCTAGAATATATGAGATTCTGGAGCTTTAATGCCTTTTGAATAGGGAAGGAGAAGAGGGTATAAGAAAAGAAGAGAATTGAAAACAAAAATCTTGAAAATGAAAGGGGATCCTTACCCATTGATCTCCTCTCGTTGAGATCCCTCTTTAAGTATTTTATTTTTTCCTTTTGGTAATACTAGTAGGCCTTCGACGTGGGGAAGGATCTTGGGAGGATAGTTGAGCAGAATTTGGGCAAGGCACAAGGCTTGAGAGGTGTGAGGGAAAGAGGTAAGAAGAGGGGGTACTTATAGTGAGGTGGTTTTTCCTAATATTTTAAGTATTAGTTTATTATTTAAGGCCAAGACTATGAATAATTGAAAATTATTATCATATATACTAAAATAATAAACAATTATTCGAGATTATCATCTTAAATCAGCCATACATCACTTATGATGCAATATTTAGCATTTATTGTAATTTTTCGTATTTTACTATTCATTAAAAATTCATGTATTTCAGAAAAATATCAAAAATTCCCCCAAACCATTTTTCGACATGTTGAATCTAAAAATGATTCCCATTTTTCAAAAATAATTTCCTAAATATGATTATTTTAATATTTAATTAAAATAATAATTTTGTATGAAAACCAGTTTTAAAACATTCATTAACTTATTCTAAAATAAAAGTATATTGTACTTCAAACATGAATATTAATTTTATACTATCATAGGCGATGTTACTATTGATTATGGTATATCACTATTCATAAGGGTATGTTACTATTCATTAGGGTAGGTTACTATGCACCATAAATTATGTTTTCCTTATCAGACTCCAAATAACATTCTGATTACAACCGTGTATGCCGAATTTTTGATATTCCAAAAACAGAAGTGTCAAACTTTTGTTTAGAGGTCACATTGCACATAGTAGTTTATTATGTTTAGTTTTCATGTGATTATATACTTATGATAAGGTAATATTAATTGATAAACATTGGGTTGTTACATTCTTCCCCCCTTTAGAAATTTCACCCTCGAAATATTCACTTCCCACATTAGAACAGTTGAGTGTAATGTTGCCTCATCACCTCCTCTGGTTCCCATGTTGCTGAATCAATATTTTGGTTTCTCCATAACACTTTGATCTGGTGCATTGTTTTATTTTGTCGAACTGTTTCTCTACAATCTGAGATCTTTACTGGTTATTCCTCATAGGAATGATCATTCTCCAATGGTACCACCACTGGATTGAGTACATGTGAGGGGTTAGGTATATTCATTCTAAAGAGGGATACATGGAATACATCGTGTTCTTGATATAGGTTAGGTGGGAGTACTTGTCAGTAGGTAATTTCTCCAATGCTTTCAAGGATCTCAAAGGGAACATTGTACCTTATCCTTAGCTTCCCTTTCTTCCCAAATTGCATGACTCCCATCCATGGTGATATTCGAGGGAAGACTTTATCCCCAACGTCGAACTCCAAATCCCTTCGACAGTTGTAATCATAGCTCTATTGCTGACTCTGAGCAGCATTGATGTTTTTCCGGATGACTTGGACCTTCTTTGTCATCTCATTCACAAGATCGAGCCCAAGTATCTTTCGTTCTCCTACTTCATCCTAACATGTTGGAGTTCTACATCGCATTCCATAAAGATTTTTATATGGAACCATCAGAATACTTGAGTGGAAGCTATTGTTGTATTAGAACTCAACCAACAAAAGATGTTGATCCCATCCACATTTTAATTCTAGAGAGTAGGATCCCAGCATATCTTCAAGTTTCTAGATATTCGTTTCAGACTGGCCATCAATTTAGGGGTGATAGGTTGTGCTAAAATCTAATTCAGTACCCCATTCATGTTGAAGAATCTTCCAGAATATTGATGTGAACCTTGGATCACGATCAGATAAAATTGAGAGTGGAACACCATGCTGTCTCACCACATCCTTCAAATACATTTTTTCAAGTTTCCCAACCAAGAGGTCTTCCCCAATAGCAATAAAATGGGCGGTCTTGGTGAGTCGGTCAACCACAAGCCATATCACATTATTTCCCTTTGAAGTCTTCGGATGTCCCGTGAGAAATCCATTGTGACATTCTCCCATTTCTACATTGGTATAGGAAATTGTTGCATCATCACATTAGAATTTTGTCACTCTTCTTTAACATGATGACATATCATTGTAGGCCATATGTATTTCAAAGTTACAAATACACATTCCAAACCAAATTAGACCATCATCGTTGATATGGAACTCTTGCAGCTTCCCTTCCATTACTGCGTTGAAATTATTTTGTAACTCCACATTAACCCTTTGTGATTCCTTAATCTTCTATTGGATTGATGGTTGCACAATAATTTGGGCATGGTAGGATGTATCACCTTCCATTACAATTTCTAAATCCTTCTTTTACATATCAAAGAAGATAGGGGCTTTCTCAATCCGTAACATGGATAGACTAGCATGTTCTTTTCTACTTAGAGCATTATCTACCTTGTTCACCTTTCTAGAATGGTAGTAAATAGAGTAATCTTAATCCCTAATTAGCTCTAACCATCTCCTTTGATGCATGTTGAGCTCCTTTTGTGTGAATATATACTTTAGGCTCTTGTGGTCGGTGTATATATCACACTTTTCACCATAAAGGTAGTGCTGCATGATTTTCAAGGAAAAAATCACATCTGCCAGCTCTAGATCATGCGTTTGGTAGTTCAGCTCATAGATCTTTAACTTTCGTGAGGCATAGGCTATCACATTATCATTTTTCATGAGTACACAACTCAAGACTTTCTTGGAAGCATCGCTGTATTTTACAAAACATTCCCCACATTTTGGAAATGTGAGTACCAGTGTAGTGATCGGCCTTCTCTTTATCTCCTTGAAGCTTACCTCACATTATGCAGTCCAGAAAAACATTACCCCCTTCAATGTTAGCTTGGTCATTGGGTTTGACAATCATGAAATGTTCTTCACGAATCGTCGATAATACCCTGATATAACCAAAAAGATACGGATCTCTATTACAGAAGTTGGCTAGGGACACTCTTTAATTGCCTTTGTCTTGGAAGGGTCCACATATATCCCTTTGCTAGTGATAACATGCCCTAGGAATGATCCTTTTTCCATTCAAAACTCACATTTACTATAATTTCAATATAACTTATCCCTTAAAAATGTATTTAACATAGTATTTAAATTCTCTTCATATTCCTCCTTTCACTTGGGCTATATCATAATATCATCAATAAAGAGTACCACAAATTTTCAAGGTAATCTCTAAATACACTATTCATTAAATCCATGAAAATTTCCTGAGCATTTGTGAGTCTCAAAGGGATCACTATGAACTCGTAGTGTCTATAAATTGTTATAATGGAAGAATTGGGTGTATCTTTCTTCCTCACATATTGTTGGTGATATCCTGACTGAAGGTCCACCATAGAAAAATTACTGGCCCCATGAAGAAGATCGAAAAATTCATCTGTCCGTGGAAGTGGATACTTGTTATTTATCATGATTTTATTGATCTCACGATAATCAATGCAATGGAGTATTTTTCCATCCTTTTTATTAACAAAGAGGACTGCAGCACCCCACGGTGAAGCACTCAGGCATATAAAACCTTTCCCATATTTTCTTATAACGGATTCTATATCTCTTCAAACTCTACGGTGGCCATTCTCTAAGGTGTCATTGAGATAGACAGAGATCTACGGATAAGATCAATTAGGAACTCAACCACTCAGTCCAGAAGAAGACCATGAAACTCTTCAGGGAATACGTCAGTGTAATCCCTCACGGTGGGCATGTCTTCAAGCATGATTCTCTCCTTTTTCTTGATCATTTGTGATTGATATGCTTTCTCATAAGGGAAAAATATCCACACCTGAGACAAAGATTCTAAAGGAGACTCATGTTCCTCCTTCCATTTGTAAATAATCAGATTATTCTTTGGGATATAAAAAGTGATCTCCGTTTCCCGACAATTTATGTTGGCCTTGTACAAAGATAGCCAATCCATGACCAAGATTGCATCAAACACCACTAATGTAAGTATGATGAAATTTTCAGAGAGGTTCACTCCACAAACATTAAATGGGGAGGAGTCAAAAACCATGGATGTAGTGATCTCCCTATTTTTTGTTTTCATACATAACTTTTCCTCCAAATTTGGAGGTGGTGTTTGAATAGTTTTACTAAACACGCAAGATTTTAATGAAAGGGAAGAACCAGAATCAAATAGTACATCTTCTATCCTTGAATGAATAACTAATGTACATGTCAACACATCATTTTATGGCTCCACCGTAGCAGTAGTGATAGCATAATCCCTTCCTTGTTTCCTTGGAGGTTGTTATTGATTTCCATTGAAAACCCTCATCTTAGAGAAATTGATTGTATATTGACGAAGCTCCTTGCTGTTGAAACACTGAACTATAGGTTGAGTTTTGTTCTGAGCCCTTATTTCTTCTTCAACATTAGCAGGATTTTTCATATCGCATCAGTAGTTCTTGGCCAGATGACCAAACATTCCAAATTTAAATCAATTCTGGGTTCCCTTGAGATAGTCACCAGGATGCTTTATCCAACAATTTTTGCAAAGGGGAAAGTGAGGATTCATTCCATCATGGGATTTTTTTGATGAACCACCAATGTTTTTCTCCATTCTTCGCTTCATGTCACTAGGCCCATGAGACCACTGAGAGTCTCCTATATCAATTTCCACCTTGAGGGAACATCATACAATATCGTCATAACTCTCAATGTTTTGAATTTCCAACACTTTTCTTAGACTCCGTTTTAGTTTTCTAAAGAAGAGATCCACCTTGATTTGGGTGTTCATGATAAAGCCAATGGAATTCCTTGAAAGACTTGTAAAGATTGCTTCATATTCCCCGATGGAATCATCTTCCTTCTTCCTGAGTCTAAGGAAATATCTTTCCATCTTGATAAGAAGGGTTCGAGGAAAATATTTGTTGAAAACATCCTCTTGAATTCCTCCCAATCCATGGAATGAATTTCCTCTTGGGACATTGTATTCTTGATCGGTGTCCACCACTAATCATCTTCCCCATCTAAATGATAGGCTTCCAGTGCAACCTTCTCTACTTCCAAGCACTAGAGAACAAAGAATATCTTTTCAATGGAGTCAATCCATTGCTCTGTGAGGAGGGGATCAGAAGACCTGCTAAACATGGGAGGCCTATGCCGCGTGAAGGATTCTATGGAAACTTTCTCTTTCCATGGAGGAGGAGGGAGTTCAACATGATTCATGTTATTATTCATAACCAAGCCAGTTGAGCAAGTACTCTCAAGCTGTTTTGAGCACCAGCTCTTTTCATATTAGGGACATCATTTGGGAACTATTCACATTGCATATCACATTGGTTATTGGAACATGTTCTTCTATTTCCCGACATTAACTAAGAAAAAGAACATATAATTATAGGTCTTCAATATATATTTATTGAGCCTAAAAGGAAACTTTCAACAGAAAAGGATGTACTTATAAAAAATAAGTACTTCCTAACTTTTGATTCCTTAGGATAAATCCTAAGTTATCCTCTCTCTATTTCATGACTTATATTTTAATGGGATTTTTTCCCTTATTAATGGTTTGAATTGAGATCATGAATCTACCAAATAACATCCCCCAAGAGTTTCATATCCAAGAGTCTAGCAAGGCCCGTTGTCGTACACCAGTTCCCATTCGAGTCTAGCTCAAAGCGGTGTTTTCAGGGCTTACCCCTACATACATTTTTGCTAGAGCCGCCTCTACCTGATCATATCCAGGCGTGGATATATTTTCTTGATAAACCACTTACACTATACTCCCCAAAATTTAGGAATATTTTATTAGACTTAGTCTCATCCTTACGGTTCTCACTAAGGTTCTCTATTCCCAATATCCAAAAATAACTACACCATCCTCTGATACCAACTATAGTGACCTGAGCCTTTTACATATATCATTTCATGATTTTAAACATAATTCATCAGCAGAGTACAAGACAAGGATCATTACGTCTAGTGTATTGGAAGTCATGGTACATATAACACAAAACATGGGGCTAAAAACACTTCTTTATTTAATCTCTATAATGAGATCCAAACTTCTTTCGAGCCCTTACACCTATATAGGGTACCCCTAGGAACACTTGAACAAAGGGATGAGTGAAAAATCCCAGTAAGGGAAAAAACCTAAGGATACATCTAAATCACATGAGTTAGGAGGCATGACATGATGATATCCAAAGCATGAAACATATAAAATAATTATATATAAGCATGGGATCATATAAACATGGATTCATATCAATGTGGAAGAATCATAAAGCATTTCTGTAGTACGGTTCAGGGCTATCCGCCAATCATGTTTCCTATTTTAGTACGGGTCAAGGCTAACCACCAATCTCGTTTCACATCACATATCATGAGACTTAACCTTACCCAATTCATTGAAGCACTATCGAGGTGCACCCATCTCAACATATTCATGAATATCCTTGCCCCATAAATATTCGTACCACATATATAATCATATATATTCAACCATACACAAACATAATGGTACCCATGGAAAAAATTGTGTACCACAATCATGACATCAATCAGAAAGAATGGGTGTATCACGAAAGTGTCCATATAAGGAAAGAATTAGAAATACATGGACTTTAATAGGGTAAAATAGTCATATAACACAGTAAGTGGTGACAAACATAAGTGACAACATATGAGGAATGTATTTTTGAAATATAAGCATTAAATCATTTTTGTGCTGTTTTAAGGAAAATACTATAGATATTTTTAAAATAGTAGAGAAGAAATTCATTTATATGAATCCAGAATTAAACCAGGAAGGTTTTCATTATAAAAATACAGAATTTTCAAAGATAATGGTGTATTAAAAAGAAGATATAGTTCACTTGAAATTGGGTAAATGTTCTGGAAGTTCCTTTAAAACAAGTGTGCTAATTTTGAAGTATCGAAGAGATATTCACTTATAATCATGTATAACCATGAAATAGAGTGATAGGTGGATCTTATAACATAAAATTTGAGCATATAAACATAATATTGATGTTCTATATAAAATAAAAGACAACAAAAAAAGAAATATAGAACAACCCTAAGGAATAAAGGATATTCGGGTAGAATCCACCATAGTTTTTTGGCATGGTATCATTTATAATTAAGAGGGATTGATGAGAGAGATAACGGGTTTCTCATTGCTTATAAAACATTAGGGAAGTATTGATAAGGTGTATAAATTTACCACATCACTTTGTATTACACAAAATGGCATAATATAGAGAACAATCTTGATTAAGAGTAAAAATGGGAGGATCCCATACCATATGTCCGTTGGTGTTTTCCACTTGATATTAATGTCCTGAATAGTCAAATTAGGTTTATTAATAAATAGTTACAGAACCTTATACATATTTAAAATATTTATTATAACCTATTTATGTTCATTTATACACGTTTTGATTGATTATAAGGTTCAATTTCATGGTTTGGGTCTGTTTGATTCCTTGGTTTTAATGATCAGTTCACTTGTATTTAGGTTCGGATAAAATATAAGATGAACGTTGTCATCCAGAATTGATGTTATATATAATTAGTGAACATAAATAAGTTTAAATGGTTAACAAAAATTATTTTGTTAATTGGAGTGAAGGAGAACGATGACATAAGTCATTAATGATAAACGCTTGAATTATTACTAGCGATTTTACCCATAATGAACTTATTTTGTATTATTATTTGATATCATGTGTGTATAAGGATTATAGAACGATAAATAGGATATATACAATATATAATAATCTGGTTCAACCATAACATAAATGGATTCATGTCCAAAAACAAATATTATAAATGAAATTGAAAATACATTATCCATGATGTCGATAATTGGACACTTCACGGATGATTTTTTAATTTTAGAACGTGAGGGAGAGGAGAAGAAGCGTGATACTTGAAATTTTTCTATAAACAAAATTAAAATCCAGAATATATGAGATTCTAGAGCATTCATGACTTTTGGATAGGGAAGGGGAAGAGGGTATAAAAAAAGAAGGGAATTGAAAACAAAACACTTGAAAATGAACGGGGATCCTTAACCTTTGATCTCCTCTCTTTCAGATCCCTCTTAAGGATTTTTATTTTAGCCCTGTGGTAAGACCAGTAGGCCTTAGACTTGGGGATGGAGCTTGGGAGGACACTTGAGCATAATTTGGGCTAGGAACAAGGCTTGAGAGGTGTGAGGGTACGAGGTATGTAGAGGGGGTATTTATAGTGAGGGAGGGGAGGTTTTCCCCAATATTTATAGTATTAGTTTATTATTTAAGGCCAATACTTTGAATAATTGAGGTTTATCATCAAATATATTATAATAATCAAGGATGATTCGACATTATAATCTTACATCATCCATACATCACCTATGATGCAGTATTTAGCATTTATTGTAATTTATCTTATTTAACTATTCATAAAAAATTCATGTATTTCAGAAAAATCAAAAAAATTCACGTTGACAATTTTCCGACCTGTAGAATCCCAAAATGAAGTCTATTTTTCAAAAATAATTTCCTAAATATGATTATTTTAATATTTAGTTAAAATAATAATTTTGTATGAAAACCAGTTTTAAAAATTTTATTAACTTATTCTAAAGTACACGCATATTGTACTTCAATCAAGAATATTATTTTTATACTATCATAGATGATGTTACTATTCATTAGGATATATCACCATTCTAAAGGGTATGTTACTATTCATTACGGTAGATAACGATTCACCAAAAATTATGTTTTCCTTGTCAAACTCCAAATAACATGCTCATTATAACCGTGTATGCCGAATTTTCGAAATTCCAAACACATAAGTGTCAAACATATGTTTAGAGGTCACTTAGCACATAGTAGTTTATTATGTTGAGTTTTCATGTTATTTTATACTTATGAGAGGGGAATTTTCATTAAAAAACATTGGGTCATTACATGTAATTAATTCCCATATAGTATATGTGATTGCCTATAGACATTTTAATTTATCATGAAAGTGATGGAAATACATAGGTTGGTTTTGAATATCAAATGTGACTTCCCGTCCTTTAAATTTGACGTGTTCTTTATGTTGATAATGAAAATCCATTACCAATATTACATCAAATTCAATTAAAGGAATAGGGAAAATAATACAATGATGTACATTTTATTCTAATGTTAACCAGGGATAAATCATAAACATTATATGTGATCCTTATAACATTAGATGATTTAATTATTAATTCTACATCTAATAATTTGTGTTGAATCTTCGTGACATTATAAAAATATTCATATATGAAATAATTGACTGATCTAGAGTCAAATAAGACATTATCAGTTCTATATAAGATTCTTAGGGTAAATTTCTGTAAAAAATTACCAAATCTCTCATCAGAAATAGCTATCCATGAGATTTTCCTATGTGTATTAGATTTAGAGTTTTCTAACAACAATCATCGCAAATAAAAAATGCATTTTGGAATTGGTTAACATATTTCTCTTACTCTTTCCATTTGAAACACTAGATTTTGGTTTGCGAGTTTTGGGAATCTTTATATTTATTCACATAATTAGATAACATGTTCCCATAACATCCACAACCAATTTCCCAATGACCTTCCCTTCCACAAAATATCATTTACTAGTTCCCTTAAATTCATTTCCTCCCTAATTCTTCCCACATATTGATAAAAAAGGGAATTTCATATTCTTCTCTCGATGGTTCTTATATTTTTAATTGAATTCCATTTTTCTATTCCTATCAAAACCATGATATTGATAAGTAACTCCAACCTCCATTACCACATTACTTTCATGTTTAATGATGATGCTAGATGTTTACCTCACATGTCTTGTAAACTTTTTCTCATAGGTACCAAAAAATTCCTTATCCTTTAACTTTAACTTAAGTAACTCCTTATCATCCATCATTAAAATTATAAATGGAATTTACTTCTTGAAAAATAAGTTTTTGAACTCATCCCAATACATGCATACAATTTCATCCTTTTTCTCATATTATTGATAAGATTCCACTAATGTTCTGCTTCACCTTCTAAATTGAATATAAAAAAAATACTTTTCATGATCAAAACACTAGAGAATATAAAATAGATTTTTTATGGTGCTGATCAATTTGTCAAAATCTTGTGGGTAAAATGACCCATTGATAGAAGGTGTATGTTTCTTCATGAAGGAATCAAAATAATATTGTTCCCTGATTTGTTTATTTTTAAGTCCAATATTATACATAGATTTAGCATTTTGTGTGAGAATAGCAATGATAATTTTCATTCTATCTCCCACAATATTAGGTTCCTTAAGTGGATAATAATTCTATTTCTTATTTTAATCAACATTACCATAATTCTTTCAGGTTATATAAATTAACTAAAACTTAGAAGCATAGTGTAAGGAACAATAATCATGATTTGGAACCACTTGATTAGAAAAAATCACTTAAAAGATGTATAAATCATAACACCTTATTTACTATATTAAAATTTATGTTCATATTAGGTCTTTTATAGTCAATGTAAATTTAAATCCGTCATGATTTTTCATAAAGAGTTTTGGAATTTCCAATGTGTATCCATTGAGAGTATTAAACGAGATGTTTAGGAAGGCCCATTTTCATGCCCCATGTGATGATCGATTCAATATCAATGTGAATTTTTAAAGGTAATTATCCCTAGTTGCCTCTTTGAGATATCCTCATAAAATTTTAGTATATAAAGGGTGATGCAATTGATTATTAACCACTTGCTTTATCCCTGATAAAAATCATGTACATTTTCCTATACAGTGACTCATAGATAAACATATCCATTAGAATATCACTAAGGGTTTCTCATATTATTTATAGAAGTTTATATAAAACTATACTATGATACAAAAAAATGGGAACCAAGTTTATCATACACATATATTATGTCATTTTTATGAATATTTTTTACATTATAGAAACACATGCCGAAGGACCATAATAGTTTAGTGACTTTGGAAACATGGAAACATTGAAAACTGGTCCATAAGTAAACTACAACAACTAAAACAATGATCCTAAAAACTAGAACAGTGCTTAGAGATATCATATGTAATACATTTCTTCATAACCTAGGGATATGAAACATAATAAGGGGTAATCTGATATGGAAATTATGGGTAAATAAGGGAGATATATAAGCATAATATGAACATAAGTGTGTGAGAACATGAGATTAAAACTTTAAAAACTTACAATTCATATCAAAGATCATAATAATGAGTCATGTAATAAGTATTTTCATTTCATAATATGAAAATTATAATAAATTCAATGAACATGTTCCATTATAGCATAATATTGGAAATAGACATGGATTTGTGGCGTACAATAAATCATTGAAAACAATTTCTATATTTTTCAAGAATCATTTCATAGGATATCATTTTTGAAGTGGTTCACTCCAAAAACAATCATAGTAATCAATTATTACTCCCAAGACCATCATAATAGAAAAATTCCATTTCTATACCGGGTTATCTCCCCATTATAGTTCTTTACATCTCAAGGGATATAAATTTTTAAATAATTAATTGGAGGGAGATACAGGCCTCACTAATCCCATAATGAAAACCATATATATGTGTTTTATAAAATCATAAAACATTCATCATATCATAACCCATTAAATTAAATTTATTTAAAATAAATTTCATTGTATCATGTTCTATGTAAAATATATAGGTTTCATAATCATTTAAATATTTTATCATTCCATAAACCATTGGGAAAAGAAGCGGTTTTCATAAGAAGTTTTTCATAGTATAACCCCGTAATGAGCAATAGGTTTCATAAAAATTATTCCACTATAGCCATAAACCATTAATAGATTGAATAATAATGGAATATTTGGATAATATCCCTAATAATACATAGGTAACATCAACAAATGTAATCTTATAGAATAATAATTTACATTGAATAATTAGATCATTTCCTAATGAAAATTTCCATTATGGTTTGAAAAATAACTAAATCATAACACCCTTTGAATAGACTTTTCTATAAAAATATCTTCTAGAATATATAAATTTATATTAAAATAAAATAATTATTAGGTATATGAGATTTTTTTCCCCCCGTCGTACACATTAAAAAAATATTCCCTTCACATTTTTGATAAAATCCACATGGGGATTTTTTGGATAATTACTTGAAGATTGAATTAAAAAATTATAACTTTGTAAAATAGGCATATAAATTAACTTTAAAAATACAAACATAATGATAAAACATTTTTTAAAAACATTTTTAGAAAACATAGTTATGAAAGAAATCAGATTTACGAAAAAAGTGATAAATAAATTCCGAATTTCATACAAACATTTTATCAATTATATTATGTACTGAAGAGTGGAAAATTGTAATATCACATGAAATTAACATGAATAACTAGAGTATAACAAAATTACTGTGTTTCATGAGAAATAGATAATAATATCTAATCTTTGAAAACATAGTGATAAAAAATCTTGACAAACAATGATATTGTAACATAAATTCAGTAGAAATTTGGAAAATTTGAATTGTAAGCTCCATGAAGTAGTGACATACATTGGAAAATAAAATATCCTGAGGATAAATAAATTCATGATATTACATGTCAAAAGGGGTTTTATATACATATTGTGAAATATTATAGGTGTATATCATAACATACATCTCAAAGAAGGAAAATTGAGACACAAATTCCTTGCCACATTGATAAAAGTGAAAATCTATGCCCCTTGATTGATAAATCCTAAAATTGATGTGTATAAATCAAAAAATTCATTATTACATCATAAAATTATATGATGTTCACTTTATACACCACATAAAAAAACACTTGTGGAATATTTAATTTGTGTCACACAAAATAAAAGTAAAATGGAAGTCTCATACCATAAGTCTTCAATTTATTTATACATGTATAGTCCACCTATATAAAAATATAAGTTTATTATATACCAATTACCAGAAAATATATATATGTAACATACTATATACTATTTACTTGTGTTATATTTTTACCTATTTATTGACAATTCAATGTTAGATCATGTTGCCGGCAACAACAACTTTTTTTTCATGTATGTTTTGAATTTTTTTTGGACTTGTTAATTTGGTTATGGTTCAATTTTCTCTGTAATTTTAACAATGATATAAATATCATATATATTTAATATATATGTAATTTAATTAATCTATGAAATTTAGTGATAAAAATTTAATACATCATTCATGGAGATGGTTGGTAATATATACACATGAAAAAATTTTATATTTTCATCTAAGAATAAAATAAATAAATCTAAGTGTCATATTTTTCATTCAATAATAAATTTTCTTTCATATATATCATGTCATTTCATTAAAATCATCCTTATTACCAACTATGTTAAGAATGAACAAATCATGTCACTTCACAAGGTGGTAGTCTGTTGTACACATGAGTGATGTTATCATATTCCCACAATATGGAGGGTAAAAAGGTATGTGTGATATTAAATTTTAATAAGTTTAAAAATTCGACAAATATATTATATAAATAATAAATCCATTATTATATCCATCTTTGAGATATTGTAATGGAAAAATGAATGACATCAATCTGGTAGGCGGTAGTCCTCCATACAAAAGAATGACAATTTCTTTACCCATTTGATTAAAGTGGAGATAATTGTATGTTTCTCCAAAAACCACTAATTTATGTGATGATATCAAAATTCTACAATTATAATTTAAGGAGGTGGAGGAAAATGAAAACAAAATTTCTCATTGATGAATGTTACCTCTTCTTCAGGTATTTTTATTAGGATTACACCAATAGACTTCCTTGGTTGGATTTCTATACAAAATATGGCTTCTACGATGAGAGGATGAAATTTTGGAACTTATTTATTTATCTATCTTCTTAATAAAATTGGTTTTATGGTTTGAATAGTATAATAGAATGGGTTGAATTTTATAATTTAGGTGAGTGGCACATTTATAATTTTTTGAAAGAATGAATCCCATTAACATTTCTTTCATGTTACAAGTCACCAATAATAGTAAATTCATGATATCATAGGGTATATAGAATAAATATTAACATAAAATTTTATTTTAAACGTTTATGGTTATTTTTAAACCTTATATATTTTTTAACCCCCCAGTAAACTCATTTTTACCTTAACTGTGATTACTAATTCTTAAATTTATACTACTAATTTTGTTAAAAAAATAAGTTGAAATTATTAGATAATATAAATTATGATGTTTCCAAATTTTTATATAGTTTTTATATATAATATTCACAAAATTGAAAGATATAATTTAAAATTAATCATGTATATGCGATGAGAAAGCGAGTTTTTTAAGAGAAAATGTTCAAAAGTTTACAAATATTTTATAACAGAATTAAATATGGAATTGATTCAAATGACCTTAATTATATTATTGGATGTATAACTAAGCTAATTTAACACTAATTCCATTTTAACTTATAAATTATCTTCATGAAAAATATAAATAAAAAGGCAGATTTCAATTAATATTCAATACTTTTCACTACTCATTAAAAAATGAAACTTTTCAAAAAAAAATACACTAAATACAAAATAAGATATTTTTAAAATTATTATTTTAAAAATGAAGAATAATTTTTCAAATTAATTTTGAAAACGTGTGAAAAATAAATTTTGTTAATGTTCATAAATAAAAGCATTTTCTGGGAAAATAGTATTTTCAAAACATATAATGATTTTAACAATTATTAATCAATTTTTAAAAAATATATTTCATTTATATAAAACAATTGTACATAATATTTAAAAATTATTTATTAAAAATCATATTTTTATGTTTAGCGTTGTAACATCCCACCCCATATTATTAGATTGAGAGTGTCGATGAATGATACATGGCCTTAAGTGACATTCCCAAGGTGAAAAAGGAAAGCAATAAATGTCGAGGGCTTCATGAAATAATTGGGGAACAATTTTTCTTTGATATAAAACCAACAAAAACAAAAAAAATACCCTTTCTACAAACAACATGATGCATGTATACAAAAAAATTAGACACATACATTACCAATAGAAAGCCAAAATATTCTATAACAATACTATATTCCAAATACCACCAATCAAAAAATAAGTGTACTATGTGGAAGACTAAAAAATAATACCCCATGGAATTAGGGAACCATTCATATGTCCCCACCAAAATCCATGCTCCATTCACCACAACATCACCAAATCATCATACTGAACCACTCACAAAATGAGATGCTTTACTCTGACATGTGTCCTAGAATACAATAACTATAGAAGAACCCAGGTTCTAAATTAGGGGTCAGTAATAATACTCAGCATGATTTCTCTAAATGACTTCCTTACACACGCCACTTGAAAAGAACCTTTAGCAAATTTATATAAAGCAGTTTATGTGCATCATTAATAGTTCAAAAACTAACAATAATTCAAACAAACCCTTACCATGCCACCCTTACACAAATTATGGAACCCAAGGGAATGAAAAACAACCATGCCATAAGCCATTTCACAATTTCACATCCTCACAAAAAAATTAATCTTACACAGCAACAGACAACATGGATATCCAAACCTTGGAGATTTCGTCCAACCCGTTCAATGAATTCCAAACTAATGGTTCTTCCCAACCACTAACCATAAGGGTGGTTATTCATACCAATATCCATCACATTTTACAGTGAGAACTCCCACCCACTTCCTTACAACCAAAACAATCCTCAGAACATAATCATCCAACAATCACAAATCACTAAATCCATACAATTAGCACACCATCATTCTCATCACATGCCAATTCACTTCAATAATTCAGGAATTAATTGAAAACAATGTTTAACGTACTTTCCATTCACTGCCACATTTCAATAAAAAATTATTATTTAAATCCATCTTCCATGAAACATTTTTTATAATCATCCACTAACGATTTTAAAATCAACTTTTTTAAATCACACAATAAAACCCATTTTTGCAATAATAATCAATTTTCCATAAAATACCGAATATCCTCACTAAATGGATTTCCAAAAATATCTCACATCATTATCACAATTTATTTAAATCCAAAAAAAATTAATTATAACCAAAACCAATAGTTTTAACCTTGTGGAGTTGATAGAGAAGCCATCTACCATTAAGGTTCTAGTGAATTCGACCCACATGAAATCACACCCCAATATTAGAAAAAACACCTCTAAAACCACCCTAGATACCATTCTGTATCCTAAAAAGGTCTTACAATCAACACCCAAGTAAAAAAAATCCTAGATCTACACACAGTTGGTGTAGACCTAGAAAACTGAGAGAGAGGGAAGGGTATATCTAGATAAAACCACAAAGAACTGAGTGAGGAGACTAACTGAAGAAGAATTAGATCAACCTAACCAATAATACCCATTGAGTTTCTTCCAAAATTAGTGGGAGAGAACCCCTAACACTTGAGAAGAGGAAATCGCGAGTGAGGATCGAGTGGTATAGAGTTTCGGTGTCTTCAGGGAAATCCTCACTAAAATGGCATTAAAAAAACATTTTTACAGGATGAATAGTTAGATCACACGTTTAGAAAAATAGTGTGATGACCATGAAAATACTACTACCTTGAAGGGGAACCTCATACGGCCCATCCCACATGGGTATAGAAACTAGGAACTAGCAACGCATACCAAAATGCCCACATGGTTCATCTCACACTGTTTCTCTTAACCATTCTCAAACTATGAATCCTTAAAAAACACTTATATTGTTTTCCAAAACCTTCCAAAACTCTCCCAAACTCATCCTATGCACTTTAAACACATAAAAAAGAATAAACAATGGTTACATACCTCAAACCTAGGGTTATACATTCTCCCCACCATTGAACATTCCATCTTCGGATAGTAGAGAACCATGTCGTTGTTGAAAGAACTCAGGACATTGCTCGACCATTTATTTCTCCCACTCCCAAGTCTCATCCTTAATTTAATGAGGCTTCCACAAAACCCAAACTAAACTGATTATTTCACTATGGAATTCTTTCTCTTTCCAATCCACAATCTGCACTGGCACGTGCACCAATGATTCATCCAGTTCTAGCTCAACATGACCCCAATGAATTACATGGGCACACTCAAGATGATAAATTTTCAACTATGACTCATGAAACACATTTTTCCTCGTACTAAACCATGGGGTAAAATAGAAATGATAATCCACCTCTCCAATATGCTCATGCATCTCAAATGGCCTAATATACATCGGAGATAACTTACCCTACCTCCCAAACTGACGATGTCCTAACCTAATAGAGATTCAAAAAAACAAATGATCAACCCCCTCAAACAACAACAGTCATTGACGATGGTACGAATATGATTTCTAATGATTTTGAGTGATCTCAATCATTTTCCTGATCAACATGATTTTCTACTTAGTCACTTGGACAAGGATCAGTTCGATCATCGATGTCTCACACTTTTCCGCTCAACATAATGGATAATGACACAGATGCCCATATAATGCCTTAAATGGAGCCATATGTATTAAATCATAATAATTGTTACTATTGGAGAACTCCAAAAATGGTATGTTCTCCACTCACAAACCAGCAAAATCCATCACATAGACCCTTAACATATCCTTCAATGTTTGTATCCAACTCTCAGATTGGCCATCTGTCTACATATGATACACTGTGATTATAGTAAACTATGTTTTAAGTTCATACTGTACGGACTTCCTGAAACGTGATGTGAACCATAGATATCTAACTACTAAAATAGAAAATGGAACACCATGACCCTTTTCCACCTACCAAATATATACTTTTGACTAATCATCCACTCTTTGAGATTCTTGAATCAGGAATAAATGGGCCAACTGTGTGAGTCGATCGACAATCACCTATATGGAATCAATTTTCCTAAACTTTCTTAGAAGACCTATCACAAAATCCCTTTTTATATACTCACATGTCCACACTCTGATAGGTAATGACTACGAAATTCCTAATGGCCATTGATTCTCATCCATGACTTGATCACAAGTTAGTAATCTCCAGAAAAACATAGCCACATCCCATTTCATACCTACCCACAAAAATAGAACTTTCATGGACTTGTACATTTTCTAAATTCCATGATGGAAATACCACTTGGATTAATGATAAACCCTGATAAGTTCCTCCTGAAAAGCCACTGGTACCACAATCTGATTCTGAAAACACAATACTAAATTTCCATTCAGTTCGCATCCCTCAATGGTATCTTCACCATTGAGTTTCAAACTCATCACAACACATTCGGAATCAGATGCTTGCACCTCTTAAACCAAACCAATATAATCAAGAACCAACAAAACAGGAAATAAGACCACTCTTTCCACATGCTACTCACATTCTAACTGCATTTAGGCTATGAAAAACATCAACTACCCCTGATATGATGCCTTTTTCACTATCTGAGCATATGATTTTCTACTGAATGAATCCTCTACCAAATTTCCATTACCAGGTGCGTACAATTTGTCAAAATCAAACATGTGGATATATTCCATCCATAATAATTTCCTAATGTTAAAATATCTTTGTGAGAAGATATAAATTATGCTCTTATGATTGGTAAACACAGTAAATTTTACACCGAATAGATAACGACTCCACATTTATAAAACAAGAACCACCACTTCGAACTAAAAATCTTGTGTTGGGTCAAATATCATGATCCATATGCTACCACATGACCCCTCTATATAAGAACGCACCCCAAACCTAATCCTGATGTTTCACAATTCACCACATACTCTTTTACTAGATCAAGAAAAACCAAGATTGGTGTTGATGTAAGGCAACCCATTAACTCTTAAAATAATTTATGACTCTATTCACCCCATTGAAATGGGATATTCCAACTTGTAAAAGATATCATTGATGAAGCCATTAGTTATAAATCACGAACAAAATGTTGATAATACCCAGTTAGACCAGGGATGTTATCTGTCTTGAAAACTTTATTTGGAAATTTTTAGGAGATAACGACTTCTATATTTTCTGGATCAACTAAAAAACCCCTCTTAGAAATAACATTTCTATGGAAACATTCCTTTTGTATCAAAAAGTTACACACTGACAATTTGGAATACAAAAAATGTTCCCTCAACATCCCCAACATGATCTCCTAGTGCTGATCATGCCCTACATTATTTCTTGAATTCACCATTATGTCATCCACAAGTACCACCAAAAAAGAATGTAGATATCTATGAAATATTTGATTCATCAATTCCATAAACACTTCTTGTGCATTCTTTATATGAAAGGGAATAACCACATACTAGTAATGGACATATATACCTATGAAATAAGTATTCAGAATATCATCCTTCATCACTCATAATTTATGATATCCTGACCTCAAGTCGATCTTGGAGAACCGTTAAGCTCCCCTCAACTGGTCAAAAAAATCATCAATTTTTGGAAGTGGATATTAGTTCATTATTGTAACCTGATTATGTCTATGATAATCAATATAGAGCCTCAAGGTTAATCCACCTTTTAAAAAAACAGGTTCTTCCCATGTAGATGTGATAGGCCAGATGAACCCTTTGTTTTATAACTCTTCCAACTAGAGCTTTAATTCGTGCAATTATTTTGGTTCCATTTGGTAAGAATTAAGTGAGATAGGTCTGGTCGCTAGAATGAGATCAATAATACACTAAACTTCTTTCAAGGGTAGTAACACATAGAATTATTGAAGAAATACATTCATAAACTGCTCCACAACTACTGAAGTAATACTGTTTTCATCACCTTCCACGAATGTCATTAACAATGCCTCAAACTGATATGAGATCGTGCCAACAACAGGTGCTGAAAACAAATTTCACCTAGATTTTCATTATTCTTCCCATGAAATAGATTTTGAACGCCATACTATATTTTAAAACTAACTATTCACACATAACAATCGATGTGGTCCTTAAACATCAGGAACCAAGCCATTCCTAGGATTGTGTCATCAGCTTCCATCTAAAGCACCGAGAAATCCCACATCATTTCAATGTCACCCACAACAAAGAAACACAATGTAAATATGAAATATCAACACAACCTTTGACCGTAAGGAGTTTTTAGTTTCAAAATAGAAGGCATTATTTCTGCCGTTAAACCTAAAAAATCAATGATGCAGGAAGCAAGAAAATAATACAATGCACCCATATAAAACAAATCATGCATCAATAAGGAATTTAAAAGAATCATACATCGCACTATGGATGGTCCAAATTTATCATCCATTATATCCTTCTCATCTCCAAACAACTGCATACTTTCCGAACTCATATAATTATTACCTAGCTAAAGAGTAGTGGTGATCCTCATATTACTATGACTAATATTTGACTACTACTGAGGGGTATGATGCTTCACCCATCCCGTTGAATCATAAGTCTGATGTGTCCCCTAAGGAGTGTCACGGACTCCTATCCTTGGAAAATATTGAAAATAATTCTATAGATGCCCCATCTACTTTCAATTATGATATGCTCGATGTTTTGTCGTATAATCACTCTTGATGTGGATCATTGACCCACACATAAAAAAATCATGGATTACTTTAAGCCATCAATGGAATATTCACTGATCCTTTCATCGAATTTTGATCCATACTCCCACCCTAGAAATAAGTGTCCCTCTTCCTATTGAACCCAATGTTCGAGTTCCCACTATTTCCTATGGGTACCAACATACTTCCCCCGCCTATTTCCCCCACTAGATTATGCACAGCCACCGTAGCTCGATTGACCATTTACGTGTAATCATCTATGCACATCATTGCTATATGAGAATGAAATTTTTGGTTCAACCTCGATTCAAATTTTGTGACTTAAACAATGTACTACCCACCACATCAGGTAAAAAACAATAATATGTTCACAAAATTAGCCACATATTCTGTCACCTCCTTGTTCCCTTGCTTCAAACTAATGAAATTCTTTAAATGATGAATTTGGACTGTATGAGGGTAGAATTTTTTATTAAACAACTTAATCAAACCCCTTCCATGTCACACTTTGGTCCATCACAGATTGGACCACTATATCCCACTATTGAAGGGAAATATCTTCTAACATATACTTGTGTAACTTCGCTTTGAACTCTACCAGTGCTCCAAGGAAGTCAAATATCCGATCTAGGCTTTTTATTCACGCTTCATCCCATTCTTTCTCAAAATCACCCCTAAGAATGGCTAGATTATGCCATTAAAACATAATATCATGATAAAAATGGTTTGGTTCATTGAATTTATTCTCACGTTAAACATCATGGAATGCTTGAAATATACTCTGCACTAGTTGTTGGTTCACCTGGGGCTCAGGAGAAACCACATTTTCACTAGCTTCCTCTGGCTGGTCTCTTCTATGCCTACCTGGTACCATTTATATCAACAAAAAAACATCCATAATTCCACATCCATTAACAAGAATGTTTATCAAAATTTCAAATTAAATTACATAACATATATCACAAACGGTGTTTCCACAATTTCACATTTCTTATGGTTCAATATTATGAAAAATTCACCATATTTGAAAATCAACCCATTTTTAAAATAACACAAGATTCCATGTTTCAAATCCTTCAAATTTTAAACCCAATAAAATGTTTCAAAATCCACACATTCATATAACACCATAGATCTTTATACCCCGATGAAATATGCATCTTTACAAGAATTCATTTCTATCATGCATGCCATGGTCATATCATTTGATACACCCATTACAATGAGATATACAATGCCTATAAGTGTCTCCAAATACTTATGTACACAACTTCCTACTAACTTGATGTTGAAAATAAAAGTTTTATCTAGGTCCTTTTATGTTATACATTCCATGTTACAACAATCCCAGGCCTTGCTACCATCCCGACTCAAAGAATATACCATGAATAATGTCAACACGAAGAACAACAATCAATTCCAAAGGACCAAAAAAGTGTTCTCGCATAAAATCTAAGGGCCCAAAAATTTCATACCACTTGTAACAACCCTCACCAATGAATTGGATTCAGAGGGTGGAGGAATGATACTTGGCCTTAAGTGGCATTATCAAGGCACCATATTATGGAAATAAACGCTGAGGGCTTCGAGAATAAATTGGTGAATGATTTTCTCTTTAGATAAATCCACCCAAACAAAAAATCCAGTATAAACAATCTACATGATGCATGACGACAAAATAACAAAACCCATTCATTACCAAAAGGCAGGAAAACTAATCCATAACAATCCCACATGCCAAATACCGCCAAACCAAAAGTCAAAATACCAAGAAGAAGACTACACAGTAGGATCCCAAGGAACTACGACACCATCCATATCTCTATACTAAATATCATTCTCCGTGTACCCAAACATCACCAATGAATCATGACAAACTGATAGAAAAATTAGATTCATTACACTTATATGTTTCCTGGAATACAAAATCTACAAAAGCCGCCATGTTCCAAAATAGGGGTGAGTAATAATACTCAGTAGGGTTTCCTAAAATTATTTCCCTACACACGCCACTAGGATATAACCATTACCACATTTATATAAAGAAGATAATATACAACATTAATAGTTCAACAACTACCAATAAACCAAAAAATGATCACTAAGCCACCCTTAACGAAATCGTGAAATGCATGGGAAAGACAAACAACCATTCTATATGCTATTTCAACATTTCAAATCAGTATAAAAAATTCCATCTTATAAACAAACACACTATAGGGAAATCAAAATGATGGAGATTCCCTCAAACCCATTCACTATATTACAAAATAGTGGTTCTCCCCGACTAATATACATAAATATGGTTCTTCTTACCACTATCGATTACCTTTTATAGTGAGACTTCCGACCCAATTCCAATAAACAATAATAATCCATACATATTCATCAACTAACAATCACAAATCCCCAAATCCATACAATGAGAACACCATCATTCTCATCACATGCTAATTCAAATCAATAAATCACTCATTTATTAAAAACACCCTTTAACAAACTTTCCATGACTCACCAAATTTCAATAAAAAAAATATTTATTGAAAAACATATTTCTCAAAACATATTTCTTAATCAGCCACTAAAAATTTTTAAATTAACATTTTAAAATCACACAACAAATAACAGTTTTGAAATAATAACCCATTTTCCAAAAAATCCCCCAAATCATCCTCAAAGGATTACCAACAAGATTCTCACATCATTATCACCATTATTTTCAAGAAAAAATAATTAATAGTAACCAAAATCACTAGTTTTAACAAGGTGGAGTCGAGAGAGATGACACTTACATTTTGGGTTCCAGCGAATTCGACCCACACGCTACCGCACACCAGTTTGAGAAAATGCTCCACTAATACCACTCTTGATATCCTTCCATAAAAAAAAATTCTATAAAATCAATTTCCAAGGCAAAAAGAACCCTAGATCTAGATATATTGGGTGATGATCTAGACAACTAAGAGGGGGGAAGAGTAGATCTACAGAAATCCACAAAGAATTATGTGAAGAGACTTACTAGAGAATAATATGCTCAACCACACCAACAAACCCCATTGATTTTCTTCCAGAATGAGTGGGAGAGCACCCTAACCCTTTTGGAGATGAAACCCCAAGTGAGGATTGAGTGGGAGATAGTTTGGATGTTTTTAGGGAAATCCTAACTAATCTCAATTTTGTTTTTAAAAAAACCATTTTTACTGGTCGTATGGTTAGCTCACACGGATTTACAAACTGTGCACCTACCGTGCACCTACTGCAACCTAGAAGGGCTTCCTCACATGACCCACCCCACATAGTTAGATCATCCCTACACTATTCGTGTGTACCACATTGCTCAAACTATTCATCTAGCATGGTTTCTTCTAAGCGTGCTCAATCTGGGATGCCTTAAAAAGGCCTCTAATGGTTTCCAAAAGCTTCACAAACTCTCCCAAACTCATCCAAACTCATCCAAAAAACATTAAACAAATAAAATGGCATAAATAAAGGCTATATATGTCAATACGTGGGTGTTAAAATCATATTGGTTATAATGTTCATGTTTGAATAATAATATTAATAGTACATTATGGTTTTGTTAAAACATGGTGTCGTGTGTAACGCAAGATGACCCACTAATTCATGTACTGTTAGATTAAATAAGTGCTACATTTAATATATGATTAAATAATTTTTTCTCTAATTCATTCTATCTAATAATATTAATTTATTTTATAATTCTAATCTATAAAAACATTGGGTTTTACAGGTGGTTCAACCCTTGGTTTGATTGTATTGTGTAGTGTCGATGTGTGGGAATTTGGTTAAGTTTATTATATGTGTTTTGGTTTTATAGTTGATAGTATGTTCTCAGTCTCTTTTTATTTTTCATGGGTCATATTAATTCTATAGTTCATATAGAATGAAAATGTATTTTATTCAAAAAAACAACTTAAATAATTATAACTCTATAGAAACTTGGATTTCCATAGATACATGTGTTAGTATTCAATAAATTATACTTCAATTCCAATTTTTGAAAAGTACTAAATAAAAACCAAATATTTTAATATATTATTTCGACTAAATAATTCAATTTGTTTGATAGCTTTCTCTACAAATAACAACAAACACAAAAGAAACTATGAAATATTTAGATATAATATACATATTTATTAATGAATGTTAAAAAATTTCCATTTAAGAAGTGGGAATGAATAAGAGTATTTTATATATTAAATATATTTTAAAAGTAAATATTTGATAATTTTATTACAAATTAAATTAAATTGGTTTACTGAAAATGTATAATAAGATCATTTATTGTTTGCAAAATTATTTTTAAAAATAATATTTTTTATTCAACATGCACCTCTTTTTCATGAAAACTATTATTAATAATATTAAATAACATTTTAAATTAGTAATTGGTTAACAAAAATTTAATTATCATATGATTTTAAAAAAGAATAATATGAGTTAATATTTGGAAATGTCATTATCCCTTAAAGTGGTTATTCATTATATTTTTTTAATTAAACATAAAAAATATATTTAAAAAATATTTTAATTTTAATTTTAAAATATTAACATAGATTTTGGAACTCTAATAAAAATTTCATCTGAAGATGAATTCTTTTTCCCAAAACGAAATATTTTTAGTTGAAATTATGGGTTTTTTGAATATTTGAGTTTTAATTTTTATATCATTATGTATGAACATTATAGACATTTAGAAAACCATTTAAGTAACAAATATTTATTTATATAATAAAATGTTTCATTTTAATGTATTATTTTACCCTATAAATCCTCTATCCAGCATTTTTAAAACTAAATTAAAATGTCACTTTAATAAAAATCATTTTGGTAATTTCATTAAAAATTACATTCAATGGGATTTTCGGTTTTGGTGTGTCATTAAATTTTCATTCCTTTTATTTTATTTATAATAAACCAATTTATGTCAATTTAATTTATAATTTTAATAATTATGGCTTAAAATATATTTTAAGCTTAAAACACACATTCTTTTTAAAAACTATTTTTACGCATTTTTTTTGATAGTACTAAAATTAACTTTTCAAAAACATAGATATTTATTTTCATAAAATGATTTAAATTTATAAAATAATATAATTCATATGTGGTAAATATTTAAATATTAATAGTCTCACTAATATTAATTACTAAGGATAAAAACTAATTACCAAGGTAAAAATAAATTAGGTTAAAAGATAAAAACTAAAAATTAAAGTCTCTAAAACACCCTATGTTGTCTCTAGAGGAGTGGTTATGATTAGTTTATATCTAAAATGACATTTACATCCTATTTTTTAATATTTTTTCATTGATTGGTGAATGATATATTTTCATGATTGAAAATGAAAGGGTCACTGTTAAAAATACCCTTCTATTCACTTATAAAAACATAATACTTACACCACATTAAGACTAACCTTAACAAAAAATTTATCCATGAAAATCTAAAAAATTTCACCTAATATAAACCTATCCCACTTTATCATGAATTTATTCAATATTATCTTTCATAATTACTTCATTTCAAAGAAGAATTCATATAAAAATTTAATTCCCTGACATGAGTATCCAATTCTTCTTAGTCAATCATGAGTTTTTACTATCATAAACATAACTAAACATATACATTATGATCTTATGGTTGGTAAACATAGTAAATTTCACACCGAATAGATGACGACTCTACATTTATAAAACAAGAACCACCACTTCGAACTAAAAAGATTGTGTTGGGTCAAATTTCATTATGCATATGCTACCACATGACCCCCCTATATAAGAACGCACCCCAACCCTGATCCTGATGTGTCACAATTCACCACATACTCTTTTACTGGATCATGAAAAACCAAGATTGGTGTTGATGTAAGGCGACCCTTTAACTCCTAAAATAATTTATGACTCTATTCACCCCATTGAAATGGGATATTCCACCTTGTAAAAGATATCATTGATGAATCCATTAGTTATAAATCACGGAAAAATGTTGATAATACCCAGTTAGACCAGGGAAGTTATGTATCTTGAAAATGTTATTTGGAAATTGCTAGGAGATAACAACTTCTATATTTTCTGGATCAACTAAAACACCCCTCTCAGAAATAACATGTCTAAGGAAACATTCATTGTGTATCCAAAATTCACACATTAACAATTTGGAATAAAAAAATGTTCCCTCAACATACCCAACATGATCTCCTAGTGCTGATCATGCCCTACATTATTTCTCATTTTCACCATTATGTCATCCACAAATACCACCAAAAAAGAATGCAGATATATCTGAAATATCTGATTCATTAATTCCATAAACACTTCTTGTGCATTCGTTATATGAAAGGGAATAACCACATACTCATAATGGACATATATAACTATGAAATAAGTATTCAGAATATCATCCTTCCTCACTCATAATTTATGATACCCTGACCTCAAGTCAATCATGGAGAACCGTTGAGCTCCCCTCAACTGGTCAAAAAAATCATCAATTTGTGGAAGTGGATATTAGTTCATTATCGTAACCTGATTATGTCTATGATAATCAATACAAATCCTCAAGGTTAATCCACATTTTTAACAAAAAAACAGGTGCTTCCCATATAGATGTGATAGGCCAGATGAACCCTTTGTTTTATAACTCTTCGAACTAGAGCTTTAATTCGTGCAATTATTTTGGTTCCATTTGGAAAGAATGAAGTGAAATAGGTCTGGTCCCTAGAATGAGATCAATAATAAACTAAACTTCTTTCAAGGGTAGTAACACATAGAATTATTCAAGAAATAGATTCATAAACTGCTCCACAACTACTGTAAGAATACTCTTTTCATCACCTTCCACGAATGTCGTTGACAATGCCTCAAACTGATATGATATCGTGCCAACAACAGGTTCTGAAAAAAAATTCACCTATATTTTCATTATTCTTCCCAATAAATAGATTTTGAACGCCATCCTATATTTTAAAACTAACTATTCACACATAACAATCGATGTGGTCCTTAAACATCAGCAACCATTCCATTCCTGGGATTGTGTCATCAGCTTCCATCTAAAACACCAAGAAATCCCACATCAATTCAATGTCACCCACAACTAAGAAACACACTGTACATATGAAATATCAACACACCCATTGACCCTAAGGAGTTTTTAGTTTCAAAATAGAAGGCATTATTTCTGTCGTTAAACCTAACAAATCAATGATGCAGGAAGCAAGAAAATAAAATGAAGCACCCGTATAAACCAAATCATGCATTACTAAGTAATTTAAAAGAATCATACATCGCACTATGGATGGTTGAAATTTATCATCCATTATAGCCTTCTCATCTCCAAACAACTGCATACTTGCCGCACTCATCTCATTATTACCTTGCTAAAGAGTAGTGGTGTTCCTCAAATTACTATGACTAATATTTGACTACTGCTGAGGGGTATGATGCATCACCCATCCCGTTGAATCATAAGTCCCCTATGTCCCCTAAGGAGTGTCAAAGACACCTAACCTTAGAAAATATTGAAAATAATGCTATAGATGCCCCCATCTACTTACAATTATGACATGCTCGAGGTTGTGTCGTATAATCACTCTTGATGTGGATCATTGACCCACACATAAAAAAATCATGGATTACTTGGAGGCATCAATGGAATATTCACTGATCCTTTCATCGAATTGTGATCCAAATTCCCACCCTAGAAATAAGTGTCCCTCTTCCTATTGAACCCAACGTTCGAGTTACCACTATTTCCTATGGGTACCAACATACTTCCCCCTCATATTTCTCCCACTAGATTATACACAGCCACCGTAGCTCGATTGACCATTTACGTGTAATCATCTATGCACATCATTGCTATCTGAGAATGAAATTTTTGGTTCAACCTCGATTCAAAATTTTGTTACTTAAACAATGTACTACCCACCACATCAGGTAAAAAACAATACTATGTTTGTAAAATTAGCCACATATTCTGTCACCTCCTTGTTCCCTTGCTTCAAACTAATGAAATCCTTTGTATGCTGAATTTGGACTGTATGAGGGTAGAATTTTTTATGAAACAACTTCATCAAACCCCTACCATGTCACACTTTGGTCCATCACAGATTGGACCACTATATCCCACTATTGAAGGGAAATATCTTCCAACATATATGTGTGTAACTTCACATTCAACTCTACCAGTGTTCTAAGGAAGTCAAATATCCGATCTAGTCTTTTTATCCATGCTTCATCCAATTCTTTCTCAAAATCACCCCTAAGAATGGCTAGATTATTACTTTGAAACATAATCGCATGATAATCATGGTTTGGTTCATCCACTGTATTCTAACGTTAAACATCATGGAATGCTTGAAATATACTCTGCACTAGTTGTTGGTTCACTTGGGGCTCAGGAGAAACCGCATTTTCACTAGCTTCCTCTGGCTGGTCTCTTCTATGCCTACAGGGTACCATTTATATCAACAAAAAACAACCATAAGTCCACATACCTTAACAATAATGTTTATAAAATTTTCAAATTAAATTACATAACATATATCACAAACACTCTTTCCACAATTTCACATTTCTTATAGTGCAATATTATGAAAAATTCACCATATTTGAAAATCAACCCATTTTTAAAATAACACAGGTTTCCATGTTTCAAATCCTTCCATTTTTAAACCCAATAAAATGTTTCAAAATCCACACATTCATATAACACCATTGATCTTTATACCCCGATGAAATATGCATCTTTACAAGAATTCATTTCTATCATGCATGCCATTCTCATATCATTTGATACACCCATTACAATGAGATATACAAGGCCTATAAGTGTCTTCAAATACTTATGTACACAACTTCCTACTAACTTGATGTTCAAAATAAATGTTTTATCTAGGTCCTTTTATGTTATACATTCCATGTTAAAACAATCCCATGCCTTGCTACCATCCCGACTCAAGGAATATACGATGAATAATGTTAACACGAAGAACAACAATCAATGCCAAAGGACCAAACAAGTGTTCTCGCATAAAATCTAAGGGCCCGAAAATTTGATACCACTTGTTTCATCCCTCCCCAACGAATTGGATTTGGAGGGTGGAGGAATGATACTTGGGCTTAAGTGGCATTCTCAAGGCACCAAATGATGGCAATAAACGCTGAGGGATTTGAGAATAAATCGGTGAATGATTTTCCCTTGAGATAAATCCACCCAAAAAAATCCATTATAAACAATCTACATGATGCATGACGACAAAATAACCAAACCCATTCATTACAAAAGGCATAAAAACTAATCCATAACAATCCCACATGCCAAATACCACCAAACCAAAAGTCAAAATACCAAGAAGAAGACTACACAGTAGGATCCCAAGGAACTATGACACCATCCATATCTCTATACTCAACATCATGCTCCTTGTACCCAAACATCACTAATGAATCATGAAAAACTGATAGAAAAATGAGATTCAATACTCTTATATGTGTCCTGGAATACAAAATCTACAAAAGCAGCCATGTTCCAAAGAAAGGGTGAGTAATAATACTCAATAGGGTTTCCTAAAATGATTTCCCTATACACTCCACTACGATATAATCATTACCGCATTTATATAAAGAATATAATATACAACATTAATAGTTCAACAACTACCAATAAGACAAAAAACACTCACTAAGCCACCCTTACCCAAATCATGAAATTCATGGGAAAGAAAAACAACCATTCTATATGCTATTTCAACATTTCAAATCAGTATAAAAAATTCCATATTATAAAGAAACACACTATAGGGAAATCAAAATGATAGAGCTTCCATCAAAACCATTCACTACATTACAAAATAGTGGTTCTCCCCAACCAATATACATAATTATGGTTCTTCTAACCACTATCGACCACCTTTTATAGTGAGAATTCCCACCCAATTCCAAAAAACAATCATAAGAAATACATATTCATCAACTATCCATCACAAAGCACCAAAACCATACAATGAGAACACCATCATTCTCATCACATACTAATTCACATCAATAAATCAGTCATTTATTAAAAACACCCTTTAACCAAATTTCCATGACTCAAAAAATTTCAATAAAAAACATCTTTATTGAAAACCATATTTCTCAAAACATTTTTCTGAATCATCCACTAAAAATTTAAAATTAACATTTTAAAATCACACAACAAATAACCTTTTTGAAATAAGAACCCATTTTCCCAAAATTCCCCCAAATAATCCCAAAAGGATTATCAACAAGATTCTCACATCATTATCACCATTATTTTCAAGAAAAAATAATTAATAGTATCCAAAACCACTAGTTTTAACAAGGTGGAGTCGAGAGAGATGACACTTACATTTTGGGTTCCAGCGAATTCGACCCACACGCTACCGCACACCAGTCTGGGAAAAAGCTCCACTAATACCACTCTTGATCTCCTTCCATATCATAAAAATTCTATAATATCAACATCCAAGGCAAAAACAACCCTAGATCAAGATATATTTGGTGATGATCTAGACAACCAAGAGGGGGGGGGGAAGAGTAGATCTACAGAAATCCACAAGGAATTAAGTGAAGCAACTTACCAGAGAATAATATGCTCAACCACACCAACAAACCCCATTGATTTTCTTCCAGAATGGGTGGGAGAGCACCCTAACCCTTGTGGAGATGAAACCCCAAGTGAGGCATGAGTGGGATAGAGTTTGGATGTTTTTAGGGAAATCCTGACTAATCTCAATTGTGTTTTTAAAAAAACCATTTTTATTGGTCGTACGGTTAGCTCGCACGGTTATAGAAACTGTGCGCCGACCGTGCACCTACTACAACCTAGAAGGGATTTCTCACATGACCCACCCCACATAGTTAGACCATACCTACACTATTCGTGTTTACCCCATTGCTCGAACTATTCATGTAGCATGCTTTCTCCTTATTGTGCTCAATCTGGGAGGCCTTAAAAAGGCCTCTAATGGTTTCCAAAAGCTTCACAAACTCTCCCAAACTCATCCAAACAAATCCAAATAACATTAAACAAATAAAATGGCATAAATAAATGCTATATACGTCAATACGTGGGTGTTAAAAGCGTATTGGTTATAATGTTCATGTTTGAATAATAATATTAATAGTACATTATGGTTTTGTTAAAACATGGTGTCGTGTGTAATGCAAGATGACACACTAATTCATGTAGTGTTAGATTAAATTAGTGATACATTTAATATATGATTAAATCATTTTTTCTATAATTCATTGTATCTAATAATATTAATTTATTTAATAATACGAATCCATAAAAACACTGGGTTTTACAGGTGGTTCAACCCTTGGTTTGATTGTATTGTGTAGTGTGGATGTGTGGGAATTTGGTTAAGTTTATTATATGTTTTTTGGTTTTATAGTTGATAGTATGTTCTCAGTCTCTTTTTATATTTCATGGGTCATATTAATTCTATAGTTCATATAGAATTAAAATGTATTTTATTCAAAAAAAACAACTTAAATAATTAAAACTCTATAGAAACTTGGATTTCCATAGATAAATGTGTTAGTATTCCATAAATTATACTTCAATACCAATTTTTGAAAAGTACTACATAATACCCAAATATTTTAATATATTATTTCGACTAAATAATTCAATGTGTTTGATAGATTTCTCTACAAATAACAACAAACGAAATAGAAACTATGAAATATTTAGATATAATATACATATTTATTTATGAATGTTAAAAAATTTCCATTTAACAAGTGGGAATGAATAAGAGTATTTTATATATTAAATATATTTTAAAATTAAATAATGGATAATTTTATTACAAATTAAATTAAATTGTTTTACTGAAAATGTATAATAAGATCATTTATTGTTTGCAAAACTATTTTTAAAAAATAATATTTTTTATTCAACATGCACTTCTATTTCATGAAAACTATTATTAATAATATTAAATAACATTTTAAATTAGTAATTGGTTAACAACAATTTAATTATCATATGATTCTAAAAAAGAATAATATGAGTTAATATTCGGAAATGTCATTATCCCTTAAAATGGTTATTCATTATATTTTTTAATTAAGCATAAAAAATATATTTAAATTTTTTTATAATTTTAATTTTAAAATATTAACATAGATTTTGGAACTCTTATAAAAATTTCATCTTATGATGAATTCTTTTTCCCAATGAGAAATATTTTTATTTGAAATTATGGGTTTTTTGAATATTTGAGTTTTAATTATTATATCATTATGTATGAACATTCTAGATGTTTAGAAAACCATTTAAGTAAAAAATATTTATTTATATAATAAAATGTTTCATTTTAATATATTATTTTTACCTATAAATCCTCTATCCAACATTTTTAAAACTAAATTATAATGTCAGATTAATAAAAATCTTTTTGGTCATTTCTTTAAAAATTACATTCAATGGGATTTTCGGTTTTGGTGTGTCATTAAATTCTCATTCCTTTTATTTTATTTATTATAAACCAATTTATGTCAATTTAATTTATATTTTTAATAATTATCGCTTAAAATATATTTTAATCTTAAAACACACATTCTTTTTAAAAACTATTTTTACACGTTTTGTTTGATAGTATTAAAATTAACTTTTCAAAAACATAGAAATTTATTTATATAAAATGATTTAAAATTATTAAATAATATAATTCATATGTGGTAAATATTTAAATATTAATAGTCTCACTAAAATTAATTACCAAAACTAATTACCAAGGTAAATGTTAATTTGGTTAAAATATAAAAAGTAAAAAAAAAAGTCTCTAAAACACCCTATGTTGTCTCTAGAGGAGTGGTTATGATTAGTTTATATCTAAAATTACATTTACATCCTATTTTTTCATATTTTTTCATTGAATGGTGAATGATATATTTTCATGATTGAAAATGAAAGTGTCACTGTTAAAAATACCCTTCTATTCACTTATAAAAACCTAATACTTACACCACATGAAGACTAACCTTAACATAAAATTTATCCATGAAAATCTAAAAAATTTCCCCTAATATAAACCTATACCACTTTAACATTAATTTATTCAATATTATTTTTCATAAGTACTTCGTTTCAAAGAAGAATTCATATAAAAATTTAATTCCCTGATGTGAGAATCCAATTCTTCTTAGTGCATCTTGAATTTTTACTATCATAAACATAACTAAACAAATTTATATAACAAAATAATTATCATTAGTCTAATGACATTTAAACATATTAATTACCCTAGAATTATTCATTCTATTTCATCCACTAAGAAAACCTAAAACATCATTTGTACGTACGTGTGGACTACTGCCTCCACAATGCGATATGGTTTGTTTTTCATCACCAACTATCAATGTTGTTATCAATGATATATTTTTTGAGTAAATATGTTTTATATTTCACAATTAAAATAATAAAATGTTAATTTTTCATAGATGATCAATTCATCCATTCATTGATAAATGGGGTCATTAATCATGCATACATGCGACAATCACTTCCATGAACAAAAAACTTCAATTTTCACCCCCACCCATAATTTATAGTTCCTGTAATGGATTTATAGAGGATATATTTTGGTTATTTAATTTTTATGATTATTTTTATTTTACATTATAATTATCTAAAATCACTCACTTACTCATAAAATGATTATAATATATTAACATTGGGGTTAATTTATTCTCCTATGTAAACGATATTATAACGATTATGTCACAAATGATTATGATATGTAATATAATGGTAATATATGGAATAATTATATAATTAATATTTGTTAATTATTTTATAAATTTATTATTGATATTTAATATAATTTAACATATCTCATTTTTATTATCAAACCTGTCGAAAATGATTTCATCATGACTTCCTTCATCATAAGAAGTATTCATTCGTTAACCTAATGAAAATGGTTTTAATGTAATAGATTAGAAATATTTATTACTATATATTAAATCTTCATATAATTACTAACATTAAACTTATTTTTTTTATAATCTATGACATCTTTATAAGGTTTTTCTGAAACAATAAATGAATGTTCTAACACCCGATAATGATAATAATATATAATCGTTTAATATATATTTATAATATATTGATATAAAAAATTATAAAAATTGTAGTATATTTATATTTGGTTATAATATAATTTATGAATACAGTTATTTACATTAAATAGATGTTTATATCATGGTAGATTAAAAATGAGTTCAAGGGAATTTATTTCTTCTCAAATTCCCTGCACAATAACATGTTTGGTATTATGAAACTAATTTCATTTATGTGGTGTATATAATACCTATTTTCTAAATCTAAAAATGAATTATATTTTTTAAAATTAGTTTTATGTTTAATAACAATACTACTATTTCAAGTAGTTAGTATTAAACTGACACTCTAGCCGAAATATTTTTCTTGATCTCAATTATGATTTTTTGAGACACGTTACATGTTATGCACCTTGTTCCCTTAGTATGGTGTTCTACTTATTTACATTATAATGAATGTTATATAAATTATTTCATCTAAATTTATGGGTTATTTTATTTTAATTCTTTTTCTTTTCATCAAATTTTGTTTGACTCTAGTGTTACCTCAGTCATACGAGTTTTTAGTAAATCAATTTTCATTCAACAGGTTATGGTCATTCCCTTGAAATAATTTTTTATAATATGGAAATACTATAAATTTTTATTTTATTAAGTGATATATTCTCATTTTATAAAAAACAATTACCCTATAATCCCCTTGAGAAATACATATTGCTTAATGGAGTATGTTACTTGTAAGAGATATTGATAACTCAAGTCTCATTTACTTGAGTTATATTGTTTCATTGTCAACTTTTATTTTCGATGGTTGGGTTATTCCCCCATAATATTTCATTATATGGAAATTTAGAATCCTCTTTGTTAATGTTTTAATTAAAATATTTTCTTACTGCTCTTTTTACAATGTTTGTTTTGAAGAATATTATTTTTCCAAATATTTTAAAGGGGATTTTCCTTAACATTCATATGTTTTTCCTTCCTCCACATATTTATCCAAGATAAAATTTATATATTTTCAAGTCCCTATTGTAAATATTATTTATAAAAGTATTAATTTTCAAATATTATATTTTAACCTTATGAAAAATAATTTTGGAAGTTACCTCTATCTTCATCATTTATGTTAGTATTGAAAATGTATTCTAAATGATCATTCAAGTATTCACATCCATTTAAATTATCATTTTTAAAAAAATATACCCAATTATATTTTCAGATTCACTACATATAATCTAATATATTTTAATATTTTAGGTTTTTTAACACTCAGTATCAAAAAATACTATTCTTAATCTATTCTTCTGTGATACTATTCGAAGGATTTTTTACAATGATGTTTTTAAACTATGTCGTCATCTTTCGATGTTTCCTTTAATACACTAGGATTATGTTCTTTTTCAACCCTCCACATTACTTCTCTAGATGCCTTATGGAATGATCATTTCAATCAAATGAATTATCAATCATTACCTTTTTCTTCTTTAAGCATCCACCATATTTCTCCAGATTGGTTATGATTATGTTATCCCATTGGTTGACATGGGAAAAGTTAATGAAATTATGTATGTTGTTATTCCAATATAATTTATTATTGAAATATTTATTGTTTCATGTCTAACCATACACCTTATATATCTAGATCGTTTATGAACATGTTATCCCTTTTATTTTCATAGGGAATGGTATTTGTTTTTTGTATTATTTTTTTTAATTTGATAGATTATTAAAAAAGTTGATTATGAATTTTTCATTAATTTTCTCATATAATGAATGCATTAGACCTAAAAAAGAGATCGGTGGGGTGAAAAATTATACATCCCATTGGTTCATCATTATGTCTCATGAGATAAACATGATTGGTTATTATATTGTCTTCTTTATAAAAAAGTGATATTTCCTTTAAGATAAGATCATTTTGTATAAGATAATGAGGAAATATCATATCATATGAAATTAGTTTGATGGAATTATGAATTTAATCTCTACATAATTATTTATTGATGTCCATGTTATCTACTTATTTTGATTGTTTTCTATGTATATATTATTATTTCTATTTCATTCTACTGTATCTTTATGATGATTAATTACCTCTTCACAATTATTTATGCTATTATTTATTTAGTTTTTTTGTTGTCTATAACTAAGTATTTGATTTAACCAATTATTATATTTCGATATCCCCATGTGTAGAACTAAATTATGGCACAAGAAATTTATATAAGGATATTTTGTGTGGAGAATATTTTGGAGAATTTTATGTCTTATTAAGGATAATTTAGTTCATCTATAGTCTAAAAAGCCCATTTGTTGTGAAAGAGGTTGGATTTATTAGTTTTTTCCATATTTTTCTAAATCTATAATGAATGTATGTAACTATATTTTTTCATCATGTAATATAATTTATGTAATATTTTTGTTTAGGAATATAGAGTTGGTATTTAAAACAATTAATTAAATTATGTGATTATGGAACTGGATTTTAGAGTATTGGCATGGGGTGTCACAATTGGTATCAAATGATATTTTGGCATAAATTAGAGGTTTTTAAATTATTTGAGGATAATTCAAGGGTTGATAAGTTATGTTTGATTACAATTTAAAATATTTCTTTAACCACTTAAGACTAAATAATATTTTATGTCAAGGAACTAATACACATTTTATATTGGGATTAGGATAAGCGGACTTGGGTGGAAATCCAAGGAATAAGTCTTAAGATAGAATGACAACGTGAAGTTTTGGTAATGTATTCAGTATGTGATTTACCATGAAATTACATCCTTGTATGGATACTGGAAAGTGTATTTGTCTATGGGAAAGTTTTATTTAAGGGTAATCACCGCAAAAAAAGATATATGTACCAATGACTCGATCTTCACTTCAGTGCACAGTGAATGTGATGAGGACTACACACCAAGCTAGAAACTCCCAATGGGACGTTATTTGGTCAATTAAATCCTCTTTAAGAACCAATATAAGTATATATTTCATAATTAATTTAAATAATTTCGTTAATAAGTACAAGATAACATAACATAAATAAATGTATATTGAACTCTATGTATCAAAGGATTAAATGATTGTTTCTTTAGAGTAAATATATCAAAATTTACTTTTCATATTTATATTAAAATTTTCATTGATTTTATTCATAAAAATTTTGGATTTTAGTATTTGGTAGAAATAGGATAAAAAAATGAAGCTGATAAAGGTATGTATCTAGAAACAACGTTGTCTTATATCTAAATAAGGAAGAATACTTAAATGATTGATAATATTATTATATATCTGTTATGATGGAAAACGTTAGTTTTCTAGTCTTACCGAAGGTAGTGGGGTTGATATCATAACAAAAATTAATTCATTATTCTATTAGATATTATCAATTTTTGTGATATTTATCAATGATATTATGGTATATCATTAAAGTAAGGATGGATATATGAATCATCTAATGATTATTATTCTACATTTAAGCTATCAAGGTTTGGAAAAATATAATAAAAGGAGTAAATAACCATGAAAACTTATTTTAGTACAAGGTTGTGCTATATGGATAAATATTTAATAATATGGGATTTAGGTATTGATAAAATATAGGTTTAATATATTATTGATGTTTTGGTATTGCAGGGTTTACTGATTTTTATAAAAGTGAGTTATATTGTACTGGAATTGATTATTGTTTTAAATAGAAAGCAATCCATGATATTTCTTCTGATTTTTATCTAATTTATGTTATTATCATATATATACACTACTGTGTGTATTTCTGAACTAGTGGTTGTATGTAATAGTTATTTTTTTAAGGAATATATGATTTTGTTGTGGTTTATTTCCTGGGAGATTCAAATTATTTTTGGAAAGGTATGTTATTGATGAATTATTATTAGGTTATGTTTTTAAATGATAATATGATTTTATAAAAGCTTAATGTTTTTTGGAGCGATAAGTGTAACACCGCAATATTTTTTGAAATATATTTTTAATTAATTTAATATTATTTATATTTTTCTTTTCATTCAATAATAAAAATAGTTATTATATAACAAATTACTATGTTTGGATTTCATTATATGAAATACCAAGTAAATAATGTACTAAATGCAATAATTTTTTTTGATTTATCTACATGGAATACTGAAGTTAGCTTATGTTATATGCAATACTGACTTTTCCCAACGCCTTGCATAACATGCAAGACCAAGTTTTACCAAACATCAATATATTCTAAAAATATTATTATTTAATATATTAATACTTAATGAAGACATTATGTTTGAAAATATTAATAATATTAACCAAATTATGAAAACCTATGGTTTACAAAAATTTAAAATAAATTCACTAGTTAAAATAAAATATATGAACAAATTGAATATAAATGAAATATTTTTATAGAAAACTATTTTCATGCTCAAAATTTTATTTTACCCAAATAAATACAATTAATTATAATTAGTGAGTTATTTTAAGGTAATATATATTATATACTCAATAATTTTTTTATATTCATCAAATTTATATTATAATCCTAAGAAAAGAACAAACTCGATTTTACACATAGAACCTATATTTTTATTAATGTAATTTTACAAAATTTTTGATGGAGATCCAAATTTAAATATAAATATTGGAACTTTTATAAATTTTATATGAGAAAATAAAAATAATTTTTTAATTTGAAATATAAAAATATCGTTAGGTTAAATTTCAGATACTTATCTATGAAGTTTAATTTTTTAATTGAATAGTGAAAAAAAGAGAAATTGAAGTCAAAAATATTTTATCATATAATTTATTTATGAGGATGAACTTAGTTTTTAATTTTATTTAATGTTTTATTAGATCATATTTTTATTATTTTATCAAATTGATGTCATTGGAATAAGATTCACTTTGATATTTTTTATAAAAACATAGCAACATTTGGAATGTTTTTACATTAAAAACCAATAGTGTCGTCTCGTCTGCATGATTAAATTTAAATTAACATATGAAACTTCTATAATTTTAATTTGGTAAAATGGGTTCAGTATTTTGAATAATAATAAATTATAATTTATAATAATGTCAACTTAGTTTGGACAAAAAATATTAGTTAAATTAATTAAAATTAATTACAATGATTAAAGTTGAATTATGCTTAATAAGGGACTAAACCATAACCTTAAGACCCAAAAACCCCTATAAACATGTCCAAAATTAATTTAAATTATAAATTTATACCTTATACTCCCTTTTATCTACTTCATAGTATTACTTTATCTACTTGACGTAAAAAAGTGTGTGGGGATTCCTTTTTTCCAAACTTTTACAAGAGTGCCACTCCCCCTCCACTATAAAAGGCTTCATCTCTTACCACTTCCACAAACCTCTCATGCCACGTTATATTGAAAATATATATAACCAAATAAGTCCCCAAAATCCCTCCCTTTTTAATTGAATACACCTTTTGGGTATAAATCCATCCAAGGAATCCCTTTGGTTATAACCCAAAAAAGTTACCCAAAGATAAGGTAACATCATTCCTCATGATCTATTATTTTATTTTCTTTCTCCACCCCCAAAAATATCCTTATTTAATTTTTTTAAAAAATATCTAAAATATAATGAGATGTTTTTATTTTATTTTTTACCAACACTTACAGACACCTCCATTTAATGGGTAACAAGCATACCATTCGTTTATGGTAATCTACAGTCTCACGAAACGACGATTGTTCATATTTTGTTTCCCCCATTTCAACATAGGGTGTTTTGAAGGGTATTATATTTTTATATGTTATATATGATATATATAATGTCTTTATGCTTCTCTATTTTTTTTAACACATTACATTATTCTTTCTATTATGTGTAAACATGAAAGTAAAAATATTTAAAAATAGTTTAACATATAGTATGACTATGGATAGGAAGCACATACGTCTCTATTAACCTTTGTAAAAAATGGGATAATTATTCAAAATAGAGTCAAAACATAAAATATATTTATCAAAATATAAAATAGATATTTGTATGAACCAATTAGTAGTTCCTATTGTGTATTCACAAATAATGTCAATAGTATAATGACAATAACTCATGATATAACGATTGTATATTTAATATATTATCTTTCAAGATAAGAATATAATCACATCATACTAAAAGTATTGATATTTAAATAAAATAATTATATTTTATTTCATATTTAAATGTATGAATAATTAAATGTTTTTATATAGTATATTTTATGATTAATAATTAAATAATAAATGCATAACACTAGTAGAAATTTATCCATATACATGGAAGTGTATGAATGAATAATGAATTATTCAAAAATATCATCTAGATAAGAATCATTTAGAAATTAAATGAAGAAATTTATGATTTCAGGAATTATATTCATATGTGATATAATTATATGAAAAATTATTTTCATATAGTAGAAATAGTATAACATTAAGATAAATTGTGGAAATGTTTGATCACACATAGATCATTATGAAGTAATTCAATCCACACACCTTTTTTCTTAAAATAATAGATAAATAAGGTAAATGAATATGGAAATATGATATTAGAAATAATGATATTTTTATTCAAATACACAATTTTGATGCAATTGAAAACTAAGTGTTTATAAAGATGGTAATATGATATTTGAGTCCACATAATCCAAAAAAGACGAAGTAGAGAATTCACACCAATGGATAACTGAAAGAGAGGATTGACGTGTGATTCATAGATAAGAGAGGAGTAGATATAAGGTGCATATATATGGCTAATGAAACCTAAGGATGTATGAAGATGAAAATACGGGGTTGGATTCCACCAGATTGAAGAAATAAGGGTTATCCCTTACTTGCAATAGAAACGAGTATTTATTAAAGAAGGTGAATAACATTGAAATGATTAAAACTCTAGAATCATAAAATTATAACTGTTATATCATGTATATTATTATAAAACATGTACTATAAAGTAGTATACCAAGATTTCTCATGTCGGTGATATAAAAATAGACATTAAAATGTAATCTACATGGTTTTTTTGCATCGGTTATCAATAACGTTCGTGAAAGAAACTGACGCGATAAAAACATCGTGTACTAGTAAAAGTGGGGACAAGTTATAGACATCCTCTTTATGAATAGACAGGTATCATAAGACAAATCATATAGGTTTTTAAAAATACGTGTTAATTTTCTTATGAAATCTTTTGAAAATAGTGGTATCGTGATGTTTAGGATCACGATGTACAATAGTTAGGAATTCCAATCATTCAGAACTCAGTTATAATTATAATTATCAATGATATTGTTACATTGATATTATATCTATATTTATTTCATTCTAATTTTATTTATTAAATTGAATGAATGTTCAGAATTTTATATATTCCATATTTATTGTACATTATTTAATGACCAAGTTAGTAAATAAAAGAATTTTTTTTAGTTATTTAGCTTTCAATATGGAATATTATTTCATTAATCATGATAACTTAAATTTTATGTTACACTTACAAAAAATTTGATCTCACACTTGTTTTATTTCCATTCCCCAAGTTATGAAGATGAATCCTTTAAATTAGTTTCAATTATGGTGAGATTTCCCTTTTGTAGTGTATTATTTCATTTTATCAATGTAAAATTAATATCATGTGTGTATAAAGTTTTCAAATACCTCAAAAAAGATCTATCCATTACGATTTGAACCTTTCTTTCTATTCTAATGTAATAAAGTAGGCATCACCTATGTGTTACTAGAGTTGAGGTCATTACAGTTTGTATTAGAAGAGTATTAGTAGAAACCTTGGGAACGAGGTAATGTAAAACATAGATTATTGAACATAATCCTATGATAGATTTTGATGATAATTATATTAGAACATTATAAATTTTTTAAGGAATATATTATTTAGTGTTTTCAACAAATACATCTCTATTTGAATACAAAAAGTGGATATGGTTTTAGAATATTTATACAAACTGTTAATAACATTAAATGTAACCCATTGGGATTAACTCAATCATCACCTGGTTCATAAAAATGGGCCTAACTATACACCTCGGTTAACTATTTTATGGATATTATTGCGATATTTCAAATTTCCTTAACAATCACTTATGATGGATTTGAAAATAAATATATCCCCAACTAAACCAAGTATTTTATTCTAAGATTACAAATGCATAAATATTTAAAATTTATGTTATGTGTTTCACTATATTTTGAATTATACAGTATGATTTAAAATTCCAAATTTAATGATCTAATCTATTATATTCCATTATTTAGAAATGGCACCAGTAAGGAAGAAGGGTATTAACACACATGGCCAATATAGAGATTTCATAGGTAATCAAGCCAATACAATGGGTATAGGAACTGAGTATGTCACATCAATATTAGGGTAGATTAATTGGGTTTTGAAAAATAACCTTACTAGGATGAAGCCGTATATTATTCTAAATTGTTACTCTCCTATGTTCGATTGATTAATGTGATAGAATCCACCTTATTTAGTGGGACTATTAATCTAATGGTAGCTAAGAAATGGACTAATTATAATGAGAATACATTTATGGATATGGGATGAAATAAAAAGAAAAAGTTAACTCTATCAATGTATTGTATAAAATTTGAAGTTGATAAATGGTGGTGGATGTTCCAGGATAATAGGGAGTAACTATAAATAGAACACATGGCATTGAAATATTTGAATGATACACTCTTCCAAAAAAATATTTACCTCACATGAAATAAACTAAATTGAAGAGAAATTTAACCAACATAATAGAAAAGGAAGAAGAAAGTGTTGTCGAGTATGGGGATACCTCTACAAGGTTATCCAGTTATTCAATGGATTACATATGTAACATAGATTGAAATATTCACTAGTTCATTAAAGGACTGGATCCACATATTTTAAGGGTTTTGTTCTCTCAATATTTTTTATCATATGATAAAATAGTTTTATGTTCCATAAAAATGGAAACTTATTTCTCTAGATCCTACATGTTCCAGGTAAATCAAAAAAATAGGAGGTCAAATGGGAACTAAAAAAATGGAACGCATCCAAAAAACAGTAGAGAATGAAGGAATTTCTATCTTTTTATAACTATTGAATGAATTATCCTCATAAATTATAAAAGGGATTGTGAGTTTACTATGATTCTGAAGAAAAAGTTCATTAGGCTAAATAATGAAAATAGAAAAAATTAAACACTGTTATTCAGTGTTTCAACTACAGAGACATCAGGTACACAGCAAATGAATGTCCCAAGTATCATGCGAATCTATCAATGAATAGTCCAAGGGGAGAAGGACAAGATAATGTTATCACTATAGCCATGGTGGAAGTACCCATTGATGTTGTGGTATGTACTTTAATCAAGGAATGAAATTTGGATATGTCTCTGTTTGATTATATATCCTTGCATACTTTTATATCTTCCTTGTTTTCCATGAAAATTTGATATTTCCAAATATGTTTAATAAGGGAACTTTTGGTCAATACTCATGGCTGAAGTCTCACTGAAACAAGTATATAAATAAATTCATATCATGAAACATAAATGTACATTATTTATTGACCTAAATATCTTACCTATTGTTGAATTTGATACAGTCCATTGCATGGGCTGGTTTTCAAAATATTATGAAAAAACTTATTGCAAGATGTTGTAAATTATGATTCTTGATGAAGATGATGAATTCCAAATCTTTATAGTAGATACATCAAAATTTGTGACATTTCTAGATCCACCCATAGTATCTCAAAAGAATTTTTTTATTAGGGATGAAGAGGAGACATAATCTAGGGATGGATAATATACTCTTCAAATTGAGGAAATAATTATTTAATGATTATACATTGATGTATTTCCTAAGGAATTTCCTCGACAACCCTAGAGAGTGGATTTTAGATTTAAATTCACATAATCCCTTATGCAAGACCAATATCTAAGACTCCCTATAGAATGAAAAAAGTGGAGTTAGTAGAGTTGAAGAATCAAATAGAGGATTTGTGTAATAAAGGATTTATTCACAAGAACAATATCAAAGACTCCCCATATTATCATCATTAAGAAGAAAAGGGATACATGAAGTTGTTCATTTATTATAGGGAAATCAATTCTATTATGATAAATAACAAGTATCATCTCTCTCACATTGATGACTTGTTCAATCAACTTAAGAGAGTGAAATATTTATCAAATATTGCACTTTCTTCTTGGAATCATCCATTCTAATTAAAAAGGAAATGTATTCTATATAAAAGTTTATAAATGAGGCATGTAAATTATGATTTTAAAATAATACAATTTGTATTGAATAATTCACACTATATTTTTATAGATCGAATGGTATTCAAGTAATATATTGATGATTTTGTTATGGTATTAATTGATGATATATTGTTGTTTTATAAATTAATTAAGGACCATGAGAATCAGTTTCAGATCATTCTTGAGACTTTAAGAATGAAGGATATATTTTGGAAATTTATTAATCATGATTTCAGGTTTCAATATGATTCTCTTTTTAGCTATATTGTCTCCAATTGTTACATTATATTAAATAATATAAAGACAAATTTAGTTAGAGAATATCCTACACCGAAAAAAATAATTTAGGTATATATTTTAATTGGTTTGGTTGGTTAATATTAGTGATTCATTTAGAATTTTTCCATATTGGATAACCCATTAACAAATATTAGTCATAAATTGGTTATGATTTCTTTGAGAAAAGAATGTGATGAATGTTATAACGAGTTAAGTATGATATTATTTAGTGCTATGATTTTGAGTATGTCATATAGAAATGATGGTTTTCTGTTCAATAGTGATGATTTAAAGAAGGGAATTGGTTGTATCAATATTTAAGAATTATATTGTTATTGCATATGCATCAAGGAAATTGAAGACACGCAAATAAAACTATCCATCCTGTGATCTTGAGTTAAGAGATGTAATGTTTTCATTGAATATATAGAGGAATTATCTATATGGTGAATGATATGAGCTATAAATGAATAATTAAATCATTAAATACCTCTTTTCATAGTGATATCTCAATATGAGACAATGTTAATGAATCAGGATACTCATGTATTGTGATTTTTTTTACACTACCACCTAGGGAAAAAATAAGGTTGTGGATTCATTGAGAAGGAATGTTCATGGAGTTCTAGTCTAAATGAGGATTGACCGGGGTCATATGTTCATGGTTATAGTAAGTATTACTAATGGAATTATTAAGGTAGAAGGTACATCCCTCCTTTTTCAAATGATTTTAAAACCATATTTATTAGAAAAGATAAATAGATCACAATATGATATTGAGAAATTTTAGAATAAAATTAAATCATTGAATGATTGGAAATCAAAAGACTTAATTTGTGAATATAGAAATCTGAAATTTGGAAATATATTATGTATTCCTTTTATACCTGGGTAGAAAATGTATTTTATATGATTCTCATATATCTAATTTCTCTATACACCATGGTAGCTCCATGAAGTATATTGATTTGAGTGATTATTTTTTGTAGTAAAACATGAAGTTGTAAATTGTAGACAATGTTTCATGATGTTTTATTTTTTAATAGGTAAAGGATGAGAAATATGATTTAAGATGATTCATGAAACATCTTCTTATTCAAATATTAAAATAAGATGAAATTACTATGCAATTTTTCATTGGACTACCAAAGACTCCTAGGATGAATGTTCTAACATGGGTTATTATTGATCACTTAACCAATTATAAAAATTCCCCCTATATAAGAGAAGATTTACCATTTAATAACCTCCCAAGGCTCTATATTCACTACCAAAAAACAGAGCAATAATAATGATAGAATAGGCCATTATTAGAACTTGAAAATTGCAGACTACCTTAGCACGGTTATAATTCAATGGCTTTTATCATCACTAAAAAAGAACTGATAAATTGTATATTTATAAGTTTAAATACAATAACTAATAAACCATACTTTTATAAGCAATTTTATATAGCGGTGATAGATATAACCTTAACTAGCACTAATAAATGTAATATTTATTAGAAATTTTAAAGTCACTGATAAATGTATGTTATATCATCACATTTAAAAGTGATGATAATGATAGAATTTAGCAGTTCCTTTATAAGAAATATTAATAGGTATTGTTATAAGTGCTTTTAAAATATATGATAAATCATATTGTTATTTGAGCATTTAGTAGTTTTGATTAAGATCAATACTATAGTGTGATGCTTCATCACACTGATCACCAGAAATAGGTTCAGTGTGCTACACCAACACAATGGATCATAAAAAACAAGAGCAAAAACTTCCAAAATAATATTCAAATACTTAATGTAAATGATATTAAATTTCTAACACAAATAAAAAAACACTATTATAGAGTATATCAATTGTTTTTTTACTAAAATTAATGTAAATTTTGATTAAAATGGTTCCCTTGGAGTAGTATCGTTAACACCTTGAGTTTAATTTATGTGTGAATAAATATTACTTGTTAAAAATGACTTATTGATAATTTTTCTAAATTAAAAAAAACTATCAGAATGTGTTTTCATAGTTTTATGTATGTTAGTTGGTTTTTTGACGAAAAATATAGTCACTTTTGAATAAAAAGGCACACATGGAGTCATACCGGTCCCACCATGTGTCATAATTAGGTTCATATGATCATTACATGTCTTAAATAATTTTTGGAGAATTTTACTAAAGTACCAAAACAATCTGAATGCATTTTCTTAGTTTTAAATATTTCTATTGTTTTATTCATTAAAATTAATGTCAATTTTGAATAAAAAGATGATATTAGAGTCATATTACTCACAATGTGCATCATATTGAGGCATGTATACCCATCTAAAATGACTCAAGGACCCTTTTCTTAACGTATCAAAACAATCAAAATTCATTTCCTCAGTTTTGAGTACGCTAAACGTTTTTTTTTACTAAAATGTCATTCTAAACTAGAAGCACACACATTGATCTATACAAGTGGCATCATGTGTGGGAGTGACATGATACAAGTTCCTACATTTAAAAAATTAATTATTAATCATTGTCCCAAATTATCAAAATATACGAGCGTGTAGGCTCATTTTTCAATGAGTGACACTTTTTGTATTAAAATGTCTATTTTAAACTAATAATAGTAATTTGGATCCATTCCAGTCACACCATACATCGTATTTAGGCGAGGATAATCCCTATACGTCACAATATTGTATGGATAATTTTCCATCATTACCAAATAAATTTTAATTTAATTACTTAGTTTTGAGTAGTCTAGTTATTTTTCTGCCAAAAATATTGTCAATTTTGAATAAAAATAACCACTTTTAGTCATACTAGTCACACCGTGCACTGTATTGCAGTGAATATGATTTCTACACATCCAAAATAACACATGGATCATTTTCCTAAAGTATCAAAATAGTCAAAATTTGTTTCCTCTATTTTGGGTATGCAACGTGTTTTTTTACTAAAATGTTATTTCAAACTAAAACACACATTTTGATCCATATATGTGGAATTTAATAAGATTTTAACATGATATTGATTCAAAGATGTCATAAATTAACTATTAATTTTTGTCCTAAATTACCAAGAACATCTGAGTGTGCTTTCCTCGTTTTCATTATGTGACTCTTTTTTGTATTAAAATGTAATTTTAAAAATGATAACAGACACTTGAAGTCATACCGGTCACATCGTGCATCAGATTGTGGTGTAGCTGATCCCAACACATCAAAAATGTTGAATGGATTGTTTTCCAAAATTAACAAAATAATCTAACATTTTTTTCCAATTTTTAGTACACCGATTTCTTCACTAAAATTAATGTCAATTTTGAATAAAAAGATGAACGTGGAGTCATACTGCTCACACTATACATCATATTGAGATGAGGCTAAATGATACACTTCCCAAATGACTCATGGATTTTGTTTCCTAATGTATCGAAACAATCATAATTTGGTTACTCAATTTTCAGTATTCCAGGTGTGTTTTATAACAGAAATTCCATTTTAAACTGGAAACACACACATTAAGCCATATAGGTGGCATCGTGTGTGGGTTTTATATGAGACTAATTCATACACATCAAAAATAAATTATGAATTTTTGAACCAAATTATCATGTTAATATAAATGTGTTTGCTAGGTTTTCAGTGAGTGATATTTTTTTTGTATTAAAATGAAAATTTGAAATTGATAATGGACACATGGAGTCATACTGGTCACACTGCATGTCAATTGAGGTATGGTTTATCCACCCACATTAAAAATTATGCATGGATCATTTTCCTAAAGTACCAAAACAATAGTAATGTGTTTTCATTGATTTGAGTTCACCAGTTCTTTTTCACTAACATTAATGTGAATTTTCAATAAATGAAGCACTTGGACTCATATCATTAACACCATATATTAGAATGAGTTGAAAGTTACTAATACATGTCCCAAATAACTCATGGATCATTTTCCCAAAGTATCAAAACAATCAATAATGTGTTTCCTCCGTTTTGAGTAAACCACATGTGTTTTTTTACTAAAATTCAGTTTAAACTGGAAACACGCACTTTGAGTCATACATGTGGAATCATATGTGGGTTTTACATAAGATTGTTTCATACACGTCCCAAATTAATTTTAAATCAATATAAAAAATTATCAAGATAGTCTATGTTTGTTTTCTCAGTTTTCAGTGAGTGACACATTTTTTATTAAAATTTCAATTTCGAACTAATAACATAAACTTAGAGTCATATTGGTTATATAAAGCATTATATTTAAGTGAAACATATCCCTACACATAAAAATGTTGTATGGATTGTTTTTCTTAATGTACCAAAACCATTTTATTCTATTTACTTGGTTTTGAGTATTCCATGTCTATTTTTTACAAAAATTTCATTTTAAAATGGATAAAATCACAATGATAATTATATTAAGTGAGAAGTGTGGTGTGAACTTTTAAAAAAATTTCCATAAACAGAATAATGGTATTATCCTTATTATACATCATTTCTGAATGATTTTATCATTTTCAAGATATCATTTTTTATCCTCCTCTGTGTCGGTCTCCACCCATATCTTTGCCTCTGCATCCTCCTTCACGTCTGTATCTAACTCAAAATCATCCTCCACTTTCACCTTTACCTCTAACTTTTATTTCCCATCCTCCACCACCTATGCATCATCAATTTCCCAAAAATTTTATTATTTTTATGTCAATGCTTGTAAACAAATTTATTCCATTCATTCTTTTTCTCTAATAGAAATAAATGAAACATATTATATAGGAATTCTGAAAGAACTGCTTCACACCCCAAATATATTTAAAATTTTATAACTCATAATAAATCACTAAAATATCAGGTATTCACCTAAATTTTTTTTCATCATACATTTTTAATAAAATTATGGATCCCCCTTATCTCTTAAAAATTTACTTCTTCTTTTGAGTAACACTATTATCAGCAATCTTGATAATTCTAAGAAAATATAGGAAAAAATTATTATGAAATATATTTAATGAAATTGTAATTACCTTTGGAAATTATCTATTAGGGGATGATGGTCTTTTATTTCTTTATAATTTCTCTTATAAATTTGAAAGCATAATTTCCACAATCGATTGCATTATCATGTTTCAGACACTATAGAAACATTGACCAAAATATGTAAATCATTATGAATAGTTTTGATAGTTCAATATTTCTAAATACACCTTAATTTGATTCCATTTGTAAAAATACATAGTATTTAAATTTTTAGACACTGACTTCATTCCATGATCTATCTTATATTGAAATAACTCTCTATCATAAAAAAATTAACAATAAAACATAGACTGAACATTTAAATAAAATCTTATATTTAAGGTTTTGATTGTAGTGTTTGACAGATTCACATTACACATCATGTGTGGTCGGTTGGTAAGAAATACATGCATTGAATCTGAAAATAAATAAATATTCAGGGTGTTTATGTTGACTTCAATCAGTATCCAGTTTTTTTTAAAAAATCAATAAAAATTATCTTATGAATAAATTAAACAAATATTTTATGTGATTAGATCATAGTGTTTCATCCATTCAATGTTGGTATCCAAAATATTATGTCATCTGATTATTTTTTGTAAAACTCTATGAGTAAATCTTCTTTTTTAATCTATAATTCTTCCCTATTAAAAGCCATTTATAGTGTGGAAATGATATTGGGATTTATGGATCCAAGACATTGTTCCTGCAATCATCTATCTACTAATGGATTCCCCAACTTCCAATTTTGGATATTTTTTTAATCCACTAGAAGATCCCTCCAATAACATATATCCCTTTAAAGTGTTAATTTATTAACATATGATCAATAGTGATATATAATTTTTTTACTCTTATGAATTAAATATATCTATTTAATGAAATAAAAAATTTATTATTATGATATATTTCAATAAACTCATAGAGGAACTATAGATAATTCCCATAATTGAAAAATTTATCACATCGATTTAAGTAGATCTACAATTACCTATAGGAATTTCTTACTTTATGAATGATAATGATATTATCAGTTTTAAAATATATTATTGAAGAGAGGAATCCTCGCAACTCAATCATATTCTATGATGAAACTTCAATCCTACGCAATGAATGGCCTCACCAAATATGATAGGAGATATCATATTTCTTTTATCAGATTTAACAAATGATGTGGTATTGTATTTGTTATTTGATCCTCTATTTTAAAAACAACCAAGGACAACCATATTTTATGATATCATAAATTGTATGATAATCTAGTTAAAATAATTATATTATCTATATGTCATACAATATGATATATAATATCCATATGCTATTGATGAATAATAAAATTCTTCATATCATAATACATGACATTGACATAATACAATATTGTATTTATTTATTTGAAAACGGATAGATTAATATATTTTTACATTGAATTACAAGTCTCTGATACCAATTATGAGTTTTAGGGTATAATCATATGATTATTAGAGTGATAAAAACCCAAAAAAGGGATGATTTTTATCAAGTATAAATGTGAATGAAAAAAATGAAAAAACGTATGTAATACTTGTAATATAGTATCATTGTAATACTTATATGATCTTCAATGGAATATGTTTTATTTATAATATTTTTGCATCAAACAACGTTTTCTAGACTTTTAGGAGATTATACTAGTCTTCAATCATCAAAATATTACTGAGGACCCTCAATCACTAAGGGAGTGCTAGCACAATAACCTAGTGATTTACAATGATAAAAGAAGAAGAGAGGCTTGACTATGGAATGAAACAAATTTTTAATTACAATAGGGGTCGTATCCCTTTATAAGGAATCTACATTAAATTAATATATCCATAAAAATTGACCACCATTTCATGGAAACTGGTAATTTCATCACATCAGATTACTACTCCCAATGGCTGATTCAATAATTGTTTCAATCCATCTATGATGCTTATTATTATTTATAACTGATGAGAAGACATTTTTTAAAATTAGACTAATATATTCATATAATATTATATATTTAATTCTCTACCAAAATCTATGTTGGTCATATGTACTACCCTATGGTAAATGTATATATAAGATTAAATTTCCATTTATTATCCAAGGATATCAGAAAATACAACATAACTATTTTTTAGATTTTGTACATTGATAAAAAATTACATGACATATAGGACATAAAGGTCCCAAAAAAATAAAAAGTACATTTTAATCAATTTTTGTTCTCTCTATTGTTATTCACCCTGTTAGGTTACTTTTCAAATTATTATTTATCCTTTGAATTATTTATATCTATATTTTTATTAGTAAATCTATTAATAAATCATATATCATAGATTTTTTATCATCTTTCCAACCATGGATAACTCACTTTCTTAAGTAAAATACACTCTTTATTTGTTGTTATGTATTTATAAGTCCACTTACTGAATTATTTATCAACAATATCCAATCTAGGAAATTTTTAAAAAAAAATTGAGAATAATTTTATCACCAAAGAAATTCCCCATCACTATTTGTAACACATGGTTAATGTTTAATATCATTCATAAATTTATTAAAAAACTATCAAAACACGCATCAATAAAATTATTTTTTCAACATGGATAATTAATTCAATTTTTTTTGAATTTATTAAAAAATTATTCATCAAAATCATAAATCTAAATAACCCATTTAATGGTTTTACAATTTATATGAATAACCAAAATCTAAAAAACATGTTTTAATGATTTTTGACACTTAAATTTGTCCCTATATGTTCATCACCAATAAATGAGGGCCTCTACAAGGTTTCATATAATCATTAGAAACCCTCATAGTTAAGCCTTTAGAATATGTAATCTAGTTTTTGAAATGAATTAAATTTGAAAAAATACATAAATTTTGGAACTCAATATTATTCAAATGAAGAGATAACCAAAGGAGGGTGAGAGGACTCCTTGTTAATATATATAGGAGTGTAAACCATCTTTGTGTGTCACTATGGAAAAATGGGTTGGACACTAAAATAAAAATGAAATTAAATGAAGAATAATAAATAAGGGTTAGGAGAGGGTCCTGGAGGGGGAGGATATATAGAGAGGGTAGATCCAATATCTATTTTTTTATCCACACATGCCCATACACAAATGGTGACTAACCTTACCATATGAAAATATCCTTTTAGTTCTTAAAAACCATTATTTATAGATGAAAATTATGAAATATAACCACCCTCGTTGTATTTCAGTAGTGAAGAGAATTGATGTAGGCTTCGTTTTGTTTAAGAACAGTGCAAAACCGCAAAACATAGAACCCAAAACATCAAACAATGATTGAGGAAGAGTAAAAAATACCATACATTTGATTATAGACTTGATTAAATTGAGGGAACATAGAGGATTACCACTAGTAGAAGAGGAGTTTTACGAGAGCTTGAAAATCATGAGTTATTGAGTCATGGTTAGGGTTTATTTAAGAATATCCTAGACACTTTTAATATCGCTTTTAGAAAACCATTTATAAATGTGCCTTTTATCAGCACTAAATTTATATGCATTGTTAAAATGAATATATATCATCTCTTTTTTAGCACTGATAAATCTTGAGCTTTATCATCCCTAAAAAAGTATAGATAATATAAATATTTATCATCATTTATGATTTAACACTGATAAATATATATTTTAACAACACATTCATAGCACTGATAAAGATTGAAATTTATGAGCAAAAAAAAGTGTTGTTAAATGTTTTATAATTATAATTACTCAAATTACATTATTTTAATTTTATAATTATTTAGATAAATTTATTATAATTTTACAATTATTTAAATATATATAATTATTTAATTATAATTATATAAAAACATATTTAAAAATTATTATTATTTATTTATAATTATTATAAATATAGTAATTATACTTTTATAGATATATTTATTTATAAATAATTATTGAAAAATATATTTTTAACATTAGTAATATATATATTATCTTAAATAAAATCATTTAAAAAATGAGAGAAAATGAGTAATTCAAAATGAGTAAACTTAAAAAATATTGAAAAAATAGATATGTTTTATTAATTACATAGACATTATTAATAAAATATGGATATATATATATTTTTAAGTAGATTAATACATATCTAAATTTCTAAAACATAGTAAATAAATATATATAAAAAAATAATAGAAAATGATCAAATTCTAAAATAAAAAAAATAAAAAAAAACATTTAAAATGAATAACCCAACTCTTGTATCAAAAACAGATATATAAAATTCGATGATTAAAAATAAAATATGTATTTAATGTATCATGTTATATTGAAATTATAAAACATATTAATTTTTTGAATAAATTACATAAATTTTAGATGTGTGTGTTTCTATATATTGCATAATTATATTTGTTTGTGTTTTTTGTCTATAACATGTATTAACAAATATATATATATATATATATATATGTGTGTGTGTGTGTGTGTGAAGTAAATAAAACATATGATGTTTGATATCTGTTAAATTGAAAAATCAAAGAAAATTAAAAATGAATAAGACAATAATATGTTTTTAATTAAAATTTTATATATATTATAATTATTCATTATATTTATATATATATTTTTAATATAAACTTTTAATTAATATTTATAATCTATATATGTATATTAAATTTATTCATTTTTATCAATATTTATTTAATTAATAAAAAGTTTCATATTTTTCTCATTTTTTTCATTTTATTTTTATTTTTTTAATTTTTCTTTTCATTCTGGACCTCCATCCGTGCTAAAAAATCACTAAAAAGGGGAATATTTTATCAATGTTAAAAAGATGCTTATAAATATATATTTTTATCACTACGAATATAATGTGTTGATAAAGGTTACCTTTTATCAGTGCTAAAAAAGTGTTGATAAAGAGTTCTCTTTATTAGTGATTTTTAGTGCTGATAAAGGGATTCCATTATCAGGGATTATTTTAGCCGAGATAAAGATAGACTTTATTAGTAAACTTTTCAAGTGCTGATAAATTTCAGCGCTATTAAAGGCATTTTTTTAGTAGTGATTAATGATGTTTTAATACATCATGGTGCACCTCTTTTGGTCGTTTCTGGTTATGATACCCATTTTACATTGAAATTCTGGAAGATTACTCATAGGGATCATGATATTGACGTTCATTTGAGCAGTTCCTACCCACCACAAATTGATAGATAGTCCTTAAAACTATTCAGAGAATGTAAGATAATTTTAGGTTATGATCAATTGACTTCCAAGGTATTTATGATCATTATTTTCCATTCATAGAGTCTTCTTATAATAATATTTTCTATTCAAGTATTGAAATGGAATTGTATAAATCAGTATATGAAACGAGATGACATAAATTAAATTTTGGGGATAATGATAGTATAAGGAAACTAGTTTTCATATAAATTTTTGAATGAAAAGGAAAAATATTAAATATTATTCGTGATCATAATGAAGAAATTAAATGTATGAAACGAAGTTATGCGAACAATCAATGAAATGATTTTAAATTCCTAGTGGGAGATCTTGTTACTTGAGATTATCTCTATAGAAGGGTGACATATGGTTTAGTAAGAATGAAAAAATGATTGCAAGGTACAGTAGGACCATTAAAATTCTAGAAATAGATGGTTATATTGCTTAATATTTGGAAATGTCACCAATTATCATAAAAGTATATGATGTGTTCCATATATCATTATTATAGAAGTACATGCCATACCGAAACCATGTTCTCACCTATGATAAAATAGGATTGTAGCCTAGTCTACCATACTATAGAGATCCCATCAAAATTCTTGATACAAGAGAAAAATATGGAGTAATTTGATTACTTGACTAGTAAATGAACTTGGGAAAAATCACAAAATAAAGAAAGAAACAAGAGAACCATAGTTTGTTAAAAATAAGAACTACCCCCATTTGATTACAGGCTAATATCCATGAAATTTTGAGGTTGAAATTTTCATCAGATGGAATAAATTAACACCCATAGACTTTATCATTTACATCCTTTTAAACAAAATCAATCACTTTGGTATATTTTTATTGCTGCAACACAAGGTTTAAATGAAATGTTATACTCTATTAAAATTTTATTTAAACATGACCATTATAATCTAGCTATTATGTTGGAAGGTATGAATAGTGCTAACTAAATTAAGAAAAATATATTGTTTATACATGTATAAAATAAATTAAATAGTAAAATATTGATAATAAATAAGAAAAGTATAATTTTAAAGAAAAAAAGTAAATGTATTCATAAAAAAAATTATTTTTCTAAAAGGTGGTTTAGTCATGATTTGAACATATTACTTAAAATAGATTTTTACAAATTTTTAAAAATGTGTATCATGAAATAAACATTATTTTTTAAATAATCATAAAAAATATCTCTGTGTGAATTTTTAGGGTTTCTATGAAATATTTCAGTTTTCAAAGAATAGAAAAAAATACAGATTATTATTGGAAACATTTTTCTAATTTAAATTATTTAAAATGATAAAATATATTTTAAATTAGTTTTAAATTAAATTTTTTTAATTATATTATTATCAATTAAATTTAGTTTAATGTAATCAATTTAATAATGAATTTTGATATGAAAACCTCATATACTTATTAGAATTTTCTATTTAAAAATATGAATTTTCATCACAATTGCGTATATAATTTTAAATTGGATCCTTCCCCTTATGTGTATTAAATTAAGAAAAAAGTGATTCCATATTTATAGTCATAATAATTTAGAATATCTAATAAGTTGAACATAATTTTTTTACCATTATAAACCATATATCTAGTATAAATAAATTACTGAGGTTAATGTAAAAATTGATTGATTGAGGTGTTAAACTAAAAAGATTAGTTTTAAAATGTCATACCAAATTTTCCAACAACTATTGACTGGAAATATTTACCCCTTCTAAGATATAAGGGTCAATAATGGACCATTTTGTATATAGCACCCCAATCATAGAAGTCTAGAGGTGGTGTCTACTTTTTTTTCATTAGCATAAGAAATTAGGAATCTTATCCTAAAAGACAGAATAGTTTAGCAGTCTTGGTAAACTAGAATAATACATTAAATTATTATTACAAATAAAAACATAAAATTAAAAAATTATAATTCCATTAATCCCATTATGTTATCCCTATATATAAATCAAAAATCACTTCAAAGTATACATAGGAAAACAAAACCTTAGAATGGGGTGATCTAAGATGCTCAGTAAGTGTATGAGGACAATAGAAGCTATGGGTAAATAAGTCCTAATAAAAATAGAAAGGTAACTAATTGAAACACATTCCATTTAATCAATAACTTTATAATCATATGGCATGAATAAAAAATAATAAAATAATTTCATATAAATATTATCATGAACATAAAACATAACCGTGAATATTATGGTTAATCACTTAATCACTGGTATTATCAATTTCGGAATTCATACTGATAGAATGCATACTTATCTACATATAAAACATACCATCAAATCATTATTATAGGATATATAATATGTAAGGACCCAACACCAGTTTCCTAGATCTAGTGCCTTATTTTATTACATTGGCATATAAATAAGGAATTTTCATCCCAAAGGACCAAGTACATTAGTAGATTTTGGAATAAAAAATTATTAAATAAGTTCAAATTTACATATTTAAAGGAAAACAACACAAATATATTCCATTAGAAACATCCGGGCCTTCTATATTCTGCTTGCAAGTCATTTATAATTTACTTCTTCATATCTTGGGAAAATAAAACAAAAAAAAGGAGTAAGGTAAAATGCTAGGTAAGTGTATGAAATAAAGAAAAAGATATATTAAACATAAACATTAGGAATGGTTAATAATTTAAGAACATTCCATTACAAATAATAATCTTGGACACATTATGGGTGGAATATGAGATGAGTAAATAATTCCATTATAGAACACAATCATGCGTAATCAACTAGTCAAATGACCACATGAACCTTAAATTACTAGATTTATAATGAGGGAAGTTCATATTGCATACATTCTGAAACATTTTTTTCAATGAATCACCCAATACATTTAAAAATGAATAAGTCCTCGGCCAAAACCATATATCAAATTAGGAAAGGCCTCATCCAATTTCACATTTATTTTATCATGAGACATACCAATGTATCATGGGGCTATAACAAGTCCCACACATCATATAATAAGTATAATTAATTCCTCATATGATTAGAGATAAGCATAACCAACATATACATTCATATTAAAACTATAATATGAAATTTAACTAACTTTCCCCATACATTAATCATAAATACTTACCATTAAGTGTAAATTTGGTGAATAGTTTTAGGATAGCACATCCATAATGAAACTAGTATTAAACCATCCAATACATTATGGTAGATAATATCACAATTTATTAATCCCAATAATACCTATGAATCACCAAGAGTGTTGAAATAGATGAAAATACTCTTATAAAATAATTGAGTAATTCTTGAGAAAAACACAATTTTTTATTCATAAGAAGATTTATTTTAGAAAAAATTTTGTATGAAACCAGAAATAAAGTATGATAGTATTTTCATAATAAAATTACTGATTTTAGAAAAATAATTGTTTCCAAAAACAGATTATAGAGTGCCATTGATAATATATAAGAATTTGAAAAATTCCCCTGAATCGGGCTTGTATTTTGAAAATATTTTTAAAAGATTATTTTAAAAAGTCTAACTATCAATAAAATAAAGAAGGATTCTGGTTGGTTTACATATATATAATATTGACACGTGATTTATGAATTGTACTGAATAATACATAAGGAATTTATTGATGTAAATAGACAATGAATGTATCCCGAATGAAAATGGATGTTCGGGTGGAAAACTAGTAGCTTAAGTTCGAATGTGTTTCTCTCAAGAACATATGATCATTTAATATAAAATTAAACTAATTAATAACTTATTTAAGAACCTAATCGGTATTTATTAAATTTATCACAATTCGGTTTAGTTCATTTATGTACTTATTGATAAGTTATTATATTGAATTTCGTCATTCTCGAGTGTTTGTTTTCCTGATTTTATTAATCGGTTCACTTGTTTTTAAGTAATTTAGTTCATGTGAAATAGTTGTAAATATATATAATTGAATTTAAATATTTTTTAACAACATACATAATTTATAATGGTTATTTATATCATTTGGTTACATTGAATGAGGATGAATCACTAGATGACTACCACTTAGATTATTTGGCGGTATTTGGATTATTATGAACTAGTTTTATCATATTAATTAATAATATGTACATATACTGGATCCTGAATATTAATTAGGTTATAATAAATATATTGTATTCTATTTCAACCATTTATAATTTTTCATGACCAATAATTAATGAAAAATTGAAGGTCAAACTACATCATACACGAAGGCTATAAATTGGATCCTCATGGATGTTGATTTCGTTTATCAAAAAAAGGGAGGGAGTAAGAATAATGATGATGGTTATTTCAATCACATGATATAATTACATTATATATATGATAAAAGAGTTATAATGGAAATTTGTACATATGAGGTGAGGAGAATAAAAGAAAATAAATGAACATGAAAAGAAAAGAAAACTTAATAGATCCCTTATGAAAAATCAGTAGACAAACGACGTCGCTTAAAATGTCATAAAATTAATTGATGAGAGAAATAGGGTATCTCAACTTGTTGAAATAAAAAGGACATTATGTGGAATACATAATATCAAACCCCAACATATGAGAATTTAAATTGAAAGAGATAACATAAAAGAATTGTTTACTAAAAATGAGGGTGAAAGGTTCACTTACCTTGATGAGTAACAACTTGAACATGAAGTATGGGACCGTGGAGATTAATGACACCTTTTGAGGACTCAATGGGAGGTAAAAACACATGATCTTTGATGATGAGGGATTTTCAATGAAATAAAACGAATGGATGAGTTGGTATTTATAGTAAAAGGGATATAATTTTTTATTAATTTTAAAAGACACCTCATTTGTGGTTTCTGTAAAACCATGGGCTTTCCCATGGTATTATCCACATGAGACACCTAATATCTTACTGTACTCTACACAATTCTACCATAATTTTTTATTAATTATTACATCATTATGAGGTCATCAAATATACCAATAACTCAAAACTATATTTTTACTATTCACAAAAAATTCATGTATTTTAGAAATATCCCAAAAATTCACCCTAACAATTTTTCAAAGTGTAGATTCATAAAATGAACTCCATATTTTAAAAATACTTTTTATGTATTTTTAATTAAATTTTTAAATAAAATTATAGTTTATTTGAAAAATAATATTATTAAGGGTATAAATAGTTTTATATCACATTGAGAAATAAATTAAGATCTAATTATCTTATTTCCTTAAGAAAAAAATATATCATTATTTATAAATTCATAAGGGTCATATTACTATTCATAAGGGTATGTTATTATTAACCAAAAATAATTTTTGTTCTATCGGACTCTAAATAACTTACTAATCATAACTCTTGATGAAAGTTTTTTGAAATTAAAAACATAGTAGAGGAAAATTTATGTTTCATCAATAGATTATAAAAAATAATTTATTTTCATAACCTTGGGGTGTTACATTTTTCTCTCATTACAAACAGTTCATCCTGGAAATTCACAAAATGTTACCTAAAAATAATTGGTATTGTCTTCAACATAAGATCTTCATGATACCATGTAGCTTCCTCTATCTCATGGTTCCTCCAAATTACTTTTTCCAGACGAGTCCTTCGATTTATCAATAATTGTTCTATGGTATCAAGAATTGTGATAGTATTTTCACAATATGACAGATCGGGATCAAGTTCTATTTCTTCATAGGTGAGTACATGTATTGGGTGTGTCATGTATTTCCTTAACATTGATATATTGAACACATTGTGATCATTGGAGAGGCTTGGAGGCATTTCCAAATGGTAATTTATGGTACCAATTCAATCTAGAATATGAAAAGGTATGATGTACATGTGAATTAATTTTCCCTTCTTACTGAATCATATAATACACTTCAATGGTGATACTTTTACGAAAACGCGATCTCCTTCTTGAAATTCAAAATCCCTCCGTCAGTTATCAACATATATCTTTGTTCTACATTGAGATATTTTAATATGGGTTTGGATAGTATTCAAATATACCATTTTTTCCTCATCATGTTCTGGGCCTACGTGCTTTCTTTCACCAACATCATCCCAGCATGTTAATTTATGACATCTCTTACAATATAACCCTTCATATGGTGTCATCTGAATACTTGAATGGGAGCTATTGTAATATAAAAATTCTATGAGAGGTAAATACTGATCCCACATACCATGAGAGCCATGTGAACAATACCTCAACATATTTTCCAATGTTGTAATAGTCCGTTCTAATATTCCATCAGTTTGATGGTGGTAGAAAGTGCTCAATCAAATATCAGTATCTAAGTACTTCAATATACTTTTCCGGAATTTTAATTTAAAACATGGATCTTGATCAGAAACAATTGATAATGGTAAACCATAAAGTCAAACAACTTCATTAATATATAGTCTTTCGAAACATTCAATTGATAAATCTTCTCTTATATAATGAAAATGTGCTGATTTTGTAAGATGATCAACAAAAACCCGTATCACATCATTCTTTCTTGGAGTATTTGGTATCCCCATAATAATTTCAATTTTAATATTACCCCATTTCCACATTTGAATAGGAATGGGTTTCATGAATGTTCCAGGACAAGGTCTTCTGGCCTTCACCTGTTGACAAACCAAACATCTCAATCATAATCAACAATCTACCTATTTTTGTTTTCTAACCAAAAATATTCCTTTAGATCACATTAAATAATTTTTCAACAAGGGTGTATAAAGAAATTAGATCTATGAGCATCATCCCATAGTTCCCTCTTTTGATCTAGAATAGTGGGAACATGAAGCCTTATTCGGATTTTTTAAATGTCACATTCATAGATGAATTCAATCAACTTCCCATCATTTATAGATTTAATTTTCTTTTGAAACACCTTATCATAATCTTGAGAACTTTTTATCCCTTACTATAAATAAGTTTTGAGAACCATTTGAAAAATTGGTGATTTGTTACCTTCTTTGATAGTTCCCATATCCATGTTTACAGGATCCTTGGACAAAGGATCCCTTTAAACTCCCATCTTGTACATAATTCAATGGTCCTTTCTACTCAAAGGATTTTTCATCTTATCTGCCTTCCCCGGGTGGTAGTGTATTGTGAAATCATAATATTTGAGTATCTCAATCCATATCATTTGTCTCATGATGAGTTCATTCAGTGTGAAGATATATTTCAAACTCTTATGATCTATATATATCACACATTTTTCCCCATACAGGTAATTTATAAAAATATTTAAATAAAATATTACCATTTTCTAACTCAATATATTTAGTTGGATAGTTTTGGTCATGAATTTATTACTACCTAGACGCGTAGGCAATCACTCTATCATTCTTCATAAGGACACAACCAAGTCCTTTCTCTGATGCATCGCTAAATATCAAAAATCCATTATTCCATTATAGTAGATTCAAGACTGGAGAATTCACTAATCTTCTCTTCAATTCATTAAAACATTCTTGACATTCCTTTTTACATATGAAAATAACCCCTTTTATTGTAAGCTTGGTCATTGGCTTTGCTAAATAGTTGATGTTTTGAATCAAACATCTATAATATCCTCCAAAAGCTATAAAACTGTGTACCTTATTTATGTTCATTGGAGTTGGGAATTCATTAACAATATTTCTCTTCAAAAGATCTATAGATATTTTCACCTTATAGACAATGTTTCCTAGAAAGAAAACTGATAGGATCCAAAAATCACACTTGCGAAACATCCCATATAATTCATTTCTTCTAAGAGTCTTTAGAATAGTGCGCAAGAGAATTTAATGGTCTTCATAGATTTTAGATTTTTTCAGAATTTCATCAATAAACACCACCACATAATCATTAAGATATTTCTTGAATATTTATTCATTTGATCCATGAAAACTTATGGTGCATTAGTTATTCCAAAAGGAATTACTATAAATTTATAATGCACGTACCGGGTTCAAAATTCTATTTTTGGAATGTCTTCCTTCCTCACAAGCAACTGATGATCTCTGGATTGAAGATCAATTTAAAAAAAATATTGGGCTCTATGAAGTTGATCAAATAAATCATCAATGCGAGGTAGGGGATACATTTTCATTATTGTTAAAGCATTGATATCTCTATAGTCAATTCAAAACCTCATAGACCCATCATTCTTCTTAATGAAAAGAATAAGGTCTCCCCATGGAGAAACTCTAGGTTGAATAAATCTTAATCAGTCAATTACTCTAGATATTTCTTTAGTTACACTAACACTAAAATGCGAATTATATAAGGGGTCTTTGATATGGGCCTTGAACCAAGAATTATATCAATGGAAAACTCAATTTTCCGCACCAGATGATGTGTTGGTAAATCCTCTGGAAAGACATTAATATATTATTTCATAGTAGGTATATCTTCAATTTGAACATTATTTTCCTCACCCATAGTTATTAAATTCCCTTCCTCCCTATTTCCTTATTTCCTTTCCAATAGTTTTCAGCATCCCTCTACTTCTCTATCTTTCCCTTAATTTCATATGACTTATAGAATTATTTTTCTCTCTTGATATCACATGAAACTATATCCTCGTATGATGAAAAACTTTGGGATACCATTTCCTTCAAGGGGAATGGCTTTAGGCCATCAAAGAATTGATAAATTCTCCTCATTGGATTTCATATGTATTTCATAGTATTTCTTAATAACCTTATGAAGTTAGCTTAATACATGAAACATTCTAATCTTCATTTTCCCTTACATTCAATAATTCCCTCTCTATATCCACTCATTGTTCATGAGGAAAGTATTTCTATATAAATATTTCCTTAAATTCCCTCCATTCCATCTCCTCTATTTCGTCCTCCTCCTTTGTATTTTTTGATTAATGACCACCACTAATCTATATCTCATGATTGATGATAAACTTACATTATCACCTTATTCCCTTTCATTACATCCCAAAGAGAGAAATATCTTCTCTAGGGAACATATCCACTGCTCAGTAAAAAATTCGTTAATATTCCCATTGAATGATGGAGGTTGTTGTCACAGAAAGAAATTTAACATAGCCCCATCACATGTTTGATCTAGAAGCTACATATGGGTGACGTTATCTTTCATAACCTACAAAATGTTTCCAGATATAGTTATAAGTTTCTTAAAACTAGCGCCAACATCATTATCCTCAGTCGGGGGGGGGGGGGGGAGACTCTAAATGGTACACGTTTGTTCATTTGATTTTTATTCCATACACCAGGTGACATTTCTAAATAATTGTATACTCTAGATTAGGGTATGAATCGTAATTTATAATCTCAACTACAAAAGTTATTATAATAAATTAAAATTTTATGCCTACGTAATAACATAATCATGATTTTTCTAAAGAAAATATAATATTAAAATTGTTCATTATGGATTGTAAAGAAAATGTGAATTGTCCAAAGCATATCCCCCATGAGTGTCAATACCAAGAGTGTTTCATGTCCCGTTTCAAGTATCAATATACCTTGGGTAAAGCCTGAAACACTATGTTAGGGTATTCACTCCAAGGTACATATGTGCTAGAGCCACCGTACCAATTTTTATATAGACATGGATGTATTTTCTAGAATGATCATCTTTTTTATAGTTATGAGCAATATGACCAGACATACCACACCAGAAGCACTTTCAAGACATTGATAAACATTCTCCATGATGCCTTTTACCACACCTCGTACAAGTTGAATATTAAATTTTCTTACCTCTAGGCTTATTTGATGAATTCTTTCCCTTTGTTTGCCAACTGGACCTCTTATTATACTTTTTTTAACAAACACCTAATCATCGGAAAACTCCATTTCCACCTTCTTCACACATCAAATAGGTTTTTTGTAACATTTGAACTCATGAGAGGCTAATTCACTTTGATATCATGGATTTAATACTAAGTAAAATCAATTTATCTTACTATAAAGATAGTAGATGAAATTTGGTGCATACCTTGCACGTAGAGTGAACATTTCTTCATAAGCACCCATAGAGTTATCCTCCAGCCTCAATTCCAGGAATTTTTTTCCATTCTAAGATGGACCACATTTGGAAAATATTTCTCAAGAAACAAACCATTGAATTCATCCTAATAGAGAGAATCACGCTCCTCACTATCCTAGATATTTTTCACCATCGACCACCACTGATCAACTTCACCTTCAAAACGTTAAACAGTGAGACTAACCTTTTGATGTTCTGAACAACCCAAGACATTGAAAATCTTTTCCAGTGCATTAATCCACCCTTATGCAACCACAGGGTCATATGATCCTTTGAATGATGGGGGATGTTTCCTCATGAAATTCTATACTACTAACATGTTCCTCTGCTGTTGATCTGGCTGATCTCATTCATGGATACCACCACCACTTATAACTTGAGTTAACTATTACATAACTACAACAAACTGTTCAGTTATGATTTCGACCATCTCAGGTTGCTGATTTGGAAGGTTGTCTTCATATTGATGTCTTCCCAACATAGCATCCATGTTTCCTCTACGGAAAACCATTCTGAACACAGAAATATTTTAGGTGAACCAACATGGTAATCATTAAATACTATATCATTTCAATATTAACAGAAAATATTTTGTGAATATTAATTTTACAATATCCTGACTCCTGAAGTTGCCTAAACCGACCTCTGATACAAACTATAAGGACATAGCCATAAAATATTACATAATAATTATTTAAATGAATAATTCAAATTAAGGTTCTTCTCGGGTTTAGAGTTTTAGATAAATAGGCCATGAATAATACATTTAATTTAAAAAAACAAAAAGTAGATACCTTTACTTAGTTTACATTTTTTTCACATAACAAGAACTCTTGAAATAAGAAAAGTCATGCCGAGATCCATGTTTAAGAAATAAAGACTTTTCCTTTATCCCATCCATGATCCTATTCATCTTTGTGTCCTATGAAAAACATTTCAAAACATAGGATGAGCATAAAAATCTCATTAAGGGACACAAAAACAAGGAAAACTGTTAGTTTTTCAAAATAATAACTAAACCATGAATACTTCAAGATAATTAAATTTTATTACCATTATAAAGTAGTAAATTCTATTAAATGAATAAAATATCACTACTTACCCTTTTGTAACCAAAATATTACAATAATACCCATATAAAAAATACATAACATATAAAGTTAACTTGGGACATAACAAATACTTAAATGGAATAACCATACGGTCGACTTCAAAACATATCACTAAATAGAATAATTGTACGACTACCTTCCATACCCACTGCATTGGAGATTATAACATAACCAACCATCTTGGTTTATCATCGCACAACCCATCATTTGGTTTATCACGTAAGTACCCATCAAATGTCCAAGTACCATAATAAAATCATAACACATAAAATATTACAAATAACAACATTTCAATAATAACATTTTATTTTGCAATCACAAGAAATAATTTCAAGATATTGAAATAATAAAACCATTTCAAAAACCATTTTCAACACCAAAAGGCCAAAAAACAAAATAACTGATTTCCTTTTCATTTTAGAAATCATTAAGGCTTATAGAGGAATCCAAATAACAATTATGGCGGTGGAGAGGTCATCGTCGCTGCAAACGTTAAAAACATTCCATTTTTCTTTGAGTAAAAATCATTATAGAATATGATTCCCTTTGAATGAAGGTAAAATTAAAATGGTTTTACTTATACACCGTGTAAAAGAAGAAGGTATATATATTATTTAAATTTTCATCAATGAAAAGAGATTGAGACGAAGTCCCTTACCTTGTGTCTGGCATGACTCGATCAATCTTTAATCTTTTGAATAATAAACTAAAGATAATTTCTACTTGATTAAGAACATTTTTCAAGTTTATTAATCCTTTTATATAACTTATTTCCATGTTATAAACATTATGTAATCATTCAAGTTAATAATGGTCATTTTGTCGATATTTGGTACTTTAGTAAAAAATGAACACCTTATATTTCCATGTTGTCCATGTGGTCAATAATACATTATATCCAGAATGATATTCATGAATGATATATTATATATATCATATATACTTAGTTTATACATGTATTTATAATAGTATGTAACATTTTGGGGTAAGAAATGAAATGCACCATTAATGGAGACGGTAAGCCGTACATACGCAGAAACGCTACTTTAATTTATATTTCTTATTTTAATGGAATTAAAACATTATGATACATAGATATATATTAATTCAAGTATAATATAATATATAATATAATTAAATCCATCCTTTATACATCCCACATATGTCACTAACGAGTCATATCACTTTGAGGGGGAGGTAGTCCACACTTCCTCAACTAATACTATCATGTTTACCCATAATGAAAACCATAATGGTATGATATAAACTAAATATACATAAGAATAAACAAAACATAAACATAATATATATCATATATAAATATAGTTCCATTATAATGGACACCATTTGAGGTGGTAGGAGGTAATTGAAAAATCCTCGTTTCGTGAGGTGTTCGTTTTCCATCCACAGAAACATTATGTAATTCATCCATTTGATTGTGTTGTGTGTAAGTGTAGTTAGAATAACTCTCCTAAAAAATTCATAGTATATTGAGGATATTGGTGTTACTATAAAATAATGGAATGAAATGAGTTTAGGGGTTTGATTAGTAAAATAAAAGAAATGAAGTAAGAGAATGCATTACCTTTAATTTGGGTAACTTATATTGGTTTGAACCAAAATAGTTTGTTCAAGTGTCTTCTGCCTAAGGTAATAGTTCTAGGTGGAAGAGCGGGATGAAGGGAGATTAATTGGGTTGATTTTTGATGATCCAAAAGGCTTGAGAGATGGGAGAAAATTGTTATAAGTGGTCTTTTTTTATAAGGGAGAGGAGGGGCTCTTTAAGAAAGTGTTAAAATATTATTTTATTATATAATGATATTCAATTTCTAAAGGACCAAAAATCATTATATTAAAATATAAGATGACTCACGGTAAAAATGAAATCATTTAATAATAATTGGACAGGTTTTGGATGTTATTTTATTATTTATAATATTATTTATTTAAATGATTTATTAATGAGGTAAACACTGCATCATTTTTTTGTCATAAATAATTTAATTTATTCGATGTCTAAAAATTATATAAAAAAATACCATGATGTATGAAAAATTTTTAGATTTCTAAATAATATTTATAGTTAAAAAAATACTTATATAACAACATATAAAAATTTATTTACTAAAATATTTTTGTTTATGTGATTTTTCCTTTACTTTAAATTAATAAATCTAAAGTTTCATTATCATTCATAAGTGGATACATGAGGTCTCAAATTCGACCCAAGGATGCCCATGGTTAGACATAATCATAAAATATGGTTAATAAAATTGATAAGGTAATTTTTAATTATTATAATATTCTTTTTCATCTTGAATTACTATATTTACCTTTAACTACAGTAAATAAAAGTCAAAAGATACAATTCATCAAAAATTATTTTCATCTTATTGAACAAAATTTTACTTAATAATAACAACCATGTACATATTATTTTTGGAATTCAATTCATATAACTCGTAAAATTACATTTAAATAAAAAAGACAGTTTTTTAACTACTACTAAGGGGTTTCACTATTCATCCAAAATTGATGTTTTTCAGAAAAATACCAAAAATTCAGCGTAAGCTATATTTTATATTCTGAATAAAAAAATGATGATTATTATTCCAAATTCAATACATAAAAGTGGAATTAATTAATTTTAAAATTAATTCATGTTATTAAAACAAATATAGTGTTTTTAATAAACAATAACTATCAAAATATTGACACTTTATATATTCAATTTCAAAGTGAAATTAATTATATTGATCCAAATTGGATTAAAAGGTAAAAATATATTCTAATTAAACTTTAAAACCAATTAATAATATAATCTAAAAATATAAATAAATTAAATTAAAACGTAGTTTTGAATTAAAACACAATATTCTCACTATTCATATAAAAATGAACTTTATCGGAAAAATTCAAAAAAATTAAACAAATAAATTTTGATGTCCCGACTCTAAAAAAAATTATATGATCAATGAGAATGTATTAGAGTGATTAAAACTATATTTAAATAGGTTTATCCATTAAAAGCGGTAAATCTACACTTTAAAGTAAATTATACTTAAAATTAGATTCATTCACATTTTAAGCCTCTAAATTTTATTGGATAAATGTAAATACCATTGACAAACATTTATAATAATATTGTAGTTGATTTTTTTTATTCTCACCAATACAATAGCTTGGAGTTAACTTCCATTTAAATAAATAAAATTTTATTATTAGTATGCAAAGTTAGATTTCAATGAAACATATTGTTGCGTATTGGGTATACTATCGAACATAGAAACCCGTTTAAAGTAAAATTAATATTTAATTCAAAAATATTAATAAGTATAAAAAAAATTATTCTTCATTTACCTGGGATGTTACATGTGTACTAGATGCAAGAAAAATACAGGACATGTAATTGGATTACACACCATGAAATATTATTACATGATATGTAATGTTCTTCCAATGACCTTTCACGACGTGTAATGGGTTTTACACTCGAAGGAAAAATCGAGAATTACATGATGTGAAAGGAAATTACATGTTGTGTAATTTTCGTACTATATTTTTAAAAAAATATTCAGTGGTCTCTATTTTTTTATATAGAATTATTTTTCCTCTGATTTAAATCTTAAAAATATTCTTTTTAAATTTGAAGATCTAGAGCCCATAAAGACCCTATTTCATTCACCTTCCTTCACATTAAAACCACATCATTATGTCTTTTATTCATTTTTAGTCATTATTGATTCTTTGGAACAATGGATATGCTATTCGGATTTTGGCTCTTATTCTCTAATTTCTAATTCTAAATCCATTATTTAGATTTATTTGATTCTAGTAAAAAATTAGTACTTGATACTAGACGATCACTCCACTACGAGCTACGGTAGGTGTTATAGTTTTTTCATCTATTAATGATTTATAGTGCTAATGGCCATTTTTTTCTGGCTGAACATTTTAGAATGATCCCAAAATTAAAATTTTATGTTGAAATATATGAAATATAACCATTTAGGGATGTATTAGGTTCCTTGAGATACATTGGTTATTGTTTCCCCATCCCAAGTCCACCCGTGTGGTATGCCTTCTGACTATTGATGAACTACCCAAGGGGTATTTTATGTAGTTTTCATGGGTTAAGGAAGCTCATTTGTACTTAAATGGGGTTTAATGACTTTAATAGGGGATTTCATACATTTTTTCCTTGTGTTATAAAAATATTCCATTCCTATCTTAATTAAATACTAAAATGGAATTTTATAAATGAGTGGGTATAAGCCTAGGTTGTTTTTAGATTTCATAAACAATTTTGTTAGTAATTGTTATTAATGGGTGGTTATACTCATGTGATGTGATAAATTAATATTTGTGATAAATGGATGGGCATACCCAAGTGACATAATTAAAAGAAAATGGATTTCATGAGTGAGTATACTCATTATATGTAATAGTATAAATGATTGGATATTATTATTGAATGATTTTTTAATGTAATTATTTAAATGAGTGGGTATACTCGTTGAATGGTTTTGAATGTAATTTTTTATATGATTGGGTAGAGTCATAGGGTTTGGAATTGTTAAATGATATTAAATGGTTGATGATTTATATAGTTATCAGGGATGGCTCTCCATGGATATGGAATGTAGTAGGGGATGACTTGGATGAGTTCGCACCAAGGGTCTCGATTCCATGGGATGGATTGATATTTTCAACCGCATGGATCTATCATTCTTGGATTCAAGTAGGAAATTATGGTACACATGCTACTAGGGCTCCAAACAGTTCCAATAATGATTTTCCATAGAGATGCTTCTAGGACTCGATGAGGTTATCCTGGTCTTAGAAACCTTCAATATGTCCCTTTTGTGGTCTACACTTAATTATACGTAATGGAAGTGGGATATATGTCTATGGTTGTATATAAAGGCCATGGTTTTTTGATATGGTTTATTTATATATGTTAAGGTCGTGCGGGCAAGATATGGATGGTTGTATAGTGAGGTCGTGTTGTTTTTTTATATCGCTTATAGCTGCCATGATAGGATATGAATCTTGTTGGAGGAATCCTTGAGACGTTTTTTGGTATTCCTTGGTTATAGTAGTTATAGGCCTTGGGATTTCACACTTAAATTATATCTTACTTTCACCTATTTAGCATATTTCATTGTAATACTTATAATTGTATACATATTTGAGTGGAAAACTACTGGTATGTTCATCACACACCCTTTAAGGACCTACTTGGGAACTCCAATGGATTCTATGGAAGTAGGTGATAATAGAGGTAAGTGCCCTAAAACTTTTTGTTGAGAATTTCATCAGATACGGGGTGAATTGGACCAAGCTGAGTCTTAAGATGCTATAGGGGCACTTTTTGGGTTTTTTTGCTTTTGGATACTTTTATTGTTATGTGTTTCCATGTACCTATATTTTCTATTTTCTAGATACATTTATCACATAAATCATGGTATATGAGACAATTATATGCTGTTATATATTCCTTATCTTTCTTGTATATTTTATTTGTTGTCTACTTATTGTATTTTCTTTCTCTATTGAATGAGATTTACTTACAGTTTGATATACTCTCGTAATAAGGGAGTAGTCTCCCCACTGACTCACAAAATCCCTCATTTATAGCCAGAAAAATCTGAAATTTAGAGAGAAGTGTTTGATTCTATGAATCCAATTTGGATCAAAGCGCTATTTTGTGGAATATGGGTATGGGATGTTTCAATATACTACTTATCAGAAATGATACAGTAGCTCCTCACTTTTTGATGATTTGGCTAAGTATATTCTTGTCAATTAAATACATGGGTAAATTTTCATACATACTATGTATGAATATTTATAGAGATAGATAAGAGAGGCTTCTTGGACTCAGTCATGACACTGAAAATGGAAATGGACAAAAGTAGATTAGCACAGAAAATTAAAAATGAGGTATTTACCAGTGTTACATGGAATAAATATTAATTTGATTTCAGATCCTTATAACGGGTTTACATTTATGGATAAAATTATTTATGTGTCTATTATAGGTGATATCTTTTATTCCATTTTGGGTTCCCAACCTAATATTTCCTATACTCATTGAATAAACAGTTGACAAAATCCAATCCTTGTGAGAGTCATTGGATTATTTTGAGGAATATTCTAATGTACTTGAGATGGAATAAGAATATTTTCTTGATTCGTAGAGGAGAGAATGAGCTATATTTAAATGGATACACATATTATACATTTTAATCTAAAAAAGATGATATAAAATCATAATCATGTGTTTTCACATAAATAGTCTGATATCTATTAAAAGAGTTCCATACCATCCAACATAATAGACATTGCAATAGAGACAATGTACATAACTACATCATATTCTATAATGAATGTTTTTTATATTATTAATTTCATCTATGAACATGATTTAGTTCACAACATTGATGGAAAATATGATATTTAATATCACAATAATGGAGATATTTCTCAAGTAAAGGAACCCTAGTTTCACCGAAGTACTAAAAAAATTATTTTAAAATAACATCTAAATTGATTGATCATTGAGAGGGGTGATGTAAATATCTATTGAGTTACTATAGTTAAAATGTATAAAATTCATTGATGAAGCTATCATCACAGCCAAATCATAAGGCTTATGTAGTTTCACATAGTATGAAATAATTAAGAGATAGCTATAATGGTCAAATATTATATCATGTTATTTTTAATAAAGGTAATATTCATTTATAATTTATTTATATGTGTTGAAATTTACTTTATATGGCATTTTTAATGATAATATCTTCTTAAAGAACATCTTTGAGTTGTCCCTAATTGATGATCATCATAGAGTAGTATGGGTTGTGCTGATATTTTAATAATATCATGAATATTATTTTATAATAATTAAATATATTTATATAAGAGGTATAAAGAATGGATTAATAAGGTAATAATTTTATAATTATTACTTGGACTGGACCACCAAAGTATATCTCATGGTATTTCATAGAGTCATCAATATACTAAGGGATGTATGCTTATTATTAACACCCACAACCTAAGATCTGTGAGACATATAGCATGATAACCTTTATGATTGGATAGCTTTCATACAAAATTCAAAATAGACCTAGTTAATTTGGGGGTGGTTGGGTAATTAGTTGATCATGTCATTGGTTGGAGCACAACCAAGATTTTATTTTCCTCTTGTATGATGACTAAATACATCTATCCCTTGATTGAAATATATTATGTAAATGAATATGTATTATAATTTTAATCACATGAGATATTTCCATATACTTGGATGTGGGACATATCACTATCGTTTAATGGGTGGATTGGGAAATTATTTTTTGTATTTGGAAAAATATTTAACTACCACCATATTTTTTTATGGTGGTTTTAAGAAATATCTGCTAGATGTGGTGTTGAGAAATATTTCATTAAATTTTTCAAATTATGTTGAAGTTTTTTTCAAATGTTGGGGAATATTCTATTAACATGGGTTTTATTATTTTAGAAGTGGTTTTGGGATGACTATTTTCATCTCAGATGGTGGGGGACCAAATCACTTCGGATTAGATTAATGTGTTTCAGTATTTAGGGGTAGGTTAAATCATTACTAAATTTTTCTTCTTATTTAATGACGGTTTAAACTTCTATTATATGTTTCTTTAGAAAAGCATATTGTGTCTAAAAAAATAGTCAAAAAAATTAAAATCAAATATTAGAATATACTCTAATAAAATTAATAACAACTTTATATATATTATCAACAAATATCATACATTTCATCAGATAATTTCATAAAAATTTATTTCCTATTATACACATATCTACAAGAGGTTTCGTGCAAAAATACATTAAAAAAAATATGTGATATAAAAAAATTTGGGAAAAAAGATATCAATAAATAAATCAAATACATGAATGAAAATAAGATAATACAAAATATAATGGATATATTATAACTAAGTAGATAAAAGAACATGATCATGGAATGACACATAATACTAGATAAATAAAATGATCACGAATGATAGTGAAATATGATAGGGGTGTAGAATATATATATATATACAGTATATAGTTTTCATAAGTTAATGATAACCACCATTATTATTGTAATATAATGGTCTAGGACAATTTCTAAAATCCCATAAATAATAATATCATACGTTATAATGTTTGACCCAATGTAATGTGGGTTTTTATAATATCATGTTAACTCATCACATAATACTACATACATATATATGTGTGACATGTAAATATGAAAACAACAATATATCTATTAAATTCCATAGATGGACTAACCCATGATTATAGAATGTGTTATATAAAAATATTATAATTTTATAAAAATATTTAAACAAAGAATGATGATTGTAACATAATTGGATATCTTTAGTGAAAGTATGAAACAAGAGATCTCCATAGAGTGTAACATAAAAATGTATTTACTTATATGAAAAAAAATTTAAATGAATTTATGAACTTATATAATATTTTCCTAGAATATTCCATAGTATTTTTACAACATTGAAACATTCAACAATAATAGAATTAGAATTTTATTTTTCATTTTCATTAAATGTCATAAATAGAAGAAGGCTTTTAGAAACAATGTTTTTAGATGACAAATATGTTGGAAGTATAAAAGAACTCAAGAAAAATAAGATCAATCTCAAGTATTTATAATAAAAATCATATGAAAATTTATAGGAACAACTATTTTAAATAATTTTATTATAAATTAAATATATAAATAAAATAATATAATAAATATGCCATTAAATTATAATGGATATATTGTGTTTTTAAAAAAATGGTATAAAAATATTTTAGAAACATAAATGGGATATAATAACATGGATATTAGAAATAAATATTCAATAAAAAAAGTGATTAGTAGCAGGGTTCCACTTACTTTTATACACAAAATACATAACAAAATCAACATTTAATTCCATTAATAGAACAAAAAATGGATAATAACCCACAGATATATATAATTAAACAAAATTAAAAACATATAATGAGTTAAGTTATAAAACATCAATTATATGGAGTTCAAAATGAATCATCATGACTACCTCCTGATGGGTGATGTTTATACCCATCTCAATAAACATCTTTAAATTAACTCCCTTAATATGAAACCTATATAATAATTTTCTTAAAAATTAAACTATTTTGTATATTTATATTTGAACATAAAATAATCTATCACATAACAACTGTGTTTAACCCAACCAAACACCCAATCCATTTTTTACATGGTAAGGTGAAATAAAGAGATTGAAAACACATCTTTAATATATTCATAAATGGACAAAAAAATATAGTAGAAATCATAATAAATAATATATAAGTAAAACCATACAATCCAAGACAAAAAAGGATAAACCTAAAATTATTCCAAGTCCCCAAGTGACCAAAAATCACCATTAAACGACCATTCCACGAAGGTAAAAGAAGAAATAATAAGACGATCAGCTACAAGATACCCTTTACATTACTTGGATATCATAATAAAACAATTACAACTAACCAAAAAAAATGTTGGGTGTGAGAAAAATACCATTACGATACCACCAAAGTGTATATATATGGACTAATATCACGAATGTAATAGTTCTACCTTTTATATAAATTGTATTACAAATAATTTTCATAAATCCAACAATGTTTATAAATCATTTTCCATCTGCTTTTTCATAAAATCATTTCATATTTTAAAAACCATAAATATAAAAATTGTAAGTGATAAAATATGAAGAAATATCAATATATCACATGGTAATTAAGTAAAAACATATATATGAAACACTATCATGAGAATCAATGTGATACGACCACATACAACAAAAACTGTGAGCACTAACCCGTGATAAAAACTATCATGTCATAATAATATATAAAGGAAAAATAAGGTTACCATTTGGGATTTAGACTATGGTACAATAAAAACATTACATGATAAGATACCTAAATAGGTCAAATGTTGGATCTAACTGATATCATTTCCAACCACAGTCTGTCAATATCAATAAACAACCACTAGTGGTTCCACACACACTAAGGTTACCTTTTTCTATTTCATGATGCACCTAAGGTTCCCATAGATCCAATATTTTCAATATACACTTCAAACATATTCTCATCATTTATAAAACATTTTTAAAATGTAATAAAAATTGATTTTTTTATCATAAAGCCAATTTCCTAGTCCAAACAAATCCATTTTAATGAAAACCCTTTTAATTACATATATCTTTTCAAGATATACATTTAAACAAAAAATTTCATCAATTAAATGAATAACCTAATTGAATTTATCAATAATGATAATAAATTCACCAAATTAACCGACTTTATAGAAACACCATCCTCAAAATAGTATAAATCTAGTCACCTTCAACAATAGTGGTTGGAAACCAAGAGATCAGCCATAAAAAGACAAGGAATGATAATTAAATTCAATGTATCAATATAAAACACTATATGATAGTGAATCTAAACACTAAACACAACCAACGTAATGAATAAATACAAAGAAATAATGAACCAGAAGGAAAACATACCAAAACAAGCTCACCACAACCATAATTGTGGTCAATCATCAAAGGAATGATCCAAAAGGAAAAGTGATCTAAAAAATATTATAGTGTAAGCTCTAGGTCACATGAGGCAGGATGCTTGCATGAATCAAATGAAAACAACCTATACAGTTACCTTAAACCCACATATCATGATAATTACATGTTGTGTGATCCCATTTCAGGTTTTAAATTCCATAAAAGCTGAAAACATCGAAAAAAATGACTCACCTTTTATAAAAACCCAATTTTAGCCCTTATATGGTCTGAAATCTTAATACACTGTGTGTAAAAATCATCTCATGATCTAGATTCATATGATATACCCAAAGACTATTACACAATGTGAAATCTATTTAATCAATGTGATCACTCCCAAAGGAAAACAAACATGCCAGTTCTGTAAAAAATCATAAAACCACCATTGGAATTTGATGAACATAGGGAGAACCTTGTAAGGCTTTTGATACATTTATACATATAATATATTAATTAAAAAATATACCTCCATAACCATTATGTCATTTTCCTTAGTGAAGGCTCTCTATCATTGAGATGTCATAACCCCCTCCCTCCAAAAATGTTGCAATTAGGGGAGAAAGATAATGTCCCCTGATTCTTTCCTCTAGTAGGACCTATAGATAGAAACTAACACCAACGGTATAAAAGTATCTTGAAATGTAAGTAATTTCCCTATATAATAATATAATATTGGCAGATAAGATGAATCATCCATAATAAATCCATGGAAAATATAAAAAGAAACCCAAACCATCCCAAATGCCTGTATAAATAAAACTGATATAGATAAAATCCTCCAAACTAAATACACAAAAACAATGATAAATCAGCTACATAGAAGATATCCAAAGATAAAAGATACTTATCTCTAGCATGGTTCATGTAATCCCATTAGAAGCCTAAAATAGTTTATAGAAATAGGGAGGGAATAAAATTATACTTAGTATGAAACCCAAAGTATATCATGTCCATGTTAAACAATCATAGTAATTCACTCTTGATAAAAAACAGAACTAAATAGTATCCAAATAGGTGAACTATATATCCCATAATTACCAATGAACAATCACTAAATAACTTAAGTAATCTAATATAACATAATTAATATCAACAATGGGAACCCTACAATGCTTTTTTATTGGTATCCCACTATTACACCATAACTTCGTACATCCTAGAGCTCCGATATGTTTTTCATATCACATTGTCCCACAATCTTGGTCACATTAGATCATACCTTCTAATACCTGGGATCATCACCCTAAAATCATGACTATATCACGTGCTTTCTAAAAACACCTAAACCATCACACATCCATAACCATAACCATAGTAGTAGGGTATCGTGAACATGAAGTAAATCAACCTCTTTCCCCCCTAATACCGTGTATGACCCCCACTGTAAGACACCTCATCACATATCATCCTATCCAGGGGAACTTTTGATACCTCACATTTCGGCCAAAGACACCTAATATCACCACCCCCTACGTATGACCACATAAAAATTCCCTTAATGATGCACTATCACAACCAATATCATGTGAACTAACAGACCTCTAACCCTCAGAACATGGGAAATACATACCTTTCCTGCATGAGAGAGCATGAAACAGTGGCTACGAAGCCATCTATCCTCTTCATCGGAGGTCTGGAAAAGAAACCCTGACATGACAATGTAGGGGGTCAGAATATAGTGATAGACAACGATGGGTAGAATATAAATATCACAAGGAATATAAAAGTATTTATATATATTTCCACACACACAAGCCCAACCTATGAGTTCAATGCAAAACACTGGCCAACTCACAAAACCCCCACTTTTTTTGAAACATCTAAATGCATAAACAAAATGAACCACAAGACACATCACACCACCAACCAATTCCCATTTTCCAACCCATTTGATGCATTATTTAGCATCACACACATTTAACCACACATCCCATAATTTATATTTTCATTAACCATTCAACCACATTAAGTAAACCAAAAAATATTCATTTCAAACATTATTAAATATTTAATTATTACATCAATACTTGGGAATACAGAAAAAACCATCCACGACCTTGCCGCCCCAAAATCCTGGCCAAACAACAACCACATTGCCACCCTAGAATAATTTTCAAACAACAACCACCTCACCACTCCAAAATCATAGACAAACAAAAACCATAATGCCACCCCAAATGAATGGACAAACAACAACCACCTCCCAACCCCAAAATTATAGACAAACAATAACTACCACACTTCCCCAAAATAATTTACAAACAACAACAACGTCACCGCCTCAAATGTATATCCATACATAATAGAACATCAAAATCCATTTTATAGATTTAAAACGTTCATTTTATCATATTACAAATTATTTTTATGGGCATTATCACACAATCCATATTCCTAGGAAAACAATTTTATTAACCAAATAGATGTGGTTATCCAAATTCCAATTTATGATGATATCCCAAAAAACAAAATTGGCACAATAATAACATTACATAACATCCAACACCAAATAATCCCCCAAAAACCATAGTTTTTAGTAGGGAATTACGCCCGTACAAACCATCAGATAACTATAATACCAATGTTGTAAAAACATAAGGATCATTCCCCTTTACCTATTCATATTTAGTTATTAAATTATTTGTATTGAACTAATCATCACAACTATATCTCATAGATAAACAAGATTAAACCCCTATAACATGATTCAAAATAAATAGAAATAATTGGATCAGAACCTCAAAAAATATTCTCCAATTCCCTACACAGTATAGGGTGAAGAATATGTGCCCACAAACCACAACTACACCACAAGAAACCACGGATCAACCAACATCACACAAAAAAATCATAAAAATAATTCCAATCACACACCCCAAACCAGAACAAAATTTCTATAGTGAATCTTCAAGAGAATAATGAAACAAACCCATTGGGAAAGTAAAAATAACTCACCACAGATCATCAATGAGGATTCACTAGAACAAAAAAACCAAAATGTGATGAAGGGGATAGAAGATCCACTCAGGGTGCCCATAGAGTGTCCAAAATAATAGAAAAGGAGGATGGATGAATGGATGAGAAACATCCGAGAAAGATAACATAAAGCCTATAATTCCACTAGTTTTACATCATGTTACCATTAAACGGAATGTAATCCTCTGGTTTTTAGAAATTTGCAGCCTTCACTAAAAAACAAGAAATGTTGATATTTGTTTAAACACATAATGAATACCACTTATACGACACGTAATAAATCACATTGATACCCCCTTATCCATATATAGGTCATGCATGAACCTGATACACAATCTATAAATTACGTTTACACATCAGGTCGACAATATACTACGATTATCTTTTGTAGAAGCTCTAGTCCACCAATAGCCTCCACTAAAAACTCATAAAACCACCTAAAACCTCTTACCAAAAACCTCCAATACAAAAAATGGAAATGTAACAGGTCTGGAAGTCATATATTTTTACATTACATACTCATTAAATGTTCATCTCCCTTGAGAATCCAAAACCAAGACCAAAGGGAAAGGGGTCCGAACAACCACCCCACGAGACACCTCTTGAGGGCCTTATCATACCTCAAATTCTACCACAATATAAACATGACAAACCAAATGGCTAAAAATCTCATAAAATCATTATCACCACAACCATCCAACCGCAAAATCACTTCACAACCTTCTAAAGTTTTACACAACCCAAACCAACAACCACTACAAGAAATGAACCACACCATTATTAACACACATATTAAGAAATTCCATCCTCCATTTCATAATACTATCTTCTCTATGCTTCCCTAAATTTTCTTCATGGGTTTAATCGCATCATAATTAATATATATCGATAGGTTATTATTTTCTCCACTATTTATGTTTCATAAATTTATCACACATCAAACATTAAAACCAAAATAAAATAGCTCATCTCATAAAAAAAGATCCAAAATTCACATCATAGAAAAATACAAAAATAAAAACTCAAAAAAACCCTAGGTATTGGGCATGTATCTATGTCTCTCACTCCCAATTACACTCCTTTGGGAATTAATTTTTCTACAGCACAAGAACTAGAAGAATGGTTTTCCCCCACAACACCTACTCTTAATGATCTTGGTTCTCTACTAGCCTCTACAATAATGTTGTGTCATCTTAAATATCCAAATCTCCCTAATCAATGAAATGGGATTCATCGTAAATAAACTTATATAGTAGAGAGATGTTGAAGAGGATTGGGATTCTCTAAAACCAAGGTTGAAATTCTAACTAATATGCCACCTTTCCACCTCGCCCATTACGTAAAAGAGGAAAAAACCCATGGAGAAAACTTACTCATCCTTCCAAAACTCCACTTCCCATTCTGAGTGGAATCAATCAAGAACATGTGGTCCCAAACCTTGAACTCTAATTTCCTTATCTTGATATCATAATGAGACTTATTCGGACCATGAACTAATTTCAACCTCTCATGAACATGTTAAAACTTCTCTATTTTACTTTACACCACATTGGGTCCAAGAATTACTACCTCCCCAACCACTATTCAAAAAACCGGAGAAAGAAATTGTCTCCCATACAATGTCTGAAAAGGGCCCTTGTTGATGGATGAGTGATAAAATTTTTGGTATGAAAACTTCACTAAAGGATTGTGTCATATCCATGATCCACCAATGTTCAATATGCAGACCCATGAAATATCCTCCAATATCTAGATAGTTTACTCTGTATACCCATCTATCCAAGGGTGGAATGTAGTGTTGAGATGTAACTGAGTGCCAAAAGAATTTTTCTATACCCTCCAGACTCATGTGGTAAAACTTGTGTCTATAACCATGATAAGGGACCTCACAACTCCATGAAACCGCACCACCTCATCTACATAACTCTTTTGTAAATCATCCACTACACCAGACTCCTTGATCACTAATTAGTTATCCAATTTCATTAACTGGTCCATAACCAAAATGGGATCATCCCCAACTACCGTGAAAAAACATTCAGTTTTGACCATCCTCTAACCATCCCTCTAGAGTATCATCATGTCCAACAAGATCTTGCATCACCTATACCTATATTTCTTTCCACTAATACTCCTCTACATTTCACACTAGAGAAAACTGCACTTTCATCTAAAAAACAACCTCCACCACCATCCACCAATAAATCTATGTGAGAGGTGTCCAAATCCTCGAACACTCTTCATACATCCCATGACTCCAGGAAAAAATCCTTCCTCAACATTATTCTCAATGAGTCAGCCACAACATTATCAATTATTATGGTGTATGTGGTCTCAAAATCATTATCCTGAAGAAAATCCATCCACCATTGATGTCTAATGTGTTTCTCACATTTTTAATATATATACCCCTAGATATTGTGATCCATAATGACAATAAAAAACTCCTCAATGAGGAAATTTCTCCATAAATTTAGTGAAATTATAACTGCTTCTAACTACAAATCATGGGTGGCATACTTAGCCTTATAGTGATGGAACTACATAGATGCGTAAGATATCACTTCCCTCCTCTACATCAACATGAATCCCAAAACCAAATGGGAAGTGTCAAGAAACAACTAAAATGACACCCCAACCTCAAGAAACAAAATCACTACAGCACTAACCAATTTCTCCATAAAGTAACTGAATAACTCTTTGAACTAATCTTCCCTCACAAAATCATATTCCACCCTAGTAAATCCTATCAATATGGATAAAACACAATAAAAATATTGTAAAAACATCAAATAATAACCCAAAAGTCTAAGGAAACTATGAAACTCTTTTACATTATTTGGTTCTTCCTAAGGAAAGAACAACCTCGACCTTCAACAAGCCTACTACCACACCCTGTTGAGACACTACATGCCCAATGAAATGCACCTCTCATGTCCAATACTAAAACTTGGTCAAATTTCTATAAAGATGGTGGTGTTTAATAACTTGGAAATAGCTCAGATATTCTCAGAAAACTCCTCCTCTAACATCAAGTAAAGAAAGATGTCATCAATGAATAGGATGAAGAAAAGTCTAGGAACTCACAGAACATGGAGTTCATAATCCCCAGGAACACCGATGGTGTGTTTATAACACCGAATGTCATGAGTATAAACTGAATATTCCCACACCTATATCTGATGGTATTATTCTGGATATCTCCCTCCTTCAACCTGAACTAGTGATATCCAAACCACATATCAATATTAGAAAAAAATCTTTCCCATAATGGCTAGATGAAAAGACCTTCTATCCTTGGAAGAGGGTAATGACTCTTTATTGTCACCTAATTAAACCTCTAGTAATATTTATACAACCTTAGACTATTATCAACATTATTAGGGAACATCACTTGATAAAACCCTAGTGACACACTTGGTTAGATAAAAGCCTTTTTCATCAGATAATCAATTTTAATCATGTACTACATAAACTGGGAAGGATCCAACCAATAATGTGCCATAAAAATAAAAAACCCACGAAGATACAACTATATACCAAAATTAGCATCATGTTGATGGGGAAGTGTCACAAAAGACTTTGTAAAAACATCTCAAAACTCCCAAATTTCCCTTGGGAGCTACAGTATCCCAGTGTCTATTGCTTCCATCAAAAAAACATCAAAAAAGAAAATAAGGGGCTCCAAACACTGACTACACACCTAACTACATTTCTCTCTAATGAAAATTTCACACTGCCTATCTACATATAATGAAATGACTCTCCTATAAAATAAGTCAATGATAACATGTAAATAATGCAATTGGTCAATGTCTATGATAACATTGTATGGCTACATCGGTAGTAAGAAGAGATCCCCATATGACTGATATGGCCCCATCATCATTATACACTATCAGAACACATCAAAAAAGCTGGTCTAGCCCCATACTAGTGTAGTCAACACTAAGTGTATGGGAATCCTTTTTATGTCTATTCTGAGAGAATGACCGTGATTGGGTGAAATAATGGAGTGTGAATATCTATAATCAAACAAATCATAAACAAGCATACCAAACAAACTGACTGTATCTGTAATGATCTATGGGCCCTATGGTACTACTTCCTCCACTATGTGAAACCGACCACTCATAAATCCCATACCTCTATACTAATGACAGCCACTATTACCACAATTGGGTTGAGGTCCCTGGGTATAAGGAATATCCTATATTCATCCTCTGTCTGATCAATCTCCCCACAACATAGAATAATCCTAATTCCCTTGAAGCTAAAACCGTCTAACTAGAAACTGATACTATTGTTGGCACTATCCTTATCCACGTCAACCAAACGGAGCATGGGGAACCATTAGAAACTAGTTTTAGAGATGGATAGAACCCTCAAAACCAAAATACACTCAAATAAATACCCCAGGAAATGATCAAAACAACTATCCCTAGTAGACTGGAAATGAAGTTACTGAGACTGACTCCCCACTAGTAGATATATTAAAGGACTTATTGCCTGATACTTGAAACTGAAATCTCTGATCCTCGAGGAACCCTACTAGTTACACCCTCCTAGTAATCCTCCTCATGAATGTATTTTCTTGATCACCTATGCCTTATTTTTAACCTCCAGATACATCATGAATGTAAAAAAAATTAACTGCATATTGGATTGAAGGATATATCAACTCCTTAATATGTACCACATGAGACTCCTCATCTAGAATATGAAATAAGGAAAAACATTTAATATCATTGAAATTAATTCCCAGATTCCACACTAACATTCTCCCCTACTAAATATAAGTAATCTCCAAACTCTTAAATTCCACTACAGTCAATGAAAAGAAATCTTCTCAGAACTCTTTATAAAAGATCAACCACGAAACATTTTCCTCCTCCCACTCACCTAGATATAACATTCACAATTGACATGCATCTCCCAACATCTGACTAAATTCCATAGGTACCCAATATCACACAAGGTCTCAGATCAAACAAAAATCATTATTAATATATTTAAACTAACACTCTATATCTACATCAAAAACAATTCCCTTGTACTTCCCCAAATGCTACTGATGGAATGCATGTGACATCATATTCTACTGATTATCCTTCTCAATTAGATCAACCCTATGGACATAAATTATATCATCTTGGGGAACCTAAATTTCATATGCAACATACAGATGACAAACATGAGCCATAGCTGAAATAGGAGAAAAATATTACATAATCCTATTTAATATGGAAATTAATTTATATTCAATTTAAGTTAATTTATCCATTTTAGTCTTCCCAAAACAACCAAATTTCAAACAAGAACACAATTTATCATGATTCATGTACCTCTCTTATGTTTCTACCCCTCAAATAGGTCCACCTCAGTTGGCTATTCAATAAACTCAAATTCGATTCATTGGATCACTGGGGGCCCTTAAATCACATGTCCTATCAGGCTTCCCAATCCTATATCACATGCCAAGGTAAACTGGAACTACTTCCCTACAAAACCATTCAATCCTTACTGTGACTAACCCCAAATTCTATCCTATATCTCAACTAATACCTTTAATTCCACTATTTCAGGACCCCCCCTCTAAGGATTTCATAATGATAGGAGAGAGATAAAGACCCCTGAGTCTTACCCCTAGTAGGGTCTAGTATGGAGACTAGCACTAAGGGTGTAAAAATTGTAGGATATGTATTGAATTTCCCTCTATAATAATATACAATTAGAAGATAAGATGAATCATCCCTAAAAAATTTACAGAATAATATTAAATGAAACAAAAAGCATCCCACATGAATTTATAAATAAAATAGATAATGAGAAAAGTATTCAATGTAAATACCAAAAAAAATAAACTAAAGCAGTGACACAACATCTATTCAATGATATAAGCATGTAATGTCTTACATGGTCCACACAGTACTTTGGGAAACCTGAAAACATTTTAAATACATAGGGTGAGAATAAAAGTATACTCCGTAACAAAAGTCTCTCATGATCATGTGAAAGAAGAATACTAATACACTTATGGGAAAATACTATAACTAAACATCACCGAAATAGGTGAAAATATACATCCCAACCTTACCAAGGAATTCTCACCAAATGAAACAAGTCAAGTACTGCAATATAATAAGAGTCATATCAATAAAGGGTACCTACAACCTATTACCCACTAGTATATTGCTCTCAATCCCCAACATCGTACGTCTTGGCAATGCCATATCTTTCATATACCACACTACCATTCAAGCATGGTCACATCACATCACACTTTCAAACACCTAGGATTGACGCCCCACAATTATTGTAACAAATTGCCTCACCTAAAAACACATGGGTCATTACATAGTAACAACCCTAACCAAAGTAGTCAATTGTTGGGAACATAAAGGAAATCGACCTCATTCCCGCCTCCTACCATGCATGACCCCCACCATAATCCACCTCATCTAATCTCGTATTATTCATTGAAACATTGGTTATGTCAAGTATCACCCGACGACACCTGGGCTTGCCACCCTACAAGAACAAACAAATCACAAAATGATCCAAGACACTTGCGATATCACAACCATCATCTAGTTCACTAATAGATCTCTGACCATCAAAGCATCTGAAATGTCTACCTCACCTAAAATATATAGTGGGAAAGAGTTAGTACGTATCCATCTGTCGTTCTCACCATATGACAGAATAAATAGCTGCGTATGACTATGCGGGTGTTATATCATAGTGCTCAACATGGGTGTGGTGTGTATAGAAATTAAGGGGAATATTAAAGTATACACATATATCCAAACACACAAGACCAACAAACAAGTTCACAAAAAACAATATGCAACTCACAACATCCCCATTTACATTTCCACCCCCTAAATGGATTAAAAAACAAACCTCAAGCCACAACACACCACTAATGAGTTCCCATAATCCGACCCATTCATTACATTATTTAACATCAACCACAATTAACCACACATCCCATAAATTTTTTCTATTTTCCATACCAACCCATTAACCATACCACACCCCATCCATTTCAATTATTATTAAATAACTATTTATTCTAACACTACATGAGAGTATTGCATAAAGAATCTAGCACCACACCACCCCAAAAGAATCTCCAAATAACAACCACATCACCGACCCAAAATCATGACTAAATGATAACCACCTTGCAACCCCAAAACCACAATCAATCAACAACCACCTCACTACCCTAAAGGCATGACCAAACAACAACCACCTCACCGCCCCAAAATCACAGTTTAACAAAAACTACCTCACCACCCTAAAAGTACATCCATATGTCACATAACATCAAAATACATTTTATATTTTTGAAAAGGGTCTTTTATCATATTACACATTATTTTTAGGGGTATTATCACACAAGGCATAATCTTAGGGAAACCGATTTATTATCCAAATATAAGTGTTCATACAATTTCCATTTAAGATTGATATAACAACAATAAAAATTGGATAAATAGTCATGTCACAATAAAATACCCCAACTACAGCAATTTTTCATGGGACATCAAGGCCATACAAACCATCATATCACAATAATATAAAAAGTGTAAAAACATACAAATTTTTCCCCTTTCCATTATCCATTTCAATTTTCCAATTAGTTTTCTTCAATTAATTCATTAAGACCATAACCAATGGATTAAAAATAATAACACCCCCCACCATATGAGACAAAATAAATAGAAATAATGTTTTCTCTACCTAAAATATGCTTTTTCAACTCACTGTACAACGCAGGGTAGAGAAAAAGCCCCCAAACCAAAATTGTGCCATAAGAAACCACAAATCAACATAGATCACACCCAAAGATCATTGAAAATTATCCCAAAACAAAACAATACATAAAAAATGCAACCATAGTAAATACCCATGGTAATAATGAGAAAAAACTTCAGGAAGGAAGAATACCTTTCCACAGATCACCAATAGGGACCCATCGGAACGAATAAACCAAAGAAGGAGGAAGGGGCTAGAAGATCCTCTTTGGGAACCTAGGGCTTGTCCAAAATGAGATAAAAGGTGGTTTGGTTGAATAAATGCTAATAGGATTATAAAAAGTAATTAAAACCAATAATCCCACTGGTTTTATCTCATGTAACAATTACACAGTGTTTAATCCTCTAGTGTCTAAAAATTTCCAACTTTCACTGAAAATCATGTCACCACAGACTTTATTTAATACCCATCATTAATACCACTTATAAAAAATTTAACTCACATCATAGCTTCCCCATTAAATAAATACAAGTTGTGAAGCATCTATCTAAAAAATTGATGTCAAACCTTTACATTTGTTGTCATCAATACATGATGTTTATTTCCTGTAGTAGCATTGTTGCACCTCCGTCCTCCACTAGAAACTCTTAGAACATCCTCAATCCACATCCCAAGAACATTAAACAACCAAAACTAGAAAATTAATGATCCATAAATGTACATACCATTTAACTAGAGGCCTAAAGATTTACCAAAACAATTACGAAAAACAAAATATGAACAAGGGAGTGCCTAAAAATCCTAACGTGATGTTACAAAATATTGGTGTTCTAAATTATTATGAAATAATTCAATTATCCTACAATCTCTATCTAACCATTGGTGTAATATAATTTAGGATAGTTGTAGTCATATTAAGATAAAATTAAATAAATTATTTTTTTAGAACAATTAACTTCAAATATTATATTTTTATATGACTCCCTTATTCTTAGATTGGGTTCCTTTTCTATTGAATTGTTTTTTTTAACAGAACAATTCTCGTTCAGCTTCTTGATGGAGTGAATAACTATAAACTAATATAGTAGTGGATTGAAAAAATGACCCTAATTACCATCTAATGACATGATATTGTAATTGGAAAGAACCCACCTTGACCGACATGATCATTTTTGGAGATCGAGAAGGTGCATCGAGAGTTGGAATCCCCCAATTCTTTTACATTTACATGTAAATAAAATGTCAATAGAATATAAAATAATAAAAATTAAAAAATGGGAAGAAAATTGATTTATACATCACATTAATGATTTAAAATTATTGATAAAAACATTAAAAATGTTTTCAAAGGTCTTAACCAAAAAACAAAAAGAAAATTAAAAAATATAAAGTAACAAAACACAAACCCATATTCTTTTCAAAACCCAAAAAAAATAAGCATTATTTTCAAAAACATATAACATGATTAAAACCATTAGAAGAAATCATTTTGACCACAAACCCTCATTTTAGAAAGTCAATAATAAACTAATGGTAGTGACTTAGTGGTTGTCCCTACAAACATCAAAGGGAAGGATTCTCTTAGGTTGTGCCACTAGTTAAATATTTTAATAAATGATAATGAATAATAGTGTATTACACATATCAAATAATTATAGAAAATAATAATTATTAATGTATCAATGTCTGAAACATTATCCTGAAGTGAAACATGGATAGGTTGAAATGAATATGAATTCGACTCTAAAATATATCATTTTGTAACATATTTTATAGTAGAGAAAAATAAATAAGAATGAAAATATATACCCCAATATCATTATCAAGCTCATTCACATAACTACCATATGTTTTCTATAGAAAACATACCGAAATTTCATCTAAGTCACTTATCACCCTAACATCATTGTAATCATGAAAATTTGATAAATCAATATTTTAAAATAAAAAACATGTTATATTGTCATATTAATATTTAAATTTATGAAAATATTAACAAAGTAGATCATTTTTACAAAAATAATATTCAAAATGAATGTGTATAAGATAATCTGTTTCACTCTACTCGATGCATTTTTCATTTAAATATGCTAAAATAAATAAAACATAATTAAATAGTAGTTCTATACAATCAAATAAATATATTTTTATATATTTATATATAATGATATTAATATTATATTATATTATTTATTACCATATGATTTTCTGAGAAATGACTATCAACAGAACCATTCCACTGCTCTTATGGAATACATTCAAGTTCCTTTTTATACATTTTATGAATAGATAATGATGTTTTGTTGAACTCATGAAATAATCTATATTTAAAATCCTTCAATTTCTTAACGAAATTTTTTAACAACCATTTACATGTGATAACATCAGCTATGGTAAAGTGGAAGAGCACCAATAAAAAAATAATCAATCAAAATATTATAATTTAGTAAAATAATGGAATTAGATTTAATATGTGGTTGGGAAAGTATTATAATTTCCTTTATATATTAATTGAACTCCTCATTATTTCATGTTATAGTAATGTGTCTCTAATATGAATATGTAATGGGAATGTTCATTGGCTCAATAGCCAACTAGGCCAATATTTAGCTGAATAATCTTGCAGAATCATCTATTAAGACCCCAAAATAATCAACTGATACAAAATATATTTATTTCATTCAGATTCGTAACATCTAAACAATTATTGTTTTTCTCTGTAAAATTATTTTTTCTATATTTATAAAAAAATAATGTATTAGTATAATAAAAATCCAATATGTTTTTCACATAAATTTTGGTACCTATAATCATGACCCTATAATAACATCATGAGGTAAATAACGAGACTTTCTACTCCTAGATGATTTAACATCACCTGAACAGCCTAATTAATATATTAGAATTGTACCACATGATATTTGAAGGGAGATAGAGGTCAATCCTGATGTTGTTTGGAGGTAGCTGAAGGGAATGCCAGCTGTCATCCGGATGAAACTAAATTGAATTCTAGATGACGGTTAGATAGAGCTAGATGTGACACCCCAAGATTTTATGAGATAAGTTCTTTTTAATTTCATTGATTTCCTTTTTTGTATGCTACACAAGGATTATCTTTCTTTATATAAAACATCGTATTAGCTTTTAGTATATGAAATAATATTCTTATTTTATGTTACACATAATTTCATGTTCTTTTGGTAGAATTCATATCATAAAGCACTAAGTACCGATTTTGTTCAATGTTTTAAAAAAATTTCTTCGGATTTTTTTATGCAACACAAATGGAATCTTTCACTAATCATTACACTTACATGTCCTTTATTACACGCAACAATGACCTTCCACGATAGCTTGAATTGTTCACAATACTGAGTTTCACTAAGCAAAGAAATATTACTAAAATATTATAATTTATTGAGATATAAACTTGTCATTAAGAATATTATTAACCAAATTTTTATTTTTATATAACTTAAACATTAATCTTATGTAATTTCTATAAAATTATATAAGAATAAATTCAATTTTTCGGATAAAAGAAGAATTTCTATAAAAAATGAATTTTTTCTGCTTTTGATGGCTCACCAAATTTAAATCTAGTTTTTTATGAAATTATATATTTTATTGGAAAAAATAAAAGTCTTCATTGCAATCAGAACATCAAATTTTAACTTCACTGAAACTAGGGTATTTTTCTAATGAAATTTATTTTTGGATTAATAGTAAAAATACGCTAAATTTTTATTGAAAACAACTTTTTTCATCCAAATAATATATATAGTTCAATTATATTATTTAATATTTTTATACTAAAAATTAAATATATTTTTATAATTTAATACATTTTTATTTATTTTTATTAATTTAACCTTAAATTCATATGTAAAATCATTTTAATCATTTGAAATGTTTTATTATTTATAAAACAATTCATTTTTTCACTCCGACAACAAGATTAATTTTAAATTAATTACAGAAACATATATGATTTGAAATTTTAAAAATGGATTCTATATTTGGAATCATTGGGTCAGAATTATGATAATAGGATACTATAATATTTTGATACTATGAATAGGAACTACAAATTTTTTTATTTAATGTAGTTAAAGGTAAATCAGGTAAATTAGTGTAACAAATAATACGACAAGGACAATAAAATTATCCTAAAAACAAAAAAAAAACCCTATTTTATGAATAAAATTATACCTTTAACATCTTAGTTTCCAAACATAGTCATTTAATGGAAATTTGAAAATGAAAAAGACATAGGTATTAATAAAACCAATGAAAGTGTCAAAATGTCAAACTCACATTTCTTATAAGTATAGTAATTCTAAATAGGGATAACCTAGTGATTGTTGTTAAAGTAAATAGTCCAGGTAAATATAAAATAATTACCTACATCATTGTAGTTTATTTTTAATTTTTAATAAATAAATAATGACCTTAATGTCTTATTCTATGATGATGAAAAAGTAATTAATTGATGAAAAATTAATGATACATTTTTTATTAAAATCCTAATTACCATAAAAATGTGAAAACACATGGAAAAATATTAATAGTTAAGTATATATTGACCACTTGGATCCTTATAAAATATATTATTCCCTTTATAGTATTATATTTAATGTCATGCTAAAGTTTTCAAATTCATACTTTTATAAGTATACCATTTTAAGGTTTTATTTTATACCATATAAATTTCATTTCATATATTATAATGAAATATATTAAATTTTTCTTCATAATAGTGTTTCGTTTTTAATTTTTACTCAAAAAATAAGTATATCAACAATTACCCATAATCATTGTAGTAATTATTTTATTAATGGTGATATCAAATAAATATTATTAAAAATAATAAAATAAATACATTATTGGATAATTACTATTCCAAATAAATTTTATGGATACTATTTACCTAATAGTAACATAATAAAATATTTTTTTCAAAGCTAACTTGTTATCTTTATATTTTTAAAAATCAATAAATTGAATTGTGTTGAAATTGAAACTATAGATTGTTTATCAAAATAGTGTATTATTAAATTATTTAAAAAAAATAATTTTTTATAAATATATATAAAATTTATTATATGGTTATAAAATTTTAAAAAAAATTATTTATGATCTAATTTACATCAAATAAGAAAATATTTTACCCTTTTAATATTGAAATATTTGTTATCCTTGTAAAACTAAAATATAATAACTAAGTGTTAAATTGAAAAGATAAGGTTATAATGGACATAGAAAATTGTATAAAATTTATTGTTTTATTAGATTAAAATCATATCTCACCTCATCTTTTAAATTGTGACATTTTGGTGGTTTTTAGAAGGGTTTTTTTAGTATAAATTAATATTAATGAGGATTTCCAAAGTTCCCCACACCTCAATTATAAAAAAGGACCTCCTCTCCCATTTATCCACAAATCATTAAGCATTAAAATTCATCAAAATCCTGAAAATTTTTCATCTAAAAATCCCTAGTTACATTCTATAGGATATGGTATTCTCAAAATACCAACTCTAGTTCCATTAAGAAGAGATCTAAAGATAGAATGTCAAAGAAGATGTAATCACCACTAAAGAATGTTTCATATTTCTTTCTAATTATACTTCTAAATGATGAGTTGTTTCAATATAGAATAATAACAACAATATAACAAATACTGAGAATACCACGTGTCCATATGTACGACTTACCGTCTCCATGCTGTGGTGTAATCTATTTTTCACCACCACCATTATTGGATGGGTATAAAAATTGTTTTAATAACTATATATTATTATTATAAAATTACATTTATTCTAAAATATAGTACAACATTATATTCTATACCATTCAACAAAAATGGGAAAGATATCATCGCTCGTGCGTACGTACGACTTACCGTCTCCACGATGTGATGTGATTTGTTCAACAACATAACCATTCATTAATGAATATATAAATGTGAATAAAAAAGAAATATTTTATTATTAGGTTAGTACCATATTATAATGATATAAAAATACATAAGAAGGAGATTAAGAAATTATTCGACAAAACATGAATATGAACGCAGTTAAAAACTGAATAACGAGTAACAATGAATTGGGATAAAAAGAGAATGTGACTTCATATGATGAAAATTATTTTGGAATAATTTAGTAACATTACCTAAATAAATATACAGGAGGTTTGGACACAGAAGAATCATACCAGACCTAAGGTAAGGGATAATTTTGATATCTCATTATTATCCAAAATTATATATTTGTAAGTATTTAATAGGGTATATTTATCATTGACATCAATGCTTAAAAAATATGTAATATTATTTATATTCATATATTATTTTAGAAATTCAGTTTTACACGTTTTCTTAATTTTATTAAATGGTATGGAAGGAATCTTTCTTTAATTTTCCAAACAAGGTACTTTGTGAATTTTCTGACAAGATTACGAGAAGAATGTTTTTTTAACTTATACAGCCTGAATGGATTATTATGGTTTCCTAACACCTTATTTCCATGAAGAATAATCTAAAATATTTCACGTTTATTTTTAACTATATTATTTTCTTTTAAAATGGAGTGGAATTTTGAAAAAAAAACATTTTTTAAAAAGAACGGATATTTTCCACAATAATTAAGTTCAAATGTTTTATCAAAATTATTTTCCTCCTTATATGACACACAGTAAGTAAGGTTATGTTTCTATCCATATTTTTACTACTATTTTATTGTGTTAATGATGGAATGATATTTTAAATGGATTACCCATTTTATTTCTTTGGATATGCTATGATGAATGATTTTAGTTTTTGTCGAACATAAAAGAATGATTTAATTATGATATGGGAGGTACTTATTTATCTCTCAAATTCATTGGGTAAAGATTTATATCTCATGAGATAAACATGGATGGAATGGAAAGTAAAACTGTTTTTGTAATATAGGGTTGAAATGAAAAGTAAATCTGGTTTTGTAATATATGGATGGAATGGAATGTTAACCCGGTTCAGTAAATGACATTGTCCACTATGATGGTCTTAGAAACAAAGTATTAACTACTTTGGAAATCATATTAAGAGACAATTTGTTTTAAAATATTCCATGTTTATGCCAATTCTATTTTACCATGTTTAATGTTCCTCTATGATCTATGCCTTATAAACTACCAATATTTAATTTATGTCTCGTGATTTTGATATATAAACTTTATGTTTACTATTTACATTATTTATTTTATTGTATGTTTTTTTTAAATGTTTAAACTTACTATGAATTCGAGCTCACCCTTTTTAAATTTTCTGTTCCCCATGATATAAAAAAATTGGTATGAAATCAAAACGGAAATATCATTAAGGGAGATGTTGAATATCTTTCACCAAGATAGATGATTATTCCATGTTTCCAAAGAAACTAAACTAAGATGTTTTTTGGGTATATGTTTGTTTAATGTATTAAGTATTATGAAAAAGTAATTTAATTTCAATATTCATTACCTTTGTGTCATTTGAGTTGGTATCAGAGCAATGTTTTAATGAACCATTGGAAACTAAGATGAAAAAACATTAGTGAGGTCCTTACATATATTTCAAAAGATTTGTATCAAGATGTACTAAGGATAAGATAATTATGGGTTACAATCCTACAGTTTTTGTGATAATCATGAATAACCTAGTATTAAACTGAAGATATCAGGTATTGAAATATTATAATCAATGTTCTGTATGTTTTTCTAATCCCTCATAAGTATGTCTCACACTTTTCTTTCTTGTATTAGTCAATAACCATGATTACCAAGAACTCAGTTAACTATTAAATGGTTCAGATGAGAAAAGTATGGGAATTATGAGGATTTATTTCCTATGTAAAAACATCATGAATAGAATCATGACAATGGTATGAGTATTGGTTATATTGTTGAGGATAAAGGTATTGTAAATAACATGTGGATGGTATGTGATGTTCTTATATTATTGTTCACATTAAACCTAAGAATATTGTAGTCGAGAAACCTTAATACATGATTCATATTTTAGGAAAGATGATGATGATGGATCCTAAGTAATGGTTTAAGAATAAAGATGGATGATTGAGGTGTATATGTTTCAGAATTCAAATATTATTATATATAAATCATTAAATATATTAGTGTTTTCTAAATATGTTATTAATTCAGGATTGGAAAGGATATGTTGAATATTTATAACGATTTTAAAGGTGATTTAATAGTAGGTTGATATAATTTTACAACACCTGATTAAAGGAAAGATAACCCTTAATATGTTTCTTATATTAAGATAATGATGCTTGGGTAAAGATATGTTGGATTTTAATAAGTAACTTGGATGATGCTAGTTTCTTGTAATCTAATTATGGAGTTATCGACAAATGTTTTATGATTTCATTGAAGAATTATACAACTTTTTTGGACTTAGGAAATATATACAATAAGTTTTAGAATAAGGAAACATGCATGTTGTTAATAAGGATATCTGGTAACTTAGGTTTTCAGAGTGAATCAATAGAATACATGATGAAGGTGTTCACATTTTTCGGAATATGAGAAACTAGATATATCTTATGATATATGGGGGATAAATGTTAATCTATGTTTGTGAAAAATTTATTATTGTTTTGGATTTTAATATTTCATAAGTATGGTAATGTTATCAATTTTTTTGAAATATTAAGATAGAATAATGTTTGTTAGAAAAATGTATTATCTCATTATATATGGACTTATTCATGTTTGATAACATATTCTAACCTTTTTTGATAAAGACCTATGGAATGACTTTTTTTTGCAATTCATGGATCTCATGATACTCTAACACATCAAGAATAAAAAATTAAAATTTATTTCATTAAATAAGATATGAAGTGGAAATTATTGAGGGAATGACCAATGGTGCGATTGTACTTAAATATAGAAAGCTTTTCTCCTCATGAAAAAATCCCTCAACTTTAGTATAGTTTTCTTGAAACCAAAAAAGTTATCTTAGTAAATTATTATCTGAAAAATCATATGGTTCCTTAAATTATTATAGATTTTTGTATTTTTGGTAGATAACTTTCTCCAAACCTTATTATCCGTCATTATCGATGAGCACATAATGGTTACATTTCACTTCTGTATTCATGTTTTAACTTCCCACCTATGTTTTATTTTGTGGAAACCAAATGATGAGTTAATTTGGGTAACCGTTATGTTTCTAACTTTCCATTTTAAAATAAATTTTAGTATCCCTTTTTACGATGTGGGTTTCCATGAAAGAAACTATCGATTAGAAAACCATTTATAACCTCAATGAATATCGAGGGAGAAATTCATTTTAGGGGGGGGGGGCTAAATGTTACACCTTGAGATTTTATGAGATATATTATTTTTAATTTCATTGATGTATTTTTTTTGTATGATAAACAAATATTATCTTACATTATATGCAACACTATATTAGCTTGGAGTATACGCAACAATATTCTTGGCTTGTTTACACACAATTCCATGTTCTTTTGATAGAATTAATTTCACACGACAATTATTATAGATTTTATTTAATGTATTAACGAACTATGTTTGGATTATGTTATACAAAACACCATAGGAATATTTCAATAAATATAACACTGCCTTTTCTTGTGTTACACTCAAGATCAACCTTCATCAATTACTTTCATTATACGTAATACCGAGTTTCACTGAACAATGATAAATTATTAAAATATTATTATTTATTTTGATATAAACATTCAATTATCAATATTATTAACTAAATTTTTAATTTCATATAAGATTAAAATTTATTTTATTTATTTTCATGAACATGATAAAAGAACAAATTCAATTTTTTGGATAAAAGAAGTGTTTTTAAAAAAATGGAGTTTTTCTAGATTTTGATGGAACACCAATTTTAAATATAGTATTTACACTATTATATATACTATATGAGAAAATAAGATTCTTCTTTGGAAGCGGGGCATCAAAATATAACTTGGTTGAATTTTTGGTATTATTCTGATGAAATTCATATTTTGATGAATAGAAAAAATACGATAAATTTTAACTGAAAGCACATTTTTTCATAAAAATAATTTATATGGTTAAATTATTTTATTGGAGGGTTTTAAATTATAAAAGGAATATATTTTTCTAATTTAATACAATTTAATTAATTATCATTAATTTTATATTGATTTCATATGTAAAAACAATTCAATCTTTTGCAATGAGTTAAAATTTAAATATAACCTCGTTTTTTTCATTCTGACAATGGGATTAATTTTAATTTAATTTCTGACACTTATGAGATTTAATTTTTAAAAAAATAATTTATATTTAGAATTATTGGATACAAATTATGTTAAAAGAATACTTTAATTTTTATTACATAATGAATAGTAACTACGATCATTTTTATTTAACATGGTTAACGATAAATCGGCTAAATTAGTGTAACAATACTATGAAAAGGGAAATAAAATTATCCTAAAAACTATTAAAATATTAGTTGATGAATAAAATTATACCCTTAATATATTAGGTTCTAAACATATTCATTTAATGAACACTTGGCAATAAAAATGACATAGATATTAATAAAACCAATGAAAGTGACAAAATGTCAAACTCACATTTCTTATAAGTATAATAATTTAAATATAGTGATAACCTGGTTATATCTTAGAAAATAAATATTCCATATAAATATAAAATAAGTAAAAACATTATGGTAATTTATTTTTAATATTTATGAAATAAATAATTACTTTAATGTCTTATTCATTGATGATGTAAAAATTAATTAATTGATGAGAAATCAATGAAACAATTTTTATTAAAATTATAATAACAATAAAAATTTAAAAAATCAAGACCAAATATTATAAGACAAAAATATCTAGAAAATAATCATCCAAATTTCAATCTAGTTACAATTTCGAACCTTATAGAATAGAGTATGACCTTTATAATGTTTTATTTAAAGTAATGTTATAGTTTTCACATTTATACTTTTTAAGTATAAAATTTTTAATGTTTGACTTTATAATAGAGAAATTATACTTAAAATATTATCATTAAATATATTAAATTTATATTCAATATATTATTTTATTTTTAATTTTTAATCAACAAATAATTATATTAAATAATTACACAAAATCATTGTATAAATTATATTATTAACGGATATATTGAATAAATGTTATTAAAAATATTAAAATAAATATATTTGGGATAATTAACATGTTAAATGAATTTTATAGAAACCCTTGGCCTAATTGTAATATAATTAAATAGTTGTATAGACTTTTACATTTTATATTTATATTATAAAAAATCAATAAATGTAATAGTGTCAAAATTGACACTATTGATTGTTTATCAAAATAGTGTTTTATTAAAATATTTATAAATCATAAAATCTTTTTAAAAAATATATATTAATTATTATATTGTCAAAAAATTATAAATTATTTATATATGATCCAATTCACATCATATTTGTAAATATTTTACCCTTTTAATATTGATATTTGTGTTACCCTAGTTAAAATGAAATAGAATAACTAAGTCTTAAGTTGAAATGATAAGGTTTTAATGGATAAAGAAACTTGTCTAAAAATTATTGGTTGATGATATTACAACACTATATTATCTAATATTCAAAATTGGGACATTTTCATTCCTTTTTACTGGGGTTTGATTCTACTATAAATTAATATTATTGAGGATTACAAAAGTTCCCCTAAGATCAAATATAAAAGTGCCCCTCCTCCCTCATTTATCAAAAACTCATTAATCCTCAAATATCATATATCCCATGAAATTTGACTTCTAAAATTTCCATGTAACATTATAATGGTTTTGGTATTCTCAAAAAACTAACTCTAATTCAATTAATAGAAGATCTAAAGAGATCACATCAAAGAAGTGGTAATCACCTATACTAATTCATTAATATTTCTTTCTTATTATACTTATACTTCATGAGATGTCTAATTATAGAATAATAACACCAGTAGAACATTCAATTATATTTTATCATAATTTTGAACCTACCATATTCAACTTTCTATACAACCTAAGAAAGACGAAATCATCACCCGTGCATATGTATGGCTTACCATCTCTACACCATGGTGTAATATCTTATTCACCACCACCATACATGGATTGGTAACAAAATGTTGTAATTAATATATATTATTATTTGTAATATTATATTGATTCTGAAATATATTATAGCATTAAATTCAATACCTTTCAACAATTATAGGAATGATATCGCTGCTCACGCATACATATAGCCTACCATCTCTACGATGTGATGTGATTCGTTATACATGATAACCATTAATTAATTATTATATAAATATAAAAAATTAATAAATATGGTATTTATTATGTTAATATAATTTTATAATGATATAAAATTTTCCTAACAAAGAGAACCATAACTTATTCGATAGAACATGCGTACAATCATAAAGCAGTTAAAACCTAAATAACAAGAAACAATGAATTGGTACAAAAAAGGAAAATAAGACCATACCTGATGAATGTAATTCTGTAATAAGTTAATAACATTATTTAAACCATTATACATGAGGTTCAGATACATAGGAAGCATATCATACCTAACGTATGGGATAATTTTGCAATCTCATTGTTATCTGAGATTGTATATTTGTAAGTATTTACTGTGGTATATTTATCATTAACATCTACATATCCTAAATATATAACATTATTTATATTATTTTTATATTTTTAAAATTAAATTTTACAAATTTTTGAATTTCAATTAAATCGTTTGGAAGGAATCCTTCATTCGTTTTTCAAATGAGGTAGTATTTTCTTTTCTGGCATGAGTACAAGAAGAATGTTTTTTTAACTTATAAGCCCTGAATAGATTTATATGTTTTCATGAAACCTTATTTAAATTAATATTAATATAAAATATTTCAATATTATTTTTAAATAAATATTTTCTTCACAAATTTCATGTCATTTTGAGAAAATAAATCATTTTTATAGAAAAAAAGATATTTTCCTCAAGAATAATGTTCAGTTGTTTTATCAAAATTATTTTCTATATAAGATGACGCTCTTTAATTATGGTTATGTTTTTATCCATATTATTAATATTATTTTGTTATTTTAATGATGGAATGAGATTTCTTATGGGTTATGTTATAATATAATGTTGTTTAGGAGATACATTTTATTTCTTGGGTTATGATATAATGAATGATTTATGTTTTTCCGAAACTTGTTAATAGGATTTAATTATAATAAGGGTATGACCTATATATCCCTCCAATTTTGTGTGTAATGATTTATATCTCATGATATAAATATGGTTTTGAAATCATGTAAATATGGGTCACTAATACAGGGCTATAATGGAAAGTAAATCTAGTTCAGTAATACATGGATGGATTGAAAAGTAAACTCAGTTCATTAATGGAATGTTTCCACTATTAATGACTTGGCAGAAATGCCTTGGCTACTATGAAAATCATATTATGAGCTTATTTTTTCCAATAAATCCTTGTTTTATTCTAATTCTATTTTACCATGTTTAATGTTCCTTTATTTTATTTTCCTTCCAAACATACATGATTTATTTCATGATTCATGATATTTATATTTAAAAAATATGTTCATGTTTTTACATTATTATATTTACGATTGGTTTTATGTTCTCAATGTTTACCCTTACTTAGCATTGGATCTCACCCATTTTTTTCTTTTCCCCCGGATATTAAAAAAAATTTTACGTATGAAAACCAAAGGGGAAAATGTTTATTGGATATGTTGACTATATTAAACCAAGTTAAAAGAATATGTTCCAAGTTTCCACACTAAACTAATATGGACATTGGGTGTCTGTTTTCGTCATGTATAATGTATTCTGAAAACATAATTTAATTTCCATGTATGTCAAGCTAGGGTTGTTAGATTAGATTCCATTACAAATATCATAATAATGCATTCAAACGGTCTTCCAGATATAAAATTGAAGGTATAATCTAGAAAATTATATCATTTAGGAATGGAAGGTGAAAATCTAATGTTGAGCAACTCTTTTCATAGAATTTTTTTCCTTAGCAATCCTGTCATTTTAAAAAATCATAACAAAAATTTAAAAAAATATATAAATTTAGTTATTCTAACTTAAAAAATATATCCATAAAATGAAATTTAAACATGATCTCACACAAGATATAAAATTTCTAAATAATATGCTATCTGATTTATGATGCACCATCTCAAAACCCAATGAAAAAACAGAAATAGACAAAACTCAACAATTATGGTTCCATTAATCCCATTCTAAAATTATGAATGTCACTACTGATACCAATATTGACCCATGTAGTGGCATATAAAAATAAAAAATTTAAAATTTAAAAATTGGAAAGACTTGTTCGGTCCAAATTAAATCCTCATGTGGCCATAAAATCCAAAAACATTTAGTTTTAATATTTTTTTAAAATTAATTTTCTATTTTCAATATCAAATTGATAGTAAAAATCATAAAAGTACAAGTGGATATTGAATTCTGTTGGAAAAAAGTAAAATATGTTATATGATTATCCCTGCAAAATAATACATTATGTTTCCCTAATAAAAAATTTCCATACTAGATCCTAAAACTGAAGTATCAACATACACACTGAAAATTAAATTTTTTATTATGCAAACACTTTTAAGGAAAAAGTGAGAAACCAAACATCACAACATTATCACACCACACCATCAAAACATCACGACACCACTTCACCTTTCATCACTTCATCACATTCAAACAACAAAAACAAGGCCAAGAAACCATGAACCATGGCACAAAAATCAGACAAACAGACCAAATCTCCAAGCCAGCCTCCTCAAACATCCACCGGTGTGACCATAGATTACATTAAAAATATTGAATACTATTGAATAAATGTAAAAATTCTTTCATTTGGGAAAAAAATTTACCATGTAATATATTATTAATTGGATCGAATTTTTAAAATTCTAAAATAAATAACAATAAAAATAGTATTATATCTAAGAAATCAAATATACCTTTTACCAATATATGTATAATGCATCTCATGTAAAGTCAACCATTTTTGGGATGATTGATGTTTATTATAGAAATTGTTCTTTTTTGGAAAAACCACACCCATCCAGAGAGCTAAAGTGTATGGAAAGGTATGGATTATAGAGGTGTTAGAGATGCATAAAGGGAAGGTTAAAGAGGAATGATATGAATTTATCACCACTAAGGATGGCTGAAACTTTTTAGAGAGATCCGCGCCTTTCCGTTGAAACCTCCAAATGATGGAGGGAGGGATATGAGAGGGAGGTGTTAGAGGGAAGGGAGGTCTTGGTGAGGGAGAAATTTGTGAAATGTTGGACTCTTGGAAAGTGTGTTTGTTACATATATATATATATCGTGGTGGTTTTTTTAAACAACTATGAAATGAAGGCGTATTTATTTATCAATGGTTTATACAACTCTTATCATTTTGTATGTCAATTAGAAATTATGAAATAAATGGATGAGCTGTGTTATTTTGGAATATGGTTCTTGGTGTTGGTTTTTATATCTTGGAGATTTTCTAAGATATTGTTTCTTGTGGATTTGGGATGTTCTTCTCTTTCAATTCATTGTTTCAAGGTTATGGATTGATGGATTTGTTTAGAATTTCTCCCTCATAGTCAATTGTAAAGGATTTTAATTTTTTTTACAATGTAACATAGGCTAGTGGGTTTCTCATCAAAAAAGTAGAAATGGGGATTGTTCTCTATTTTTAGAGGGTTTGTGTATTGATTTGAATTTTTGCTTTGATTTCGGTGGTTTTCAAAAATTGAACTTTTTTGGTTGATTGCTTATTTTAATTTTTAATTTAAAATATATATATGTTGGAATTTTTTCCCTTTTTCGATATAATATATGGTTATTTCTAAACCAAAAAGAAGATTTTTTTAAAATTACCAAAATGCATTTGGAAGAAATTGATTATTTAAAGCTAGAATATTCAATGAGTGGGTTCAATGAATTATTATAAAAAGAAGTAATGTATAGACCTAATACATTTCATATGGATGATGTGTTTCATTAAAAAAATCCTTGAGGTTGGATATATAAAGGGATATAATGCCTCTTTTTTAGGGGGATAATGATTATCAATTAATTGAAAATGTTTCTAAATCCCTATTTCACCCATAATGGAATTACCAATGTATATTTTATGTCTTAAAACTTATCTAAACATTTTGGGATACTCATGATAAAATTATGGATTTAACAATAGGTGTAATCCATTGAAGGTATGCGGATTTGTTTCTACTACATTGGTGAAATACGTCATTAATTATCCTTGTACATGAAAATATAGAGGCTATTGACTGTGATATAAAGGTAAAAATGTTTTATGTTCCTTATATTTCATTTACATTTTCAATATATTAAAGACAATGATAATCCCACCTTCTATGTGATGTGTTTTTTTCAATTTTTTTCAATGAATATAAATTGAATAATATGTTTAATTAAAATGTGTGATTAAAAAATATGTATGCCCAGAACGTAGTTTGTGATCTCAAGCATAATATACAATTTGGTGGCAATTAGGATGTATTTATTTTCTTCGAAGTTTAGGAAAATTTGATTATTGTTAAAGTAAATAAAATCATTTAATGATGAGGATTTGAATACATAATTTATAACTATGAAACTTATATATATGTAATTATCTCATTAGAGAAGGTGTATCTATATTCATCTAGAGTAAATAATATAGATGATGTTTTTTGAAGAGATATGAAGGTTGGAAGATGTATGTCAGTCAATGAGGAAGATTTTGTTATTATATTATATTTCGTGTTGCATGTTAAAGAGTTGGAAAAAAATTATAACTTAGGTTAGAACATCCACCCATGTATCCAAGGGAATTAGAATAATCCATGGTTAAGTGTGAGGGTGGAAACTCACATTGAGTGGCTATGGAGTCCACATATATAAATCATAGTCATAGATTATCCCCTTTGTGTTTCTTTATAAAATAGCAAGGTCAAAGGAGAATGGTTCCTACATTAGAGTGTGTGAGGTGGAACTAGGAGCCATGGGAGAGAATCAGATCCAATGGAATTTATTGGATGTTTTATATAATATCATGACTTATGAATCATGTGTCAGTATATATAGAAATTTTATGTGTGATCATGTAAATACATCATTATTCACTCATTAAGAACACATAATTTTTCATGATTAAAAGATAAACATGTAATGTTTTAGTCTTATTTGTGTGATAAAAAACATGTCATGGGTGTATTGTCAAGTTATTTTATCATATTTATACATTTATGGAAATCTGATGAACTACTATTGTAGTTCTCCAAGATCACAAAAATAATATATAGCGTTGTATGAGAATCTGAAGTGAATGGAGGAAAGAACAGAAGACGAGGATCATAAATATGGGGATCCTAATTCCATGGTGTATCCATGGTATGATTTTAGGATTTTATGGTATGAAGAATATTTCCTTTATTTATTGTGTTTTAGTGTATAGAGTCACATCAAAATAATGAATTTACATAGTGAAATTATGAGTATTTTCTATAGGGAATTGAAAGTGGGAGTTTCCACTGAGGGTTTCCCCTCTTTAAAAAACTATATAGACTATTTAATGGTGTATCCATAGTTGTAATTTTCAATAATATCATTTTCATTTCTTATATATAAATATAATCTAATGAGTGTGTAAAGGTAAAAGTGTTTATGTAATGGTAACCAATAGTTTCTGTTAGTGTAAATGTTTATATGTAATGTTATATGTAAAACATATACTTCATGAATAAAGGTAACCATGTTATACATTGAGCTATGTATGGTTTTAAAATAGTTGTGTGAATTTTCTTACGATCTACATAAATTTAACTATACCTCTATGTAAAAGTGATCTGATTGATATTTGTTATTCTATTCTAAAAAGGAAAAAAATATCATGATCAATTTTATAATGATTTCAGAATTTTTAATTAATAAGGAAAAAAGATGAACTTGTCGGGAGATTTACATCATAAATAGACTTTCTATAGGCATAGTAATTTCATGAATGAATATATTTATAGTAATATTTAATTCTTATGAATTATCATCGAGATAATATAAATATGCTAATACTTTTTGATGATTGAGGAAGATGAGGATAATCAAGGGACGTTTTTTATGGTTTCTCTACACGCTTGCATGCAGTTTTAAATTTGTTGGAATTAAAATGGATTCTAAGAATATTTATATAGATGATTATTTCTTTGGATTAGTTCAAAGATATGAAATGATAATCCAAGATTTTTATAATTTCCAAAATTCATGGTAATTCAAATCAAGTGTTTATATTATTTTGGTTAATACTGATAAACATGAAACTAATACTATGGAATTAAACAATGTATTGTTTTTCTAAGTTGTTATGTAATTTTGAATGGAAGTGAGATATTTGATATAGTAAAAACCCAAAATAATATTCTTAACATACATGGAGAACAAATTGCTACGATTATCTTGAAAATTATCTTTATACTGAAGAAATGAAGATAAGGAAGTTATAGTGAATTTATATTGTCTGCTAAATTAAATATTAAGTTAATAATAAGAAAGAGGAAGTTCGTGTTTTTTTCATACTATAGGAATAATAATTTTATTTATAATTATGAAAAAAGTGCCAAGTTTTTATACTGTTAAAATAATGGGGTTTTTTTAACTAATGTGTATCTTAATGAAGGAGTGACCAGCACCTTCTATAGTAAATAAGATGTGCTTTCATGCTTATTTGAGAGCTGTATAAAGGTAAGAAGACCCATGTATCTAGTAAACTTCTTGTGGAGATCTAATTTTTGATAGACACTTCTATGGTTAACTCTATTCTATCATTATAATGGTATGACAGTTACCATTTTATAGGATTCACTAAACTGAGTTAGGCAGGATGCACACTCATACAGAGTCAGAAGACTATAGATTAAATATCACATAATGAATTTAGTTTCTTATGTTATCATAGGTGTATCCATATCACACAAAGTACTATCCTTCTAACTTTTAGTGATAAAATTTTAATATTTGTGAACCCTTTATGTGTGTGTTTTGGATGTGATTGATCTGAAGAAAATAGTTAAAAGAGAGAAAAATATACACATTAACTTTATCTAGTGATATAAGTAAAATAAGGGATGTATTAAATTGTAAAAAATTGGTTTAAAATTTATAAACAATTATTCACCCCCACTAGGGTTATGTTCATCCCTAACTACTCCCATCAATTTGTATCATAGCCCAGTTCACATTTTTCTCTTTTAAATAGTTGAGTATCTCTTTATAAAATTATAATAAAGTATATATATTAGAGATTTTAGATAAGAATTTTATACATAGTTAGATTGAATATTTATATTTTATTATTATCTATAAAAACTAAAAATCTCTACCAATTATAAGTTGAACATAAAAAAGAAACAGAACAATGTAGTGAAGAATAAATTATTCCTCTAGTCTAAATTATAATAAGAGGAATTCCCACCATGAAATCATTTTTATAAAGATATATTTGATTTAAATAGAAATTATTAGGTGCATAAATAAACCATTAAATAAATGGACATCACTAATTCCTTAAAAGGGTCATAGGATTAATGTAATCCTAAGGTTTCTGAAATTTCAAGCATCAATTTTCCTGATTAAAAGACATTAATTAGTTGTGATAATAATATACCAATAATTTATCAATACATATTTATTTTTGAATCAATATTCATTTTTTATTCTTTTCCTAAATAATTAGATTCAATGGTTTGAGGAATTTTTTAATGTTGAAAGAAATAGATCAACCGACTTGATGAGGAATCAGAAGAATTTTAGAAGGTTTTAGAAGAAAGGATTTGATATTGTGAAAATGACTCTAAGGAATCAATCTCCAAGGATGTTTTGAACATTCAACTTTAATATTATATCCAAAATTGGAATAAAATTTTCTTAATTCAATTAATGAAAATGACAATTCCACTAAATTATTTAAAGGAATATCCATGCATTAGAGGAAAATATGAAAAATATAATTGAGGTTAAGAATTCATAATTTGTTGTCAAATATATGAGGATCAATGAGAATGATACATTGCTACAATAAAAGTTAAAGTTGAACGATAATGAAATTGAAATATTCAAGGAGTGTGAAGATAGATTTAAGTATGTTGAAAATGAGAAATGCATTCCCAACAAGAAGTGTGTGGGGCCTGTGGTTAAATTCTCAAATCAGCAAAATACTCAAGCTATGTACTCATAAGGATTATTTGGAAGAATTTTGTTTCCAAATTTTGTTATAAGGTGAATATTTATGTTTTAAAATATCCTTTATGTTGAAAAAATCCTAGAAACATTTGATTATCTTACTCAATAGATCCTAAAAATGAAGGTATGTCCCATAATAAATTCTAATACTTATACTAAATTTGTTTCTATAAAAAATATATTTAAATATAAAATATGTATATATATGGATGATTAAAATTTATGATAATCCTACCACCATGTCTATAGGGGATAAAATAATGACCATTAAAGTTGGATCCTTATGAATATCCCAACTAGTGATGGAGAAATCCGAAAAATAAAAAGGTATTAAATCAAGAAAGAATGAATTAAAGAATAAAAGATCATTATTTATTGGTAGGTGTTGGTGGTGATAGTGTTTTTTCCAATGGAATTGGATTTTGGGTAAGATCCATCAATTCAATAATTTTAAAGGAATATATTTACAAAGGGGAGTATGATATATTATAAACAACACCCACAGATTTTTATTAATTTGAATACCTTTTATAGATATAAAAAGCATTAAGGGATGTATGATGTTTTCAATGGGTGCCGTGGAGGAAATAATCCATGAAAATTTAATAATATATCAAATTTATATATAAATTAACACCATATATGTTTTTAAACAATGAATAGATAACCTTAATAAATAATCAATAGAAGGTCAAAAATTATAACACTTCTATGAAAATTACAAATATGGTTAATGGTTTATCCTTGGGTATCATCCTTAAGATGTTTTAGAGGGTTTATACATCTAAAAGGGATTATGAGAAGAAATGAACTCATGGATATCGATTTGGAAAATCAAACAAGGAGACAATGATATCTAAACAATGTTTAACTATTTTAAAAAATAAAGTAATAAATCTAAGAAATGGGTAAGAAGAAGAAGAAACATATTGTAATAAAATCAATGATTAAAAACTAGATGAATATTAATAATTAATTATATGTTTTTTGAAAAATTATTACCCAACTTCTGATGAAGAACTATGTGAGTGATTTATAGAAGTTGGAAGAAATGAAAAAATATTTCTAACCATTTTTACAGCACAAAAAAGAATCCTTAAATATTATAAGGTTTTTATTAGTTTTGAAGGATGTTGTCTCATAAAAATAAGAAATAATTTGGGAAGGGATTTATATTCTCCAAATATAAAATAGGTCTGAAAATAATATATTGAAGCATGAAGGATGGATCATTTTCGTGGAGAAAATACTCTCAACCTTGTTGTTCCCATTTAGAATCAAGATGTTACACATTATTCTGTTAACATTTGTATTTTTTATTTGTAATTAAAATACATTTAATAAATAGTGAATCACATTCAAAAGGGGGTCTAATTGAGAAGGATTGTTTTCTGTTAGTATTGGATAAAAAAATGATGAATATCAAATCTCGAATGATATATGTTTTTTTCAAAAGAAAATTTATAGAGGAAAATCATCCTTGGTTAAGATTTGGAAGATTTCAAATCTATAAAATCACATGAAGTAATATGTTTTGGTGCATTTTCAACGTGAAATATTTTATAATTAATCTTTTGTAGAGATATACTATTATAAAGATTGTTTTAAGTGTCTCCTTGAGTAGAATACAAGTACAAATAGTTAGGAATAATTTTTAATAATTCTTGTTTCATTAAAATTTAAATAATCTAGAATATGTATAAAAGAGTTTAATTGAATAGTTATGTTTTCTTAATATCTTATTCATGGTAACCAAAAAATGATTCTGAATTTAAGGTAGAGAAATGGATTTAATCAATGACATAAAAGAATAATTTTAATAAGTTTTTGAGTTATTTAATAGAGAATAAAACATTTCAACTTCAATTGGAGATTTTGATTTGTATATTGAAGTATGTGAAGGAAAATTAGATTTTCATACATATTAAGTAATGTTTATCTTAATTGTTATCAATAAATTTTATTATCATTTATTTTTTTGATAGATTCTGAAAAAGGTAATGAGATTCTCATTTTATTTGGTATGAAATACTATTTTCAATGGAAATAATTCTTTTATAAATCAAACTCTCTCTTTTTCTATACAAGACATTTCTTAAGTATACATAGAGAGTAATGATATATGGAACATTTCATGAATGTGAAATGATGTCATGTTTCAACAAATACTTTGTATTTATTATAAATAATGTGAATAGATAATGAAATGAAAGATTTATTGAATGGGGGAGAGAAGTAATGAAATAAATATTGAAATATCATTTGAAGGTATTTCCAAAAAATACAGAGAAATTATTATGACCACTTTGGGCGTTTTATAGTTATTTTAAATAGTTTTCAATAAATATTATGTTAAAATAATGTTTGATGTCAATTTGTTATTTAAGAAGAAGTATGAATAAGAAGTATACTTCTAAGTTATTAGTACATCCCAAGAATAGTATAGAAGTTGTTTTAAATTAAGTTAAATTCTTACATTAAAATTTATTAAAGAATCATTTTTTATTGAAGTAAATAGTGTCTGACGGTGAGGAGTTCTATATAAAATTTTTTTGATGGATTTTATGTCTATATAATGATCACATTAGAAATGATCCATCCTTATTCATGAGGAATAAAAAAATATGGAAAAATTTTGAGGAAGAGAAATTGATGTTGTATTCAATAATTTGTTTTATGAGGTTGTGATTTTTATTCAATGTTTTTTTGGGATGGGAGCTATGGAGTTAGAAAAAATATTTTCAAAATCAGGTCAGCACATCATCCCAAGTATCTATGGTCATCATAAGAACCCCTTTTAGTGACCCCAAACTTGAAATACATGGACCTTACATTAATTTTGCGGAATAATTAATACATAACAAAAACACACACAAGGACCGTAATAATTGAGTGTATTTAGAAACTCATAATATAATCTTCTAATTGTGGTGAAAGATCGTCAACATCTTCCCTAAATATATTCCCCTTTTCATTTCTTACCTAAAACCTTTCATTCTATCCTGGGGAAAAGAAAACATATAAAGGTTGAGCTCAAATTCTCATTAAGGGTATGAATGGAGAAAATAAAACAAACCATATACATTTGAACATCAAAACATTAACATAATGTTTACACATCAAAATCATGAGTTGTGAAATATATCTTGGAAGTACATAAGGCATAGGCCATAAAGGAACATTAATCATGATAAAATAGCATGGTAATAAAACATTTAATTCTGGAAAACAATTAATCACATGATATGATTTTTATAGTAGACAAGGCATTGCTACCAATACCATCTTAGTGGACAAAGACCCTTTCTGAATCGATTTCACTCCTCGTTCTAGTCCCGTAACACTGAATTGGGTAAACATACCATTGCAGCCAGGTCTATCTCATGAGATATAAATCATTACCCAAGGAATTGGAGGGATATATAGGTCCCACCTATCTCATAATGAAATTATTCTTACTCGTGCCACAACATAAACATAAATCATTCATCAGAACCCAAATAATAAAAATGGTTTTCATAAACATCATCCCATCATAACATCATCCATATAAAACATGTGGATATCATTTCAACATAATAAAATTGAACCATGTAAACCAAATAGAAATTATTCTTGAAACATACACATATGAAATAATGTCATCATATATGGAAATTGGTTTTGATAAAACACTTGAAAAGATTTCTTGAGGAAAATATCATTTCTTCTTAAAAATCACATTCTTTTCACAAAATCCCACACATTTTTAAAAGAAAATTATTTTATTAAAAATACACATGAAATATTGTAGAGTAAACTTCATGAAAATAAGGCATTATGAAACCATAAAAATTCGATCATTCCGTATAAGTTAAAAAACATTCTCCTCATACTTTTAAAGGAAAAGTGAAAAAGTTCCTCGTGTGGTAAAAAAAAGTATGATTCTTTTCATAACATGTGGTAAAATTAAAAAATGGGTAAAAGGAATTTAAACATATATTAAAACATTTTTAGAAAACATGGGCATGGATGATAATAATAACCACAACAAATACTTATGAATAAACAATATCGGATAAAAACGAGATTGGAAAAGATATCCCTTACGTTATGTCCAATTTCTTCTATATGTGTCCGAGACTCCGGTATATTGGTATTAAAAAAATTATTAACTTTGAAGATAACCATAATAATATTTATGATATCATATATGATTCACTTACGACATTATATTATCTGTTCATTTGTCAATTCCATGTTAAAGCAGTGTTTTGGGTAAAATCGTTTCATTTGTCGTCCGTATTTTGACTAGTAATTATTAATATGATTACTTAGATCCTAATTAAATAATTACATTATTTAAACCATGATATATATATAATATATATTCAGAATATACATATATATAATATATCGATAAATGGAATGAAATACACCGTTCATGGACACTGTAGGCCGTACGTACGCATGAACACTGTTTTTCGTTTCATTATTGAATTGAATGAAATTAATTAGATGAAATAAATATATATATATATACATAAATAAAATATTATTATTATGTCATATATTTCATTATTACTTACTATATATACTTTATAATCATTCTTGAATTGTTAACATGATAAATGAATCTCATCGCTTCGTGGAGACGGTAATTCGTACGTATGAATGAGCGATGATATCATTCCCAAATTTATTGAATGTAATTGGAGTGGATCATATAATATATTAGAATCAGTATGATGTTATAATAACCAGATATAGTTATCCATTACACCATTATATCCATCAAAGTAAGGTGGTGGTGGAAAAACAAATAACACCACGGCGTGAAGATTGTATTCGGTACGTACACACACGCGGTGATTTCGTTTTCCGTAGGATGGATAGAAGGTGAAATGGGGTTTTTTAATATTTATAATATAATATCATTATATTATTCATACTTATGTTATTACATTATAATGAAACAACTAAATAAGTGGATGTATAAGAAGGAAGAAACTTGAAAGAATCAGTAGAAGTGATTACCTATTCCTCGATGTGCCTCCTTTAAACTTCCACTTAAGGGACTAGAGTTGGTCTTTTGAGAAATCCAGAACCTTTAAAATGTTTCTAGTGATGTCTAGAAGGTAAATGGGCAGGGTTTGGCCGAGTTTTAAGTCTCACAGTTCTGTAACTAGGAGATGGAGGAGGATCCCTTTTATAAGGGATGAGAGGGGCACCTTAGAGAAACCTTAAAATATTATTTTCTAATAAAGTCATATTCGGTTTATAATAGCTAAAAATTGATTTATTTAAAGATAAAGTGGGGATGGTTCAAAATAATATCAATAAATAGGTTTTATAAAAGTTTAGGTTACTATTTTTCCATTATCATTTATATTATCTCTAAGTTAAATAATTTAACTTTTACCGTGTCTTCTTATTTTCTTACACTATATGGTTAATAAAAATACTATAACAATCCAAAAGAACCCCAATTTGTTCATTATTAATATATATAACCTTATCTATGTCATTTGTCATAACCTTAGATTTTTATGAATAGAATAACAATTTATAATATAATATTTTTAAAAAAACTATTTTATGTCAATTTTGTCACTATTTGGTAATTGATTTTTTTGAAAATAATAACATCATCATTAGTTCAAATAAAATTAATGAAATAAATAAAAACATGTCATATTAACCTTGAAAATTATTTAAATTCATAAAAATCCTAATGTTGCATTTATTTGGGTATTTATAACATCAATTATGTTAATATCTCATTAATAAGGTAATTACTGCATCATCATTGTTTTATAAACATATTACATTATATAATGTCTAAAAATTATAAATAAAATACCATTATGTAGGAAATATTATTTTATTTCATGTAAATATTATTAGTTGAATTTATCTTATGTATAACTCAATATTAAAAATGTTTTAGTTATTAAACATTGATTTTAACTATTTTAACTCTTCATTAAATAATATAATAATAAGTGTCCAAATCTAATACAAGTAGACCTAAAGGGTAATATTTTCTTCCTAAGGTTTTTTTGATCTAATTACACTTATAAAATAGAATTAGGTCATGTGTTATAGTAATAATAATATCATTCTGACCCTTAATTACTCTATTTACTTTTAACCGTGGTATGTAAAAATAAAAAAATTACTATTCACCAAAAATTATTTTTATCTTATTGAACCATATTTTTACTCCTTGATATTAACCGCACCTCTTGAATTTTCAAAATTCCAGTCACAGAAGCGGTAATATTATGTTTTATGTAAATTTTCAATTTCTCCTTTGAGGTGGGTAAAAGACGGTGAAAAGTTCAATAAAATTTTTATATATCTAAAAATATTATAAAATGAATCAAATGAATTACATTGAACTTCTATAGGATTTATGTATCAATTTTGACCTAAAATAAATTTAAATAATATCAATTATTATTTAAATAAAAAGTCAGTTCTTAAATAGTAACCTGATGTTTTCATTATTCATCAAAAATTGAATGTTTTTAGAAAAATACCCAAAATTCACCCTAGGACAATTTCAATATTTTGAATCCAAAATTGAATTCCATTTTAAAAGATAAAATTTATAAAATTTTAAAAAATGGGTATTACTATTCATAATGACTAGTTTATAATAATATTATAGTAATATCTCATTTAGTGAAACTAGGTATTGCGTACTACACATGCTATCAAAGAAGGTCTTGATTGCATGTAATGCAAGCCAAGTCAGGGCACCGTGTAGTGAAAGCTCTGTTTGGTTTTGCGTATAACACAATCAAAACTTATTTCATTTATTCATTAAACAAAATCTATACTTAATGTTGCGTAAAATAATTTCAACAAAATGAACATGAAATTTTGTGTAACCTGATCCCAGAAAAATGTTTCATATACTGCAAGCTAATACTTTGTTTCGTATAGTACAAAATAATATTGGTGTAGTGTATAATAGAATACATCAATGAAATTAAAAATAATAAATCTTATAAAATATCAGGGTGTTACATTCTAACCCCCTTAAAATGAATTTCTCTCTCGAAATTCGTCGGGGTTATAAATGGTTTACTAATTGAAAGTATCTTTCATAGAAACCTACATCGTAAAAAGAAATACTAAAACATCATTTTAAAAAGGGATGTTAGAATCATAAGAGTCACCCATAGTAACTAAGCATTGGGTTTCCACATAGAACAACATAGGTGAAAAAATGGATATGGAAGAGAAATATATCGATCAACTTCTGATGAAGAGTGTTAGAGGACATGGCTATGAAAAATCCCACAATCACAAACCCATAAATTTGTGATTATCTAAGGTACCATCTAATTCATCAGATATAAGGGCACTAGGACAACATATTTGGATTTCATGATCATTTCCCAAAAGTTGATGAAATTGGAATCAGAAGAAATACTTTTTTGATTTTGGTACAATCTCGTTGTTGGTTGTTCCTTGGACAATTTCCACTTCATCTCTAAAATAGATGATGATGAATTTGTCATTCGTGAAGTGTTAAAAGATCATGTGATAGAATGATGAGTACTTCCATCTATCTCAAACAAAAGGTTAAAAAAAGTTTCCAAAATACATAAGTCTATCTATATTGAGATTAATCGTATATGGTTCTTAAAATGGACATATAATTCATATATCATACTGCTTAATATAATAAAACTAGTTTCTAATAACCAGGGACATCTTGTAGGCCAGTGTTAGGCGATAAAGTCCAGTCGCACTTCAGTTGGGGGTTCGAATACCACAGCCTTGTCCAACGCAACAGGTTGTCCCCAGCCTGTAGGTTGTCCTTTTTATAAAACTAAATTATTATAACATCCCATAAATAATATTTAATAAATTTATATCCTTAAATAACAATAACTTATTTCCAACATAATCCATTACAATATTTAGGCTTCTCTAAAATACATATGTCTAATATTATATTATAATGAAAACTATTACTAGAAAGGTCACATAACAAGCACATGAATTCCATTATTTATCCCCGATGTATCATATGATATATCTTTTTGGTCACATTTCAAAAATGTGAATACATTAGGCATTTATTCTCTTGAAAAATGAATACTCATTGAACCTTAGTGAAAACATGAATACTGTCAAAAGTTAACTCCTTCCACACACCAAAATCCCAAAATTTCTGTATACTCAAACAATGATATCAGTCATGATCTCATTTCATTTTCTCATTATCCCTTCATTATAGGCATATAATCTTCTTTCCAAAAAATTTTCAATCACTTTTCATTGTTACCGGTACCATATAACTATTGAAAACCAATAGATAGATATTCCAAAAATCCATGATGCCCTAAATGGGATTCCATAATACTATTTTGAAATCTCATTAAATAAACACATAATCATTACACAACATCATTGTCATACTCAAAATCACAAATATTTATAGCATGTTACTTCCCATTATCCATTTACTTAATAGGATTCTCATGATGATCATCATTAACCCTTGAATTAGGGAATTGATTAGCATAATTCCCCATTTCCTTACACTTGAAGCATTGAAGTGTTGGTGGTGTTTTTTCTACATTATTTTCTTTATTCACATCATTAGATACCCTTTTTCCATTACTTCTACACTCAGTTGCTCGATGAACTTCTTTTCCACACTTAAAAAATTCTCTAATCCCTTTAAGACAATCTCCACCATGCTTCGTTCCACACTTTGAGCATAAAAAAACATTCATTTATCTTTTCACCATTATTCTGAGATTTTTCCTTAAACGCCATATTTTGTTTCTTTTCAAAACCAAGAGATGGATTTCAAACACTAACTTCTATTTCTACCTTGATAGCACAATTCTCAATTTCTTCTTATCTACTCAAGTCTCTTATAGCTAATTCCCTTTGAAGACATGGTTTTAAGCCACTGAAGAAACGATCAACTTTACTTTCAGGTTGGATGAGAAATCCAGATGCATACCTTGAAAGCCTTGTAAAATTCACTTTGTATATACCAGCAGATTCATCATCCTTTTTCTTAATATCAAGGAAATCCTTTTCCATATTTGTTTAAATAATACGAGGGAATTACTTATTTAAAAATAAGTTCTTGAACTCATCCCATTCCACGGATTCAATTTCATCTCGGGGCCTCGTATTATTAATTAGAGTCCACCGTTGATATGATTCACCTTCTAAACGGTAAATAACCAGAATGACTTTTTCATGTTCCGAACATCGAATTATGAAAAATATCTTTTCAATGGTACTGATCTATTATTCAACAACAAGTGGATCAGAAGACCCACTGAAAGAAGGTGGACATTGCCTCATGAATGTATCAATAGAATATTGTTCCCTTATCTGATCATTTAGAATTCCATAATGATTCATAGTTTGTGTAAGTATTGCAATAAGATTTTTCACTCCATCTACCATAACATTGGTTTGTTCAGGTGGAAAATCATTGAATTTTATATTACATTGATCAACACGGTTCCTTCAGGTCTAGCCATCATCTAAAACCCAAAAAAACAGTGTGAGAGGAAAAAATCATGCTAGGAAACATCATAATAATGTGGGATTAATTTCAATATATAACTTCTTAGGATTAATTCTATGATCGTTACCATAATTCTAGGACTATAACCTATACGTATACTTATCCATAGGGACATCCCTAGACATACCTTAGAAATATCTCTAGAGATTTCATTAAAGTTTTTTGCATCCTAGTTTCCCAAGGTTAACTAAAACTTTCCTCTGATATAAATTTTAGAGACCCAAATCTTGATACACATGGACATTACATTACGTTTGAGGAATACTTAATACATAACAAAAAAACAAACACACAAGGATCATAATAGTTTAATGACTTTGAAAACTCATAACATAATATTCTAATCGTGGTGAATGATCTTCATCATCTCCCATAAAGATCTTCCCCTATTTTTTTCTTACCTAAAACATTTCTTTATATCCTGGGGAAAAGAAAACATATAAAGGGTGAGCTCAAATGCTCAGTAAGGTTAAGCATGGAGAAAATTAAACAAACAATATTCATATGAACTTCAAAACAAGAACATGATGTTTACACATCAAAATCATGAGTTGTGAAATAATTCATGGCAGTACATAAGGAATATGTCATAAATGAACATTAATTAAGATAAAATATCTTGGTAATAAAAGATATAATTGTGGATAACCATTATGAACATGATATTATTTCCATAGTAGCCAAGGCATTGCTGCCAAGACCATCTTAGTGAACAATGTCCTTTTCTGAATCGAGTTCACACCTCGTTCCAGTCCTGTAACACTGAACCGGATAAACATACAAGTCCAAACATGTCTATCTCATGAGATATAAATATTTACCCAAAAAATTAGAGGGAGATGTAGGTCCCACCCATCTCATAATGAAATCATTCTTACTTGTTTCACAACATAAACCTAAATCAATCATCATAACCCAATGAATAAAAATGGGTTTCATAAACATCATTCCATCATAACATAATCCATATAAAAAAATGGATATCATTTGATAATAATAAAATTGAAACCATTTAAATCATAGAGATATTATACTTGAAACATACACATATGAAATAATGTCATCTTATATGGAAAATGGTTTTGATAAAACACTTGAAAATAATTCTTGAGGAAAATATCCATTATTCTTAAAAATCATATTCTTTTCACAAAATGCCATGAAATTTTAAAATAAATGGATTTTATTGAAAATAACCATGAAATATTGTAGTTTAAACATCATGAAAATAAGGCGTTATGGAAATGTTAAAATCCTTTTATTCCATATTACTTAAAATAACATTCTCATAGTACATTTAAAGGAAATGTCAAAAAGTACCTCGTGTGGTAAAAAAATTAGGACTCCATTCACAACATCTAGTAAAATTATAAAATGGGTAAAAATGACATTAAACATAAATGAAAACATTTTTAGAAAACAAGGGCATGGATGATAACAATAACCCTAGAAAATAATTATGAGTAAACAATTTCAGATAAAAACGCGATTGGAACTGTTATCCCTTACCTTATGTCCAATTTCATATGTATGTGTCCGAGACTCCTATATAGTGGGTTTAAACATATTATTAACTTGTAAAAGAACCAAAATAATATTTATAATATCATAAATGATTCACTTACAACTTTATATTATACGTTCATTTGTCAATTCCATGATAAAACAGCGTTTTGGGTAAAATCGTTTCATTTATTGTCCGTGTTTTGACTTGTAATTAATAATATGATTACATAGATCATGATTAATTAATTAAAGTATATAAAAAATGATTTATATATAATATATATTTAGAATATACATATATATAATAGATTAATAAATGGAATGAAATACACCGTTCATGGAGACGGTAGGTTGTACATACGCATGAACGGTATTTTTCGTTTATTTGTTGAATTGAATGGAATTAAGTAGATGACATAAATATATATATACATAAATCCAGTAGCATTATATGTCATAAATTTCATTATTTCTTATTTTATATAATGTATAATCACTCTTTAATTGTTAACATGGAAAATGAATCTCATCGCGTCATGGTGACGGTAATCTGTACGTACACACGAGCGATGATATCATTCCCATATTTATTGAATTGAATTGGATTGGATGATATAATATCTTAGAATAAGTATGATTTTATAATAACCATATTTATTTAATCTTTAATCCATTATACCCATCCAAGTAATGTGGTGGTGGAAAAACTAATTACACCATGATGTGGAGACGGTATTCCGTACGTATGCACGCACGATGATTTCATTTTTCGTAGGATGGATAGAAGGTGAAATGGGGTTGTTTCATTTTTATAATATCATATCATTATATTATTCATACTTATTTTATTACTTTATAATGAAACAACTAAATTAGAGGAAGTAGAAGAAGGAAGAAACTTGAAAGAATCAGTACAACTGATTACCTCTTCCTCGACATGCCTCCTTTAATCAACCACTTAAGGGACTAGAGTTGGTCAATTGAGAATACCATAACCTCTAATATATTTCTAGGGATGTTGATAAGGAAAATGTGCAGGGTATTTATGAGCATGAAGGCTCAATGTTGTGTAAATAGGAGCGGGAGGAGGTGCCCTTTTATAAGGGAGGAGAGAGCCACCTTAGGAAAAACATAAAGAATTATTTTATAATAAAGTCATATTCAGTTTATAATAGCTCAAAATTGATTTATTTAAAAGATAAAGTGGTTATTATTTTAGATCCTATATTCCAATAGGTTTTAGACAATTTTAGGTTACAATTTTAACCTTATCATTTAGATTTAACTCTAAGTTAAATAATTTAACTTTTACCATGTCTTCTTGTTTTCATACACTATTTTGTTAATAAACATACTATAAAAAGCCAAAAAAAACCCAAGGTGGTTCATTATTAACATATATAACCTTATCTAAGTCATTTTGATGATCCATGGATTTTTAGGAATATAATAACAATTAATAATAAAATATTTGTTTTAAAAACTATTTTATGTCAATTGCAACAATATTTGGTAATTGATTTTTGTGACAATCATAATAGCATTATTAGTTCTAATACAATTAATAAAATAAATACTAACATATAATATTAACCAAAAAAATATTGGAATTCATAAAAAGTCTCTAATTGTATTTATTTGGGTATTTATAACATCAATTATTTTAATATTTCATTAATAAGGTAATTACGGTATTATCATTATGTCATAAATAAATTAAGTTATATAATGTTTAAAAATTATAACTAAAAAACCATTATGTAAGAAATATTTTTATATTTTTAATGAATATTTATAGTCCAATTTATCTAATTTATAACCCAATATAAAAAATGTTTTAGTTATTAAACATTCATTTTAACTATCTTAACTCTTCTTTAAATAATATAATAATAAGTGTCCTAATCTAATCCAGGTGGACCTAAAGGGTAATATATTATTCCTAATGTTTTTTTTGGTCGAATTACCCTTATCCAATAGAATTAGAACATGTTTTATTTTAAAAATAATATCATTTTTACCCTTAATTACCCTATTTACCATTAACCTTGGTAAATAAAAGTAAAAGGTTATTATTCACCAAAAAGAATTTTATCTTGTTGAACAACATTTTACTCCTTGATATTAACAGTTTCTCTTGGATTTTTTAAATTCCTCTCACAGAAGTGGTAAATTTATGTTTTATGTAATTTTTCAAATTCTCATAGGAGGTGGGTAAAAGACAGTGAAATGTTCAATAAAATTTTAAATATCTAAAATTATTATAAAATGAATCAAAAGAAATAAATTGAACTTATATAGTTATTATCTATCAATTTTAACCTAAAATAAATTTAAATAAAATAAATAATTATTTAAATAAAAAGCTGGTTTTTAAATAGTAACCTACTGTTTTCAGTATTCATTAAAAATTGAATGTTTTCAGAAAAATACTAAAAATTCACTATAGGCTAATTTCGATATTCCGAATCCCAAAATGAAGTCCATTTTGAATGTTAAAATTTAAAAAATTTTAAAAAGTCGATATTACTATTCATAACGGCTAGTTCATAATAATATTATAGTAATATCTTGTTTAGTGAAACTAGGTATTTTGTACTACACATGCTATCGCAGGTCTTGATTGCGTGTAATGGAAGCCAAGTCAGGGCTGCATGTATTGAATGCTCTGTTTGGTGTTGCGTATAACATAATGAAAACTTATTTCATTTATACATTAAGAAAAATATATACTTAATGTTGCATAAAATAATTTCCATAAAACGAACTTGAAATTGTGTGTAACAGGGGCCAAGAATAGTGTTGTGTATACTGAAATCTAATACGGTGTTGCGTATAGTACAACCTAATCTTGGTGTAGTGTATAATAGAAAAAATTAATGAAATTATAAATAATATATCTCATAAAATCTTAGGGTATTACACCCCCAACAAGATTTAGGGTGGTATACAACACGGAGTGTGTAACGTCTTGGGTCTGAGTGTCGCCCAAAGGATCCCTGTACTCAGTTGGTAACATAGCCTCAAGCACATTCCCCCAATTGGTAGAGGCTCCTAACTAGAATCCAGGGTCATGGGTGTGATAGTGGGGAGACTATTCCATCATTGGAAGAGTATACCCAAAAGAATAGAAATAATATCAAAAGTGGAAGCAGTAAGACCATACAAAATGTAAATAGCATAAGACTGATAGTAAATAAACAAATGAATCCCATATATAAATGATGCATGTCACATATGTCTATGAAATTAGCCAAAAATGTCACAATACTGGAAATTAAAAAATAAACCAAATAAAAAAAAGAAACAAGTATACTATAAGTGCATCACAAGCCTCATCTTGGTCTTATACTCATTAGCTTCAACATCCATCAAGTACCTGATATAGAAGTGTGCATTACCTTATTTATAGATGAAACCTTCAAAACTATTTTGGTGGAAATGAATGACCCGAATTGGGTGTGTGATGAATCTGAGTAGGTAACCACCAAAATATCTATTCCTAACTGCCAATGAATATATATATTATGTAATATGAAGAAATTAAACAATAAAATAGGAATTAGTCATAAATAAACAATCCTAATGATTTTAATTACATTCATTTACATGTAATAATTATTCAATCTGTTGAATAATGTTACCTCATGATTTAGCCTAAGATCTGTATCCTCTAGTATAAAAGTAACAACATATATCTCAAAAGACCATCTAAACAATCAAGGGAGATTAAGTCCAAGGTTTTACTTTGGCATCGGAGACTCATCATAATCATTAAATCATTCACAATCAACCATGTGGGACATTTCTCATGGTCTAATTTCCTCTTGTTTCACATATCATCAAATCAATAAATAATATAGATCCTCTACGAAATCTCACACTGACTAACCCTTTTGGTCTCACATAGTAGTATTCATTTACAAACAACAACCTGGGTATCTCTAATGGTCAATATCCCCTTAGTCTACATTATTATGACCCCCTGTAATCTCTCAACGTCAATGCCCTATGGTCTAACATTTATTTAATAATGACTCCCAAGGTAGTTCTCATAGTCTATCCCCTCTAGTTAATGACTGATGATATCTCTCACAGTCAAAACCTCTGATTAATCATAATAACAATTCATAATTAAAATACCCTACTTTAGGATGCTCTCACAATCAATTCCCCTTGGCCATTATTTTATAATTTGAAACACATGAATTTCATATAAACATCAACTCCATCCTAACAAAACTAGGCATGGAATAGAAGTATCCTAACATTCTTTCTAGACCCAATGACTATAACCAAAACAAACATGGGAAAAACCTCCATAAAAATTTAGTAAACCATATCTACAATCAATAACCCATTCTCAATCAACCAAATCATAACATCCATTAAAGATGGTTAAATTCCAAAACATGCAATAACCTAAACAATGTTATTTGGATGTTTTAGCATTTATAATCCAAAGACAACCAAAAAATGAACAATCCACCTACCTTAATGTGGTATGGTAAACACTCTTGAATTTCAGCCCATGAATTGTCACATAACATCATAGATCTAAAAAAAGGTCAAAATTGGATGACCATGAATAAAATCATAGAGAGTAAAAATCAGGAAGAGGGGATCATGGGAAATGGAGAACTCATCGGTGGGAATCCAACACACCTGAAGGCGTCTCAATCAAATCTCAGATAGAGTAGTGGTAGAACATCACATATTTTTAATCATACATCTCAGTCCTACACAACACATGAATAAAAAGTAGATTCTTTTTTAGATTTGACGCGAACCTGGTCTGATTAGTCAAATAAAAAATAAAATTACATAACGTGTTCAATTACAGTACATGACATGTACTATCCTCCACCGACCCCGATTTAGGAAATTAGTCAGGTCAGCTCACATAGCCATGTACTCAGCTGGTACGCAACTAGTACGTGGCTACCCGTGGAAACCGGATACATGATATATACTCAAGAATACATGGCGTGTACATAGAAAGTATTAAAATACTTCATTTTTTCAAAAAAAAAACAACCCGAAACAAAGATCCATACCTAAAATGAATATTTTGGTTCTTAAAACATCCCCCCTTAAAGCTATTTGTCCCTAAATTCAATTTCCAAGGGTGGTGAAGAAGAGACATCAATAAAATCAGGCCACTATGATCAAACATCATCCTCCCTCTCCCATGTCTTGTCTGGTACTCACTTGTGCTTCCATAGCACCTGTACTAGAGGAACCGACCATCCATGGAGAACCATCATGCTGCGATCCCCAATCCATATAGGGTGACCCTTAAATAATTCATCCACCTCAAACACAGCCTCCTCAGGTTGAAAATGTGAGATGAGTCTGTAAAGTCATGTCATAGCTGAGATACATGGAATACATCGTGCATAACCCGATATATCTAAGGTAACTACAATCAATAGGAAACCGACCCAAATCTCTCCAAAATGTCAAACATAATGATGTATCTCAGTGAAATATTATCCTATCTCTCAATCTTTCTGTTTCCCAACCATGGTGTGATATGTAAGAAACCCTTATCTCTAACATCAAACTCTATAAGTTATCTTTGTCAATCAACATAAGATTTCTTGTGAGACTATATCATAGCCATAATCATCTGAATCTACTCAACCTACTAAGTGGTATCCTAGACAAGATAATGTACTAACATAGATGTATCTCCTACCTCCTTCCAACATTGGGGTGATTGGCATGGTCCTACCGCACAATGCCTCATAAGGTTTAATCGGAATCATCACCTAAAAACTGGTATTGTAGTAAAAATACAGTAGCATTATTTTTATATCCCACGAACCCCCAAAATCCAAGCTGATTGCATGAAGTATGACCTCCAAAATCTGAATCATGCGCTTACACTAGACATCTTTCTAGGGAAGGTAAGTCAAAATTAGATGTAAATGTCTACCAAATCCCTATCTAGTCCATGGCAGAAAAGCGAAGTAAACTAGGAACCCCTGTCTCAAATGATAGAGTACGAAACCCCATGAAAACGTACATTCTATATGATGTAAAATCTTCCACGATCATCGACACTAATGGTTTCCTTGATTGGCAGGAATTGTGAAACCTGAGGGACCATATCGATAACAAACCAAAATTCATTATTCCAACAATTTGAGCATGGTAAATTGATCACTAAATCCATTATGACATCATTCCGCTTCCACTCAGAAATGGGTAACTGCTGTAAAATTGATGATGGTTGTTGATGGTCTTCCTTCACTGGTTGATAAGTGAAACATCTCATAAAAAAACCAGCCACATATCTCTTCATACCTGGCCACCAATACTGGCGTTGTATATCTCGATAAATCGTGGTGACACTAGGATGAACTGCCCAAACCGAGGAATTAAAATCCCACATCTTATCCTCGCGTATGTCTAATGACACCCATACATACCCTTGAAAATGAATGATTTCATCCCCGCCTATGGTCCAACATGGAGTAGGGTCCTCTCCTGACACACCCTCTTATAGGAATAGGTATTCATGATATAATATTTTCCTCATTCTCACATGATCATGTTGATTAATGGTAACTACTATAGAAGAAATAAACTTCTTCCCATGTCTGTGATGCACCTCCAAATGGATCTCATAGAATAGAGCAATATGTTTCCTCCCACTGTTGGCCTCCTGAACTACCTATATCTGAGTCCTCTTGTTCAACACATCTGCCACTGCATTTCATTTTCTAGGTGTATAGGAAAGCTCAATGTCCAAAGACTGAAGGTAATCAACCCAGCCACACTTTCTCAAATTCTGATCACGCTGAGTAATGATATACTTGAGAATTCTGAGGTCACTATACACCATAAAATTCTCACCCAAAAGATAATATCTCCAACAACATAAATCATGAACAACAGAAGCTACCTTGAGATCGTGCATTGGGTAATTCCTCTCACATGGCCTCAAATGTTGAGACTCATACGCAATGACTCCTTCCCCCTACATAAGAACTAGTCCCAACCCGATACCTAATGCATTGTAGTAAATGGTGTAACTCTTTCATAACTCCAGAAAAATCATTATCGATACTAAATTCAATATCCCTTTCAGCTCCTGAGAAGCTGATTCGCATGAATCCATCTACTATTACATTTCACCCTTCTAATTCAGACCTATAAATAGTGCTCCTATGTGTGAAAAGTCCTTTATAAATCACTTATAGTAACCAGACGACCCTAAAAAACTCCAAACCTTAAATAAGTTCATTGGATTCTCTTAGGAAACTAATTCTCTCACTTTTTTGGTCTACAAATACTCCTTTCTCTGAGATTACATGACCCAATATGTGAATCTGGTGAATCCAAAAGTTTCATTTTGAGAGCATGGCATATAACTAATGCACACTCAGTGTAATAAAAATGATCTCAACATGGGTGCAATGGTCATTTCGAGTGTGAGAGTAAACCAATATATCTTCCATGAAGACTACCACAAAATAAACAATGTAAGGATAGAACAATCGGTTCATCAGTTCCATGAAAACTGTATGAGTGCTAGTGTGACCGAACGGAATAACCACATAATCTTATAGACCATATCTACTCTGAAATGATGTAAGAGTTATATCTGATGGTCTAACATGAAACTGATGATAATCAGATCTCAAGAAAATCATAGAAAACACTCAGGATCCTCGAATTTGATCAACGAAATCATCAATCATTAGAAAGATATATTAGTTCTTGACTTTCAACTGGTTCAACTTTCGATAATCCAGACCATGTTTGATGGTACCATTCGCCTTCTTCGCAAAAATGATATGTGAACCACAAGGAGATGTATTGGGTCAGAAGAAACCCTTTTCCCGCAACTCCTATAACTACGTCTGGAGCTCATGTAACACTAGTGTACCCATCCTATAAAGAGTAATGGAAACTAGTGATGCTCCGGGCATAAGCTCAATATAGAAATCGACATCACACTCCAAAGGTAATCCTGAAAATTCAACTAAAAAGGCATTCCAAAAATGATCCACCACTGGAGGAAATCCCACATATGAAGTCCCATGGTCATCTATATATAGACTATCAATATGGACTATAACTCATCCCAACCCATGATGCTTGGGTCCAACAGTGCTTTCCTGAATGTCTTTATTCTCCCTTGTGTAGAAAAGACCGGCCCTCTGATGATGTGAAACTCACCCTATAGAGATAGCAATAAATAATGGCCCGAATAGATACTAACCAGTCCATTACAAGAATGACATCGTATCTTGTCATCTCTATGACATCGATGTCCCATAAGAAGAGACACCCACCAACCTCAAGAAGGAACTCTTTGAACTGACGTAAACTAGCTCTCATAATCCCTAACAAAGTTTCTATCATAATAACATCCTCCTAATTAATGATATAGAGCCCAAAGATCTCTACAATAGAAAAAGATATAATACTATGGGAAGCCCCGGTATTGAAAAATAGCAGAAACTAAAACCAAGGAAACTAGTATCATTCCTCTAACTGTATAGTGTCCGACATCCTTCTCATATTGGGTAATCTACACAACAAAATTGTGACATGTACTTCGGCCCTGTGACCCTTCCTGACTACCCTGAGCTGATCCCCCCTATTGTCTTTGAAAGCATGCTGACTGGATGCCATAGTAATGACCTATTTCTTAGCCTGAATGGATAGAAGAACTATAGTTCCAAAAACTGATGAGAAACTGGTGGTCCTACTGCTAAATGTGGAGTCATTAAAGAACTCATATCACTATCTTCTAGTGAGAAAAACTGAAAAAACGCTGAATATGGCCCATCTTGCCGGACGATCGACACTCAATTGGGTCTCGGAGGCACTAAGGTCTCTTATACCCATTCTACCCACACTATTAACATACCACCTGAATACCTGAAGAAAAATTACATGATATCACCCTATGGTGCTTCCTGTTATATGTCAATGGATTACCTGCCTTGGATGCTGAACCGCCCAGGATCACAACTCCCATCTTCCGTAGATTACCCTTAGTAATCAGTACCTAGTTCACTATAGTCTTCACTACAGTCTACCTAAAGACATTAACTTGTGATCAGATGTCATACTTGAGAGCATCCTCAAACCACCTATCCAATGATAAATCATCACCTTCCAGAATAGGATTGAAGAAAAGAAGCTCTGTAAAATGAGATGAGTACTCCATCACCAAAAGAGTGCCCTGCTCTATATGCATAAGCTCTAAGGCTCGATCGTCCCTCAACATATAGAGGTAGAAGTAGTCATATAATATCTTTTAAAATAATTCCCAAACCATATCACCATGGTGTCCTGCATGTGAGATAACATCCCACCATCTCTTAGAGGAATCACGTAGCATTTACATATCAAGCTTCACCCTCCTCTCCAGAAGCATCTCTAAATTCTCCAAGATAGAACGCATGGCCTCCAACCATGACTCTGCAACTTGTGGTTCTCCAAAAGATGAAAATTTGACATGATTCTACTACTAGAACACCCATGTCAACTCTACCATTGACGAGGTAGTGTGCGGTGCTCCCTGAAAGGTAAGTAACATCCTCAAAAAGCCTACACTGAACTGTGCATCAGCACCTGCGTCCAGTATAACAGCTGGGTCCAAAATGGGAACGGTAGGCGGATCTAATGGTATTCCTTGATCAACCATTCCTGGTGTCTGATTGTCACCCTCTACATGGAATACAATCGAAGGACGTCTTTGTGGCATGACTCTTCACAGTCAAGTACACATCTCAATACTATATTATCAAGGAAATCAACTTAGAAGTTCAAGAATGGTACAGAAGAAGAAAACATTCCAGTTTCTCAAAATAGGGTCACATAACATATAGAACAATTACAAGGCTTGGTAACTTATGCATTAAACATGGCGTGTACCCTTACAAAACCTGATCATGTAACAACCATACACCAGGCTTGTACCTCCTACAACTCGATGTCTACTTGAATTTTTCTCTCCTTACTCATTTTCTTCTACAAGGTTCTCTCCTAGGTAACACTACATAAAATGTTCGCCCTATACCAGGTGTGTACTAGCTAAACCTTAACAACATGTGTCATTAGTCACTAAGTCAGAGACACATTGTACTTCCACATTGTGTGGTCTATCTTGGCATGGCGTCTACTACCCAAATTTCATCCACCGGTGTCGTTAGTCATACAACTGGATACATGGTCTCTACAGTATGGCATGTATAATCCATACATGTAATGTTCTATAAAAATTGATACATCCCCATTTATCTAAAAACACAATCAATCATACAGTCAAGCACTAAACAGCGTGTACATATAGTACCTGATGTGTACTTAAAAAATGTTGTTTCTTCCAGAACAGAAGAACACATGGTGTGTCTTTATAACACCACACACCATTCATTCTGGGTTTCCAGACATTAGGCCTCTGAAACATCTCTGGAAACCATAATAAACGTAATAATTTTTCCATGTCATGAAAAATTATTACCTGTGAGAGCCCATACTCCCTCGAATCAATGTTTTACATCCTTCATCACATAAAAAATTCAAAATATTGAATTAATGTTCATCATGATCCACCCAATTCCGATCGAAGTGGGACCATAACACCTCATAGACCATGTTTTGGAGTCCATGGAGATGAAAAATTACATTTTATAATATAATAACAGCAAGTATTCTATCACATTATCTATCACAAAACATGTATATCTAAGAACACATCTATCACAAAACCATGAAATCAATAAATAACACTAAAAGTAATCACAATAATGAATGACATGTGATCTATATTAAGTTCCTATGTGATGAATGAGATGGCATACTCTCATCTCATCAGGTTGCAAAAAAAAAATAAAACCTCAATAATATCAACGATAATAGCACAAAACATTTGAGTCACCCAATGGTGAAATCGAATCAACTATAACAATTGAAAAACCATAAAAATTTAATATTTGAGGTAAATTGGATTTTCAATTTACATGAGTTAGCTACTCCAAGGAACAAATTATTACCAAATACCCATTCCTTCTTATCCATGTTTATAGGATCCAAATATTATGGAAAAGAAGGAAAGAAGCCCCTTCAAAACAACTTTGTAACTTCCTGGATCTAGGTGCCACCAAAAGGTGCCTTGAACCTAATTGGTCACATGGCCTCAAATGTATTTCCCTGAATTCCAGAGGCTGTCAACTATTAGTGTGGGCCATGGGTGTTATAGTGGAGAAACTATGCCCTCATTGGAAAATTATACATTGCAGAATAACAATAAAAACAAATTCATAAGTAGTAATACCATACAATATGTAAATAGTGGAATACTGATATTAAATAAACAACTAGAGAACATATATAAAGGATGCTTGCTACATATGTCTAGTAAATCTGCCAAACATGTCAAAATGATGAAAATAAAAAACTAAACCAATATGAAAAAAGAAACAAGTAAACTCCAGCAGTATCAGATGCCTCATCTTTGTCCCATGCTCTCTAACGCCAATAGTAATCAAGTACCTGATAAAAATGGAATTTTCCCTTATCGATACATCCAACCATATAATATATTTGGGTCTAAAAGTATGACCCAAAAACGGTTTGAGTTAAATCCCATTATGAAACCACTAAAATATATATGTCTAACTATCAGTGAATATATATAGCAAGTAATATAATGAAATGAAGTAATAAAATAGGAAGTACTTAGATTTAAACAATCCTATTTTTTCAACTAAAGTCATTTAAATTTAGTAATTATTCAATCCATTGAATAATGTAACCTTGGTATTTAGCCTATGATCATAATCATCTAGTATAAAAGTAAAAATAGATGTCTCAAAAATACCATATAAACAATCAATAGAGACTGAGTTAATGCTTGTGCTTTGGATTGGAAGTCTCTTCATAATCATACAATCATTCACAAGAAACCCTCTGAGAAAGTTCTCACTGTCTAATACCCTTTGGTTGCACATATCATCAAATCAATAAATAATAAATACCTTCTAGGAAATATCACATGGTCTAACCCCTTTGGTCTCAAATAACATTATTCATTTACGAAAAACCACCTAGTTAGTTCTAATGGTCAATACCCTTTGGGATGAATTATAATGACCCCATTAAATCTACCAAAATCAATTCTTTATAGTCCAATATTTATTTAATAATGAACCTCTAGGTATCTCTCCTAGTCTAACCCATATATTCAATGAGCCATGATAGACCTCGCAATCAATAACTCTAGTAAATAATAATAAAAATTCATAATTAAAAGTCCCTTCTTTGGGAATCTCTCACAATCAATTCCCATTGTTCATACTTTTATAATGCCAAACACATGCATTTTATATAAGAAAAAACACCATATTAACAATACTATGCATGGAAAACAAAGAACCCTAACATGATTTCTAGACCCATTTACCATAACCAAAACGAACATGGGAAAACCCTTTATAAACAAGGTAGTATACCATGTAATCAATCAATAATCCATTATCGTTTAACCAAATCATTTCATGCATTAAACATGGAGAAATTCTAAAACACACAATACTATAAACAAGGGTATTTATCACTTTTTGTATATATAACCCAAAGATAACCAATGAAAGGAAAAACCACCTACCTTGATGTGGAATAGTGAACACTATCGAATGTCGGCCATTAAATCGGCATATAATTCTATAGATCTACAAAAGGTTCAAAATCATTCAACCTTGAATAACATAAGAGAGATGAGAAATCAGGAAGAGAGGCTCTAGGGAAAGAGAGAAATCCCTAGTGGGAATCCAATTCACCTGGTAGCATCTCAATCGGAGCACGGAAGGAGGTAATATAGAACCTCAAAGAGTTTTTCCCATACTTCTCTCTCTTGTATCATATATGGGAAAAACAAGACAATTTTGTAGATTAGACACAACCATGGTCTGATTAATAAAATAAAAAAGAAAAGTACACAGTGTGTTCATTTAATGTACTAGCCTCAATCAGCCCCACATTAGGTGGTCATCCAGGTCACCTTACATATCCATGTACTCGGAAATTACACGACAACCTGTGACAAAGAGATATAAGGCATGTACTCAAGAGTACACAATGTATTCTTAGAAAATTCCCAAATTCTTTTTTTCCTAAAAACCATCCCCAAACAATGATCCATACCTGAAATGAAGATCCGGGGTTTTACAAACATCTCCCCTTAAATAATATTTTCCCTAATTTTCCATTCTAAGGGTGGAAAATAAGATACATCAGACAACTATAGCCACAATGATCAAACGTCGGTCTCCCTCTCCCAAGTCTCATCCTATACTATCCTGTGATTCCATATCACCCTTACGAGAGGAATAGACTGGGAACTAAGAACCTTCGTGCTGCGATCCATGATCTATATATGGTAATCCTTAAAGGATGAATCCTACTCTAAATCAACCTCCTCGTGTTAAAACACATGAGACAAGTCCAAAAATTAATGACGTAGATAAGAAACATGGAAGACTTCATGCATAGACTAGTTCCTCTAAGGTAACTGCACCTGATAGGTTATCAGATTGACTCTCTCTAAAACCTAAAAAGGCCCAACATATCTCAGTGTATGCTTTCTCTATATCATAATCCTTCTGTGTCCCAAACTCAGTGTGACATGTAAGAAATCCTAATCTCTAACCTCAAACTCCAGTGTTCTTCTCCGTCAATCAATATAAGATTTCTGGTGAGACTGTGTTGTATTCTTACTATTACTAATCAACTCTACGTGCTCAATGGTCTCCAAGACAAGATGAGTTCTGAGCATAGCTTCCTCTCCTTCTTCCAACCAACATAGGGGTGATCGGCATGGCCTTTCATACAAAACCTCATTAACTACCATTTGAATTGTTGGTTGAAAACTATTATTGTTGGAAAACTCGACTATGGGTATAAGTCTCTCACAAGAAACCCCAAAATCTATGACGCATGGCCAAATCATGTCCTCCAAAACCTGAATCATGTTCATGTACTGGCCATCAATCTAGGGATTGTAATTCTTACTCAGAATTACTTGTATTCCCAAATTTTGTTGTAGTCCCTGTCAGACATAGGAAGTAAACCAGGAATCCCTGTCAGAGAAGATTGAGTATGGAACCCCATGCAAATGTATAATCTCTTAGACATACAACATTCCAATCTCATCAACAAATAAGGTTTCCTTGATCATAAGAAAGTGTGAAACCTTCGTGATATTATCGATAACAACCCAATGTTTATCATTCCCTCAAGGTGACCTTGGTAAACCCATCACAAAATCCATCGCAACATCATTCCACTTCAAATCGAGAATGGTTAACTACTGTAATAGCCCTGATGGTCGTGGATGCTCTGGATTCACCTTCTAATAGCTGGGACATCTCATAAAAAAACTAGGAACATCTCTCTTTATTTGTGGCCACCAATATTGATGGTTAAGATATCGATACATCTTGGTGACAACAGGATGAACTGCCCAGACTAGGGAATAAAAATCCTACATCAACTCCTTGCTTATGTCTACTAACACCCATATGCACCCATGAAAAACTAATATCTCATTTCCACCTATGGTCTACCCATAAGTAGGGTCCTCTCTTGAAACACCCTATTGTAGGGCTAGTCCTTCATAATATAATAGATGCATCATTCACAATCGATCTAGTAGAGTAGTGGAAACAACTATGGAAGAAAGAAACATATTTCCCTATCATTCATGCACCTCCAAATGTATCTCAGATAATAGATCCACAAGATTTCACTCACAACTGGCCTCTTAATTTGCTTGTATCTGAGTCCTCCAACTCAACGCATCATCCATTTCATTTCCTTTTCTAGGTGTATAGGCAAACTCAATGTCAAAATACTAAATATACTCAACCCAACATGACTCCCTCAAATTCAGATCACACTGAGTAAAAATATACATTAAACTTCTGTGGTCAATGTACATGAAAAAATTCTCACACAAAATATATTTTCACCAACAACGTAAAGATTGAACAAAAACAGCTAACTCAAGATCATTTATCAGGTTATTCCTCTAATGCGGCCTATACTACTAAGACTCTTATGTAACAACTCCTTACACTGGCTTTATAACTTCTACCGTCCTGATACCTGATTCATCACAATTAATGGTGTAACTCTTTCTTGGTTCTAGAAAAATAAGTATCGGTGTCGAACCCAATATCCCTTTCAACTCCTGAAAAGATGAATCGTAGGAATATTTCCACAAGTACTTTTCATCCTTCATAGTCATGCCCATCAATGGGGCTTCTATGCATGAAAAGTCATGTATAAAGTGCATGTAGTACCCAGATGACCATAGAAATCTCTATAACTCAAAGATGTTCTTCGACTGCTCCTTGGAAACTACTACTCTCACAACCTCTAGGTCTACTGATACTCCTTTATTTGAGATATATTGACAAAAGATGTGAATTTGGTCCATCCAAAAGTGGAATTTTGAGAGATTAACATATAACTACTGCTCTCTCAGTGTACTCAAAATGATCTCAATATGGGTGGCATGGTCATGTAGAGTGTGAGAGTAAACCTAGATATCGTCCATGAATACTACCACAAAAAATTTCAATTAAGGATTGAACTCTTAGTTCAACAGTACTGTGAAAACTATAGGTGTGTTCATGAGACCAAACGACATAACCACATACTCGTATAGACCATTCATGGCCCAAAATAGTCGATGATTTATATCTGATGTTCTAACCCAAAACCATTGATAACTGGATATCAAGTCAATCTTCTAGAACACTCATTCTCCTTGAAGGTGATCAAAGATATCATCAATCCTCTATAAAGGATACTAGTTATTTATTGTCAACTAATTCGACATATGATAATCTACACAATGTCTAGGGGTATCGTTTTCCTTATACAAAAACAAAAAAGGTGAACCCCAAGGAGAAGTACTAGGTTAGATGAAACCATTTTCCTGAAACTCTTCTAACTCCATCTTGAGATCCTGTAACTCGAGTGTAGCCATCCTATAATGAGGAATAGACATCCGTGATGCTCCTAGAACAAGATCAACAATTAAATAAACCTTTCTCTCTAGAGGTAAACCTACAAAATCTTCTAGAATAAATTTTCTAAAATGTCCAAAAATGGAGGAATGTTTACCAGTGAAGTCCTGTAGTCATCCAGATATAGAGTAGCAATCTGGTCTGTAACTCCTCCCAACCAATGATGCCCAGGTCCAGCTCGGCTCACAAGAACATCCCATTCACCCTTGTGTATAAAAGTATGTCCCTCTTGTGTAGTGAAACTCACCCTATGGTGACGGGAGTAAAAAAAGTCATGAAAGTATACAAATCATTATATTCTGAGAATGAAATCGTATCATGTCATCTCTAAGACATAGAGGTCCCATAAGAAGTGACACCCATCAACCTCAATAGTGATCTCCTTTCACTAATGTACAGCAGTCATCCTAATCCCCAAGGAAATATCTATCATCATAATATCCTTATATGTAAAGATACAGAGCTCAAGCCTCTCCACAACAGTAGCAGTTATAAAAACATTGGAATCCCTAGTATCAAAATGAGAAGAAACTAAAATTGGTGAAAATAGAATCGTAACACTAAATGTAGAGTGTACGGGATTTGACTCTTACTGGGTCTTCTCCACTAAAAAATATGGACTTGTTCCACGACCCTCTGATGCTATCTGACTATCCAGAGTTGATCCACTATATTTTCAAGAAAATCCTACCGACTGACTACCACAGCTAGGACGTCCTCCTCATCCTGAAATGCCGAAAGAACTCTAGTTCCTTGACTGATGAGAAATTGGTGGTCCTGCTACTGAACGTGGAGTCATTAGATAACCCATATCACCAGCTCTCGGTGAGACAGAATGAAAAAATGCTGAAGATGGCCCATCTTCCTGCACGATTGACACTCATGTGGGACTCTCGGGAATTGTGGTCTCATATTCCCACACTTCCATCACTTGTTGCATATCACCTGACTACCTAATGAAACATTGAATGATATCTCCTTAGGGCGCTTCCTAATATCTGTCAATGGAGTACCATCTATAGAAGTTGAACCACCATGGATCACTACTCCCAACTCCCTCAGATTACACTCAGCATTCAGCATCTGGTTCACTATACCTGTCAATGAAGTCATCCTAAAGACATTCACCTGTGATCGGATGTCATACATGATACCATAGTCAATTATCCTTACCAAATATAACTGATCACCTCAAAGAATAGGTGCAAATAATCAAATCAGTATAAAATGGTATGATTACTTCATCACCGAACGAGTGCCATGCTTCAGATGCATGATCTCTTGTGCTTTATCGTCCCTCAACATCATGGGGTAGAAGTAATCATTGATGATCCGTTGAAAATCTTCACCAACCATATCCTGATGACTTCCTCTCTATGATATAACATCCCAGAATCTCTTGGTGTAATCATTTAGTGTGTACATAGAAAGCTTCACCCTACTATCTAGAGGGATCTCTAGTTTCCAAAAGACAGCATGCATGGACTCCAACCATGACATTGTTTCATGTGGTCCTCCATCCTCTTAAAATGTGAGAGGATGCTGATACTAAAACACCCAAGTTAACTCTTTTATAGACATGGAATGGTGCAGTGCTCCCTGAATGGTCTGTAACATCATAAAAAATCCTCCACAGAACTATGCATCATCACCTGCATCTGGTATAACATATGGTGCCAAAACGATCATGACATGAGGATCAACTGGTGGTCCCTAATCCATCATTTCAAGTGTCTTATCATCACCCTGTACCTGGAATACAATCGACAGACATCTCAATAGCATGAATCTGCAAGGTCAATCACAAACCTCAAAATAAGATTAACAAGGACTTCAAAATAGAAGTTCAAGATAGGAAAAAAAATAAGAAAACATTCATGTTTTTCAAAACATTATCACACAGCGTGTAAAACCATTACATGACGTGTTCCCTTATGCATTAAACATGGTGTGTACCTATTCCAAACCTGGTCATGTAACACCCATACACGTGGAATTTACTTCCTATGAAACGACGTCTACATGAATTTTTCTCTCCTTACCAAGTTTCATTTACATGGATAAACCACATGGTTCGATCCGGGGTAACACTACACAACATTTTCAACCTAGAAACAACATGTACTACCTAAACATTAACCACTAATGTTGTTTGTCAAATTGTATACTTCCCCAAAACGTTTTCAAGCTAGACATGGTGTGTACTACCCAAATTTGACCCACCAATGTTGTTAGTCACACAAAGGGATGCATATTCTCTACAGTATGGCATGTACAACCCAGACATGATTTGTTCCACCAAAAGTTTTCCATCCCCATGTCTCTGTTCACATAGTCAGTCACCCAGCCGAGCATTACATTGTGTGAACATACAATACATGACATGTACTTAAGAAAATTTGTTTCTTCCATAATAGAAGAACACATGGCATGTGTTTATAATACATCATGCCATATTGTCTGAGTTTTCAGATCGTAGGCCTCTATAAATTCTCGGGAACCCTCAAAAACATAATTTTTTTCTAAATCATGAAACATTCAGACCCATAAGAGCCCATACACCCCTGATTCAAGGTTTGGCATCCTTCTCCCCATAAAAACATGAAAAAAATCAATTAAAGTTCAATATGATCGACCAAATTTTGATCCAAGAGGGCCCATAACACCTTAGGGACCAATGTTTGGCATCCATGGAAATGAAACTTTACATTTTCCAATACCCTAATAGTAGGTATTCAATCCTGGAACCAATCAAAACACCATGAATATGTGTCACAACATCTATCACAACTGCATGAAATCAGTAATGCACCCTAAATAGCATGAAGAGAATGCATGACATGTGATATCCTTTATGTTCATATATGATTCAAGAAATGTCATACGATAATCTCATCAGGTTACAATTGAAATAGAAGCTCAATAATATCAATGATAAAAGCACAAAACAACATTTTCACCCAATGATGAAATCAAATAAACTGTAACAATTGAAAAACCAAAACATTGAAGCATTTAAGGTTACATGTCTTTTCCGTATACATGAGTTAGCTGTTCATGGGAACAAATTATTACCAACTACCATTTTTTTAATTTTTGTCTATCTGATGAAAATACTAAGATAATGTATAAGGTAAACCCCTTTGATACCACTTTGTGACATCTCAGATTCAGGTGCCAAAGGTTCCTTGTACCTAGTTGCTCACTGGCCCTCAAGCGCATTTCCCTGAATGCCAGAGGCTGCCGACTAGTAGAGAGTTCCTTGGGTGTGATAGTGGGGATAGTATTACCTCATTGGTAGAGTATACACAAAATAATAACAAAAATAACAATAGAGGAATAAGTAATACCATAAAACAAGTAAACAACATAAGAATGATAGTAAATAAACAACTGGAGAAGATATAAAAATAATGCATGTCACATATGTCCAGGAAAGCATCCAAACAGGTCACAATTATGGAAATACAATACAAAACCAGTGTCAAAAAGAAAAAAGTAAACTCTAGAAACATCACAAGCCTGATATTTGTCTCATGATCTTCATATTGAACATCAATCAAGTACCTGATAAATAATAGAGCTTAACCTTATCTATTACTGCAACCATATAATCTATATGGTTCAAAAATAATGACCCAATCAAGGAGTGAGATGATTCCTAGTATAGAACCACCAAACGATCTATACCTAAATGTCATTGAATATATATAGCAAGTAATATGATGAAATGAATAAATAAAATATGAATTACTTAGAAGTAAACAATCCTGCAGTTTTCAATTACATTCAATTTAATTTAAATATTATTCAATCCATTGAATAATGTAACCTAGAGATTTGTCCTGAGATCTATATCTTGTATTATAAAAGTAACAACATACATCTCAAAAGACCATTTAAACAATCAAGAGAGACTTACTCCAAGCTTGTTCTTTGGCTTGCAGACTCATTATAATCTTATAATCATTCACAAGAATCCCTCTAGGAATGATCACCTAGTCTAATTTCCTTTGTATTCAGATATTTTAAAATCAATAAATAATAAATACCCTTTGGGAATGATCACATGTTCTGATACCTTTGGTCTCAGATAACACTATTTATCTAAAAACAACCACCTGAGTATCTCTCACGGTCAATACCTCCTTGGTCTGCATTATAATGGCCCCCTGAAATCTCTCACAATCAATGCCCTATGGTCCAACAATTATTTACTAATGACCATTGGGGTAGTTCTAATAGTCTAACCACTTTGGTCAATGATTCACAATAACTCTCTCAGTCAAAACCTCTAGTCAGTCATAATAACAATTCATAATTAAAAGACCATATTTTGGGAAGCTCTCATATTCAATTCCCCTTGGTCATACATTCATAATGTGTAACAAATCATTTTCATATAAACAAAAATAGCATCCTAACAACACATGGCATGGAAATAGGTAATCCTTTCATACGTTCTTGACCCAACTACCATAACCAAAACAAACATGGAAAAAACCACCATAAACAAGAAAGTAAACCATATGGACAATCAATAAACTTTTCTCAATAAACCAAACAATAGAAGGTATTAAACAGGGTTAAATTAAAAAACACACAATACCCTAAAAAAGGTATTCAACACTTTTAGAATATATAATCCAAATACAACCAAAGAAAGGAGAAAACCACCTACATCGATGTGATATGATGAACAATCTCCAACGTCGGGGCTTGAATCAACCCTGAATGTCATAGATATAAAAAAGGACAAAATTGTAAAACCATGACTAACTAATGAGAGATGAGAAATCAGGAAGAGGGACTCTAGAGAAAGATAGAACTCATCGGGGGGAATCTATGGCACCTGGAAGAGTCTCAATCAGATTTATGATGGAGGAACGGTAGAACCGTAAAGATTTTTGGTTGTACGTCGCTGTCCTGTTTGAGACACAAGAAGAGGAAGATGCTTCTGGAGATTATAAGTGACCCTGGTATAGTTAATAAAATAAAAATAAAAGTTCACGGTGTGTTCATTTAATGTACACACCCTGTACTAGCCTCTACCAGACCCACATGAGGCTGTCAACTAGGTCACCTCACATGGCCATCTACTCGGTCGTTACATGGCCAATACACCTCTACCCATGGAAACCAGATACACAAAGTTTACTAAAGAGTACACAATGTGTACTTATAAAATTTCCAAATACATCATTTTTCCTAAAAAAATACCTGAAATAAGGATCCATAACTGAAATGAAGATCTAGGTTCTTACATAGTGGCCTTGGAGATCACTTTCAGAAATCATTGTAATGGAAAATCCCCAACATGGGCTAGTTATTATCAAATAAAAACACATATTTTGATTACATATTAAGGGTATTAAATGTTCATTTTTGATTTTATGGCCCTGAGTTAGTGGATTCTAATTTTGAACATCCATTCTCACAATTTGTGCACATCATGCCTAATATGCACCAATTTAGGCCCAATGTTTCATCTGATTTAAATAATGTAGTTATCCATATATTGATTTTATATTTTGGTAAAGGGATATAAACATAAATATGAACATTTTTCATTCATGGATCAATGGATTATTCATAAAGGATGATGGGGATATTTTGAAATGAAAGAAAACAATTCTTTAGAAGGAAGGTTGGATATCATCCCGCTGATGGGAATTTGGGGCCCACAATGAAGGCCCAATGAAGCCCAAAATTCATTTTAAGCTAGAATAAATATACAGGAACACATAATTATTCTTTATCCAGGGATAATTAGTTTTAAATGGTGGTGATTAAGGCAGCCAAAGTTGAAGATTAAATTTTGTGCCAGATTCTATGGCCAAGAAAAACAGCCCACTATTAATATCATATCATGCGTACAGATTACTATTTTAGGCTGAAAGATTACCTGATGTTAGGGTACATCCAGGTATTTATTTAAGTCTTCTAGGGACCACTAATATTCGGTATTCTAGAAGGTCATTCAAGCGTGTCTTTCTGTTGGGTGCAAGTTGGTTGCAACATCAGTGAAAGAAGTGGAGAAGTATCTCAATAGTAATGTTCCAACCACCTTTCCCCAACAAAATTAATTAATTTCACATGGGATATTGAGGGCTCGGCCAAGGAATCATTTTATTCCTATTTTAAGGAATTATTGGTGGAGTATTTAGGGATCCTGGAGCTTTTTTATTGTAATGTCATTATGCCAAATTTACTTTGTAGCATTTTTGCTTCCCATGTAAGATGTTCGAATCACCGTAGTTTTTAATAAAAGCTCATCTCTTCTATTCTTATGTTCTTATTCATATCACCTTGATACCTTTTCTTCATGGTGTGAACTTTTTCACACCATACCTTGTGATTTTGTTCACACAACGGTGGATTGATCATTATTTTTGTTGTTTTTACTTCTTCAATTCCACCCTCGTAAGTCTACATTCTGCTTCCATTGAGAACTTTTCATCAATGGAGGTATAGTTCTTTTATGGGTTGATCCAAAGGAGTATAAAGGGGGTGTATTTAATGTAATTGATTACTAGCTAAATGTTTTTAATTTCTTTTATTTTAGTTTCTTTCATTCAATGATTTCTATTCTTCTCTTCCTTATTGAATTTATTCACCCTACTTTCATGTGCTAATTATATCATTTACCTTGGAGTGCTAATGAAAATGATACTACAAGTGTATAGGTGATTTTAATGTGTTGTGATGGTGTTTAATCAGTAATTTGTGAGGTTAGTTTGAATTTATTGTATAAATTCTTCTCAAATTAATGAAATTTAAATCATAAAAAAAATAATTCATTCAATCCACCCCGAGCAATAAACTAGGATCCACTCATTTTTTCATAATTTGAATACACATAGATCTTTTAGTGCTATTTTAAAGCCACCTATAATCAATCCATGTTGGCCAATTCATATCAAAAAATCTATATCTTTTTATTGGGTGTCTGAAGATTCTTCTTAGGTCTCTGAGGATTCAACAACCCAAGCTACACTACAAGCAACCGCTCGACCCTTAAAACAAGGGAAAATTTGGGCGACTCCAAATTTTGGCACCGTTTCCATGGACCAAGTAAGTTCCTTAGACCAAATTTTTTTTTCCTCACCCCCATTATTCTATTCTCACCCATTATCTCTTACCTTTTCCCTTTCTCACTTTTTTTTCTTTTGGAACATGTCTGCCTACACCCGCGATAACTCAAACAGAATAGTTTGGGTGGAAAGAAATAGGATAGGGGGGTCAAGTACACCATTGGATCCTAATCTTCCTAATACCCCAGAGTCAATTATTGAGTCAATTTCATTGGAGTGTCTTCAAATAAACCAACTCATAAACCCCGGTGGGAACCAAAATGGAAATCCAAATGAGGAAGCCCCAAATTTGGGGAATGCAGTCGATCAAACCATGAATGACTATCTTAAACCTATCTAGAACAATGCACCCTCTTGCATCAGTCATTCTTCCCTATGAGACCCACAATATGTATTTAAAATTCATGTCCTAAACCTCCTTCCATCCTTCCATGGGATGGTGTTAGAAATGCCTTACCTTCATGTCAAGGAGTTCAATGAAATTGTTGAAACCATGTGCTCACCACATCAACTTGAGTCAGCTAAGATGAGGCTCTTTCCTTTTTAACATAAAGATCGAGTAGAGAACTTGTTAAATAATCTGAGACCTTCATCAATTCACTATTGGGACCATCTATAAAGTGAATTTTACCAAAAAACATCCCCCATCACAAAACCATTGCACTAAAAAAGAGCATCCATAACTTTTTTGAAAAAGAGGGAGAATCATTTTATGAAACATGGATGAGGTTCAAAGACACCGTAAACATGTTTCCAAACCATGGTTTTTCTATTCCTGAACAAATGATAATTGTCTATGAAAATTTTTTCCCAGGGAACAAAATAATTCATTTACATGATGTGTAATGGGACCTTTAAAAGAAAATCCCCAAATGATGCTTACGAGTATCCAAAAATCCTTTCTTAACAAAACCAAACATGGGGAACATCACCTTATTTTGAAAATCCCCAATGAACTGCTGGAATGAATACACTTATAGAATAGGAAATCCTTAGGGTGAAACTTCCAGCACTTTATTGGAATGTTGAAGAGATGGACCATAGGAAAATCCATGAAATCCAAACTATAGACCCTTTTTGCACAATCTATGACAAACATGACCACAAAACAGACAACTTCCCAACCATTCCATCCATCACGGGTGTTCTTCTAGGAGGACCACCTGCTGATGTCAAATACCTTAACATTCAGAAGCCCCAACACCCAAACACATTCAACCCAAGGTATAATGACCACCGAGGCTTCCGATGGAAATATAACCAACAACCTAGACAACGACAAGGACCAAACACCTTCCCAACACAAAATTTTTAAAACCATAACCAATTCCAACCACAACCAGTCCAATACCAATAACCTATAGTCCAATACAAACAACCCATCCAATAACCAAAGTATCCCCCTGGGATTACCCAACCAACACAAGCCCCTTCCCAATATTTCCCTCTCCCAATCCTTGAACAACAATGAAAACAAATGGAAATGGTGAACATAGATGTATCTTCCATGAATCAAGAACTTCATACCAGAAAAACTGTAAAGGCACCCACGCCTACCCAAGCCATTCCACAACAAAAAATAAGGGGATAGTCAAGTTGCACTCAAACAACTCATGAACAACTAAAGGCTGTGACTATTCTAAGATGTGGGAAATTAGTTGAGAAACCTGAAAAAATAATTCAAAAACCACATGAAGATTCAAACTCTTATGCAAATTCAAATTAATCACATGAACAAACTGAAGAAGCTAATAAAAATGTGAAATAAAAAACTCTTCAAAAAATAACCCCACAACCCACCCCATTTCCTTAATGCATGTGGGGGAAAACCAAGACTGAATTGAGTAAACATTGAGGGAAATATTCTCATAGTTCAAGTTGAACATTCCACTCCTTGATGAAATTAAAACCATTATTACATACTCAAAGTACCTTATGGACTTGTGCTCTTTTAAAAGAATATTTTCCCAAAAAAACAAAGTCCTTTTGGTTTCTAATGTGCGCACCACCATTCAAGGGACCATTCCTCCAAAGTTGAATTACTCGAGATTCCCTTACATCAATTTTGAACTAGGAGAGAGAAAAGTTATCCTGACCTTATGTGACCTAGGTGCTAGTGTCAATCTCATCCCCTATGATGTGTACTTCAAATTAGGCCTAGAAGAGCTTCAACCCACCACTATCACACTTCAACTTGCTGATCGCAGTATTAGGGATCTAGAGGGGATCTTAATGGATTATTTGGTGCAAGTTGAAAATTTCATTTACCCAGCTGACTTCATTATTCTAGAAAATCACCCAAGCTTAGGTCTTAGGGAGCAAACCCAATCATCCTTGGTCGTCCCATCCTTGCAACAATAAACTCTGTTATCTGAGTCCAAAATGGGAACATTACCATCACCATTTGAAATATGAGTCTTGACTTGAAAATCTACATTGAAAACACTTAAATTGGCGATGATGAAATGATCCATGAGGTTAATGGTATAGGTAGTGTTGATAGTGAACTCAAGGAACATCAATGAATTAATGAAGGATTTTTATGTCAAGAAGAGATTGATTTTCTATGTTCACATGAGGTAAATTTGTTTCCTTGGCTTGAATCACTTTTAGATAGCTCTATTGATGATTTTCTAGAATCACCGATCAATGATACTATGGGTAATATCAATAACATCGAGTCGATACCCATTCATGAAACTACTCTAGATAATTTATTGAATGAAAATTCTTTTCACAAGGAACCAATTTTTTCCAGAAATCTGAACAAAGAGACAGAGTTCAATTCAAAGTCTCATCCGTCCTTGGAAAGCGATAACCACTTTGATCTTGAATTTAAGGTTTAACCTTCATCACTCAAGTATTCATTCTTAGGGAAAAATCAATCCATTCATGTTGTCATTTCATTCACTCCTGAAGTCGATCATCAGTGGATGCTTCTAGATGTCCTTAGGAGACATAAGAAATCCATTGGATGTACACTATCTAATATTTCTGGGATTAACCAACTTATCGAGACTCGAAGAATTGTTCTAAAATCCACCTCAAAGCCATGTCATCAACCTCAGTGTCGACTCAATCCTAATCTCATGGAAGTAGAGATAAAAGAACTTTTGAAATTGTTAAAAGTTGTTATCATCTATCCTATAGCTAAGAGTTAGTGGGTAAGCCCAATCCATGTGGTTCCAAAGAAGGCTGGAATCATAGTAATAACCAATAAGGATGGAGAGTTGCTTCCAACAAGGGTTATTAGTGGATGGAGAGTCTGTATTGACTGTAGGAATATCAACTCTTGTACCAAGAAAGACCATTTCTCCATTCCCTATAATGATCAAGTCCTCGAGCGAGTGGCGGGTCATCAATTATACTACTTCAAAGATTGATTCTTATGGTATAATCAAATCGAAGTATCCTTAGAGGATCAAGGAAAAACAACCTTCACTTGTCCATTCAACACTTTTTCCTTCAAGCACATGCCATTTGGCATATGTAATGCCCCGGGTACCATCCAGCGGTGCATGATGGGAATCTTCTGGGACATGGTGGGGGAATGTTTAGAGTTCTTCATGTATTAATTCTCTATATTTGAGGATATTTTTGAGGGAGGACATCTAAATGTTGAATTTTTTTTAAGGTGTGAGGATAAGACTGTCATATTAAATTGGGAAAAATGTCATTTCATGGAAAGGGAAGGACATGTTCTAGGTCATCTGGAATCTAGTAGAGGGATTGAAGTTGATAAAGCTAAGCTGACATCATTCATCATATTACCTCTCATAAAACTGTTAAGGAAGTGAGGTCCTTCTTGGGACAAGATGGTTTTTATAGATGGTTCATTAAGAATTTCAGCTCTATTTCTCGACCACTTTGTGCTCTATTGGTAAAAGATGATCCATTTTTATGGACAGAAATCTATGAGCAATCATTCTCTACACTGAAGTCAACTCTTATATCTCCATCTATCATGCAATATACAAATTGGAATCTTCCTTTCAAGCTCATGTGTGATGAAATTGACATTGTTGTAGTAGAAATCATAGGACAACAGTGTAAGAAAACTCCATGTGTCATTGCTTATGCAAGAAAATATTTATATGATGCACAAATAAAATACACCACCACTGAGAAAGAGTTTATTTCTTTTGTCTTTGCCTTATAGAAATTCAGGTCCTATCTCTTAGGATCACCCATCATTGTCTTCACTGACCATTCACCCCTAAAATACATTTTCCAAAAACAAGATTCCAAGGATTGATTGATTATGTGGGTCCTTTTTCATCAAGAGTTCAATTTAAACATTAAGGATAAAAGGGTGTTGAAAATGTTGTAGCTGATCATCTCTTTAGGATGGAATTCAAAGACAAATCACACCACCTCTCTGTGTCTGATTCATTTCCCAATGATCACCTCTATTCAGTGAGTGATTACCCTTGGTATGCTGACATAGCAAACCATTTGGTGACTGGTGACATTCCAAAATTCATGGGGACCCAATCTAAGAGGAAATTCCTTTCTAATGTCAAACACTATGTGTTTGATGATCCATACCTCTTTAGGTTCTGTCCTGATCAAATCTTCAAGAGATGTGTTCCCGAGTCTGAACAGGAGTCCATTCTAAGATTTTGTCATGGAGAGGCATGTGGAGGCCACTTTTCTACAAAGAAAATCAATTCAGTGGTCTTCCATAGTGGTCTCTACTGGCCAAAACTCACTAAGGATTCCTTCCAATTATACAAAATTTGTCCTTAGTGTCAGCAATTATGATCCCTTACCAAAAGAAATCAAATGCCCCTCACTCCCATTCTAGTCATTGATATCTCTGATTGATGGGGAATTGATTTCATGGGGCCATTTCCAAACACTAAGGCATACCTCTCTATCATCTTAGTTGTTGATTACATCTCAAAATGGATTGAGGCCATTCCCACCAAGACTAATGATCATCAAGTTGTGATATGATTCCTAAAAGATCATATCATTTCTAGATTTGGAATTCCTAGGGATATAATCAGTGATCGAGGAACCCATTTCTATAATAGCCCATTCACTTCATTCATGTCTAAATATTGAATTTCTCATAATGTTTCCATTTCATACCATCCTCAACCCAATGGTCATGCTGAGTTATCAAATAGGGAGATTAAGAAAATTCTTGAAAAAAATTTCAACCCCTCTAGGAATGAATGGTCTAAGAAACTCTTCGATGCTCTTTAGTCATATTGTAAAACATTAAAAACCATCCTAGGAATATCACCATATTGGTTGGTTTTAGGAAAATCATGCCATTTACCCGTTGAAATTGAGCATAAGTCATTTTGGCCAATGAAAAAAATGAATTTTTACATTTCATTAGCTGAAGAAATGAGGAAATTAGATCTTAATGAACACGATGAACATAGGATGGAGGCTTATGAAAATTCAAGGATAAATAAAGCTAGTGTTCAAGACTACCAATCTAGGAATATCAATGTCAAAAAATTTGAACTGGGAAAAGATGTGCTCTTGTATAGTTCAAAACTTCATTTACACCCGTGAATGATAAGGTATAGATGGTAAGTTCCATTCATAGTGCATCATGTATACCCCCATGGGGAAGTAGAGATTCAGGATCCCACAAGTGGTAACATTTTTAATGTCAATGGTCATTGGTTAAAACCATTCGTTGAATCATTCAATAAACAAGAAATATAGGTTGAGTTAACAGAGCCAGCCTATGAACTAGGAAAAAATTGATAGATTTAGGATCCATGTTGGGCTAATGACGTTAAACAAAAGCATTGTACGGGAGGAAACCTGTGGTTTTCATGTTTCTAATCATTCTGAATCATCGTTTTTTCCTTATTGTTCATTTATTATTTTAAAAGAAACATAGACTTTTGACCTGTTCTTATTTTATGAGTAAGGATAGGTATGAAAGGGGGGAACCGTATTCATCTGTTTCATGCAATGTGATCCCTCAGTAATACCTTACCCAGAAAATATAAAGAAGACAATGTATCATCAGTTTTTTTTAAGGTATTTTAAAAAAAATTAGGTTGTTGACCTGTTCATCTTTTATGAGTAAGGATGGGTATGAAAGGGGAGAACCTTATTCATCTGTGTCACATGGTTTGATCCCTGAGTAATACCTTACCCATAAAATATAAAGAAGACAATGTATCATCCATTTATTTTATTTTATATTTTTGTAGGTATTTAAGAAAATAGATTGTTGACATGTTCTTATTTTATGAGTAAGTATGGTTATGAAAGGGGAGCACCGTATTCATCTGTGTCACTCAGTGTGATCCCTAATTAATACCTCACCTAGAAATTTAAGAGAAGACAATATATCATCATTTTATGTTATTTTTATGTTTTTTAGGCTGAAAAAAATACAAATAAATTATTTATATTAAAAAAATTTAAAGGCATGTCAGAGGTCATTAGGAAAAGCTTCTCACAACTGTCCAAGCCATTGGGAGACATACCAGAACTAAAGGGAGGCATGGCAATGCATTTTCAACATCAACCCCAAGGTGACTTCATTCCATAATTTTCATTTTCATTGTCCTCGTTGAACTTCTTTCCTACCCCTTCTATGTTTCAAGTCTTTAAACACTGGGGAAAGTGTAATTCTATGTTTGGGGGAGATGAAATTGTGTGGAAGGAAAAATTTCATTATCCTTGAACATGATAACACACATTCCAAACTATGAAATAGGATATCAAATAATTTTGCATGCCATGATTCTGATTTTAATGAATTTTTATGTTCATGTGCATAGATATTGGAAAGTTCGGTTGTCTGATGTGATTTTTCACCATTTATATTTTCATCCTATTATTTAATAAAACACAATGCACTTCCTCTAGATTGTGGTGTTTTATTTTGAGTTCATGGAGACCCATAACAAATAGCATAGGATTAGAGATCATTTAAATTTTAACATGTGTATTCGAAAAAAATCAATTGCACTTAGAGTAATGAATTGACCTAATGTGTGGCTTTCAACACTTGGGGATCATGACTCCATAGTTTTCTGGACCATATTTGGGAATTTTATCTATATCTGTGGAATTTTGAATTTATTTTTGATTGATTTAACTCGGGATGATGCCCGAGTTTGTGAGTGTCACTTGGTGCCCTAAGGTCTTTGAGACTGGGAGTCATTGGAAATGTCTTGCTACATGGGTTGACTCGATTGAGTTCAATTTCCATTACCATGTAAACATTGCAAAAAAATTCCAAAATATCCAAAAAAACAAATAAAATAAAAACATGAGTACTCATCTTATTATTAAAATTTTATTTCTCCTAGCGCTTCTATCTTTTCTCCCTCGAATGAAAATGAACCACCATGTCTATTATGATGCACAACACTTCATCATTCTTAATTGAGTTTGGATGAAATATGGCGATGAATTTGAACAAATGAATGAGCTTGGGCTTGAGATATGAATATGAACATAGCTTGTTTTAATTGATTTTTATGGGTTTCATAATTGTTTGGTATGAGATATTTGGGTGAGAAATGTGTATTAAAATGTTTTTGGAAAAGTTCATTCGAATTTCATTTTTGTGAGATATATTTTTCTCGGGACTAGTAGAAATAAAGTTGGGGGTGGTGTGATTATACAATAAAAACACATATTTTTATTACATTTTATGTTTATTCAATGTTCATTTTTGATTTTAAGGGCCTGATTTAGTGGATTTTAATTTTGAACTTCCATTCTCATAATTTGTGCACTTCCTGCCTAATATGCACCAATTTAGGCCCAATGATTCATCTAATTTTAAAAAATGTAATTATCCATATTTTAATTTGATATTATGGGGAATGAATAAAAAAATAAATATGAACATTTTTCATTTAGGGATAAATGGAGGATTCATAAAGGATGATGGGGATATTTGGCGATGAAATCAAACAATTCTAGAGAAGTAATATTGGATATCATCCTACTGATGGGAATGTGGGGACCAAAATACAGGCCCAATAAAGCCCAATATTAATGGGAGGCTATAAGAAATATATAATAACATATAAATCTTCTGGAGCCAGTTCTAATTCGTCATAAATGGTGGTCATTTAGGCGTCCCATGATGAAGATTGAATTTTTGGCCAGATTCTGCGGCCCAGAAAAACATCCCACTATTTATGTCATATCATGCGAACGGATTATTATTTTGGGATGATATTTTACATTCGGTTATGGAACAGATAAGACCTCATTTAATTCTTCTCGTGCCCACTCAAATTCGGCCTTCTAGAAGGTCCTTTTGGCGTGTCTTTTTGGTGAATTCATGGTGGATGCAACTTCGGGGAAAGAAGTAGAACTGTATCTCTAAATTAATGTTCCACCCACCTTTCCCCAACACAATTAATTAAAGGAACATGGGATGTTGGGGGCTCAACCAAGGCTTCATTTTTTCTTATTTATGTCATTAGTGGTAGAGGATTTAGGGATCTTGGAGCTTTGTTTTGATTGTAATGTCATTATGCCAAATTGTCTTTGTGGCATTTTTCCGTCCCAAGTATGTTGTTCAAATAACCTTAGTTTTTAATAAAAGTTCATCTATTCTATTATTCTGTTCTTATTCATATCACCTTGATAACGTTGCCTCAAGGTGTGAACTTTTTCAAACCAATCCTTGTGATTTGTTTCTCACAATGGTGTAGTTATCGTTACTTTTGTTGTTTTTTACTTCTTCAATTCCACCCTCGTAAGTCTACTTTCCACTACCGTTGAGAAATTGTCATCAATGGAGGGCCATATATTTTATGGGTTGATCCAAGGGAATATGAAGGGGATGGATTGAATGTTATTTCTCACTCTCTAAATGTTATTAATTTCATTTAATTGAGTTTCATTCCTTCAATTATTTCTATTCTTCTTCTTCGTTATTTAATTTATTCACACCACTTTCATGTGCTAATTATATCCTTTACCTTGAAGTGCTCATGAAAATGATCCTACAAGTGAATATGTGATTTCAATGTGTTATAAAGTTGTTTAATCATTATGTGATGAGGTTTGTTTGAATTAATTTCATGAATCCTTCTCGATTTAATGAAATTAAAATCGTAAAAAAGGAATTCATTCAATCCCCCCGAGCAATAACCTAGGATCAACTCATTTTCTCATAATTTGAATTCACATATATCTTTTAGAGCTCTTTTAAAAACATTTATACTTAACCAAATTTGGCCACTTCATAGCCAAAAAATATATCTCTTTTTATTGAGTGTCTAAAGGTTCTTCTTAGGTCTCTAAGGATTCGACAACCCAGGCTACACTGCAAGCAACCGCTTGACCCTTAAAACTTGTGTAAATTTGGGCGATACCAGCTAGTGTAGAAACATGAGGACAGAGAAACCTGTCGTACTAATACTACACCATGTAGGGTTACACAATAATCCATTAGATATTACCAAATCCTATGAACCTCATTAATATTTGTAGCGACCCTGACCCAAAATCCCAGAGTTAGTGCCTTGTTATCATTACATTGGCCTAAGATATAAGGAAATATTGTCCCAAAACACCATATAGTTTAGTATTCCTTGTAAACTAGATACATACATGAGTCTTGTATTACATATTAATACACAAATTACAACACGATATTTTTTTTAAAAAATAAATTTATTCTATCTAGAATATCCTTGTATAAAATTATTAGAAAACCTCATGGAATCTTAGTGAAAGGGAGAAAAATAATATTGAGATAAAATTATTAGTAAGGGTTATTTATATGAGATTAAATAGTGAATCAATGGGAATAATCAATATGGGAAGGTAAATAACTGAACATGAATTGAATGTAATCAAAAAATTGAGAATGAAGTGCATAATAAGTATGGAAAGGTAAATAACTGAATACACATTTCATTTATAAAAATTTATTATCATAATAAGATAACGGAAAATCAACAAGAAAAGATAAATAATATAAACACATGCCTTTTAATCAATTAACTAACAATGAAATTCATCAGTAGATATTTTCATAGTGAAAATATCAAGCCTAATAATTAATGAATTCTAACGGAAGAAAATGATTAATTATTAGATGACATGTTTCCTATGTACATGGTACCATTATCATTAATACATTTCATAAGATGGTTTAGCATAATACTGTCAATACCTTTCACAAGATGGTTTAAAATTTTCTTGGTTACAATCTCAACAGGTTTATTCCTAACTTAATTCATCTATTGAGAATACCAATGTATCTATCGGTTATTTTAAATGGTCTAAAACCCATGACATACCATTCCAAAAACATTTCTCATATGTAAAATAATCGATTTAACACACAACCAATGTGCCTTATCCAAATTTAAATGTATTGATCAAAAGATATGGTTTTAAAAATATTTCCACATATAATTGAGTAAATGTAAAATAAAACACACTATATAAAAATGGATTATTGTTTATGAAATAAAAATATCCATGATAAACTATATGGATATTTTGTGGAAATATAAAATTCAATGGTCATTAGAAAGTGAATAACTCATGGGGAAGTAAATGACAATAAAAATGACTCCTAGAAGTGACTAAAAAAACTATCCTTCGTAAAATTAATCATAATACATCCATAGGAACAATAAGTATGTTATCAATACGATGTATATCTATTAGAAAAACAAAAGGTTTTTTTTGATGAATTAAAAAAATGATCTTTAAAAAAATTCTTGAGGAAAATAATCATTTCATTTTGAATTTTTTTTGAAAAATCATTTTCATTGAAATTTTTTTAAAAAAAAAATATTTGAAAGAAAATTGAATATATGTAGGTTAATATTGAAATCATTGACCAGTAATGACATTGGAAAATACTCTATATTTCATGAATGTCAAAAAACATAAATTCTTGTCAAATATTCATTAAAATATAAAAGAGAATTATTTTGAAAATGATTTAAAGTTGTTTTTAAAACATCTTTTAATTGGTAAAATTAATTAAATTCTGTATTAACATGTTGAAAAACACTTTTCAATGCATTTTTAAAAAACATGGTAGTAAAAGAAACTAGATATCTCAATGAAGATAGAAATAATGTAAGATTTTCTTAAAAATATTATAAAACAATTTAAGTAACAAAGAATGTAAAAATTCTATTATTACCTGAAAAAGATCATAAATACCCATAAAATAATATAATGAAAAATTTTATTAATCTATTATCATGTAATTTACATTAATTTATTTTCATGAATTAAAAATCTCGATTATAATGAGATTGTGAAACGAAACTATAAAATATTCATAACATTGATGTGAGAATTAAATAATGAACCATTTATGTGCATCAGATTTAAATGAAAATAAAAAAGCTTAAATATAATAATATATATTAAATTTCCTTATAAATAAAATTATAGAATATTATCAATAAAGAGGAAGTAATATAATCCATTGAAAAGGAATTGAGTTATTATATTTTTTACCACTTGGTATCATTTTTTTCAAGTCCTCTTAGATGAAATAATTAAAATCAAAATAGAAAAAATAATTTATAATTAATAATATATGATATTAAATTTAAAATTATCAGTATATTCACTCTATAAATGTAAATGGGTACATAACTTTATAATATGCCAAATGAAATGAAATTGAGACGAATTCCCATACATTATGCACCATTTTGGTGGAACTCCATTTAGACCCTTATATAATGGTTAGAATAATATTATTAACTTATAAAAGAACCATATTAGTATTTAAAATATCATATATTATCCTTTTAAAACATATTATCTTCAGTTTTGTTGATAATGTGTCATTATTTTCATTGTTTTGTGTGTTAACTGTCTTATTTTTTGAGTATTATTTGATGTGTTATTTATTCCTCATAGTTAGATCCTGAGTTAATAATAATAAGAATATAAAATGTGGATAAAATATAATATATATTCTATATATATGTATTTATATTAATCCAATGAAATTGGTGATAGGATATTAATTACACTATTTATGGAGATGGTAGGCTGTACATACAGATGAATGTTGTTTTCATTTTTTTCGTGTCAAAAGAAATAAAAGTAAATGATATATATATATATATATTACCCCGCAATATCATTATTATGTTATATCTATCTCATATGTTTATGAAAATCATTTTTAATAAATTCCATATAATGTTTGAATAAATCACATCGCTTTGTCAGGAAGTAGCCCGTCGTACACACAAACGTCGTTATCGTATTCCCAAAAAATGAAAATCATAAAGGTATGTTTTATATAATAATAAAAAACTATATATTATAAATATAATATATATCATAAATAAACTATAAAAATATCATTATTACCAACCTTGTAAGGTGGTATTAAAATAATGAATGACATTGGTTCATGAGGCGGTAGTCTATTGTACATAAGAATGATGATTGTGTATCCCATTTGATAGATGTGTTTGATTTTTTTAGGTTTAAGTCTTAGAATAAAAAATATAATTATATTTAATATAATTATTTTATTATATAATAATTATATAATATTTAATTAGGGGGTTCTGAAATAAATAAAACAAAATTTCTCGTTAAAGAACGATGCCTCTTCTTTAGGCAACTCTTTTTGTTTTATACAAAGATCCTTACATGGATTTCTTAATGTGAAAAAAATATTCTAATATTAGATTAGGTAATTTTTTTGTATATTTTGGTATGATTTTATTATTCAAATGGATTGAGAAGTGTGAATAAGTGATGGGAGTGAGTTCCCTTTTATAGTGGAGGAGTGACAATATTGTAAATTCAAAAAGACAAACACTATTGGGAGGTATATATTACATCATGTGACTCCAAAAATGATGTTTGTTTTTTGAAATAGGTTTTATGGTCTGAATATGGTAATCAATTTATTTTTGGACAAGTTTATAGGTCATTTTCCGCTGAATATTTAAGTTTAACCACTAAGTAAACTCATTTTCACCTTATTCATTGTAATTAATTTTAATTAATTTCACTAATTTTGTTGATCCAGAAAATTTGACCATAATCGAAATTCGAAATTATAATAATTAAAAATATGGTATCCATTTTTCTAAATTAAAATAAAAAATTGGCATGAATTAATTTTAAAAAAATCATGTAGACAAGAAGAGAAAATGGGTTTGTATGTTCAAAAGTTTACTAAGTTTGTATATATAAATTAAATATAAAAATTATTAAAATGAAATGAATTGTTGATATAGATGTATAATTAATGTATTTAGGTTTTAAAACTAAATCTGAATATAATATACCATTATAAATTATTTTTACAAAAAGTCAGTTTTTAATAAAAAATGAGTATTTTTCACTATTCATCAAATAATGAAGCTTCTATTAAACAAACCAAAAAATAACCTTAAGTTAATTTTGATATTAAAATATCAATAATTAATTTTATTTTTAAAAATATAATTTATAAAAGTTTTAATATTTATTCACAAACCAAATTCATCATTAAAAGGCAGAAAATATATCTTTGAAAAAATATATCTTTTATGAGTAAAATTAGATTTACTCTCTATTTATGTCAATAAAATCTAGTAGATTAATTTCAAAACAAATTATTTAATATATAATATATTAATTTCATTAATATAATTCAATTATAGTAATTAATTAAATTTATTATGATAAATCACTCTTCATCACATAAAAATAGTTCTTTATAAAAAAATTTCCATTATATTCAATTAGTTTTTTTACATTAATTTATAATTAATTAGTAAAAAATGAATTAAATAATTTATTTTAATATGTTAGTTAATCCTATGAAAACCTCCAATTTAATGGATAGGTTATATCAAATTATACTAAATAATTGTTTTTTAATAATATATTGTTCTTCCGTAAAACTCGGTCTCGCATGTAACACCAACTATTGAAGAAACTCATTGTTGTGTGCAACACAAGATAACTCAGTATATCATGAATTTAAATATATATAATAGATTTAATTTATTTCAAATAATAAATATATCAATAATTATTTAATTTTATATTCCTTTCTATGCTTGGTGTTGTTCGTCACAAATAATATCGAATAAAATATTATTCTTTTAGAATTTTCAGGGTGTTACAGTAGTTTTATAAAGAATAAATACATATGAATAAATTTATAGTACATGAAGAATTATATTTTGGGTTCATGAAAAAAAACATTGTTCACTCATTAAAAACACATGAATTTTGAGGCTTAGAAGACGATCATGTTCCTTTTTTCTTCCTTCAGTGATCATAAATGTATTGATCCAATAATCTCAAGACATGATACACTATTGAAAAATGAATATATATCTCATGAAATACTACTATAGTGTTTGAATATTATAATAACTATATTCATGGTTTTAAGATATTATAATGTGAATAGAAGAAATTACAGAAGATGATGATCATGTAAATGGGGAGAAGAATGTTGTGGAATATTTGCTATTGGGAATTTTGAGTCCATGGTATGAATAATATGTCTTATATACACCATGTTTAAATTGATTCAATATCACGGTGTTTAGTTTCATATAAAAATATTGAATCTATATAGTGAAATGGGGAGGACTACACGATAAGGAATAAAACGTTCTTGATTCCACTATGAGTTTTCCCTAACTGAAATAGCTAGCATAATTATGACATAGTTTTTCCAGTGTGTATCTTTAGAATAATGGTAATGATTTTTAAATCAAAGTTTAAATTTATAAAAATCTATAGAGTTTTCATAAATTTTGTTTCTTTTATATAAAGATAATATTATTATTACATAAAGGTAAGACTGGTTATGTAAGGTTAACCATCTATTTATATAGGAGTAATTTTAAACATTTAAAAGGTAAATGTAAAAATTAAAAAAATCCATAGCTACCAAATTAATTTATAGATATTTTCATTCATCGAATTTATTTTAATCCTCTAATTAAATGATCAATTTTCTTAAATGTTAATGATGGAACCAGAAGTGTAATTTTGTAGGCTTAAATGATGATCATGTGATTTTTTTATTCCTTTAGTGATCAAACATGTGTTGGTATAGTATTCTCAAGACATGTTCCACTATTAAAAAAGGAATATATATATATATATATATATCATAAAATAAATCTAGATTGTTGGAGTATTATAATAACTACATGCATGGTTTCAAGAGAATCAGAAGTTAATAGAAGAAAGAATAGAATATGATGATCATGTAAATGGGGAGCACGACATTATTGTGTATATACAATTGGAATTTTAGAGTACATGTTATGAAGAATATTAATTATCTACACCATGTTGAAATGGATTCAATAACATTTTTTTGGCTTCATATAAAAATATTTAATCTATATAGTTAAACAACGAGTAATACACTATATTGAATAACCAGTGCTTGTTTCCACAAAGATTTTTACCTATCTATAATAACTAGATTGATTGTGACATAGTGTATCTATTGTGTCTCATTTGAATAATGTCAAGTTTTTTGAATGAATGAGGAAATTTTTAAATTCATTCATTATGTAATAAAGGTTATTGCTTCTATATAACGGTATTATGATTAGCGTGTAATGGTAAAACTGGTTATGTAAGGGTAACCAACTATTTATGTATGATTAATTTTACACATGTAAAGTTATATTTAGAAATTCAAAAAACTCTATATATCTACCAAATTACTTTATAAATAATTCCTTTAATTGAATTTTTTTTAATCCACTAAAGAAATTGTCAATTTTTCTTACATGTTAATGATAAAACTAGAAGTATACCTTTGAACATCAGTCTGATTCCAATATTATGGGCCTATAACATAATTTATAGAACCATGTGGGGATTTGGAGAAGCATTACCTATCCCACAACCCATTTGTTAATAAACCACAAAAATAGAATATACATCACATTTATCAAGTCTTGTCATCATTATCCATCTTACAAATATTCTCATATTGGTACACAATATCAAGTTATCACTACAATAATGGTTCTTCATTTAAATCTCATAAAATAATATGAAAATTTTTCTATTAAACCATTTATAAACATTTAGTCAAAAAACTCATTCATACTCTATGGTTATGCCCACAAACAATTTTATTCCAATCATTAATCAATTCCATGCTCCCATTAATTAATAAATTTTTTAATATCATCTATTAATCAAATTCATAATCCCAATATCCCATCTATTTAATAGTCACATTATTTCACCAATTCCATAATTAATTAAATAAAATATTAATTAATCTAATTCATGGTTTAATTTCCAAACATTAAATTAAAATTACAAAATTACTCAAATGAAATTATAATCAAGACTATAAAAATTTATAATTAGACCACATAACTTAGGGCCATTTAAAGATGTTCTCCTAACTAGAAATACAAAAATTTAAGATAAGCATTCAAGATCACAACTGTATGAATGATCCAGGACCAAATCCTATGTTCAAGATAAAAAAATTATGATCCATGAAAATCTTGATCTACACCATATCTAAAGAAGTAAAAATCATTCATCTTCATCCATAAATAGACATGGGAGAGAGAGAGAAAGAAATCTAATCAGGTAACAAAACAATTATCAAATGAGAAATGATCCACCGATCTGATCTTTGAATCATCAAGAACATGGTTTTTGGATTCTTGGAACCCTCCCAAGAGCATTAAAATTCAGATGAATGTTTTTCTTCATCGAGGGGGTATATTTAGGAATAATAATCGATGTTTTTTTATTTTTATATAAATTTTTTGAGGATTAAAAACCCGTGTACAAAGTTTCTTAGGTTGTGGTGCACAATTTTCTAAGTGGTGCACCCAAACCGTGTGTCTCATCTTAGCAGTGTAGGGTTTCCACTAATAGGGTGAACAGTTTGAAAAAACATGCACCCACCACGCAATTACCCTCTTTCTGGGATTTCACTATTTTCTAGGGGAATGCACGTGGTTTGGTAAAATCGTGTGCCTACCATGAACTTCCATTTTCCTTCCAAAATTATCAAATTTCACATTAAACACCCCGAAATAAAAACCCACCAAAATATAACAAAAAAGGGAAAAGAATTTCCTAAAAAATAATAAAAACTCTCCAAAAATCTTGATATCTTATAATCTCGCCACCTTATAACATCTCATGCTCACGATGTACTACCAATCATCTCTATGATTATATGGTAAAAATATTGATCCATTTATCCCACAAATCTACTTCCCTCTCCCATGTTTTATACTGAACACATCCATGCTACCAACAACACAAACTATCAATATGGTCTTTCCCCCAAAAAAAACTTTATAAATGTGACCATTGTATGTATTGGATTCTCCGCAACGGACAAATCAGTCTCAATATCAACATCAACAACATTGATTGCATGATGAGGGAGGGGGTGATACCATCGAAGTTGGGTCACATGAAATGAATTTTCCATAGAATTGAACCTCCATGGAAGAGCCAATCATTATTTCTGTATCAAAATTATATCTAAAATATTAAAATGTCCATCAAACCTTGTTTCCCACTTACCGTTCCTCATAATCCCATGGTGTCCCAATCTTGGCAACACCCAAAGGAATACACAATCACCAATTATAAACTCAAGGGGTTTCTATCATAGATTAGTATATGACTTATACCTAATATATGACATAGACATATATTTAAATATTATATGAACATACTCTAATGTCTTTTATATGTGACAAAATTCCAACAACTCTGACTCACCATCCTTAATCCAGAATAGAGTTGATCTGCATCACCTACCATAAAGTTCCTCTATCCAAATATTTATCAGATAAATGTTGTATTAGGTGTACTCAATGAGTGATAAGTGTTTCTACCAAGGCCCACCAAAGTAAATAATTAACTCCCATATAATATACTCCAAAACCTATATAGTACATTCTGGATGCCCATATGTTTGCGGGTAGAAGTCCGTAATTATAAATAAATATGTACCAAGATCCATCTACAAGCCTTACAATAAATGTGAAGTGAAATTTGATCCATGGTCTGAAACTACACTCCAAAAAATTCTCTAAAGATACTCTATCCCCCAAATGTAAAAGTATTCCATTTGATCCACTAATAAATTCTCCGATATAGTCAATAAATACACTACCTTCCTCAATCAGTCCACACTCACTCAAATAGCATCATTCTTATGAGGCATCCTTAGCATACGTGCCATGAAATCCATGGAAACATCTTCCCATTTCCATTTTGGGATAGGAAATTGATGCAGTAAACCACCAAGTTATTGATTCTCGGACTTCACCTTTTGAGTGGTGTAGAGTCATGTCAGGAACACTACAATTTCTTTTTTCATGACATGCAACCAATATTGTAGACATAGGTCACGATCAATTATGGTCAAACTCGGATGCACCTCCCACTTCACGAAATGAGACTCACACATCATCTCCTCCTGGTTACATTTAAGAAAAAAAACCTGATTCTTGACATATATGATCTCATCCTCATATATTGTCCAATTATAAGATGACTCTCCACCTTCATGTATTTCCCTTGAGGAAAAAAATTTATCCTAATACTGCCTCTCCCTTATCGAGTAAAAAAGTGTGGATTCCATTGATACTGTTATGAGGATCATATTCTCCTATCCCTCCTGAACGACAATATGAATCTCATCTAGAAAGGTCATCATCTTCCAATCAGAACTAGACTCCTCAACTTTCGGAGTTTGTGTTATCCTAATCAATGCATCAGCAACACTTTTCCACTTTCTGAGATCATATTATAGCTCCGAATCAAATTAATTCATATAATCATCCAACATGTACATATTAATATTCAAAACATATTATGATAATATATACATTAAGATTTTTTGATCGGTATACATAATAAACTTTTTTCCCAATAGATAATGACACCAACACATCAAACCATAAACCACTACCAGTAAGTAGAGGTTATTTGTAGGGTATTTTTGTTCATGTGGCCTCAACATTATTTAACCATATTCTACAACTCTATGTCCCTAAATCAACACTGCATGAAGTCCTACTCTTTGTGAATCAAAAAACATTGTATACTCTTCACATGGATTATGAATAATCATGATCAGTGTAGTAGTCCAATACTTCTTCAACTCATGAAATGAATTCTCACATTATCTAAAATATTAAAACAATAGTCCATTCTTGGTTATGCCCAAAGTTGACATTTCCAAGTGGTTAAAGTCCTTGATAAACCTCCAATAGTATCTTGATAAACTCACAAAAATATGGATATCAAAAAAAAGAGTTGATCTCATGAAATAAATTCATTCACCTTCTCTGGTTCTACTAACACACCTTCCTTAGAGATTATGTGACACAATAAATATAACTGGTCAATCGATAATTGAAAAATAGATATCTTGGCATATAGACAATGATATATTAGTATAAAAAGAATTATTATATGATTTTGGGAAAGATCTGCATGATTCTTGGAGAACACTATATTTTCATCCACAAAAACTACCAAAAAACCGATCTAGGATTGGGTGGAATATTTAGATCATCATGGACAAAAAAACTACACGTTCATTAAATAACATGAACTATGTCACGATGAACTCATAAAGTCCACAGATACTTATAAATGTTTTTCATGGTATATCAGAAGTTCAAACTCTCAAATGATGATACCTTGATCTGATATGAATATTGAAGAATGTTCAAGATCCTCTCAAATATTCAATAGATCATTGATACATGTAAAAGGATATTGATTAATCATTTTTATTCAGTTCAACATCTCGTAATCAATACACAAGAGAAAGGTTTCACCATATTTCCTAGAAAACCAGACTAGAAAACCCCTTGGAAACATATTTTGACAGATAAATATCTTGTCCATCAAATATTATAGCTAATTATTATACTAATGAATATATATTGGTTCTATTATATAATGTGGAATGGAAAGAAGCTCCACACCGGGCATGAGCTCAATAATAATCTAAACATATCTCTCAAGTGGTATCCATAAGAAGTCATGAGGAAATACATCATGGAACTAGTCATCTATGGATGGAAGTACATTCTGATTTACACCCCCAACATCAAGAAATAAGCTTCAAACCTGGGTGGTTATCTCCCCCAGTTCCTGGGGAATTGGCTATGCATGTCGCACCTTGATATCCCACTATCCATGATGACCATAACTGTCACCTTCAGGAGATGTAATGTTTACTCTCCTAGTGTAAAAATATATGTGGGCTCAATATGCTACCAACCAGTCCGTACCTAATGTCAATTAAAATAATAACATATAAAGGATGTAGAGATCCCAAATAAAATGATACTCTCCATCCTTGAGAGAACACACCTTGTAAAACAAAATGTCTCTATAAAATACTCCCAATGGTTTATCTATCATCAAAAAACCCACTCACAAACTCCACCTTAGAACTTGGAATGTTAAAATTGTATGTAGATATAAAATAATGAGAGGATATTTTATCAGATAAGAAACTGGACATCACAGAAGATACAAGAATAATACCTCTAACAATCAAGGGTCTAACCTTATTGTCCACAAGTGTAGGCTGAACAACATGAAACTATATTTCCCATATTCACTTTTCAACACTCTTATTCCCATAAGATACACCACTCTATTAATATGGGAATACTTTCCCCAAAGAACCATGTCCACTACCTTGACCTCCATGTCTAGAAGAACTCCAACAGCCAGAATGATATGTTGTAGAAGACCCCCTTACAACACCTTGATTTTACCTAGCTCCTTTACCATTACCCAACTATAGTGGTATCATGTAAAACCATTGTAGAAAGTTCATTCTTTCATAATATCGTAAATCTACTGGTGGTTAGGGGCACTGTCTATGTTGGTGGCTCGTCCAACCGCACCAGTGGATGTGCACATGAGTAATGTCTTGTGTAATTGATCCTTCCCCTTGGCCACTCTACGTTCCACTGCATTAGTTAACATTCTCATAGTGACGCTTCCTATTCTTAGAATATGTACCATCTAGTCATTTAGTAGAAACCGTGTTTCCTCCACAAGAATCCACATTTAATTTTTCCATATATATGAGAGCCTGCCTTACTACATTTGATAACATATTTAACCTAAATATGGTCGTGTATGACATAATTTCACATTTAATCTCATCCTAAAAATATTTTTCCACTTTAGACTCCACTCTTTCCAACACTAAAACAAATATCTACAAATTATTAAAGTGATTAGCATAGTCCATCACATATATACTACTCTTGGTCAGCCTCATAAACTCTTATAACCTCTCCAACTTGAGCATCCTGGTGTAAAAGTGCTCTAAGAACACGCCCTACAATTTATTCTACTCCATATTATATAGTTTTCTATCTCCATTCTAGATGTCCCACCAAAACATTTCTATACCATGTAATATTTTATAATCCATTTTTACTCTCTTTTCTATAGAAGTCTCCATGTTGTCAAAGATCATCTGGATAGACTCAATCCATAACTCAACTACCTCATGTCCACCCACTAGAGTGAATGTTAGAGGGTTGTGCAACTGAAACACTCCTTCCAAGTTATAAATACTATTCACAACCCACCCTAGGTCTCTTTCCATAAATTTCATAAAGTGGGTAAATTTTCCATGTAACTACTCTCACTACCATTCACCTAGAACTTTTGAGGCCTCAATTCCCACCACTGGATGATCACTTCTATCTATTTCCTAATGTCTCACTATCAAGAAGTGTTGTTGTGGAGGCATATCTCTATAATTCCAAACACGTGTTTTAGGAAAAATTAAAAAACATTATCACATTTACATAATATAGATTCACATAAAGTCCAAACTTTTTATCCCCAATACCCCACCTCATGATCAAAACGGAGGCACCATCACTTCCCTCAACAAACCCTCACCTAGGGGATGGATAACATAGGGTAAAAATTTTCAAACTTAAAAGATCCCTTTATACCCCCATTTATCCACTTCACTTACAACATATAGTGTCATTTTATAATTTTCAATTTCATATTAGGCACCCTTTTCATTTAAACATAATAATTAATTAAAACCATATTTATTTCCAAAAAAATCCCAAATTTCTTTTTCTTGCATGTCTAAAATGATGAATGTCATAATAAATCATGAGTTCCTACAGTGATTCATGTCACAATGCGCTATACCGAGCTGTGAGTAAAATATTTGAAAACAACAACATCACACAACAAGTTTATCACTCAATGTGAAATAACATCTAACTGTAACAGAAAACATCAATAACAACAATCCCACCCTGTCCACTTGGGGTTTATTTCGTACAAGGGATAGCCACTCCAATGAAAAATATCATGACCATGGCCCAAATCTTCATATTCTACTATATATTTTTCCCAAATTGTAAGACAAAATAAAATGAAAAAAAAAATTAGGTTTTCATACATATTTGTAAAAACCCAAACTGGGTTCCTAGTACCGGTGCCGTGAACCAGTCAGTTACATGACCTCAGGTGTAGCGTCCCCTTCCTGGAAGCCACGTGAAGGGTTCCCCAAGTCCGGTTGGCCACATAACCTAAAGAGCATCTCCCCGAACGCTAGAGGATACTGAATAACATTGAGGACCTTTTTCATGTATGTGGGGCATACTATTCCCTCATACATAATAGGTAATATCACATGGGAAGTAATAAAAAAGAAAAAATAAATATTTAAATCCTATAAATGAATATGCTACAACATAAGAAATATAAATAATCCAACTGAATATAAATCATGTGTGGAAGCTCACAAAACAATGGATTGCCATGATGTCTATCTAAACAGGAAGTACGAGAAAACAGAAACTCAAGAATATTGTAAACTAAATGAAAAGACACCAAGAGACAACAACATCATGAGCAAGGCTTGGTCCTCTTCCTCAGTTTCTATCCAATGTTGAACGAAATAGTCTAGCATTAGAATCAGCCCGCTTCCCTTTGCTAATACATGCAAGCATGTAATCTACCCGGGTTTCAACATTGCCCGAGCAAGGTGTGAGATAAAGTCACTATAGATTGTCACCAACGGTGTCTAAACCTTTCCATTTCATCAAATAATAAAATGTAGTGTGCCATTATATAACAATTGCAGATAATTAATTGAGTGTAATGAAATAAATAACTTTTATCAGGTTCCTAACAGCCCTCATTCCTAACCACCCGCTTCGGCCTAAGTTAGATGTCTAAAGGGAGTACTTGTAATCTAATTACACACATGCACGTATATAAATCCTGTAAGAGATAGGTAAAACAAGAAAGAGGCAAACCCCAAGCTTATTAATTAAATTCTGGTCTAAGTCATGTGTTAACTAGGTGTGCTTCAACATCTACGAAAAATAACACCAATCCCAAGAGACTCAAAGTGTCATTAATATAAACCATAAATGCATCATTATTAAGGTTCAACTTGAGAGTTGGATTCAAAGACTATGTCGAAGGTATTTCTATGGAACATCCTTCAAATTATCCAATAGCACGGACCACGTCAAAGGCATTCTTTTTAAAGACCATGTATCGTTCGAGGCATGGCATTACTCTCAGTCAGTCCTGATGAAGAAAAAGGGGGTTGAGCATCATCAGGGGCTGGCATAACCACATTGCCAACAGATCAATCCCCAATGGGCCGATCTGGATCTAGTATCACTCATAAGTATTTGAATGTCTGGGGAAGTATGGATCTGGAAAATCCAAAGACACCGCCCCCCAGCACGTAGTGGAAACCAGTCAGGAACGGAGGGTCAATACCTAGCCCATAATATGTTACCCACCTTCTTTCCCAAACATGGATTTAATTGAAGTTTCCACACTAGTAGATACGAAATAATTATCATATGAAATTTCAGCTTGAAAACTAAACAGATACACCAATGTATCAAAAGGTATAAATTAAATATTTCAACATAACAATCTTAACAAGGCAAGATATCGCATCAACATTAGCAGCTAAATTCTCTTTTTAATAAATAATTAATTCAACACAAACAACTATCAAAGAACCAACAATTCAATGTTCATAATTAATCTAAATTAATTATTAAAATTAAAAACAACAAATATAGGTTGTGTAACTAATGTAGTTATTTAAATAAAACGCCCTGACTAACGGAATTTATACAGGCAACGTCGGTGAGCCCAAAGGGGTTTTCAACAACATTACGACAAATTAATCAATTTAATTTTTGATAAATAGGGCGGCAACAATTAGGTGAAACAATTAAATTAAAGAAAGTGGGGGAATTTGCACAGAGTCAGTAGGCACCACTACGGGAAAATTGATTTTTGTGACTGACCTTTTACGGTGGGAATAAATCTCTCCGCAAAAGGTTTGTCCAAGAGGTTATTTGTGATGGGGGTAACGACCCATCCCAAATTACCAACTATTTGCAACATGATTTTGTCTCCCGTCCCAAATAGTTTGGCGCAGATAGTGCACCAAACTACGCGAAGGTTATTTGCGACGGTGGGATCCCACCATCACAAATAGTTAAGTATTTGCGATGCGGCCTGTTGCAAATAACCGGCGGCAGTTTATAGCTTTTTGTGAAGACACACCATTTTCGACGGGGCCCATCAAAAATAATCAGCGGCGGTTTATAGCCTTTTGCAAAGGGTCCCGTCGCAAATAAATTTTTAACTGCCGACATTAATTAATTCGGGCGTAGGTATTTGGGATGGGTTTTGTCGCAAAAGATACTATTTGCGATGGGATACCCGTCGCAAATACTCTCATTGCAAATAATCTAACCTATATATACCCCCATATATTTTCCTCTCATTCCTCAGAAATTTTAGATCCTCTCTCTCTAAACTCGGATTTTAGAGGGAGAATTTTTCTATGTTAATTTTTTTTGTTCAAGAAGACGTTATGAAGCCGTCTACATCAATAGAAAATCAATTTTAAAGATATTTATGTTTTTTTAATTTATTACTTATTTCATTTTTTATGTTAATTTTGTTATTTATGATTAGTTGTAATTAAATTAAATTAATTTTTTTCCATTTGTATTTATTTGTACGAATAAATTGTTATTTTTTGTATTAATTTTTAATAATTTGTAGAAATTATTAATTATTAACGATAATTAGTAGCATATATAATTAATTTGTTGTAATAAATAATAATTGTAAATAAATATCAATAAATTGAAATAAATAGGAATAATTAGTAGTAATTAAGAATAATTATTAATAATTAGGAATAATTAGGAATAAATATTAATAATCTGTAATAATTAGTAATAATTAGGAATAAATAGCAATAATTAGGAATAATTAGCAATAATTAGCAATAATTAGTGATAATTAGTGATAAATAGCAATAAATAGCAATAATTAATAATAATTAGTAATAAATCATAATAATTATTTATAAATTGTAATAATACGTAATAAAAACTAATAATTACTCATAATTTTTAATAAATACCAACAATTAGAAATAGATACTAATAATTATGACTAATTAGCAATAGTTAGAAATAAATAGAAAAAATTAGAAATAAATAGCAATAATTAACAATAATTATCAATAATTTTGAAAATTTTGCAATAATTAGGAATAGTTTGCAATAATTAGCAATTATTAGCAACAATTACCAATAATTAGGAATAATTAGCAATAATTTGCAATAAATAGCAATAATTAGTAATAAATAGCAATAAATTGTAAAAAATAAGAATAACTAGTAATAAATAGGAATAATTAGAAATAATTAGGAATAATTAATAATAATTAGGAAAAATTAATAATAATTACTAATAAATTGTAATAGTTAGTAATATATTGTAATAATTACGAATAAATTGTAACATTTAGTAGTAATTACTAATAATTACTAATAATTACTAACAATTACTAATAACAAGAAATAATTAGGAATAATTAGGAATAATTAGACATAATTAGCAATAAATAGCAATAATTAGCAATTATTAAGAAAAACTAGAAATAATTAACAATAAATAGAAATAAATAGCAATAATTAGAAATAATTAGTAATAAAATGAAATAAATATTAATAAATAGGAATAATTAGTAATAATTAAGAATAATGAATAATAATTAGGAATAATAACGAAATAATTAGGGACAAATACTTATAATTAGTAATACTTACTAATAATCAGTAATAATTAGCAATAATTATGAATAATTAGCAATAATTTGGAAACATTAGCAATAATTGGAAATAATTAGCAATAATTAGCAATAATTAAAAATAATTAGTTATAAAATGTAATAATTATTAATAAATTGTAATAATTAATTATAAATTTTAATAATTTGTAATAAATATGAATAATTAGTAATAAATACTAATAATTTGTAACAACTATTAATAAATACTAATAATTAGCATTAAAAACTAATAATTAGCAATAAATAACAATAATTATGAATAATTAGTAATAATTAGAAATACATAGCAATAATTAGAAATAAATAGTAATAATTAGGAATAATTAGCAATAATTAGCATTAAGTAGAAATAATTATCAATAATTAAAAATAAATAGAAATAAATAGCAATAATAAGCAATAATTTGGAATAATTATCAATAATTAGCAATAATTGGCAATAATTAGTAATAAATATCAATAATTAGTAATAAATAGAAATAAATATTAATAAATAAGAATAAATATTAAAAAATAAGAATAATTAGTATTAAATAGGAATTATTTGTAATAATTAGGAATAATTAGTAATAAAAATGAATAATTAGTAATAATTAGGAATAAATATACTAATAATTAGGAATAAATACTAATATATAGTAATAATAAATAATATTTAGTAATATTTATCAATAAATAGTAATAATTAGAAATAATTTGTAATAATTAGAAATAATTGGATTAATTTGCAATAATTACTAATAATTAGCTATTATTACTAATAATTACTAATAAATACTAATAGTTAGTAATAATTACTAATAAATACTAATAATTAGTAATAATTACTAATAAATACTAATAATTAGTAATAATTACTAATAAATAACAATAATTTAGAATAATTTGTAATAATTAGCAATAATTATGAATAATTAGCAATAATTTGCAATAATTTGCAATAATTAGTAATAAATAGCAATAAATATGAATAAATAGCAATAAATAGCAATAATTTGGAATAATTAGGAATAATTAAAACTAATTTGCAATAATTAGAAATAAATATCAATAATTGGAAATAATTAAGAATAAATAGCAATAATTAAGAATAATTAGAAATAATTAGGAATAATTAGGAATAAATAGATATAAATTGTAATAATTAGTAATAAATTGTTATAATTATTAATAATTAGTAATAAATAGAAATAAATTGTAATAAATACTAATAAATATTAATAAATATTAATAAATAGTAATACTTAGTAATAAATATTAATAGTTAGTTAAAAATAGTAATATTTATTAATAAATATTAATAATTAGTTATAAATAAGAATAATTAGTAATAATTAAGAATAAATACTAATAATTATTAATGTTTAGTAATAATTAGTAATATTTATCAATAATTAGTAATAATTAGTAATAATTTGAAATAAGTAGCAATACTTAGGAATAATTAGAAATAATTAGTAATAATTACTAATAAATACTAAGTGTTTTTAATAAAAACTACTAATTTGAAATAATTAGAAATAAATAGTAATAATTAGATATAAGTAGATATAATTATTTATAATTATATATAATTAGATATAATTACATAAAATTAGATACAATTAGTAATAATTAGTAATAATTAGCATTAAATTGATATAATTATATATAATTAGTAATAATTAGTAATAATTTGTAATAATTAGTAATAATTAGATATATTTTGTAATAATTAGTAATAATTAGGTATAATTAGTAATAATTAGATATAATTAGATGTAATTAGATATAATTAGATATAATTAGATATAATTAGTAATAATTAGATATAATTAGATGTAATTAGATATAATTATTAAAAACTAGAAATAATTTGTACTAATTAATTATAATTAGTTATAATTTGTCATAATTAATAATAATTAGTCATAATTTATAATAATTAGTAATAATTAGTAATAATTATTAATAATTAGTTATAATTAGATATAATTGTCTTTGCTTCGTTGATCACCTTGCAAGTAGCGTTGCAATTGGACAACCGAAGTCATTCCCTTCTCATCTATAATAATTATCTCACATGACCCTTTACATAGAACATTCTTCCTTGAAAATTTAAGGGAACTATATTGATGTCCCCTCAAATTTTTAAGAAAGATTTATCTATGTAAAGGGAGCGAGATGATTCTTAGAGGCGAGAACGACATTACTTTGGTCGTCCTATTGCAACCCTACTTGCGAGGTGATCGACCATCCAAGGAAAATTATAGAGTTTATATTGGACACGGCTAACACAAACTTTTTGTGTGTGCATGACATGACTATTGGAGACCCTTTGAGATTTGAACATGTTAAGAATAGAGCAAATCCAGCTACGAATATTGATAATTTTAATATTTTATAACTTTCTTATTATTTTAATAATATTAATATTGGTTTTCATAAATATCTATAATATAATTTTTTTAGAAATAATTCGATATAATTATAATTAGTAAATGAAAACCGCTTGGATAATGAAGGGAAGATTTGTAATCATCTCCACAATTAAGATTACTAAATTTCCTTTCATTATTCACGATGTTTTCATTTTGCTATGTATTTCTAAGTATTTCTAAATTAGTAATAATTAGCATTAAATAGTAATAAATAGTAATAATTAATTAGGAATAGTTAGGAAATTTTTTAATAAATTTTAATAATTTCCAAGAACCTGGCACAATTTCTAGTGGATTGACGACACTCCTATTTCTCGATGACTTTTCTCCTTTCAACTCTCACCGACACAAAACAATATGAAAATTGTTCTAGTACATTGGCATATTCAATATCATATACATGAGATTAGATATGCATTCATAGGATCATGTTTTTTATAATGTTTTCAGGCAGTGACAGTTGGATGAAGACAATTCATCGACGAAAAGGAGCCTCTTTTGTCCGACGACTCATTTACTTACATCTTTCTCAAAAAAAATCAAAATGAAGAATCTGTTCGGAGATACTTATATTAATTTTCCGGTATATGAGAATGAATATGGGTACCTCAGACCAAATTCATCATTGTGATTTCAGTGTGTGAAAGATGCATTTAGATGAGCTTTCAGACAAAAGAGGAGCCTTCAACCACTGAAAATTATGTCTCCTTTAATTAATGGTAATTATTAAGGAGTAGTAGTAATTATCTATCTTATTTTTTCAGATAGATTTTTTATAAATTCAAATTATTCAAAAATAGTGATGATTTTATATTTTGTAGAAAAATATGGAACAAGGAAGTCAACATCAGTCATTATTATATGATCTCTCTTGGATAAATCATCATAGAAATCCAAATGGTTCTGTTTTACATCATGTATATATTGAGGGTGTTGAAGGTTTCTTATCATTTGCATCATCAAACCATAATATGTTTCCGAAGGCACAATTAAGTGTCCTTGTCAAATGAAGCATTTTTTAGAATCACCCATATTGGTCTGATTTATTGGTCTGCCACATGTCGGATTTCATGCATATTGAGAAGAACTGTTTTGATAATTTATTTCATATAGTTTTGGATACACCAGGTATGAAAAAAGATACTGTAAAAACACGATTAGATCTTTCCCAAACTTGTAGGTGAACTATTGAAAATGTAATATTGCAGAGGTTAATGAAGACAAAATAAACTTATACACTGCCCAAAGAGAGTCGTTTATTATTTTGTCATTGTAATGCATATTTGAGACTTCTAGATGGCTAGGCTTCCAATTTGGGCAAATGGTTAAGAATGGTCAAATCACTAGATTAAAAATTCATGATTGTCATGATATAATGGAATGACTTATGCCGATTGGATTTAGAGGTTTGTTGAATTCTGTGATTTGGGATTCATTAACAGACATATCATATTTTTCAGTATTATATTTTTTAATATTTTATTATTTTACTAATTATAATAATAATAATAATAATATTTTATGATTTTTTATATTTTTTGTGAATATAGATAATTTTAATATTTTATATTTTTATTATTATTTTAATAATATTAATATTAATTTTTTAATAATCATAATAATATTTTATTATTTTTCTATATTTTTTTGTGAATATTGATAATTTTAATATTTTTTTATTTTTTATTATTTTAATAATATTAAAATTAATTTTTCAATAATCATAATTTTGTTAAATTTTTTTTTTTTAAATTTGTCTATTATTTTAAACGGGATCTGTTGGGATGGGATCTTGTCGCAAATAGTCTTTATAATTTTTTCTTAAAAAAACATATTTTCAACGGGATTATGGGCCCATCGAAAATAGTCTATTTTTTTTTTGAAAAATTCGCGACGGGATTACGGGCCCATCACGAAAAAGTATCTGCGACGGGACTATTGCAAAAGAGCTTATATATATAATTTATATAATCATATACTTATTTGCGATGGATTTTTTTGAAATGGGCTATTTGCGACAGGGCCTTGTCATTATAGCCTATTTGTGACAGGATCTCATCGTAAATAACCCGTATGAAATACCTCGAATTCTAGTAGTGCACCGACAAACAACACGATGGTGTGTTTTTATAAATCGCAACAAAATGGATTGAAAGTGAGTAGACAACCTAACTTATAATAGTATATTATTATATGATCCAGAGTAGGGATTGATTTTATCTAAAACAAAAAAAAACAGAAGATTTTAGAAAAACCCCAAATAGGGTAAAATCTTTCCACGACAAACTACGAGTAGGATAATCATTGAAATTTTACGATTCCAATTTCACCGGGTTAGCCTTTCCCTGAGGATCACTATGGACCTGAAGGAAAAGAAAACAGATGATTTATGGAGGTGTGGAAGTCTTCGTAAGGGGCAGAAGGGTTGTGCGCCACCTAGGGAGAGGGAGGGGCGTAACGCGAGGGAGAGGAGGAGATGAAGAGAGAGAGAGAAAAAATAAAAGGAATAAAAAGAGAGAAGAAGAAATAAAAGGAAAATAAAACAAAAATAAAAAAATGAAAAATAAATCAAAAAAATATATAATAAAAATGATGGAAAAGGAAAAGGATAAAAATAAATTAAAATGGAAATATCCCATTTTATTTATTTTTACTTTTTCTATAACCCATTTTATGTTTTATTTCTAAATTTCATTTTAGCCAGTCTAACATTCAATTAAATATCTTTAAATCTTTTCTTTTTTTGATTTATAGTCCTTAATTTATTATTTTTATCCAGAACACCGCGCTAAAGTGTGACATAACATTTTTCATAAAACTCAATAGTTATTTAATTATTTTAAAAAACAATTCGAGAACCATAGAGGGGTAAAGAAACGTGCTCCCTGGGTCACATTAATGATTTAGAAAATAAAAATTATAAATGCTTCGTACCTAATTAATGAATGGACATTACAACCTCCTCTCCTTAAGAAAACTCATCCTCAGTTTCCCTTCTGAGGGTAGTGGAACGTCATCAGGGAAAAGTCATGGGCACTAGACATGTGCATCCATCTCTCACTACCAGGTCTCTTCCTAAATGCATCCATATTTCCATAACTCCTGGACCATAGGGACTGACTTGCCTTAGAGTAAATTTTTACAATGGTTAATGATACGAATTGAATGCTCCACAAAAGATGCATCTTCCTCAAGATCGATGTCATTGGGTTCAAAATAATGAGATGGGTCTGGATGATATTGTCAGAGTTAAGATGCATGGAAAATGATATACATGGAATAGTACCACTATAGTAGCAGTAACAGATAGGATACATGCCCAAATCCCTTCACTGCCTCAAATGTCCCGATGTATCCTAAATACAATTTTCCATGACTCCTGATCCGCATGTGACCCAACCTCAGAGAATCACGCATTAAAAATGATGTCCCTCTTTTAACTCTAGAGGTCTATGGTGATGATCAGTATAATACTTCTGTCATGATTGAGCTATAGTCACATGATTCTAAATCAGATGGACTGGATCAAACGTCTCTTAATCGATATGAGGACCCAACACAGTTGCCTCACCTACATCGAGCCCACATAAAGGTGAAGTGAATAGTCTAACATAGAGGGACTTATAAAAATCAATTTGAATTGTATCCTAGAAATTTTTATTATTGGTAAATTTAACAAGAGGTGTATTATTCTCCCAAGAAGCACCAAAATCATGGATACATGCCCATACCATATTCTCTAACACTCATATAGTTCTCTCGGACTTCCCATTGGTCTAAGGGTGATATAAAGTACTTAGATGTACCTGTGATACTAGTGCCATTTACAACCCTTTCAAGAACTATGAAGTAAAATGGGAATCCCTGTCCGAGACAATATAATGATGTACTCCATGAAGTTGCACTATCTTCTGGATATACAACCTTCCCAACTCATCAATTGTAATCTTCTCCCAAATAGGTAAAAAGTGTGCAACCTTGGTCAAAATATTGACAATCACCCATATTTCATACCTACCTAGAAAATATCTTGGTAGAAATGTGATGAAATCCGTGGTTATGTCATTTCATTTCCATTGAGGAATTGATAGATGCTCTAGGAGTCCAGCAGGTCATTGGTGTTCTTCCTTCAATTGTTGGTAGGTGGAGAACTGAGTGATGAAACCTGCTATCTGTTTTTTCATACCCAGACACAAATACTATCGACACATGTATCTGTACATATTGGTCATCCAAGGATTTACAACCCAAATAGAGGTGTTATATTATATCCTAAACTCTTCATGTATACCCGAAGGTACTCATACACCTCCAAGGTAAAGGAGACCTTCATTTACCTCAACAACCCAACTAGAAGGTGGGTTCTCTCCTTAAATGATTTCACTAAAAATGATCCCCATCCCCCGGAATTAGTCAACTATTGCATATGGACTTTCTCTAGAAGAGAGGATGTCACTGTAAGATCTACTAGAATTGGTTTCCTACTCTGCTCCAGAATCTCCAAATGCATCTATGAAAACAAAGCCATCATCTTCCACTCACTATTGGATACATGTACGGCTTGAGTATGTGACATGTGACATTAACCATCTTCCATTACATTACCCTTACCAAGGGTATAATTGATTTCAAAGTCGAACAAATGTAAGTATTTGACCCACAAATGATACGTTAGGTTTATCTATTCTTGAGTGGAGATATATTTTAAGCTTATATGATCCTTGTAAAAAAATATTTCACCCAACAAGTCATGTTTCCAACAGTGTAGATCATTAAAAATAGCAACTAACTCATGATTGGGTGTAGTATAATTTTTCTCATGAGGTATCAAATGGAAATATCTATATGCCACTACTCGATCACCCTACATCAAAACTGTATCTGGTCTGATTATTGAATCATCACAATAAATAGTATAACATTTTTCTAGATCATGAAGAATCAGGATCGGGGTTGATGTTAGTCTACATTTAAATTCCTGAAAGGAATTATCACAACCTTTTCAACAGATGAACTATTCACCGTTCTTAGTCAGGGCCATAAGAGGTGCTTCTAAGTGGGATAAATCTTGGATGAAATACCTGTAATATCTAGTAATCACCACGATACTCTGGATGTTGTATACACTCTAGGAATTCTCCCAGGAAACTACAACACTCACCTTTTCTAGTTCAACTGATAATCATGCTTCGGAAATAATATGACCAAATAAGTGTAACTTATTAATCTAGAAGTGGAATTTTGCTGAGAATAGCATATATCTACTGCTCTCTCAGTGTACTATGCACGATCTCAAGATAGGTTGCATGGTCATGTCTAGAACGTGAATACACTGAGATATCTTCCAAAAATACTAACATAATAGAATCAAGATACGCATAAAAAACCTAGTTCATCAAAGCCATGAATTCTGCTCGTGCATTCGTGAGGCCAAACAGAATAAAAAGATACTCATACAATACATAACTGCTTCAGAATGTCGTACGTCGTATGTTAGAAGGTCGCAAATGCACCTGGTGGTATTGCGACCTTAGATCTATCTTGTAGAAAATAGTTTCTCCCCAGAGATGGTCAAAGAGATCATCTATACGAGGAAATGGATATTGATTATTTACCGTGAGCTTGATGAGTCGACAATAAACCATTCATAACCTGAGGGTACTATCTGACTACTTGAGAAAAATAACTGGTGAAACCCATGATGATGTGCTATGTTTGATTAAACCCTTATCTTTGAGGACTTCAAACTTCTTTTTTAGTTCTTATAGCTCTGTTGGTTCTATCCAATAAGGACAAATATGAAATGGTGCTTCACCTAGTATGAGCATGATAGTGAAATCCAAATCCCTCATAGGATGTAAGCCATAAAAAAGTCATCAGGGAAGATGTCCGTGAAAAGATATACCACTAGAGAAAACTCAACTAGATGTGTCCCCTGATCGCTCATAAAGTGACTTGTCAACTCACCTGTCACTCTACCCAACCCTGAATATTTAGGCTTAGATCGGTCTGCCTACATATCCCATTCTCTTTTCTGTAGATAGGTGTCTCCATCATGGGATGTAATGGACACCCAACGGTGATAGCAATCCACTTGAGCATAATAAGGATCCAGCCATTTCATACCAAGAACGTCTTCGACGTTAAACTTGTCGAGGATATTGAAATTTCAAAAGAAATGGTAACTAACTATCTCAAGTGGATCTCTTGGAACTGGTGTATTCTCTATGTCCTGACTCCCAGTAGAGTGTCAAGAGACATGGTGCCACAAAGTTATTCATATTGAAATCCAATACATTCAAGAATAGTAGATAATATAAAGGAGTCTGATGGAACAGTATCAAAAAGAGAAGAAACTAAGGTGGAGGCTACCAGAATAGTACCTTAAATAATAGATGGTCCTATAGTCTTCTCCTCTGGTGTTGATTATACTACATAGAAGATACCTGAACTATAGCCCTAAAATACTTCCTGGTTGGCCTAAGAAGGTCCACTCTTTTGTCACTAATAATCTGGAACATGATTTCCTCGACCAAGACTTCCATCATTACCTCAGTCTGATTGGCCAGTGGAAAAAAGAACTTCTATCCTTCTAGGGATCATAGATCCCATAACTGAAAGAGGTGCTAGTGAGGATCCTCTACCATTGGATTCTAAAGAGAAAAAAATGGCAGATACGTCAAGGTGACCCATCTTTCCACAAGCTCAGTAATCCTTTGGGTTTATCGTGTACTTTGGCTTCTTGTGGCCATCGATGTCACATTGAAAACATGAGATAGAACTATAAAAACGTGTTGTTTGTCTAATATTTCCCCCACACGAACATTCAAAATGTTGTTTCCCTCTTCTAGAAGATCCATCACCCTGTATCCGAACTGAAATGATCAGGCTCACCGGTTCAGCTTCCTTGACATTTCTCTCTGAGATTAGAGCCTAATTTAAGATCTCAATGAAAATGGTCAAATGGGAGAAATTCAACTATGAGCATATAGAATACTAATGTTTGTCCTCAAAATATCCCACATTAGTCTATGTGTCTCCATTCGAAGATGGTAAAAAATGATAAAGTTCTATAAAACAAGTTGAAATCTATAACATAGTCATAGATCCCTTTTAAATAATTAGGAACTACTACACATGATCATATCTTATAGTCTGTGGGGAAAAGTGATCCTAGAATGCTATTTGGGAGTTGAAAAAAACTGTGTCACTAGTCTGCTCAGTCTGAGAAACAACATCCAACAAGAACTTGGCAGAGTCACAAAGCATTTAGAATTAAGATTTGAAGCTTCGCTCTAGAATCATATCGAGTGGTTGAAGATAGACCATATGTATTCAATCCATTACTCTACAACATGAGGGATGCCACTCCCCGAGAAGGTGACAGGGTGTTACTACAGAAATTATTTGGTGAGGTCTTCCATAGATGGGGCATTTCTAGGTATATTCTGAAATGACAACATAAACCTGAGGATACTATCCCTTTACTGAGCTTCAGGGTCCCTCAGAAGATCGGCCGGAGAGAGTGCCACAGGAGGCACTAAAAGAGGTTACAATTGTGGTTTGGGACCCAACATCTCTGGAATGTGTTCATTTCAACTCTCCTGAGGCACAAAATGAAGTCGATGTAGTGTCATTGGTCTACAACAGCTAAACACACACCTTTAGAAAAGAGTAAAAAAAGATGAGGAAAACAAGTAGGGTGCAAAACGCGGTTAGGTATATTGCGTGCCTCTGAGCATGTCATAACATATAACTAACTTCAACAGATAATTATTGACATGGAAGTGAAAATTTAGAAGCATTAATAAAGAAGGTCTACCTTCCATTTCTAGGATAAGTTGGGTTAGCATCTAACAAACTATCACAACTACATATTTAAAAAACCAGCATTCCAAAAATTCTACCACTAGGAACAACATCACTCACATTCAAATAGAAAAATGCAAGCTAAATGTGGATATAGAATGGAAATATGCATGGAATTTTAATCCTATGGAGCCTAATATGGTGCATGTAATGTATTTCCAACATATAATTGGGTTGCGATGGTAAAAAAATCATTATCACAACAATACCAACTAAAATAATAATGAAAAACAAGTGAGTCTCCCAATTGTGAAATAATATCAATAAAAACTGTAATTATCAATAACGGTAATCCCATCCAAGGAATTTGCGTTTCCCCTATACATGGGTAAGATACCTCCAAGAACTGGGTACATTTTAAATCTATATATCCTAGAATCATATCCTACCCAAATAGTTAGACAAAAATAAAAACCTCATCTGATACCACATTATATCATTCCCATCCTAGAAGCCACCTAAAGGGTTCCACAAACTAGTTTTGCCACATAACCTCAATCACATCTCCCCAAATGCTAGAGGCTTCCAACTACAAGCTAGGTACATCTTTGCGTCTGTGGGGGAGACTTTTACCTCATAGGTAATAGGTAATAACAAATTAGAAGTAATAAAATGAATAATAAATAGTGGAATAATATAAATGAATAAACATCAGTATAGAAAATATAAATAATTCCACTGAATAATAATCAAGTGTGGAATCCCACAAAGAGATCTCATGGCATGAATTCTATCTAAACATAAGTATGGAAAATATAAACTCAAGCATATTGAAAAATAAAATAAAAGACACAAAGTTATAACTATATCATGAGAAAGGCTTAGTCTTCTACCCTAGTCTCCATCCTAAACAACACAAAACAGTCATGCATCAGAAGTAGAATGCTTCCCTTGGTCAATAACTACAAGAATGTAATTTAATCAGGTGTCAACGACACCCAAGTTGAGTGTGAGATAAACTATCTGTATTCCCGCACCCACAATGTCTAAACCATTACTTTTTGTGCAATAATAAAATGCATTGTGACATTATATAACAATTTTAGATAATTAATTTAGTGTAATGAAATAAATAACACAGCTTGGGTTCCCAACGAAACCCGTCCCAAATAACCTACTTAGACCTAAGCTAAAATTCTTAAGGGAGTACCTGTAAACAGATTACCCACATGCATGTATATAAATCCAGGAAGATAAATGTAAATAATAAAGAGACATAAACCAACCTTGCAAGTTATCTTGGGGTCTAAGTCATGTGTTAACTAAGTGTTCTTCATCATATCATAAAAATATCACCAATATCAGGAGACTAAAAGCGGAATTAATATAAATGTTCAATGAATGATTATTAAGGTTCTAGTTGAGATTTCGTGTCTGAGACCCTCCAAAAGGTATCTCTATGGAACAACCTTTAAATTATCCAATACTATTAATACCATATAAGGAAATCTTTCGATAGAACAAGTATTTCCCAATGCATGGCTTTACCTTGAGTCTGTCCTGATCTCACAAAAAGAGGTCTAACATAATATGAGGTTGGGTTAGACACATTTCCATTGGATCCATCCATGATTTCCCAATTTGGAACATGTAACACTCATAAGTACAGGAAATTCCAGTGAAGTCATGGTCCAGAAAATCAAAAGAAAACGCCCCCTGATGCGTAGTGGTAACCAGTCAGGAACGGAGGGTCTAAGCATGGCCCTTAATACATGGCCCACCTATTTTTACATCCCTAAATTTAATTAAACTTTTCACACATGAAAATAAGAAATAATAAGTATATGAAATTTCATCTTAAAACTCAATAGATACACATGTTCATCATAAGGTATATGTTAACTATTACAGTATAACAATCTTAATAGGGAAAGATACAAAAACAACACAAGAATATAAATCCACTTTTTTATAAATAAATAATTCTTAATAAAAAACTACCAAAGATCTAAAATGTTAATGTTCACAATTAATCTAAATTATTTAATTAATTTAAACACAAAAAAATAGGCTATGTAAAACATGTACTTAATTAAATTAAATGCTCTGGAAAACAAAATTTATACTGGCCATGTAGGAACATCCAAAGGATTGTCTTCCCACATTGCAACAGATTGGAAAAAAATTTATGAGAAATAGTTCTAATTTTTTTTTGGAAAAACAATTAAATTAAATAAATTTTTTGATTTTTCATAGAGTCAGTAGGCACTGAATAATGATACAATGGTGTGTTTTTATAAATCACAAAAAATAGAGGGAAAGTGAGTAGACACCGTACCTTATAATTGAATATTATGTTTTTATCTATGGTAGACTTTTATTTGACCTAAAATTGAAGAAAATGTGAGATTTTAAAAAACCCCAAAATACGGTAAATTCTCTTAGTGAATAACTATGCACATGATACTCAACAAAATCCAACGATTCCAATTTCAAAAAGTTATCCTTTCTATGAGTATCACTATTCACCTGATAAAAAATTGAATAACATATGGAGGCCCTTGGTCTTTTGAAGGGGCTATAGGGTGGTGCACCACCTGGGGAGAGGGAGGGGCATGCCATGATGGAGTTGAGGAGAAGAAAAGATAAATAAACGAATGAAATAAAATGAAGAAAAAGAAAAGAAAAAATAAGAAAAAAAGAAAAGACATGAAAAAATAAAAATATATTAAAAATAAAATAGAATAAAAAAGATGGTAACGAAAAATGATAAAAATAAATAAAAATAAAAAACACTGATTTATATTATATTTACTTTTTTCATAACCCCCTTTTAATTCTATTTCTAAATTTCTATTTATCCCTTCATACTTTCTTTTAAATTTCTTTATATCGTTTCTTATTTCCTTTCAGTCCTTAATTAATTATTTTAATCTCGAACACCACGCTAAAACACAACAAATCATTTTTCATAAAACATTGTAGTTATTTAATTAATTTTAATAGTTTCCCAGGACCCGCAATGGGGTGTGAAGATGTTCAACCTAGGTTAGTATAAAGATTTAGAAAAAAAAAATAAAAAATGGCCTTTTCCAAATTATGGTCTGGACGTTACATCAGGTAAATCTCCCCATACAGAGGTGGCCTCCAACTAGTAGTGAGGGTCTAATATAAAACTTGTGGATACTATACCCTCTTTATTATATTAAAATAATGCAAAAAATAGATAAATAAATGGAAACTAATAATAACTAATAACTATAATAATAACATAACTAAAATTGGAAAGCGTCACATAGTAATCCAAAATAGGGAAAAATATCCAAAACAAAACAGTAGATATTTCATGCTATATATATGTCATGTTTCAAACGAAAAACAAAAATAGTTATTCCTTGAAGACACTAGAACAGGACCCAAATTCACATCTAATTCCTTTATCATTGCTCGATCAAAAATCAAAAATCTATAATAGGACTCTTTCTCTTTTCATGTCATGAAAACATGAAGACTATTCGGGTACCAATTAGGCATCTTGTGTAGTGTGTGAGTACAACTTAGTGGGCCACACCCAATAGTGTCTAAAAAAATATTCAGTCTATAACAGTATATGTAATTATATAAAGAATAAATTTCAAAATATAAGTTAAAATCATTCTCTAATAAAATTATCTTTAATTAACAACATAAATACCAAGTTTCACGATGACACTTGAACCACAAATACCTTCTTCAGGCCATGCCGGAGTCTGAACCATATCACATAGGGAATCACAATTCATTATATTATGGGCTTTCATCATTCATTTGAAACCAATTTCACTTCATAAATATATAAAATGCTAATCCAATACCACTATTATGTGCCATGAATTCCATGTATTGATCCCTAATAACATTTATTCATTTGGTCCAGCAACATAATTTTTAGAACCTTATGGGTATCCCAAAAATCAATCCCTTCCCCACACCCTATTTATCAATTATTCACACATATATCACATTCATCAATGTTAATCATCACTAACCTTCTTCCAAAATATTCTTATCAAAGTACACCATTTTAATTTATCCAAAAATTATCATTATTGATTTAAATAACATGTCATAATTTGAACAAATCACCATTAAACCATAAATAAATATTTAATCATAGAACTAATTAAGATATCATGGTTTAGCCAACCATCCCTTTTAATCCAATCATAAATCAATTCCATGATCCCATTAATTTACCAAATTCATTATCACATTAATCAATCTGTTTCATAATACCAATAACCCATCAATTTCGTTTTCTTATTCTTCCATAAATTCCATAATTTGTTAATTAACCAATTAATTAATCTAATTTATAATGCAATTTCTAAACAAAAAATATCAATTTCACAATTACATACATGCAATTATAGTCAAAACTATGTGAATTAATACTTATACCACCAACATCAATTTCATATATAGACTTTCTCCCTACCAAAAATCCTCAAATTAAAGCAGAACATTCCAAATCACAATGGTACGGAAGATGTAGGATAAAATCTTAAGATCAAGATAAAAAATTTAAGATCCACGAAAACAATGATCAAAACAATTTAAAATATAAGATAAACAATTTCTTTTCATCCAAAAAGAAATATAAGAGATAAAAAAATTAAATTTGGGAAGAAAACATATACCATATGGGAGAAGATCCTTTTATTGGATCAACAATTTTTCAAGAACAATGTTTGTGGAGCTGTGGAACCATTCCCATAGCATCGAAATTAAAAGAATTTAGCATTGAGATATGATTTTTTGTAAAATATCCATCACGTTTAGGAATTTAAAATAAATGTTTGTGGGATAAAAACCCTGCATGCATGGTTTCCTGGGTCGGGGTGTACTTTTTTATAAATCGTGTTCCCTAACCATGTACATCATATTAGGAGTGCATGGTTTCTACTAAGAGGGTGCATGGTTTGAAAAACCATGAGCCAACCATGAATTTTGTTTCTATCTATGATTTCATGGTTTTCTAGTGGCGGGATTATGATTTGAGAAAACTAAACGCCAACCGTGTGTTTCCCCTCTTTCTTTCAAAATTCTCAAATTTAACATAAAACACCCTAAAAACCAACCAATTATATATCCAAACAAGGGTAAAAGAGTTCCTGTAAATAATATCTAGGCCTCTCCAAAATGGTCAGGATCTTACAATATCCATAGTTAATCATAAGAAACATTAATATTCATTAACATAGATGTAAAAAACTATTATAATAACATATGTGATTTTCTTTGAAAAACTACAAAAATTATCTTATTCTTTTATAAAATTTTATATTAAAACAAAAAATCTAAAACAATATGAAGATAAATTTCTCTGTAAAAAGATAAAAACATGGAATGGATTGATATAATTCGAATTAATGACAAAGGAGGTAAAGAGAATTTATATGGATAATGTTAAAAGTTAATATTCTTTTTACACTTTTGTAAAAAAGTTAAATCAATAAAGAATTAGTCATTCAAAAAAATAATTACATTCGTGTAAAAACCATATAAATAAAATGGAATTTTATAAAAAATAAAGTTATTCAATCATAAAATTATATACATATCCATAAAACAGTTTTAAGAATATGGACATTGTGGGAAATATTCCTGATCCTAATAAATAACAAAATGTTGATTAGGCTTACTTGTAACCTTTAGGTTATGTTGTAAACCAAAGGGATATAAAATTTTAATAACACATTAAAAAAAATAATAACTATAAAAGAATAATATAAAGGGATCCATATATAGAAATAATAAAAAATTCATCCCAATGGAAATTTATTATTAAAAAATTTCAATTTCAATGTGGGATTTGAAAATAAACCCTTGTGACTTGGTATCTTTTGAAATAAAATCCATTGAAAGAGAAAACTATAAACAGATTCTTAAAAACATTAATTTAATGAAAAATATAATAAAAGATAATAATGGGTAGTATATAAACCGAATAAAAAAAGTATTGAATATGATGCATGAATTAATAAATAGAAATTGAGATAAGAAAATTATTACCCAGACTTCTACTTGGTTGGGTTCATTATAACTCTCTGTACAATAAATTTACGATTATGTTAAAATTTATTAGAACATTATTCATATATATATTACTCAGTATCATTATTTTGTAATTCTTTAATCACCATATATTAATTATTTATAATTAAAACTTATATTTGGGTGTCAACTATTCTGTTTTCCTTTCCTACTTCAATATGGAAGTTTTGGACTTTTCTTTTTATTCAAGGGTTTATAACCTCTTTAATTTTCATAGACATGTTGAAAATGTGATTTATATTGGTTTTTATTTGCATTAACACTTTATATTTCTCATGTTAATGGTTTTCATTCAACACTTGTAAATATTTATTTTTTGTGAACTTTGGTTCAATTAAAAATTGATTTTACTGATGAATATAATCATATGCATTACCATTATAGAATTCTAAAAACATATTATATTAATCATTATTAGTTAATATTTTAAGTATTTATGTTTCTTTAATCATTTAATATGTGAATGTTATAACATCATTCATGTATCTCGTAAAACTAACCAAAACGAGAACATTTTATAACAATTAAATTTGTAAGAACATGTTATTATATAGAAATAATATCACTTTTATAGAAGATTAATTATTTAATAAAAAAATTACTTTCATAAATCATATTCAAGAATAAGTAGATAAATATGACATAGAATAATTATTAATGAAAAGATAACGCATAAATTGAAGGCATAAACTCCCCTTAAAGAGCCTTCGAGAAATGATATATTTGGGAATCCTTATTAGGAAAACTAGTTCATAAATGTGATCTATGATTTTGAGGGAGATATATTTTTCTGGTATTCAATAAAAATTATATGGAAATTAATGTGTTGAGGTGGGTTGATGAGACGTCCTTTTATAGATGAAAATGGTGTCATTTTTTTAAAAAACCAATTTATTAAGATAAATGGAATTTCATATTCTAGGAAATTTGATAGAAAATTGTTAATAAGTGAGGGTAATATGATTGTCGGAAATTTTATAACTTATTAACCCATTTATTAATAATATTTTGTGATATTTTTTTATCCCTTAATATAACTGATTTTCATAAATTTAGGATTTACCATGGTAATCATCTTTTACCTTGACAACTTATTTTTATGAATGACAATGAAATTAAACTTAAAAAAACCTTTGGATTTTTTTTTTTAAAAATGAATCCCATTTTACTATATTCAATTTATAAAGGTAATAATTATTAATTTTTATATAATTACACCCAACACAACAAAAATATTTATTAGAAAAATTAGTTCTTTAAGCATAAAAATGAATTTATATATATTCCATACCAAATAATAATCATCAAATTATTAATAATTTCATTCAAAAAAAATAAAAACAATTCATTACATTTATATCCATACATCAAATTTGATATATTTAACTTTTATATGAAACAATATATAACCTATAATAAAAATAATATTTTAACACAAATAATTTGGCTTAACCATGAATACTGAAATTATTATTCAATTTAGTTATATAATTATTACATGGATGTTATTAATTTATTTTACTAATAATTCCTTGAATTTAATCAATACATTTTATTGATAACATTCTTAAAATGAAATAATTTTAAAAAATATGTAATTTATAAAAACAGTTCTTTAAAACCAATGATATTTTCCAAAGTTAGAACATTTAAAATTTAGAAAAAAAATTTAATTTGAGAATAATATTATAGTTAACAATACTGAATTTAATTTTGTATTAAAATAATTCATTATTCACTTTAGTTTAATGTTGTGTATATCAAAAGCTATTGAACATATGGATTTATAACTTTAAAAAATAATGCACCAACAAAGAAGGGTCATTTTATATGTAAAGGTAAGGTATATAGATATTACATCATATATAAGGGTATCTATATTATTTCCATTACTTGTGTGAAAACCATGCATCTATGAAAAACTCTTAAAAATTCAAAAAAATTATTCATTTACTCCACCAGCACCTTCCAAACTAATAAATTAATAAAATAATTGGCAAATATGATATTAGGGGGAGACCATTCTCCCACCCATATCACATCATGAAATCATAATTTCTTTGATGTTTAAAGTAAATACATTATCATCCTTTCCCAAAATAAATGAAAATATTGAATCATTTAAAATAATAACCAAATTATTAATATAAATATCTAAATATATGTATGATTCCTAAAAATACTAATGAAAATAATCAATAGATATGACCCATATTGGTTGTCCCTCTGTGTAAGGTTTACAATAAAATAGTGGATTCAAAGGTGAACATCATATAGTGATAGGAATCATAATGAAAAATTCATTAATTAATGGAATAAAAATCACCACAGAATAAGGGGTAAAAGGTACCTTGAATAGATTACACCAAACAACTATCTATATACGGGTTGTGGTAGCGGTCACTTCCATTACTAAATGTTCAACTTATTGAATTTTTTATATTTACTCAAATGAACATAATGATGATTTGTCTTCCTAAATTTCAAAAAATATGGATTAAAATTATCAAGATGGATATATTGAAAGAACACATGAGAAATAATATTCACTAAAATAATAACAACATAGTGGTAATATCCTACTTCATCATCATGATTCTCAAACTCTAGTAAATCTAACTTTCACTTCTCATAAGATAGTTAAGATCCACTAATACTGATGGAAATATGGTCACCACATATCCTGTAATGACCCCTAGAAATAAATTCTACCATAATTTCCTTATTGACCAGATCTGTAAACAAATACTAGCTGGATGAACCTATTCTAGAACTAAGCTTTAATGGATACAATCTTCAATGAACCAAGCCTTAAATGTTTCCCAGAATACTAACTCGAGGGATTAAGGAACCAACTCCAAAAAATTGTCAACATACCACTTTTCCATTTTGTCACCCTTCAATAGACTTATGAGATTCATAGCCTTTTCTGCCATAATTGTTTTTGGATAATTACAATAATTGAATTTGGTATTAAAGAATTATTGAATCATATTATTCAACAACATATGTAGAATGATGGTACCCCATAATTCTCAACATGGTCCTTTAAACAAGTCCAAGGTAGATCTCACTCATGAATCATCATGAGTTCCCAATGAAATAAAGAGTCTTTAAATATTTTATATCCACTCCATTGAATATTAATGACCATGATCACCATGAAAAAAATGAATTTTGAGAAGGGTTTTTCTCTACCACTCTACCAAGAGTTTTTTTATTATAAAAAATGGAAATACTAAACAAGATACCTAAGAGATAATATTTTGTGTAATATTACACAATACAGACATTCTTTCATCCATTGAGAATCTAAATAAAAAATGTAACATGTGAATTAATGAAAGACAAACAAGATTGAGCTCACCATAAACAAAAAAAATCTTCCTGTCAAAAATTACATAATATTACATTATAAACACTAACCAAAAATTAAAATCTCTAAATTAAATTTGAATGTTTATTTCAAAATATTTTCACAATGAATTTTAAAATCACCTATATCGATGTCAAAATCATAAAATTCTACGTGAAATGTGGGTTTACATATTTAAAGTCCATTTTTAAATCATTTTACAAATCTTTAAAAGAAAAATCCATTTCAATTAATTTTGGAAGACTCCTTTGTAAATTTCAATACTACCATTCTTCCATTAAAACATCAATACACCATAAATCCTCTCTATAATTCACTCTAATTAGTAAGATCACGAAATTAAATGAAACTATGAAACAAAAAGTTTTTAATATCAAAATTTTAAAAAAGGGTCATTGGTTATGAATTGTTGTCTCACATGTTTTGGAAAACCATGCATCAATAATGAAACATCCTATAGGATCTTCACAGAACCATGCTCATGGGCTCTACATGGTTTTCCAGAGTGTGTGATTCAACTATATTTCTCTAGTTCTCCCATTTTTAATTTAAAACATGAAAAACATCGATATAACCCACATAACATCAATAAAATACATAAATACATAAATATTGGTCAAAATACACAATAATAACTCAAAAAAATATGAAATTCCATGACTCAAAACCTAAATACCCTTGATAACCTGATTATTTGAATGAGAAAGAAATAACTAAACACTCCCCATACCAATCTATCATGTTCTGAAATTTTTATACATAATTTAACATTTCTCCATAAATATCCATATATATAATTAATACAATTTTGTCATGTAATGACCCGGGAAACCCATGATCTTGTACCTGATTCAACATATGAAAAGTCTTGAGTCACATTATCAATCTCCCCAAACTAGTGAAATGTTCCATGAAATAAAATATACATTAGTGGAGATGATTTCAACCACAATAAAAAATAGAAATGAAGTGGAAACATACTAAGAATTTAGAATGGTTCACCCATATATAAGAAAAAACATACAATTCAACTAACAAATTATGTAAATTTAAAAATTGCATAGCCAAATTTGGCTAAGAACTAAAAATATAAGAATGGAATAATTGTTTAATATATAGATGGAATAAAATAAATAAGACAACCAATAAAACCACAATAATGATATCTTCTTGAACTAGAGTCACCATCCAACAACATCACTGAAACCCACTCCATCAGATATCTAAGAGAAGAAGTCAATAAAGACTCACTTCTCAATATCCAGAACCTGAAAAAATCCACTAATTATACAAACACTATAATATACAAGTAGGGTGTGAAGAAAATAGGATATTAAGTTTATAGAAATAATAGTCTATGAACTTCCAATTTAGAATAAATTACATAAACATTATTTTTAAACAAAAAATAAAAAATTATTGAATTTTAGATTTTAGGAAATAAATTAATAACCATTCCTCAAATCATTTTTTAAACCAGAAAAATTCATTATACAAAATATGATACATTTGATTAGAAAAACAAAATTAAAAAACCCATTTATAAACAATTTTCAGATCATTTTAAAATATAACTCTATAAGAGAGTACCAAAAAGTAACCAAATAATGAAACAAGTAATAAATTAAATGTGAATGGGAAATAAAAAAAATTAAAAAATAAATTAAAAAATAGAAGAAACTATGTATCAGCATTAGGAATAAACAAGTAATACTATGATGGGAAACATGTTAGGAAAATATAATACAAGGAGATAAATCTAAATACACCATTTCATGATAAATTTATGAATTAAATTGAAACTAAATCATAATAAAATTATAGGAAGAAGTAAGTTTATGTAAATTATTCATAGTCATGTAAATCTCGTTAGTTCCCATGAGATGATCCTAGACATATGAAATAAAAACTAAAACTTCCCAGCCACTTGGTGTGTCTCTAAGAAATAGTTTTATCATCTTTCTCTTCTTAGACTCACAAGGTGGTACTCCCCACTAAAATTCTATACAATAACAAAATGAACTAGTAATTACTTAAACATAAATAACATTGTAAACATTTCTCAATATCCTATTTCGATACATAGGGTTATCGTTATGTAAGGTACTAGAGATGAGGATACATTTTAAAACACATTAATCTCATAAATATAACATATCTCAAATAAAATCATCACAATACCATTACCCCATCCCACCTCCTTACACCCTTTGTATAGACCATGCCTTTTCCATTAGCATAAAATAAAATAATGATCATAATCAACAATTAATATTAAAATTTTATAAAAAATAAATACTTCATTGAGTTTAAATCGAGGTTGCATCTCATTTAATAAAAATTATTTTATACAAGGTCCAAATGGTCCTTTATTTTTAATATTATAAATAAAAAATATTTAAACCGTTTTGGAAGCCATTTTGAAAACAAGTTCCATTTAAAAATCCATTTTTAAACAAACAAAACTTAATCATTAATCCAAAACATCCAAAATATAACATATATATATATATGAACATGAATTCAATGAAAACATGGTGAATAACATTAATATAATACAATTATATTAAATTATAAAAGATATAAAATAAAAAAATAAAATTATAATATGAATATAAATCTATCGAAAAAATACATTAAACCCATAATATATCCCATAGAAAGTCATTATAAGGATTTAAAACTCAATTTTAGTCACCAATCTTTTGTATAATCCTTATAAAGATTTTATCAAACATATAGTATGAATAGCTTGCAGTTTCATTGATATAAATGTAGGAGTTATTGAAAAAAAATTTTATTTCAAATTGAGGAATCACAAAACATTGAAATTTTATTTATTAATTCCCCAAGTATCATAGAAAGAGTGATTTAAAGAAAACTAATTTAGAAAATAATTCAAGAAATTTTTTTCAAGAAAATTAAATAATAGAAAAAACTACCCCGGTGTTATACAAATGGTATGAAACCTTAAAAAGCAAGGAGAAAAAGGCTAAACAAGAAATATTTACACTCTAGACAATAAATATCACAAAGTTTGGACAACCCCTTAACCAAGGGATTATACACAATGGACATGTAGAAATATAAAAAGAAAAAATAAAAGTAGAATGATAGAAATAAGGACATTTCCTTGAAAAATCCACTTAAAATGAAAAGAAAGGATCTCAAAATTCAAAAGAGGGAAAAAGAAAAATATCATAGTTCTCTCCATCTTGCTGATATGCATGACTAATATGTGAATAAATCCTATAAGGATTTTAATTTGATAAGTGTGGAGATTAAAATTCATAAAACTGAAAATCAGGGTACGATTTATGGTTTTTCTATACGGTTTACCAAATATTTCACTAACCATGCGAAATACACTTGATTTTCTTGGTAGATCTTGTGATTTAGTTACCAAGTTTAAAAAATATTACTCCAACTATGAAACCATCACTAGACGAACAAAGAGATTCTATATGGTTTGGAAGCATGGTTTTCCAAATTGTGAGCCAACTATATTTAAGCCAGTAGGCAAATGATTTCACACATAATGGTACCTCAAATAGTTTCTCCTTGATACAAAATAATATCCACACAATTTTCCAAAATCATACACCACATCTATATGGTGATTTTCATAAAAAAATATATTTCAAATTATTACTAATTTATACATAGGGGTATCCAAATGGTTTCCACTACATGTGCTCTATCCATTAAAATATAAAAAAATCGTAAAAAAATCATGCCTGAACACTTCCAACTCCCACCAAAACAATAACATAATAAAATAGAATATAAAATTGATATGAATTTTTGACATAAAATGACTTTAAACAGTCATAATAATCAAAATCTTGTCCATGAACTATATCATGGGTTCACTTCACATTTTATTTTTTGATATAAAATTACAAACAAGACCCTCCTTTCACAATTATTTAGTATCTAAATAGATACCATTTTTTCTATGGTTTTACTATAAAAAATCTTATTGATATTCACCATGAATGGTTTTTACTCATTGAAAACACATTTTTATAAACCATGTTATTTTGTTCATGAATTCATTATGTGGTAATGTAAGAAGTGATGATTTCTTTTATGATAAGAGATCCAATGTTTTTTTGTGAATTGTTTTCCAATTTTACATAAAAATTGATATAAACCATGATTTTTATTCATAAATCACATTTTATAGTAAAATGATGTAAACCAGTGTGTGATATTGTAACATTATTCATAATTATGTAAAAATAGATAATTATTAAGATTTCAAATAGTATATTACCAATTATTCAATTTCGATTTATTTAATAAACCTAAAATATTTTTTATCGCATATCTATTACCCATTAGAGTGAAAGATAATAGAAAAATATCTCACAATATAAGCTATGATAAGAATTCATATGAATAAATAAAAAACAATAAAATATTGATACATCACTATCTATAAAAATTCATCATCAATTATGTGTTTTATCAAGTTCCCTCAGCATAGAACAATTGGTTCCTACATTTAAATCAATCATATAGCCAATAGAAACAATGAGTTCTTTAGGTAGAACCCTTCTCTATAATGGTATGATTGAATCTCATTCTAAATTGAAGGGAAGAAAAATATAGAGAGCTTTGAATTAGAGTGAACTAATTCTAGTAAAATTGAATGATATCAAAATAATTCATTTTTTAAGACTCCTACATTGAATAAGGATCCAGTTAGTGTCTAAAATTTTATATATTATGAAATGGATAACATTTGGATTTCTACTATTATAACACTTACAACATCCACATAAATGATTATGTAATTGTTAAACTCCATGAACAATCAATTATCTATATATATATCATCAAATTATGTGTGAGTAAGATAAATAAGAATGATAATCATTATAGTAATTTTGGTTGAATGATATACCATATCCTTCTTAAAATATATCATGATATGGTATCAAAATCCATGACGTAATACAACCCATGAAACATTAACATTTTTTGCATCAATTGTTATGATTTAGTGCTTATTTGAAACATATTTTATGATCATGTGGAATGGATCATGTTCCTCACAAGAATAAAATGGATCCTAAGTGGGTCACTCACCTAAAGTAAAAGAAATAGAACTCAACATGAATGTCGAAAACCCAATTTGATATGATGTCAAAGACGGAACAATAATGCGACTATGACAAAAATAATAATTATGGGTGTCACATTATATACTATGAAGAAAGAGATAAATATATAAATATTTTTGAATGAAAGTGAATTTTTATAGGAATTGATATTAATTATGTATAACAGCACTCATGATTTACATTATCACAGTGCAAAAATATATTAAAAACTAATTTAATATATTGGAATTCACATTATAACTCATGACATGGAATGATGGAATTAAGGATGATTATATAATGTTAGATAGTCTAGGTTGAGAACTAACCATGTTTAAAACATGGATTCATCACCAAGATATTAGACGTAAAGGTAATAAATTGAAGGATGATTGTTGACCATGCATGAGTGATGGATTCTAGGGCATGCCGCCAATGTTGTATGACATTATGGGAAATTTAAACTAGTATATATTCCTTATATGGGCATATGTTCTAAATTTTATGGTTACATGTTTCATCACTATAATCTGAGGGGCTATATTTAGATAATATGATGTACCAGTTGCAAATGACTATAAATTTATTATGGGTTTTATGGTAACCCAATAATTTTTTATACATTATTTAATTTATATTCTCAAGATGGTTTTGAGCACACTATAAATATGCCTCTATATAATTATAATGATATTTGGGTGAATTAAAGTGAATTTTTATGAAATATATATGATTTTTAAACCTTTTTAATATATAAAAGATATATGAACACTAAAACAAATTACTGATATACATCAATGAATTTGAGGTGAAAAGGGGATACTAGAAATGAATGTGTAAAATGGGAGAATCATAAAGTGAATTAAATAGTGAATCCAATAGGTTGTGGTCACAAAAATTCACTCAAATATAAAGGTCAATGGGAATTGAGTCTTGGCATAACTAATGATATGTGACTCGAAATAAGTATGGTTGGGACTAGAATAATATTTCATAAGAATCATTGTGTATCATGTGAGAATGGGAATCAGGCCACATTTTGTTCTAAATGAGAACTCACCAATAAATGGAGGATATATTGATGTAAATGAAGAAACAAGTTAATAAAATAATTGTGGTTGATCCTAAGATAAGGTCTCAGAGAAACACTATATATAATATCAATAAGAAAATCATAAACAAGATAGTTTTAGATAAATGGACAGAAACATGAACAATTGGGTCTACACCTAAATGGGAACATTTCTCAAATTATACTGAACTTGATGGAATAATAGGGATCAAAATAGTGTATTATTATTTATTGGAAAATAATTTAAGAAAACCTGTTGTGTATTTTATGATATTATAATGTATATCATGGTTACATATAGTTTATAATCATCTGGTGAAAACAATTATACAAGTAAATTTAACATCATATAGTAAGTAAATTGTACTATGTGTCTTAAGGTCGTGTGTAAGGAACATTGTTCCATATATTTTAAGGTAATATGGCCATGAAAATTATATCATGTGATTTAAGTTCATTTGTTAAGGACTATATTCCATGTAGTTTAATGGAATATGATAAAGACCAAAAACATTTACATGAATGGTTATGAGTGGGGATTATATAAGAGTATATCATTAGTTGGTAGTGAGATGTGATCTTGACCAATGGTCATTAAAAAGTATGTTCCATTTGAGTGGAACTTATGTGATATAAAGGGTATCACAAACCAACATGGATCACCCCTAATCTAGGGACACATATTTACCATTTGTAAAACCTCAATATCATTCTCTATCCACATGGGTGGGAAACTAGTTCCTAGAAATCAAATGAATGTATGTGGGAATGATTATACTTTATAAAAGAATAATGGTGTGGAACTTCCATACGAATGTTAGGCATGGACACATATTAAATTGGATGATAACAAATTCATAATAAGCAGTTTCATTAGTAATCAATACCAAATGAGGAATAAAAATATATCATAACCCATCAATTATAAATAAAACCCAACAATTATTACCAAAATATATTAATACAACCCACAAAACAAATTAAATACAAAGAACAATGTCGACCAAGAGATGCCAAATTTAAATTTTTGACATGGAATAGTAAATAAGATGAATAAAATAAAATAAATGGAGTAGATCCTCCCACATGTACATATTAAGAAAAATTACCATTTTCATTGCACTTCCATCATAATTGAATTGAATTCTAAATTCTATTATCTATATCCAGTTAGATCTTATACTAAACCAAAAATATAATAGTAGTGAGAAAAAAATTCATGTAGGTTTCCTCTCTATGCCTAATGCATATCGTTTAAAAATGAATCATTTTCATGCAAGATTAAAAATACAACTAATAAAATAATATTTACCTTTTATGTAAAAAAGTCACATGAGACTATCACTTACATTCATTTTAACAAACATAAGCATCTCCCCATTTAAAAATAATCAGGTTTAAATAAATATTATGATGGAATGAGATTTTAAATAAATTAAATATTAAAAATCTATACATTAGAATTACTTCCATTTAGGAAATAAAGGAAACACCCCACTCTATAAAACCCTTTACAAATTATACACAAAATATAAAATAGAGAGATAAATTTATACATTTAAAAAGAAATACTCAATGATGTTGTACCCTAACATAATAACTTAATGTCAACATGAATTAAAAGTATGCACATGATGTAATAAATAAAGAAATAAAAATGACTATAAATAACAATAGAATTCACTAATGTAAAGGAAATACATCCCAACATCGTGGGAGTATCCTCAGGGAACTAATCTCATGGTATAATAATATCTTTATACTTCCTTATATAAAACCACAATCAATTAACACTACATGTTGGCCCACTAATTATAGTATCATCAATTTCTAGATTGTAATGTGATATATCAATTATATCCAAATACGTGTAATCTACTAAGGATAGAAACATCAATTCATAGTGGTCATGTAACATCCCAATTAGAGTTTCATTGTGACTAATGGTGTAATATAAGGATAGATGGAGTATAATCAGTGCGTAGAAAGTATTTTTCCATGGTTACCTTCCTATATTCCTAGCGATACCATGATCAATCAGATATATTTTTCAAATAATAATAATGAAATAAGCCACAGAAAATATCAATTATCCATAAAAAAATATATAAAATAATTATTATAAAACACCATCACCTCTAAAAACCCTTCACAATAGTATCCATTTTTTATAATGAAAAATATCATAACATTCCAAACCCAACCAAGTTAATTATGTTATCTCAACATAATATAAATACAAATTTAACTTCTACACAACAACATGATGGTGATAACTTCTTGGGTCTACTTCATCAAGTAATCCATATTATTATCAAGTTCCAATAAGGCCATCATAACAAATTTAGATAAATAAATTTAGAAAATAATCAATGAAAACCAAATCAGGGAAATATAATCAAAGAATATAAAATAATTAACAATCACAAGTAAAAATTATAAAATAATTCAAACATACCATTAATTTTTAAACAATCTATATAAATCAAAATTTTCATTCATTAGAAAAAAATTTGTAACACCCAAATATTTCAATATATAATAATAATTTAAATAAATACGATACTAAAAATATTTTTTCCCATGAAAAATGTAACTAAAACGGAATTATGATTCATTTTATGAAGATAATATTCTATGTATTAAATATGACTAATATAACATAGTCGTTGAGTATGCTGGTATAAATATATGTAACCATATTACAAAATCATCAAATAAATTGAAAGAAATGTTTTCACGAAGTGATATTCTTACTTATGATGCTCCAATGTTTTATCTTGGAATGGATTTGGCATCCATAAGGTTTTCCCGAGAGTATTTTCTAGCTAAACTCTGATAATAATGGTATGAGTGAAACCCTTTCAGAGATAATTTCTATCACTTTGAAATTTCTAGTAGATATGTGCTAGTAGAATCACCGACTATTACTATCATAAGAGATTATTTTATGATTAGGTATTATGAAAATATATTTATGGGTTAGGATATAATAAATTATACTGATATAAATATTTAATTATTATTTAATTTTATATTTCAATATAATGAAAGATAAAATTAATAATATATATAATAAATGAAACATTTTAGAATTAAAAATATTTTTATGTTAGGTGCTATTATATTAAAATTATTTTCAATATAATTTTGAAAATAAATTTTATAAAAATAATGTAGTTTTTATATTAAATATATCAAAATTATCTTTGTGTTATTTTTTGGGATTTTACTAAAATAGTGGATTTTTAAGTGAATTGTGAAAAATATTGTTTTCACTAATACCATAGAATTTATGAATATATCATGACGTAAGTATGACATGAAGAATTATTAAGCATTATTAATGAATAATAAAATAATAAAATAATAAAATTATTTATTAAAAACACTATTTTGATTTTAGAAAGCCCATGTTTTTCATTTTGTAACATAAGTAATATTTAGTTCAATAAAAAATATTTTCAGTCATTTCATTTAACAAAGTATCCAAAAGTGCTAATTCTCTTTAAGATTGTTTTTGAAGCCAAAAAAATATTATTTTTTTAACAACAAACCAATTAATTGTATTTAAATCGGAAACAATTATATTTTTATCTTAATCGTAATTTTTTGATAATAAAATAAATTTGTTTTCTAGAAATGGTTTTTACACATTATGTGATCATTTATAAAAATTAGTTTCTCTCACCTTTAGAAATTTTATTTATGAAAAATTTTTATTTAATATTTAAACTAATTATTTCTTAATTATTTAATATATCACGTTTTATTTTTTAGGAATTAGAATTAAATATTCTAGTTAAGTTTTACTCACCATTGTAAAAGAACAAAAAAAGTACAAATGAAATTTTTAACAGAAAAAGACATAAAAATGTTATAAAATTATGATAAATTTTATAGATATAGATTTAGCAACCTTAAAACTTATCCCAATCCATTATTAAAAATTATTAGATCTATTTAACCCTTGAATAGTGACTTTTCTTTTTGTATTTTTATAAAACGCCCCTCCCTCCACAAATAGTAGGAGCCTTCACCACCAAACTTCTCCACACATCCAAATCCAATTAGTTCTAAAAAAACGTCCCAAAACCCTCCCCAAAATTGTTATCCACATACTAGTGGTTTTTCTTCTTAAAATACCACAACACAAAGGCTTAAAACATTTTACAAAGGAGTGTTTCAAGGAGTGAGGTAAAAAAATGTAATTACTCATTTTCTATTTCAATTAGTTTTATATTCTCCCACATGCTAAATATTTATTTAATACATTATATTTTAATTAATTAATTATTATTAATATACTTAAATTTTCTTATGATTATTAAAGAGTCATTAATCAACATGTGCCTTTTATTTAAAAAAATAAAAACACCATCTTGTGTATATGCAGACTACCACATTCAAGAACAATGTATTTTATTTTTCATCACCATATACATGGACGGTTTATAATAGATATTTAATAAATTAATATTATATTCATAAAATTATTAATATTATAAAATTATATACCATTCCCCATATTTCTTCTGATATGTATAAAATTAATTTGTTTTCTAAGAGTACAGAAAACTATAACCTCCCTCAAATGTGGAGTATTTCATTTTTCACTCTAGTATGTTCTTATTTATCCAACTATTTTAAAATAAATTGCAATAAATTAACATATAAATTGTATCATTAAATTTTTATAATAACTATTTTATTCTAAAATAATCACTTTCTTAATCATACTCATCTATTGAATATAAATTGTTCTTGTTTGGATCATTATAACAACTTACATTAAAGATAATATAAATATTTATCATGGATGAGTATGGAAACGTAACTACAAGATTTATTGGAAATAAATTATCAACTAATTATTATCTTATAGTTATATAAATAATATATTAATATTTAACTTATTATTAATTTATTGAAAATATCTTTTATTAAAAAATATTAAAAAAAGCTCGTCAATGACTTCATCATCAAGAATCATAAATAAAATACTTATTAAATGAAATTTGAACATTATAAGTAATTATAAAATATATAAAATATTATCTATAAGTATAATAAAATTATAAACTTTGAATCAATAAATATGAATCATATTTTTCATTACAAATCAATTATTAAACAAACAATCTAAACATATAACCTTTGATGGTGAAAATTAAAAATAACTAACTAATATATTTGTAATAAATGAATATAAATTAAGTTTAAAAAATTTATATTGGTATTAATAAGGTTATGAAATATTCTAATAAGATAGTTAATTTTTTTTAAAGGTGGATAAAGCATGTTCATCTAAGAGGGATTGGCGGTAAGGGATTTCACATCTAAATTTTACTTCATTGAGATATTATTCATATTCATCAATAGTATCCTTTTTATAAGGGATTTATTAATCATTGATATATTTTATCATAAATTGTCATTAAATTTATAGTATTTAAAAATCCATCACATTTTTTACCTTTCATGTGCTATCATTTCAAAAACATAATGATGATGTAAGGGTTTTTGTTAAATCAAATATCATTCATTTAGTTATGATTTTCCTTCCTGAACCTCATTCTTATAAGTTGGGTATTTTATGAACTATTTCTGAATAATTTGGAAAATTATATTTATTTTTTATTTGATTTATAATTCCTTTCAGAAAACCCTTCTTTCAATAATTTTTATTCAACTATTTTTAAATTTTTATGTGTTTTAATAACTAAATTTCATTTTTATAATTATAATGATTATTCTTGAACCCCAATATTCTAAATTGTATTATTTTATATAATGATATTATAAAATTTAATTTACACTTTCATTTATATGTATTTAAATTTTTTTCTCATGAACTCCTTTCTGAAGGATTATCACTTCAATGATTATGAAATTTTTTAGAGATTGTGTTAACTCAAACATTGTTTCTTTAGGGGATAACATTAATTCTTGGAAATCATTCTTCTAAGTCACATATATTCTACCATTTCATATTTCATATGATATTATCCCTTATATATTAAGGTAATATGAACTTATTTATTCAAAACCCCATCCTTGATAATTGTCTTCTCATAATAGTATGACATTGTTATGAATATTTATCATTCTTTATAAAGGGGTTTTCTCCTCCATGTCCATATTTTATCTTCAGTAAAATGTTATCAATTATATTAGGAAACAAAATTATATGATTTCCTAGGTGACCTTAGTATTTACCCTTTCCCTTTTTTCAAAATTAATTTTAATTATCATTTTTATGATTTTGTTTCAAAAATGAATTTTCAAAGAATTAATAAGGGATTTTCCTTTTGTGTAAATATTTTACTCTTGCACTCTAAATTTTTTTAAAAAATATAATTCTTGTCTTTTTCATTGATCCATTATGGAATATTATTTTTAATCAAATATTTTTTTAAAAAAATTCCATTTTACCTTTTTGAAAATTAATTTTGAATAAGACAAGTAACATGGTCCTTTGCAATGATGGTAAAAACATTTTCCAAATAATATTTTTTGATTTTGAATCCATGTTTCTATTTATCAACAAAATATTTATCTAATTTAGTGTAGATTTCATAAATAACTCATTATATTCCCTTTTGAAATATTACATTGGGTGTTGAAATTGTTGGTACTAACTGATCAAATTATATATCATTTCCCATGTGATAACATTCAAAGTGTTCTTCATATAATTATTTTCATCTAAATCAACATCCTTAGAAGATTTTATGTTTAAATTGTAATATTATATAATTATACAATAAAACATATTTATATAGATATATTATAATCATATAATTTCATTTATTTATTTTTGAAATTAATAACATACATGTATACTTATTACTAAACACAATGTTAGTTTGAGGAATGATTATATAAGGATCTATTAAATTTAATTATTGGGTAAGTGATGGAAATATATTTAATTATCATTTAAATATGTATGTTTATTTATTACTAAGGTATGTTGGTAATGTATTTTATATTTTATTCATTCCTTCATATGATGAAGGCATTGGATTTAATTAGTGACTGATAGGGCCTGTAATAACACTTTGATGACTTAGTGGGTCTCATGAGAGAAACAAGCTTGGGTATTTTGTATATACCTTACCTATTTAGGTAATATTTCTTGTAACATATACTTTTTGATAATATTATGATTTCCTATACTATGAAATTTAACATTATGAAAGTAGTTATTGTTATAGATATGATTATTTATATTATAATCGCATACATTGATTTATTTCAGATAATTTGACAGGTTATATGGAATTATTGGATTATAATTTACTTCTACTCATATAATTCATTCCTTTTTTATTCTATAATATATTTGGTATAATACTACCCCTATTTTTCATTTGAGATCTCCATTATTAGGTTTCCATTTCCCAAGGATATAAATAAAATTAATAAACATGATATTCCTAGAAGAATAGAATATATAGTGATTTTTTCAGAGATGGTGAGGAATTAGTGTGGATTAATTTTTTCCAAATGTAGTGGGAAATTTTCCATTTTATGAGAATGAAATGATATATATTAGTTAATTATGTGTTTTAATTATCTAAAAATATATAACTAAAATGTCATGGCAATTTATATAACGTAACATTAGCTATATATCATGAAATTAGTGGAAAACTACTTCTGGAATTTCATAGTTGTTAACAATGTAGGATTTTGATAACTTTAGATATTAGAATATTTTTTGTTTGGGATCATTTAGGAGTTATAAATTTCATCAAGGGTTGATATCATATGGTTAGTAATAATTTCATATTTATAGATAACCTTATAGGTTAGTGGAGGTAATTTTTAATATTTTATGTTGTTTGAGAATTAATATGAGAGGAATTGTGTTAAAACCCTAAGAATAAGTCTATATATATTATAACATCTTAAAACTCATGTAATGTACAGATTGTGTGGTTATCCTAGTAATTACATCCATATATGGATACTATCAAGTGGATGTGGTTGTGGAAAAGATGGAGTTAGGGGTAATCACCATAAAAAAATTTGGTTGAGTATCAACTTGATCTTTACATGGTTCATAATGAGTGGGCCTAATAATTCATATCAAAAAAGACTCTCCTAGTCTTTATGTCTGTAAACTCACATTATACTTATAAACCATTATTAGGTATTTTAATATATTTATATTTGAAAATAAAATAGGTAATGTACATTGATAATCTAGATTGAAAGTTATATATTAATAAGTTAGGTTATGTATGACATTTATATATCACTTATTCTATGTCTATAGTATACATTAAGGAAATTAATAATTTTCTCATCCCTAAACATTCCATTATTTAACTAATGGATAGATTAAGGAGAAAAAATGTTAACAATGGATGTGATTGGAAATGCTATAGTTTTCTTAATGAGAAACAAAAAGAGAAAGGGGTTATAGAGCATAATATTGTGTTTATATCAAACTAGTTATCATTTATTATTATTAACAATGTAAAAATATATGAATTCCCAAACTAACCAATGAAGAAAAGTATAGAGTCTCATGGATGTTCAGAAAAAAATATTGATAATGGAAATATGATCAAATTTCTTACAAGTCAAGAATATGGAAAGGAATAACCCAAGGAAGCATCTTTAACGAATATGAATATGTTTTATGTGTGGTAAAAGGAGTTCGTAGAGAAAATAATTATACAAAAAAATGAATATTTTGGATAATATATTAATGGGAAGTGGTCATCATTATATGGTACCATTAATAGTTTAATGTATTAATTATGGGGATCTTGTGAATTATCCTATTAAATTCACCAATAAAAAGACAAAAAATGATGATGAACATAAAATTCCTCCTAAAAAGGGAATAAACAAAGTCTTGTGCTATGAAAACCACTAAAATGGATTGTGAAAATTGATGTACACTTATCATCTAATTTGGAGTTGTGGGTGTATTATAGGAGTGTGATTCTAATAACTATATTTTATATATTAATTAATCAAAGAGTATTAAAACCCCACCTTAATGATTTTGTATTGAATTATGAGTGAGAATTTATAGTTTTATGAATATTATATCCCAAATTCACGTTTGAAGAATTTTTTCCTTACTCTAGTCTTATTATTCTTCCTTTAAATTAATTTAATGTAATTTTTAAAATGGATTGGCTCTCTCTACATAGGGGAGATTTTTTTTGCAATAAATAAATAAAATTTCATATTTATATATGATATTTGGTAATTGTAAGGATTATTATAAAGGCACTTTATAGGAAAATTCTATAATATTAGCCATTATACTAAATAACAAGGGACTCTTCGATCAAATAGTTTGAAATAAACTCAATATTAGGGGTATAATATATTTAAGGAATAGAAGAGTTCCCTCATATTACCTATTTTAGTGAGTCTGATGTAATATTATAAATTTTATATTGATTCTTATTTATCTTATATATTTCCTTATCTATTTTAATTAACAATTAATACTTAAAATTTTAAGGATGAAATGTATTTAAGGGGGGATGTAGCGCATTGAGATTTCAATATATAATTCTCTATTAAATAAATACTATATTGAATATCATATTTCAAAAATATAAACTGAATTAAAAAACTATAATATATTTTATGAAGATAATATTATAAGTATTAAATATGACTATTATAATGTAGTCTCTGAGTAAGATGGTATAAATATAAGTAACCCTAATACAAAATCAAAACATAAGGTATAATAAATGATGTTAGGTATTGTGATTCCTCTATATGAAACTAATTTTTCCAATCATTGAAATGAAGTGGTTTCATTGGTGGTTTCCCTAAGCCATCCCCAAGATGAAAGTATGAACATAACCAATTTCAAGAAAATTTCATGATTGGGGAAATTTAATTGAGAAACCACTAAGAAAAATCACCAACTACGACTACCACATGAGATTAATTTATTCATAGGTATAATGTGAAGTTATTTATGTGTTATATAAGTATAAATTAAGATTTTATAAACATGTAATTATTAATAAATTTTAAATTTACATTTAAAGGAAAATAAAAGAAACAATATATATTAATACAAGAATGGTTATATGATAAAAATAATCATAACATCATGAAATCTTATATTAATATTATTAAAATTAAACTTTGAAATTTAATTTTAAAAAATGAACTTAATTTTTAGATTTTACATGTAATAATTAGATTAGGTTAAATTTTTGGGATTTTATTGAAATGGTTGAGTTTATAATGAATAGTGAAAATATAGTTTTTACTAATACAATATCATTGATTAATATATCATGAGGTATGTAAGAAATAAATATTTATTAAAAAATATATATGAAAAAAATATTTTATGATTAAATTGATTCATTTAAAATCACTATGTTGAATGTATGAAATCCTTGCTTAACATTTTGAAACTTAAATAATATATATTTGAATAAACAAATTTAGTCTATTTTATTAAATAAGTATTGAAAAGGTGGAATTAAATTTTGTGTTTTTTAAATACACATAAATATTATTTAATTAATAATAAAAATTTAATTACACATAAAAACATTTAATTTTTTAGTTTATCGTAATTTTTTTATAAAAAAATTCACATTCTAAAAATTGTTTTAATGCGTTATGTAAACGAATATTAAAATTATTTTTACACAAACATAGAAATTTTATTTTAAAATTTTTATTCCATATCTAGAATCATTATTTCCAAATTATTTCAAAATTATCATTTTACTTTTAGTCATGAAAAGTTAATTACTCTCATTAAAATTAGTTACCACAATAAAAAACAAAAAAGGGAAAAAGTAAAAAATCTAAAAGTATTGAACTTAAAAACATGTAATTTTTTGTAAATATATTAATAAGTATTTATCAACCTTACCCCTTCCACCAATCCATTATTTTTCAATTTTGGATTCATTGGACCCCTAAATTGTTATTTTTCCTTTTATATTTATTATAAAAATGTAACTCCCTCAACTTATAAAAAGATAATGCACCACCCCACTTGTCGTCACACTCAAAGACTCTTATTTTGACAAAAAAACCATATACCTCATAATAATTTCTATATACATCCAATTGGTGTTTTAATTATCAAAATACTACCGGTCAAAGGTATAGTCCTTTTTATAGAGGAGTTTTCCAAGGAGTAAGGTAACAAATTCTAAATTACTCATTTTCCATTTCAATACTTTTCTATCATTTTCCACCTCCTAATGATATATTTTATATATTATATTATAGTGTCATATATATTATTAAAAGGATAAAGATTTATTAATATAAGGCCCTAGCCTTAAACCTTACTTAATCTTGAGTTATTACAAGATTACACATTGAGGATCTTTTCGGGTTTAGAGTTTTAGAGAATTAGATCATAAAACATGCATTACATTCCACATATAAACAATGTGGTTATATAAAGATAGTATTCTTCATTCCCATCAATGGAAACATATTTAAAATAAAACATGGATTCTCTTTTGACACTTCCTTGACAGTATCATCATATCATGTACCTTTCCCTTGACCTGTGAAAAACATTTCAAAAAAAAACATGGGATGAGCATAAAATGCTCAGTATGGGTTATAAAAACATGGAAAGGAAACATGGGTATATATATACATAATAGTTAAATCATACTTTACCCATAAAACATAGGTTCATTAACATACCTCATATAATCATGAACAAATCATAGAAATCATAACATATAAAGGTAACTTGAGGCATTCATAACATTCTTACATAAGGAGTAACCCTCTTGGTTACGTTTGGAATACCCATCACAGTATATTCCCTAAAATCTCTTCGGAGAAACCTTAAAATATCACTCCTTCGAGTTACCCAATGCGTTGGAGAGCTATATCGGGATCACCCTCCCTTAGTTTATCACAGAACCACCCGTCTTCATAATAATGCCCGAGAACCATAACATAATCGTATCACATAAAACATGCATAAAGGAAACATAACATTTCCACATTTCAATCACAAGATATCAATACAACACAAAAAAACATTGTGAAAACCATTTTCAATACCAAAAAAAAAAGAAGTAAAACATGGTATTTATTTTTCTTTTAAAAAGAAGGTTTGGCTTCTAGAGGAAGCCAAAACTCAAATAACGTTCACGATGACGGAGAAGTCGTTGTCGCCGCATACGTACGGCAAAAATATTCCATTTTGTCGTTTAGTAAACGCTTCGTATAAAAAATATTCCTTTCGAATAAACGTAAAAGTCAAAGGGGTTTATACACCGTATAAAAAAAGGTTGTGTATAAAACACAATATGCCTCAATGAAAGTAGATTGAGACGAAGTCCCATACCTCGTATCCGACTTGACCCGAACGTTCATTAATCTCCGGAATAATAAACTTGAGTTAATCTCTACTTGATTATGAACCTTTTTCATGTTCATTATTCCTTTTATACCATGTTATGAACATCATGTAATCATTTAAGTTAATAATATTCATTTTTTCGGTATTTGGTTCTTAAGTCAAAAATAGACTTCTTACGCTTACATGTTGTTAATTTGGTCAATGGCTCATTATATCCAGAATGATATTAATGATTTGGATAACATATATATCATATATATTCATCATATTCATGTATTTTTAATATTACATCACATTTAGAGGTAAAAATGAAATGCACCGTTCATGGAGACGGTAAGCCGTACGTACGCATGAACGCTACGTCCATTTCTATTTCGTATTTTCTGGAATGGAATCATAATGATATAATATTATATTATAATTCCAGTATAATAACATATATAATATTATTAACTTTATCCTTTACACATCCCACATATGGTATTAACGAATCAAATCACTTTCAGGGGCAGTAGTCTGCGATTCCTAAAATGAAGATATCATGTTTAACCATAATGAAAACCATAATGGTAAGACCAAAATGAAAAAAAAGAAGCTTAAGGAAAAAATAAACATATTATATATCATATATAAAAATAGTGACATCATAATGGACACCTTTGAAGGTCTTAAATGAGTATTGAAGAATCATCGGTTCAGGAGGCAGAATTTCACCATCCACAAAAACTGTATGTTCTTTAACCATTTGATGTAGTTGTGTGAGATTGTAGCTCAAATAAATATTATAACAACATCCTAGTATATTGAAGACACTGTTGTTTTTACAAAATAAGTAAATAAAAAGAGTTTATGGGGTTGGAGAAGCAAAATAAAACAAATGAACATGAGAGAATGAATTACCTTTAAAAGTGTAACTCCTTTTTATTTGAGCCTAATGGATTCCATTGAAAGGATTATGCCAAAAGGGAATCCACTAGGATGAGGAGAGGGATGTGGAGAGAGTAAATGGGCAGGGGTTGGCCGAGCCAAAGGCTTGAGGAGTGTGTGAAATGAGGTAGAGGTGGGGGCCTTTTATAAGAGGAGAGGAGGGGAACTTTTGGAAAGTAAAAATAAGATACTTTATTTTAAAAAGAGTTTCAGATTCAAATGGTCCCACATTGCTATAATTCGAGGATAAGGTGATAAGGCTTCGAAATACACTCATTCAATTGGTTTTGGCCATGTTTAGGTTTTAGATTTTTCATTATCTTTCCTTTTTATTTAAATCGTTAAATAATGAGGTCATCGTTGCATCATCATGATGTCATAAATAATTTAATTTATTTAATGTATAAAAATTATAAAAAAATTACTATGATGTAGGAAATATTTTTATATTTCCAATTACTATTTATAATCAAAAAGATGATCTTTATAACCCCATGTAAAAATTGTTTTCGTAAAACATATGATGTTTGTGTCATTTTTACTTTTACATTAAATAAAAAGTTTTTTATGTCATTTCCCAACCAAAGTGGCTCCATGGGGTCCCCAAGTTGACCCATGGCTTGTCTTGGTCGGCCATGACACAACCAATGAGAGTAGGACATGTGTAAAGCTAATCTCATTTTATTAAATCATTATTTTTACCTTAAACTACACTAATTACCACTAATCGCGATTAAAAACTTAATAAGTTACTATTCACAAAAAAAAAATATTTTAATCTCATTGAACCACATTTTACTTCTTAATGAAAACCATGTATGTCGGATTTTTGAAATTCAAAACACAATGATGGCAAATTTTCATTTAAACTGAAAAATCAATTTTTATAAGTACCACATAGTGGTTCCACTATTCATCAAAAATTGACGTTTTTCAGAAAATTACCCAAAATTTACCCTAAGCAATATTTGATATTCTGAATTCAAAAATGAAGTATATTTTTCAAAATTAAAAACATATAAGTCACATTAATTAATTTAATAATTAATTCCTGCTGTCAGAGCAAATAGCTTGTTTTTATGGAACAATACGTATCAAAAGATTGACACCAGTTTAAGTCCAATTTCAAAGTGAAATTGATTACAATGACCACCATTGGATTAAATGGTAAAAATATATTCTAATTTTACTTCAAAACCAATTCAAAAGATAATATAATCATATAAATAAATTATATTAAAAGCATTTTTGATGTAAAATGCAGTATTTTTCACTCTTCATTAAAAAATGAACATTGTTAGAAAAATACCAAAAATTCACACAAAGTAAATTTTGATGTCCCAATAATAAAGAATAAGTTTATTTTGACAAACATAGTTTATAAAATTGTCAAAAGATAGATTTAAAAAGGGTTTTCCATCATAAGGCAGTAAAACAATCTTTTAAGAATATTAGTGTATTCCATGCATAACATTGTATTTATTTTCATTTTATGCCTCTATAACACTATCTTAATCATTAATAGACATAGATAAAAATGTCTATTATTCATTACATACTTGGGATGTTACATCATTCACCCCTTTAGAAAATTGCTTCCCCGCAATTTATTTACTTATCAAATAAATGGGGGTACTTATCCATCATTGCATTTTCAGATTCCCATGTTGCCTCTTCAATCATGTGGTTTTTTCACAAAACCTTTACCCGGTGAATCACCTTATTACGTAACACTTGCTCCTTGTGGTCAAGAATCTGGACCGGTTGTTCCTCATAAGATAGGTTCTCTTCAAGCTGAACTACCTCTGGACTGAAAACATGAGATGGATCTGGCATATACTTTCTCAACATCGTAACGTGAAAAATATTGTGTACCTGAGATAAACTCGGAGGTAAAGCCACTCGGTATGCAACTGATCCAACTCTCTCCAGAATTTCGTATGGTCCAATGAACCTTGGACTAAACTTTCCTTTCTTACCAAATCTCATCACACTTTTCCAAGGAGAAACCTTGAGAAAAACATGATGACATACCTCAAAATATAGATCATTTTCCGGTTATCCGGATAACTCTTCTGCCTGCTCTGAGCTGTTCTCATGTGTTTCTGAATCAGCTGAACTTTTCCTGCCATCTCTTCTACCAATTCTGGTCTCATAAACTTCCTTTCACCCACTTCATCCCAGAAAGCTGGAGTTCGACATCGCTTCCCATATAATGCCTGAAATGGTGCCATCTGTATACTGGAATGAAAACTGTTATTATATGAAAATTCAACCAAAGAAAGATGTTGGTCCCAACTTCCCTGAAAATCCATAGAACAAGCTCGTAGCATATCCTCTAATGTCTGAATTTTTCGTTCTGACTGCCCATCTGATTGAGGATGAAAAGCTGTACTAAAATTTAATTCAGTACCCAACAACTTCTGAAGGCCTTTCAAAAAGTTAGAAGTAAACCTGGGATCATGATCCGATACAATGGAGAGAGGAACTCCATGTAACCTGACTACCTCTTTAAGATACAAACGGGAAAGTTGATCAAGAGAGAAAGTATCTCGTATAGCAAGTAAATGAGCAGATTTGGTCAAGCGATCAACAATAACCCAGATTCCAATATTACCTCGAGATGTCTTCGGTAATTCAACAACAAAGTCCATGGATATATTCTCCCATTTCCACTCTGGAACTGGTAAAGGCTGAAGCATCCCTTTCGGTAATTGCCGCTCTGCTTTAACCTGGTGACAAGTCAAACACTTCACAGTAAAATCTGCAATATCTCTTTTCATTCCATCCCACCAGTAATACTCCCACAGATATCTATACATCTTAGTACTGCCTGGATGAACTGAAAACAGAGAACTATGAGCTTCACATAACAACTCTCTCTTCAACTGTGAATCACAAGGCACACACAATCTCTTCCCAAATCTCAAAACACAATTATTATCAATGTTGAATTCAGGAAACTTACTTTTCTAAACCAGCTCTACCTTTTTCTGCAACTCACTGTCTTGCTTCTGTGCTTGCTTGATTCTATCTGATAGAGAAGATCTCACTGATACCTGAAACAAAATAGAAGGACTTCCTGCACCAATAACTTCTATGCCAAAGTTCATCAAATCCTAAACCAAAGGATCACGTTCCAAACACAACATTGTTAATGAAGCATTAATTTTTTGACTCAAATCATCAACCACTTTATTTCCTTTTTCCGGATGGTAAAGAATTGTGGAATCATAATCCTTGATTAATTGTAGCCATCTCCTTTGTCTCAAGTTCAATTATTTCTGAGTGAATATATACATTAAACTTTTTTGATCGGTATATATTTCACACTTTACTCCATACAAATGATGCCTCCAAATTTTTAAAGCAAAAACAATAGCAGCTAATTCCAAATCATGTGTAGGGTAATTTACCTCATGAGTTTTCAACTGTCGTGAAGCATAAGCAATTACCTGATCATTCTGCATTAGGACGCAACCAAGTCCTTTCAATGAAGCATCACTGTATATAACAAAATCACCATTCCTGGAAGGTAGTGCCAAAACTGGAGAATTCACCAATCTTCTTTTCAATTCCTGAAAACAATCATCACATTCTTTTGTCCAGATAAACATAACACCCTTCCGAGTTTGCTTAGTCATTGTACTAGATAACCGTGAAAATTTATAAAAAATCCTTCGGTAATAGCCTTCCAAACCAAGGAAGCTATGATTCTCAGTTACATTTGTGGGTCTTGGCTAGTCTTCCACAACTTTTGTTTTTGCAGGATCAAAAGATATTCCATCTTTAGAAACAATGTGACCAGGGAAAGAAATTTGTTGCAACCAAAACTCACACTTGCTGAATTTTTCATACAGTTTTTTTTCTTTTAAGGTTTGCAAGATAACCCTTAAATGTCTTTCATGATCCTCTTAACTTTTTGAAAACACCAAAATATCATCAATTAAAACCACCACAAACTTATCCAAGAACTCATGGAAAGTTTTATTCATTAATTCGATGAATACAGCAGGTGCATCGGTTAGGACGAAAGGAATTACTACAAATTCATAGTGGCCATATCTTGTATGAAACACGGTATTTGGAATATCTACCTCCTTTACCTTCAGCTGATGGTACCCCGATTATAGGTCAATCATTGAAAAAAACTGAGCTCCCTGGAGCTGATCAAAAAAATCATCGATATGAGGCAATGGATATTTGTTCTTAACAGTGATATTATTCAAGGCCCTACAATCAATGCAAAGTCTCATAGAAACATCTTTCTTTTTATCAAATAAAATAGGATCACCCTATGGTGATGTGCTAGGTCTAATGAAACCTTTATCTAATAAATCTTGAAATTCCTCCTTCAACTATAAAAGTTCAATTTGTGCCATTTGATAAGGGGGTTTTGAAATTGGCTTAGCATTAGGAACTAAGTCAACAGTCAACTCAACTTCCCGATCTGGTATTATTCTAGGAAAATCATCAGGAAAAACATCAGGATACTCATTTACCACTGGCACATCATAAATCTGAACGGTTCCTTTATTTTCAATGACTTGTGCAAGGTAACATTCATTTACATCTTTTACATGTTTCTCGGCCTCTTGATATGTTATCAAAAGTAAGGGTTCATTCTTGTAAACAAACTGAATGTATTTCTGAAAAGAAACTTCTTTAGCTCTACAATCAATCTTAGCATGGTAAATAGAGATCCAATCCATACCCAGGATAACATCAAACTCTACTAGTGGTAGAACAATAAGGTTTTCAAGTAGGTTCTTTCCATAGATAAGGATTGGAAGATTCTTATAAATTCTTTTTGCCTCAAAATTCCCACCAGGTGTTTTTTCCAAATGTTCAGGAGTCATTTCTTGAGATGGTATTCCCATTTTACTAGAAAGGGTTTCAGAGATGAAAGAATGTGTAGACCCTGAATCAAACAACACACTAGAATAATCTGAAAAAACAAACAAAGTACCTGATACAACTTCATTTGATGGCCTGACATCTGCTGAAGTAGTTGCAAAGGATTTCACCACCCCTTTCTGCTTGTATTCTAACTGCTTCCCATCACTCAAGCTCTTTGTCGGACACTTTTTTGCATAGTGACCCATCTCATTGCACTTATAACATTTCACTAACTGTAAATCAAATTTGTTCTTACCTTCACCTTGTTCATTTTCAGTGCAATCACGAGCCTTATGTCCCATCTTTCCACATCGGTAGCACTTTCCAGAATTCAGAAGACATTCCCCAGCATGCCTTTTGCCACATTTATCACAAACTGGAAACTTAGTTCTCTTACCATCAGACTTTTTTAAAGAATTCTTACCTTTCTCCTACCACCTCGGTCTCTTCTTCTGTTGGTTGTTATAGAACACTTGGTCATCGGGAAACTCCATTTCCACCTTCTCAGCACATCGGACAATCTTTTCATAACTTTTCAACTCACGAGAAGCTAATGCCCTTCGATATTTTGGCTTTAATCCTGTGTAAAAATGATTGATTTTACTATGAAGGTCTCGGATAAAATTTGGAGCATACCCTGTCAATCGAGTGAACCTTTCTTCATAGGCAGCCATTGAGTCTACCTCTTGCCTCAATTCCAATAATTGTTTATCCATCCTATGTCGAACAGCCTTAGGAAAATACTTCTCAAGAAACATACCTTTGAATTCATCCCAGTCAAGAGCATCAATCTCATCGGTGTCCCTGATATTTTTAGTCATAGACCACCACTGGTCTGCTTCACCCTCCAAACGGTAAATAGCAAGACTAACCTTTTTATTGTATGAACACCCCATGACATCAAAAATCTTCTCCAGTGCTTTAATCCACCCTTCAGCTAGAACAGGGTCAGATGATCCTCTGAATGATGGTGGATGTTGCCTCATGAAATGTTCCACCACTGACATGTTCCTCTGCGGTTGGTCTGGCTGATCCCGTGCATTGATACCACCACCATTTATCGCTTGAGTCAACTGCGCCATTATTGCAACAAACTGTTCAGTTCCAATTCCGACCATTTCTGGATACTGATGCGGAAGGTTATTTCCTTCTGTATGCCTTCCCAGCACTGCTTCCCTGTTTCCTCTGCGGAAAACCCTTCTGAACAAACATGTCTTAGATGAAGCAACATGGTAATCTTCAAATTCTATATCACTTCAATTTGACCATATAAAAATATTTTTGGATAATAATTTAATAGAATTCTAACTCCTAAAGTTATCTAAACTTACCTCTGATACCAACTATAAGGCCCCAGCCTTAAACCTTACTTAATCATGAGTTATTACAAGATTACACATTGAGGATCTTTTCAGGTTTAGAGTTTTAGAGAATTAGATCATAAAACTTGCATTACATTCCAAATATAAACAATGTGGTTACATAAAGATAGTATTCTTCATTCACATCAATGGAAACATATTTAAAATAAAATATGGATTAATTCTTGACACTTCCTTGACACTATCATCATATCATGTACCTTTCCCTTGACCTGTGAAAAAAATTTCAAAAAAAACTTGGGATGAGCATAAAAAGCACAGTATGGGTTATAAAAACATGGAAAGGAAACATGGGTACATATATACATAAGAGTGAAATCATAACTTACTCATAAAACATAGGCACTTTAACATACCTCATAAAATCATGAACAAATCATAGAAATCATAAGACATAAAGGTAACTTGAGGCATTCATAACATTCTTACGTAGGGAGTAACCCTCTTGGTTACGTCTGGAATACCCATCACAGTATATTCCCTAAAATATCTTCGGAGAAACCTTAACGTTTCACTCCTTCGAGTTACCCAATGCATTGGATAGCTATATCGGGCTCACCCGCCCTTAGTTTATCATGGAACCACCCGTCTTCATAATAATGCCTAAGAACCATAACATAATCGTTTCACATAAAACATGCATAAAGGAAACATAACATTTCCACATTTCAATCACAAGATATCAATACAACACAAAAAAACATTGTGAAAACCATTTTCAATACCAAAATAAAAGAAAAGTAAAACATGGTATTTTTTTTCTTTTAAAAAGAAGGTGTGGCTTGTAGAGGAAGCCAAAATGCAAATAACGGTCACGACGGCGGAGAAGTCATTGTCGCCGCATACGTACGACAAAAACATTCCCTTTTGTCGTTTAGTAAAAACATCGTATAAAAAAGATTCCTTTTGAATAAACGTAAAAGTCAAAGGGAATTATACACCGTATAAAAAAAGGTTGTGTATAAAACAAAATATGCCTCAATAAAAGGAGATTGAGATGAAGTCCCATACCTCGTATCCGACTTGACCCGACCTTTCTTTAATCTCCTGAATAACAAACTTGAGTTAATCTCTACTTGATTATGAACCATTTTCAAGTTAATTATTCCTTTTATACCATGTTATGAACATCATGTAATCATTTAAGTCAATGATGTTCATTTTGTCGGTATTTGGTTCTTAAGTCAAAAATAGACTTCTTACACTTACATGTTGTTAATTTGGTCAAAGGTTAGTTATATCCAGAATGATATTAATGATTTGGATAACATATATATCATATATATTCATCATATTAATGTATTTTTAATATTACATCACATTTAGAGGTAATAAACGAAATACACCGTTGATGGAGACGGTAAGCCGTACGTACGCATGAACGCTACTTCCATTTCTATTTCGTATTTTCTGGAATGGAATCATAATTATATAAGAGTATATTATAATTCCAGTATAATAACATATATAATATCATTAACTTAATCCTTTACATATCCCACATATGGTATTAACGAATCAAATGACTTTCAGGGGGCGGTAGTCCGCACTTCATAAAATGAAAATATCGTGTTTACCCATAATGGAAACCATAATGGTATGACCAAAATGAAAAAAAAACAGAAGCTTAAGGAAACCATAAACATATTAGATATCATATATAAAAATAGGGATATCATAATGGCCACCTTTGAAGGTGTTAAAAGAGTATTGAACAATCATCGTTTCGGGATGCAGAATTTCACCATCCACGGAAACCGTATGTTCTTTGACCATTTGATGTAGTTGTGTGAGAGTGTAGCTCAAATAAATCTTATAAAAACATCCTAGTATATTGAATATCCTGGTTTTGTTACAAAAAAAGTAAATAAAAAGAGTTTATGGGGTTGGAGAAGCAAAATAAAACAAATGAACATGAGAGAATGAATTTCCTTTAAAAGTGTAACTCCTTTTGATTTGAGCCTAAAGGCTTCCTTTGAAAGGATTATGCCCAAAGGGAAACCTCTAGGATGAGGATAGGGTTGTGGAGAGAGTAAATGGGCAGGGGTTGGCAGAGCCAAAGGCTTGAGGAGTGTGTGAAATGAGGTATAGGTGGGGGCCTTTTATAAGAGGAGGGGAGGGGCACTTTTGGAAAGTAAAGATAAGTTACATTATTATAAAAAGAGTTTCGGATTCAAAAGGTCCCACATTGCTATAATTCGAGGATAAGGTGATAAGTCTTCGAAATACACTCATCCAATTGGTTTTTTCCATGTGTAGGTTTTAGATTTTTCATTATATTTCCTTTTTATTTAAATTGTTAAATAATGAGGTCATCGCTGCATCATCATGATGTCATAAATAATTTAATTTATTTAAAGTCTAAAAATTATAAAAAAAATACTATGATGTAGGAAATATTTTTATATTTCCAATTAATATTTATAATCAAAAATATGATCTTTATAACCCCATGTAATAATTGTTTTCGTAAAACATATGATGTTTGTGTCATTTTGACTTTTACATTAAATAAAAAGTTTTTTTATGTCATTTCAGAACCAAAGTGGCTCCATGGGGTCCCCAAGTTGACCCATGGCTTGTCTTGGTCGGTCATGACACAACCAATGAGGGTAGGACATGTTTCAAGCTCATCTCATTTTATTAAAGTATTATTTTTACCTTAAACTACACTAATTACCACTAATCGCGATTAAAAACTTAATAAGTTACTATTCACCAAAAAAATTATTTTAATCTCATTGAACCACAATTTAATTCTTAATGACAACCATGTATGTCATATTTTTGAAATTCAAAACCCAATTATGGCATAATTTCATTTAAACGGAAAAATCAGTTTTTATAAGTACCACTTAGTGGTTTCACTATTCATCAAAAATTGATGTTTTTCAGAAAATTACCAAAAATTCACCCTAAGCTATATTTGATATTATGAATTCAAAAATGAAGAATATTTTACAAAATTAAAAACATATAAGTCACATTAATTAATTTAATAATTAATTCCCGCTGTCAGATCAAATAGCGTGTTTTTATGGAACAATAAGTATCAAAAGATTGACACCAGTTTAAGTCCAATTTCAATGTGAAATTGATTCCAATAACCACCCTTGGATTAAATGGTAAAAATATATTCTAATTTTACTTCAGAACTAATTAAAAAGATAATATAATCATATAAATAAATTAGATTAAAAAGCAGTTTTGATGTAAAATGCAGTATTTTTCACTATTCATTAAAAAATGAACATTGTCAGAAAAATACCAAAAATTCACAAAAAGTAAATTTTGATGTCCCAACCATAAAGAATAAATTTATTTTGACAAACATAGTTTATAAAATTTTCAAAAGATAGATTTAAAAAGGGTTTTCCATCATAAGGCAGTAAAACAATCTTTTAAGAATATTAGTGTATTCAATGCATAAGATTGTATTTATTTTCATTTTAAGCCTCTATAACACTATCTTAATAATTAATAGAATTAGATAAAAATGTCTATTATTAATTTCTTACTTGGTATGATATAATTAATATGATGGATTAATCATTAATTTACATTTTACGTTTCATAAAAAAATAAAAATATCATCATTTGTATCTTTGGACTATCATCCCCAGGAACAAAGTGTTTAACTATTCATCTCCTCATTAAATAGATGGTTGAGGAAGGGTATTTAATATATTAATATGATATTTAAGACGTTATAAATATTATTAAATAATAAAACATTCCCTATATTCCTTATGATCTATTAAAAATAAATGCATCTCTTGTGCATATACATATACTACCACCTCCATGAAAGTGATTTTTTTTCATTTTTCACTATAGTGTTATATTATTTAATTTTTTATTATTAAAATATTGTTTATAAATTTATTAAAATCTAAATAATATCATTATTGCTCTATAATAATTATATTATACTAAAAGAATCACTTTCTTTACAATACTCACCCCTAGATTAAAAATTGTTCTTATTTGGTTATGTTTAACCACCAATGTGATCAATGATATAAATTTTTGTAATGGATAAAAATATAATCTTATATAATAGTGTTATTTGAAATTGATATGAAAATAATTAATGGATTATGGTTTTGGAAGGTTTATATTAATTTTAACTTATTATTAATATACCATCCTTTTTTGTTAAAATTACTGAGACAAGCTCGTTATTGACTTCATCTTCACAAATCATAAATAAAATAAATTTGAAAAGAAATTATAACACGTTAGAAATATCGATGGATTTTTTTTATTTGTTAAAAATTAGATTATTTATGATATTATGGGTGTTTTCATCTCAATTAATAATGATGTATTTGTAGAAAATAGAATTATTTACAACACATGTCGAAGATGAACAAAGTCATGAAGTGTTTCTTGAGATATTGGTTGATCCAAATAGATATGAAAAAGTTGAAGGAGTCTAGAGTAAAATTAGAAGTGAATATATATGAAATGTATTGAATATGATTATGACCTTACCATCCTAGTAGATGAATCCCATAACACATCATTTGTTTCCAGATAATTTCACAATACGTGAAGGTTGTAGGTGGCTATGACATGGTGTTATGTGTAAAGGTGAGTCTATAAGGACTAAAACCATGTTTTAGGGCGAGTTTTTGTAAATATTGACCAATGCAGAATGGTGTTTCCATTTTATAATTTTTTAGAATAATAAAGAAAGATACAAGTGATCGTTTACCTTTCTATATGACGTATTGAGATGACTATACCAATAATTTGTAAATGAAAATGGACCATTCCATAATGCCCCCAATGTTGGATTTGGAGTGAAAAAATTAAGAATGACCAAATAAGAATAACCACACCCATTTTAGTATTGGTTTTGGTTTACATCAAGAGTTTCAATAAAACATATCCAACTTAATTGTGGTGAAAACCATAGTATTCATTTTGTCGATTGAAAAATGGACAACAATTTTTTAACACATATTAGTGAATAAATCATGGTCACAAATATTTTATTAATTCAATAGTTTTAGTTCAAAATGGCCCAAATTAGAGAGACCACACTCTTGAACTTGGTGTGGGGATGGTTGTGGCTTCCTATATTACATAGGGAAGAAAACTTAAGGGTGTGGTAAGCTATTGAGATATTTTTTGTTCAAAAGTATATATTTAAAATGGTTTAAATATGGGTTAAAATTTATAGTTTCAGTAATATCTAATATTTTTGGGGTAAATGTTATAAATACCATGTAATTATTATCTACAATATGTTTTAGTGTTGGGTGTGTCGGGATATGATGTGAAAAATTAGGGGGTATGATTTAGGTGATGCACGAGCTAAATTCTCAATGATTCAATAATCATGGAGTCGTGTTTTAGCCCAATACTAAATATATTTTGGCATTTGGTTATAGAATGTTTAAATATGGATGAAACTATGATTTAAATATCATTTAAATCCATGATGAAAATATGCGTTTTATTCCTGACTTCTAGGTGAATTGAATATGCTGATAATTTAGAGATCCAAAATTCATGATGATTGTTGAAAATCATATAAGAAATATTAAAATAAAATTAAATATCTCTATTTCATGAAAATGGGTAGAATTTTATTTGGAATGGGATCCCCAATATATAAAGTAATCTATTGAAGTCCAATATGAGATAAGAGAGGGTTATAAATGTATATATTTCACATCTAGATGAAGAGAGAGAGAGAGAGACTTATGATTAAATTAAAGATCAAAATCTGTTTGTGTAAGAGAGACTAGTTCTATATTAGGGGATCAAAACTCATATAATTGTAAACCATTAATGTTTCTACAAAGATAAGATTTTTTATTATTTTTACATTATATTGAAGGTTATTCAAAACTTTTTTTGGAATATAAAGAAGAATGTGATACTATGGGGGAAACTCATAATGAGTGAAGAAGCAACCCATCATGTCTATAATATAACATTTTTCATTGTTTTAATATGAATTTAATGATGGTTTTAAGATACCCATATGTCAATAAAATATTTTTATATCCTTATTATATTAGTTACAAAAATATGTGGAGGAAAAGGCAATGATCTGATTGTGATACTTTGGAGACATTGAGTCGATAGTAAACATTTCAATGAAATGAGCTTATAAAAGGAGTGACCTAACCGAAACCATTGCAAGGGGAGTTCCCTATATAAATAATATTTAACGTTATATTGATTCAGTGAATTAAACGTCATTTAATAATGCTTGTTGGATATATTCTATTGACTTTCAACCATGTAAATTCCTTTATCCCTATTTAATTATTCATACACCCCAAAAGACCATGAAACCTAATGAATATAGGTTAAAAGAGATTAACAATTGAGCTTAGAGGTTTAGAGGTCAATATCCTTTAATGAAATTGATACATTAAAATATTATGATTTTAAATCGATCAAATCACTTTTTATTCCTTGATTTACTCCCCCCATCGGGTAATCTTATTCTATCCTCCTATTGAGGTACTAACAAGTAATATCAATGGGATATTTTCATTTTTCTTGAATTTTTTATTTCTCTAACATGATATAATTTTGGTAATGAAACGCGGAATCCATAATTATGTCTTCAATTTTTGGTGGAAATAACATCAATACATTTATTATGGAGTTTATAACTTTCCTGGAGGATTTTCATGGCATTCCTCAAGATGTTATTGAAGATGGAATTGTTATATTGATCTGACACAAAGTTATATTTGAAATATATAAATGAAATATCAAAAATATTACATCAATAAATGATACATTTAAGGATGCTCTCACGAAATATGTTTTAAAAAATAAACCATGTCATGTTTTTAAAAGATATTTGGATGCAGTTGGATGATTTGTTTGGAAAAGAATAATGGCTGAGTGATAATTGCCTAATATAAAAATGAAAAAGAAGAAATGTAAGAGGAAACCATCATGGAGGATGTTTTCTATTTGTAATGTAAAATAAAAGACATACTATTTTTAGGATTCTAATATTCATGTTGATAAATGATGTAAATTATCAGACTCTCTCTTAGGGATGAAAATGAGATTTCAATATCGTGTTTTTATTCAAAGGAATGTTCATGAAATGAAAATGAAAATTTGTTGAGTATAATATATGGAGTTTACTATTAAATGATTAAACATTTTTACTGAGAAAAAAAATATATGAATAATAGATAAGTTTCACTAATGTTCATCATTAAAAGAATTTCTATCAAAGGGATATATTTTAATAGATTTTCAAAGAGTTTGAAAAAATGGCCACTGAGAGGGAATTGAAGGGGAGTGTTATTTCAATAAAATTAAAATATGAAGAAATTAAAGGGTATTTAAAGTTAATAGGCTCACAGTTAATAATTATTCTAAAAAAACTGGAAGGAAATGATCAGAATATAATTGTTCTTTACAAGACGATTAACACCTATAAAGAGGAGATGTAGATACCTCTAAAATTTCACACTAATTTTGCATAAATAAAAATAATTATAGATTTTAATTTTGGATGAAATAGTTATTCCATGAAAAATATAGAAGTTTGTTTCTATGAAAGAAGGAAGAAACAGAGTGATTCTATTGTTAAATAATAGGCACATCTTGAGTATATGTTTCAAATCCAACAAGCCCAAATATGTGAGAAGAACTCCAGAGGTGCCAAAATATCAATAAGGTGATACCGAATGAATTATTTTTATAATGGTAAATTATTTATTTAATCTAACTTCATTTCTATGGAAAGGTATTTCAATTTATGGAATTTACGGAAGGGTAAAGTATCCATATAGATACACTCTGCTCCTATGACTTACAAGGATAATTCATATCCTATAATAAGGCCTGTTAAGATGGAAAATATTTTCAATGTTATGGAGAATAATAAAGAGCCTAAAATGTTTTTTCAATTATAAATATTCTAATGATCACATTCTCTATCTTAGAATCAATGAAAGAGAACTAGGAAGAAAAAGAACGAGTTTGTAACAGTTGTGAGAAAGGTGAAAAAACAAGTGATAATGAATCCATAAATGAAGAAAAAATACCTAAAGATTAAATTTTTGGATATAAAGTTAAAAGTATTCATAGTTGTTCTACACAAACCACTAAAATATAATATGTGAAGCTAGAATGGAAAATAAATTCAGAGGTGATATCCACTTAATCTAGATAAGAATTAACTTGTTCAAGTGTTATTGATTCAATAAATGTAGAAACACCCAAATCGAGAAAGAATATAAATGGTTGTATCCATCATAATAAGTGTTAAAATTGTATCATACAAGTTAAATTGTTTTTAAATATGTTATCTTGTCCAACTATAATTAATGATGAATAATTTGAGAAATTTATGACATTACTTACCTTAAAACTATAATATAGAAAAAGAAATACAGAAGTTGATATGTTGGTTCATCTTGACCAAACATAAAACTCAACTTAAGGGAACGTGAGATAACCATCTCCCCAAGTGATATATTATTTATAATTATTTTTCAAATAGTGTATAATGAAGGGGGAGATATGATACATATCTTAATTATGAAAAAAACACATGAATTTGGAGATGAATAGAATAAATGATTATAGTCTCAAAATTTGTATCTCAAATTTGAGCTACAAAAAATTTTTGTTAAGAGATAAAGACTCTAAGAGATTTGTAATGAAAATTAAAGGCTTGTAAGACTTACCAAAAACATTGGATGCCTATAAATAACTGAAGTATATGGAGTACATTTTCTACCAATTGTCCAAATTTTTAACAAGTTGTATAAATTCCTTATCATGTAGTATGATCCTAACATAAATTACTTTAATGTTATCCACAAAATATTTGGGGTAAAATTGATGAATGTCATAGGTTCAATTTTCAGAGATGAAAAAATAAAATCTATAATGGTTCATTCATTGGTATTAATGAGTGATGTGGAAACATTGTTGTTTTCAATAAAGAACAGTATTTTTATAATAAACTCTTTCTCAATTGTATTAGAGTATTTATTGAAATCTCTAATTCAATGTGAAAAATTTACTCAATGAATCTCTAGAAAAAATTCATAAAAGATGTATATTATCTTATGTGAGTTTTCTAGAGATGAGAATTCTAATAAGGAGTTATGTTTAAATGATTTTTCTAGTCAATATTTGGAATAATACATAGGATAAGGGTGTTTTGAAATAGAGTGTATACATAAGGTGAATAAATCCTCCCTATAAAAACAGGGGTTTGAATCCCATGAGTAATCCCTCTTGGAATATTGGGGATAAGGGGTACAAAAGCTTACTTAGAGCCTCTTTCTTTACCAAGGGGAAGAAATGATAACGATAACAATATTCCCTCTAATAAAGAGGATAAGTAAGGAAATGTAATTCTTATATATATAGGAGGGAGATTGGAAAGACACTGTGTATGGAATGACCCTTTGTATTTACATTCCAAAAGGGGGTAATAATTACTTTGAGTCTGAATAGTTCAAAGGATATAGTCATCAAAATAAGAAGTGGATATTATTAGAAATCAAAATTATTGTGTTGGATTTTTTGACAATATAAAATTTAACTATAATATGGGTTTTGGAATGTCAATGAAGCAATTTGGATTTTTTGACAATATAATTTCTGAAAACACATGTTAAATATGAAAAAAGTTCAAAAGTGTTTCTTTAGAGGATTATTGGTCCGAATATTTGTACCCCTGAGTATGGATTCTAGAGGAAAACCAGAATTGAATAACCATGAGATTTATTGAACAAGACAGTTGCATGACCATCCTTGAATACCACAACCATAAAAAAGTGTGTGTTTCCATGTAATTTCTGAAATTTGCAAGCTATAGGTTGTTATGTTATAGTGATGTGTTTAAATTTGTATCCTGAAGCACCATACTCTTGGATTATGGTGTGTTTATATAAAGACAGTCCAAAACCACATGAAGTGTTCATGGTATTCATGGTGAATAATAAACAAGAATAATCATAATCAACCATTCTCATGTGAAAGGGTTCGTTGAGAATAAAATATAAAAAATCAGAATTAAGAAACCAAACATGATATAGTGGTCCCTATAGAAGAGTTCTAGTGAACCCGTGTAGCATAGAAAAATAAAAATAACTATTACGTAGTAATATAGGTCATGGTTTATAGTATGAGTGGAAAACTGACACACCAAGCTAATTGTGGTGTATGTCATAGTGTCTGGTGTGTTATGTGAAAAATAGACAAATCTTTTTCAACACTCCATAGTAAATTTTTTTTGAAGAATGTTTTATTCATTGATTATTTATAATTAAAAATATCAAACATGGTGGAGCCATGCTATTTCACTTTTTGGGATAATGTTTGGGTCAACTTATCTAACACAAGGAAAGAATACTATGGTTGTGGTATGTTACAGTGATGTGTTTCATTTAAACATCTAGTTTTCAAAAAAGTAGAAGAAATTAATTAAAATATATGGATCAAGTAATGTTGATGGATTTTGTGTAATAATATCAAAATAATGTGTTGTGGTGATTAATCTTAAGCCATAGTGATGGGTGTGTCAAGAAATAAAATAATATAATAGGGGCATGATTCCAAAAATGCATGAGCGACTTGTTCAATGATTCAATCATCATGGGACACATTTTAACCCAATGATTTAGGAGGTTATGAATGTTCAATTTAGTAGTTTTAATTTATTATTAATGGGTACTCCAATATTATTTAAATACATGGCGAAAAGAGGATTTTTTTTCCAAGTGTCCAAGTATATTAAACATGTCTTTAATTTAGAGATATGGAATTCATAGAGATCCTGAAAAATCCTGGAGGAGTATTATGGACAAATTGAATGGCCTAATTATATAAAAATAGGATGAGTATTATTTGGAATGATATTTCCAACTTATCAAGGTATATCGTGAAGTTTAAGATGATATTTGAGGGGATTCTATGTTTATAAATGGCACATCCATAAGAATAGAGGTATACATGAGATTATATTAAAGATTCCAATATCTATTTGTAAGAGAAATTTGTTATATGAAAGGGGACATAGGCCTTTACAATTAAAAACCAATTAAGAATCCAGCAAGATGATATTGATTGTTTTTTCTATTCTAGAGTGAAGGTTATTCCAAAATAGTTTAGGAAATTAAAGAATAAGGTACTTCAACTGTGGAATTCGTAAGAAGTGATGGAGCATCTGTGTGGGATTAAAATATATAATATATAATTATTTTAATAATAATTCAATGTAATTGTGAAGAGAAACACATTTTTGAAAATCTTATATAGATCCTTCCTAGTGTAGTGAGAAAAGGAGGAGGAAATAGAGGTAGTGAGTCATCATTGAGCCTGGGGAAATAGTGGTTTGAACAATAAATTTTTAATACAGTAATCCAGGGAAATATTTAGACTAGCAGAAACTATTTTAAGGGAATTTAATCCAATGAATTTAAGTGTTATTTATAGTGATTTAGTTCACAAAACATCGATGATTCATGCTCCTTTGATGTAGCATAGTGAGGGTGAGGTGAGTAAATTCTTGTGTTCCTATTAAATTTACACATGAATTACCATAAAAGATCAATAAACCTAAATCATTTTTTCTAAAATATAATCAAAATTTACCCCCAGGTTTTATAGGTCAGGATTATTTTGTTAATGTCATACATTAAATGATTAAATGTTTTAATCGTTAAAAGTAGTTTGCCTACCTAGATTCACCCCCACCCCAGTCCTAGGGTCATCTCACCCAAATATCCTGTTGAGATACCAAAAAAATTATAAATAATTATTAAAAATAAATTTTAGTACCTATAATTATTTTGGAATAATGGACTATGAATCTATTAATAAATAATTTACATAGCCATTGTGAAACTAGTCCTAAATAATCAATCCAAACTAATTACATCTGATGAAGAAAATAAAATACAACTAACTAATAAATTTATAATAAATTATCATAAATTATTTTTAAAAATATTATATATTTGAATAATATTCCAAAATATGTGACAAATATAGGCATTTTCATTATACTAGAGGTTAGACCACATTTGGCTAAGAGGGATTATTGGAATGGGTTTTTTATTTTCAATTTTTCTTCATTAAGATATGATGTTTATTCACAACTTGTTTCCATTTTTTAGTACATATATTTAATATAGATTTATTTTACCATAATATTTTATTTTAATCAAATGGATTTAAAATCCATCTAATGTTAAATATTTTATGATATTTTAACATTAAAGATAACAATGATGTAAGGGTTTTTGTAATCTCAATTTTTGTTTATTGAGTTATTATTTTAATTTATGACAGTTATTATTATATGTTATGTATATTATTCCCTATGATTTTATTATATTTTTTTCTTATTTATTTTATTGATATTCGGAATTCCATTCAAGAATCTATTCGTTATGTTCTTTTGATTCAACTTTTTCTAAATCTGTATGATTTTTTCATAACTTAATTTCGTTTATTTTAATTATAATGTTTATTATTGAAAAATTTTCATCTAATTTGAATTAATTTATCCAGTTATTGAATAATATTTTACTTTTTACAATAATTTCTATGTATTTAGAATTTATTTTCTCTCTAGGATTATTACTACAATGATTACGATTTCATAAGGAATTTTGTTAACTCAAATTTCATTTCTTTAGATTGTAATGTATCTTATTGAAATTCATTATTTTATGAGACACATATTATCACATTTTTTATTTCATATGATATTACCCCTTATCTACTTGGATATGTGACATTTTTAATTTAAAAACCCCGTCTCTGATGAACTTATTGCACATAAAAGTATAATATTGTTAGGAATAAGGTTTTTTCATTCTAAAGGTTCTTTATCTACCATGTCTGTATTTTCTCTTCCTTCCAACGTTCTCCTTTATATTTTGAAATATATTTACATGTTATCTCATGTAACTTTCATATTTCTATATCCCTAATATTATAATGATGTATAATTTTCCTTTTTATGATGTGGGTTTAAAATAGTTAATTTCAAAATATTAGATAGGGATTTTCCTTTAATGTTTTTATTTTTATTATCCATTAATCATTTCATAAAGATAAACACTATGTATTTTCTAAGGCTCTAATATTAATCATTATTTTTAAAATTCAACAATATCAAAAAAATTGACATTGCCTTTTTTAAAATGAATTTTGAATACGACCCAAAAATTTTTCTTTTAAAATATGTTTTACAATTTTATAAAAAAATATTTTATAGTCTACCATGAATTTTTCTCAATATATATAAAATAACTATCTCCTTCGGTGTAATGTTTCAATAATATCCCTCCAAATGAACTTGTGAAATATTATTTTGGTGAATTTAATTTTAGTTATAAACCAATCTAATTATTGATCCATTAATATATCATACAATTTATAATGTGTTTTATATAAAAGTGTTTTCATCTATGTCATCATACATCAATGATTTTTTGTTTCACTTGTGATATGCCATATGATATCACACACCTTATTTCTCTAGATGGTTTATAAACATACAATTTGGTTTATTTATTGTGGTAATTAATAACATAATCGTATACCCATTACTCTGTACAGTGTTAGTTTCAGGGATGTTTATATAGAGCGCTATTTTATTTATTTATTGGAAAATGTACAAAATTCATATACTTATCATTTAAATATATATGTTTATTGATTACTTATTTAGTTTACATATTTATTATATATTTTATTCATTCCACGCTATAATGAATGCATTAGAATTAATTAGTGTTTAGTGGGGCCCTCAATATCCACTCAATTCATCAGTAGCTCTCATGAGATGAACTAAATTAGTTATTTAGTGTATGTCATACTTATTTATGTAATATATCATCGAATAGGACCTTAATAATAATATTATGATCTTCATCATTATGAATTATATCATTATGGAACCAGTTATTATTATCTATGTGATTATTTATATTTTTTTGTTATCCATGTATTAATATCAAGATCATGTGATTGGTTATATGCAGATTTTTATTATCATTTACTTCCTATTATATTATTCTTTCCTTTTTTATTCTATGATAGATTCGAGTATATAGTTTCCCTTACTGAGCATTTGATCTTTCCCTTTTCATGTTTCCGTTTCATAAGGTTAAGTATAAATGTATTGAATATGATATTTCTAGAATAATTTTTTTTAGAATTTATGGGAGATATTGAAGACTTATTATTGATTAATTGGTTCCCAATGTAGTGCGAAAATTTTCTTTTGAGTGAAATACATGGGCTATGTTAATTAATTATGTGTCACGATTCTATAAAACTCTAAACCTAAATGTTTATGTAAATTTTTAAAATTTAATATTTTCTATAAATTTAGTAATTATTGGTCAGTTTTATCTAGGATATAATGGATTGAGAAAAAAAACACCAGTTTTATTATGAAACACCTTAAAAAGGGATTCATAGGAATATAAGTAAACATATGATATGAAAATTTTATATAAATTTATATTTTGATCATAAAGATAGGAGAAATCCCCCTTCATCAAATTTAAATTATGATGAAAAATATATTCTTTTGGAAAGGAATTTTAGATACACTTATTATAATTTATACATTGATTAAATCATGGGTTAGATATTTTCAAGAAATAGTTTTTTTAAATTTAAAAGTATGCCAAGAGAAACCAACCTCAATCAACTAAATTTACATGTTTTGATGTACGTACACTACAAATAGGTAGTATAATTTTATAAAAGATTATTAGCTACATTAAAATAATAAAAAACCTAATTAAAATCATGTATCATCAAATCATAGGTCTTCATAAACATCTATAGGGAAATAGATGGGGAGGAATGGAATGAAATGGAAGAAAGGGGGAGATTTATAATTGTTTAGTTAAAGGAATCCTTATCAGTGCATGAATGAAACCAATGAAAGATTTATAAGTGATAGGTTAATATGTGGGATGATTCTTGGTTTGATTGAAGTATAACTAGATAGAAATGACATTCCAATGGTTTTTAAGTCGAACAATGGAAATATGGGAATTTCAAAATATTTAAAAGAACAATTATGTCCTCATGATGTTACTATACAAGTCATGGAACTGATACCTTCTCGTTTGTAGGACCAATAGTCTTGTACCTTATGCCATCATGGCATGGAATTCCTTTTCATGGTGAAACCAGCCACCAAGAGGAGCCTGAGGTCACTGCCACTTAAAGACCCACCACATCACAACCTCATCCTAACAGTATGACTTCCTCCCCTAACACTTTTTTAATATAAAAATTATATCAATACACTTTTCTTTATAATAATAAACAATATTTAAATAATATTATTTAATTTTATGATGAAATATAAATAAAACAATTTTTTTATTCAAATCATTTTAAACGATATAGTTAGAGTCAGAGAATATGATAGATAGCGCATATCACATAAATCATTTGGCACTTTCAGTTGTATTTTATGACTGATAATACCCCTATAAATTCAAAAATATGATTAAAGGTTCACACAATTTTATGTAATACAATTTATTCATATGTAATATATATAATCATTAATAGTTAATAAAATTTCATTACACAAATTCAATACATAATATAATTTCCTTATGAGGAAAATCAATTTGTATGATATTCTTCATAAAAAATATATTTACAATAACCAAATTTCCAGTCATAATATATTCTAATAATAGGTAAGGTTTTTTCCTTATTAAAAAACCCTACGTAATATATTTTCCAACTCCACTATAATAAATAAGGTTATTGACAGAGATAGACTTTCTATACATAAAATTTTCTTGAAAATGTATTATATATTCCATACATAAGGTTTTTCCCTTAATCAAAAAAATATTACACATAATATATTTTTTAGTATGTAATATATATATATATATATCAATACATAATATATTTTATTTTTTTAGAAAACACATACATATTATTTTTACATATATATATATATATAAATATATATTCATAAATAAGGTTTTTCCCGTTATCTGAAAAAACATATACATAATATATTTATTCATATGATATATATTTATTAATATTTAAGGTTTTTGAATTTTTAAAAAAACATCACATGATATGTAATATATTTACTTGTGTCAAAAATATAGTCAATAAGATATTTTCTAAACACACCTGAAATGTGTAATATTCTTCATTTGTGAAAATAACCATGGGTAATGTATTAAAATTAAAACATTATATTCCTTAATTAAAATAAATTCATAGATTTATAAGTGTATTATTAACACCCCATCCCCCCTTCAAATCATGGTTCCCCTTATCCAAAGAACTACCAACAACCAACACTAAATAACTTCCCCATGAACTCCTCACTTAATTATTAACCTTGTCCATGGTGTGAGCTACTACCAACCCAAAACCGCACAACACCAAAAACACCAAGAACACCTTTAATTAACCCAACTAATGAAATATAGACTGAAATTAATAATTAAATAAAATAATAATGAAAATTGAATGTCAAGGTGTGATAATTATACCCTTCCAAAAAAATTATTTCCCTAAAAGATCCCATGAACTTCACATCATGGAAATGAATTAAATAATAGGGGATGATTACATATAATAAATAACTAAATATAAAATAATAAAACATTGTATTAAAATTTAATATATATGTGGGGTTATCCTCATATTTTTTATTTAAATTACTCTAAATAATAGATATTATAAAAATTATAGGCTAAAAATTTTAAACCCAATAAAAGGGAAGAGTTTAATAAAAAATAATCATTTAAAAAAATTAAATTCTATTAATACAAATTTACCATATGAATTATTAAAATCATAGATATTTTACCCATTATCAATACATGTATCATTCACAATAAAATTATTTACTATAAAACTACTAGTAATGAATTGTGTTCCATTACATGGCCTCAAAATCCTCTTGAAAAAAATAGTTTTGAATTTTAAAACCAAACTAACTATAATACACAACACAAAACATGAAAAAAAGATAACTATTTAAATATATTGTAAACGTTAATATAAGGATATTATGGTAGTCAAAATTAAAATAAAACGCCTCCTCATCAAGGAAATATTATGAAATAGAAAAATAATTAATCCCATATAGTAATTAAAATAAGTATCAAAACAAAAACACTAAAATTTCAATGCAGCTTATATTTAAATTTTTTTTAAAGCTTTTCTAACCCATGAATAAACAATTAAACATTACTATTGAAAATAAATGAAAATACTTCATTAACCGAACATGTTGAAACACATGTAATCTAGATTCATTGGATAATTTTGGTTAAAATATACTAGGCCATAAAATAAACTTCTATCCCATTTCTAATTTGGTTTCTGTTAAAATAAATCATTTAGCTGAAGGAATAAAGATTATTTAGTGAATATTAAATTTATATGAGTATAAATCTATTTTGTACCCTCCTACTATTAAATGTTCTATTAACTAGTAAAAAAATACACATAAAGACTTATCTATGTTTTTTGGTTGGATTAGAGTACTCAAGAGGGGTTGAATTGAGTATCTATAAAAATTTCTCTATGAAAATTATTTTTAAAAGGATCCCCAATAAAAATAAATATAGCCCAGTTAATCAAATTAATACTGTTATGAATGTTTGACTATTTAAATAAATTCTCATATGATTGATTAATTCCCAGTTATCTTAAAATTAGTTTTTAATATTACTTTTGATGATATTATAATAAGGAAAAACAATTATAACTTTTCCCAAGATTAACTATCAACGTAAATTTACTGATTTTGAATAATATAGTAAAATATATAAAACTAAATAAAACAACACAATAGATATAAAACAACTGTTTAGGTGTCAAGATGAGACCTAATCCACTCCAATTGGTGATCACCTTCCACTAAGAAGTTTATATTAATAATCTTGATCTACACCTGGGATTAGAGTAAAAAAATTGAACATGACTATCTAAGTCACGCAAAATCTTCCACAATTCTTCATGGGTATAAACTAACAGGTCACACATGGACATCTTCTAAACTTTTCTATGGAAATAATAAAGTGTAAAAATATACAAGAAGAAGGATATCTTATGTCCTATAGAATAATACAGCAGACAAAGTGTGTTTTTATACAGATGAACACACACTGCTCAAAATATAAATACAATACACAAAAAATAAATGATGATGAGATAAGGATATAAGTGATCTATGTGTTAGTTTATATAGATATGGACTTCTAAGATGAAACAGATGGATAAATTTAGTTTCTTTCATGAAATAGAGTATCACATGTCTGGTGCTTGGGTTTTCAGTTAGAACTGACTTGTGTTCTTAGTGGAGTTGTTATTGCGATTATGTTATTGAATATAATATATGGTATCCCAAATTTTTGGATTCGAGGATGATTCATGGGTTCTTCAGATGTATTGACTTTCATGTGTCTGTTATTTTCTAAAGATTCATTGTGATTCTTTGTTATCTCACCTCTATGATTATGAGCAACACTTCCCTTTTTATTCATGGAGTGTATGTGTTGGAGCTGATGGGATGCATTTATTATATACCTCGTACCTTGTACTATTAGGTGACACGTCTAAAAATAAATATTAATTACTTTAGTGATTTTAAAAAACTAAAATATAACAGTAATAAATTAAATTGAAAACCACAGAAACAGATTAATGAACGGTGTCACAGTCTGTCTGGAAACGTTGTCACCTAGAAATGAGGTAATCCCAAACCGATGTCTTCTTCATTATCTTTGAGCAGTGAGATAGTCATGATGGAATAGTTTTATAGAGATCAGGAAGTAGTAGCACATATGCAGAGTCTGGTAGAGGTGTATGGGTCATGGTGTCTAGGAACAGTGTCTGGGTCATATGTATGGGTTATGGTGTTTGGTCAGGGTGTCTGGTCATGGTGTCTAGTCATGGTGACTGGGTCGTGGTGTTTGGTCACTGGGTTTCCATCACTCTATCTCGTCAGGGTGTCTTGTCAAGGTGTCGGGTCATGGTGTCTTGGTCATATTTTTTTGTCATGGTTTTTTAGACTTAGCCAAATATCCTTATATAGACATGAGTAGTGATATTCACAGAATGAATTAGACTCAATATTTCATCAAATAAATCATTATATACAAAATGTAAATATATATTATAATAATAAAAATTAATGTATAGAAATTATGATCATGGATAGGTTTATTTAAATATAATATAAACCAACCATATGTACACATGATTTGAGATAGATTAAACAAGATTTCTAGGATACATAGAATTTTTGATAATTAAAAAAAGATTAAGACAGGAGAAGTTCATCAATATCACACTTTTTGATGACCACAAATCATGTGAGTGAGATATTTGTTCTTAGTGAATTTGTCTCTCCCTTAGTGTGCAGCTATAGTTAATATCTCTCCCCTATTTGAGATTATCAAAAAGATTATAGGTGTAAAGAATATAATATATAAGAAGAGTTCACAATGCATTAGATGGATACAAAAGTTTCATTACAAATAGTAAGAAAAAAAAATCAACAATATCCCTATCAAAAGATAGTAGTAACTTTTCTTCAACACTGGTTGTCTTCTCTTTTACCTTAGTAGCTGCATCACTAGAAGCCATAAGAGTATAGCTGGGAGTTAATGAAATAAGTGAACCAACATAAAAAAAAGTAGAGGGAGACATTCAAAAACAGAAGGGGTCGTTGTTGGTTTGGTGGAAGACTGAGGCAAATGTCGATCAAGGATAACAGGTCTGGTCTGACTCCGAGCCGGAGAGACATACATAGAAGTTCAGGGAATGGAATGGAATGCGGTATGAGGAAAACTAGGTCGCAAGAGTGCAGTTTCAGGAGCAATAATAGAATTTCTCTGTACCTGAAGATAAGGCCACAATAGCTTCATGACGTCAGTAATAATCTCACCACCACACTGCATCACATTCCCCAATTCATCCTTGTTCTCCATGAACTTGTCCAAAAAATGATTGAAATCGTTCATCATTGGAACCTATGTTTTTGAATCATGAGAGACATGAGGGATTTTCATATTATCTATAAGGTACTTGAAATGGGTTGTCATATCATTCTTAGAAAAAATCCAATTGAAGAATAAATCCAAATTCTTTGTAATTTATTCATGAGCATCATTGGAATTCATGTAATTAATTCTTACCAAATCAAGTACTATGTCACTATTCTTGAAAACCACAAATATAGACTATTTTTCAAAGCCACAGAGCATAGACTGATGTTTATTCTTGACAACCATTCTGAGAAAATCACTATCCAATAAGGATTGAGATGACTATCCAGAGTCACTAGAAACTATAACAGCTGAATTGAGAGACTTCAATTGATTCATAACTTTTGGGAGACAACCCTTATACTCATCAGTCAAATTTTTAAGACTAATAACAAGCTATTGCATCACATTAACTATTTACATGTTTTTTCATCCACCTTTTATGCTAATGAAGATATGATTGGTTTAATTAGAGAGGTCACTTCCTATGGAGTCTGACCACTAACATCCTAAACATGATGAGAAACATGTTCTAGTCTTGAGTTCATAACTCTCTTTATATCTCTAACCATACCTCTGAGAGACTTCACTTAATCACTGAGCTGTTTGTTCTCAACTCTGACTTCCTGAATTTCATGATGCATTTTAGGCTAAATCTAATAAATAATCTTCTCTAACAATAGGGAAGCATCATGTTCACTCAAGTTTGTCACAATAGAATGTAGATTGTTCAAGATCATTTTAACCACAACCAACAAATTAGTTTCAAGGGATTTCAAACCATCCTTACATACTATGGTAGATGGTCCTTGTGAATGTTCATGGATTAATGGTGAGATATGCTCTAGGTCCTTTATAGAGACAAGTTTAGTGACTGATTTCAATTTAAATACAATAGATAGGTATATACCTTTAATTGATACATCTTGGAAATCATTCACATCTAATTTTCTATGGAATTTATACCATGTATCCACAATGCATGGATCAACTAGATTAGAAATATCAATAGTTTCTAGATTAGGGTGTTGATCCCCCTGAACATGTGCATATTTCTTAGGACTAAGAGATTTATATCCATGGTCTATTTACAAAATTTCATCCCCAAGAACTTCATCCATTTCTTTTTTAGCCAATTGAAATACTTACATCATTCTCTCCTCAATAGACCGGAAAAACTAATGAACAACATATTCCTCTATGTGTTCCACAATTGAAACTTCTTTATCAAGATAATGATCTTCTTCTAAATTTTCTTCCAGAATAGCTTTTTCCCTTTTAAAAATAACAGATTCTTAGAGGTATTATCTTCCTCTAAATTAACAATATCTTCATGAATATATATTTCCTTATCAGTTATGTCATGGATAATAGGTTTGTTATCTTTCCCATCCAGGATAGTTTTACATGTAGGTGAAACAACCTCTTCCTCTTGTTCCTCATCAAAATAGTCAACAATTTCATATGGTTCCCAACCAGGATGAGAAATGTCCTTAGGTCTTGAAAATTATCAACCAGGTTGAACTTTTCATAAACCCTGTGATTATCCTCCACCCATTAATTCCCCAATTTATTCCAATTTATTTTCATTCTCTTGACTGTAACTTTTGAAATAAAAAATTCATAGTCCTTAATGAATTCTTAATATGGTCCACCCAATCCTTTTGCGTGAATCATAACTGATATTAACCATGAGTAGAACAAGGATGTTGTTTTGGAGGTTGTCTTTATCAACTCACACATATGAATTATTACATACATTCATAGGTTGATCTTGTGTCTATTTTTTATAAGATGTATAAAAAATACATACTGATACTTGAGTGTTGCAAAGTATCAATTTCTAGCACTGATCAGATTGTGGAAAAATATAAACCAAAATATTGTTTCCCCATCTAGCTCAATAGCAATAGCTCTTCTGTTTGTTCCATTACCAGTCATGCTTTCCAAGGCTTCTTTAAAAACCAAGATCCCTCTTGTAGGTGGATGACCTCTCTAGTAGTCCTAAAAAATACCCTCATGAGGTATCCTTAGACAAGAAACCCATAAAAAATAAGAAAAGGTGCATTGTTTCCCATTGATCCATTTTCTCAGAACAAAACCATATTATGTATCAGAAGAGAATTGAACGAACTGATAAAACTGTGCAACTATCTTTTGGTAAATAATCCTATCCTCCTTTGTGAACCAATCCATCCATCCTTACTCTCCCAGTACATTCAATACTAAATACATACTTGAAAGTAGCCACCTGATGTTGATTTCCTTTTCAGGTATCACTATTTTTTTCACTAAGTTCAGATTCTATAGACCTTCAGGCAATAACTTTGGTGCTATTTTCATCTTATTCTTTGATATTATCTTATAAGGAGTTGATGACGATGGGAGTTTTATTCTGGGTATTCAAAGAAGGTTTGATGGAGAGAGATAAAGGGTAATGGAGGAGTAATGGTTTGAGAGAAGAGAAATGGGGTGATGAGATGAGTGAAACTTCATTCTTTTTTATCATTGCGGGATATCAAGAATAACAAAATCAAAAGAGTCGGAATGTAAATGAATAAAATAATTAATTACCATGATACGAGTTATAATTTGTAAATAAAACAATAAATATTCCTTACAATGTGACCGTAACAGACTATTACTGTGAGACCGTAATAGATTTTTATGGTGATATGTTTACTGTACCATCGTGTTTTTTGAGATAGCAACTTTTAAGGAAATAAACTAAAAATGTAAGAGTTATCAATTATATTATAGTAGTGACTTGTGGAACCGTAAACCGTGAAACAGTATAATACGAAACAGTAAACTGTGAATCAGTACACATACTGCTTAAGAATATTTATCAATCCTAATTCATGTATGATGTAATCTATTCATTCAGAATATAATGGTTTGGTGAATATATCATCAAGATGATATCCAATTACAATTAATTCCAATGTGATATCACATTTTCGATAATGATCTCTCAAAAATTGATGTCTTACATAAATAGGTTTTGTTTTAGAGTGTGATATACAAATTTTGGAGATATTAATAGCACTTTTACTCTCACAATTTATAGATACATTCTTGAATTGATATCCATAATATGGTAATGTGTGTTTCATCCAAAAAATTTGTGCACAAAAACTACCAATAACTATGTATTCAGCTTCTACTGTAGAAAATGTAACAGAGTTTTGTTTCATACAACACCATGATAGTAGTGACATTCCAAAAAAGTGACATATTCTAGAGGATCTTTTTCTATCTAACTTAAAACAACCAAATTCATCATTATAATAGCTAACTAACTCAAATGATAATCCTTTGAGATATAAAAGTACTATATTGGGAGTATGATTGAGGTATTTTGAAATTATCTTAACCGGATTTAAATGAGGTTCCTTTGAGATTTATTGAAAATCATCATAGATACATACAATAAACATAATTTCATTCCAGCTAGTAATTAGTTAAAATAGGATTCTAATCATTCCTCTGTAAGTTGTTCGATCAACATATTTTCCATCTTTATCAAGATCCAACCTACAAGTAGTACTCATTGGAGTGTCAATATATGTAGTGCTATTAAAGCCAAAATAATTTAAAATATATCTAGTATATTTTCAATGATTTTAAAAAATACCATCATTATTTAAAAAGATTTTGAATCTAAGAAATAATTTTATTTCACCCATTAAACTCATTTCAAATTCATTATACATAATTTTAGAAAATTCAATACCAAAATATATTTTTTAATGAACCAAATGTAATTTCATATACATAAATTTGAACTAATAAAACATCAATGGAAATTCATTTTATAAAAAGGGTAGGATCAACTATTCCTTTTGTAAAACCATTAGAAATAAGAAAAGTAATTAATCTATCATAACAAGCTCTCGAAGCTTGTTTTAAAACATATAAATCTTTTCATAATTTAAAAATCTGATTTAGAAAATGAGGATTTGAAAAACCAAGGGGTGTCTCAACAATGTCATCCTTATCTATATACCCATTTAGGAATGAACTTTAAACATAAATTTGATATAGTTTGAAATTCATATGTAAATCATAATGAAACATAATTCATGATAGCTTCAAGTCTATATAATGGTGAAAAGGTGTCTTCATTTTCAATTCCTTCTTCACGATTATAGCCTTTTGAAACCAACATAGGCTTGATTCTATCTATGTTACCGGCTTCATCTACTTTATTTCTACACACCCACTTAGTGCCTATGTGAAATGAATCTTTGGGTCTTTCAATAATTTTCATAAAATTGTTACTTTCAAACTAATTAAGCTCTTCATCCAAATCTACCAACCAAAATTCACCATTGGTAGCATCATTTATATTTTTGGTCATGTTGTGATAAGAAGACTTGATTTTCAACCTGATTTCTAAGAGAAGCTCTAGTTTGAGTTACATTATATAAATGTCCTTCAATTGCATCTAAATGATGGTTCTTAATATTTCTAATAGCTATAGAAAAAAAGGACTTGTGATTTTAGGTTCGTCAACAAGTTTGAGTTCATTGTAACTTGAATCTAAATAATTTCTAAAACTACAAGTTTTCATAGATTCCTTTATAGGATTGTTTGAGGATTTTTATTTAATGTCCATATTTGATGTATCATCCTCCAGGTTCACTAGAGAGGTCATAGGCTCATATGGATCTGTTTCATCAAATTTGACATGGAGAGATTCTTCCACACATTTATTTCTTTTGTTAATCACTGTATAGGATTTACTAGAGATTGAATTTCATAGAAAGATTCCTTCATCAGTTTGGATGCAAATGTTTCAAGATGTTCCATAGTATTAACAATATAGACTTTGAAACTAAATACATTGTAGTAGTTTACTTTGGGATTTATATTATTCCATAATTCATATGGATTTCTTTTAAGAATATGTCTAATAAACCCTCAATTGGTAATATAGAATGTTTTTTATAACTTTAGCCCAAAAAAAATATGTAAGTCATATGAACTGATCATGGTTCAAACAATATCATGTAGGGATATAATTCATCATTCTATAACTCCATTTTTTTGAGGTGTTCTAGGGGAAAAGAAATTAGTACTACACAATTTTGAGAACAGAAAGACTAAAACTCTTGATTTTTAAACTCACAGCCATGTTAAATTCATAATGATTTAATTCAAAGTCCACTCCGATTCTCTATCGTTTTGGAATATTAGTTAAAATGAGAGTAGCCCTCACTTTTGTGAGCCAAAAAGAATGCCCAAGTATATCTAAAAAAGTCTTCTATAAGAACATAAAGATAGTTCATCCAATTTAAACTAGAAACTTTTGATTGTACAAAAAAATCCATGTGAACCAATTCAAGAGGTTGAGAAGTTGAAACTTCTTTCTTTGGATTGAATGTAATTTTTTGTTTCATTCCCTTTGACAAGGATTACACACATTATCATTAATAAACTCATGTTTGTGTAGGTCTTTGACTAATAACTTTCTAGTCAGTTTTATAAGAGAGTGTATATTACATTGTCTTTGTCTCTTATGCCAAAACCATGATTCTTTTAGAAATACACATAAACATTTAGAATTTTGAAAAACTAAGGGATTTATGTTAACAGACTATACATTCTAATTTCTTTATATAGAACATACTAATTTGTTTTCAGAATTGAAACCATTGAAAGTATCATATTCAAATTTTATATGAAATCCATCATCACATAGTTGTGAAATACTAAGAAGATTATATTTCAATCCTTAAAAAGTACTTTGGAAGCTAAAACTCATTTAGAGTTACCGATTTGGCCAAGGCCACTGATATTTTCTTTGAAATTGTCACCAAAGGCTACAAGTACACCTTCAATTTTTATTAAAATCTTGATGCATGAATAGTATCTTGTCTTGTGTCTTGAACACCCACTTTTCAATTACCAGAAGCTTTTATAGGAGCTATTTAAGAAAATTTACTACAAAATAGTCAAATGAAAACATATTTTGGTACCCATATTTGTTTGGGTCCAGTAATAATTGTGACTGGTGGTTTAAGAACCCACATCTTCCTCATAGGTATCCTATAAGAATTATTTAAGGTGCGTGAAAAATAAACTCTATTTGTTCCATAAAAGAATGAAATAGTATAGAGTGTATCATAATTTGAACTAGCTAAATGTTTTCTAGAACTAGGAGTAAAGCTGAATGTCCTAGACATAGAATCAGAATTAGTTCTTCCAAATTTTTTTTTACCAGGTTGATATCCAATACCCTTTGTATATTTAGGAGGAATCTGTTGACCAAGAATTTGTACCAAATTATCATTACTATTATTAATCCTTTCAAGGTCCTTTTTTCATTTGCTTATTTGATAGTTTTAGTGCATTTTTTCTTTGATTAATTAAGATTTTTTCTCCCTTTCAATAGTAAGTTTTTATTTAGTGGTTGAGGTAAGAGAATGTTGTTTCTTCAAAGATTTTTATATATAATTTAGTTCATTAAATGTCTCTTCAAGCATATTACAATACACAAACATTTCTTCATTAGACATATTTTCAGTGTCACTCTCATCTCCAGAATAATAGTAATTTTGTCCAGGAGATTCGAGTGTTACATCAAATGTTTTTTTAATAAACCACAGATTGGCTTTGTTATCTGGTTCATTATTTGACAATTTTGAGTCAGTTAAACTGTACTTAGAAACACTCCATGTTGTTTTAATTTTTTTTAAATACATTCTATTTTTTCCTCTTATATATTTTTTTAATTGAGCGTGGGATATTAAATCATTATAAGTAAATTTTGATTACATTCATAGCATACAATCTCATCAAACTTTTTACTTAGTTTCCAATCTTTCTTCCAGCTTCATTTTAGGTCATATCTTGCTTTAATGTTAGGCTTTCTGAAAAATTTATTTTTTTCTAAAATCACATAATCCTTTTGGATAATTGAGCTATCTCCTCATCACTACCAAGTGATGACTGTTCACTACTAGAATACTTTACAGAGACTTTCAATTTTCCATTTTATTTGTGTTTAGAGGTGGTGGTCTTAAATGCATCAGATTTTCATTTGGCTTCAACCTCTTCTTCTTATTGTAATTTTATCTATTTTTCGTACATAATTAGCTTCCCAATGAGTTCATTTACATGTAACTTTTATATGTCGCATGACTCTATAATACAGACAAAGGATCCTCTCCATCGGTCAGGTAGGCATCTATGAATCCTCATAATTGGTTATTTTGAAAAAACTTATATTCTAAGAGAAATCATTGTGTTAACAATTTCCTTGAACCTGAGATGCATTTCAGAAATATTATCATTAGGTTTCATTTTAAAGTTATCATATTTCATAGTATAAGTATTAAGTCTCATTTCATTCACACTAGAGGTTCCTTCATGTAAAATAGACAATGTATCCCAAATTTCAACGTTAACTTTACATGTATAAATACTATTAAATTCTTCATCTTTTAAAGAGAAATATTAAGAATTCATGTATTTTCATTTTTTTCTGTAGTAAGACTTGGTTGGGTCATCCCTTGTGATTCTATCAATATCAGAAATCTTATACTCATCTATAATTCAAGACCAAATTTCAAAACTCATACTTTCTAAATTCATTTTCATTTTCATTATTCATTTGTAATAATTAAATCCATTAAATAATTGTGGTATATTTGTTTCAGAATAATCCTTTCTATTATCAATAACAAAGAAATACTTAAAATAGATAGAAAATTATAATTGAAAAAAAATATAGATCATTAATGTACAACTGAAATCACATTGAATTGTTTGAAAAACAGAGGCTTAACATGAATAACAAACTCCTCTAATACAAAATTTTGGTCGGAGTGGAGTACTCAAGAGTAGGGTAAATTGAGAGTCTATAAAAATTTCTATTTTAAATGTATTCTTAAATGGTTCCCCAATATAAATAAATACAACATAGTTAATCAATGTAATACAGTTTTAAAAGTTAGACTATGAAAATAACTTCTCAAAATATTGTTTAATTTTTAGTAATCTTAATATCAGTTATTAATATTACTTTAGAAGCTACTATAATAAGGAAAAACAATTCTTAGTTCATTCCATGATTAACTATCAAAGTAAATTTAGTGTTTTTTAAATTATACAGTAAAATATGGAAAACTTAATAAAACTACAGAGAGGATATAAAACAAGTGGTTCAGTATCAAGACGAGACCAAATCCACTTCACGTGGTGATCGCCTTCCACCATGCAGTTTATATTAAGAAACATGATCCACACCCTGGATAAGGGTATAAAATAGTACACATGACTGTCTAGGTCAAATGACCTCTTCTACTGTTCTTCATGGGTGTAAACTAATAGGTCACATAGGGACCTCTTCCACAATTATATGTGGAAATAAACATGTGTAAAAATATATGAAAGGAAGTATATCTTGTATAATCTAGTTTAATGTAGGAAACATATTATTTTTTTATAAAGACACACACACAGTACTTGAAAGCTAAAAAATACACAATAGATCAAATATGATGAGATAAGGTTATAATTTCATTGATTGTAAGTCTATCTAGATCTAGACTTCTTGGATGATGCAGATGTAGGAATAGAGTCCTCTTGTGAGAAACAGAGTATCACAAGTCCGATGCTCTGGTTTTCAGTTAGATATAACTCATGTTCTACACGGAGTTGGTATTGAGATGATTTTTTTGACTCTGATCTATGGTATCATAGCATTTCGGATTCAGGAATTCTTTTTGTGTTCTCCAGATGTATTGAGTTGCATGTGTCAGTTCTTTTCTCAAAAACACTAATTCTTCTTCATTATTGTGCCTCTTTGTTTCTGGGACACACATCTCGTTTTACTCTTGTTGAGCATGTGTTGGAGCAGACAGAATGCATGTATACTAAATGTTTAATGGAAATTTTTTCAAAAACATTAAGATATTTATAATTCCAAAAAACTACCACCATGAAAATTAAAATACTATGTTTTAAAAGATATTAATATTTCCACTATATTCCACTATTAATTTTTTTTAAATTACTATTAATACCTTGAAGTCACCTTATACTAGTCCAATGTGATGAAAATAATATTTATGATTCATTGAAATTTAAGGAAAATTTATAAAATACCTTATTATTATAAAATTTTGTTTCCGAAAATATATACACTAAAGGGAACAACATAAATGTTTAGACAATAAAGAATTAAAAAAAAAATAGAGCCTCATGAAAATTTTCTCAATTTATCTTAAATGAAAAATAATCCGGGGTAAAATAAACTTGATATCACATACAAATAATCAATATCAATCATGATCAATCCATGAGATAAATATATAAAATTTAAAAATAACTATGAATGAAAAATTAATCATACCCACAACCTTCCAAGATGCATGACATGTGTGCACTATTAGTATCCTATACACCGTACCTATAAATCCTTTGGTTCATCTTTAAACATCCTTCAATGATATAATTCTACACATATAGATGGATAAATCAATTCCTAAACTATATTTACACATTATTGAAATCCCTAGGTACTCATGGTGTAATATTAAAAGTGTTTGTTAGAAACTTCATCATATTTACCTCTTGAGCTATGAAATCCCTAACACATGTCTTCCACAACTCCCAAAATAACACAAAAATTCAAATTCGTTGCTATTTTATAACAAGAAAACCTAGATTACCCCTGATGTAGGTGGTTAATCAATTATATGAAAATTCCCAAATCTTGTTCCCAATCATTGTGGGAAAGAAACTAATTATTTGCATCAAATATAGAAAAGTGATCATTATTTCATTATCACAACATGACCCACTAGGGCCCTCCTAAATAGAGTTAATCCATGAATGACACCCTAATCCCAACTCCAATAGGCTTGGGGATCGCTACTAGCACTAATTAGGCATATCACACAGATGAGAGGTCTTTCCCCAAAGTACATGTATGCACACACACATATTCATACACTAGTATAATGTGTAAATAATAAGAAAATATATTGTAAAATCCAATATATATTATCACATATCATATTATAAAAACTAGAATTGAAAATTAAAAATTTCCAATAAAAACCCACAGAAAACATCAAAAGAAACCAACCTACTGACAACATGGGGGCCAGCAACCCAGAATAAAATTCTGAATTCATATGAGGTTTTTTAATGACATGTATTTTCAAATAGGTATGGATCCTTTTTTTATAGATTTATTTTTTATCCTAGTGAGTGTAACATATGGACAAAATAATGTCCCAAGAGTGTTAGGTTATTTTTTAGAGCCTGGAGTTGCATGTTTTTTTAGTAAATAGACTGGGTACACAATTTGATCGAACAATGTACCTAAGCCCACAAGGTTTAGCCAAACTGTTCGGAGTGTTTCAGATGAATAATGAGATTTCAAAGGTTAATATAAACCACGTGACCAGGTCCACATTTCCATGAACCATATATCAGATAGGCGATACAGGGAAAACACAAAGGTTGTAGATGGTTCGTCTAACCATGAACTAGTCATGTCAAGGGTGGCCTCTTGTGGAATTTGATGGAACATGGTTGTTGAATGGTTTGGATAACCATACATCTAAAATATGTGCCTCATAAAAAATATAAAAATTTACCCTTTTTTACCTTATGTGATTTTAAACCCTCGCCCCTATTTTCTCTCTTCTTCCATACATTATAGGTCTCCACCAATGAGAGCTTTCTCTTTCTCCATGGCTAGACATAGAATCCATATCTTCATCCAAACTCTAATCAAACCATTTTCAGATGCATTAGATCTACAATGGTAAGCGATTCGATATTTATTCTTATTTCCTTAGTTTTTCTTCCCATATATTGTGCTATTTTGTTACTAGATCATTTACCCAATTTTTGGGCATATGTCTATTTTTGTCAATTTCTTCTATTATTCATTGAGTCAGTGGTTGGTTTTGGACAGGTGGTTATCCACGAACCTAATATATGTGGTCTAGAAATATTTTCCATAATTTCAAGTGTTTTCATAGTATTTTTTTTTTATTTCATTAAATAAATATTTCTTACGGATTTCCTAAAAAGTGTAAATCCTCTTTAAATAACAATGTCATGTTAAATTACTCCCATGGACTATATTGAATGATTATATGATGTTGACCACATTGATTCCACCCCATTGGGGTGTTCTAATTAATTCCCTACTTTTATATAAATTATTAATCAACCAACATCTCCAAAGTGTTCGACATGACATGGAAAATGAATTTCCTTTCCTTGTAAATCAAATGGATTTATTTTATTAAATAGAAGTGGGTGGAATGGCCACATCGCATGATATATATTTTCATATATGTGAATTTTATTACTTTAGTGCACTTGGGTATTTATTCTATGTGATTATATCATTTTTAGAGGTAAACCCTCATTGATATTTTTATCTGTATTCTATAGTTATTTGTTATAGAAAAATTTTAATGGGAATTTTGGTCATGGATTTTAATTCTTCCTTATATTGGGAGATGGGTATGATGTCTGGTGTCATTATACTTTTATTTAGAAAATGGGAATGATGTTACACATTTCCTTTCTTATGTTGATGAGTATGATGACTCACCCAACCGTATCGAGTGATGGGAAAGACATATCAAATTCATATGATATAAAAGTCTTGTACCCTTACTAGAGTCATTGTCTCATTAGACTAGTTATGGATGCTTGATTTATTCCCCAAGTATTGCTAGCACCTAGTATCCATGTATATGCCTCTAAATATCCTCAAATATAGTGTGTGTATAAATCTATACATATAATATTATATATAAATATGATTATTATATATATGGTTACTGATCAGACTCATTTCAGCAAATGTCGATGTCGGTAGAGCTAGGAATGTGTCTTATAAGAACCATAGTCAACTGGTGTTTATTATTTAGCAATGTTTATTATTATTATTTATTATACCTACACACTTCTATGCTATGTACACTAGATATATCTTTATAGACACCATTGGTGGTGATCTAGTGGGTTTATCTCAAATCCTAATTGGGTATCATTTAATACCCAAGTAGACTTCATTACTATGGTTGTGGATAATGGATGTTTCCCTGTCTCAGATGCTTGATTTACTTTTCTTATAGTTTGGATCATGGAATAAGAATACCAAGAATATACTCATGTTTCTATTGGAGCTAAGGTTTGGATTTTTTATTTTTGTATTACATGATGTATGCACATGTATGAGGTGTCCTCTGCTTCCCCTTTTTGTATATAAGCATGACATGGGATCATTTTTTATGTCCGAGACTATGGATTTAGGTATTAATTCTTGTTTCATGGATTTTAAGCTTTTGTAGTTGATTATTATTTCTTTTTATTATATTACATCTACAATATTATGCTTCTTCTACTTTTTGTAATTTATTATTTCTGTCTTTTCGGTATGACAAGAGGGTATAGTCTCCTTATTGTACCACATTTGACCCTCACTACTGGTTGGAATACTAGGAAGTCTGGGGATTCATGTTTGAGGTCATTTGTCCCACCGACTCGAAGCACCATCGTAGTGGATCTTAGGTCGACCCATTACAAAGTGGTATTATATCTTTATTTTCATTTTTCTTGCTATTTGGGAATTAGATAGAATATTATGATGTAATAGAATTTGGTAATGAGCCTATTCCTTGGAGTAGCTAACCCATATATAGTGGAATCCCAAATTACAAGGGATGATTTATTACTTTTATTGAATTATTCTTGTTATAGATGATATGATTTCCCCATTGGGTGATGCACATGTTTTTTGATGTTATGAATATTGAAAAAACTCTTATTTAGATTTCATTTTTCCTTGTCATGTTAAGGAAATAATTTAACATCTCATGCATCTTTATAGGCACATTAGGACTAGTATTCCAATAATTTTTTCATTGAATTTCTACTTTATGCATGAATTTATCAATTACATATATTTTAGTGGATTGATAATTATATTTTGTAAATGTGATGACACATCTTGTAGGTATAAAATAATTTTATTAAATAAAGTTACCATATAATTCCAAAGGGTGTTTTACTTCATAGATTGGTGATGAAACTTTAATTGGCCGATTATATAAGGTTGTGGGTTTTGTTCCTACTGGTTCCATGGATCCCAATGACATTAATTTAATGGATTACATTAATACTAACTGTGATTTTTGGGAAAAATACTTCTATAAATATTAAATGGTGATCCATGTAATCAAATAATTTCTTATAACATTTTATATAATAATATTAGATGTAAAGGTCATGTTGTATCTAATGAAATTCAAATTGAAATTTATGAGAAGTATTATTCCAATAAATTTCTAATGGAAACACATATAACTAGAAAATTATATATGTATATTTATATAAAATAGTACAAACGTAAATTATATTAAGCATTTAAATTAAAATGGATACCACTAAATGTGATGTCAATAGAAAAGTAAAGGGTGTTTTCACTTTAAATTAAGATTGAAACTCTGTATATTCGAACCAATTTTGTATTATATGATACCTAAACCTGAATATGTATTTAGTAGTAGGTAGTTAGAAGTGTATCTTACATTCTTATGGTCTATTATTATTTTTCCTTTCCACCACAACATGTATTTTGGAGTATGCTTAGAGGTCTAACCCTTTATATAGAAGGGTTGTGTGCCTATCCTATTATATATCTATAATATTATCAATCGATAAATTATATTCTTTGCAATGTATTTGGAATTATAAAATTATTTGACCAATAAAACCTTGATTCATATTCCAGGAAGGCGATGATGACCATGCTCTGGAGGTGGTGGGCCCTAAGCCACCACTAATACCTCCTACAATGCCACCTATGACACCATTTATTATTAATAAAATTTAAACTTATTCCTAGATTAGAGAGAGTTTTCTTTTTATGACGTATTTTATGCAATGTGTTTCTTTACCTTCCCCAACTATGACAGAGTTGACTTAGGAGTTCCAACAATAGCATCCTCCTACCATTTTCGGGGATAGAAGAACTCATGCTACAAAGTCAGGGATTAAGGATATGCTTTCTATCATCATGCCTCTAGAGATGCCTCCAGATCAGAGGTTCAAACTAACTACCTATATAATAGAAGGTTCAACCAATCTATGTTGGGATACAGTTTCCCAGGTAGACCGACATCGAAATAGGATCTGTAAAAATTTCCAGATAGTTTTTTATGATTACTTCTTTCCAAGAACACTGAGGGTTGATCGCGCTTGAGAGTTCATGAACCTGTGGTAGGGATCCATGTATATGAGTGAGTATTCTGATTATTTTACTATTTTTTAATTATAAATAGTGTCATTATTTGGTGATGATATTATTAATTTTAGGATATTCTACGATGGGATTGTGTATGCCATCTGATATTAGGTAAGAATCATTTGATTGATGTATATTTATGAAATAGTCAAACATGCTCGCATTACTGGGAGGAATATGAGGGAATAAAATGGTGTGAACCATAGAGTTTCGGCACCCAGACCTTCTAGTCGTTCATATAACAGAATAAAGTAGAGTTTCAAGGTTTTATCGTGGTGGTAGAAGTAGTCATATAGCTCATAAAGATTTCTTCCTAACATATCACTAATGAGGGAATACATGACACAAAGAACCATAGTGTATGAGAAATATATTGGAATGAAAATTCCTTGGAATGATGGGTCATATCCAGTGCATTTGTAGGAATCTACAACCAGTGCCTAATGAGAGAGGGTCTAAACCTACCACATGTTCTAGACTGGGTCCAGTAGTATCTCATCCGGTAGGCAGTTGGAATACCATTCGCCACTCATGACAAGGTGGTGGTAAAGGTAGAGGAAATTTGACTCTTGACTTGTAGTGCTAGAAGACTAGGCCTTCTAAATAATGTTATGTTGTGACTTAATGCCATGTTATGGTTTATTTACAAATAGTGAATCTTCTTATGGAGGAGATGTTAATTAGATCATCTGGTGTTCGAGATACTATTATAGTATCTTCTACCTTATTGTATTATTTAATTAAAATAGGAACATCACACACTTTTTAATCAGAGTAAATACTCACGATTTTAAACCTCTAAATAGTGTACTTATGTGGCATGATGATGTTTAATTTCCAACTAGGTACCCAACTCGGGAGTGTTTTCCGGTCTAAGTAATTTACCCTTAAGATAGGTGGATACCATTTCTTGTATAATATGTTCATCCTTGGTGTGATTGGTTTTGATGTAATTATCAGGACAGAATATTTAGATTCATATTGAGACCATGTTTATTTTTAGTTCTAATGGGTGAGTTTTACGTCACCATAGTGTGTTAAACATATCCAGAAAGGATAAGGGGATTTCCATGCATCTCAAGAAATATGTATGCATCAAGTATATAATCAGGTACGTTTTAGGCTTTAAAAAATAACTCATATAGCTTTCTGGATTAGGTATAGACTCTATAAGTACCTATTAATGTCATTCAGTCTCACAAATATACCATCTGTTTTTATAGCGCTGATGACTCGGGTTTTACACCTGTATCTAGATTAATTGTTGCATGTATTTGTAGATGAAATCTTAGTATATTATCCTCCTCAACAAAACCATTCTTAACATATTGTGATCATACTAAATATACTGAGAGAGCACTGGTTTTATGCTAATATCATCAAATGAAAATTTTGGATCAACAAATTCCACTTCTTTTATCATATCATATCATATTCAGAAGTATCAGTAGACCCATAGAAAAATGATGTTTACAATTTTTTTTGAGGATCCCAAGAATGTATTTAATATAATAAGTTTCTTAGGACTATCCATGTATTAAAGATGTTTTATCAAGGATTTATCACACTGAGAATTGCCTTATACGGTATTGACTAAGAAGGGTGTGAAATTTGTATAGTCAAAACATTAAGAAAAATCCTTCTAGGAGTTTAAGTTTCATTTGAATTTAGCATCTATCATTATTCATCCAGAGTAAATTAGCAGTGGAATGGTTTATTGTGACACATAGGTGTCAGGCTGGGATATGTTGTAATATAGGATGAGAGAGTTCTATCATAAAGTTCTCATCAGCAGAGTCCTCATGAGCGGAATTACCTAACACATGACCTAATGCTTACAGTCGTAGTATATGTCATACAATTTTTGATGAATTATTTACTTGGGGATAATATTTTGGTATTTAATTATTACAAAAGTCTCTTGTATATCTTCAGTCATCATGATCTGAATCTCAAGCAGTCTATATGGGTTGAGTACCTGAAATCCTGGGATTTCCCTCTTTCACAAACTCCTAGTAATAGAAATGCAGTAGCTGATTCTCTAAGATAGAAGAATCGGGAACAAGTATTTTAGGAGGCTAGTGTTGATTGGTAGCTTATGGCCTTGTTTTCATATAGTCATATTGTGGATCAGGAGGATCATGGTCATATATTCTTCTTAACAATAGTAGTGACCTCTACACTACCAAAACAAGTGATAATGAGTAAAATTTAAAACCCCAAGGGAATAATCATGAGGGAAAGTATCTCTTATGAAGATTCATCTTTTGGTTGGATATTGGATGAGGATGAGACCTTAATCTTTCATCATAGTGTTAGGGTAATGTCCATAATTTGATATAAGTTGATGAGAGAATATCATGCCATGGTTCGAGAATTACATCTTGGTGTCACCAAGATGTATCAATAATTATAATACAATTATTGTTGGCTTACTGGGGAATGAGAGATAGTTAGATTTATCAATCAGTGTTATATCTGTCAATAGGTGAAGTTGAAACATAAGAAACTAATTAAACTTTTATAGCCATTGTTCATTCATATGTGGAAGTGTGAAAATGTATGCACAGACTTCTTTACTATTTTTCATAGATCACCTCGAGGCAATGATATAGTTCAAGTAGTTATTGATCATTTAAAAAGGTTAATCACTTCTTACATAAGTGAGGTACTTTCTAAAGAGATGATCTCAGGAGGCTATACATTCAGGAGGTCATATATTTTGATGCAGCTCCTTGTTCTATCATATCTAATAGGGAAGCTCATGTCATGTATTAGTTAAGGAAATTTTTGTATATGTAATTGGGTTAATAGGCGTTTCAGAGCACATAATATAACCCTTAGACCGACAAACATATGCTATGCCTGATTTTTGTGTTTAAGTAAATGATCTATTATTGTGTCCTTGATTTTGAGTGTTCTTAAGATAAACGCATACCCCTAGTTAAGTTCACATATAATAATTGTTTTTAGGATACATCTAGATGGATCCTTAAAAGTAATTATATGGTAGGCCTAGCCGATCACCACTATGCTAACTTGAGGCACGGTAGGCAACACTTCATAGACCATGTTTCATTAGGGATAATTCAATGTAGGAGAAACTGCTCAAAATTTTCATGTTGATAGCTTAATCAAGATACCAGTTATACTCCAATCACCATTGATGATGTCTTGTGTTTGGGGTCAAAGCTCAGTTATTCTTGTGTATTTTACCATGGTTGGGAAATTTATAAATTCTAAAGTTGGGTAAGATTTTTTCTATGATTAATTGGACCCATTGAGGATTCTAAATTGATCAAACTAGTATATTACCAGTTAAAACATCCTCAAATATATCGGTCTATGTAAATTTGTTTAAAATATCACATCTCCTCTAGTGTTTTCCAAACTCTTTGAATGTTATACATCCTGATGAGGTTTAGTTTGATTTTTTTTCTTCTTTCGAGGAGTGCCCAATGTGTATCATGGATCGGAGTATGAAGTCACTATGAGGTAGTTCAGTCCCTTTATTATGGATTATATTGTAGCTTGACTATGTATAGGTTGAGACCAGGGATAAGGTTCATGACACATGATCTCAGTAGAAAAAAAAATTCTCTGATGTTTCCTCTTTATTCTTAGAAGAAAAACTTGAGGATAAGTATCTTTTTTAGGAGACGAGTTTTTAATTGGCCATCATTCATGATGGTGTAGAAAATTGTTTTTTGGATTAATTATTTGTTTTATCGTAGTGAGTGTGCCTTGTGGCCTAAGGAATGTGTCAAGAGAATCTATGGATTTTTTAGAACCTATAACTCCTAGTATTTTTTGGAAATTGTCTAGGCACACAATTTGATCAAAACGTACACCTGAGCCCACGCGGTTTGGAAAAATCATGCAGGGTGTTTCATATTATTACAGATGCATTCAAGGTTATGAAAAACTATGTGACCCAACCCTCATAGTTGTGAATATTGTCTCATATATGAGATATCGGAAAAACAAATAGTATTGGCATGCTTATTCTAATTGTTTACTAGCTGTTTGAGGATTGGACTCCCTAGGATAGTGATTATTCATGGTTTATTCAACTGTGTAGTCGAACCATTAACCTCTTAAAAAGTGGTAAAATTCAATATTTTTTTACATTAAGTGATATTAATCCATCTCCCATCTTTTCTAACATCCTTCAAATATAGAATCCCTCACCCCATGAGAGAAATCAATTCCTCCATGGCGAGGCTATGAAACTATCTCTTCATCTAGAATCTGATTGGACTACCATATAATACATTAGATAGCTAACTGTAAGAGCTTCAATTATTTCTCTCCATTACTTAGTTTCTCTTACCATATCTTCTTCTATTTTTATGCGAGATATTTTTCCCTATTTTCAGGTCATTTTCCTATTTGGGTGATTTCTTCTTCCCTTAATAAAATCAATGGTCAAGGCTTGATGAGTGTTCATCCACAGACCTAAGGTAGATGGTCTATAAATCTTTCAGAAAAGTTTATGTGTTTTTATAGTATTTCTATATATTTCCAAATTCCAGACTCTTCTGCACATTACCGAAATTGTGTTAAACCTATTTAAATAATTATGCAAGGATAAATTACTCCCTTGGACTATATTGAATGATTCATGGATTTCGAACTCATTTATTCCACGCCATTGGGTGTGCTAAATAAATTATAACCTTTTATATAAATGATTAATCAACCAAGACCTCTAGACTATTTGGATTGACTTGGAAATCGAATTTCCATGCCTCTTAAATTAAATGGCCTATCTTAGTTAAATGTATGAGGGTGGAAAGTCCACACCACATGGTATATATACTTATAAATGTGACTTTTATGAATGATAACCCATTGGTATTTTTTTCTAAGTGATTATAAAATTTTTAGAGGTAAACCCACATTGTTATTATTATTAGGTGACACAGTTATTGGCTATTAATAATGTTTAAGTGTTCTATTGAGCATTTAATTTCATCCTCCTTTATATTAGGTGATGGTCATGATGTCTCAATACATTATACTTTTATTTGGGTGATGGGAATGAAATTCCATGTTCCCTTACTTCATGTGTTGGGCATGGCGACTCGCACCACCATCTCAAGTGATGGTTCTGATGTGTCAAATTCATATTATATGTAGGGAGTGTACCCTTATTAGAGTCATTGGATCTTTAGAATAGTAATGGATTCCAGATTTATAGCCTTGGTCCAGCTAGAACCTAGTATCCATGTATATGCCTCAAAATGTACTTATGAATAGTATTCATATACATGTATACATATTATACATATTATATATATTTCTATGATTATTATATATATAGTTACTTATCAAACTCATTCTAGCGTATAATGATGCAGGTAAATCCATTTAGGTGTTATATAAGAACCTGATTCAGATGTTGTTTATTCTTCTCCATTATTTATTATTATTGTAGATTATACTTGCACACTATTATGATATGTACACTGGTTGAATTATTATAGATACCATTGGTTATAACTGATTGATTTTATCTCACATAGTATTCGGATATCCATTGGTACCATAGTAGACTTGATGGCTACAAGTGTGGAAAAGGTAAAGAACCATATCTATGACATTTTATTTATTTCACTTATAGTTTAGAGCATGGGTGAAAAGGACCGAGTGTATAGTTATTAATCTAGTGGATCAATATTTGGTATTTTTTTTATTTTTTGTATACCATGATTTATAGGACTATACTGTATGTTCCTCATTTCCTATATTTTTATACTAGTATGAAATGGAATCATTGTATATGTATCTTATGGATTTGGGTATTTATTCTTTGGCTTGGTTTTTTATGATTCATGATTTCATTATTATTCTTGTTTCTGTTGTTCCATATGTTATATTATTCTTAATATTATTCAGTTTAATTATTATATCTATTTTTTCACTTCAACATGTAGGAATAGTCTCTCCACTGTACCTCCTTAGAACCACTTTACTAGTCGATATCCTTTGGCATGCGGGGAGTTGTGGTTAAAGCCATGTGACCCCCTAGACAAGGGAACTATCTATGTGGATCCTGGGTTGGGATGTTACAATTTTTGTAGCATAGATATGCTCCAAACAAGAAACACCTACTCTTTTTCCACCTAAGAATCGAATCAAAGTCATGTCATCTGCATTAGACATGACATGTGAAGATAAAGTTCATGCATGGGTTAGTACAAAAATACCCTATAGGAACCCCTAAAGTCACGAGTAGTCAACACATTACCGAAGATTAATTTCGATCAGAATTTGAGAAAATAATCATAATGACCCAAATATAATCAATAAGGACACCAAATGATTAGGGAAAGGATATCTCCATCTCTATAGACAACTAATAAATACTTTTTATTATATCTCCAAGGGTCTCATCATTGATATCAAAATATAAGTGTAAACTTATAAGATTAGATTGGAGAGATTTATCCTTGATAATAAGTGACATAGTTGAGAAATTATAATCTCTTACACATGAACCTTGCATAAACTGTCATGAAAATAGAGGTATCATAGCTCATTGTTGCGCATCATGACTAAGGGTGGACAACTAAATCTGAGGACCCACCCACTACCAATTTATAATGAAAAGGATTAAATTTTATTGATAGAGTATCTAAACACTTTTTAATGTGGGGGAGTTTAATATAAACATATAATAATGGTATGGGGAACCCACACCATGGAGAGTGGCGTGTGAGTACCATCCCCAGTAACACTTTGGTGATCAAACCTGATCATTATCACCAACTAAGAATCACTAAAATAATAGTCCCACTAGCATCACCTCGCATCATATATCTTCTTTAAAAATAAATTCCATCATTCTTAACTATATGTAAAAATACTCAGGTATGTTAATCATGGTCCCAAATATATGTATCGTAGAATGTTTTACACACAGTATAATTCTCATAAAATAGTACACAGTATGCACATAGTGTTTCATGAGGTATGACCTCAATTGGAAAACTAGACATTTCATCACCAAAACATGACTTGGCTAGCCATGTGGATAAATATTTTATATACATGAAGTAAATAGTATGCCTAGAAAGATCGGGGTAAGCTGGTGACCTCCTAGCTCATGATCATGTACTCTAGATCATGCATGTGTACTCTAGTCATCCATGTGTACCTGGTCATGCCTATTCCTATATACCCTAAGGGTACACTTTGAGAATCTATCATAAAATCACTCAATGTGTGGAAGTCCCATAAAACATGGGAAATTTAATATCACATGAAACCATAGTCTTCATAGTTGAGGGACTACAATACATGGGTTCCTAGAATACACACCATATATGTCAATATTTTCTATAATTAGAATGTTATTAAATGTCTTCACCTACGCACCAATTCCACCATTAGGACCTCTAGGGAACACTATATAAAGCCATGATCTAGGTTGATCACCATTTATAACTTTTCAGAAGTCTTATTTCAGCCATTATTCATCAAAAATAATCTTTATCACCATCCCGATGTTCCATATAGCCCAAATCATGGTAATCACACTGCCCATACTAACATCGTCCCACCATTTTCACCAGTGGCTAAATCATGCCCACCAATTACTTAGAAACATCAATCCCTGATCCTTTGAATAGATCCACTAAATCAATCATTTAATCTACCAACACAAGATCCAATTTCGTGTTCTCATCATCATCGAAGTACATCAGATGTATCTCCAAACTCAAAATATGAACTTGTGACCCTGATTAATTATTCCAAATAAGGAAAAACATTTGTTATTACTACTAGTTATCATCAAATCTCTGAAAATCCAATTACCAATGATGACATCCAATAATAGAGGGAGAAAGGAACAATCCATAATGTTAGCATCGAATGAAGCATGTATTCATTAGATTATCGTCATCAAAATCAAATAAAATTGGATCATAAAATTAGTAATAATAAATAAGGAAAAATAAAAAATTCATAAATCTAGTATGATAATGTATACATTGGTAAAACAAAATGTAGATCGATCCACAAATAAATTCTGGAAATGATTAATTTATGTTCATCTTATATTTAGACATGGAAAAAACCAAACAAAGTTCCATAACATGAGTTTGGATTGGTTACTAATTAAATTTCTATCTTCATAATTATTTTTGTTAATATATAAGAACTCCTTCAAAGATGATGATCCTCACGGTACTCTGATATGTGATCCAAAGTCTCGTAACCATAAACCAATGCACTCACCACCAGAACTCCCTCTCTACAACTATCTCTCATCTTAATCCCTCTAGGTTTATAGAGAAAACCCTTGGAAATTCTATATATAGAATATAATATCAAGGATCTATTAGGGTTTCATGATTTAATGAAAATCAAATTAAATAATATTTTAAATCATTTTATTATCATACGATATCACTTTATCCAAGCATTGAAATACTTCTTGACTTATATCGTACCTATATTAAATCACACATTAGGGATTTAATGTCAGTATCAGATTTCCCATCAAATATATTATTCAAAATTAATTAAATTATTTAAGAAAAAATTGAGTGTTCAGGATTTATTATATTTAATATTTTTAATATATTTTCACCTATGCTATCTAGGTCCTAGAATCTCATGCCGAATAAGGTCCTAGCTTTATGAATGTTCCTTCAAATATTACAAATCCTTATAAGAAAAAAATAGAGGCGTTACATTCATCTAAAAAACAATAATGACATGTAACTTCCCCACGAATGTCCAATATGACACCTCTATAAGTTAGAGAATCAAAAATACAAAATAAATTGTTTTAGTGTTAAGAGAAACCAAACAATGTATGAACTTATAACATAACTCGTCAATTATAATCAAAATCCAACAATACTTACCGAAATATCTCATTAAAATCAATTATTAATTTGTAATACAAATACCATCTTAAATAAGGAGAGACCAAAATTAAATATCCATCATTTGATGATAGATATGATGAATGGAATACCGGAAATAATATAAAGACCAAAACTATTCATCAATGTGTGTCAATAAAAATTCATATTTTCTTAGAAACACCACCATTCATGAACTGAACATCAAGGACCTTGTCCTATATCTCGGTGGATCCTATATTGAACCTGTAATATAATAATCATGAGAAAAACTAATTCAGTATGTGTCATCCCCTAACCCCATGAATAAACATTAAAAGTAAATCATTTTCATGCATGTTTATAAGTTCTACAATGAATATTATATTTCAGTTTATGTTAAATAAGTCACATTAAACCCACATTTAAAAATATTTTAACAAAGGTAAAAAAATAAACATATTTAAAAATAATCAATATTTACATAATTTTATGAAGGAACTATATTTGAAATTAAAAGAAAACTGTTTCAAAAGAAAACATTAGAATTAATCACATTGATGAAATAAAGGTAACAACCCACCCTTTATCACCCTTTTCACACTACACTATTAATACACATTAAAGAGAGATAATTTTATGATTTTAATTGGAAATCCCCAAAGATAGTAAACATAAACATAATAAATAGTAGTTAACTAACATTAAAAATATACATAAGTTGGAATAATTCAATTCTTGAAAAGAAATATAAATAACAATAACATTTAGTTATGTAAATTAAATAAAACATGAAATCATGGGAATAACTTTTGGAAATTATGGTCAAGGTATGCTAATATCCTCATACATTCTTATGTATAAAACCAATCATAACCAACTGCACACAGACATAATAAGGAGAGAATCTTCAAAGCCTTGTGGGTAAAGTGACATCTATATGATATCCAATTATGTGTATGACATTGAGGAGAAAAAATAAATTCCATTCAATAGTGTCACATCCAAGATAGAGTATCATCATAACTAATTGTGTAATTCAAGGATAGATAGAGTAATCAGTGTCGAACATGTACATTTCCGTTGTTCCCTACCTAAGTAACCAGGGCTCTCGGGATCAACCATTTTTGGGTAAGTAAAATTTTTTATTAAATAAATCACATAATATATCAATGATGTGTAACACCCTACGTTTTTATGATGTATATTTTTTAGAATAAATTTAATTTCTTTGATAACATACGATACATGCAACCTCAAGTCAAAATAAATCATAATATAATATATTATTATAACCTAGTAATTAAAATGGTTGTATGAATAGTAATAATGTTTTTTAAAATATATATATTTGTTTTAGATAGATAAAATTTTAATTTAATCAATTTATAATAAATTTATTATATGTTTTAAAATTACAATTTTCAAAAAAAATTGGTTTTTGTGAGAAAATAATATAATTAATTTTTTACACTGTTAGATCATTTATTAGATAAAATAAACTTGATTTTGAAATTAACATGTTCATATTATTGTATTGTTATTTTTTTATAATATTCCCAAAAGATTTATTTTTTGATGAATATTGAAAATATTGATTTTTATTGAAAACTGCCTTTTCTTTTAAAGAAAATGATAATTTAATTTTATTAATATAGATTTAAAATTAAAATTAATTCATTTATATTATTAATAATCCTGTTATTTTAATTGGAATTAATTTTATGTGATTTTCCATATAAGATATTTGTATACATAAGAAATTATTTTTTCTTGAAAATTGTTTTTCATTGTGTTTTGGGAGTTTATTTTAAAAGTAAGTCACATAAATTATAGATATTGAATTTTATTAAAGTGATTAAATTTTTGGAATCAACATTTAATGATTTTAAAATTATGATACTCTCATTTTTGTTCATAATTAATAGTAAAAATAGTATAATGTGTTCATTATAGTTAATGGTAAAATGGGTTTAATGGAGGTAGAATTAAACTAAAAGAAAAGGGTTTGTTTTCCAATTATACTTTTATAAATACAATTTTCTATACATATTTCAATGTTATGATATCTATAATTGGAAAATATATCCATTTAGAAGCATTTGGATTGAGAATGAATTTGTTATATTCTATTCTATTAAGAAGTTCCATGTTTGTCCCCTCCCTCACTTATAATAGAAGAACCTTCTTTTCTAATATTTACCCCACATTGAGCCTTATAATTTGAAGATATCCTACCCATATATATTATAAAATTACATATCCATTAATTTTATGTTCTATTATTATTAAAATTCCATTACAATTTTCCTTAAGAAGGTATCTGATGGAGGACAACCAAATTATAGGTAATCATATTTCTCGACCTATTTTAATTTATTTATTTTTATAACTCTTATAAATTGGTGGTACTAATAATTAAATATTAAATTAATTATACTAAATGTACTGAAATTTTATTATGATTGTGGAACCACCCATATTTAACTCTATTCCATCAAATGTGAATTGAATGTTTCAGTCCAGTGTACGTGTGGACTACTGCCTCCACGCAGTGATACAATTAATTTTCCATCACCGTATTTCATGGATGGTTATTAGGATGGGTTAAATATTTATAAATTATAATTTTGATATAAGTATTTATTTTTAATTATAATATTATTTCTACCATCTTATCTCATAATCCATTGGAAAATGATAATGTCGCCCGTGCATATGTGTGGACTACCACCTCTAAAAAGCGATGTGATTCATTTTTCCTTTTTCATTTAAATTTATGGTAATAAAGATAGATTTAACAAATAAATATGATTTATATGATACAATAACTAATAATTAATAGTTAATTATTATTTATCTCTATTTCAATCTATCTAATAAAAAGTGAAAACAGTATTCATGTGTACATACGGTTTTGCACCTCCATGAATAGTGAAATTCATTTTCTATCTCAATCGTTTATGACTGAATTAAAATATATATAAATAAAATATATTTTATTATTATCATTATTAAAATTATTTCCATCATAAACTCATAATCAAATTTCAAGGACTAGAACTACTGAACTAACATTCTCAGGAAAATCGAAACAGTTAACCTCAAAAAATAGCAATTTTAATAAGGAATTATTAATTAATTAGTGATAAACTGTAATAAAGGTATCATATTTGACATTATAAATATTTAAATTATTCCATTATAGAATTTTAATAAATTTAAATTTATTATACATGATTATAGTTTGATTTTGAGCAAGTATAACATGAGTTAAAGGATTTATATTACAATCTCTTTGTTTATCAAATTTTTTTTCAATATTTGACAGATAAAATTAAATGATCTAACTCTCAATAATATCGATAATTTAATTCTCATGTATTTATTTATAGAGAATATATATATTTTTATCATTTTACCCTCTTCAATAACTCAAGAGTCCAAAAGAATTGTTTTACGGAAAATTGATTTTATTTCAATCCTCTATCGAAAATTCTTTTCATCCATGCCCTAGTAATCATTAAAATGTTTTCAAGAATGATTTAATATTATTCTATGATTTTTTAAATTTAATTTTAAACAATTTTTTATTTCATAAAAATATTTTAAAATATTTCTTTGTTTTTAAAAAATGTTACTTTTTTGTTTTAACTAAAAACTATAAAAGTGATATTTGTTTCAACATACATGGTGTGAATAGAACAACCAACCATCTTGAAAACTCAATGATTTTAATATTCCTTTAAAAAATTCCATGATTATTTCAATGAAATTTTTTTCCGAAATATTTAGGAAATTTTTATATTTTGATGAATTTTTTTCCAAATGAAAATATTATTTCTCTCATGAAATAATCCAGTGATGTTTTAAATTAATTATTTAGCCATAATAACAAACTTTATGTTACTTATTGTTTACTGGGTATATGACACAATGATTAAATCCACTTTAATTATTTGGATGGATTATGATAGTTATTATTAAAGGATGATTCTACAAAACTGATTTCTTTCCCATGGGTTAATTAAGTTATAAAACCAGTTGCTTTTCTACTGCTTATGCTATGATGAAATGATGAAATATTTATGAATCTTGTTTTTTTATGGGTTAAGATGTGATTATTTTTTTGATATTTTAAAATATAAATGCATAATTTTTATTATGTGATAGGGGTCCTAAATTATATATCATACTAACTCATTGGGTAAAGATGGATATCTCTTGATATAACAAGGACTGGAGTTGGGAGTGACCCCATCTCAGTTGGAAACTATCTCCTCTATGATAGTTTTGGGAGTAAATATTGACCATTATGATGGTTTGGGGAGTGAAACCAATCCATTATTATATTATTGGTAATGATCCTTGAATACATATAAAATTATTTTCTATGATTTTGTATATTATAGAAACTGAAGACTTATGAAAATGTTATTATTTAATGTTTTATTTTCTTTGATTCCTTTATTATTAGTATATTATGAACTTATAAGCTTTATTCTATGATTAAATATTATGATCTATGATATACATGTTATGGTTTTATAATGTTATGATCATTTTCTCATACCTTTATGTTCATGTTATGTTTAAATAATAATTTATAACTCCCTTTTTCCTTAATAAGAATCAGAGATCACAAATTCTTATATTTCCTTTCCTTAGGTTATGAATAACGATATTATGCAAGATAATTCTAATAAGGGTTCTGGTTAGGAATAACATAGTTTTAGATTATGTAGTTCACTTATGAAATTGTGGATTATGTATCTAAATTTCAGGATATACTAGAACTATATTATTCTAGTGTGGATCATTATGTTATATATTGAATATTCATCTAATATGATTTGTTATTAATGTATGATAAGTACGGGTCTCAATAGTTTGAATCATAGAAAAGCTTAGTTAACTTTTGAAACTAATATTAGAAAACCTTAGTTAGAACCCTTACGATAATCCAATATATATGAGAACATCCTAAATTATGTTAATGAAAGGAGTATAGTTTTCTCAAAAAAAATCCATGCCAAGATATTATAATTGGAAGTGGTGTTAGTATAGATGCATTAGGGGGTAATAACCTAAAACATAGTAGGTCAAGTATATCATGGATCTCATTATGGTGCATGGTGAGTGTTCTCTAACTATACACCTAGGTTGGCACTCCCAGGGGATATGATTAGGTTAATTTGAATTTTGATTGCAAACCGTCATGATGGTTTTTAATAGATGATAATCGTGGATGACCTAGATTAAACATAATTTTTCAAAGATTGTAAATAATGTGTCATTATTTACAAATTATATAAATTATTTTCATGAATATGTGGTTTCCCTCTATAGTTATTATATTTCACATTATACATTTTTAGTTCTATGCAATAGATAAAACCTAAAGTAAACATGTCAATTATAAATGTGGTGGACAATGAAATGACTATTATCTGGAGAAACAAAATTTTATGTGATCTGGAATGAAGAATATTATTTCATTACATCAACAACATTCTCATTTTATGAATCATGTTGAGATTCTTAATGATAAAATGAGGTAATGATGTTATATTGAGTCATTCATACGGAAACATACAATTTTTTATTGGGTCCATTGATCCAATATTTGATGAGTAATGGATTATTACCATTGAAAATATATTTTCCATTATCTAGTGTTTAGAACTTGAATTTTTTTCAGATCATTGACATCTAGAAGTTGAAGTAAATTAATGGTGCACTCTTATCACAAACATGAGGAAATTAGAATAAATTGATTCCAAAAAGTGGTATAAATTTTAGAGATTACATTCAATAAGTAATTTCCTTGTATTATTCATCTGAAAATAGAGAAGGAATTATTTTAGATAAAGAAAAAGTATGATGAATATATTAGTACATGTTTGGAAAATTTTTCAACACATGTGATGAATTCTTCTAGTACTATCATCAAACATAATAAAAATATTGATCGATTATTCATTATCTTGGGATGATTTTTAAAAATTTGTAATATATATTAATATTTAATATTTCATTAAAAAACACTTAAATGTTTTCTATCATTATTGATATATTTTAACATTTAATATTATATTTATTAGAATTGCTTTATTTTTTTCTATGAAATAGTGTGCTAATGAAAAATAAGGTGATTGAATAGAATTAAACTTTGGATATAGAATAGTATTAAATAACAATTCATATCAAGAAATAAATTAAATTATTATCAATTAATGTAAAACTCCATTTATTTAAATTCATTATGAAATTACATTAATGGATATTGTTTCATAGATATATATTTTAGCAAGTAAAATGTTAAATGTTTTTAATAGAAAAAATATAAGAGTAAATAAATGTACATTTTATATTGAAATTTACATAAATATTCCCCATTATTATGAGATAATTTTTTTCATTACATATATATGTGAATGTACATGAACACAAAAAAATAATTTATATTATGATATATTTCCATATGAAAATTAACTATAATTAAAACATTGATACATTGAGGTGTTAGATAAAATTTAAATATATATAGTTGATTTGTTCTTAATTTTAAATCAATTATTATGTACAGTATTTCAATATAAATTTTATTTTTCTCTTTTCAAATAATATTGTATTATTGTTTGTGTTTATAAACTAAATTTTTTTAGTTTATAAGAATATAATTTTTTTTGTTTTATACATTTGATAAATGGTTTATGCATTTTTAAATTGGAAAATACAATATATTATACATACATATTATAAATAAATATTTTCACTTCAAAATCTCTTATTAATGTTCCTTTTGTAAAATTATTAAAATTCTTGATATATTAAATCAAATTCATATAGATGTATGAATTCTAATCACCATAGAAACATGTTGTAGTTATATTTTTAAGTCGTTTATATATTCTATATATTTGTAAGTAATATATAGAATTGACAGGTAAGAATATTGAGATACTTTTTTTGATTTATATAGTGAATACATAATCAATATATACTTTTTAATGGCATCGAATAGATTTATGCCTTCATTAATAATATATTCTTTTACATTCAAATTAATCCATGTTGTTTAAAAAAAGTGACAGTACATAAAATAGAAATTTTAAATTTATTAATTATTATTTATAAAACCAATTTTTTAACAGGTTAAAATGTTGGTCAAATTAACTTTATGTCAACTATTAATTTGATAGTTATCCAATGTTAATGATTATTAATTGTTTATGTAGTTAAAATAAAACAAAATTTGATTTATTTTTTTATTGTGGATAAATATTTTTTTAAATAAACCACTAGGTATAATTTGAATATTAGATTTCATGTCTAATAAATTTGTTATGTTTATTATATTAATCATTACTTTATTCAGATGGTTTTTTGAAAATTAAATAAACACATAATTCAAAAAAAGAATCAACATATAAGAGTATTATGGTAAATATAATCCACATTATAGTGTTTTTTAAATGATATATTTCATAATATATAAATCAAAATATTAATGTTTCTTGGTAAAAAATATTAGATTTTTATAAATAATTCTTCATAAGAGTTTTACTCATTCCCAATTACTCATAAAATTATTGTGTAAGTAATAATATGTGATAAAAGAAATAATTTGTAATAATATATGTTAAATGTAATTCTATTCATTATATATCACAAAATACAAATATTTAAATGAAATCAAAGTATCTCAAACAATAATACCATATAAATTTTGAATTTATTGATACGATTGATATAATTATTTATAGACTTTTTGGATATTGATTTATCAAATATTAATTATTTATGTAGAATTATGTTTAAATTTCTTTCTATGTGTTGAAATATATTGATCCATTTGAAGTATCTTTTTTCCATATCATCATATTTTTTTAATAATATCTATGTCCCACCGCCTATAGATCAGGTTCATCTATCCAACACTGATGTATCACTAAAAAATGAAGGATGTTGTTACCTCTAAAGATAACATATCACTAACTACAAATACCATCATCTACTATGTTATTAATGAAAATGTAATAATTATGTGTAACACTTTTATACATAACATTTATATCTATAATACTATATTAATCAACAATGAAAATATCCATAAAAAAGAAAAAATATTGAATATATATCAATATATATAATTTTAATCAAGAATACAACCAATATTTGTATCCCACTATAGAATCCAAGACATCAACTAATTTATACCTAGGTAGAAACTATCATTTAATATCCTTTATCATTTATATTTTATGATATACATCTATATAATAATGTTGAATATACATTTTCACATGCTGACAGTAGAAAAAATACCATGTATGACAATCCCAAGTACTAAATTTGTTTAATATTACCATTAATATCTATATACAACCATAAAATGTATTCTATATAAAAATAAATCATACAAATCATCCATTTTTTTATTATTCTGTATTAATTACATTCCCAGTTAATCATATCTCATCATCTCCACTCCTCAATTAATAATATATATATATATATATATAATATCAGTATTATAAAATGTCACCATAATGAGGGACCCGAAAAAATACTTCCTAATAAATATCTACCAAGTATATACTCTTCAATCTAGAGAACATAATCATAGAAGATGAAATCAAATCAAATCACATTATAAATCCAGAGTATTACCATATGACTCCCATAAAATATGTTGTTACTCATCTATTAGAATTTTTTTGGGTACATTTATAAATGAAATTTAATATGAAAAAAATTCTAATCCACTGTTATTGTTTTTTACATGATAAATATTTTTCAATGAACCATATTTTATTTTTGTATATGTTCTTCTATAACTAACATCAGAATAGATCAGTAAATTTTTATCTACTCTTCATTAAAATATATTCTATGGGTGGTAATTAAGAATATCCTCTATGTGTAATTTTCCACTACAATCACACATCTATAGGAATTGAGATGTTTATGTAGTAATCTGTATCATCGCTTTACAGATTTCATGGATAGTGAGTGAGAATAATTTAATCTAGGACATTATTCTCATGAAGAGAGGAATCCAATAGGTGTTTTATAAGACATGGGCCCTTCAGGCCTATATGTTGTCTCTATATTACCCCAACCCTTACATTGTTATATCTCACGAGTCCCTACAATATATATTATCAAGGTGTGTGGTAGGGTTTGATTAGTGGTAATGTGGTCATCAATGGTTTAACCCTATATCCCAAATCAGACACCACTATAATAGATCTAGCCATAATATTATCATCCTTTTTCCACCAAATATTTTGTTTTAGATCTATTATATCATCCTCATCTAATATAAATGGTATATTTTGATTATTTTTATGTTATACTATAAAAGTGTGATTTATTCCATTAAATTATCATTGCATGTTTTCAAGATAAAATGGATTAATGAGTGATGGTGGAATAATAAACTATATATTTTCTTCTATTGAATTGACTAAGGAGAGGATATTCTCTACAACTATGTTTTTCAACATTGTCATTATCATTTTTTTTCTTCCATAGTGTAAAGACTTCCCATATTTTCATTCTTTAATTAAGGTCCTATAATACCCTCATATTATTCCTTTGTGGTTTTATTAACCATGAATCTTTTTCAATGAATATTTTTCCAATCTAGGAGAGACGAGGGTTTACTGTTGGATGAAACAGATATCTATTGTTTGTGCATTATTTTTCTTCAAGATTATCATTATGGAATCTATATAATGTGACCAAATGTTTTCAATAGGACTAATTCAAAATTTATTCACCACATTATGAAGGCAATACCATTTTCCCATCTTAATGATAATTTTTTTGAGAGGTATTGATAATTACCCTCCTACTATTTTGGTTTTAATGGAAATTTTTATGGTAGTCCACATAAATTTATTACCATTTTTCTTTTTCATATTTCATTAACCCTATTAAGAATCAACAATTCCATTACACATATACATTTCTTGATTGATTACCTATAAAATTATGAATATTTATACCATTAATATTTATTTTTTACACCCTTTTTGACGTTTCCTAGAACCAAGTTAGTGTTACAGACAAAATCCAAAATATACCCTAATAGGTGTGGGTAAATTGGGGTGTTAATTTTTTTTATCTTAAATTAAATAATTTTTTAAAATTGTATATAACTCTTATATAATTACAATTTTTTTTCATATAAAATTTAAATATATAAAATAATCTCAAGGGAATAAATATTTTAGATGGTTCATCACTAAGAAACAATTTAATGCGAAAAAAACCAAAATTGCATTAGAGTAACAAGGGATATCTATTATAATAATATATTACAAAATTTTTAATGAAATAATTGGTTTATAACCTTGATTAAATATCTATTTCTCCTTATTCACTCATTTCTTCATTAAATATTTACAATGATTTTATGTCATTAAAATTTCCCAAAAATAATTATTTCAAAACAACGAATAGGAAAACTGTTTGGGTGTGTCGTTATTCTTATGTTATTATAAAAACCCTAAATCTATAATGAAATATATAATAATAGAAGAAAAACTTTTAAATCTATAAATATGTCAATTTTCACATTTCCAAAATCTATATTTATTTCTTTTTTTAAACACTCTAATACCATGGGTCAAACATCCAAAAATGTTCCCCATGAATTTCAAAAATGACATAAAATTATTATGTCATTGAAAAAAATATCCTTTATATTTTTGAGTAAAATAATATAATACATAAAATCTTATATCAAATCTAATTATAGAAAATTTCTAAAATTGTATACGTTATTGAATGATTTACTTACTTTCTATGTTAATGTTGATAAAATTCAAAGGCTATCAAATGATGATATATACTCTGACCTAAACCTCATTGAACATATATATCTATAAAATATTGATAAAATCAGTTTTTTTGAAACACTGAATATCACACTATGATCTTTTCAATCTTCCACTAGATGTGAAACTATTATGGGACTTCATTTAAATTAGAACATGATTTTATATTTCTCAAATCTAAAGGTGTTAGTAATATTTTTAACTATCATTCCTATATATCCAATCCACCGTGATCACAACCTAATCAAATATAGAAATGTTTTCTAGTACCACACCAATTACTCTATGGTTATCTCTATAAGAAATCCTCAATCATTATATTGTAATCAATTTCATTACAGTGTGATTCCACAACTTTTAATTGAACCACCCCTGTGATTATTTAACTTTACTCTTATAAATTCAATAATTATTATTTTATATAATATTTTATGGAAGTATCTCTTTATCTATATAAAACCATTATTCAATCCCCAAACTCATTTTTTTCATCCATATACACCATTGTGTTGTATAATATATCTTCATGGAATGGTTTTCTATGTATTAATATTACAAAGAATTTATAATCACGTGATAATATTATTTAACACCTCTTAACTTCACCGATTAATCTAACATATCTTCTATTAAATGTGTGAGTACCTATATTATGAAAAGGTCTTGCCACATTTAATAGAGAAAAAATTTAGTAACCTAATTGCTCATCCATGTCACTATATATGAATATTTAATCCTTATTTCATACCATGTATCAACTTATGTACCTAAATAATTCTATGTTTTATGATAATCACATTCAAATTTGTTTATATAATTTTTACATTTGAGAAAAAAAACACACTTCCAATGATAAACATGATTTCAACATTCTCACCCTATAGTTTTATTGGAAATTTTATTTCAGAGGACCACCACTAGAAAATAAATGAAATATAATAACCACTATATCATTCTAAATGTACAGTAACCATTCTCTAGGTAAAAAATAATACATAGTGATTGAATTATATAATAATAAGAAAAATATATCTCAAACCACTTGTTAATAAGTTTAAAACTTTATTCCATTATACCGTAGATTTAATTAAGTCCCCATAGATCATTTATCCCATTTAAAAACATTTAAATTATAAACCAATAATATTATAATGTATTTTTTATGTGAATACTTGATTGAAAATTGAACAATTTAATAATTTAAATATAATTATGGGAACATAGACATTTAATTGTCCAGTATAAATATAAGTAACCATATTATGAAATAAATACATAATAATAAAATTCATCAATTAGTATAATTCATCTATATGAATATCATCTTCCCCTGATTGGAAAAATAAGTAGATTCCTCACTGATTTTCTAAGAACAAGTCCAAGCCAAAATCCCTTAATTTTATCTTCATAGAAAAAATTTTAGGGAGAATTTCAATCTCATATTAATTAATAATATATCTATTCTAGTTCAAGCACCATCCATTGAAAGCATGGCTTATTTTATTATCCATAGGCTAAACATGGATACTATTTTTGATTTTTGTAAGTTAATGATATAATGAAATAAACATAAATTTTTCAGTTAAATAAATATTATACATACCATGTGAATTTATATAAATTTTATGTTTATATTTTTTAAGGGATGTAATGGTTATTTTTAATAGAATCATATTCAATTAATGTGCCTAAAAACTAATAATATCAATTTATTTGTAAAAATTATTCTAAAAATATATATTTTGTTTTTATGTTCTAGGTGGTTAATTTTTTAAAAATAAATATAATGAATGATTATTTTAAATAAAAATATCCAAAATTTGAATCATATATTAACATGTAATTAACTTTTTATTGATAGGATATAATAATAAAAATAGGTTATTTTTATGAATTTTATTTTTCTATAATATATATATATATATATGATAATTTTTAAATAGACTAATATTTTTTAAAAGTATATATATTGTGTTTTATTTAATGGTTTAAAAATTTGGGACTATCAAATCTTAATTTGGTATTTCATATCCTCTTAAAGGATTACTAAAAAATAATTACCATGGTATTCAATTAATCTAAATTAATAATGTAAAAAATGAATTATGTATAGTGGATCCGATTTTTCTACATAAAAATGAAATATATATATTTAATGTTACCTCTATTATGTTATAATTCGATAGAAAAATTTCTCACTAGAATTTCCATTCCACACTTACAAAGCACCCATGTTACTCCATCTTAAACAATTACCTAAAATTATTTTCAATTTAAACACCACTCCTAGTTCACCAATAAGTGGATCTTGGTTAAAAAAAGTGAAATATGTATCGTTAAAAATTATATTGAATCACTACCCATTTTACCACTCCAAGATCCCTATTACATTTTTATCAACCTTGGTATCAAGAATGTGACCCATTTCCTCAATTTCTATTAAGCATTTTGGGAAAAAATTAATGTCATTTATATGATTATTTTCCACTCCCTAATATAGTTTCTACATAATTCTCATCCATTTTCCTCAAAAACAACAATATTATTTCTAATATATTGAAATAAACATCATTTATATTATAAAATTTTATTTTATTTATCAAAAAACTTTTGTTTTATCTCCATCCCATCCAATGGGGAATGAAAAGGCAACTTGTTCTATGTGTGGAAAATAGTCTTCATGAATGGGGTGTATAATTTCTCATCAGACCCACATGTTTATAGGTCTAATAATTTATTTAATGAATATAAATTATTTTTAAATTTTTATTAATATTATGTAATGACACATTTTTCATCATACTAATTTTTAATCTATTTCTAATATCCCACCTTTTCCGTATTAAAAACATGAAACTGGTTCTTCATTGATTTCATCTGAACGAATCACTTATAAAACTGTCCTGAAATAAAATTAGATATTTAAAAATAAATATGAGTATTATATTATAATTACTTAAATATAATAATTTTGATGATATGGTTTTCAATGAATGGGATGACCATTTTCATTACAAATCATATGTGAAACAATCAAAATCACAAACATCCTATGAAGAAAATAAATATCAACTAAAAAATTTATAATTCATTATTTTAATTAAATATCATAAAAATAAATTATATTACAAAGTATTATAAATAAGTTATGTATATAGTAATTTCAATTATAAATGTTGTTAGATTTTATTTAACCAAGTAGGTATCTAGTGCATGGGAGTTCATTTACTCAAATTTTTTTCACTAAGATATATAGTTTATTCAAAAAATAAATTTTTATGACTTCTCTAAAATATTTTATATGATATTTCCTCACCATTATATTAATAAATTTCATTTTTATTTCATATATTTTTTTAGGAAAATTTATTCTAATAAATGTCTATAATTTTAAAGAACAACTATCATCCTCATAAATTACTAGTTTCCCTCTAGGTTAATATTATTCATTACATAAATTATTTACATTTATTAATTTGAAACTGAAATATGAATTTTTTTCATGTGACCATTATATTTATCTTATCCAATTATAAAAAATATATTTTATTTTCAATTTTTTATATGGGATAATTTAAAGGTATTTCTAAATATAAAAAATAATTTTCCTTTCACAAACATATATTTTAACTTAATATCCACTTTTTTAACCTAAAATTTTCATCAATTAAATAATCAATTATTTTAGTTTCATTATAAAAAAATTTAAATTTTATTTCTATATAATTTTCTCAAAATTACCTTTTAAAATAGTTTCATAACTTTGTCTTCTACATCAATCTTGTTCAATGTTTTTTGAAATATATTTTTTCATGTTTTATCATTTTGATTTTTTTTGTCAAATTAATGGAATAAATATATGATTGAATTATAATTTTATAATTAATATCTAAATTAATTTATGAAATTATCCTTTTGGGTGGTTTAAATATTATATTAAGTGATATAACACATGAAATAAATTTTTACACCACTAAGAAATATTATAAAACATAAATTCATTCTAAGGAATATTTATGATATGATGTACCATTTATTTCACATTCACACATATATATGGATAATTTTTTTTATTTGTTTTTTCTCAAATCTACAATCTATATAATGGTAAAAAATTTATAACTCTTCAGATAATTCATGAAAAAGATTTCATTTAGTTATGATCCCTAGATGATGTGAGTTTATAATTTCATTTAGAATTGTTTAATAAGATATTTTTTGGGAATGTTGAATGTGTAAATGATCACAATATAATTAATGAAAATTATTGATTATATCTATGATAACATGGTTATTATTTACTATAATTATTGTCATTAAAATTTCTATGTTAGACATCAGGTATATGTTTGGTTCCATGAATCTTGATTAATTTTTACTTAATCTCTTTTCCAATATCAAGATATATAATCATACCTTTAGGGTTACATAATTATACATATATATCATGAGCATGTAAATATATTATCACTCCACATTCCCTGAAATCTTATTTTTCCAACATTAATATTTTTTCTCATATTTATAGGATTTAACCTATTTATATCTCAATGATATTTTTTCCCATAATGAGAATTCAATATCACTCATTATACTATTTTACAATTCCCAATGAAAATATATATAGTAATATTTTTAAAAAAATTTATTGTATTGATAATTTAATGGGATATTATGGAGAAATAATAATTAATAATAATTTTGAGCATATTGACATTAAATACACAAATCCATGGGTTATATGATTTTGTGATTTTTATGATATGTAATGTTAATTTTTTTTCAAATATTTTTATATTTATCTTGATTAATCTCAATTTGTATTAATTTTATAAAATATGGATTTTATTTTTCCCCTATTTTTAAGAGTGTGGGCCCAAGGTCTTAATTATTACTATATAAGGGTTTAGTTATTTTTATAGATTATCTCTTGAGAACATTTGTGAGAGACTTAGGGATAAGAATAAATTCTTAAAAAATAATACAAAATTATTAGTAATATATAGAGAGTGGATTTTATAGAAATTAAATACATGTCTTTATAAACATGGTTTTATATTTGCATTATTATTAATTTTCTTAAGGATAATAACCCTAAAAATGTTTATTGGTTGTTATTTAGTTCTTTACTCAATGTGAATTAATTTTCTCGAACTTCTTACCTAGTTTTACACTCCCAAAAGACATTATTTGATGACACATTCCAAAATTATGAACAATTATGTATTATTTGAAAAAAAAAATTAACGATGTAATATAAAACTTGTCAAGTTATTTAGAATAATATGTGTCTTACCAAGGATAAAGTAGATTGAAACCTATATGTTCTTATGATAGGTTAAAACTATAGTTTATGAGTTTTATTATGATTTTATAGTTTACTTTTTGTGAAACATGAAATTTATTTATCTACATTGTGTTTTATTTATATAATAAATGGATAGAGACATGAGTAAATGTGTTGAAAATATTTTATGGAAAATTAAGGGATTAACATAATGATAAGACTAAAGAGTTATGGAATGGAGTGTAAAATATTATAGAAGTAAGACGTCATATTTTTAATTATATTAAAAAAATAATGTGTTCTGTGTTAAGATCAGAAACACACAATTAAATGAGTACATAAATATCTTGTCAATAAGGTGAAACCATCCACCATCATTCATTAGGTCTTATAAGCCTAAAATCATTTATAGATTTATATACTCAATAGAGAAAATATTTCCCATCGTCGATGCTATGACCATGATAAGGTAATGTTAGTTATACAAAATATGGTATTTAGAGCTAGACAGTGTTCTAACATCCTCAAAAGAACACTAAAATATTAAGGAGTGTAATATATGGAATTTTAGGAGTTTATGAATATAATTTTCACTGATGATATTCCCAGGAATATTTTCAAGAAAATATTTGGAGAATTCATAGGGAAGAAAAAAATTTATTCTAATGGAATTAGTGAGGTAAATGTTAAAAAATTTAGAAGGTACATTTTTTATTATTAACAAAATAATTAATACTGAAATATTCATTAGTGGTATAAAAATTTTCATTGAAATGACTTAGATGTAAGATAATTAGATGGCTATGAAGAATTCATAAGATGTGAACATAAGTTATAAATAGAAACTAGTGATTGTTATATATCCCATGGATTTGGAGATAAGAAAATAAAAATATATTTCCATGGAGAAAAGAATGATAAATCACATAGAATGATTATAAATGTTTGGCCTACATTCATAAAAATTATTAGGAAACACTAAAATAGTTGACTGAAAGAGTTAGTAAAACGATTCAATAGAAAAATTGATTTCCATCAATAATATTATTTCTAAGGGAGATTTAGTTTATAGTCAATCCACATAAGAATAAAAAGGTGCAATATAATTTTTTCCCACACATAAATGTTTCAAATATATGAAACTTTGTAATTATGGAAATTATTTCCCTTATACTGTGATTATAAATGATAATATGAATCAATAAACTATTAGTCTGATGAAACATGGAAGAGCCTGTCCAATTATGACCATGAATATCAATAATGATAATTTAGTTGTCAATGGTACTCTTATTCTTCACTCCAAATATTACAAATACTATTTTGATTTAAATTATTCACATGCATTTATATCAATATCATTTTCTATGAATTTTTACCCAACAACTAAATCATTGTATAATTAATCATTGGTGAAAACACTTATTAGTGGTATGATTGAATATAGGGAATATAAAACATATCTAATCATTGGTTTTGAAACGAAAATTATTATATATATATATATATTACCCTTGGTTAGAGTTCAATGTGATACAAATCATCGGATATCTCTAGAAACATATATCTCTAATCAAATATCAGTATAGGGAAATATCATTTCATATCCTTATTTATACTATCATTAAACATCAATGTAAAGGGGATTAAAGAAACCCTTTATATTTAAATCAATTAATATGGTTCTTGGACAAAATAATGGGTTATTTTTTGTTCAAATAATTTTACATGAAAATGAAATTGATTAACATAATATTGTATGACTGTATATTAATGTATTTTATAATGAATTACATTTTGTCCGCAAGGAAAGTGGTTGTTTTTCAGTAGTACCTGTGGCTATACCAATACTGATATAAAATATTACATTATAATTCATCAAATTTAATTATAGGAACTAAAAAACAGCTTCATAATAATCTAGGATAAAAAATATTTTTATACTCTATTATTTCCCAGGGGTTCAGTAGAAATGTTTATCAATAAAAAATCACATAAATAAATGATTTAAATATTGGTTATAAATTTAACATGATCGCCATCAATAATAAGTATCATTTATCATGAATTAATGATTTATTATATTAACATTGAGGTGATCAAAACGTTTCAAAGGAGTATCATTCCATTGGGTACAATAAATTATGTGCCATGAGATAATATATTCCGATGAAAGATTACTACATACGATAAAATCATTTTGAATACATAGTGATTGCATATGGACTGTAAACATCCAATTCAATATTTATATATTTGGTGATTTCAATTTTTAGTGATTACTTTGAAAAAATCAGATTTTTATTTATTAGTGATATTATCATATATTCAATGAAAATGTATGAAAATCATAATCATTTAAGGATTTTTTTAATGAAAATGTAAAAAGGTATATTATATTCCATGTTACAGATGTAATAATTCTGGATAATCAATGTATACATGTAGGTTCATGCGAATAAATGAGGGTAAAATGTTGATACATCAGTCAATGATATCATTAAAGAAGGTCTATGATAACCACTATGATAACAGTATATTGTTTACGTGGATTAGCTATTTTTTTATACATTTCAAATTATTAACCAATAATTAGAATATGTTAACAAGGGATTGATTTTCCTCTAGATTGAATAATTTGGTGAAATCCTAAAAGGATCATAAGAAGAGATTCATTACCACAAATATATTATTATTACCATTCTGTGGAGAAGAGTTTATAATTTATAGTGATTATTTATTATTGGGTTTGAGAATATTAATAGTAAAAAAATAAAATGGTAATAAAATATTATTCACATTAATTAAATACCCATGAGAAAAATTATGAGACACATTATCTAACACTGGTGGGAAGTAGATTGTGAATTGAGAATTTTGTGAAATTATTTCTATAGTGAAGTGTGTCATATAAATACTAAACACATGATGTTAAGGTATTTATTTATAAAAATGATATAAAAACTGACCAAATAATATGGATATATATTTTTTTGTTGCATTAATACTTAATATATTTCATCCATGGGAAGGTAAAAAATTTTGTTGATTATTTATTGAAAAGTGATTATGTTACCCAATCCCAGAAGTTGATTAGAAAATACCCAATACTATAGGGTCTATAAAAGATTGACAATGAAAGAAGAATGGATGGGGAAAATACAATATTTCCCAAATGATATGTCAACGATCCTTCCATCTGATGATCATGGAAGCACTATATGAAGATATTGTGAAACAGAAAAATGTAAGGATTATTCTTGTGTTTAGCATTGACATTGATGGAATTAAAAAATTTATAGAATGAATATGTGATCCCATAATTCCCAAATTGATAAAGGTTATATTGGTTTATTCATATATCTCATAATATCTATCCATATTTTAATTACAAAATATTAATAATGAAATTAAGGATAATTTCTAGTAGAATAGCCAGAAGTTAGAAATTAAACAACATGTGTTTGTATTCTTAGTATTCTAGAAGGTTATAGTTGAATGGAAAATGTAAAATTTTATGGTAAAATCATTAAAAGTATAATATGAAATGTAAGAACATCACCCATTATTTATCAAATGTCTCCCCAAAACATATATGTGCTAAAATACTATTTGGGTATTACTCATTCTCTTCATAAATTCTGCACATGTAATTTCTTATAGAATTTTTTTTTGCTTCACTAACTAGACCTTATATACATTGTGGGAGTGGTAATGAAACATGTTCTTCAATATTCCAATATATAATATCAATAAGTTATATTTACGGAAATCTATTATAAAATTATTATTTAGGATTTAGATACAGAGATATTCCTCATCACTTCATTTCATCTGTACACGGAAGTAAATATGAATGGATTGTTATAACTCTATAGGATATAAAGATATAATCATTAATATAATTAAAGGGGGGTTAGATAAATAACTTCCCCTAGTAGTGTTAACATATAAAAACATTTCCCATTTTATCTCTTAAATGGAATCATACATGGGTCTATATGGGGAATGGTGTAAAACTATATTATTTTGGGATGAAGTGGGAGAACATACAGTTTTGGGACCAATAATTTCTCAAAATATGATAGAAAATATTAACACACTTTAGAGGAATATTAATTTCTTTCAAAGATGACATGTGAGCTGTACTAATAATCATTGAGGATATTTTGAGTTAGATGCCAAAGAGTAGGCATTCATTTGAATATCAACATGGGGTAATGTTACGAGATTCGGAAATAAGGGGAAGTTTTTACCTATATAAAATAGTCCTTTTAAAATACATGATCATAATGGGGATGGTAACATATAATATCTGATTGTTATTTCATTCATTCGTTTATTCTTTTCTAAATTATTTATTAATGAAAAAATAATTCATTATCTTCAAATCTAATTTTATCCCGGAAATCCCTTTTTAATGAATTCATATTGTATTTATAAATATATAATATTCATATCTTATAATTTATCATATTATTTCGGAATTTAGTGATTTATTTATTTCAACACAGCTTAGATTCTACTTCCCTTTTTCACTTGCGTACCCAAATAGGCAACCATAGTACTTTCCACTAATTTTAATTTCAAGTAGTTGGTATATTTGATGGATGTTGTAGATATCCAATCACTAAGATATGAGAATCCATTGTCTTGTGTGATATTTATTTTCTTCTTCTTGAGATGAAATTACTAGGATATTGTAATTAATATATATGCATTTGATTATATAGAGAATATTAGGGTAGAAAATTTAGTAATTATATTTTTTCTATATAAAGGGGTTATCCATGTTCAAGACAATATTTATAAAACTAATTTAAAATAATCTAATTTTATATTCATCCCTATTAAGTCCCTATTTCCAAATACATAATGAACACCTAAAAAATATATAAACACATTTATAAGCCTATACCCACTATATAAAACTAAAATCCAACTATTAATACATTTTCCCAAGGTTTATAATTTGATTTCTTAAGTGAACCATAACAAGCCTCTCCCTATCTCGGTGGTGTTTCTAAAGAGGATTGTGTCATGATCTTATTATCTTTTATTTAAAATTATTTTATCATAGGATTAGATCATCTCAACATAGTAGTATTTATCCATAGGATGAAGGAAATATATTGAAAATAAGCAATGAATTAAATATTATTGAACAAGATGAAAAGAATTTTTTAATATTTTAAACATCATAACATCTCCATCTACCTCAACTTCTTAAACAAGGGTCTCTATTGGCTGTGAAAAAATGATTTAAATATATCTATATAAAGGGGTATCATATAGGGATATATGAACCCAATTTTAAACATAATAATCATCTTCTTTCGGGGCCATGTTCGATGTAATATGAAATAGGATGTGTTCTCTTTTTAGGTATTATATTTTTTTTGTCAAGGATTTTTGAGATGAAAAAAATAATTTCACTTTGTACTAGTGGTAAATAGAAGACAAGGAAGTTACAATACGTTCCATGGTAAATCTGACTATGATGTGCTGGAATGTATTTCACAGAGAACATAATTATTTTAGATAACATGTGATGAATGCATTATAATTTAAGGGGGAATAAAATATGGTGTATATTAGTATATTTGGTTTTGCAGGATCAGGTTTGTAAGGTAGCACAATTTTCTTATTCTTTCCATATTTTTGGGGTCCAAATTTTGGAGTTTCTCTAGAATTGTGAGTATGATGAGCTTCACAAATGGATAAGGAATGGAGAATGTGGGTGAGATTTGTGGTGGAAAAGGTGAAGATAATTATGGTGGAAAAACATATGTATAAGCATCATGGATGGTAAAAGTGTTTGATGGAATGCTCTGTAATTATGATGACCATTGTGATCTGAAAGTAGACATGCTGCTTCATGAAATTCTGAATGCTATGGATGAAATTTTGGAGCTCTACGATTTGATGCTGACATTGAATTGATGGAGATTGAAGGTTCTAGAGTCATTGGGAAATGCCTATAAATAGGCATCTACCACCATTTTAGGAGTAGAGGGACTCAACTATATTTTTTAGAAGTCTCTGTTAGCATAGAAGGTTTGCAATGCATGTGAGATATATGAAGCCAACAAGCTCTACAATGGGTAAGAGCTTCACGGTGGGCCTTTGAGATTTTATATAGAAGTGAACTATTCAAATAACAACTTGAGTTCTTTGAAATAGTGATCTCTGTGAACTAATGAGCTCTATGAAATAGTGACCTTTGTGAAATTGAGTACTCTACAACGTTGGGAGAATTGTAAAGGATCTTTGTGAAGGATCTCTTTGAGATTAATATTTGAGTACCAAATTCTAGTTGGAAGTGATTTCTATATACATCATTATATTACTTGGTATAGTAATAAGTATCATTATAATGGATGTTATGTTTATATTATCTTCTGGATAGGAAAGAGAAGAAATGTTTTAAGAGTGCAGACATGCATGCGGATTGTTTTTTAACTAAAACAATAGTATATGAAAATATCCTACTCATTTTATTCCACATAATAGGATTTTATTTCTAGTAAATTTTGTCGTGCTGGATTGTTTTTGTATAATACCAAGGATATAGATACACTTGTTGAGTATTAAACCTTGTAAATTTGTTTTTTTATGGATGTGTGTTTTGATTGTGTCCCAAAGGGAAATAAATTTTTAATATGATGCGAATTTTGTTTAAAAAAGGGAGATCACAATAATGAACAATGTATTACTCATTCACACCCTCCCCCCCTCAGTGATACTTGGATTATGTCTAGGCAGCTTCAATTGGTATTAGATTCCATTTTCATTCCTTTATAGTTTGTTGATGTTTTGAAGAGTTTTTTTGATGGATAATCTGAATTGTGTGAACCATAAGTGGAATAATCTTTTTTATTTACTGAATTATCATATTTTGAAATATAAAATGATTCACTATCTTATGCATCCAGTGTATGAATCTCTTGAAGATACATTAGATAGATTTCTTGGTATAGATAACATGGTTTCTCTTAAACCATACGATAACAAGAATCTTGATATGGATGGATGAGGTAAACATTAATTACTCTAATATTTTTCTAAGAATGATTTTTAATAGTTCAAGTTATCTCTACTACTAATGGAATCTAGGATAAAATAAATAACATCTATAAAGGAAATACAATAGTGAAGAAAGAGAAACTTCAAATATGGAGGCTGATGTATGAAGACTTGAAAATAGACGAGCATGAATCTATTGGGGACTTCATTTCCAGACTAAATGACATTTTCATTACAATCAGATGTCAGAGATAAATGTTGAATGATTCTATAGTTTTAGAAAAGAAATTCAGAATTCTGCCAGACAAGTTTGATGCTAAAGTTTCATAATTGGAATATATAGACCCTAATACATTTTATATGGATGATTTTCATAGAATTCTCATAACTTATGAAATTATAATGTAAAATAATCTTAATAGAAACAAATGATGATAGATAAATATCTTTTATGGCTACAATGAAAGAGAAGTTGAAGAAAACTTAAACAGAGGCTAATGCTTGTGAATATGATACTGAAGATGAGTTATGTCAAAATTTTGATAAAATATTTCCCTTGTTTTATAATAATGTGAAAAGAGGTAATGGGAAATTAAAAGGGAAAATCCCCTTGAAATGTTTTGAATGGTGAGTGGTTAGGAATTTTTGGGCTAACTATACTTAAATAATGAAAGAAGAAGACAATGATAAAGATGAAATGATGATAATAATGTGATTGAAGAATCATGGTGATAAAGATAAATATTCCAGAAGAATAAAAGATAAAATATTCTTCAAATCAACAAGAAGAATATTTTTTATTAAATATAATGAAGATGTCGATAGATAATCTAATTATGAAAACAAAAATAGCTAAGATATCTAGACAGAATACCTTTATAGCATAAGAGAATAAGGAATATTTCAGAAACAACTGTTCTTATGAATAAGAATCTCAACATGAATATCATTTGAAATAGGAGTTGAAAGAATTTTTGAGAATGATTCAAATGATTTAGATGGAAAATAAGAAGTTGATTATTGAAAATAATTTATTACAAAATTAAAAAGTTGTTCCTAATAAGAATGAAAAGATTAAAAAAGTTATTTACGATCTACAGAATTATCTTAATAGTGAAAAGAATGGTAATGAACATCAAAATTAAATTTTGAAGGAAAAAGAATAATATTTGTAACATGAAAGACTAAATCATTTTGAAACTAAATAAAGTAATATAAATTTCAAAAACTCTATCTCTAATTATGTTAAATATTATAGTAAGAATGAACAAATTAAGGGAAAAAATTACCTTCAATGGTTGAGAAAAAATATAGAACATGTTCTAATAATAATAAATCATGAAAATATATATCTATGGCCAAATGTACATATTCCTAATAAAAACAAAAGTCCTTAAAAATATTGAGTCTATAAATATTTTTACTACTTCTGGTTTAGATGACTCTGAAAAAAAATATGAGATGAAGAATAAAGTTACAAATTAAAATAAGAAGGATAATTTTTAGTAGAGTTCTGTTAAGAGGAGTGTTGAGAAGAATGTTCAGAACTCCGATATGTATGAATGTTTCATAAGAAAATATTCATTCTATGGATGATGTTGTTATTCTGGTGGATTTAGGCACATGGAAGACATGTGTTAATTCAACTATCCACAGTATTATTATTCCACAACTTATGGAATACCAAATTTGAGGGGGAGTCAATCCTCTCAAAATAAGAAGTATGGAATGTATTTTTAGAAAATACATGACAAGGCTGATGTGAAAGTGGAAAATAGGTTCCAACTAATGGAATCTATTTCTAAATGATGTAAATAGCCTTAAAATCTTACTATGTGATTCCTTGTTTGATTCGCATTATAACAAAATTTTAATAACAAATCTCAGAAGTTTTCAATGAGGAATGAAATGAAATAACATAGTGATATTATTGATGAAACTTCTTTGAAATCTACAAATGGAGAACATCCAAGTATTATTTATGGTGGGTGTTCTTATCATATGATAGAATACATATTGTTTCGGATGAATGAACATTACTTCAAAGAACAAATATTGAAATTTGGAAATGATTAGTTTATGAGGATCAAATGTGGTAGATAATCCATCATCGTGAAAGAAAAGATGAAATCCCAGAGAACATTATATGTTGATAGTATAAAACACAATCTACTGAGTTTTTTAACAACTATGTGATGATTTAAACATTGTTATCTTTAGAAAATACGGGCTCATTGTGAAAAGTGAAGATGATGGAAATGTAGATACAAGATGCCATCATTAAAAATAGAACTTGTTACATATTAGTGAACTATATAAATTTCGTTACAAGGGTATGGTTGATGGAAATCAGTTATGGAATAAAAGGCTAGGACATATGTGTCTAAGAAATGTTCGAATGTTATCATCATAAAATAGTGTCTGAGATAATCCCAATTTATCAATAAGAATATATTGGTGTTTTATTCTTTATGAGATAGGGATGATTACAAACTCTTTGCATAAGAGAGTTTCCATTTGTTCAAAATGAGCCTTGGAACTTATACCTTCTGATATCAATAGACCTATGAGAAAGCAATAAATAAATAGAGATAAGTAATTTATTGCATCCATTGATGACTTTACTCAAATTACTTGTTTTATGTACCTGAGACATAAGTGAGATGATCTGAAAATGTTTAACATTTTTATGAGGAAATAATATAAGGAATCTGAGTATTCAGGCAAGAAGATGTGAAATGATAATGGTGAAGTGTATAATAATGAATATTCTAAATGTTATCTTGAGAATTATATAATTTGGAAGGAGTTTAGTTCACCATTCACACCTCACCATTATGGGGTTTCTGAAAAAAAAAACATAATATAATCCTGGTAGAAAAGGGATGAGCTATGTTACTTTAATATAGTCTTTCATATTATTATTAGAGGAAATCCATGATTTGTTATGTGTATATTCAAAACTGATGTTTCTATATGAAAAATTCAGATATGAATATATACACAATGTACAATGGAAAAACTTCACATCTCAAACACTCAATAGTTTTTGGGAGTCTGTGCATTATAAAGAATAAATGTGTAATCACTGGTAAGTTTCATCAAAGAGGATATGATTGATGTTTTTGTGGATATACCCTAGAAGAAATATGATAAATATTCTTAAATAAATAAATATCAATAATTTTCAATTCTGCTGATTTCAAAGTTGTTGAAAATTTTGAGAAAGAAAATTAGTCTATTAATGACGTGGAATTTGATTAGGACAAGGAATTTTTTGTTGGAAATACTAATAATGATGCTGATAGAGGTAATCATTCTCATAATTAAGAATCAAAACTATTTATTTTTAGTGGTGAGGATGAAATTAAAATATCTCATCATTGGATGAGTAAGAATGTAGAGGCTGTCAACATTATTGGAAATCAACATCAGATGGTTCAAACAGGAAGAACAATGAATACTAATATGCATACATTTTTGTATTCAATAGTTGATCTTAATGATGCTAATAAAGTTTTCAAGCATCTATAATGGGTTTAAGATTTGAATGAAGAGAATTATTATATTTAAATGAATTATTATTGGGTTCTTTTATGAAATCCACATAATGAAAATTTTATTAGTACAAAATTGTTTTTCCAGAACATGATGAATGAATATATTTATGTGAAAAGGAACATGGAATAATTAGAATGGAAAGGTTACTCACAGATTGAATTCATTGATTTTGATGAAACAATTACTCCAGCTCAATGGTTAGAAATAATCAAAATCTCTAAATATATTTATACAGAATGAGAGTACAATATATTTGAAATGGATTTTAAATCCATATTCCTTAATGGATATCTTGATGGAGAAGTCTAAATTGTACAACCTTGTGTATTTGTTGTTGTGATATATGAATGTTACATGTGTTAGTTGAAGGAGTATTTTATGAACTAAAACAATCCATGAGTTTATGGTATTCTATATTGGATACATTCATGTGGAAGATGAGTTTTCTAAAAGTTAGATTTTACAACAATCATTAACTCAAGGTATTTCAGGAGTTATCTCTAATTATAATGGATTATGTTGATATAATGATCATTTCTAGGAATGATGAAAGATATTGTGAATGAATTTACGAGGAGGTGACTAAGTTGTTTGAAATTTCCATGCGGGAAAACTGAAATATTTTACTTGGTTTCAAATCATATAGAAGAACAACCACATTTTTCTTTCTCATGAAAAGTATGTGAAGGAACATCTGAAGAATTTCGGCATCATAAATTTGAAACATGTTTCCACACCAATATTAGTGGGAACAAATTTTTCTAAAAATAGATAATTAAAGGGAGTTTATCAAAAAGTGTTTCAAAAGCCGATTAGAAGTGTTTTATATTTGACTCCCTCATGACTCGACCTTTTCAATGTTGTTACCTTAGGTGCATGATTTTATTGTGCCCATAAAGAATCACATTTGATTTCTGGAAAAATAATTCTCATATATATCTGAGGCACAACGAATTTTGGAATTAGGTATAATGGCTCCAATATAATTGATCTCTTTGGGTATTCAGATACTGAATGGGAATGAATAGTTGATGATTGTAAATCCATATCTGGTGGAGTTTTCATTCTCTGGAGAAGATGTGAATGTTTTCATACAATGAAATAGAATTACACGACCTTAGAAAGGCTAATTCTGAGTATGTTTCATCCAATCATGATGCTACCCATATTATGTGGATTAATACTTAGATGGAAGTTATACCTATTGAATTAATATAACCCTTACTATATGGTTGAGATAATAAAAGAGAAATCAATCATAAAAAGAATCTGGTACAAAATTATCATTGAATGAATATTGAAGTCAAGTACCACTTCATCACAGATCATGTGGAGAATAATGTGTTAAATATAAGTGTATATTACTACATCAGAGCAAGTTGCATACATTTTCATGGAAACCTTTTAAATGGAACCATATTCTAAATTGAGGATGACCATGGGAGTCCAACCTCCATCTAATCAAGGTTGAGGTATGTGTTTTTTCCCCTCTCTCATCATACCTTTGGTTAGAGTTGTTCAGGGGGGAATTGTTTCACAAATATATATCCTTATGGTTCCATTCATAAAGGATGAGTTATAGGTAAGTTTTGAATCATTTAAGTGTTTTTATGAACTATTATAACTAATTTTTGGATTGGTTTTAGAAAACAAATTCCACGAAAGTTGAAGAAGTAGAGAATGTTGGCGAAGAAATGATGACAAAATTTTATAGTCAGTAATTTTGAATAACATGGTGTTGGTTCTCAAAATATTTCATTTCCTACAATGAGTAAGGTCACATAGAATTACAATTTTAATAAGTATTTCATTTCTTGAGTTTACAAATTTCAGTGACTTATCAATCATGGTTGGAAAAAAATCCTTATAGGGAGATTTTTGGGACAATGTATTATGGAAAAGAAATTAAGATTTTTCCTCTTTTTAGGTATTTTATTTTGTTGTCATGGATGTAGAGAATATAGAAAATAACATCACTTTGTATATGTGGATAACATAAGACAGGGAATTTAAAATACATTCCATGGTAAATACGATGATACTTTGTTGTTCTATATTTGACAAAAATTATAACTATTTTGGAGAACATGTGACGCGTGATTTATGAATAAATGGGGGACAAAAGATAATTTCGGTTAGGATGCTTGGTTATGAAAAATGTGGTGAATATAGTGGCACCATTTTCAAGTAATTGTAAAATTTATGGGGACCAAAATATGGATTTGGGAATGAATTATGAATAGTTTATTTTCTGGAAGATATTATCAAAATATCAAAATGGAATGAATTTTTGGAAGATATTATTTATGAAGAGTGAATCCAAATGGTTTATAGAATTATGATAGTGAGCTATGAATGTATGAAGAGCTTTACGAATCGAAGAGGAATAGAGAATTATGGAGATGAAGGTGAATGTCATTGATATGGACGAAATTAAGTAGTATTGGAGTGGAACTAAGGATTTGACCAAACATTTCACAATAATGATGAGCACTATGATCCCAAAATTGCCATGGTGCTTTGCGGAACATAGATAATTTCAGTTGAAATTTTTGACTTAGTGATAACATGGTGTTGAGGTGGATGAAAGGTTCTATTATTGGGGAGAAATTCCTATAAAGAGTCTCGTACCACATTGATGTGATTAAAGAGACTCAATGATAATTTTTATAACTCTTTCATAGAAAATAATATCAATCCCCAAACAATTATCCCACGTTTCACTTAAATACATTTTATTCATTAGATAACCTATATTTTATAATGTACTGAGTTTCTTTGACACAACACTTGGTTATTTAAGATATAGTCATTACCAAGCCATTAAATAATAAATTTTCAAGATTAGTGTCTTGAATTTTTAAAAAACAGACATTCACAGTTGTGATCAGGATGATATTTTGAGTCTGATAGAACTAACATAATTTTTGGTGAATAGTAACCGACCATGAGGAAGAGTAACCTACCTTTATGAATAGAATCATATACTTATGAATAGTAATATGAATCTTATCATAGTTTCATACCCACGTGAATGTATAAATATATTTAGGCACCTTAAAAATGAAGATGAATATTTTAGGTTTTTATATTGTTTGATTAAAAAATGATTTCATGTAAAATATATATTTATCATATTTATAAATTTATTTTTGAAAAATGGAGTTCAGTTTTTGATTTTAAAAATAAAAATATGTTTAGGGGGAATTTTTTATATTTTTTTGATGTAGTTGATTTTTTAATGAATAGTAAAATATGATAAATTATGATAAATGCTAAATAAATGATTTATTGAGTAAAAGGTGATTCAAGTTTGATTTAAGCCCACTTGGATCAAACTCACATGGTATTATTACTATTTTATCACATGAATCAAGACTACTCATATTCTTGTTCAAAAATATTAGAAAATTATTAAAATAAAGTATAATCCCTCCTCCCCTCCAATATAAAAACCACCCCTCACCCCCTCTTCCTCCCACACCACTCAAGCATAAATCCTTGCCTAAATTCGTCCAAATAATCTTTCCATGCAATCTACCCACGTCCAAGGCCATATGGTCTCAATAAAATGGCAAAATAATTACTTATGGAGATTGAAGGAGGAGTACTCAAGAGGTAAACCCCTCTTCATTTTTCATTCAATTTATTTTACAAGTTACATTCATTTGATCTCTCTTCTCACCCAACATCATACAAATTCCATGAAAATTCATATACTGTACACATACTGTATTTTTATTATTCTCATGGAATATTTCATCATAATCTCTCTTTTCCCCTCCTTTTATACAATAAATTCATACACAAACCAAGATGTGTTAATTTATCACACTCAAGGAAGACATGATTTCAGTTTTCATAGCTATCCTAAATACAAGTAATAAAACCTTTTAATGGTTAAAACAGCTCATTATATATGTATTTTACATTATTAAATGTTATGTAATCCTAAAAAAATTATAATAAAGAATAATATTACAAAACAAGTTCATTATACACAAAACAACCATGTTAATCGAAGTGTTTATCAAGTACATTAAACTAATTAGCCATCCAAAAGGAATATAACCAAGATCATTATAAGATAATTAATATCTCTATAATGTAACTAATAAAATATAATTACAATTATATAAGTTTGAACACATTTTAAATAATCTTCCATTCATGAATTCAAGTAAACCGGTCATGAAACCCAACAAGGAAAATAACTCCAAAACAATAAAATTGAATCTCTTAAACCCATCAAAAAGAGAAATAGTGATCCTAATAAGGTTACACTAAATGTATTTCATGATGATTAGGTTCTATAATTATTAATTAATCCAGATATATTTGATTATTCTGGTCATTAAAATCAATGGAGAACCCCTTAGGGAATATGGTAATGGTTCTTCACTCTAACTTTTATTCAAGAATTCCCCCTAAGTTTAGCGCTTTTATTTTTAATTAATAAGGATCAGGTATGCCTTTTAACATTTTCCATAAATCCCTTAGGATATATAAATGATGGGATACAACTTTACATATAATTAAGTCGTAATAATAACACCTGTTACCATGCCAATAATGTCTTAGGGGTTTCTCATCTCTTTTTCGTTTAGGAGATATTTTAATTGTTCACCACATATTTCTTGTATGTGGTGTATTTATAATTAAATTTTTCAAATAATATCAGGATTATATTTAAATTCATGGTACTAAATTATTAATTTCATGGTTATTAGGTTTTGGTCATATGATTCAACTGATTACATTGTGGTAAGGGACTTTGTCTCAATTTTCTTTTCGTTGTGACTTACTTTGTATTGTGAACCTAATAATCCATTGTTGTAGTAACTACTACCCATTTGAGATAATTTACCTATTGAAATTACATTTTTATTAAATATTATTATTATTCTATCATGGATATGTTTCTTTTCTATATTGTATGTTGTTTTACATACGGTGTTTATTTGGAATGTTGTTTTGACAATTGAAATATTGAGGAATCCATATTCTCTACTGTATATGGATTTTAGGATCTCATATTTTTGTTATATTAAATATATATATAAATAATTCTTTGGACATTCGTTGAAGGGTGGGGCTCACTATAACCCCTTGATTCATTGATAGGTCTCATGAGACAATCAGTTAGTGACAAACCGTTCGAGATTGATTCCAAAAATTCTGATAAGTTTCTACCTGCAAACATAAACTGTTCTTACAATATAGTGGTATCATGTTTCAGATACATGATTTCCAATTAATAAGAATCATCAATTTTATTTTCTGTTATTTCTTCCATGAGGATTTCACTATGAAAAAATATAAGACTGTAGTTTATTTCTATGTTTATTAAAGGAATGGGGTTTTATTTATACACCATGCCATATTGACTATGTCAAATTGTTTCTATTTCATTTATTCACACATACCTCCTCTTTTTGTAACCCTTACTGGGCCTTTTATATCACCCCTTTCATTTGTTTAACTTCAATAGGTTATGAATAGTAGATCATTTTTTCAATTTCTGTAAATGCAGTTTATTAGTTTTTGTTATGTATTGTTTGTTGTAACCTTTCCCAATTTAATTTGAGTTACATCTATGTATATAGATACATCCGGACTACTAATCTGATCGTTCCTTTATGATTTTACTCATTTTAAGTATTCAATTTAATAGGTAATGCACTAGTTCTATTCTAGAGGGGTCGCTGAGTAACAGTTGGAATCAGAGGAAGATTAGTAGGAAACACGGATACTAGATTTGAAAGTGTAGATTAGAGAACATTGCCCTAGGGTAGTATTTGAGGAATAACATACAATAACATCCTAGAATTTTGGTAAGGAAAATAATATGCATATATTTATAGAAAATACATCCCTATATGGGTACAAATAAGTAGTGGTAGATCTTGCACATATATACCTAGAATTTAAAACTTCGAAAATGACTTTTGGGCATGAATTAGGGTATCATGGTTTATGAAAACAGACTGTGCCCCATTATTGGTTAGACACTCCTAGGGTATATGATTAGGATCATTCAAATTTTTTCACAATCCATAATGAAGAATTTTAATATAAAAATTTCCACATAAGGATAATTTTTATGAGATTAGTTATTCATATTATTTAGATTTATGTTAATAAAATTTATACATGAAATTATAAATTAAGATTCACAAACTAAACTAGTGTAGTCCATTACATAGAAATGGATCCTAATGGATGAAAGGGAATCAATACTTCTATAAAATGCAGGGATTTCACCACTGTGATTTTCAATATAGTCAATGATTGAGCGGAGCAGATCATGACCATATTGGAACAACATACTCAGTTGGTAATGAGTAACCATGATACACCTATGTTGGATTGTTTAATGCATCAAAAGCTCCCATCTTTTAGTGGGACTATTAATCCAGTGGTAGCTGAGAAATGGATAAATTTCCTTGAAAATATATTCATGGAAATAAGAATCATTGAAATTGAAAAGGTAGTGCTGGTAGAATATTTTCTTATGGGTGATAAAAATAAATGGTTTTCCATGATATATAATGCCACGATGGAAGAAAAAATAAAATATATGTAATGTATGTATTTTATGGATATATTATTTGAAAAATATTTTGCTCATGAGCAGTGAACCGAAATGAAGAGAAAATTATTTAGCTTAATGTAAAGGGTAGAAGAATGCATCTTTGAGTATAAGACTACCTTTAAAAGGCTATCTAAGTATTCCATATATTATTACATAACACAGAATACAAGAATGATCGTTTCATTAAATATCTTAATCCATGTCATTTAAGGGAACTAGCTTCTCAAAGATTTTCATCCAATTATTAAATTGTATTATGTACCATAAAAACTGAGAAGGAATATTCTAGATCAAATCTAATCAAGGGAAACCATGTTACAAAGAGGTACTATGATAACCAAGGAAAAGGTAAAGCACAAAATAAGATCAAGGTAAAATGAACATCCCATTATAGAAGAACTGTGGAATGAACCATCCTAGGAAATGCTTGAAAGGCATGGGAGTCAGCTATATGTGTGGAGAAAAGGGTCATCAATCTAATGAATGTAAGTGGATGAAACAAGTTGACGGTGTTCAAGGATAAAATTTTAGAGATATGAGACACTATTAATGTGTTTATCCTATGTTCAAATGAATGTTAGCTCAGAAAAGTCCATGAGAGAAAGGGAATACTTATGTGATTACAACTATAGATGTTGAAGTTCCTAATTGTTTGGTGGCATATACTTTAATTGTTTACTCAAACATGGACAATGAATTATTTGATTCTATAGCATTTCATTCATTTATATCATCCCATATTTCAAATAAAATTTGAAATATCAAATTGGATTTAATAAAGGATTTTTTAGAAAAAACTCTTAGGTGGTGTATTAATTCAACATTTGAATACCTATAAGTCCCCTTCTAGAAAAATAAATGTGCTTTACTTTCTAACATTATCTCCATACCAATGATTGAACACCATATAATAACTTGTATGATTTGGATTTCAAAATTTGATGTGATGATTTATTAAATGAAGTAGGAAGATTCAATATTTGATAATGTTGTATAATCGCTTATCATTAGAGAAGAAACATCGTTAACATAGTCGTATCTAGATCCACCTTCAGTTACCTGACTGTATGCAATTCTTACAAAGGAAAAGAACCTAATATCTATGGGTGAGGAATGAAATGTTCAAATGGAATATGTACATAGAGTTCAAGAATACATTGATGAATTTCTAGTGGATTTACCTGGGCTTCCTATAGAGTGGGATGTTGAGTTCTATGTAGATTTAATTCCAGGTTCAGGACCTATACCAAAGACACCATATAGAATGGCCACTGTGGAATTAGTAGAGCTAAGAAAACATTAGGAATTGAGTGACAAAGGAATTATTTAAATTAGTTCTTTTCTATGGGGATCCCCTGTCCTCTTTATTAATATGTAATATGTATCTATGAGGTTATGAATTGATTACATATAAATAAATTCTATTACATGAATGAATAAGTATCCTCTACCACAAATTGATGATTTATTTGATCAACATAAGGGTGCACAATAATTTTTGAAAATTGACCTTTAATCTAGATATCATCAGCTGTGTATGAGGAAAAAATATATTCCAAAGAAATCATTTCAAACCATGTATGGGTATTATGAGATTACAGTGATTCCTTTTGGGCTAACTTATGAACCATCTATTATCATGGATTTAATTAATAGTGTTTTCAAGGAATATGATGATAATTTTGTTGAGGTATTTATTGATGATATCCTAGTGAAATCCAAATTCTATGAAGACCATCAGAATCACATAAAGATTATTCTAAAAACACTTAGAAGAAATGAATTTTATGGGATGTTTAGCAAGTGTGAATTTTGGTTTCAATCAGTTTCTTATTATGGAAAAATAGTCTCAATGGGTGGAATCTTAGTTGATCCTATGAAGTAAAAGGCAATCCATGAATAGCCCATTCCCACAAATATAATGGAGGCACATAGTTTAATTGTCTATGTTGGTTATATATGTTGTTCATTCAGAATTTCACCTGAAAGGTTAAACTTCTAGCCAATCACAAATGTAAAGGGTTTGCATTTGTACGGATCAAAGAATATACAAAATTCTTTGCTTAATTGAAAAGTAGACAGGTCAATTCCCCAATATTGACTCTTCAATTATGAAATTATGTATTTGTGATATAAAATGACTCATCAAAGAATGGATTGGGTTGCGTCCCTATGAAAAATGATAATTTCCTTACTTATGCATCATGGTGTTTGAAAATTAATGATAAAAATTACCCAACTCATGATCTTGACTTATCAGCTCTAATATTTTCTCTGAAAATATTTTGACATTATCACTACGGTGAAATATGTGAGATGTACCCCGACCACAAGATATTGAAATTAATTTTTTAAAAAAATGAACTCAACATGAGGAAAAGGATATGGCTTGAGATACTAAAATATTATTAATGTTCAATACACTACCACCCTAGAAAGGCGAATAAGGTGGTAGATGCATTATGAATGAAATATCATGGACTACTAACCCAACTGAGGATTGAGAAAGATCCAATATTAATGGATCTACTAAGGTTGGATATTGTAATTTTTATGGAAGGGGAAACATATTTCCTCTTTCAAACGATTTTTAAACCATATTTACTTGAGAAGACAAAAAACACCAAATCTAATGATGAGAATATACACACGAATATTAATTCTATTAAGGAAGGAGGATTGGATGACATCTTGTTTGAAGAAGGTGTTATGAAATTTGGGAAGAGGTTATGCGTTCCAGCAGTACCAAAGATAAATAGGGAACAATTATAGGATATTCATAGCTAAAAGTTACCTACACACCCAGGTAGCATACAGATGTATATACATTTGATGGAATGTTTATGGCGGGATAATATGAAGTGTCTTATTGTTGACTATGTGTCAAGGTGTCTAGTTTTTCAACAAGTGAAGGGAGAGAGATAATATTATCGAGGGGTGCTGCATTCTATACCAATTATTATATGGAAGTGGGATGGCATTACGATGGAATTTTTCAACTTACTACCAAGGACACCATGAATGAATGACGCAATATGGGTAATTGTTGATCATCTCCCAAAATCAGAACATTTCCTTACTATAATAGATTATTTACCACTTCAGTGTCTAGAAAGACTTTATATTAATGATATTGTAATAAATCATGGTGAATCTCTTTTGATTGTGTCCGATTTTGATCCCTAGTTTTCTCAAAATTATAGAAAAGTATCTAGAATTCTTTGGATATTATGCTTCATATGAAAACTACATATCACCCCCAAACTGAAGGATAGTCTGAAGGGACTATTCAAACACTGGAAGACATGTTGATATCATGTTGTCTTGAATCTCAAGGAATGTGTGGTCAACACTTTTCTTTGATGGAATATTCCTACAATAATGATTTAAAATTTATTATTAAAATGGATCCATATAAATCATTACATGGATTGAGATATCGAACTCCAACATATTGGTACGATGTTATTGAGATGAAACTTGTAGGACCAGAACTAATTGAAGAGACCATGATATTAATAAAGACAATTCAATCCCATATTAAAATATCCCAATGTAGGAAGTAGAGTAATGATTACAACTGAAGAAAGTATTTGTAATTCCATAGGGCAGATCATGTCTTTCTAAATGTATCTTCATGGATGGGTATCTTAATGTACTGTAATAAAGGGAAACTGATCCCCAGGTACATAAGAAAATTTAAATTTTTTCAAAGGATCATAGTTGTAGAATACCCTTTACCAATGACACAATGTCTGTAAAATGTTCATAATGTGTTCCATGTCTCATTGTTGAATTAATACAAGCCAGACCGAATGCGTGTACTCGCCTATACAGTAATAGAATTGGAACCTAGTATGTCATACTATGAAGAGCCTATCGGGATTCTGGACACAAGGGAGAAGATATTGAATACTTATACAACTCACCTAGTAATGGATCTTTGGAGAAACCAAAATATAGAGGAAGTAACGTGTGAACCTAAGGATGTTATGGAGAAGAACCATTCACATCTTTTTTAAGGGTAGTGTAAATTAAATATTTTGAGGATGAAATTTCTGAATGAGGGAATAATATAACAACCCAAAAAATATATGATATGTTTCTCTTAAATACATTATATTAATTAGATATCTAATATTTTATAAAGAAATATGTTTCTTTTACAAAACACTTTATTCTTTAAGAGGTAGTCATAAGCTATCCATTAAACATAAATTTTCAACATTTTTTTTGAATTTTGGAAAATAGATATTCACAATAGTGATAAGGATGATACTTATAGTCTGATAGAATTAATATAATGTTTTATGAATAGTAAAAAAACCTTATTAATATTAACCTTCCATATGAATGGTAACATACACTAGTGAATAGTAATACGTCTCTTATGAATGGTGTCCATACCCATGATTCTATAAATAAATTTAGGCACCTTAAAAATAATGATGTATATTTTATGGTTTATATTTTTTAATTAAAAAATTATTTTAATTAAAATTTATGTTATGATATTTATAGAGTTATTTTTGAATAATGGGGTTTTTTTTTTGGATTCTACACTTCAAAAAACTGGTTAAGGTAATTTTTTTGTATTTTTATGAAATACATCAATTTTTTATTAAGAGTAAAATACAACAAAATACAATACATTCTTAATACTTGAATAACTGCATCATAGATGATGCAAGGATGATGTAATCCCACATGGTTCGAACTCACATGAAATTATTACAATTTTGGATCACATTAATAAAAAAATATTTATAGTTTTGATAAAAAATATTAATATAATGATTAAAATAATGTAAAATCCATCTTCCCCTCCACTATATAATCCACCCTTCACGGTCTCTTCGACTAACAGAACTCAAGAATGAAGACTTTCCTAAATTCAACCAAATAACATTCCTACACCCACTCCCCATGACCAAGGCCTTCTTGTCTCACCAAAAGGTCAGAAAAAATTTCTTATGAAGATTCTCGTGGAGGAGTACCCATGAGGTGAAACTCTCATCATATTTTTTTCTATTTCTTTTACAAGTTCCATTACTTTGTTCTCTCTTCTCACCTCACATAATACAAATTCTATGATAATTACATTAAAATAAATGGACTTGATTTTCTTTATGATAATGCTATATTTCATCATAATCTCTCTTTTCCCGCTTATTATTCAATAAATGCAAACACCGTATGAGATGTGATAATTTATCTCACTCATGGAGGACGTGTTATCAATTTTCATTACTATATTCAAGAATTGTCATGAAACCTTTTTAATGGGTTGACCTGATCGTAATATATGTATTTTGACATATAAAATATTCTTTAATAATTGCACACTCATATTATAAAATATTAATACACAACAAGTTCATTATGCAAAAAACTCTGAGTTTAATCCAAGTGTTTATCAATAATTTTTAAATAATGATACATCTTCAATGTTTATAAACATGATCATTATAAGGTAATTTATATCTATATATTTTCACTAATAATATATATTTACAATTCTTTATGTTTAACTACATTTCAAATGAACTTCTATTCCTGAATACAAGTAAACTGGTCATGAAAACCAAGGAAGAAAATGATTCAAAAATAATAAAATTGAATATTTTAAACCCATGGAAAAGGGAATTAATGAACCAAATAAAGATATACAAAATAAATTAAATGTTTATGAGATTCTGGAAATAATAAATAATGAATCTAAATTTGATTATTCAAGTTATTAATATCAATCTATAACACCTTTGGGAATAGGTTATGTGATCCTCACTTTAACTTTTAAGCATGAATACCCCCTATGTTTTTTATTTTAATTTTAAATTACAAAGGATGGGGTATATTTTATATTATTCCCCATAATACCCTTATGATATATAAACGATGGTATAACCATTCACCTCTCATTAATCGCTCACAAGAACACCTGTTACCATGTCATAATGTTTGCAAGTGGTTTCTCATCTCATTCTCATTTATGTGATATTTCCATTTTCTAAATTTATTCCTTATATGTGGTGTATCTATAAAAACATTTTTCATATAATTTAATGAATAAATTTAAATTCATGGTATTTAATTTTGAATTTTTCTTATTATGTTTTGCACATATGATTGTACTCACTACATTGTGGTAAGAGACGTTGTCTCAAATTCAATTTCGTTGTAACATACTTTTTATTGTGCACCTAATAATCCATATGTTGTGTACCTACTTCCCATTTGAGATCAAATTTCATTTGAAATTATATATCTACTAAATACACATATTCTTATGTCATGGATATGATTATTTCTTAAACAGTATACCAATTTTCATAAAGTGTGTATTTGGAATGTTGTTTTGACTATGGTAATATTGATGAATATGTATTCTACACTCTATATGGATATTTAGAAGGCATATTTTACATTTATTAAATCTATTTATAAATAATTATATGGACATGAAGTGATGAGTGGGGTCATCTATAGCCCCTCAATGCATCGACAAGTCTCATTAGACAATAGGTTTGCGAAAAAACCGTCGAGTTTGATTCCAAAAATTATATAGGCTTCTACCCATATACTTATACCATTTTGACTGAATAATGGTATTATGTTTTAGATATTTGACATCTATTTTATAATCATCATCTTCATTTATTTTATATTATTACTATATATGCGGTTTTCACTATGAAAAAATATATGGATCCAATTTCATTCACAGTTTATTAAATGGTTGTGTTTTTAATTTATTCACCATGGCATATTAACTATCACAATACGATTATATTTCACTTATTCACTCATTCTTCTATTTTTTTTACCCTTACTAAAAGTTTGATCTCACCAATTTCATTTTTATAACATCAATTTTTTATGATATCGAGATCATTTACTATGTTTCTATTAATCCATTTTATATGATTTTGTTATGTATTGTTTTTTGTTACCATTCCAAATGTAATTTGAGTTAAATCGTTGTATCTAGTTTTTCAAGACTACCAAACTGATCATTCCTTTGAGATTTCATTCCTTTTATTTATCCTAATGTAATAAGTAATGAATCGTCTCTGGTCAAGTGGTTTTAGGGTGTTACAGTTGTTGTCAAGGGAAGTTTAATACAACACCTGGAAACTAGATTAGAAAATGTAGATTTGGAAAAAATACATAAGGTTATATTTGAGAAAAACACATGAGATCATCCTATAATTTTAGTAAGGAATAGATTATGTGGATCGTTCTAGAAAATACATCCCTATCTAGGTACAAACAGGTAATGGTGGCTCTAGCATAGATATACCTAGGAGTGAATACTTTTACATGGAGTTTCGGGTTTGACCCAGGGTATCCTGGTACAAGACAACATGCCTTGCTACACTCTTTGTTTGAAAATCCTATGACAAATGCTTAAGATAATTCACATTTTCATAACAAGCCATTATGAAGGATTTTAATGTTAATTTTTTCATTTAGAAACATTGTTTTTGAGATTATATATGCATTAAATTTCCATTTATGTTATGTATTTTTCTTGTTGAGATTATATATTATTATTCATAACCTAATATAGTGTATTATATTATTAAGAAACAGATCCAAATGGATTAAGTTGAATCAATACTAACGAAAAATGTAGGATGTTTTCAATTGATCATGTCTACACAATCAATGTTAGAGCGGATCATATCATGACCATATTTAGAAAAGTTACTTAGGATGGGGAGAATAACCTGGAAACAACTGTATTAGAATATTTCATGTGGAAGAAGCTTCAATATTTTAGTGGGAATACTAATATAGTAGTAGTTGAGCGGTGGATCAAGTCCCTTGAAAATATATTCATGGAATTAATATGTAGTGAAAATGAAAATTTAGGGTTGGAAATGTTTTATCTCAAGGTTGATAAAGATCAATGGTGGTCCTTGATCCAGAATACCCTAGAGAAATAAGAAATAAAAGATATGGAATGGAGTAATTTTAAGGAAATATTCTTCAAAAATATTTGCCTCATGAGAAACAAACTGAAATGAAGAGAAAATTAGTTATCTTAATGAAAATGGATGAAGACAATTTCATAGATTATGAGGATACATTCAAAAGCCTAGATATGTATGCCACAGATTACATAAGTGGAATAAAATTCATGATTGGTCATTTTCTGAAGGTTTTAAGCCATGTCTTTGTAGGGATATGGCTTCTCAAACATTTTCATCATTTTCTTAAAATGAATCAACTGATGTAAAAATAGAGAAGTAATTTTCAAGATCAAATTTGCCCAGGGAAACCAAGATATGAAGTGGCAGTCTGATAACCAACGAAAATGTAATGTTCTAAAGAAGAACAAGGAAATGAAGTCATTACCTTTATGCAAGAAATATGGAAAGAATCATACCGGGAAATACTTCAATGGAATTGGAGTCTTTTATATGTGTGAATAAAAGGGTCATCAGTCTAATGAATATAAGGGTAAGAAAGAAGTTGATTATGTTAAAGGATGCAATTGTAGAAATATGGGACCTTATGCAAAGGAGTGTCCTAAGCCCCCAATAAACATGCCAAAAAGGCCATGAGACCAAGGGAATGGTAATGCGATTACAACCGTGGAGGTTGAAGTTCCTAATGATGTGGTGGTCAGTTCTTTAATTATTTCTTCAAACATGGAAAAATAATTATTCGATATTGGATCACGGCATTCATTTAAATCTTCCATGTTTTCAAAGATAAATACACATGACCAATTTTGTTTAATAAAGGAGTTTTCATTATGAACTCCCATGGGATGTATCATTTCAAAAAATGTGTTTCAATTAGTCCCCCTCATGATAGAAAAACGTTCTTTAATTTATATCCTTATCGTCACACCAATGATTGAATTTGATATAACTCTTGGTACAAATTTTCTATCAATTTATAATGTGATGATTGTCTGTTATAAGAATATAGTTACAATTTTTGAAAATGCTGTTGAATCAGTTATCTTTTGAGAAGAAACATCACCATTTTATTCTTATCTAGATCCTCCCCCAGTATCACTACTGAATGCAATCAATGCAGAGTAATAGATCCTGATATCTATGGGTGAGTAAAGAAATATTCGAATTAAATATGTACATATAGTGAATGATACATTTATTTATTTTCATAATACTTACACGTAGATCCTCTAGATAGTTATTTTGAGTTCCCTATAGATTTATTTCCAAGTGAAAAAATAGTATTAAAGACTCTCTATAGAATAGCCACTATGGAATTAGTGGAGCTAAAGAAAAAACTAGTGAAATACAGTGAAAAATGATTTATTTGACCTATTTCTTTTCTAAAGGGATCCCATGTCATCCTTGTCAAGAATAAAGATGGATCAATGAGGAAATACATTTAATATGGAGAAAAAAATTCTTTTTTAATAATAAACATGTATATTCTTCCATGAATTGATGATTTATTTGATCAACATCAAAGAGAAAAATAATTTTATAATGATTGAACTTCGATATGCATATCATCATCTGTGGGTGATGAAAGAATATATTCCAAAGACATTATTTCAAAATAGTTTTGGGATTTAAGTGTCTATAGTGATGCCTTTTGGGCTGATTAAAGAACCCTCTAATTTCATTCTGTTAATGAATAGTCTTTTCAAGGAATATCATGATAAATATGTTATGGTATTTATCAAAGATATCCTGGTATACTCCAAATTCAACGAAGACCATGAGAATCACTTGATCATTATTCTAAAAACAATTAGAATAAATGAATTATATGGGAAGTTTAGAAAGTGTGGATTTTGGCTTCAATCTCTTTCTTTATTTCCATATTGTCTTTATGGTTGGAATATTTGTCGATTTTATAAATACAAATGCAATCCAAGAATGGTCCACACTAGTATACATAACTGATATACACCATTTTATTGGCTTAGAAGGATGTTATCATCATTTTTTTCATAATTTCTCCCGACTAGCTAATCCACTATCCAAGATCACACGTAAAGGGGTTATGATTTTATGGACAAAAGAATGTAAAAAATGCTTCAAATAATTGAAAATAAGACCGGTAAATTATCCAATTTGGACTCTTAAATCTAGAAATGAGGTATTTGTGAAGTAAAGTGATTCAACAAAGAATCAACTAGGTGACATCCATATGAAAAATGATAATGTTATTTCTTATGCATCATCAGAGTTGATGACTCAGGAGAATAATTACCCAACTCATTATATTGAGTTAAAATCCATAATAATTTATCTGAAAATATGGAGGATATATTTTAATAGTGAATTGTGTGAGATATTTGGGGATCACAAGAGGTTGAAATATGATTTTACACCAAATGAACTCAACATGAGGCAAAGGATATGTATCGAGTTAATCAATGATTAGAATTTTTCAATACACTACCACCCAAGAAAAGAAAATAATGTTATAGATGAATTATGAAGTAAATATCATATAATACTATCTTAAATGAGGATTGATAGTGTTCCTATATTCATGGGTCTACTAAAAATGTATTTGGGAATTTTTATTGAAGGGAAAACATCTATCCTCTTTCAACTGATTGGTTAACCATCTTTAAATGAGAAGATAAAATTCTCTCAATCTGATGATGAGAATTGGAATAAGAAAATTGATGTTATTAATAATGGGAGATTGGAAGACTTCATGTATGAAGAAGGAGTTTGAAAACATGGGAAGAGGAAATGCATTCTATTAGTACCTAAGATAAAAAAGAAACAATTAGACGTTTCTCATTGCTCAATTTTCTCTACACACCTGTGTAGTACATATATATATATAGAGAACTAAAGGAATGTTTAATGTTGGGGTAATAAGAAACGATAAATTGATGACTACGTATCATGGTGTTTAGTTTATCATCAAGTTATGTAAGAGAGACAATATCCAAGAAAGCTGTTTCAACCTCGACATATCCCTTTGTGGAAGTGGGATGACATTATGATGGATTTTTTCAATGAACTACTGAGGACACATAGAAATAATGATTTCATATGGGTAATTTTTGATCATCTCACAAAATTAGAACATTTCCTTCCTATAAGAGAGGATTTACCACTTGGGTGCTTGACCAAACTCTATATTAATGCTGATGTAAGACATCATGGTGCACCTCTATCGATTATGTCTGATCGAGATACCTAGTTTATTTCAAAATAATCTAAATGTCCCCATAATGCATCAGATGCTGAGTATTATATGAGAACTTCTTATCATCCCCAAACTGATAGAGAGTCGAAAAGAACTATTCCAACATTGGAATACATATTGAGACCATGATCTCTTAACATCCATGTTATGCAGGATCAATACTTACATTGGGTGAAATTTTCTTACAAAAATATCTTCCATTATAGTATTCAAATGTCCTAATATGAACCATTATATTGAAAGAGATTTTGGACTCCAATTTGTTTGGACGAAGTATGTGAGAGGAAACTGATAGGTACATAACATATTGAAGAGACTACGACAAAGTTAAAGAAAATTCAAGCCTATATTAATGCATCCCATGGAATGAAAAAGAGTTATGATAACACTTAGAGAAAGGATTTTGAATTCCAAGTGGGAGATCATTTCTTTTGGAATTTATCTCCATGGATGGCTATCTTAACGTTCATTAATAATTGGAAAATATTCCCTAGGTACATTAGACAGTTTGAAATTTTGGAATGGATCAAAGTTATATATTACCATTTTCCAATTCCATCATGTGTGTCTAATGTTAATAATGTGTTCCATGCATCATTGTTGAATAAATACATTCCAGACCCAAATAATGTACTCACCTTTGAAGAAATAGAACTATATCCTGATTTTTCATACTATGAAGAGCCTATTGCAATTCCCGACACAAGAGAGAAGGTATTGATAAATTAAAAAAAAATCACGAAGTAAAGATTATTTGGAGAAACCATAATATAGAGGAAACAACAAGGGAACCTGAGGAAGTTATGAATAATAACCACCCAACATTTTTTAAGGGATTTATAAATCATAAATTTCATGGATGAAATTTTCGATGGAGGGAATAATATAACACCCCAAGAATTTTATGGTACATTTCTCTAAAATAATTTATATTCATTAGATATCCAATATTAATTCCATTTTCATTAGTCCTTGATACTTAATAGGTTCTATATAATTTTCATTATGAAAATTATACTTTAATTCACTTTTATGTCATAAATCTATGTTATTTCAAACGTATTTTTTCAAAAATATTTTCAACAACATTTTATGTCATGAAAATTATTAAAATTATTTTTCTTGATATTTTAACATAAATTATTTTCAAAATTATTTCAATCATTCATTATATATTTTAAAAGATTTTTCAATGAAAAATAATTTCAAAATGTTTCAATCATTTTATATAATAATTCAATGTATTTGAAATGAAATAGGTTATAAATATTTATTACGATACATTTATATTTTTTTAAAAAAATATTTTTTAAATGATTTTTTAAATTATAATTTTTTAACAAGGAAGATATAATTACATCTAGAAATTTATTAAAAGAGACTATAAATATTCTATTACCAGAGTAGAATTTTTGAAATATATTTAAGTTTAATATTTCCAAACAACGGTTATTTTCCATAAAAATTGTTCCATGTGATCATTCAAAATCCTTCTGCATATATGATGGAATACGTTGAAATAGTTTATTTTTTTACTTAGGATACAATCCAATAATAAAAATTATATTGTTTCAATAATACATTATGGTTTTTATGGAATGGTGATTGTGAAACATGTTTCTCTTCCAACATTTTTATGATATTGAAAACCACTATTTTTCATGTTTAATGGATTTATAAAATGACTATCAGACCTATCTCTTTTCTAAATGTTTTAATATGATGCAATTTTTATATTACCCATTTCATTTAGTGGGTTATGGTATGTTGTTAATGAAACACATTTCATTATTTGGACATGATTTTATCCATGTGTTATAATATTAATGCACATTTATGAATGATTTTATTATGTGAAGGGTGGTACCTAAATTGTAAAGACCCATAAAATTCAAGGGAAAATTTTTCATAATTTTTTTGGGATTTTATAGGAACACAGTTTCTGACGGCACTTGACTCCGAGGCCCGGTGTGCCCGAAATTTTTATCTGAAGTTTAGCTCGTGTACGTTCAGTAAACGAACGAGCGGGTTTTCCTAACTTTTGAACCAGTGCTCGGAATCGAATTCTCATGTCACCGATGAATTTGCAGCACCGATAATTGCTTGGAAACACATTTTTCGGAGTTGCTTTTACACGGGAGGAGTTGTTAAAAATTGTGGAAGGTAAAATAAAAATTGAGATTCAATTTTATTTTATTTTCACTAAGTGGTTATCCGTTATGTAGAGGTTGGGAAGCTATACTAGATAGGTTATGAGGGCGGTGGGGCCCACACGAACCCCACCCCTTCATATTCCCTAACTCCTTCAACTAACCATTTAATTAGATAACTTATGTTAATTAATATGATGGGTTTAATTTGAATGTTTGAAATCCAAATACTTATTGCATAGGTAATAAAAGAAGACTAAACACTTATTTTAATTTTGGTTGGAGCTGGTTGTGTTGAGAGTGGATTGGGGGAATAAACTCTAAAGTTATTCCTCATCGTCGAAGAAGGCGAAGAACGTGAGGAACACACAGATCTCCGACGAAGAACGCCGAATTCTCGGAGATCGACTACGTGACGACGTATACCGCGATGCCAACGACATTCCTTCCGTGACACCTTCTTCCGCGATGATCAATTACACGACATTCCTTTCCGCGACGAGCCTTCGTTCAACTACACTTGAGGTAGGGGATTTTGTTTTTGATCATGAATACTTCCATTGTCGTTCTTCGTGAAACTTTTCCGCTTGTTATCGATTAACGGGAGGGGGTCGGACCGCACAAACACGACCGACCCTCCTCCCTTGTAAGTTATGTTGATGTAGTTCGTAGGAATGTGGGGCGGTGCAACGGAACCACGCGGGATCATATGGAAAGGGTGCATGGAACCGTTGTGCCACGCCGGAGAACCTCGATTGAAACTCAATGACACTGCGGCCGGAGCGGGGCCGTGGCAGAGGCGTGTGGCGCCAACGCACTGCGCCGAACGGACCCTGGGTCGCGGCATAGGCCACTGCGGAGCAGTGACCGGCGGCCGGTTCCGGGCTGCTGGTGTCGGAGTAGGGGGACTGGCCCAAGCCGGTCCTGTGTCAGCAGCAGCCGTCCGGCCGGAGCAGGCCGACCGGTCAGAGGAGGAGCCGGGGGTTACGACCCCCTGGCTGGCCGGGCGAGAGCAACCCCCCACATGGGGGTAACGATTACGAAACAGGGGGTAGCCCCCCCCCCCCCCCCCCCGCCCATCCGCTCTGCCGAAATGGCAGAGACACCTGGCTAGCGCCAGCACGTCGGGCCGCACCCTGGCCATGTCGGGCTGCGCCAGCCGGGTCGAGCCGCGCCCAAGCATGCCGGACCCGGAACCGGGTCGGATCGACCCGGTTCGGGCCGACCCAGGGTGTATCGGGACGGGTCGGAATGGGCCCGAACCCCCCAATATCGGACCGCTCACGGTCTTTTGTCCATAACGTGGGATGCAGACCTTCAATAGACACACCGTCAGCTACGATGTGATCCTTAGATCGAGACAGTCGTTTAGGTATATTACACTCAAGGTTTCAATGTATTTTGGGTTTGGCTGGGTTGGTTCGTACATGAATCCAAATGGGCCCTTGGTGCGGAAACACTTATATTTTGAGCTTCGGACATCTGATTGACGTGTCGTCGACTTTTTTGGATTCCTTTTAGTGAGACAGTCCTTTTTCCTTAATCCGCTCGAGGTTTGGACATAGTTGGAGTACGGTGGGGTTGGTTTTGAATTAAAAACCAATCAGGACCCTAGGACAAAAAAGCCAATAACTCACAGACCGGGCGTCTGATCGATGCGCCGTCTCTCGTTTTGAGTTCCTATTGACGATACTAAACTTTTGGATACACCAACTCAGGACTATGTGTCAGTTGATGTATCAGCCTCTCGGCTCATGGAGCGTACCGTCCCGAATGAGCTTGCTGTGTGCGGGAACCCTAGATCTAGCTGCGATTGCGACGACGATGACGGTTGTACATAAATCCTCCGTGGATTCGACGACGATGACGGCTGCACTCAGCGATCCTACATGGATCAGTGCTACCAATCCTGTGTGGGTCAGATCCTGTGTGGGTTAGCGCTCAGTGGTCCTGTGTGGGCCAGTGCCTACAGATCATCTGTGAGTCTGATCCTGTGTAGGTTTTTGCGGGTGTTAGATACCTGTCGATCCTTTGTGAGTCATTGTGGTGGTTAGTACCTATCGATCAAGTGTGGGTCTGATGGCTTAGATGAATCAGTGGCTACATCTGATCATCTCTATCCTCTTACGAAGAAGTATACCTGTGTGAGATGAGTCTTGAATTTCAATCATTATCTTCAATATGATTGACTTGCTTTCTTGTGTGGATTGTGTTGTGCTATCTTGTGTGGACGTGATCGAACCAGGGCTCGAATGTTGGAGCCGAACTAGAATTGATGACCTACGTATATGTATGGGAATATACCTATGTAATGTCGGATGTAACTTTGTGATTGTATCTCTCCTTTTTCGATTATCCTTTGTGGATTATGGGAGACCTTCGGGGGTCTCAGGGTCCCTACTGAGTAGATTTTACTCACCGCTGCACAGTTTATACCCGCACTATGTTGTGTTGGTTGCAGACGACAGACAACGCTGATCGTGGTTGAGGTACGAGTAGCAGGTCGGTACCCGGAGGTGGACCACTAGGCAACACGTACTCAGAGAGGATGGCTGGACTCGAGGAGCTGTGGAGGCTATCTGTACCCACCCTTCAGGTGGGACTTCCAGTGGACGACTCGAGGCTGAGGCTTTACATTTCAGTTGTTGTACTCCCTTTTTCAGTTTTACTTTACTTTCAGTTTGGGTTTGTATACTGGCCCACTTACTTTTCCTCACTTACTTTTGAACCCAGTTTTACATAGTTTTTACTTCTGCTTGCTTACTCTGAGGTGTTTTTTTACATTACACAGGAAATGACTTCCCTTTTTATCAATAATTATGCTTTGGTGCTAGTCTCCATCCCTTGGCCTATAGACGGCAGGCTTGGGGTAGTCAGGGAACAGGCCCTGAGGACGGGTCATGAAAAATTGGTATCAGAGGAGTTTGGTTCTACTGTAGATCATTGGACTCTTATATTTCTTCTATGTGAAGCAATAGTTTTAAGGGTATTGGGTGTGGTTATCAGTCCTGGGAGTCCAGTGTTGATGCGGTGGCTGACAAATCCATACACCAGGACCCTGACTTCTAATTTCTGACTTAATGCATGAAAACATTGATTGCATCTGTGTTCCATGTTTTCTTTGTGATTACTTTACGTCAGCTCACTAGGTTTACTATTTGACCTTGGAGAACCTGTTTCATTACTGGATTTCCCCATGACGACAACCATCTAGGGTTCTGAGTGTTGTACGTGATGACAGCCCACCAAGCGACGAGGCCTCGGTACACGTCCCTTTGACAGAAGAGTAATTGGTGGAACCTCTACCCACCGAGCCACCAATGCTTCCAGCCCCAGCCGATGACGATGCACATCGCCTTAGTGCACTACACGAGTTTCAGCCTTAGTGACCTCCCAGGTTCCGCGGGGAGACGGACCCTCAGGCAGTCGAGGATTGGCTGGAGAGAGTTGTACGAGTTTTCAGGTTAGTGAGGACACCATTAGACCTCATGGTGATCCTCGCAGCGAGCCTCTTGAACGCGACACCAAGAAGATGGTGGAGCATGATGCTCTAGGTGCGCGACGAGGAATCTCTCCTCTGGGCAGACTTTGAGAGCCTCTTTAACTCGGTGTTCGTCCCATCCACCCTCCGTGTGGTGAGAATCCAAGAGCTTCTACAGCTATGGGAGGGAAGCTTGATGGTCTCCCAGTACTCGGTGAGATATACCAACCTCTCATGCTATTCGACAGACATGGTATGGGACCCATTCTTCCAGGCCTAGACCTTCGAGCAGGGATTGAGGCAAGAGATCAGGGAAACACTGATCTCCCTCAGCATTCCGACTCAGGCAGGGGAACTGGAGCGAGCCCTTCTAATCGAGAGCTTCCTTGCTGAGCCTACATTAGCAGCGATACCTACCGCAGGGCGGAACGTAGCAGAGTCTTCTGAAGCAGGTAGTTGACGGATGACACATGGGTCCAGGCAGACCAGACCCTCAGGCAGATGACCTCAAGACACTGGCTCAGAGGTGCGGGGCACACAGCGCAGAGCCAGTCTTTCGAGAGGTAGACAGTGCTACTCATGCGGCGACCAGGGGAACATGGCTCGTGACTGCCCAACCCGCAGTACCGAGGAGGAGAAGATGGTTGAGGGACCACCCAGGAAGAGGTAGAGGGTCGACCATGGTGGTTTGTAGGGAGAATGCGGATGAGGCAGAGGAGCTGGCCGAGCAGCAGGTAGTTGGAGACGCTTTGAGGCACGACCACCGCCACCACCTGAAGGCCCACCCCGACCACAGGGAGCTTGCGGGAAGAGACATGGACAACATCAGGTAGCGGAGGCCTACGACCACGGCGCACCCAAGATGATTCGAGGTACTATCTTGTGTCTATTTAATCCTTGATGTAGTTCTTATAGACATAAGAGCGAGTCATTCTTTCATAGTCGCTGCCCTTGTTCAGAGCTCAGAGATTCCGACAGAGCCGTTGGCTCGATCCTTACGGCTAGAGACTCCTATGGGAGTAGTCTAAATGATTACGCACTGGTTCCGGTAGTGTGAGATTACTCTAGGAGGCGATAGCTTCGGCTGGGATCATCTTTTAGCGGCGTCTAGGCCTTACGACATCATCTTGGTCATGGATTGGTTATCTATAGTCCATGCTCAGATCGAATGTATTAGGGAAAAGGTGCGGTGTGTACGCACCGACAGGAGTAGGTTAACCTTCACTGGAGAGAAGGGAGCCTTCACAAAACAGGATGGACTCATGCAAAGGAGAGGACAGCCCATCACTCATTAGTTGGCTAGCCTCATCCTAGGGGTAGTTGACATGCGGAGTCCTGGTTGTCCTGCAGTGGTGGATCAGTATGCAGACGTTTTCCCCGACGGCGTTCCAGGACTACCACCTCGCATAGAGGTAGACTATTATATTGATATGTACCCTGGGACTACCCCGATATTCACCCCAGCATATCGGATGGCTCCCGCTGAGCTTCGAGAGATACGAGTATAGTTGGAGGACTGGCAGGGCAAGGGATTCACCCGACCCAATGTTTCACCCTGGGCTTTCCTGATATTGTTCACCAGGAAGGTGGACGGGAGCCTGTGACTTTGTGTCAATTATCGTCTCCTGAACCAGGTGACGGTGAGGAACAATTATCCTCTACCAAGGATTGAAGACCTCTTTGATTAGCTCAAGGGAGCACTGTGGTTCTCAAAGATAGACTTCAGGTCAGGCTATCACCAGCTCAGAGTTCGGGACGAGGACGTGCAGAAGACAGCCTTCAGGTGTCGGTATGGCCACTATGAGTTCTTAGATATGCCATTCAGTGTAACCAATGCTCCAGCAGTGTTCATGGCCCTCTTGAACTGGATCATTCATCCATACCTCGATCGATTTGTCATGGTCTTCATCGACGACATTTTTATTTACTGGACTACTGAGGAGGAGCACCCCTATCAATTGTGAGTTGTACTAGACACACTCTGAGAGAACCTGATTTATGGAAATCTCATGATGTCTCGTTCTTGGATACGTGAGTTCCACTTCTTGGGACACGTCAACTCTGAGGCGGGAGTTGCGGTGGATCCGGGGAATATCGAGGCAGTGCTAGCTTGGGAGCCACCCAGGAGTGTGACAGAGGTGAAAAGTTTCTTGGGTCTAGCTAGGTACTACCAGATATTTCTACCAGACTTCTCCAGAGTTTGGGCACCACTCTCAGCATTGACATAGAAGGGGAAACCCTATGTGTGGTCAGACAGATGTCAGCTGAGCTTGCAGGAGCTAAGATAGAGATTGACCAGCATGCCTATCTTGCGGCTACCGGAGGAGGGAGTTGGGTTCGTAGTTTACATCGATGCATCATGGACCAGACTTGGATGTGTCCTGATGCAGGAGTGGGCTGTGATCTCCTTTGGATCACGTCAGTTGAGGCAGCATGAGCTGAACTACGCTACCCATGACCTAGAGTTAGCAGCAGTGGTCATAGCTCAGAAGATGTGGCGACACTATCTAATGGGCGAGCACTTTATAGTCTATTCTGACCATCAGAGTGTCAGACACATCTTCTCGTAGAAATACATGATCGCGAGACAACGGTGATGGCTCGAGTTCCTCTAGGAATATATATTTGAGATAGTCTATACTCTTGGAAAAGGGAACGTAGTAGCTATTTCTCTCAGTAGGAGGATGGGCATTCACCTACCTAGGGAGGAGAAAGAGCAGCTAGCTGCTTTACAGATATCCCTCGTGGATAGCGATGGAGCAGCCTTTCTTCAGTCACTCACAGTCACTCCTCCACTACTGCAGCGGTTCATAGAGGAACTGTGTGGGGACGCCGACTGTGAGATGTGAAATGCACAGATATCCTCAGGACAGGCACCTGATGGTTTCTCTTTTGGAGGAGAGCACGCCGTCCTTTTAAGAGGATGCACCTTGGTACCAGTTTCTTTATGGGAGGAGGTGCTGAGAGAGTTTCACAAATCCCATTTGGTGGTACATCCTAGAGTTGCGAAGATGTACCAGGATCTAAGACAACAACACTGGTGGTCGGGTATGAAGAAGGATGTGGCAGAGTTCGTTTCTCGATGCCTCACCTTCCAGTAAGTGAAGACAGATCACCTGGTACCATCAGGCATGGGGAATCCCTTGGAGGTCCCGGAGTGGAAGTGGGATGGGATATCTATGGTCTTCTTGACTAGAATTTCACACACGTCTAGAGGTCATGACTCCATTTCAGTGATTGTCAACCGACTCACCATGTCGGCTCACTTCTTACCCATCAGAGAGCAGGGCTCAGTGGAGAGCTTGGGACGTCTCTACATTTAGGAGATTGTATGGCTTCATGGTGTTCCATAATCTATCGTCTCTGATTGAGATGATCGCTTTACTTCCAGGATTTGGAAGGAGTTGCAGGAGGTGTTCGAGACACAGCTACATCTGAGCACTGCCTTTCACCCTCAGGCAGATGGTCAGATGGAGAGGACCATTCAGACTCTTGAGAACATGCTCCACGCATGTGTCCTCAACTTTGGTCACAGTTGGGAGGACCACCTACCCTTGGTGGAGTTCACGTACAACAACATCTACCACTCCACCATCAGGATGGTACCATACGAGGCGTTGTAAGTCCGACCTTGTAGATATCCACGGTGCTGGACAGACCCTGGGGAGTCATCACATGTGGGACCGAAGATGGTCGAGGCCATGACATAGAAGGTCCAGGTCATCCATGAGCGGATGTGGGTAGCTCAGAGCCGGCAGAAGTCTTATGCTGATAGGAGGCGGAGGCCACTAGAATTCGAGGATGGCGACCACGCCTTTTTGTGGGTCTCACTGTGACGGGGATTACAGAGAATTGGACAGGGTGGAAAGTTGTCTCCATGCTTCATCAGACCATTCCAGGTCCTCACCAGGATTGGCGAGGTGGCTTATCACCTGGTTCTACCACCTCAGTTGCATTGGGTGCATGACGTCTTCCAGGTATCTCAGTCGAGGAGATACGTGCACGACCCTACACATATCATTGACAATGGGGAGCTGGACGTTGATGATGGGGAGACTTTTTCGGAGGTCCCAGTGGAGATCGAGGATCGACAGGAGCGGGTCTTATGTGGACTGTCGATTCCTCCGGTGTGCATCAAATGGCAGCACGAGAACCTCCAGGAGAGCACTTGGGAGCAGGAGGCTCAGATGCCTACTCAGTACCCAAATTTTTTCCCATAGATTATAATGTATCTTTACGGGGATGTAACCCCCTGAGGTGGGAGTAATGTAACGAACCGAAAAATTCAAGGTAACATTTTTCATAATTTTTATAGGAATTTTACATGAAAGCAGTTTCTGAAGGCACTTGATTTCGAGGCCCGGTGTGCCTGGAATTTTTATCCGAAGTTTAGCTTAGGTACATTCAGTGAATGAACGAGCGGGTTTTCCTAACTTTTGAACCGGTGCTCGAAATCAAATTCTGAGGGCATTGATGAATTCACAGTGCTGGTAAATGCTTAGGAACAACTTTTCCAGAGTTGTGTTTACACGGGAGGAGTTGTTAAAATTTGTGGAAGGTAAAATAAAAATTGAGCTTCAAATTTATTTTATTTTCACTAAGTGGTTATCCGTTATGTGGAAGTTTGGAAACTATCCTATATAGGTAATGAGGATGTTGGGGCCCACATGAACCCCACCCCTTCATATTCCTTTACTCCTTCAACTAACCATTTAATTAGATAACTTAAGTTAATTATATAGGTGAGTTTAATTAGAATGTTTGAAATTCAAATACTTATTATATAGGTAATTAAATAAGACTAAAAAATTATTTTATTTTTGGTTGGAGCCAGTTGTGTTGAGAGTGGATTGGTGGAAAAAAACTCTAATGTTCTTCTTCATCGTCGAAAAACGCGAAGAACGCGAGGAACACACCGACCTCCGACGAACACAGAATCCTCGGAGATCGACTACGTGACGTCCTATACTGCGACGCCAACAACGTTCCTTATGCGACACCTTCTTCTGTAACGATCAATTCCATGAAGTTACTTTCCGTGACAAGCCTTCGTTCAACAATGCTCGGGGTAGGGGATTTTGTTTTTGTTTGTGAATACATCCATTATCGTTCTTCGTAATACTTTTCTGCTTTCTATCGATTAACGGGAGGGTTCCAGACCACACAAACACGGCCGACCCTCCTCCCCTGTACGTTATTTTTATTCGGTTCGAATGAAAGCGGCGCGGTGCAACGAAACCACGTAGGAGTATATGGAAAGGGTGCACGGTGCCGTCGCGTAGCGCCGTTGAAGTCAAACAAAGGGGCGGCACCGTCGCGCTGCGCCGAAGAACCTCGAAGACACCACGACCGGAGCGGGGCCATGGTGGAGGGGTGCGGCGCCATCACGCCACGCAGGACGGACCCAGGGCCGCGGCTTAGGCCGCGGCGGAGTAGGGACCGGTGGTCGGTTCTGGGCCTCCAGCGTCGGAGCAGGGGGACAGGCCCCTACGGGTCCCTTGTTGGCAGTAGCCGACCGGCCGATCAGAGGAGGATCTGGGGGTTACGACCCCCGGATGGACGGACAAGAGATGTCCCCACATGGGGCCGCTGTTACAAAATAGGGGGGAAGCACCCCCCCCCCCCCCCCCATCCGCTCGACCGAAACGGTCGAGCCACCTGGCTAGCGCCAGCACACCGGGCCGCGCCCAGGTCGGGCCGGGCCACGCCCATGCCATGCCAGGCCATGCCAGCCGGTCCAGGCCACGCCCAAGCAGGCTGGACCCGGACCCAGGTTGGGTCGACCCGGTTCGGGCTGACCCAGGGGGAACTGGGCTGGGTCGGACCAGGGCCGAACCCCCTAATACCGGACCTCTCACGGTCTTTTTGCCCATAAATTGGGCTTTAGACCTCTGATTGACGCACCGTCAGCTGCGATGCGATCCTTGAAACGAGACAGCTGTTTTGGTATATTAAACTCAACGGTTCGGAGTTCTTTGGTTTTGGCCGGGTTGGTTCGTACACGATACCATCCGGGCCCTCGGAGCGGAAGCAATTATAACTTGAGCCCCGGACGTCCGATTGACGTGTCGTCGACTTTATTGGATTTTTCATAGAGAGACATACCTTTTGTCTTACTCCACTCGAGGTTTGGATTTAGTTGGAGTATGGTTGGGTTTGTTTTGACTTAAAAACCAACCGGGCCCCTGGGACAAAAAAAGCCAATAACTCTCAGACCGGACATCTGATTGACACGTCGTCTATCGCGTTGAGTTCCTATTGATGATATGGAACTTTTGGATACATCAACTCCGGACTATGTGTCAGTTGATGTATTATATCCTTTTCTTGTGGATAGGACCCTCCCGGACGAGCTTGCTCTGTGCGGGAACCCTAGATCTGGCTGCGATTGCGAAGATGATGACGGTTGTACAGAAATTCTCCGTGGATTCGACTGTGACGACTACATCACTCTGCGATCCTACGTGGATCAGTGCTACCGATCTTTTGTGGGTCAGATCTAGTGTGGGTCATCTCTTGGCGGTCCTTTGTGGGCCAGCGCCTACAGATCCTGTGTGGGTCTGATCCTATGTGGGTCATTTCGGGGGTTAGTTACATATCAATCCTTTGTGTGTCATTTCAGGGGTTAGTACCTAGTGATTCTGTGTGGGTCTGACAGGATAGATGAATCAGTGGCTACATCTGATCATCTATATCATCATATGAAGTAGTATACCTTTGTGAGCCTAGTTTTTACATTCAATCATTATCTTCGATATGATTGACATTCTTTCCTGTGTGGATTGTGTTCTGCTATCCTATGTGGACATGATCGAACCTGGGATCGGACGTTGGAGCCAAAATAGAATTGATGACTTAGTTATATGTATGTGAATATACCTAAGTAATGTCGGATGTCACTTCGTGATTGTATCTTTCCTTTGTGGATTATACATTGGGGATTATGGGAGACCTTTGGGGGTCTCGGGGTCCCTACAGAGTAGCTTATACTCACCCCTGCACGGGCTATGCCTGCACTATGTTGTGTTGGTTGCAGACGATGGACAACAATGATCGTGGATGAGGCACGAGGAGCAGGTCGGTACCCAGAGGTGGACCACTGGGCGGGACGTACACGGAGCGGACGGCAGGAATCGAGGAGCTGTGGAGGCTATCTGTACCCACCCTTCAGGTGGTACTTCCAATGGATGGCTCGAGGCTGTGACTTTACTTTTCAGTTATTGTACTCCCTTTTTCAGTTGTACATTACTTTCAGTTTGAGTTGTATACTGGCTAACTTACTTTTCTGCACTTAATTTTGTAGCATGTTTTACTTATTTTTTACTTATGCATGCTTACACCGAGGTGTTTGTTTAATTTACAAAGGCAATGCCTTCCCTTTTTATCAATAATTACTCCTTGGTTCTATTATCCATCCCATGACCTATGGAAGGAGGGCTTGGGGTAGTCACGGCACAGGCCTCGAGGACGGGTTGTGACATAAATCTTCTTCCAATGCATTGGTTAATGATTTATATCTCAGGATTTAATTATGGGATCATATCGACCCTCATGATCTACTATAGATAAATGGGAAACCTGATCTAATATGAAATATTTGGAAACCTTCTCAATTATGATAATATTGGAAAACCTGATCCACTATGGGAAGTTGATGAGACCCAATCCTATATTGAAGTGGAATACACCAAGTTCACTGTGAGATGATCTAGAATCCTTTCTACTTTTGGAAGATGGGGAAACCTGACCCACTATTGGAATATAGGGAAACCTGATCCCCTATTGTAAAATGAAGATACAAGGTCCACTCTGGGTATATATAGAAAACTAACCCATTATGCGAAGATGGGGGAACACAATCTACTATGGGAAAAATTAGGACTCTCAGTCCCTTATAAGGAATATAATTTGAATGGGGATGGTGATGTGTCCTGCCAAGTTATAGTAGTCCCCATGATGTGCCCTAGTATGTTTTAGTAATTTTCCTTTACATAAAAATAATTATATTACATGATTCTATGTCTTCCACAATTCCATGTCATATTTATATGTTACGATTTCAAGGATAAATATCTTGATTCCTTTATCAATATGCTCTTATGTACTACTAATATTTATTCCGTGATACAGGTTTACGATCATTGATATTATGTTTATTATCTTATAACATTATGATAATATTCTCATAGCCTTAAACTCCTAATTATTCGTACATATCTCTCTTATTAAAACATATTGAGCATATGAGATCAAAATTTTTCATATTTCCTTTCCACTATTTTGGATGTTATTTATTATGTACTATGTGTCTAAGAAGTGTTATAGTTATGAAAAACCTATTTGGGGATAATGTATCTCACGCAAATTCAAATGTTTTTGTTTCATTTTTTCAATGGAACGAAACAAATTTGGTCATTGGGTGTCATTTTATTTAATGTATTATTACTCAATAAAGAATTATGTATTGTAATTGTATGAATTAAGTGGGTCGTTATAACACTAATATTTCATTAATTGACAAACATGATTATAAGGCCCCAGCCTTAAACCTTACATAATATTGAATTAAATGAATAATTCACATTGAGGATCTTTTCAGGTTTAGAGTTTTAGAGAATTAGAACATAACTATACAATCTTAAAAGATTACAAAGTAGACACTTCTACTAAGTCTCCATAAAATAAAAACTCTTAAAAAGAAAGATGTCTAGATTCCATGTTTTAGATGGCATGACATTCCCTTGATCCCATCGTTGACCTTATTCCACTTTAAGTCCTATGAAAAACATTTCGAAAAACATGGGGTGAGCATAAAAAGCTCAGTAAGGGATACACAAAGAATGAAAACTGTTAGTTTTTCAAAATCAAGTAAACCATGTATACTGTATCAAAGTAATACCTTCACCTCTATGAAGTTGTAAAAAAAACTCTTCACTGAATAAAGTATCATTACTTACCTTTTTTTAACCAAAGGATTACCATAAATCCATAAGAAGAACACATAACATTTATAAAGGAAACTGGGGACATAAACATACTTAAGTGGAATAACCATACGGTCAACTTCCACACATATCACATAATGGAATAGCCATACGGCCAATTTCCATACATACTTAATGGAATAGCCATACGGCCGACTTCCATACACAATGAATTGGAGGTTATAACGTAACCACCCATCCTGGTATTCACGGCACCACCCGTCATATGGTTTATAACGTAACCACCCGTTAAAATTTCCAAGTACCAATATAAAATCATAAAACATAAAACCAATAAAAAGGAATGATAAAATTTCCACATTTCAATCACAATATATCATAAATATATTGACATAATAGAGTCCTTTATCAAAACCATTTTCAATACCAAAATAAATAAAATAGTATATGGTATTTATTTTATTTTAAAAACATTACGGCTTGTTGAGGAAGCCAAATACCAAATAATACTCGCGGCGGTGGAAAAGGTCGTTGTCGCCACGTAAGTTAAAAGAAACATTCCTTTTTGTCGTTTTGTAAAACGCTTCGTAGAAAAAGATTCCTTTTGTATAAAAGTAAAAGTCAACGGTTTTTATACACCGTATAAAAGAAAGTTTTGTATAAAACGAAATATGCCTCAATGAAAGGAGATTGAGACGAAGTCCCTTACCTCGGGTCCGACTTGACTCGATCGTTCTTTAACCTCCTGAATAATAAACTTGAGTTAATTTATACATGATTAAGAACCCTTTTTAAAGTTCATTATTCCTTTTATATCACTTATTGCAATGTTATAAACATTATGTAACCATTTAAGTTAATAATTTTTGTTTTGTCAATATTTGGTTCTTAAGTCGAAAGTTGACTTCTTACAATTACATGTTGTTCGTGTGGTCAAAAGGTCTTTATATCTAGAATGAAATTACTGATTTGGATATCATATATATCATATATATCCAGCATATACATGTATTTATAATATTACATAATCATTTAGAGGTAAGAAATGAAATGCACCGTTCATGGAGACGGTAAGCCGTACGTACGCATGAATGCTACTTTCATTTCTTTGTCATATTAATGGAATTAAAACTAAATGAGAGGTATGTATATTTTAATTACAGAATTATATTCATCATTTAGATATATCATTAATTATATATATCCATTATATACATGTACTTTTAATATTACATTACATTTGGGGATAAGAAATGAAATGCACCGTTCATGGAGACGGTAAGCCGTACGTACGCATGAACACTACTTTCATTTCTATCTCATACTTTAATGGAAAGAAATAATAATGATATATAGGTATATTATAATTCCATTATAACATCATATATAATAACTTTAAATCCATCCTTTACACGTCCCACATATGGCATTAACGAATCACATCACTTTCAGGGGGCGGTAGTCCGCACTTCCTTAAATGAAGATATCGTGTTTACCCATAATGGAAACCATAAAGGTATGCCAAAAATGAAAAATACAGAAGCTTAAAGAAAACATAAACATATTATATATCATATATAAAAATAGTGACATCATAATGGCCACCCTTGAAGGTGTTAAATGAGTATTGAACAATCATCATTTCGGGAGGCAGAATTTCGCCATCCACGGAAACCGTATGTTCTTTAACCATTTGATGTAGTTGTGTGAGAGTTTAGCTCAAATAAATATTATAACAACATCCTAGTATATTGAAGATACTGGTGTTGTTACAAAAGAAGTAAATAAAAATAGTTTAGAGGGTTGGGGAAGCAAAATAAAACAAATGAACAAGAGAGAATGAATTACCTTTAAAAGTGTAACTCCCTTTTGATTTGAGCCTAAAGGCTTCCTTTGAAAGGATTATGCCCAAAGGGAATCCTCTATGATTAGTAGAGGGATGTGTAGAGAGTAATTGGGCAGGGTTTGGCCGAGACAAAGGCTTCAGAAGTGTGTGAAATGGGGTAGAGGTGGGGGCCTTTTATAAGAGGAGAGGAGGGGCACTTTTGGAAAGTTAAAAAATATTACTTTATTTGAAAATGTGTTTCGGTTTTAAAAGGTCCCACATTGATTTAATTCGTGTATAAGGTGATAAGGGTTCGAAATACACTCATCCAATTGGTTTTGGACATGTGTAGGTTTTATATTTTTTCATTATCTTTCCATTTTATTTAAATCGTCAAATAATGATGTCATCACTGCATCATTATTATGTCATATATAATTTAATTTATTTAATGTCTAAAAATTATAAAACAAATATTATGATGTAGGAAATATTTTTATCCTTCCAATGACTATTTATAATCAAAATTTGGACTTGTATAACCTCACTCAAAAATTATTCTAGAAAAACAATTTATGTTAGTGTCATTTTCACTTTAACATTAAATAAAAATATATTAATGTCATTTTCCAACTAATGTGGCTCCATGGGGTCCCCAAGTTGGCCCATGGCTTCTATTGGTCGGCCATGACTCACCCAATAGGTGTAAGACAAGTGTCATGGTGTTTCCACATTCTTATAATATCATTTTTACCTTAAACTACACTAATTACCTCTTATCGCGATTAATGAAAAAAAGTTACTATTCACCAAAAAATTATTTTAATCTCATTGAACCACATTTTACTTCTTAATGTCAACCATGTATGTCGGATTTTCAAAATTCAATACACATTAGTGGTAAACTTTCATTTAACTGAAAATTCAGTTTGCTTGATTACCACTTAGTGGTTTCACTATTCATCAAAAATTGAAGTTTTTAAGAAAATTACCAAAAATTCACCCTAAGCTATATTTGATATTACGAATTCAAAAATGAAGTCTATTTTACAAAATTAAAAACATATAAGTCATATTAATTAATTTAATAATTAATTCCTGCTGTTAGAGAAAATAGCGTGTTTTTATGAAACAATAAGAATCAAAAGATTGACACTAGTTCAAGTCCGATTTCAAAGTGAAATTGATTCCAACGACCACTGTTGAATTTAATGGTAAAAATATTTTCTAATTTCACTTTAAAACCAAATCAAAAGATAATCTAATCATATAAATAAATTAGATTAAAAAGAGGTTTTGAATTAAAACACAACATTTTACACTATTCATTAAAAAATGAACTTTATCGGAAAAATACCAAAAAATTACACAAAGTAAAATTTGATGTCCCGATTCTTAATAAGAGTTTTATTTGGTCCAAAAGAATTTATAAGAGTGATCAAAACTATATTTAATGACGGTTCACCATTAAAAGGTGATAAGTGAACCTTTAGTGAAAATTAAAGTATATATGCCTAAAATTGAACTCTTTCCGTATTTTAAGCCTTTATCTTTTATTGGGTAAATGTATAAACATTTAAAAACATATCTAATCATATTTTAGTTATTTCTATCCATTCCCGCCAGTACAATGGCTACTTGTTTACTAACATTTAAAATAATATTATTTTATTACTAGTGTGCTACGTAAGTTTCAAAGAAACTCATCGTTGCGTATCGTGTACTCTATCGAACATAGAAACCCCTTTAAAATAAAATTAATATTTAATTAGTAAATATTAATAATTATGAAAATTATTTATTCTTTTTTCACCTGGGATGTTACATCCTTCCCCCCTTTTGGGAATTGCGTCCTCGCAATTTTATTCACTTATCAAAATAAGTGGGGGTATTTACCCCTCATAGCATTTTCAGATTCCCACGTTGCCTCTTCAATCACATGGTTTTTCCACAAAACCTTTACCTGATGAATCACCTTATTCCGTAACACTTGCTCCCTGTGGTCAAGAATCTGGACCGGTTGTTCCTCATAAAATAGGTTCTCTTCCAGCTGAACTACCTCTGGACTCAAAACATGAGATGGATCTGGCATATACTTTCTCAACATTGAAACATGAAAAACATTGTGTACCTGAGATAAACTCGGAGGTAAAGCCACCCGGTATGCAACTGATCCAACTCTCTCCATAATTTAATATGGTCCAATAAACCTTGGACACAGCTTTCCTTTCTTACCAAATCTCATCACACTTTTCCAATGAGAAACCTGGAGAAAAACATGATCACCTACCTCGAAAGATATATCCTTCCTCCGGTTATCCGCATAACTCTTCTGCCTGCTCTGAGCTGTTCTCATGTGCTTCTGAATCAACTTGTCTTTTTCTGCCATCTCTTCTACCAATTTTGGTCCCATCAGCTTCCTTTCACCCACTTCATTCCAAAATGCTAGAGTTCGACACCGCTTCCCATATAATGCCTCAAATGGTGCCATCTGTATACTGGAATGAAAACTGTTATTATAAGAAAACTCAACCAAAGAAATATGTTGGTCCCAACTTCCCTGATAATCCATAGGACAAGCTCGTAGAATATCCTCCAATGTCTGGATTGTTCGTTCTGACTGCCCATCTGATTGAGGATGAAAAGATGTACTAAATTTTAATTCAGTACCCAACGACTTCTGAAGGCCTTTCCAAAAGTTAGAAGTATACCTGGGATCACGATCCGATACAATGGAGAGAGGAACTCCATGTAACCTGACTATCTCTTTAATATACAAACGGGAAAGTTGATCTAGAGAGAAAGTATCTTGTATAGCAAGGAAAAGAGCAGATTTAGTCAAGCGATCAAAAATAACCCAAATTTCATTATTACCTCGAGATGTCTTCAGTAATCCAACAACAAAGTCCATGGATATGTTTTCCTATTTCCACTCTGGCACTGGTAAAGGCTGAAGCATCCCTTTCGGTAACTGCCGCTCTGCTTTAACCTGTTGACATGTCAAACACTTCACAGTAAAAAAAGCAATGTCCCTTTTCATTCCATCCCACCAGTAATACTCCCGCAGATCTCTATACATCATAGTAATGCCCGGATGAACTGAAAACGGAGAACTATGAGCTTCACATAACAACTCTCTCTTCAACTGTGAATCACAAGACACACATAATCTCTTCCCAAACCTCAGAACACAAACACAAACTTATCCAAGAACTCATGGAAAATTTTATTCATAAGGTCCATGAATACAGCAGGTGCATTGGTTAACCCAAAAGGCATAACTACAAATTCATAATGGCCATATCTAGTACAAAACGTAGTCTTCGGTACGTCTGCTTCTTTTACTTTCAACTAATGGTACCCCGACATCAAGTCAATCTTCGAAAAATACTGAGCTCCCTGGAGCTGGTACCACTTCATTCGATGGCCCAACATCTGCTAAAGTTGTTGCAAAGGATTTTACCACCCCTTTCTGGTTGTAGTCTGGCTGCATTCCCCCAGTTGAGTTCTTCGTTGGACACTCGTTTTCATAATGACCCATTTCATTACACTTAAAACATCTTACCATTGGCTTTTCATTTCCTGCTTGATCATCTTCCTTACAGTTACGAGCAATATGACCAGACTTACCACACCGAAAGCACTTACCATACTTGGATAAACATTCTCCAGGATTCATTTTACCACACTTCTCCCAGGATGGATATTTGGTTATCTTACCTCCTTGCTTCTTTGATGAATTCTTCCCCTTTGCCTGCCAAATAGACCTCTTATTCTGTTGTTTGTCATAGAACACCTGATCATCGGCAAACTCCATTTCTACCTTCTCCTCACATCGAACAAGTTTTTCATAACTTTTGAATTCACGAGAAGCTAAAGCCCTTCGATACTTTGGCTTTAACCCTGAGTAAAAACGGTTTATTTTACTA